>JASDDO010000024.1:34828331-36150122 GCA_030015575.1 Agapanthus africanus | reverse complement strand
GGGACCAGTGGAGCGAGATGCAGACCTCCTCACGGAGCATCCGATCTCGATGGAATTTTTAATACAATTTTTAAGAACAATGTGATTTTCTATTTAATAAATAAATTCTATTTTTAATAATTATATATATATATATATATTATCAAAACATCTATTTTATATTTAGTAAATTTCATGTTTTCTAAACACAAGAATCACAAATTTCATGAATATACCATTAACAATCCATACAAGTCAATTTACACTAAAATATCATGTACTATTCAATTTAGGTTTATATTCACTAGAATACCTCATTATATAAAAATTACATCCATGAAAACCTTAAATATGGTAAACAAATACTTAAGCATTATTTTGAAAGTATACTAAAACTATTTTTCATAAAACACGCTCAAGTTATATTAATTTACAATAAGGACCTAGTAAATATAGATTTAAGCGGGACCAATTCTCTTGAGCCTCAGGGAGCCGGAGAAAGTGGGTGCTTGCCCATTTGAGGTAGACAACTAAAATGGGGTTATCAATGGTAATTGGCTTGGAAAAACTCACAAATCCTGTCGTCTATGTACAGCAATTACCGATAACTCCAAAACCTAATTCAGGAATCCAATTCTGTTTAAGTGTCTGACTGAGACAGAGTCTCAGCCTAATCTGAAAACAATTCCAATCTACATACAATTCAAATATAACTCCAATACAACATGAACTCATATATACTAGAACTTGAACATGAATACCAGAATGCTTTACAATATCAACATAACTCGACTGGACCTAACCATGGATATATATTGACTTGATTACATGACTATCCGTTTACATCCTTATCCGTTTACATGAACAATTGATATCATGGTTTCGAAAAGTCTTACATCTATAAAACAACATAATATACATTACGGGGTTTTTAAAGGGGTAGACTGGTACGGAATGTGTTAAAAGTAGTACGAGATGGTCATCAAAAGACATAACTAAACATCCATTGTTGTTGTTCCGTGGGGTTTGACAGAGCCTTGTACTGTGGGTTACCTTAGTCTACGGGATAGATGGACTCCTCTCGTAAATACTAATATCTTCTATACCAAGGTACAAACAACTACGCTAGTATAGCGAACATAATCTTTTATACTTTACATGTTCTATTCCCTGTCTATTCTTCTCTACCTCTTGGGACTTACCAAGCGATTGTTCGCTGACGACATTCCTTTTCTATTCTTTCTTTGGAATGTTGTCAGGAGGACCCGACCCTCTGGAGATCGAGCCCAGCTCAGAAGACTTGGAGCAGTTCATCGAGGACCCCGAGCTCTAGTTCACTTGTATATATTTTTACTTTTAGTTCATGCCATTGTTTAGGTATCGTTTTCTAGTATTTTATTTACTTTCCAGCTGTATTGTAAAGAATGTTTAATAAATAAAAAGTCGTTGTTCATTTACATCTCATGTCTTTCTTGTGTAAATTTATATTATATTGCTTATTTACACTTAGTGTGTTTACTTCTGAGTAAATTCGTCGCGGGCCTCGTCACGTCTCCTTATCCGTACACCGGGAAGCGGGACGTGACAGGCAGTCTCTAGTGCATATCCCCGGAATGAAAAAGCTAACTCAGCGTTACTCATCATGGAATGTACCATATCTAATATGGTATGATTCCTCCTTTCTGATATTCCATTATACTGTGGCATGTAAGGTGGAGTAACCTGATAGAGAATCCTATCCTCTTTTAAGTAACCAAGGAATTATGTACTCAAATATTCACCTCCTCGATCCGATCGAAGAATCTTAATATTCTTTCCAATTTGGCTTTTTACTTCATTCTTATACTCTTTGAAATTCTTAAATGCTTCAGACTTATACTTCATTAAGTATATGTGTCTGAAGCGTAAGAAGTCATCTGTAAAAGTAATGAAGTAGGAGTATCCTCCTCTAGATTGAATAGACATTGGACCATATACATCACTATGTACTAGTCCCAAGAATTCATCAACTCTTTCTCCGCTTCCACGAAACAGAGATTTAACCATCTTTCCTTTAAGACATAACTTGCAATTATCAGATGACTCGAAGTCAAATGAATGTAGATAACCATTCTTATGTAATTTGTTAAGCCATGTCTCATTTATATGGCCAAGTCTATGGTACCATAAAAGAGTTTTGTTCATCTATGAACTTGTTCTTTTATGGGTATTGTGTGTGTTATAAACATTGGCAAGATTTAATATATAATGAACATTAAATAAATTCCCAAATGCAACTAATTTGTTATTACAATGAATGTTCATAACACCAGTGGACGTAACAAAAGAATATCTGTCTTTATCTAATAAAAAACATAAATAATGTTGCATAACATGCTAGGAATAAAATAACAGTTATTTAAAACTAAAGTCTTGCCATCCGGCAGTGATAGATGACAATCTCCTACTGCAACTGCTGCAGCATTTGTTCTATGTGCAACTATGAGAATCATCTTTCCTTATGCCAGCTTCCTACTTCTTCTCAGTCCCTGTAAACAATTACAGATGTGAGAACCAGAACAGGTATCTAATACCCATGAAGTAAGTGTAATTTGAAAACAATTTTCAATAACACAAATACCTGAAGATGAAACTTCAGCAAGTTTCTTCTTCTTTAGCTCCTCTAGATAACTAGTGCAATTTCTCTTCCAATGCCCAGTCTTATAGAAATGAAAACATTCTCTTTATGCAGGCTTTGTTTTATTTGCATTGCCATTACCTTTAGCTTTCTTTATGCCTCTGTAAGGCTTATATGGCATCTTCTTTTCCTTTCCTTTGGCTTTCATCTTAGTAGAGGAAGAAAAACGTCCCACAAGCATAACAGAGAACTTCTCCTTTTTTAAAAAGGTCTCAACTTGCACCAACATATTGAGCGATTTTGGAAATCCAACTTCCAACTTGTTCATATTGAACTGCATTATGAACGGAGAAAAGGAATTTGTTAGAGAACTAAGGATTTTATCAACATAAATATCCTTAGGTAAAGGGAAACCCAAACTCTCAAGTCGATTGATCAAAACAATTATTTTAAGGACATGATCCTGCACGGATATACCGGGATTCATTTTCAGATCATAAAATTCATTTGATATCTCGAATCTAACTATTCGAGATTATTCTCCATACAGCCCTTGGATACGAGTGAATATAGTTTGAACATCCATTTCCTCATGTTGCCTCTGCAAATTATCATTTATAGAGACCAGATTGAGGTAATGAGTCTGTTCATAATCAAACTTCCACTGATTGTGGATATCTCGATCCTAGAGGGGGAGGGGGAGTGCAAGTGATAACGTAAATCACTTTTTCATAAGTGGGGATGATTTTGATCTTGCGTAACCAGTGTTTATAATTGTGTCCCGTTAGTTTGTCTTTTTCAATTATTAGGTTCAAACCAGTCATGATTAACAGCAATAAATCTTAGAGTAGAATAAGAAAAATATTTTAGCGGACATTCTTAACATCAAAATAGATTGGAAAATAAATTAATTTATCTATTAGATAGCTCCCACTATTTTTAGCACATTTTCATGAAAACCACAATATTTGAAAATTGTAAACTTTCTAAAATTTTAAAGTAGGAATCGAAATCTAAAAATCACCAAACACTATAGAAGATGGACAAAACTCTTTTGTCGATCACATTTGTGACTTTCGATTATCAGTTTTACCCCTACATTTAATTATAAGCTTGACAACAAGCCAAGCATAACTCATAACAATCTATTAAAGTCATACCCACACATTTCTTGAGCAGTTGGGTCAATAATGTGACCCTTGACAACTCGCCAATAATAAAGCCTCATTATGGATTCACCTACTCTACATCATATGTATTAGCAACCAAATATTATCCAAATACCATACACTATGTCTTGACAACTCGCTAACAACCATTGCATGAATATTGGATACTCTATTTGATTGAAATGGTGGAAGGTAACGTATAGTATTGAAAAATACTCTTAACGTTTTTGACTTAATTTAAATTGAAAAACGTTTTTAAAAAACACTATGTTTTTGAGTTATTACCAACTCCTCTATTTCTTGTAAAAGAATTTTTTTTCAATTTTCAAGTGGTTTGTTGTACTTAATAATCACATTAATAATTGTCTCATCGTTTTTCTAAGTTAAAACCTTTTTAACTGTTTTTATGATCGTTTTAGAAAAACTCTTTTTTAATAAAATCTTGTTTTTGAAAAGCGTGTAATGAAAATAAATCAACTTTAAAAGCATTACAGGCATACAAATCCACAAGAACAATTTCTAAAGTATTACAAGCATGTACATCATAAATAAAAGGGCTTATACTGGAATGGATTGGACGAATGTGATATATTGTGTTTTGATTCGAGCGATAGAATTAAAACACGATAATTCACTTTAGGGTTTTATATCAAATGTAAATAAACTAATAATAAAAGAGAAGGTCTTAAGCCACTTGAATGCTCTATTGAATTTCTTCAATCACGTCTAGATCTTGCCTCAAATCTTTGCCCTCATAAACCTCACAAACTAGTGCGTAAAATAAATCAAGGCATGCAGGCCCCGTTTAGGTAAACCATTACCAAGTTAATCCCAGGCCACTATAAATAATTACAACACAAATCACAGAGGATTTATCCAATTCCATTCCAATATACTAATCTAACCATCGCATATCACATACACAAAAAAAAACATTGCAGGCATATGATCACATCACAACCATAACTTATTATATCATATATAATAATTTGCGCACGCGCCCCCCCCCCCACCCCACACACACACACACATATATATATCAAGTTTATATATATACTTTATTATATTAAATAGTTGTGGTAATTAGAAATAAAAATATTTAATTACTTTTAAAAAACAACTTACAAAGATAACTAAATAGATTATGTTGTATGTTAACAACTTAATATCTGTGCATTTATGTGTCAAAATAAAACAGAAAAAATCTTAAAACGTATTTTTAACGAACTCCAACAAACTTGGAATATATTTAAAAATATATTTTCAACAAATTCCAAAAAACTTGGAATATATTTGAAAAATAAATTTTCAACAAACTCCAACAAACTTATAATATATTTGAAAATAGATTTTCAAAAATATCCAACAAACTTAGAATTTAAATTTAAATAACCTCCAACAAAAAAACAACAAACTCCAACAACTTGGATTTTATTTTTTATTTTTTATTTTTTTTCATTTTAAAAATATTGGCCTGCCCTATTGATAGGATATAGCCGAAAATTTATTAGTGAAAAAAATCTTTTTTTTTCTTCTGTTATTCTTCTTGTTTTAAAAATTTCCAAAATTTTTAAGCATAATTTTTTTAAAGGTGATATTTTTAATACCATTAAAAACATCTAATGTATCAAATCAACCCTATTAAATTTTATACAATTTTGACATATGCGCTCAATAATATTCTAACACTTAGAACATATTGATTAATCCTAATTATAGTAACAATAATATATAAAAATATATAAACATAATTAATATATGAAATTCTCAAGAACGAATCAAGATAAAATTAATCAACTTAATTTATAAATCTTCGCTCTGATACCATGTTGGTGAAAATTGGTGTAAACGTAATAGAAGGGAAAAGTAAAATTTTTATATCAACACCAGTTTAGGGTTTATAAATTAGGTTAATAATTAAACAAATCAATTAACACTTAATTGATTTGAGAAGAATTATACCTTTGCGCAAAATTGGATTTGCGTTTCGTTCGCTGTACTAGCGATTCCTACTCCAATCAAGATGACTTGAAAACACCTTGATGATCTCCTTACTTGTCTCCACACAATCCCCAAGATCTATGAACTCTAATTAATTAATTAGCTAATCTAATTAATTAGAGAGAAGTATTAATTAAAAAAGAGAAATTAAAAATCAAAATTTTAATTTATCTCACAAAAATTTTCGGCCAAAGTGGAAGGAGGAGAGGGTCGAAACTTTTTGTAGAGAGGAAGAGGAAATTGTTAGGGTTAGGGTTTGTACCTTTAGAAAGCTATATATAGGGATATAGTTTTCTAATTTAAATCCTCACAATTAATTAATTTATTTAACTCCTTAAACAAACTAATTAGTTGCAACTTAATACATGTCGGGCTCTTATAATTTTTGGCCCATACATATTTATTAGATATGTATATGTCACACATAATATTTCCTGCACATCAAGTGCGCATTAATATTATTTTATATACACACATAGACATATATATATATATATATATATATATATATATATTATTCATAATATAATTAATACATATGTATATATATGCATGTATTATTTACTCATCTAATATAATATATTATCTTGAGTTGTACGCCAAATCGCATTTGACGATTTTACCCTTATTTAATTAAATATCAACAGTATATCAAATATACTTATTTAATTAAATCCTTTTGTATATCAAACATATATAATCTCTCCTTTAGTTTATACTTCCATATTTGGCAAGTAGGAGTTCATCTATGTGTGACTCCGAAGGCTCGACGTTTACTCAGCAGTGGATAATTAATTCGAACTAATTCTGTGAACAGTAAAATCCACAAGTCTATAGGGATGATGGCTACATATCTAGACTATTTGAATAAACTGTCGATGACTGGATTGGAATAAGAAAATGCTATCCAAAGATACCTATCAGTGGCAACTACCATACGGTCCGGTCTCTTCGTCTACTTGTGCTCGTTATTTGGTCTAGAGCTTGGTAGTACTGTCAAACCTTAATAACTCAAATAACTATTGTGTTAATATTATCACGTAACCCTGAGATCAAACTAATAACCATTTATCATTTGATCTCTAGTACTCTGGCCAGAGATTTTAGGTTACTGATATATCACACATTGTAGAACACTGTTCTTCATATACCGGAGAGACGAATCCCATGTTAACCCCTCACAACCTTCACATATATTCGATCATACCCAACTACTAACATTATGCACAGTATCAATGGATCTGTGGTTGAATAGTAACTAAAGTAATCTCTAGCACACGCAAGGTACTATGAAGAGTCTCAGGTCCTATATAAAAGTTATGTATAATTACCAACTGGAAATTCGGTATACTTATCATCTATAAGCACATGCATACTTTACTCTGATGTCACCACACCAGATAACTATGAGAACAATCATTACTCTCTCTGATGAGTAAGTATAGTATACACTAATTTTCCGGAGTATCGATGTCCTGTCTCGATCTCCTACGACTAGCAATATTTAAGAATATACTTATTGATTAGTCAGGTCTCACTATTGTGATCTACATCATAATCCTATAGTCTAGTATTATTTTACGGGCTTTTTTAGTAATCAATAATAAACAGAGTAATAAAAGATATGGGAATTAAGAAAAAACCCAAATAGCATACTATTATTATGAACGGGAAAATTCTATACATGTAGCTTATAATTATAACTAATTGCCTCTAAGGGCACCTACATCTCACATGAACGAGTATAATATGACAATTAAACATGAAGTTATATAAGTATGGCAATTCTATGGTTACATGTTTGTTGTAGTGTGATAGTGAAGCTATGCATGTATACGAAACTAGTCGGTCAAACCCCGCGGACGAATTAAGCTCCGTCAAACCCTACGAAACAATGGCACACGAGATTTAGATTAAGTAATTTTTAGTGAACTCTCGTTCCATGCATATGCTCTCTACCAAACTATCCATTTTCCATGTATATTTTAATTTATAAATAATGACACAAGCCTTACATGAATTCATGATTATATAAAGGGGTACAGGTTCAAGTCGAGTTTCAAGTCGAGTTCATATCAAGTTCAAGTAGAGTTCATTACGTATTCATGGTTCAAGTCAAGTCGTGTCAAATATGCAGTAGATTATTCACATGATTCATATAGGTACAACAAAATGCGAAGTCACATAGCATGAATGAAGCAATTACAATATTTAAGAAATATTCAGAAACAGGACTGTAAAAAAGTGTTGTGAGCTATTAATTACTTAAGTCAATTGAATTCAAAAATTAAACAAGAAATATAGCCCTCAGTGTTATACAAAGGTGAGTTCAAGTCTCGCCTAATTATGACTACTGGTTTGGGAGATATATGTGTTTTCGAATCATGGCACGGAACAGATCAGAATCTGTCTAGCCCGACACATATTTTTAAAACACGGTTTGCGTTAATTTTTTTCGGTTTTCAGGTTTCAAAAATTATTAGAAACTTGTAGGTATTTCGGTATACTTATCCAAACAACTAAGTCTAGGGAGATTTGGATTCATGGAGCTCTAGTTATGATCAAATTAATATCAGGGTTTGAAACAAAATTTTAATTTCTGGACAGCAAGTATGGGTTGTATTGCAAGGCATATATCGGTTTGTTTTATAAGTTTCTGAGTCACTAAATATATAGGAAATTTATAGGTCTGCCAATTAGGCATCTATAATTATAATATTTGTCACAAACCGATATCGAGAGCTCAAGTTATGCCATGTTTAAAAACAGTGAGCGAATCAGGACAGATTCTGTCCAGATTCGTCACATAATTTTAAAAGGAAAAATTCTATAAATTATGTCGATTTTCAGAAAAACATTAAAACTAGGAAAATCTAGCTATTCGATCTAGAGGTTCAAAACATTTGAGTTTGCTCAAAACGGAGCTCATAAGATAGAGTTATGGGTCTCCGATGGTGGCCGATAAAAACCGGTTTTCTGGTTTACGAAAACAGTGAGCAAAAGTCATAAAATGTAATTCGTAATTTGGTTCGAGTTGAAAATTTTGTAGCACGTGTAAAAATAAACTATCTACTACTCTATTTAATTTTCTTAGAATATCATATTATAGAATTTAACTATAATATGTTTCAAAAATGCATTAGTGTCAAAAAGAGCTGGCTTTCAAAAATATGGTCTCAAAAAGATATGGTTTGAATTTTAATAGTAAAAATATGGATTAGAGTGTAATCGTTTCATTAAAAACGAATAAATAAAGCGAGCTACTTATTATGAGTCAAGCATACGAATTTATCATGAAATCTAAGCGGAGACAACCACTAGAATATTATTTTATGGATATTATTTAAACGAGAGATTAACCGAACATAACAAGTATCGATATGATGACGACATGGAAATGAGGAGATAACATATAGCAAGAGGGAAAAGGAGAGGATGAGGATGAGGGGACTTGCGTGAGGTGTGAGTCGGTATAGCAACCGGCTCACCAATCAATTCTAGCGACGGAAAAAATTCTCGGTGACCTACGCCTTAAGGGAAAACAAGAAAAAGAGAAATTTAGTCTCTAAAAGTATTCTCCATGAAAGTTATAGAGAAACAAATTAAAAAGAGGTGATACTTATGAAGTTGTGAGTAATACAACGTTCGGTTCACTTTTTCTTGATTCCTAGAGGATGATGAGGCACTCCAACAACGCCGAGACTTCAAGAACTCTTAGAAGGAACGTAGCTAGGATTTGTGGAGAAAAAAGAAAAGAGAATGGCCATATGAAGAGTGACGTCATGTCATCATAATTCTCATTGATTATGTATTCATACATTCTCATTGATTTTGGGAGTTAAAAAGAAGAGCAAATGAAAGGTCATTTGTAGATTATGAAGGGGTTTTTTAAAAAATAAAATAGATAAAATTAATTGTAACTCTTGGGGTTTAAACATGTGGGCTATGGGATATCAATGCAATGCCTTAAGCAATAGGATACAAGCTTACTATTGCACATAATTAAATAGAAACAAATATATACAGAGTTTCAAAAAAGAATAATTTAAAAGATAAACGGAATAAATCATTTTCTTAAACTAATATTTTTCTTTCAATTAAAAAATTCTCTTTTCAAATTTTCCTTTCAAAACAAAATCGAATAAATTCTTTATATTAAAAGAAATCAAAATAAATATTTTTAAAAATATTTCAAAACCTTTTCTTTTTACAAAACGAATCATTTTGAAGCAAATATATTTTTATTTATTAAAAAGTATTACAGTAAAAACAGGGTCGTTACATTCTACCCTCCTTAAAAATAATTCCATCCTCGAAATTCTTAGGAAGGGACTGATACAAAGAGATATGGATAAAGTTCCTGTATATCGTCTTCGTGCTACATCAGTTGATACTCTAATAATAAGAAGGTGTGCGACTGGGATATATTGCGAGGGAATCAAAAATTAAGAAACAAAAATGGTGAGATGTTTCGAATCAAATAATTTGAAGGCCGGTTTACGGTTTGTACAATAATTTCCTAAGTTGATGAGAATGACTCAAGAATGTATGTAAGGGGTAATTTAAGGATGCAAACAAGAAGGAAAAGAATTAACAGAAATTAAAAAAAAAAGTAAGAGAAATCCAAGAAGAAAGAAACGGTAAAAGGGTAAAAATAGATAAAGATCATGTAGTCGTAAAGGATGGGGTCGGGCTACTAGTATCGATCGGCTTGTTTTAAAGATAGAAGAAGGATGGTCCAAAAATTGCAAATAAGGAAGTAACTTGACTGGAAGTTTAAAGGACTTCTGAATACAAATGTCAGAGGATCGGAAATCTCGAACACTACCCTCATTTGACTACAGTCAAGATTGGCATAGTTCGTGATATAACGAATTAGAAGACGTGTAAACAGGAGATACTTCCGAATCGGAAAGTTCAAAAGCCGGAACATAGGATATAAAATATGGGCTAAGAGATGGAAGAAGAAACAAATATGAATTTTAGGAATTTAAGAAATCGAGAAGTGATCTTCAAGAAAATATAAACAAGGAAGCGAGATAGATTCAAATATGACATCATGGTGTCGTCGTTACACAAAATTTCCTTTTCCCAAACTTTTCCATCAAAAGAAATACTAAAATAAGTATAAAGACACGAAGGAAAATTATACGAAAACTTTATTAAGGTATAAACGAAACAAAGGCGTTACATTACACGTCACAAACTGAAACTGTTTCTGCCGTCGAACTGCTCTACTTTGTAATTTGTCGTAGCCATCGAACCCAGAATAGATCAACACCAAAGCTCTGATACCAATTGTTACGACGAACGGGTCACCAACACAAATATATGGCACACAAAATAAAGTATACACTAATTGTGGAATTGAAAATGGACACCTCATACGATTTAACCTGGTTCGGCCAGATCGACCTACGTCCACAAGCGAAGACAAGAGCAGCAGGATTCCATTATCTCAAATATGAGAACACAAAAAAATTGCAATACTCTCAATCTCACCCAAATCCTACTATAAGAGAACACTCACAAAAGAGCACACTCAAAAATAAAGAGCAGTTCAAAACAAAAAAAGAAGAGAAAAGAGCAGAACTACTCTCAACACAAAACTCCTCTCTGTATTTTCTCTACGTACTTTTGAGGATGAAGAAATGTCTTCTTCTCTTATACTGATCAATGCAAGGCTCCCCTCTATTTAATTTGTAGACAAAAGCATGAAGCATGCTTCACCTTTTCAACATGCATGACAAATGCATATGAAAGCAATAAATGATGTCTACTTGACATGGGCATTAAAAGCAAACACATGAGCTGCTATTCAAAGACAGTGGGTAGACAAGTCAAATGCAAAATTTACTGATTGCGCGCGCATATATATATATATATATATATATATATATATATATATATAATATGGAGAAAAGAGATATATATATATATATATAATGGAGAAAAGAGACCATAGGAGGGGATTTCCTCCTATGGCATGGAAAAAATAAAACCTCCACCAATTTTTTCGACGATCAGCCCCCATCATCTTCATCGTTATCATCTAAGATGTGGGTACACCGAATTTCATGTGATTCTACAACTTTTTCGATGATGATGATGGGTGCCGATCGTCGGAAAAAATGGTGAAGTTTGTATTTTTTCCACGCCATAGAAGGAAATCCCCTCCTATGGCCTCTTTCCTCCATTAATCTCTCTCTCTCTATATATATATATAAACTAGAAAATTGTGTCTTACAATTGCAGTATCAAAAAAGTTAATCAAATGTTTGAAAATCAGTGTGTGACTTTAGTTATAAATGCAATTTGAACTATAATATCCCTACTGTCTATCCGTTATGGGTTTGTCTCTACTCATAAAGAAGCAGTCCACACGCAGCTCCCTGCAACTTGTTTGAAACATAAGGGGTTTGTTGTTACCAGTATCACGGCCCTGTTTTGCTTGTCGGGGTCCTTTCGTATAAAGAAGATATTAATTGATCTCTTATTGTTACAGCACCGATTGATATATAGAGATGCAAACGTGCATGCATATGGAATACCATGGAAATCGACCGTGCAAAGTGGTCAAATAAACGTTTCCTACATTGATCATTATTCGCTGTTATCAGAAATTGTACCATATACCATATAATCTTGGTTATAGATGTACCGAGGCCTCGTCACCTGGTGACCGAACACGAGAGGTAACAAGAGTATCATAGAAACTAAGCGCGCGCGCATGTTAATATGTGCAGTTGGACGTGGCTTATTAATACTCTGTCTCTATAGATGGGTACATAACCCATTCTTTTCTTTTAGCAGAAGTCGACTGTTGTAATCAAATAGGTGTTTGGTCTGCGACACATTATTCGCTTATTTGATCAGAGGTTATAATACATGACAAAAGTCGAGATTCTTCAAGACGAGAGCAGACGATTTTATTCTTTCAGAAACCAAGAATGTCCTGCAGATACTCACAAATCACGCCATGCACCTGCAAAAGTTCAAGGAAAATCATGCCCCCCCCCCCCCTCCCTAGTAGTGAACCTGGAAAATTCCGTACTCGCCAAGGCAGCTAGCCGAAAGGGATCCCACACATATAGTGTAACATTTCAAATATATATATATATATATTTTGGGAAAATTCTGGACAAAAAATTATGGAAATTCTAAAATATGTTATTTGGTGGTAATTGTGTTTAAGGTAGGGTTTTTGGTAAAAAGTTTACCAAAACGGCTTTTAAATATTTTATCTGGTTTTATGAATATTTTATTGGAATTTTATCTGAACTGCACACACTTGTGCATGTTAGCTTGGGTAAGTCTAGGGTTACCATGTTTAGATGACCATGGTGGGTCTAAACCATTTGGTTAAATTAAGTGGGTTAATTAAGGGTTTAGCTTGTTTAGGGATTGGATTAAGTGGGGATTGACTTGTGTAGGAGAGAGGGAGAGCCATGATGGTTGTGCATTTATTAAGAGAGAGAGAGAGAGATGGCTAGGGTGTGCCATGATCCATCTCATTTCTTAATCCTTTGTGCTCTTTCACACCCCCTCTCACTCGTATCACTCTCTCTCACACTCACATCTCTCACTCTCACACCCCACCACCAAATACACAACACTTCACCCTACATCAGCCAAAACAACCATAACAACAACTTCAACAGCAGCTGAAACAGCAACTGCATCAACAGTGAAGAAAACATCAGCAGCCACACCAGCCCCTAACACCATAGCCCAACACCTACACACTCACATCAGCACAACTTCAGCCCCCATATCAACACATCAGCTGCTGAAACAGTCACTGATACACAACATCAGCAGCTACATCAGCCACTTTCAGCAGCAACAAAAGCATCAGCAACTGCTGTGAAAAACAGCCACAGCAGCAACAACTCCATTCAAACCACACCACACCCCCATCATACTTCAACTTCACCCCACACAACACCAACCCCCAACACTTCTGCTGCTGCACACAGCCACAAGAAAAAGAATGGGAAAAGCAAATGAGAGTTGCAAGCAACAGCAGCCTGATGCTGCAACAGCAACAGCAACAAGGAAAACAGCCCTAAGGGAGCAGCTCAGCAGCAGCACAGCCCTCTTTCCCCTCCTCATTCTTCCCTTCTCCTTCATTCTAGGACCCCCTTGAGGTATAATCTTGCAACACAACTCCTATCTTGCTAAGTTATAGTTGTTTAGCTGAAAAGATAGTGTTATTAAGTAGATTAGTGCTAGTTTAGGAGGATTTGAGTGAGATTTGGCCAAGTGTTGGTTGTAATGGTTAGTATAGCCTAATTAGGTGCTGTTGAGACCAGTTTACCCTAGATCTAACCCAGATTCCAGTGAATCACCTGAAAGTTTAGAATCGGTGTAAATTAGCAACTTTGTCGATTTTGTGACCTTTCTGGAATCTGCTACAACCCGAGATACCCTAAAATAATATTGACTTGGCAGTGAGGTATGCAGGAAGATAGGAACCAACACCAAAAGCCCCAGCCCCTGGACCCACCTCCTGGCCACAGATAAATCCCATCTGGCCGCAAATTGCGGCCAGAGCATGGGTTCTGGGCTCCTTATTTGTTCTGTGACCCTTTTACCTGTAAATTTGACCCTGGGTATGTCTAGTTTTGTCTGGTTCCAATCAGGGTAGAATCTGGGTTGATTTTCTTGAGTTGGCACACGATTTACGACTTGTTTTCGTATGGATTTTGGTATTCGATGATTCGTTTCTGTCGGGTGGCGTTTGAACGCCAACGACCAGTGAGCTTTGGCTGTGTTGCACGCGAGGCTGTAGGTTTTTACCTATCGGCGTAGCGTGTACCGTTTTGGTTTCCGACATGGTTTTCATGTGTTTTAGCGTGTGATATCCTTGTAGGTACCCCACGTGGCGTCGAGGCGTTGGAGATGCAAATGGCGACATCGGTACCGGCACGCATAAAGCTAGGTGAGTAGATTTATATCTATGGGGAAAAGTCGGGTGGATGTCGTATAGCACCCCCGCGGTTCGTGGTGATGTATACGGATGCGTATACACACCAACAATTATTATATGTTATTTGGATTAATGATGATGTTTAGGATGGATAGTGGTGTGTTGGATTGATTTAGTCTCGCAAAACCCTAGAGTAGTGGGTGCACTACACATACATATACACACATACATACTTACATACATCCTTATTTCATATGTGGTTATGTGATTCTATATAGTTATGTGTTCACATGGGTATGGGACCACGTGTTCACATACGGATTTGAGGATGATACTTGGGATTGAGATGAGTCGATGATATTTGATCTGAGATTATGATATCGATACGATAAGCGGGTCTTTGGATGACAATGCCCTGTACATAGTGATATAAATATAAAATGATCGACATGTGATTATGTTACGAGATATGATATGATATGATATGATATGATAAGATATGTATGATAAGCCGCATCCGGCGATGTTTACTCCTTTGTGATGATATGTGCTGATGATATCGATTTATACGAGACTGTCGATCAGTAGTCAGATCATGAGTATAGTGATGATATTAGTATTGTACTAGACGTAGGTCAGTACCTGGATTATGATATTTGATAAAGAGAATACTAGATGAATAATATGACGAATGTGATATTGACCCGTACCCAGATTTGGGGATGCCGTACGACGGATTACATACGAGTTATATTCTGATGTTTGATCCGCACTCTAGACTTGGGATGTCTGATCATAGATATTATATCGGATGTGATATTATCGAGGCGGGATCACCGACTATATATATATATATATATATCGACTCAGAGATTAGGCGGTTTCCCTTACCTGCAGTTAGCCTATCAGCTCAGCCTTACAGTTGGCGTAGCTGTATGACTCTTATGACATTAGATGCAGTTTTAGCTATCATTGTGCTTAGTATTCAATTCCTGTACATTATCATTATTGCTCTGCATCGTTTATTGTTGTGATTCATATTCCATTATTGAAATCATGCCGTTAGGACACCAGCACTATTACCGATGATGCGTATGTACCACGTACACTTATTTGCCGACGCACACACATCTTCATCGGTAATTGCCATGTCACGTACACTTAGAGAATATTATTGCTTGATTAGCTAGTAGTGACATGATATTAGTGTACTTACCATATATGCCAGCTTGACAGGGTAGTTATTACTTGTCACTTCATGTACACTGTTGTTCATTATATGCTACATTCATGGATTCTCATGCTTACATTCATGATTTTACATGCTATTGATGATTCGGATCTCCATGATGTTTTCTGGATTTGGGGGAAAAACTGCAAAACTTATATAAACTGCTTTCTCTCGTTTTAAATAAAAAGTGTGGTTTTCCCATGATGTATGAGTCGCCCACCATGAGTTTTGCTGATGGATTTCGAGACCCAATTCGAGGAGGCGGATGAACCGTTTCGGGTACATGGTGGGCCCGGTGTGGTACCCCGGGATAAGAAGTTCGCAGGAGATGGCGTTGAGCCTGTGCAGGGGAGTACGACCGACCGGTGATTTTACCCGACGCGTCGGATATCCGGAGGATACTGTCGTGGTCATGAGATGGATGGTAGGGGCCGGTCTGGACTGACGGTGCCCTAGATATTGTGATTGAGACATTGAGATTCTGAGATATTGAGGTACAGAGATTGTGATACAAAGATATCGAGATATTGAGATTTATGTTTTGTGTCGATGCTAGGCACTGTTTATGCTGATTTCATTTATGATACCTCATTTTATAAATACAGAAATCTCACAAATTTATGAAAGCGGTTTTCTTCAGTACATGCATTCTGTTTCATGCATTCATACATCATCCATATGATAAATTGCCACCTGATGCACTGACACGGGCACATGGGATATACTTGGGTTGGATATTTACCCTAATCATTATTATAGATTGCTGGTTATATATTTGAGGTTTATATATATATTGATCGTATGACCTAGGATTGCGTCATACATGCGATTTCTGTTCGTAGATCTTTTTCTACTCACGAGTTGGCAACTCACCCCCGTTGTGCCCCAGTTTCTTGCAGGTATTGCCGTACGGGTTTCATTACGGCTTGCGGGCATAGCTTCTTTCAGGTGACTTGCTAGTAGGTGGGTTATTTGTATCGGACCCATCATTATACTTTGTATATTATATTTCAGTTGTATCTAGAAGTTCCATTAACCAAACATATATTTATTTGAGATAGAGACCTGTGACGTTATTCTTTCGACCTTAGAGTCGCGTGTTACATTTCTTTGGATTTCATGCTGATTGGAGTTTCCTTTTCTGTTGTGATCCTCGCCTTTAGGCGTCGTATATTATGTTGCATACTGGTTGATTTAAAATGGTTTTCCTACACTCTACTACTTTTTTGGTTTGGATTTCTGGGTTTTCGGCTTACTTAGAATACGTACGCCTTGAGACGTTCGTAGTCTAAGTGCCGGTCATATTCCGGAATTTCGGGACGTGACAAAGTTGGTATCAGAGCGTTAGGTTTTACCTTCAGAGCGTAGGATGACCCTTGGTTGATGGAATATATGACTAAAGTAGAGTGACGTACCGTGGGTATGTTCCGCGGCATATTTACGACACGCCACTCCACTTAAGAAACCTTAGGATGTACATTTCTTTGCTCAGTATTATATTCATTCCTGATCTAGCCTCATCGGTACTAGTTATGGTTTTGCTGCTACGATTTTGGGCAGGGAGAGCTACGGCTAGAGTTGCGGTCAGCACGAGCTCGTCATGAACGAGGACTGACCAGGGCATAATTCCGGCGACACACGATTGCAGAGGTGTGTTTTTTTATTGTGTTTTTGCGCCACGAGCTTTGGATGGATCGCTGTATGAGATTACTCGGATGTGCAGATTAGCACCAGAGGATTGAGCCACTGACATAGGCCGACTAGGTTTTGATGACCGTTGATGTATTGCTCGTTCATGACGATTGAGGCGCTGTCCAGCGTGCAGACGAGTGAGCCAGTTATTGCTGCGAACGACAAGATATCGCCCCAGATGTTGGAGCTATTGCAGTACGAGATTGTACTAAGAGATGACAGAAGGTCGCTAGTCACCAAGGATGAATGACTAGGACATGTGGATCGTTCGCTACCCCGATGCGAGGTCATCAGATAGATTGATTCTAGAGACAACTTCACGCGGAGACGTTGAGAGTCGACAGAGATGATCGAATGTCAGAACCTATTATTCCAAGTTTAAAGTATTCGGGAAAACATGCAGGCAATTCTATGGTCCCTCTAGAAGAATGAAACCCTAACTCGACTTAATGACCGTGAGAAAGCCTTTGAACCTTAGGGTTTGCGGCAGTTCCGCGGCGCCATTAGTGAGGCTTGGGTTTGCCCTTCTACGGCTGGACCACCGATGCTGTGGTATATACTCGATACTATTATATTGTACCCAAGATGTTGAGTTCTTGGGGGATTATGAGGTTTTGACAAATCGATCGGATGGCTCGACTTAATTCGGATGCCAGGTGGTGAGATGCATTTCTTGGGAGACTCCAGATACGAGGATAGCCGTCGGAGCTCAGTCCATGCAGCCACGACGAGACGAGTCCGAAGCAGTCGACATTAGAGAAAAGTGGAGTAAGAGGTTCGTACCAGATCTAGAGGAGATGACGTTCCACTCCGCCGACATCAGAGATGCGATGCGCATGCCGAGGCATTGTAATTGGATATACCTTCCAGAAGGAGTCGCGGTGAGTATGCAGCCGTTCCGGAACAAGAAACAGATATAGTAAAGGACGATGACTTCCGGACAGTTAAGCAGAGACGAGACTTGGAAGAGACCTTGAGCAGGATTCCTTCTAGGACACTGCTGCAAGGATATTTGCACCCAGGATCAGATGTGTCATGTGCAGTCAGAGAGTCGGAGGCCGACGCCAGTGACATGCTGCTTATGAGTGGTCGCAATGATTGACCGAGAGATGACCAAAGAAGTGCCAGAATGGGATCGTCTCCGTTAGCACATCTGACAGGGCTGATGAGCCGATGGATCGTGAGATTGGTAATCTACGGAGAAGATAAGGACCTTTCCGAATAAATTACAAGAAGACTTGGACCCAGGAGTGGTCAGGTTACGCATACCAGCAGGCCAGAGTTCCGGATCGTCAACGAGATATGCTATGAGTGACCACGACAGTTGGCCAAAGATTCTTGGAGGATGCGCTTGAGCGGGACTATTCCGCCATACTTGATTTCGGTATTTTGGGCGATTTATTCGCATGATTTGGTTTTGAGGATTGAGTTTCATGATGTTGTTTTCATGCACCATGGTTGCACTATTAAGTATTTACGATTGTTGCACAGTGGTTGCACTTGATATTGTTTTCGTGCCTTGGTTTCGCATGTTTATGATTTTATGGGTTTCATACAGTTGAGTTGATTTTGTGCGTATGTACGCACACGGTTTGGTTTTTGCACTCGGTATGGTTTGCATATGCCGCAGTGCAGTGATCCGTATTTTGTGCACTTGGATGCACTGGACTTCGATTTCGATGGTAATGCTCGATATTTGTTTTGTGCACTTTATGCACCTGACTGGATTTTTGCACGTGTTCGGCGCTTGATATTGGATTTCATGATTTCGTGCATGATGGATGCACCGGATTTGGAATTTCGCGCATGTTGGGCGCATATTATGAGATGCGATTTGGTGCACACCAGATGCACTAAATCGAGATTTTTCGTGCATGTCAGATGCACCCGATTTTGCTGTCAGGCACACACGTTGCCTATGACAGATGCTTCGTGCACACCCGTTGCACCTAGATGTTATTTCTGTGCCCATGTATGGCACATGTATGGATTTTGATTCCGTGCGCACCGGACGCACAGGGTTTCATATGCACTTTTGGATTGATTTCTATGGAGGAGTACGTTTTTACTATATTTGCTATGTGTTTTCGTACTGAGCAGGACTGGTCAGATGACAGTACCCGGATATATTTTGCATGCATTGATAGATTTCAAAGGGATTTCCAAAAGCAAGCTATAGTCTCATTATTTACATACGTGTCTGATATGACACGAAACGTTTAAAACAAGGAAAAACCCTTCTAAACAGTTTTCCAACGGCGGATCGTACATACTAAACAAAAGATATATACGAATATGGCTATTTTCTTATAAAGACGTCCGCCACTGTGCAGTGTTATGTGCATTGCACATCGACTTTAAAAAATTTGGCATGCATTTCCTTCAGATATTTACATGTATAGTTTCAATTTATAGCATATCGGTTTTGCTTTGGATTTGGCACTCGTGTTTTCACCTTGACTCCGATGATTGCGGGATGCTTGATGGAGTTTTTATTTAGAGTTATCTGCTCGTTACGCATGCGCATGTATTGCGCTACGATGCGTTTTATGTATTGATGATTTTGGAGCCCCATTGACTTGGACATTTTATTGAAATGTTTTAGAATTTGGGGGTTTAAGTTTAAATTCGGGGACCGAATTTCTTTAAGGGGGGAAGACTGTAACATTTCAAATATATATATATATATTATTTTGGGAAAATTCTGGACAAAAAATTATGAAAATTCTAAAATATGTTATTTGGTGGTAATTGTGTTTAAGGTAGGGTTTTTGGTAAAAAGTTTACCAAAACGGCTTTTAAATATTTTATCTGGTTTTATGAATATTTTATTGGAATTTTATCTGGACTGCACACACTTGTGCATGTTAGCTTGGGTAAGTCTAGGGTTACCATGTTTAGATGACCATGGTGGGTCTAAACCATTTGGTTAAATTAAGTGGGTTAATTAAGGGTTTAGCTTGTTTAGGGATTGGATTAAGTGGGGGTTGACTTGTGTAGGAGAGAGGGAGAGCCATGATGGTTGTGCATTTATTAAGAGAGAGAGAGAGATGGCTAGGGTGTGCCATGATCCATCTTATTTCTTAATCCTTTGTGCTCTTTCACACCCCCTCTCACTCATATCACTCTCTCTCACACTCACATCTCTCACTCTCACACCCCACCACCAAATACACAACATTTCACCCTACATCAGCCAAAACAACCACAACAACAACTTCAACAGCAGCTGAAACAGCAACTGCATCAGCAGTGAAGAAAACATCAGCAGCCACACCAGCCCCTAACACCACAGCCCAACACCTACACACTCACATCAGCACAACTTCAGCCCCCATATCAACACATCAGCTGCTGAAACAGCCACTGATACACAACATCAGCCCCAATTTCCTCACATCAGCAGCTACATCAGCCACTTTCAGCAGCAACAAAAGCATCAGCAACTGCTGTGAAAAACAGCCACAGCAGCAACAACTCCATTCAAACCACACCACACCCCCATCATACTTCAACTTCACCCCACACAACACCAACCCCCAACACTTCTGCTGCTGCACACAGCCACAAGAAAAAGAATGGGAAAAGCAAATGAGAGTTGCAAGCAGCAGCAGCCTGATGCTGCAACAGCAACAGCAACAAGGAAAACAGCCCCAAGGGAGCAGCTCAGCAGCAGCACAGCCCTCTTTCCCCTCCTCCTTCTTCCCTTCTCCTTCATTCTAGGACCCCCTTGAAGTATAATCTTGCAACCCAACTCCTATCTTGCTAAGTTATAGTTGTTTAGCTGAAAAGATAGTGTTATTAAGTAGATTAGTGCTAGTTTAGGAGGATTTGAGTGAGATTTGGCCAAGTGTTGGTTGTAATGGTTAGTATAGCCTAATTAGGTGCTGTTGAGACCAGTTTACCCTAGATCTAACACAGATTCCAGTGAATCACCTGAAAGTTTAGAATCGGTGTAAATTAGCAACTTTGTCGATTTGGTGACCTTCCTGGAATCTGCTACAACCCGAGATACCCTAAAATAATATTGACTTGGCAGTGAAGTATGCAGGCAGATAGGAACCAACATCTAAAGCCCCAGCCCCTGGACCCACCTCCTGGCCGCAGATAAATCCCATCTGGCCGCAAATTGCGGCCAGAGCATGGGTTCTAGGCTCCTTATTTGTTCTGTGACCCTTTTACCTGTAAATTTGACCCTGGGTATGTCTAGTTTTGTCTGGTTCCAATCAGGGTAAAATCTGGGTTGATTTTCTTGAGTTGGCGCACGATTTACGACTTGTTTTCGTATGGATTTTGATATTCGATGATTCGTTTCTGTCAGGTGGCGTTTGAACGCCAACGACCAGTGAGCTTTGGCTGTGTTGCACGCGAGGCTGTAGGTTTTTACCTATCGGCGTAGCGTGTACCGTTTTGGTTTCCGACATGGTTTTCATGTGTTTTAGCGTGTGATATCCTTGTAGGTACCTGTAATACCCAGCACCTTTTTGTACGACTATACCCGTATTTTATTTTTACCTATAAAAATTTATTTATAAATATTTAATTGGTTTCAAAATTCTATTAAACCCAAATTCTAATCCAAACTACATTTAAACCCAAGCCCAACCTCATCATTTCCCTTACTTTCCTTCAGCCCATTTCTTTTAAATAAACTTACCTTTTTCAGCGAACCCCGACCCAACGAAAAATCCCTCAGCCATTCATTCTTTTTCCATAAGCTTAATCTCCATTTTTTTAACCAAATTATATTCCCTCACTTCTCCCTCGGCCCATTCATTTTTAAACCATATTTCCCTTTTAAAATATTCCCTGGCCCGTTCTCATTTCTTCCTTTAATTCTTTAAATTTTTAATCCCGGCCTAAGCCCAGCTCCGGCCCGTTTCTTTTCTTTTCCTTAATTGATTTTCCTTTTATTTTTACCCAACTTCCCGAGCCCATCTCGCCGGCCCGGCCCGCTCCCGCGTCCCTGTACATCTTCCTCTAACGGCTCATTTCTTTCCCGCGCACGTTCCCTCGCGACCACGTCGCGCGTTCCTCGCCTCCACCAACGCCCGCGCTCGCGCACGTTACACCCACGACGCACGCCCCGTCTCCATGTCCCTCCTCTCGTACGCGGCCACTCACTCTTTTCCACACCTCTTTACCTCTCTCTCCCCCGCACCATCGTCATCGTCGTCGTCATCATCATCGTCGCTGTCCCAACCCAACTTCATCACCCTCACCTCCACCCTCGATCATGAACACCCCTCTTCCTCTCCACTGACCACCAACTCCTCCTCCTCCCTGCAACCCCGGCGACCATCGCCTGCAAGTTCCGACCAACCGTCGCCAGAACCTCCAGACAACCGCTGCCTCATTGCGTGCCAGCCACCGCCTCCACCATCGTGACCTCCTCGCCTCCAGCTGCTGCCCTCCGCATCCGCCACCCGATCCCTGAGCTCCCCATCGCCTTCAACTCGAGCTGCTCTCTTGCCGTTAACCTCCTCCGGCCACGCAGCCACGTCGTCGGCGTTCAACCTTCTCTCTCGCTGTTTCTCTTCCCTTCTCACTCTCTTCCTCTCTCTAATCTCTGTCTCTCCCCTCTCCCTCACTCTCCATCTCTCTCTCCCTCTAAATTCTCTCTCTCTCTAACTCTCTCCCGACCTCTCTCTCTCGCACTCGGTTTCTCTCTCTCTCACTATCTCTCTTCCCCTGCTCTCCCTCTCTTACACTCTGCATATCCTTCTCTCTCTCTGTTCTCTTCCTCACTCTCTCTCTTCATCTACTCTTTTCTCTCTTTCTCTCAGCTCATTCTCACTCCCTCTCTCTTAATCCCTCTATCTCTCTCATTCTCTGTCTCTCTCTCTCTCTCCAACACCGCTCTGTGAACCACTACACTCACCGTCAAGACCCCAGCAACCGAGCCTTGATGCCATGCTCGAGCTTCTAGCCTAGTCCAAGCTCCGAGGCCGAGCCAAGATCGAGCCGAGGCCAATACTTGTCGTGATCGCGTCGGGCCATCACAATAGACCGCGTCGCTGCCGTGCATCCCCGAGACGCCTCCAGGCAAGTTTTTACTTGCTACATGCTATTTATTATTAGTTTACAAATCAAAATCGTATATATATTCCATGTTTTGCCTTATGCTAAAATTACAACAAAACTGTTCGATACTTGTCCTCTTAGAAAATTATTATCACATTTGACGGAATAGGATATCATTGCTTGGCCCGTATTTCCGTGGACCTACTGTGTAAATTTCGCTGGAAAATTTGATCGTTTATGTCCAAAACAACTGCCCCCAAGTTTAACCGTAAAGCTGTAATTCTGTTGCACCTGAAAACCGTTAAATTCACCATAAATCATATACATAGTAGAATGGTGCGTTCGAGGGCTCAAATCGAAGCTAACTCGACGAACTTTAACCCTATTCTAGTTTCCAGACATTACTGTACTTAAATCATGATGATAATTGTATCGGAGTGCGACTCTGGACTGCAGTCCAGAGCGACTCAAATTGTGCATGCTGTTCCGTAATGGATACCATAGGATTTCCTTAACTCGTAGGTTGCGGAACTCTGCTGCTTATTGTAGGTAACTCTGTTATCTAGACAACACAATTGGTTTCATTCTGTTTCGTACCGTTTGATATTTAATCTGTAATTTAAAAGATCGGGACACATAACAGTCCCAGCAGAATCAGAATTGACATGTTAATATTAAACAGATTATAACTCCTAACGTACAGATGCGATTGAAGATCTGTTTGTTGCGTTGAAAACTTTGCTGAAAACCCTAGAATTCATTTAACTGTAGCATCGCTAAATTATGATCCCAACTGGGGTTAAAATGCGTTGCGAAATGGATTTCTGATTCTGAAACCGGATTTTCAGCCGCGTGCGCTTAAAATGAAATAGTTATAACTAATTATCCTGAAACCCGATTGGCTCGAAACCAAATTAGATGGATAGCTAACTGAACATATTAATTACTACCTGTTTATCGTTTCGCTAAATTATATACGTGCGTTTTATGATAAATCGTGCAAGTGACAGACTATTGTTTTTATGACACCTTAATTGTGCTTCTTATACTGTTCATGCATCATATCATACTTATATCATTGTAGTGATAACCTAGTGACATCGTGCATTTACCCAGTGTTAAATTTTAGTGGTGATTGTGGCAAGTACGCCAGTGTTCGTGTATCCGTGATTAAGTGAAAGTGATACGTACTGGTACACAATCAGCGATCCTATTATTTCATTGCATTGTCGACGTCTGTGAGATGCGTGCACGTGTGACTATAAGTGGAATGGGACATTTATGGAAGCGTTGCACGGGTGTCGCAGATAAGACACCAGACACTGCCGTTTATCTTAGGTATTAGTCGGGACGTGCTTGATGGAGGTCCTGCCTCCAGTTCTCGCGCAGACTTGTCACGGATCGATTAGTATTTAGGTTGATGGTTAGCGTTTGATGTAGACCATGGGGTGTGGGGTAGTTTAAGTGTGAGTTCAACAGAATCTCGGGAGTCCCATGCCGGCTTATATATTTAGGGAGTTATATGGAGATTTACAGGGTACGTGATATATACACCGTAATATTCTTGTTACATGTTGGGCCCGTGGTCCCTTGCCCTTGGGTTCTACCCTTGGATGGAGGACACTCGCGAGTGGTTGACTCTCACACTTGGACTGACGATAGGCTTAGTGACCTGTACATTGAGACTTAGAGACTGATAGGGATAATGGCATTTTATTCATTATATACCATGTGGCATACGTGACATATCGTTATACTGATTTACTGTTCCGCTGCATTGATTACTGCACATCCATATTCATGATGTCGTTGATTTATTGTTATTCATTTCCATTACCACTGTTAGAACTATCACTTGATTTTATATATATTATTGCTATTGTGTCGCTCTGACGACCTGAGTATGCATGCTCAGTGTGAGGAGAAGATTTAGCCTGGACCAGAGCATCACAGACTTCTTGACTTGCCATTCCAAGTTACATTCGTTTGCTTTCCCCTCAGGTCAGTTCTTTACATTGTTTCTTTCAGTTACTGCATTTCTCAGTACCTGCGCATCATTTACTGTTTATCGTGATAAACGAGAAGCCGAAGTGTGACTACGACAGGACTTTTCCTTGACCGTAGGAGCATGGCTGACCTTGTTTACCCCTCGTATTCCGTATTTTGGGAAGCGGGGCGTGACAGTACCCCACGTGGCGTCGAGGCGTTGGAGATGAAAATGGCGACATCGGTACCGGCACGCATAAAGCTAGGTGAGTAGATTTATATCTATGGGGAAAAGTCGGGTGGATGTCGTATAGCACCCCCGCAGTTCGTGGTGATGTATACGGATGCGTATACACACCAACAATTATTATATGTTATTTGGATTAATGATGATGTTTAGGATGGATAGTGGTGTGTTGGATTGATTTAGTCTCGCGAAACCCTAGAGTAGTGGGTGCACTACACATACATATACACACATACATACTTGCATACATCCTTATTTCATATATGGTTATGTGATTTTATATAGTTATGTGTTCACATGGGTATGGGACCACGTGTTCACATACGGATTTGAAGATGATACTTGGGATTGAGATGAGTCGATGATATTTGATCTGAGATTATGATATCGATACGATAAGCGGGTCTTTGGATGACAATGCCCTGTACATAGTGATATAAATATAAATTGATCGATATGTGATTATGTTACGAGATATGATATGATATGATATGATATGACAAGATATGTATGATAGGCCGCATCCGGCGATGTTTACTCCTTTGTGATGATATGTGCTGATGATATCGATTTATACGAGACTGTCGATCAGTAGTCAGATCATGAGTATAGTGATGATATTAGTATTGTACTAGACGTAGGTCAGTATCCGGATTATGATATTTGATAAAAAGAATACTAGATGAATAATATGACGAATGTGATATTGACTCGTACCCAGATTTGGGGATGCCGTACGACGGATTACATACGAGCTATATTCTGATGTTTGATCCGCACTCTAGACTTGGGATGTCTAATCATAGATATTATATCGGATGTGATATTATCGAAGCGGGATCATCGACTGTATATATATATATATATATCGACTCGGAGGTTAGGCGGTTTCGCTTACCTGCAGTTAGCCTATTAGCTCAGCCTTACAGTTGGCGTAGCTGTATGACTCTTATGACATTAGATGCAGTTTTAGCTATCATTGTGCTTAGTATTCAGTTCCTGTACATTATCATTGTTGCTCTGCATCGCTTATTGTTGTGATTCATATTCTATTATTGATATCATGCGGTTAGGACACCAGCACCATTACCGATGATGCGTATGTACCACGTACACTTATTTGCCGGCGCACACACATCTTCATCGGTAATTGCCATGTCACATACACTTAGAGAATATTATTGCTTGATTTAGCTTGATTAGCTAGTAGTGACATGATATTAGTGTACTTGTCATATATGCCAGCTTGACAGGGTAGTTATTACTTGTCACTTCATGTACACTGTTGTTCATTATATGCTGCATTCATGGATTCGCATGCTTACATTCATGATTTTACATGCTATTGATGATTCGGATCTCCATGATGTTTTCTGGATTTGGGGGAAAACCGCAAAACTTATATAAACTGCTTTCTCTCGTTTTAAATAAAAAGTGCGGTTTTCACATGATGTATGAGTCGTCCACCATGAATTTTGGTGATGGATTTCGAGACCCGATTCGAGGAGGCGGATGAACCATTTCGGGTACATGGTAGGCCCGGTGCGGTACACCGGGGCAAGAAGATCGCAGGAGATGGCGTTGAGCCTGTGCAGGGGAGCACGCCCGACCGGTGATTTTACCCGACGCGTCAGATATCCAGAGGATACCGTCGTGGTCATGAGATGGATGGTAGGGGCCGGTCTGGACTGACGGCGCCCTAGATATTGTGATTGAGATATTGAGATTCTGAGATATTGAGGTATAGAGATTGTGATACAGAGATATCGAGATATTGAGATTTATGTTTTGTGTCGATACTAGGCACTGTTTATGCTGATTTCATTTATGATGCCTCATTTTATAAATATAGAAATCTCACAAATTTATGAAAGCAGTTTTCTTCAGTACATACATTCTGTTTCATGCATTCATACATCATCCATATGATACATTGTCACCTGATGCACTGACACGGGCACATGGGATATACTTAGGTTGGATATTTACTCTAATCATTGTTATAGATTGCTGGTTATATATTTGAGGTTTATATATATATATTGATCGTATGGCCTAGGATTGCGTCATACATGCGATTTCTGTTCGTAGATCTTTTTCTACTCACGAGTTGGCAACTCACCCCCGTTGTGCCCCAGTTTCTGCAGGTGTTGCCGTACGGGTTTCATTACGGCTTGCGGGCACAGCTTCTTTCAGGTGACTTGCTAGTAGGTGGGTTATTTGTATCGGACCCATCATTATACTTTGTATATTATATTTCAGTTGTATCTAGAAGTTCTATCAACCAAACATGTATTTATTTGATATAGAGACCTGTGACGTTATTCTTTCGACCTTAGAGTCGCGTGTTACATTTCTTTGGATTTCATGCTGATTGGAGTTTCCTTTTCTGTTGTGATTCTCGCCTTTAGGCGTTGTATATTATGTTGCATACTGGTTGATTTAAAATGGTTTTCCTACACTCTACTACTTTTCTTGGTTTGGATTTCTAGGTTTTCGGCTTAGTTAGAATACGTACGCCTTGAGACGTTCGTAGTCTAAGTGCCGGTCATATTCCGGAATTTCGGGATGTGACATATAGACTTAACATCATCGACAGTTCTACTGAGACAAGCTTCGCAGTCGCTCAACCAGATGCTCGTTAAGCAATATGAGTCTCCATACACGTCAGGAGACCCCAAGTGCACGCTGTAGCTCCGATCCAGCATGCTGGCCGTGGATGTCCTCATACTCTCGAGCACGCTGAGCATGTTGGCTTCATAGGCGCTGCCTTGGCCATACCTCCCGTTGTCACAGAAGCATCCCTCGGAACTTAACATGCTCAACACAAGTAGTGAGGCAATGAGCAAGTACTTCATGGTTAATTAATTCTCTTGCTATCTGATTGGTGAAGGAGAAGTGTAGGTGTATTGAGTTTATATATGGTTTGGGCTTTTGGCTACATATATGCATATGCATGATAGATAGATATGCATAACGCATGTAGTTTGTTACAAGGAGAGAGGGGGAGAGAGAGAGAGAGAGAAACAAAGATGCTACATTTGTGTGTTGGTACTTAGACAGTAACGGGGAACTAGAGATGCCATGGGCAGAGAGGCACTGTGTGCATACAATTACTAAGAAATGTAGATTAAGTTTTGGAATAAGAAACGAAATTGATTTGGGACTGCTTTCTAATTAATTATAATTATAATATCTGAAAATGATGCAGAGCATGTTGCCGAAGAATATATGTATGGTCTAGACCGAAACAAGTCCAAACGTACAGAGATAAGATGCCGATCTTAGGATCGACTTCCGGAACCCACAACGTTTAATCCGGGTGTCAGAATCGCAACTTCTATACATTTTCAAAAAGGACATAGACAGCCCTACAGATGACCAGCAAGGGAATCTTCCTGGCATTTTGGAAATTTCACAAATTTGGGTTTGTTAAAGGGCATATGGAGGCTCTGAAATTTATGGCGTAGACTTCTGTAGTTCTACTGGTTTAGCTGTTTCTCTCTCTCTCTCTTCAAATTAGGGACATTTTTGTACATTTGCATTGTTAGGGTTTGATTATTTAAAGGCGTTTAAATTTTCTTTTGTAGCAGTTTTCGAATTTTAATAAAATTTGGAGTTTTGCTTTGCCTCCTATAACACGATAATTATTCCCCAACGCTCGTAGTGTAATATCTACCCACGCCGCTGCTGCGCCAAAAAGAAGCCTTGGAACTATATATAAAAGTAAAATAGGTTATTGTATATCAATACATCAGTATTTATTGATCAATATATCAGTATCACTTGCTGCAATGTCTGATTACTTCAAATTGTATTCAAATGCCGATCTAATTTTTTTTGGGTGTAATTGAATTATTGATGCAAGCATATGTATTGAGTTAGGGGATATCCTGTAAATATTTTGATGTTAATTAAATATTATTTGTGATAAATTGTGACTAGATGAACAAGCGAGCTCCCTTAATTAAAACCCCGAATGGTCAAAATTTATGGTTATTAATTATCTATATTCTTCAATATTTTAGTACGATAATATTTGACTAATATTCGATATGAGTTTTGAGTTAACATGTACGAGTTAATAAATATGATTTATATTTAAAGATGAGTAGGTATATTATTATTACTACTAAATACTAAATAAGTCATAAACTATTTGAACCTACGTACACGAGGCCTAAATAAGCCGAGTTTGAACAATAACCGAGCTTTTTTTTTTTGCTTTTTTTCCCGCTGGAACTTTACTTGGCCCCCAGTTAGCCCATTATTTTTATTGATATTTGAAAATTACAGCAAAGAAAGAAAAGGAGTACTACTCCTTACAATATGTGGGTGGCTACCATACATCATCAAATTTACAGTAAGAATGGAAGAATGGACAACCAATTAAAAACCTGCTCCTAGCACTTGAAGCTCTGAATCCTGAGAGTAGGCAGAGAGGAAAGATCAAGCTTGATCAAATTTAGCATAGCTGCTGGAAGATTACCTTCGAACCAAGAACTAGAATACAGCTCCAACAAGGCTTGCTTTGCCAAATAGTCTGCAACCCTGTTATTTTCTCTATAGTTGTAAGTTACTTTGGCCCTCAGCTTCTGCAGTAAGAACTGAATTGCCTTGACTATATATTTAAGTCTCCATGGCACTTTGCAAGATTTATTTATGGCATCTGCCAAAATTTTTGAATCTGTTTCAGCCCCAACTTTCATAATTTTCATATTGTTGCATTGAATAAGCCCATCAAGCAATGCTTTACCCTATGCAATTAGCGCATTCCCTTTACCATAGAAAATTGTTGAAGCAAACAATATATCTCCATTGCAATCTCTAAGCACTGCTCCCCCTGCTGAGTTGTTATCATTAGAGCAGGCTCCATCAGCATTAAGCTTGTGTTTGTTTATAGCAGGCTTCTCCCGGTGTGTAGGAATGACCCTCCTAGACACATTGAGATTTTGCAGCGTAACTCTAGCTTCTGGATCCAAATGCATATTTTGAACCTGCAACAAATCTTTTATTTCATGGAGCATTCTTTGCCATATGCTTTCAACTGACATTTTATGATTTTCAAATCTGGCTTTGCACCTTTCTCTCCAAATATTCCAAATCAACAAGTGAGGAATCCACTATGAAACTTCAACAAACTTTTTGTTGCGAGTACCGAAATTGAAAGCATTCATTGACTGTGCACCATGCACAGGAATCAACAACCACCTGAAAGGCTTCCAAAACTTTGTCCCATGCTTGTTTAGCTTTCCTGTGCTGATTCAACACAACACTCACATTTACTTGGTAGCTGAAATCCAAGTTTCTGCACATTAGAATCAACTGGCAATACATCCATTAGCAATCTCCAAGAGGAAATCAGAATTTTCCGAGGGGATGTGGGTATTAACGATAAATTTTGAGCAATTAGCAGCAGGATTTGTTGCCCTCACCATATGCCAAGCCGGCTTTAAAGTAAACTGCCCTTGATTGTCAGGTTTCCAAATCAAATTATCCTTATTACCTGCCTCCACCATATAGTTTTGAGATTGAATATCTTCTAATAAACTCTGAGGAATAGAATTCTGAGCTCTGGTGAAATCCCAGCCATCAGGGCTTAGTAAGGTTTTGAAAAGAGTTGGCTCAATAGGCCATGTAGCAAAATTCTTCAAGTGCTTTTCACCATGCCATAAGTCATCCCAGAAATCAATGTTGCCTTCCCCAATTTGCCACATAATATGACTCTTAACTTCAGGTAAACATTCGAAAATTTGCCACACAGTTTGTCAAAAGCCTTCTTCATATCAAGCTTTAGAACAGTATTGTGTCCTCTTACTTTTTTAGTGAGATCATGTACTGACTCCTGAGCTAGTGTTATATATTATCTGATATGTCCCTTCCTTTGATAAAGGCACCTTGCCGGCAGGAAATCGGTTTAGATGAGAAGAGTGCAAGTCTATCATTCATCGACTTTGTGAAAATCTTACAGAGGAAGTTGCAAAAACTTATTGGCCTAAAATCAGTAATAGCATGACAATTCTCCCTTTTGGGAATAAGGCAAATCAGAGAGGAATTTATGGCTCTAGGTATTTTACCATATCAGAAAAAATGCTTAATTTGCAGCCTCCAGTAAATTTGGGGAGATGGTTTACTTGAAAATTTGGGAGCACATCCATCCAATATTGATTAATCAAACACCTATCAATTCTGGACCATGATCTGAAAGGCTCATCTTGAGAATTGCAATAGGTAAGCTGAGTGCCGGTGTAGCCACAATCTAATAATGCGCAAATTTTACTATTCTAGAAGAGAAACCGGTATATCATCATTCACCATTACCCAAATTTTACTATTCAGATTCACAAAGCAATGAGAAAATCCAAGCTGGGATGCAATAAAGTTGGCTTTATGAGATTCTAACAATGGTTCCATAACGCGCAGCAAATCTTGAGCTTAAACTTTTGTGCCATTTTTTTTATTCTTTTCTGAGTTGGAAGATTGGCAACCCCCCATAGCATTCCAGAAGCAGATATCCATATACTCGGGGATATTCAAAGTCGTCCCCTTGTAAGTCCATCACTTGAATCATTGTCTGGTTCTTTTCGACAATAACTGAGCTTAAGCAGGTTATGCTCGTGTGCGTTTAATTATTTTTATCGAGCTTTAATTTATGTTCGTTTAAATAATTAGTGTTTCTTATATGAAGCCTTGTTGTCTATGATAAGAATTTATGACCGTTGTAGTTGCAGAAGACGAAACACAAAGTTATGCAAACCGACGATTTTATTTTTGTTCAAATTTCAATACGGTGGACTAAGAACACCTCAATACACACGGCACACGAAACACGTCCCCGCAATAGTACTGAACCTGGCAGAAGCTGTTCGCATCAACGCAGCTCGCGGAAAGGGATCCTGCACACACATTCTTAACATCGACGACGGTATTCTCGAGACAAGACAGGAAGTCATGTATAGAGATACCCACTAGTCCATACACATCAAGGGACGTTAATTGATACCATGGCTCCAATCTGGCATGGTCCCCGTGTATACTAGCATGCTATCGAGCATGGTGAGCACGTTTCGTAGGGGCTGCCTTCAGCGTACTTCCCTTCATCCCAGCTACAATCATAAGCACTTGCTTGAGTCACAAACATGCTCAAGATTAGTAGGGATGAAATCACTGCAATCTCATCAAGTGCTTCATGGCACTTAATTTGATATTAATTTTCTGCTTTCTTTTCCCTTCTTTGATCATTGAAGGGGTAATGTGTTGAGTTTATATAGTTCAAATTTTTTGGCTCTATGCTTAGTTAATATTTGTTGATTGTTTCAAGGGGAAAGATATGATGACTTTTGGATTTGTTGAAGACACAAATTAAGATGCCACCTATGTGTATTACTGCTTAAGACTCTAGATGCATATAATTAATTACTAAGAAAAGAAAAGGGAATTTAAAAATTAATTTTGGTTAATATCCATACATACATACATACATACATACATATATATACATACACACGCGTATTACATCGTATTCGTGTGATGCGCCTCTATATGTATTTAGGAAGTCTATAACTAAATAAAGAACACAAATTGAGAGGGGGATGAGGTAGACACCTTAAAATTTAAAGATAAATAAAAAAAAACTTTCTTTTATTTTGAATGTTATTTGAAAAATGAGAAGATAGACATGTGGCCGCTCTTTAGCTTGAGTTATAACTGTAGAGATGATCAGATGAAGCTTCTAAAACATGGATCAGATAGCCGGCATGGGTATGGACTAAAATATACTTGAGATTTTTTTTAACATTCATATATGTAGCTCAGTCCTCTTGGGGGAGAGTACGGGGTTTCGATCCCAGGGAAAGCAGCCATAATTTAATGCTTTTATGCCAAATTGTGGGTCCCTGGTTGTGTGGTGTGTTGTGTAGGTGAGTTAGGCTTATAGACTAGTTCAAAAAATAAAAATGGTAGAGGTTATTGATGTTTGAATTTTGATGATTCGAATTGTTAGATTATAATTATTTTTGTATGTTATCTTCTGCTATAATCATAAACTAGTTCTTTCCATGCGTTATGTCAAGATTCAAGTTGGATCCCGATGCATGGTTAGGATTTGGTGAAGATCGATGCATTTGTAGACGAGCAAACCAACCAGAAGTAACCGGTTCTCTCCTGGAATTTTGATGGATGATTTTTCTTTGTGACGATATATACAGTTTTACTAACTTTAAGGGAAACTTGTTGATGAAACGAACATTTGCCTATTCTCTCCTGCTATTTTGATGGATGATTTTTCTTTCTTCCATCTGTAGCTTGTATTTTCTGTTTTGTAGCTTTCTTTATATTATATCTTCGTCGAAATATTTTATTTCGCTAGAGTCGGATAAAGATCTATTCGATTTTCTGTAAATACCCATAGAAGTTGACCGTTTTACTCAAATAAGTTGGTTGTATGAAGCCTTATCTCTGTGATTTGAAATTATGATACATGCCTGTGGCAGAAGACGAAACATGAAAGCATCGATTACACAAGACACAAATAAACGGTTTTATTCATTCAAAATGGCGTACATTTTTTTTTTTGACTGAATTCAAAATGGCCAACATTGAATGCCTCAATACACAACACCAACACATCCCCCTCAATAGTAGTGAACCTGGCAGTAGCTGTAATTGCCCACACAGCTAGCCGAGAGGGATCCGGCGCACACGTTCTTAACCTCACCGACAGTATCATCGAGACAAGACAAGCAGTCATTTAACGAGATACCCGTCGCACAATATGAGTCCCCGTAAACATCAGGCGACGTCAAGTGTATGCTATAGGTCCAATCTGGCACAGTAGGTATTGTTGAATTTGTAGTTTGGTTAAGACAGAATTAAAATCTTTGAGGCGTGTATGATACACTTTCCGAAAGGTGATATTGCCCCCACCATGGGAGTACAGCAGAAGGCAATCACCCCCAGGATACAACAAAACTCTTGAAACTCTCTTAGAAGATAATGAGAAGAATATGCAAAATTTGTGAAGAGATAGACTTAATTTATAGAGTTGAACAGACACAACTGTTTGAGCGGTTGTGACTGTTCAGACAACAAAATTGCAGTAGACAGTTTTTCAGACAATCTTTGAATTTGAAAGATGCTCCAAGTGCCCAAGTGCCCTATCAAAGACAATAATAAATAAATATTATAAGCCCGCTTGAAATTAGGCCCACTTGGCTCATAACCTACTTTGTTCAAGATATTACTTAAATATTGGGAATTATTATAAAGGCTTGGACATTCGTCTCTCCATCCAATGTGTGACTATTTCCCACATACAAATGCTACCAATAGATTCAAACTACCAACAATCCCCCACTAGTTTGTATATATTGGCTGCAACCATATCTCTCTCGTGACAAATATTATGCATAAAAGAAAGGTATCTCTTGATTTAAACCTTCCATTAGTGTGTATATATCAATCGTCTAAAAAAGTTATTAGTGTCCGCAGATTAAACCAAAACTTTTATTATAAGAATTTGAAATACATCACACACAATATTCATCTTATTTTCTAAGAGGTTTATAACTGCTTTAGCGCTATTATGGTCATGTGCTACTCTTGGCTATCATAAGCATTTACAAGAGAACACTTCATATCTCTTGTTGAAGCGGCACCACTTCTTCTATGCTAATATAGGTGGAGTTTATTTTATTATATCCCTGTTACTGTGGATATTTAAAAATTAAATAACTCCATTGAGAGCTTTCGCTCATTCTCTTTATCGTAACAGACAGCACTAGATACTTATTTATATAAGAATGAAACGTCTAGTACAATGCAGGCACATGACAGTAACTTGTTATTACCCATTGAACTATTAAAATTAGTTTTTACTAATTAAAGTTAGGTTACCATTACTGGTGTCAAATTGTAAATGTTTAAGTCCCATTCCGATCGATGTATTCTTTACCAAATCTCTAGATAATGCCTTGGTAAAGGGATCTGCTAAATTCTTTGCAGATCTCACATAAACTATGGTAATTATTCCATTAGTAATTAAATCTCGAATATATTCATGCCTTAAGCTAATGTGTCTAGATTTACCATTATAAACATTATTATAAGCTCTAGACATAGTCGCCTCACTATCGCAATGCAAGAAAATAGATGGCATTGGTTGTGGCCACAACTCTATATCCAATAATAAATTTCTCAGCCATTTCGCTTTCTTGCCGGCAGCAGCCAAAGCGATAAATTCATATTCCATTGTTGAATGTATGATGCAGGTTTGTTTCTTAGAGGCACAACTAATGTCACCGCTTTCGATTGTAAATACCCAACCTGTTGTGGATTTATTATCACTTGCATCTGTGATCCAACTTGCATCCGAATAACCTTTTAACACTGCAGGATAATTGGAATAAAATAGACCAAACTTTTTTGTTCTTTTCAGATACCCAAGAACTCAATTGATGACCTTCCAATGATTAGTACTGGGTTTACTGGTGTATCATGACAATTTGCATACTGCATAAGCTATATCAGGCCTTGTACAATGCATCGCATATATAAGGTTTTCTATAGCGCTAGCATATTCTAATTGTGTAACCATATTGTTACAATTCTCATTTAATTTCATACTCGAATCATACGGAGTAAAACTTTTTTTAATATTAAGATGTTGGAATTTATTTAATAATTTCTCTATATAATGAGATTGGTTTAGCACAAACCCTTCATTATATTTTTTCACCTTAATTTCTAAAATAGTATCTACTTCATTCAAATCTTTCATTTTGAATGCTGAAGTTAAATACTATTTTGTTTCATTTATTCCAATCATGTTTGTACCAAATATCAACATGGCGTCTACATAGAGACATATGATTACTCCATAATTCTGATTAAATTTGGAATATATACATTTATCCGCACTATTATGCTTAAAACAATTTGATATTATTGCTTTATCAAATTTCTCATGCCATTGTTTAGGGGCCTGTTTTAAACTATATAGCGACTTAGTTAATTTACAAACTTTGTTCTCATTTTCAGAAAGTATGAAACCTTCGAGTTGTTCCATGTATACTTCCTCATTTAATTCACCATTTAAAAAGGTTGTTTTTACATCCATTTGATGCACATATAAATTATATATTGAAGCCAAAGGTATAAGAACTCTAATGGATATTATTCTAGCCACAGATACATAAGTATCAAAATAATCTATGCCCTCCTTTTGTGTGAATCCTTTAGCCACTAATCTCGTCTTGAAAGTTTATATAGAGCCATCTGTATTTTGTTTTCTTGTAAATACCCATTTACACTTTATAGGCTTAGATTTTTGAGGCAGGTCAACCAATATCCAAGTACTGTTAGACATTATTGAGTCCATTTCGTCATCAATAGTCTCTTTCCAAAATGCAGTATCTCTTGAAGACATTGTTTCACTAAATGTTTTAGGATCATCTTCTATATTAAGTAGAATAGGTACTTTGTTAAGCACTTTGGTTCTATCTCCTTCAACGAGAAAGACTATTGAACATGAATCAATAAAACCAGGACCAAAAGAATTTTCTTTCTTGATTCTTTGACTTTTCTTTGGTTCAATATTTTCATTACTTTCTATTCTTTTCTCATTGGTAATTTTCTTAGATCTTGCTGCATTTTCCTTATTACACAAATTAGAATTATATCTTGCTGCATTTTCCTTATTACACAAATTAGAATCAATATTGTCATGTATAAATTTATTTTCAAAAAATTTAATATGTATCGATTCAATTATGACATTTGATTCTAAATCTAGAAGTCGATATGCTTTAGAATTTTGTGCATATCTAACAAATATACTTCTAATACCTCTCGGCCCTAATTTAGATTTATATGGATCGGTCACTTTATAATATGCTATGCACCCCCACATTTTAATATAGTTTAATTTGGGTTTTCTACCATTCCAAATTTCATATGGTGAAATATGAGTTTTCTTGGATGGTATTCTATTATAAATATAACACGCTGTTAAAAGTGCCTCAATCCAAACATTAAAAGGTGGTTTAACATTTAAAAGCACAGCATTTACCATTTCAACTAAAGTCCTATTTTTTCTTTCGGTTACATTGTGTTGAGGCGTATAAGGTGCAGTTCTTAGATGAATAATACCATGCATTTCGCAAAATTGAGAAAAAAAATCAGAAAAATATTCTCCCCATCTATCACTTCTAAGGATTTTAATCTTTCTGATTTTCTACAACAGACTTATACTCTTTAAATTTCTCAAATATTTCATCTTTTATTCTCAATAAATATATATATGTAAAACGAGAATGATCATCGGTAAAATTTATAAAATATCTTTTTCCTTCTCTAGTTAATTGACCATTTAATTCACAAATATCAGAATGAACAAGTTCTAATAAATTAGTATCTCTTTCAATTTTAGGGAAAAGTTTTCTAATTATTTTTGCTTCTACGTAAATCTCACATTTATAATTATAATCATTCTGACATGCAATGTAACCATATTTAGACATATACTTTAAAGAGCGAAAATTTAAATGACATAATCTAGCATTCCTCAAAGAAGAAGAATACTCAACAACATAAGCAAACACACAATTTATTTCATTAATACTGAGTTTGAACATGCCATCACAGGAGTATCCCTTTCATACAAATATATCATTCTTCGATATTACAACTTTGTCAGACTCTAGAACAATTTTAAATCCCTTCTTGCACAACAGATTTGCAGATACAAGATTTTTTCTCAAATCAGGAACATGAAATATATTAAGCAGAGTAAGTTTATGTCCAGATGTAAACTTCAATTCAACACTTCCTTTACCGAGCACTTTGGCCGAAACGTGATTTCCCATCAACACTTCTTCAGGATTTTTCTGATCCGTATAGGTTTTAAACATTGCTTTGTACATTGATGGTTGCGCCAGAATCCAGCCACCAATCTGCAGTTCTAGTTACCGCAGTCATATGCAATTCCATAACCATACCTATCTGCATGTCAGAAACCATAGCAACATGTTCTTTGACTTCATTTTATCTGTCTTGTTGCTAATTTCTGATCTGAAACCAAGTTTTTTCCCGGTATTTCTGAACTTGCAATTTTTAATATAGTGGTCTTTCTTTCCACAGTTATAACAAGTTCATTTCTTCTTTGCAAAATTAGATTTCTTAAATCATTTCCCTTCTTCTGGACTTTGAAATTGTTCTGAAATTTTCTATGACCATTTTCATTGACATGATTCACTTTAGAGTTAGATTTAGAACTAAGAAAAATCACGTCACGTGTACGGTTCTCTGCCTCAATCTGCAGATGAGTCTGAAACTGCTCTATGGTAAAATTTTCAGGAAAGTGCAGAATTTTCTTTCTGTATTCATGCCAAGTAGGAAGAAGTTTACATAGAATTGCTCCAAGTTGAAACGGATCAGGGATTTTAATTTCAAGTTCGCTCAGTTTAGAGACGAGAATTTGTAATTCATGCACTTGATCCATGATTGGCATATCATCAGTCATCTTAAATTCAAAATATTTAAGCGCTAGAAATTTATCCGTACCTTTCTTCTCATTTTTGTACTTTGTTTCAAGGGCGCTCCAGATTTCTTTCGGTGTCTTCATATTTCTATAAAGATCATACAGACGATCGGTGAGAGAATTGAGAATGTACCCGCGGCAAACAGTTCATCTTCTTCACGCTTGTTTTTCTCTGTCTTGGCACTCTCGGTATCATTTGAAGTTGAGGTTGAATCTGGGATTGACGGCAAGTATGGATCGAGCACGTAAAAAATCTTCAAGACAGTCAACAAGAACACCTAATTGCTCCCATCGAATCGATCCAGTTTGATAAAATCTTGGTTCTGGAAATGAACATTGACACTTGAATTTAATACTGTCTGGTATAATTGGGTGTATGATACACTTCGAATTTAATTCTGTCTAGTATAATTGCGTGTATGATACACTTTTCAAAAGAGATGGACTTAATTTATTGAGTTGAACAGACACGACTGTTTGAGCAAATTACAATCATTGAATTTCAAAGATGCCCCAAATGCCCTATCAAAGACAATAATAAATAAATATTATAAGCCCGCTAGAAATTATGCCCACTTGGCTCATAACCCACTTTGTTCAAGATATTAATTAAATATTGGGAATTATTATAAAGGCTTGGACATTTGTCTCGCCATCCAATATGGGACTATTTCTCACATGCAAATGCTACCAATAGATTCAAACTACCAACGGTCAGCCATGACTATCAACATGCTGTCGAGCAAGCCGAGCGCATTGGCTTCATAGGGGCTGCCTTGGCTGTTCTTCACTTCGTCGCAGCTGCAATTGTAGGCCGTTGCTTGTGTTGCAAATATGCTCAGGACTAGTAAGGATGAAGTCACTGCAATAATCAAGCACTTCATGATTCCTGTTTTGAGGTTTTCTGTTTTCTTTTTCATTCTTTGATTGGTGAAGGGTAATGTGCTTGTGTTGAGTTTATATATAGTTTGGAATTTTGGAGATATATATATAGAGAGAGAGAGAGAGAATAATGGAGAAAAGATGCCATAGGAGGGAATTCCCTCCTATGGTGTCGAAAAAATACCCCCTCCACCAATTTTTCCGACGATCGGTCCCCATCATCTTCATCGTCATCATTTAAGATGTGGGTACACCAAATTTCATGTGATTCTACAACTTTTTCACCGTTGATTTAGCAATGTAAAAAGTTCTATTGTCGGTAAACCGTTAATTTTGAACCCACTAAATCAACGGTGAAAAAGTTGTAGAATCACATGAAATTTGGTGTACCCACATCTTAAATGATGACGATGAAGATGATGGGGGCCGATCGTCGGAAAAATTGGTGGAGGGGGTATTTTTTCGACGCCATAGGAGGGAAATCCCTCCTATGGCCTCTTTCCTCCATTAATCTCATATATATATATATATATAATGGAGGAAAGAGCTCCTAGAAGTCTTTTTACGTCAGGTGGCGGTAAAAAGTACGTCCTCCATTATTTTATTCAACGATCGGCATCTTCCAATTTTATATCCATCCTCTAATTTGTCGATACAACAAATTTCATATGATTACAGCACCATTTTACCATTTTACCGTTGATTAATAAGTTTATATAGAGAGACTTATTAATACTCGTAGTGTCTTTCAAGAAGAAAGATATGGCTTTTGGATCTGTTGGAGACACAAATTAAGATGCCACCAATGGACAAAAGAAAAAAGAAAAAAGAAAAAAAGAGAGGGATTTAAAGATTAATTTAGTTACTTTATGCAAAACTTCTAAAAGAGCATGGCAGCCTCCCTTAGGGCATGTTTGGTTTGAAGGATTTTATAGGATTCTTGAGTTTTGGATTTGTGGATTCTAGGATTCACAAGTTTTGTGTTTGGTTGGTTTGGATTACAAACATGGATTTGTATGGATTGTGTGATGGGGCCCACAAAAAAGATAGATTCCAAAATCCTTGAAAAATGAATGGATTCTTAAGAATTTCTCACTATTTGGTGGCCCTCACATCTACTTTAGTTATTAAAAAATTCCTCCTCTCTATCTCTCTCTCTCTAAAATCCTCAAATCCAAATCTCACTTTCTTTTCACCAACCAAACAAAAATTATAAGGATCTACAAATTCAATAATAGGAATCCAATACCAACCAAACAACAAATTACCAAATCCAGAAATTTTAAACCATACTATTTTGGAATCCAAATTTCATAATCTTGCAACCAAACGGGCCCTTAGGTAGATTCAAGCCTCCCCTTAGGTTGATTCGAATAGTAAACTTCTAACTTATCTACATCAGTCTTTACCAATAAGCTACTCGCAGCACAGGGTGGCGGTGGCATGGACTAAATCTTGTGCACGTGCAATGCACGTATGCATATGTACAATGATTATTGAAAATATATATTTTTTAAATGTTAAAGGTTTTTCAAAATTTGAAGGTTTGAATGGTTAGATTAGAATTCTTTGTTTTATGTTATTTTTTCTTGCCTGCCATGTGTCATGTTAATATTCAAATTGGACTTTCGAGACTTCTTTTCTTTTCAGTAGAAAAAATAGAAATATTAAATCAAATTCAAAGAGAAGGGAGAATACCAAATTAAATTTGTAGGGCCTAACTAACCCACTTGGTTTAAGGAATCGAAGTTAATATAATAGCTTCCACATCATCACCAGAGTAAAATTAAAGATTGATTTGGAATTACACAGTTTTAAATTTTAAATTACTAACATATTGTGCTCTTAAAATAACTACTCATAAATAATAACAAACCATGCTAACTTCTATTGTCATGCTAAATTTATTGTCAATTATGTAGCACATAGATGAACTCTTTTTCCGAGGGAAAGTTATAAAAAATTCTTAATAATTTATTGCGCTCTTGTATACCCATAACAACCTTTTCTTATTTTTAAAATTTAAATAATATCATATATTTTGTAGACCTTATCACTTCAAATAAATTCTTTCTCTCTCTCTAAATAAAATATCTTTCCTACTGTGTTTTCTAATTTCAAATATATATTTCCATATAAGAATAATAAATTTGTATATTTGGAAATCCACATTCCACGTGCATCGAATGTGCAAAACATTGTATTCTTAATTATAGATGGGTTTTTTACTAAAAAGCACCCTCATACTTTGTTAATTACTAAAAAGCCTCTCTATATTTTGTATTTGCTTAAAATAATTCTCATACATTTAACTTACACTAAAAAAAACCAACATGCAAAAAAAGATAATCATTTTGGCATCTTTCATTACTCTGTTAGGAGACTAACAGTGAGTATCGGGTTAGGATTTTAAAATCTTTCCAGACCCTCTTCTTTTTCCAAAATTCCTAATTTTCCCTTTAAATTGGTTTTAGGATTAGAGTTTCGATGAAAAATCTCTTACATTGATCATGAAAACCGCCTCGTTTTTCTCAACTTCTCCAATAACGGGCTTGTTGAGCGTCGTTGTCTCTTCAATTGCAAGTTTCTAGTTTGTGAGCACCTTATTTGAAAGGAGTGATTCTTTACTCGCGGTAAATCCCAAATTTCAATTAAACGGGGATGTGGTTTCTTTTCATGGGAGAAAAACTTACCTAAATACTCAAAAGGTAAGAGAGTAGGTCAAGCATAAACTTTAGCTCTATCTTCCTAATGTGACGCTGATTTTTTATGGAAAACAAGTGAAGGGTTTTTTTAGTACAATTTAGATGTATGAGGGATCTTTTAAGTAAGGGTTTTTTACCTAAAGCCCCCCAGACTAAGATAATTACTAAAAAAACCAAAACTTGATAATTACTTATTTCCCCATTTAAGTTGTATCATTTTACCCCCACTAGCCCTTTCACTGCACTTTATTAGTCAATTAACGAAGGAAGTTGGATTAGATTTATCAAACACCTCCAGCCCGTTCGTATTTACTCTTTTTCATCTAAAATTCCAAATTAAAGCCCTTATTCGGAATTAAGGTTTCAAATGTCCAATTGGCAATAGAATATGGACTCTCTTCCTCAACCAGGGGTTCTGATTAGAATTTTATATGAAGAAAAGTGAATACAAATGGGCTGTGTAATACTCCAGAGTAGTGCGGTCTTAAGACATTCTGGTGATCTGCTCTGTCCACACTCAGTGCGGTCTGTTGTGGACATCTTGGTGATCTGATCAGTGAGGGAGCCATTTCAGAACAATGGGATCGGGTCCTTAAAGCACATTCCGAAAGAGGACCGAACTGCATTATAAATATAATGATACCATCCTCAATTACAGAGGCGCCTTTTAAGTGAACTGGAACTACAGGAGCTTGAGAACTCCGTAGTTAAACCGTGCTCGGGCCAGGGAAGTCTTAGGATGGGTGACCTCCTAGGAAGTGGCCCCTGGTCGGGTCTGGTTCTCTCTAAAGGGAAAAACCGTGCGGTTTCGGTCAAAGCGAACAATACCATCTGTACTGGGGCGTGGGGCGTTACATTTATGGTGGCCCATGCAGGTCCCTCAATAGTAGGCCTGTGGTTCGAGAACGAACCATTGTTCTTGTTGGATATAGTGCCCTCAAAGTCAATTATTGGATCGCAGGTACGTGATTGCAATAATTGAGGGAGGACCTATACCGGTAGGACAGTCTTACTCAAAATGATAGTATGCTGTCTGGTTTGCCTTTATCAATTGTGTACAGCTTTAGGTGACATGATCACTATTACACGTTGATAGAGCCCTTAGGATTCTGCTTGACTACCAACAGTATGATGGCGATCATATACGTGAGAGTTGGGTAGTCTATAAGCACATCCTTAATAGTGGTCCCTAGTCGTGGGAATTTCGAGACAGGGCATCGATACTCCGGAGTAGACTAGTGTATACAGTCGAGAGCCCGACGAGGGGCGGTGGCCGGTCTCACAAGCCACTGGTGTCAGTTGGATCACCTAAGATGTATACAGGTGCTCATTGGGTTATGAGTACACCGGACAGGACTCGCCGGGAATCTGCTAGTTGGTAATATACCTAGCGTCAGATAGCAGTTCCCTGGTGACATATGTACAGGTTAGTTCATCGACCTGAGGTCGTCATTTGTCTCGTGTGAGTTCCCACTGTGCTTTGATTACTACCCTACTATGGCTCAAAGGAGTCGTGCAAACAGGTTTTAGTTGGGTACAGTCCCAAGCCACATGGAGGCAAGTGAGCGGATCGGCAGGGGATTCGTCTCTCCCGGTATTGGGGGTGAGATCGCGCTGTGTCTAGGAGAGCCATTACACAAAGCCCTCGGCCGAGGCAGGAGATTTACTGGTAGGTACTCCAGCAGTATCTCAAGGTGTTCTGGGCTACACTCCGACACGACTTATACCTCTATTGGGGGTCTGACGTTACCAGCCCCTAGGCCCGATATGCGATGCTCATAGACGAACGGACTGGACTGTACGTATATTGTCACTGATAGGCTCAATAGGGTTCCAGGATGAGTTCGCTCATCGGCTACCCTTGAGGTCAGTACATGGGCAGCCGTTACGCACAGCTAGTGCCGCTGACGTGCTTGTGGTTAAACCCACTGCCAGGGTACTGACGAGTCTTTAGAGTCCCCCACAGATAGTTTCCCAAGTTCGGGCAAAACGTTGTAGAAGCCGTTTGGTTTTATGGCAGGGTTCGAAATTGCACGTGCATTTGTGCACGTTTCATATTTCGGACAGATAATACTGGTGGGCTTTGGTTTAAGTCGGATCCATGTATTATATTGAGTCGGAATATTTTAGTCTCTCGTATTCGTATTCGGTCGGAATACGGATACAGGTATGTATATACAGGTGGGGTATTTTCGTAATCCGTTACGAGAATATTTTAGAAGATGCATTTCTTTTTGGGTTAATCATTTTGGTTTAAATGATTATTAGTTTTGGAAAGGGTGACTCATTTTGGCGACTCATTAATTCTAGCATCTTCACTAATGACTCATGCTAATGAGTTATGTAGTGACTCATGATGAATTAATTGAGTTTGTTTTGGGTGGGATATTTTAGGGTTATGTTGGAGATATTTTTATAAGATATTCTCTTTGTTTCTCCGAAACAAAACCTTATATATATCACACACAAAAGATAAGGGCAGCCAAGGGTTATTTTTTGTATGCTTGGTTTTTGCTCACTAGTGTTTCTTGAGTTCACAATCTCCAATCCTAAGCATCTTCTTCAAGCTCAACCCTGTAGGGTTACTAGGCACTCTAACAAGGTTCTACAAAGCATCAACCATGCCCGATTAAAATTTTAGCCGTGCCGAATAATCCTAAACAAGATCTTTGCTAGATAATTAGGGTAACACATGCATGTAAATAACATTTACATCTAAGTGAATACGAAATGCAACCTTTGTAGATCGGTCCTTCACTTCTTGTCACGCCCCGCTTCCCAGAGTACGCAAGATTTGGGCACGTGACATAGCCAACCATGCTACCTGTGGGTAGGAAGTATCCATCCACAGTCACATTACGGTTGTAAAGATATCAAGAACAGTAAAAAAGACTAAGGTAATACATGTCCAAATCCATAATAACAAGAATCAATAAACAATAAGTGCGGAAGCTAATGATCCAATACAATGAATAAACAGTACGTCCCATAATGCGGGCTCACATCTGGAAATGAAATGAAATAATTAAACTAAACTCTAAAGAACTCACAGTCCAGCCTGCTGGCTGAAGTACTCCTGCTCGGTCGGCGGCAAAGGTACGGAATCTGGGCCATGTAAAACCCAGACGTCAGCGCGTCATGATATCAAGTATGTAGCATAAACATGGTAATAAACAATGCAAGCATGAACATGAATAAAGCAGTAATAAGAGGTAACAAGCAGGGTAAGGTGCAGTGGTGACTAAACTGTCCTATCAGGTTTTCTACTCTATAGTCTTTGAAACCAATTGATGAATCGTCGATGTAACTCAATAGTATCCCGTGCGTGCCCGGGACCACGGTCATGATTCTCGGGGCTGAATCCGAGACGTGCCGCTAAGCAGTAAAAGGTAGTAGGATAGATGAGTGATGTCAGCATCAACACTCCGGAGCTGGCCAAGCCCGTGAGACTGATCAGAACAATGTATCGAACTGTTGAGTTACAAGTCGGTTTCACCTTTGATTTCCCCATACCCCCAAACTATGTATGTCAGTCAGGTATTCAGTAGTCAAGGACTAATGCCAACACAAGTCAAGTAAAGGTAGGTCTGTCTGGATCGACAGCAGAAATGGTTAGGTCTGTCGGCATTAGGCACGAGATCAGGAACAAGTAATGTCATGGTACAACGGGATGAGTCGGTAAGCATGTATATGTCAGGTGTAGCAGGGTCAGGCCAATATGTCGTGCAATCGGTAAGTGCTCACAACAGGTACACAATCAATAATGAACAGTAGCAGGAAACAATAAATAACAATATAAATCTAGGTAAACACAGTGATGTTTCGTATTCTCTTATTAATCCGGTTCACGCACCTTTGAGGTGCAAAAGCCACAAGACGAACAATATCGATAATATACGTAATAGAGTTACATGAATCTAAACTAAGCACAATAATTGTCTCATGAGTGATTTTAACAAATGAATTGGGGATGATCTACTTGGTTTGATTAGTTAAGTATGACTTAATAGCAGACCGGTTAAAGCGAGCAATGATTTCATTGATTTAAAGTTACGGATAATCGTGGCTAGCAATTCTAAGTTGTAACAGGTATCGATATTATATTAGTTGTGTGGTTATAATATGATGATTAAGTTGTAGCATGTTAAGCAAGTATTCAGATACTTGCCTCGGCGGTTCCGCAAACCGAAACACGGATGCGATGTCGGCAGAAACTGCGATATGGAAGCACGGGCCACGGATCGGGTCCCAACAGAGATCAACGGGATCACACGGACCAGGGGACTTCGCTGGAGCGTCGGGTTCGTCAGACGGCGCGGTCGGATTCCGGCAAAATGTCAAAAGTAACGGAGTTAGCGACAAAACTACGCATTCACGATACGGACCAGCGGGGGTGTTGTACCAAAAGGAAGGAGAAGGAAACACTTACAGGGAGAAACAGGGTGCAAACACGATGGCTCGACGGCACTGGATCGCCGGCGAAACGACGGCGGCGGCTGCAGCAAGGGGAAAGGCCTCGGGTGTGCAGGGTAGTGTGCTGCGGCGAGTTGGAGGAGGGTGTGGTCGGCTCTGGTGGTCGTGGGAGAGAGAGAGGTGGTCGGAGGTGGCGTCGACGAGGTCGCCGGCACGTTTCTCCGGCGAACAGCGGGGTAGGCGATGGGTTAGGGCTCGGGTTTACTGTTCCGGCGAGGGGAGGAGGGCAGCGACGATGAGGTCTCGACGAGGAGGGTGAGAGGGAGTCGTGGAGGCGTCGTCGGTGGCTGGAGGCGACGTCGACGGCGAGAACTGCGGCCGGTAAAGGCGTCGGGGTTGGGTGCAGACACGGGAAGAGGCGGAGGAAGGAGGTAGGAAGGTGCGGCCTATGCTGAAGAGGCGATGACGGCGACGGCGAGGTCGCGGTGAGGTCGGCGGTGAGGTCGCGAGGGCTAGGGTTAGGGTTACGAGATGTTTCTCGTGGGGTTTCTCTTCGCGATGGGGAGGACAAGGGAACTGTGGGGTTTAAATAAAATAGGAGGAGAGAGAGAGATGGCTGCGTGGGGATATATATATAGGAGGAGAGAGAAAGGATTATTATGAGCGAGACAGAGAGAGATTTGAGCGAGAGGGGGAGAGAGAAAGGGAGAGGGAGAGAGATAGAGAGAGAGATGGATGAAGGGGGCCCACAAGAGACTTAAGTCTCTCGTGATTGGCTGTCCACAATAAAGAAAATGATTTGAAAGGATTTACTGTTAGGGAAAATATATTTGGTATAAATTATAGTTTTAGATATTGAATTGAAATGGGCCCTTTTTGGCGCGAAATGAAACATTTCCAAATCGCGCCCGGGTTGCGCCCAATTGTTCCAAATTCAAATTATAGGATTTTAAGCGGGTTCCAAATTTTGAAAGGAGGTGTTTAATGATTAAAATGCATGCCCCCAAGTCGGACACTTGTACGCGCGCGTAGTCGCCCAAACCTGCCCGTTTAGCCAAACGGAACGGAATCTCGACACGCGGACGCTACCACGCGACTAGTGGCGACGAGTAGGCTAACAAGGACATCTTAAATTTCATTTTCGGAGTTAAAATTTGTTATGTGCCAAAATGACTTAACCGGGTAAAATTTAGCAATAAACACCAGAAAATCAGGAAAATTGGGAATGAGCAAACCACAACCCTCAACTAGTAATATACATAGTATTATTGGGCTCGGGTGTTACATCATACCCAACTACAAAAGAATTTCGTCCTCGAAATTCCAAGAATACAAGATAACTAACTACTGGAAAAGATGAGGGAATCTCTGCCGGATCTCGTCTTTTCGCTCCCAAGTGGGTTCTCCATGCGATCGATTACTCCAAGAAACTAGCACAAGGGGGATAACCTTGTTCATACGAACCTTTTCTCTTCGATCCCTGATTTCGACTGGTCGCTCCTCAAAAGTCAGGTCCGCCCGAACGGTCAACTCCGAATGATCCAAGACATGAGTCTCATCACGAACATACCTCCGTAGTTGAGACACATGAAACACATCATGAACTCCTGCTAAAGACGGTGGTAACGCCAACCGGTACGATACCACTCTGACACGCTCCAATATCTCGAAGGGTCCAACGAATCGGGGACTAAGCTTTCCCCGACTTCCAAAGCGAATCACCCCTCTAGTCGGTGATATCTTCAGGAATACCAAATCGCCCACGGCGAACTCTAGAGGTCTTCTTGACGTGTCGGCCCAACTCTTCTGTCTGTCTTGAGCTGCCTTCATATGCTTCCTGATTGTATTCACCTTCTCGACTGTCTGTACCACCAAATCTGGTCCCAATAACCTCCGTTCACCAACATCATCCCAACAAACAGGTGAACGGCACTTACGACCATACAGCGCCTCAAACGGAGCCATCTGAATTGTCGCTTGGAAGCTATTGTTGTACGACAACTCCACCAGGTGTAGATGATCCTCCCAAGAACCTTTGAAGTCCACCGTGCAAGCCCTCAACATATCTTCAAGGGTCTGGATCGTTCTCTCTGATTGTCCATCAGTCTGGGGATGATAAGCTGTGCTAAACTTCAATCTAGTCCCCAAACTTTCTTATAAACTCCTCCAAAAGTGTGACAAGAACCGAGTGTCCTGATCGGACACGATGCTTACCGGTACTCCATGCAATCTGACAATCTCCTGCATGTACCGCTCTGCCAAAGTCTCTGTCGATTGACCAACCCGAAACGGAATAAAGTGAGCTGCCTTGGTCAATCGATCGACAATCACCCATACAGCATTGTTGCCCTTTGGACTCCGCGGTAAAGCCGTCACGAAATCCATGGTTATATGTTCCCACTTCCATTGAGGAATCGGAAGTGGCTGCAACAAACCAGCAACCCTTTGATGTTCAGCCTTGACGTGCTGACACACTAAGCACTTAGCCACGAAGCGAGCGATTTCCCGTTTCATACCTTCCCACCAGAAATGCTGTCGAATATCTCGGTACATCTTTGTCCCTCCTGGATGTACAGAGTAAGTTGAACTGTGTGCCTCCTTCATAAGCTCTTCACGCACATCTCCTTTTAGCACACACACACGGCTACCATATCTCAACGAACCATCTTCATGGATCAGTAGATCGGTTCGTAGTCCGGCTCCAACCTGCTCTCGAAACTTTTGCTGTCTAGGATCCGGCGATTGCGCCGCTTTAATCTTCTCAACTAAGGACGATTGTACTTGTAACTGCATCAACTGTCCTGTAGCACGCGGTAGCACAACCTCCAAGTCAAATCTCCGAAACTCCTCAATGATCTCTCTCTGTGCAGTCAATAACTGAATTGCCGGTAACCGACTTAGCGCATCTGGCACGACGTTAACTTTTCCCGGGTGGTACTTAAGATCAAGGTCGTAGTCGGCCATCAGCTCCAACCATCTGCGTTGCCTCATGTTCAACTCCTTCTGAGTGAACACATATTTCAAACTCTTGTGATCCGTAAAGAATTCAACTCTCTCGCCCAGAAGGTAGTGTCTCCAAATCTTCAGGGCGAAGATCACGGCTGCAAGCTCCAAGTCGTGAGTCGGATAGTTCTGCTCATGTGTCTTCAGCTGTCTCGATGCGTAAGCGACGACTTTCCCATTCTGCATCACAACACATCCCAATCCCTTTCCAGATGCGTCGCTGTGAATCACCAGTCCTTCGGAATTGTCCGGTACGGTTAGGATAGGGGCGGTTATCAACTTCTGCTTCAACGTCTCGAAGGCCAACGCACATCCATCCGTCCAAACAAACGGTACCTCCTTACGCGTAAGCTTGGTTAACGGCTCAGCTAAACGAGCGAAGTTCTCCACAAATCTTCTGTAGTATCCGGCGAATCCAAGAAAACTCCTTATCTCTGCAACACTCTTTGGAACCGGCCAATCTCGAACTGCTGCTATCTTCTCGGGATCAACGGCGATTCCATCGCCTGACACGACATGCCCTAGAAACCTCGCTTCTTCCAACCAGAATTAGCACTTACTCACTTTCGCAAATAACTTCTCTTGTCTCAGCGTCGGCAGTGCGATCCTTCTTCTTCACTAAGAGAACTGGAGTTCCCCACGGTGAGTTGCTGCTTCGAATCCATCCCTTCTCGAGTAATTCACTCACTTGTTTCTTAACTCCCTCCAACATTACTGGTGCCATTGGATAGTCAGTTTTTGATACTGGCGTTGCACCAGGAGTAAGGTCAAACGCAAACTCCACATCTCGCTTCGGTGGTAAGCCCGAAATATCTTCAAACACATCCATAATGGTCGCGGACAACTGCCAGCTCTTCATCACTCTCCACTACCATAGCCGCAAGAACACTGTTCGTCGGCCTAGCCCTAAACTCGACTGGCCCGACCGAATCTCTTTCTCCAATGAAAGTAAACTTAGGATGTCCGGGAATCTGGAATTACCTTCCTTGCCCTACAGCCAATGTGGGCGTGGAAAGTGCCAGGAAAATCCATCCCCAAGACAACCTCGTAACTGCTCGTATCTATCACCAAGAAGTCTGCAAAAAGCTCCCGTCCGCAAACAACAACTGTACGATCTCTACTATCCTTACTAGCTATAATTTTCCCATTCCCAGTGTGTATGTCCCATAAACTAGACAGGGTCGTGCAGTTGATCGAGTGTGTAGTTATAAATTTGGATGACATAAACAATGGGATGCTCCGAAATTAAGTAATGCCAAAGCGGGAAAACCATGAACGAGTAAATTACCTGAAACCACTTCTCCCAAAGCCTTAGCTTCTTCAGCTGTCAACGTGAACGCTCGAGCCTGCTGTGGTCCTTGAGTAAGCGGTTCCTGTCCTTGGAACGGTCCTTGCGGAGGCTTCTGTGTATCATCCTTCGTGCGAGGCTTCGACGGACAAGCATCAACGGTGTGATCTGCCGCTCCACATCTAAAACAAAGTCCCAGCCTCAAACGACACTCCCTTCGCACGTGTCCGAGTTTATGGCAGTAACTACAGATCACGCTCCCCTTCCGATCACCCATACTGGTTTTCTTCATTGGTGCTACATTGCGCCTGTTCACTGGAATACGTCTACGCACGGACGTGGGGTCCATTGTAAATGCTGGTTCCAGCTCGAGTTGTTCCTTTAGTTTCTCCATCAATCCCCTTATCACTCTTTGCCTAGCGGCTAAGACCGCATGCCCTGGATCCATCTCCAAATTCTGATCGGCCATATCCCTGAAATCAAAGTACCCAACATTAGCATGATGATAGTTTTCGAGTATAGATCAAGGCTAGAACTCCAAGATACTTAAATAGAGTGCCGCATTGTAGCTATGCCGCGGTATCATAGCCGCAATTACTTAACTCCACCCAAGTCGCCTAAGTCCTAGAGATAACAAGAAGTTAGGTTTTCAAGTTTGACAATGCAAAGTAAGTTTGCATGTCGACATGATCTGGAAGAATGATTCAAGGACGGTAAAACGGTCAAGGTGGCAGGACATGTTCCCTAATCACGGGTATTCTGATTCGTGTATCGGGTGCAATACCCAACTACGAGAATCCACCCAATTAACCTATGGCTCTGATACCATAAAACCATGTCACGCCCCGCTTCCCAGAGTACGCAAGATTTGGGCACGTGACATAGCCAACCATGCTACCTGTGGGTAGGAAGTATCCATCCACAGTCACATTACGGTTGTAAAGATATCAAGAACAGTAAAAAAGACTAAGGTAATACATGTCCAAATCCATAATAACAAGAATCAATAAACAATAAGTGCGGAAGCTAATGATCCAATACAATGAATAAACAGTACGTCCCATAATGCGGGCTCACATCTGGAAATGAAATGAAATAATTAAACTAAACTCTAAAGAACTCACAGTCCAGCCTGCTGGCTGAAGTACTCCTGCTCGGTCGGCGGCAAAGGTACGGAATCTGGGCCATGCAAAACCCAGACGTCAGCGCGTCATGATATCAAGTATGTAGCATAAACATGGTAATAAACAATGCAAGCATGAACATGAATAAAGCAGTAATAAGAGGTAACAAGCAGGGTAAGGTGCAGTGGTGACTAAACTGTCCTATCAGGTTTTCTACTCTATAGTCTTTGAAACCAATTGATGAATCGTCGATGTAACTCAATAGTATCCCGTGCGTGCCCGGGACCACGGTCATGATTCTCGGGGCTGAATCCGAGACGTGCCGCTAAGCAGTAAAAGGTAGTAGGATAGATGAGTGATGTCAGCATCAACACTCCGGAGCTGGCCAAGCCCGTGAGACTGATCAGAACAATGTATCGAACTGTTGAGTTACAAGTCGGTTTCACCTTTGATTTCCCCATACCCCCAAACTATGTATGTCAGTCAGGTATTCAGTAGTCAAGGACTAATGCCAACACAAGTCAAGTAAAGGTAGGTCTGTCTGGATTGACAGCAGGAATGGTTAGGTCTGTCGGCATTAGGCACGAGATCAGGAACAAGTAATGTCATGGTACAACGGGATGAGTCGGTAAGCATGTATATGTCAGGTGTAGCAGGGTCAGGCCAATATGTCGTGCAATCGGTAAGTGCTCACAACAGGTACACAATCAATAATGAACAGTAGCAGGAAACAGTAAATAACAATATAAATCTAGGTAAACACAGTGATGTTTCGTATTCTCTTATTAATCCGGTTCACGCACCTTTGAGGTGCAAAAGCCACAAGACGAACAATATCGATAATATACGTAATAGAGTTACATGAATCTGAACTAAGCACAATAATTGTCTCATGAGTGATTTTAACAAATGAATTGGGGATGATCTACTTGGTTTGATTAATTAAGTATGACTTAATAGCAGACCGGTTAAAGCGAGCAATGATTTCATTGATTTAAAGTTACGGATAATCGTGGCTAGCAATTCTAAGTTGTAACAGGTATCGATATTATATTAGTTGTGTGGTTATAATATGATGATTAAGTTGTAGCATGTTAAGCAAGTATTCAGATACTTGCCTCGGCGGTTCCGCAAACCGAAACACGGATGCGATGTCGGCAGAAACTGCGATATGGAAGCACGGGCCACGGATCGGGTCCCAACAGAGATCAACGGGATCACACGGACCAGGGGACTTCGCTGGAGCGTCGGGTTCGTCAGACGGCGCGGTCGGATTCCGGCAAAATGTCAAAAGTAACGGAGTTAGCGACAAAACTACGCATTCACGATACGGACCAGCGGGGGTGTTGTACCAAAAGGAAGGAGAAGGAAACACTTACAGGGAGAAACAGGGTGCAAACACGATGGCTCGACGGCACTGGATCGCCGGCGAAACGACGGCGGCGGCTGCAGCAAGGGGAAAGGCCTCGGGTGTGCAGGGTAGTGTGCTGCGGCGAGTTGGAGGAGGGTATGGTCGGCTCTGGTGGTCGTGGGAGAGAGAGAGGTGGTCGGAGGTGGCGTCGACGAGGTCGCCGGCACGTTTCTCCGGCGAACAGCGGGGTAGGCGATGGGTTAGGGATCGGGTTTACTGTTCCGGCGAGGGGAGGAGGGCAGCGACGACGAGGTCTCGACGAGGAGGGTGAGAGGGAGTCGTGGAGGCGTCGTCGGTGGCTGGAGGCGACGTCGACGGCGAAAACTGCGGCCGGTAAAGGCGTCGGGGTTGGGTGCAGACACGGGAAGAGGCGGAGGAAGGAGGTAGGAAGGTGCGGCCTATGCTGAAGAGGCGATGACGGCGACGGCGAGGTCGCGGTGAGGTCGGCGGTGAGGTCGCGAGGGCTAGGGTTAGGGTTACGAGATGTTTCTCGTGGGGTTTCTCTTCGCGATGGGGAGGACGAGGGAACTGTGGGGTTTAAATAAAATAGGAGGAGAGAGAGAGATGGCTGCGTGGGGATATATATATAGGAGGAGAGAGAAAGGATTATTATGAGCGAGACAGAGAGAGATTTGAGCGAGAGGGGGGGAGAGAAAGGGAGAGAGAGAGAGACAGAGAGAGAGATGGATGAAGGGGGCCCACGAGAGACTTAAGTCTCTCGTGATTGGCTGCCCACAATAAAGAAAATGATTTGAAAGGATTTACTGTTAGGGAAAATATATTTGGTATAAATTATAGTTTTAGATATTGAATTGAAATGGGCCCTTTTTGGCGCGAAATGAAACATTTCCAAATCGCGCCCGGGTTGCGCCCAATTGTTCCAAATTCAAATTATAGGATTTTAAGCGGGTTCCAAATTTTGAAAGGAGGTGTTTAATGATTAAAATGCATGCCCCCAAGTCGGACACTTGTACGCGCGCGTAGTCGCCCAAAACTGCCCGTTTAGCCAAACGGAACGGAATCTCGACACGCGGACGCTACCACGCGACTAGTGGCGACGAGTAGGCTAACAAGGACATCTTAAATTTCATTTTCGGAGTTAAAATTTGTTATGTGCCAAAATGACTTAACCGGGTAAAATTTAGCAATAAACACCAGAAAATCAGGAAAATTGGGAATGAGCAAACCACAACCCTCAACTAGTAATATACATAGTATTATTGGGCTCGGGTGTTAACTTCTTAAGCTCCTTGTTGTTGTAACAACCCTAATTTTCCTATACACTTTTCTATACAAATTTTTTTAAATTTTTTTTAAAATCCATAAAGGAGTACTTTAATCTGAGCACGATATATATATATAAGTAATTATTTTGTTTTTAAATAATTTCATTTTTAGTGTACATAAAATTGTTTAAAAAAATTAAAGTGTACTTGGGGTATTTAATATTGCTGTTACCACTTTAAGTAGTTATTTTCCCACAATAATTACAAGAAGGAGCTTGTAGCTCATTGGTAACACATTACACTGCTGAACCAAGCCACCAGAGTTCAAATCCCATGCCCCACATTTATTTTGTTTTAATTTTTTTTTGAAGTCAACGGTCAAAAGGCCATAACTCCCAAAATATGTACTGGACATGAAAAAGTAAATATACCAAATTGTACCCCCGAAGTTTCCCCTGCCTATGGTGGCCTGACTCGGCCCGACTCGACGCCGCCGGCCGGCGACTCGGCCGACTCGGTCCGGTGCCGCCGGCCGGACTTGACCGGACGGCCGAGTCACCAACAGAGAAAAGTCTCCTCTTGACTTGGTCCACCTCCCTGTATACTTTAATTGCTTGGATCGGTTATCATTTGGCCAATAAATCCTTTTTAATCCTAGATTTAATGATTTTTAATGATTTTTATATATTTTTTATATTTTTTTAATTAAAACCCTAACCCTAGCCTAACCCTATATAAACACCCCTACCCTCTACCCTCTCATCACTTTTTCTAAGTCCAGTCTCCCAAAATTCCAAGAGAACTTGGTACGTCGGAAAACGAGCGAAAGGCGAAGCGCTGACGAAATCGACGGCGAAATTCCGGCGATCGTGCTAGGACCTCTCAACGACGATTCGACACACCGACAAATCCACTACCTTCCTCTCACTCTCTAGCGTTGTCCAAACCCGTAAGTCCCCCTCTTTCTATCTTTCTTTTCTCTCAAGTAAAATACGACTTTACAAACCCGACGGAAATCGGAACAAATCGATTTCCGATTCGGTTTTTCTACAAAATCTCACTCGTCACCAATTTCATAATACCTAAACTTATTCATGATGACTATTAATCACATAACAACTAAATTGGATAAAGTTTCTCACATGAAATGATAATTTTTGCAATATCGTATTCTTTTTCACATTAATAACATAATGTTTATTTTTTTCTTCTTCTAATCAATTCAATCATTCCTAAAAACCTTCATCTTGACCACTAAACTTGTAAAAATCAATTTGAATAAGTTTTCACACATGAAATGATAACCTTTCCAATTTACCGTATTTTCACTTTAATACCATGAAGTTTCAATTTCACATTTAACCCCTAACCTTAATATACATTTAGAATGGAGCACGAGGTAATGACCTACCTCCATACACACGCAAATACAACCCTAAAACGATATCATCAAAACATAGAATACGATAAAACGAAACTTTCATTAAAATACCATAATCTTAATAAAACCATTCTTAAAGGTTTTAGATTTGTTACACTTTTAAGTAAATATTTCTTACTAGAAAATACGATAAGTTGTAGACATCGATCGTTTATCTAAACTGACTTTGTGGTGTTTAGGCTAGGCAAGTGAGCTTGGGTAACTTTAAAAGGCCCGCCTCACGATTCGTGAGCAGATCCCTTCCTCCTCACTTGTACTTACCTGGCCGCAATTGGCGGTGAAGAAGCGATTTGAGGCTTCTAATGACTTATCGTTTAGACCCTTTAGAAATATGCTAGTTGGCTTAGGAAACCCTAGAAACTAAAATGCGGAAATTTACACCTTTTACAAATAAATACCTCATCTTTATAAAAACCGTTTTCTAAATTATTAGTATTTATTAAATGTTTGCAAAGCGCCAATACAACCCATCTTTGGGGAACTCGTTAGGGTTAGTACGGTTTATCGTGCACCCTCGGGCTTAGCAGTGCAAGATTCAGACCTCCGCAAGGAGCATTTGGTCTCGAAAGGTTTAAAATACGACATTTAAGAAAAATGAGATTTTTGGAATATAAAATATTTATTATAAATTATTCTTGTATTAACATATATATATTTATCATTTAAACCCATATTTTATTATAAGATAAAGTTTTCACCTTTTTCTAAAAATTACAAGACTAAAAGTTACATTAAAATACCATGAATTCTCAAATAAATCAATATTATAATTTAATACTTTTATTAGGATATATTCACTAGAATAACACAAATAAAATTTACACTCATTATAATAATAAAGACGAATAATAAATACTTGGGGTGTATCTTGAAAACTATACAAAAGTATTTTTATATAAAACCCCCTCAAGTTTTATAAATTACAATAAGGACCCTAACAATTATAGAACTTCAAATTATATTTCTTTTGGTCTGACTCGGGTTTGAGTCTGATTATTTCTGACTTGAATATGATTCAAGTCAATCTATATTCTTTAATATTCCAACTCTATATAACACATGAATCCCAGAATCCAGTTAACAATCTATTCAACTTGACTGAATCAAACCATGGATATACATCCATTATTCCGTTATTCCATTTACCTGATTATGCAGTTACAATCTGTTTACTGATATCATGGTTTTGGGTCAGTCATCCAACTTACACAATACAACACAACAATACAATCAAAAACACTACGGGGATTAAGGGGTAGATTGGTACGGAAGGTGTTAAAGGTGGCACGAGGCGGTAAGATTAAGACACCTAACATGAATCCAATTGCCGTTGTTCCGGGTTGTATAACGGAGCCTTGTACTCTATATTCCGTTTGCCCTGGTCTCTGGCATACTAAGACCCCTCTCGTATACACTGGCTTTCTTCCGTACCAAGCTACAAACAACAACGTGAACATAATATTCTACAAAATTCTACTTTAGAAAATATCTCTTATTCTGTCTTTTCTAATTCTTCTTTATCTTTAGGACTTACTGAGCGACCTGTTCGCTGACGACATTCTATTTCTTTCTTCTTTAAATGTCGTCAGGTGTTTTGGACCCGGTAGAGATCGAGCCCACCGGTGAAGACTTGGATCAGTTTCACGAAGATCCCGAGATCCAGACATTGTACCTTGTTCTATTCAGCGCTTTCATTTTCTATTATGCCATTGTTTAGGCATTGTTCCCCTCCGAATGGCGGCCGAGACAGGGACGTCTTGCCTGAGATTCGGGGCAGATGCTAACTGGTGCTATCCGTCCACCTCTCCGAAGATGCCAAGTTGATTTATGTCACCGTGTATCGGAGGTTTAGGCGGATGCGACCGATGTAGCAGACTTCGTCAGATTCCCCCTCGTTTGAGGGATTTTTGATTGTGGAGACGCTCTTCCCTGCAGGCGCAAGCCCCTGCAGTTAATTACGCTACCGCATCGCGGTAACAACTTTCTCCTTCTCCAGCTGGTCACTTCGTGTCGTGGGTGTTTGTTTTGTTTGTGGTTGCCCGTGGATTGTATACGGAGACTATTTATTTCGTCGCCCGTAGGACGTGGATTAGTCCAAATCCGTATTTTCTTAGATTTGGGTTTGGGGTTTTGGTTTAAGGATACGTTAGCCATTTTTGAGGCTAAGATCAACTTAAACGTCTGTTAAGGATACGTTGGTCTAGTTTGAGACTAAGATCAACTTAACGGGATCGTTTAGATCCGACAAAAGAGCGTTTGGGCTCTATTGTTCTAGTTTAGGGACATAGTGGTCCATTGCATGTATGGCCGCCGGGACCCATCACCTCTCTGACGATGTTGAAGGATTACAACGACAGATGTCAAAGGAGTTCAGAGATGTACCCTTGAACCAAAGTTGATTGGGGGATTTATAGTCCAATTTAGGACTAAAGTCTGTTTGAAGGTTTAAGGATACGTTAGCCATATTTAAGGCTAAGATCAACTTAAACGGTTGTTAAGGATACGTTAGTCCAGTTTGGGACTAAGATCGACTTAACAGGATCGTTTAGATCCGACAAAAGAGCATTTGGGGGCTCTATTGTTCCAGTTTAGAGACATGGTGGTCCATTGCCAGTTTAGGGACATGGTGGTCCAATACCAGTTTAAGGTCATAATGGTCCATCGCCAGTTTAGGGACGTGGTGGTCCAATACCAGTTTAAGGACATAATGGTCCATGTTCCAGTTTAGGGACATAGTGGTCCATTGGTAGTTTAAGGACGCATAAGTCCATGGGTTTAAGGACCCCACAGTCCATATGGGTGTGTTTAAGGACGCATTAGTCCGTTAGTTTAAGGACGAATAAGTCCGCGGGTTTAAGGACCCCACAGTCCGTATCTTGGTTTAAGGACGCATAAGTCCATGAGTTTAAGGACCCCACAGTCCGTGTTGATGTGTGGTTGTCGGGACCCGTCACCTCTCTGAAGACGTTGAAGGATTACAACGACAAATATCAGAGGAGTTCAGAGATGTACCCTTGAACCAATGAGTTGTTTGAAAGAGCAGATGTGCTCAGTTCAAGATGATTTGAGGACTTATGGCCAGTTTGGGCTAAGTCCAATTATGTTTGAAATATTGGCCCTTCGTTGGCTCATTGAAGGAGAGGCTTTGCCTCTAGAAACTTAGCCAATTGGGCTAAAGATAGTGTTGAACACTAAAGACCAACAGTGTTGAACACTGGAATTAAGATTAGCAAGTTAGTGTTTAACACTAAAAGATAATCAGTGGTAAACACTAGCAACGGGGCTTTCAAATTAGTGTTAAACACTAAAGTAAATCAGTGTTAAACACTGGTAATCAGAGATTTCAAATTAGTGTTAAACACTAAAGCAAATCAGTGTTAAACACTGGTAATCAGAGATTTCAAATTAGTATTAAACACTAAAGCAAATCGGTGTTAAACACTGGGAACAAAGTCTTCAGATTAGTGTTAAACACTAAGGAGAGAGGGGCCACGTGTGGACACGTGAGAGCGCCCTGATTTCCCTTATTTTATTCTGCAGATCAGTGTTTAACTCCTTTAATTCTGACGGCCATCACGTATGAGCACGTGATGGAGGCCCCCGCTCTGGTTTGTTAGAATGCTCATTAGGGGTCACGTGGTGACAAGTGAGGGCGCCCTAAATATGGAGCCAGATCTCCTTTTGGTTTATCCTCAAATCTGCGAATAAGTGTTAAACACTTTTGTTTTTATTTTAGAGCATCACGTGTTGGCACGTGATGGGGATCTGTGCGCCAATTGTTAAAGCATTTGCTGAGGGGTCACGTGAGAGCACGTGATGGCATCAAAAAGTGGGGCCAGATCCCCTTTATTTTGTTCTGCAAACAAGTGTTAAACATTTTTAATTTTCATAGCCATCACGTGTGGGCACATGATGTATAATCATGCCCTGATTTATTAGAACATTTATTAGGGGTCACGTGGTAACACGTGAGAGCGCCCAGAATTGTTTCTGCCTTTGCTTTTGTTCCATATATAATGAGGGTCACGTGGGAACACGTGAGGCATTGCCTCAAAGCTTTCCTCTTCTCATTTTTGGGGGATCTGTTCAGGGGTCACGTGGGGTACGTGACCTTTGTCTTTTCATGCACAGAGATCTTTTAAGTCTCCTTATCTTTAAATTCTTATTTAGGGTAAAACCCTAATTTTATCCCAAAGGAATTAAATTCCTATAATTTTGTGAGAATTGAATTCTCAAAACTTAATTCCTCCTCTATGTTTTGGATCTGCATGGCAGGATCTCAACCCAATGAGAATTAAATTCTCAATTCATGGGGAGATGTGCACTTTGCAGATCCTCCACCAGAGAAAGAACTAAGTTCTTTTCTTTATATAAGAGTTAAACTCTTTTAAGAATTAAATTCTCTTTTTAAGCCTCTCTTTTCTTACCTAGGGTTTTTCTTTTGCAGAGAATTAAATTCTCCTCTCTTTGCTTTTCTTTTTTCTCTTGAGAATTAAATTCTCCTCCCTCTGTTTTTCTCTCAAAAAAGTAGATCCCCTTCTCTTCTCTTCTTGGCTCCTATTTATAGGAGAAGGAAGAGAATCAATTTGTTTATCAAATCTCTCATTGAGAGATTTGATTTATATTTATTATTAATCTGGGCCTTTAGATTGTTAAGTGAATTTTATTCACCATTGGATTTTAAATCCAAAGATATCCCTTTGTTATCTCGGTTAGATTTAGGGGGGAAATCTTTCCAAGTCCAAGATTATTCCATAGATAGGTGATATTTAATCACCTTTGGATCTTTAATCCAACGGTCCCCATAATCCTTTCCCATTTGGAAAGATTTAGAAACTTTTAGAATTTAATTCTATTAACTGTAAGGCTTTCGAAGCCAGTCACGTGCTGACACGTGACCTTTGGTCACGTGTAAGCACGTGACCCCCAAATTGGTTCCTTTAACAGCCGCTTGTTTATGTTGTTGTTTTAACCATCACGTGTCAACACGTGACCATTGGTCACGTGTAAGCATGTGATACCTCGTTGAGGTATTTTCTGACTTTTAGAATTAAATTCTATTCATTATTTTAGAGGCTTTAAAAGCCCATCACGTGTCTGCACGTGACCCATGGTCACGTGTGAGCACGTGATGCCCCATTGGGGTCTTTTCTGAGTTTTTATTATATCTTTTAGCTCCTCCAGCGGGTTCTTAAAGGTCCATCACGTGTGGACACGTGATGCCTCATAACTTTTGATCCCGGATGAATTATGAGGCCCATAATATATCAAATCGAAGGGTTTTTCGAGATGCTTCCAATATCATCTGTAACTAAATTTCCTATACAAAATTTTTTAAATATTTTTTTTCAAAAATCCACAAAGGGGTATTTTAACCTGAGCATAAGATATAGGTAATTATTTTGTTTTTAATTACAAGCTACAAGAATGTAATAAATCCATTTTTAGTGTACAAGAAATTACTTTAAATTTAATGTATACTTGGAGTATTTACTCTTGCTGCTGTCATTTTAAGTAATTAAATAACTCCATAATTACAAGAAGGAGCTTGTAGCTCATTGGTAATACCTTGCACTGCTGAACCAAGCCACCAGAGTTCAAATCCCATACCCCATATTATTTTTAATATTGATTTTTTTAAAAACCTTTAGAATACCAAGAGTTTACACGCGCATATCTCACAAAAAACCCACTACACCCAAACATGTAACACTTGCAGAGGGTAGATGAACCGTCGGGGGAGATCCAGGTCACCGGACTCGGTCGGGAATCGGCCGACTCAGTGATCCGACCGAGTCACGGCCGAGTCACCCCCGATTCGGCCGATTCCGGCGAGGGTCACAACATGAAAGTTGTGTCTTTTCATATTCCCTACGCACTTGCAAAGTTTCAGTCTCATACCACTTCCAGAGCTTTTTAAAAACCTCAATTACTCCACTTTTAATACATTTTTATTACATTTTATCACATTTTATCACATTTTTATTTTTAACTTTTCACCTACCCTAACCCTAGCCTGACCCTATAAATACCAACCCTATACACTACCCTCTCACCCCCAAAATCTTGAGCCACTCTCTCAAAATTTTTCCAAGAAGTGTGTGCTTTGAAAACAAGTTCGCGGCGAAGCTCCGACGAGATTCTGACGGAATTCCGGCGACGTGCTTTGAAGCAACCGGCGACGAAACCACCCCTCGGTCTTTCTCCCTAATTCTCTTTACTCTTTAGAAGAGCTTAAAACCCGTAAGTCCCATCCCTCTCTCTCTTTTCTATTTCTTAAAATACGGAAATATGAAACCCGACGGAAATCGGAACAAACCGATTTCCGATTCGGTTTTTCTACAAAATTTCACTTGTCACCTAATCCACAATACCCTAACATATTCATGTTGACTATTAATCACCCATAAACCAATTTAAATAAAGTTTCTCACATGAAATGATAGCTTCTTTGCAAAACCGTATTCTTTTCATAAAAATACCACAAAGTTTATTTTTCTTGTTCTAATTAAATCCCTCACTCCTAAATATGTTTATCTTGATCACTAAACTTGTAGAAATCAATTTGAATGAATTTTCACACATGAAATGATAACGTTTTCAAATACCGTATTTTTGCGCTTTAATACCTTCAAGTTTAATATATCTTGTTTAACCTCTAAACTTCACAATACCTTAAAATAAGTCACGAGGTAATGACCTACCTCTACACACACACAAATATAACCCTAATTGATATATGTCAAAATATAGAATACGAAATTACAGGACTTTTCACTAAAATACCATAATCTTTATAATCTTTATTGAAAGCTTTAAGTTGTAAACATCTCTAAATAAAATCTTTTATAAAATGAAAGCACGATTGGTCATGGACATCGATCGTTTATCTAAACTGACTTTGTGGTGTCTAGGCTAGGCAAGTGAGCTTGGGTAACTTTAAAAGGCCCGTCTCACGATTCGTGAGCGGATCCCTCCCTCCTCACTTGTACTTACCTGGCCACAATTGGCGGTGAAGAGCCGATTTGAGACTTCTAATGACTTGTCGTTTAGACCCTTAGAAATAGGATAGTTGGCTTAGCAAACCCTAGAAACTAAAATACAGAAAACTATACTCTTTTGCAAATAAATACCTTATATTTATAAAACCGTTTTTCTAAATGAATGGTATTTATTAAACCTAAGCAAAGCGCCGCTACAACCCATCTTTGGGGAACCCGTTAGGGATAGTACGGTTCATCGTGCACCCGCGGGCTAGTAGTGCGAGATTCAGACCTCCGCAAGGAGCATTCGGTCTCGAAAGGTTTAAAATACGGCATTTAAGAAAAATGAGATTTTGGGAAAATAAAATATTTATTTAAAATTATTCATGTGTTAATATATATAATTATCATTTAAACACCTATTTTATCATAAGATAAAGTTTTCACTTTTTTCTAAAAATTACAAGATTAAAAGTTACATTAAAATACCATGAATTTCAAATAAATAAATTAATACTTTTATTAGGATATATTCACTAGAATAACACAAATAAAATTTACACTCATTATAACTATAAAGACGAATAATAATTACTTGAGGTGTATTTTGAAAACTATACAATATTACTTTTTACAATAAACCCCCTCAAGTTTTATAAATTACAATAAGGCCCCTAACAAATATAGAACTTCAAATTATCTTTCTTTTAGTCTGACGGGTTAGAGTCTGACTATTTCTGACTTGAATATGATTCAAGTCAATCTATATTCTTTATATTTCAACTCAAGATGAATACATGAATTCCAGAATCCAGTTAACAATCTACTTGACTGAACCGAACCATGGATATTCCTTTTACATGTTTCCCAGTATTCCATTTACATGACTCTACGGTTATAATCGTTTCCTGATATCATGGTTTCGGTCAGTCAGTTAATCAATCTTACAATCAATACAATTTTACAAGATAACAATACAAACAAGACATCGCGGGGTTTAAGGGGTAGATTGGTACGGAAGGTGTTAAAGGTGGCACGAGATGGTAAGATTAAGACACCTAACCTGAATCCAATTGCCGTTGTTCCGGGTTGTATAACGGAGCCTTGTACTTCCATTTGCCCTGATCTCTAGCATATAGAGATCCCTCTCGTATACACTGGCATCCTTCTGTACCAAGCTACAACAACAGCGTTAGCACCATACTACTATAATATGACAATACAATACAACATTAAAATCTACTCTCTCTCTCTCTTTTACTCTCTGTCTATTTCTCCATTATCTTTGGGACTTACCGAGCGACCTGTTCGCTGACGACATTCTATTTCCTTCTTCTTTGAATGTCGTCAGGTGCGTCGGACCAAGCTGAGATCGAGCCCACCAGTGAAGACTTGTAGCGGTTCCATGAAGACCTCGAGCTCTAGATATCGTATCTTGTTCTTTCCAGTATTTTTCATTTTCATGTTATGCCACTGTTTAGGCATCGCTTTTCATTTCAGTTGTATTTTCCTTTTCATGCATTGTACAAAGAATGTTATTAATAAAAGTTGCTGTTCTTTTATACTCTTGTCTCTTGTATATTTATATTGCTTAGTTACGCTTAGCGTATGTACTTCTGAGTATATACGTAGCGGGCCTCGTCGCGTCTCCTTCGCCGTATACTGGAAAGCGGGGCGTGACAGGTTTTGTTGGTGGCCCATGCAGGTCAGAGCTGTATGAATCCCTATCATGCAGTTTTGGTCTGCGTGAACAACCTAATCAATATAACACAAGACGCAGCAACTAAAACATTCTTTACAATTCATGTTCTTTGAATCTTGCAAATCTCTATTCCTTGAATCTTATCGTTTTATGTACTTGAATCTGTCCTAACCCAAATTTTTCTTCAGGGTTATGGATTCCCCAAACAACACCAGCACCAACGTCAACAACACACCCTCAGCACTACCTCTCACACCGGCTGTTGCTGCACCACCCACTGAGCAAACAATGCTATTCGATGCGATCCGCAGTCTTCTCGAGGGACAGCAACAACTTCTGAGTCGTCCTGAGACAGATGCACCGGGAATAAAGCAATTCAGAGCTTTGCACCCAAAGCAATTCTCGGGTAAAGGAAGCCCTCTCGAAGCAGAAGAATGGGCACAAAGCATCGAAGACGATCTGGCAGCAGCTCAAGTGCCAGATAACGCTTGGGTCCGTGTAGCGAAGCTACAGCTCACGGATAATGCTCGCAATTGGTGGAAGGCGGAAGAAACCCGTCTGGTACAGCCGATTGAATGGAAGACATTTCGCGAGAAGTTCGACGCGAAATATTTCCCTGTAACTGCCAGGTTCGCTATGGAACAGCAGTTTATTCATCTACAGCAAGGATCAATGTGGGATAAATCGGTAGATGAATACGATGCTGAGTTCACCATGTTGAGCCGATTCGCGGCACACCTGATACCGACGGACGAGATCAGAGCCCGTCGCTTTCAGCAAGGTTTGGACACAGAGATTCAGGCTGCCCTAGCCACGGGAAAATTTCTGACTCATGAAGATGCTCTGGAAGCTGCCCGCAGCTATGAGGCAGTGATAAAGGAGAGGGGCAGACCTCAGTCTGCAGGAGTCAAGCGCCCTGCCAACCAGATGGCAGGTGGAGCCTCTTCCAGGCCATCATTTGAACCCAGGAGGACTGAATAAATTTGCCATTACTGCCATAGAAAGGGACATTTGTGGAAGGACTGTAGGCGCGCAAAAGGCCTGTGTCTAATTTGTGGCGCATCCAACCACAGAATTGGTAACTGTCTTTACAATAACAACTCATCTCACACACAAATCAACCACCCGCAGCGGCCGACCATCCAGGCTCCTGCAACTCGTCCTGCACTATCTGCTCCACCACCTGCACAGCTTACTCGCCAATTCCAACAGGCAATGAGGGACATGCCTAGAGGGCAGAGAAACAGGCCCCAAAGGCAGAATGTGCCTCCAGCTAGAAGGAATGTACCACGGCGACAGACCTTCACATTAGAAGCCGTAGAAGCCGAGACTGTAGGTCAAGGTAACACCGGTAAGCTTTTTCACCCTTATATCTCTTTGTTATTTTTATACACTATCTATACTACAACCACCAAACTTCTTTGCACTGTCACACTTTCCTTTTACAAATTTCGAGGACGAAATTTTTATAAGGAGGGTAGAATGTAACAACCCTAAATTTCCTATACAAAATTTTTCAAATATTTTTTTTCAAAAATCCACAAAGGGGTATTTTAGCCTGAGCACAAGATATAGGTAATTATTTTGTTTTTAATTACAAGCTACAAGAATGTAATAAATCCATTTTTAGTGTACAAGAAATTACTTTAAATTTAATGTATACTTGGAGTATTTACTCTTGCTGCTATCATTTTAAGTAATTAAATAACTCCATAATTACAAGAAGGAGCTTGTAGCTCATTGGTAATACCTTGCACTGCTGAACCAAGCCACCAGAGTTCAAATCCCATACCCCACATTATTTTTAATATTGATTTTTTTAAAAACCTTTAGAATACCAAGAGTTTACACGCTCATATCTCACAAAAACCCCACTACACCCAAACATGTAACACTTGCAGAGGGTAGATGAACCGTCGGGGGAGATCCAGGTCACCGGACTCGGTCGGGAATCGGCCAACTCGGCCTTGACTCGGCCGACTCAGTGATCCGACCGAGTCACGGCCGAGTCACCCCCGATTCGGCCGATTCAGGCGAGGGTCACAACATGAAAGTTGTGTCTTTTCATATTCCCTACGCACCTGCAAAGTTTCAGTCTCATACCACTTCCAGGGCTCTTTAAAAACCCCAATTACTCTACTTTTAATACATTTTTATTACATTTTATCACATTTTTATTTTTAACTTTTCACCTACCCTAACCCTAGCCTGACCCTATAAATACCAACCCTATATACTACCCTCTCACCCCCAAAATCTTGAGCCACTCTCTCAAAAGTTTTCCAAGAAGTGTGTGCTCTGAAAACAAGTTCGCGGCGAAGCTCCGACGAGATTCTGACGGAATTCCGGCGACGTGCTTTGAAGCAACCGGCGACGAAACCACCCCTCGGTCTTTCTCCCTAGTTCTCTTTACTCTTTAGAAGAGCTTAAAACCCGTAAGTCCCATCCCTCTCTCTCTTTTCTATTTCTTAAAATACGGAAATATGAAACCCGACGGAAATCGGAACAAACCGATTTCCGATTCGGTTTTTCTACAAAATTTCACTTGTCACCTAATCCATAATACCCTAACATATTCATGTTGACTATTAATCACCCATAAACCAATTTAAATAAAGTTTCTCACATGAAATGATAGCTTCTTTGCAAAACCGTATTCTTTTCATAAAAATACCACAAAGTTTATTTTTCTTGTTCTAATTAAATCCCTCACTCCTAAATATGTTTATCTTGATCACTAAACTTGTAGAAATCAATTTGAATGAATTTTCACACATGAAATGATAACGTTTTCAAATACCGTATTTTTGCGCTTTAATACCTTCAAGTTTAATATATCTTGTTTAACCTCTAAACTTCACAATACCTTAAAATAAGTCACGAGGTAATGACCTACCTCTACACACACACAAATATAACCCTAATTGATATATGTCAAAATATAGAATACGAAATTACAGGACTTTTCACTAAAATACCATAATCTTTATAATCTTTATTGAAAGCTTTAAGTTGTAAACATCTCTAAATAAAATCTTTTATAAAATGAAAGCACGATTGGTCATGGACATCGATCGTTTATCTAAACTGACTTTGTGGTGTCTAGGCTAGGCAAGTGAGCTTGGGTAACTTTAAAAGGCCCGTCTCACGATTCGTGAGCGGATCCCTCCCTCCTCACTTGTACTTACCTGGCCACAATTGGCGGTGAAGAGGCGATTTGAGATTTCTAATGACTTGTCGTTTAGACCCTTAGAAATAGGATAGTTGGCTTAGGAAACCCTAGAAACTAAAATACAGAAAACTATACTCTTTTGCAAATAAATACCTTATATTTATAAAACCGTTTTTCTAAATGAATGGTATTTATTAAACCTAAGCAAAGCGCCGCTACAACCCATCTTTGGGGAACCCGTTAGGGATAGTACGGTTCATCGTGCACCCGCGGGCTAGTAGTGCGAGATTCAGACCTCCGCAAGGAGCATTCGGTCTCGAAAGGTTTAAAATACGGCATTTAAGAAAAATGAGATTTTGGGAAAATAAAATATTTATTTAAAATTATTCATGTGTTGATATATATAATTATCATTTAAACACCTATTTTATCATAAGATAAAGTTTTCACTTTTTTCTAAAAATTACAAGATTAAAAGTTACATTAAAATACCATGAATTTCAAATAAATAAATTAATACTTTTATTAGGATATATTCACTAGAATAACACAAATAAAATTTACACTCATTATAACTATAAAGACGAATAATAATTACTTGAGGTGTATTTTGAAAACTATACAATATTACTTTTTACAATAAACCCCCTCAAGTTTTATAAATTACAATAAGGCCCCTAACAAATATAGAACTTCAAATTATCTTTCTTTTAGTCTGACGGGTTAGAGTCTGACTATTTCTGACTTGAATATGATTCAAGTCAATCTATATTCTTTATATTTCAACTCAAGATGAATACATGAATTCCAGAATCCAGTTAACAATCTACTTGACTGAACCGAACCATGGATATTCCTTTTACATGTTTCCCAGTATTCCATTTACATGACTCTACGGTTATAATCGTTTCCTGATATCATGGTTTCGGTCAGTCAGTTAATCAATCTTACAATCAATACAATTTTACAAGATAACAATACAAACAAGACATCGCGGGGTTTAAGGGGTAGATTGGTACGGAAGGTGTTAAAGGTGGCACGAGATGGTAAGATTAAGACACCTAACCTGAATCCAATTGCCGTTGTTCCGGGTTGTATAACGGAGCCTTGTACTTCCATTTGCCCTGATCTCTAGCATATAGAGATCCCTCTCGTATACACTGGCATCCTTCTGTACCAAGCTACAACAACAGCGTTAGCACCATACTACTATAATATGACAATACAATACAACATTAAAATCTACTCTCTCTCTCTCTTTTACTCTCTGTCTATTTCTCCATTATCTTTGGGACTTACCGAGCGACCTGTTCGCTGACGACATTCTATTTCCTTCTTCTTTGAATGTCGTCAGGTGCGTCGGACCAAGCTGAGATCGAGCCCACCAGTGAAGACTTGTAGCGGTTCCATGAAGACCTCGAGCTCTAGATATCGTATCTTGTTCTTTCCAGTATTTTTCATTTTCATGTTATGCCACTGTTTAGGCATCGCTTTTCATTTCAGTTGTATTTTCCTTTTCATGCATTGTACAAAGAATGTTATTAATAAAAGTTGCTGTTCTTTTATACTCTTGTCTCTTGTATATTTATATTGCTTAGTTACGCTTAGCGTATGTACTTCTGAGTATATACGTAGCGGGCCTCGTCGCGTCTCCTTCGCCGTATACTGGGAAGCGGGGCGTGACAGGTTTTGTTGGTGGCCCATGCAGGTCAGAGCTGTATGAATCCCTATCATGCAGTTTTGGTCTGCGTGAACAACCTAATCAATATAACACAAGACGCAGCAACTAAAACATTCTTTACAATTCATGTTCTTTGAATCTTGCAAATCTCTATTCCTTGAATCTTATCGTTTTATGTACTTGAATCTGTCCTAACCCAAATTTTTCTTCAGGGTTATGGATTCCCCAAACAACACCAGCACCAACGTCAACAACACACCCTCAGCACTACCTCTCACACCGGCTGTTGCTGCACCACCCACTGAGCAAACAATGCTATTCGATGCGATCCGCAGTCTTCTCGAGGGACAGCAACAACTTCTGAGTCGTCCTGAGACAGATGCACCGGGAATAAAGCAATTCAGAGCTTTGCACCCAAAGCAATTCTCGGGTAAAGGAAGCCCTCTCGAAGCAGAAGAATGGGCACAAAGCATCGAAGACGATCTGGCAGCAGCTCAAGTGCCAGATAACGCTTGGGTCCGTGTAGCGAAGCTACAGCTCACGGATAATGCTCGCAATTGGTGGAAGGCGGAAGAAACCCGTCTGGTACAGCCGATTGAATGGAAGACATTTCGCGAGAAGTTCGACGCGAAATATTTCCCTGTAACTGCCAGGTTCGCTATGGAACAGCAGTTTATTCATCTACAGCAAGGATCAATGTGGGATAAATCGGTAGATGAATACGATGCTGAGTTCACCATGTTGAGCCGATTCGCGGCACACCTGATACCGACGGACGAGATCAGAGCCCGTCGCTTTCAGCAAGGTTTGGACACAGAGATTCAGGCTGCCCTAGCCACGGGAAAATTTCTGACTCATGAAGATGCTCTGGAAGCTGCCCGCAGCTATGAGGCAGTGATAAAGGAGAGGGGCAGACCTCAGTCTGCAGGAGTCAAGCGCCCTGCCAACCAGATGGCAGGTGGAGCCTCTTCCAGGCCATCATTTGAACCCAGGAGGACTGAATAAATTTGCCATTACTGCCATAGAAAGGGACATTTGTGGAAGGACTGTAGGCGCGCAAAAGGCCTGTGTCTAATTTGTGGCGCATCCAACCACAGAATTGGTAACTGTCTTTACAATAACAACTCATCTCACACACAAATCAACCACCCGCAGCGGCCGACCATCCAGGCTCCTGCAACTCGTCCTGCACTATCTGCTCCACCACCTGCACAGCTTACTCGCCAATTCCAACAGGCAATGAGGGACATGCCTAGAGGGCAGAGAAACAGGCCCCAAAGGCAGAATGTGCCTCCAGCTAGAAGGAATGTACCACGGCGACAGACCTTCACATTAGAAGCCGTAGAAGCCGAGACTGTAGGTCAAGGTAACACCGGTAAGCTTTTTCACCCTTATATCTCTTTGTTATTTTTATACACTATCTATACTACAACCACCAAACTTCTTTGCACTGTCACACTTTCCTTTTACAAATTTCGAGGACGAAATTTTTATAAGGAGGGTAGAATGTAACAACCCTAAATTTCCTATACAAAATTTTTCAAATATTTTTTTTCAAAAATCCACAAAGGGGTATTTTAGCCTGAGCACAAGATATAGGTAATTATTTTGTTTTTAATTACAAGCTACAAGAATGTAATAAATCCATTTTTAGTGTACAAGAAATTACTTTAAATTTAATGTATACTTGGAGTATTTACTCTTGCTGCTATCATTTTAAGTAATTAAATAACTCCATAATTACAAGAAGGAGCTTGTAGCTCATTGGTAATACCTTGCACTGCTGAACCAAGCCACCAGAGTTCAAATCCCATACCCCACATTATTTTTAATATTGATTTTTTTAAAAACCTTTAGAATACCAAGAGTTTACACGCTCATATCTCACAAAAACCCCACTACACCCAAACATGTAACACTTGCAGAGGGTAGATGAACCGTCGGGGGAGATCCAGGTCACCGGACTCGGTCGGGAATCGGCCAACTCGGCCTTGACTCGGCCGACTCAGTGATCCGACCGAGTCACGGCCGAGTCACCCCCGATTCGGCCGATTCAGGCGAGGGTCACAACATGAAAGTTGTGTCTTTTCATATTCCCTACGCACCTGCAAAGTTTCAGTCTCATACCACTTCCAGGGCTCTTTAAAAACCCCAATTACTCTACTTTTAATACATTTTTATTACATTTTATCACATTTTTATTTTTAACTTTTCACCTACCCTAACCCTAGCCTGACCCTATAAATACCAACCCTATATACTATCCTCTCACCCCCAAAATCTTGAGCCACTCTCTCAAAAGTTTTCCAAGAAGTGTGTGCTCTGAAAACAAGTTCGCGGCGAAGCTCCGACGAGATTCTGACGGAATTCCGGCGACGTGCTTTGAAGCAACCGGCGACGAAACCACCCCTCGGTCTTTCTCCCTAGTTCTCTTTACTCTTTAGAAGAGCTTAAAACCCGTAAGTCCCATCCCTCTCTCTCTTTTCTATTTCTTAAAATACGGAAATATGAAACCCGACGGAAATCGGAACAAACCGATTTCCGATTCGGTTTTTCTACAAAATTTCACTTGTCACCTAATCCATAATACCCTAACATATTCATGTTGACTATTAATCACCCATAAACCAATTTAAATAAAGTTTCTCACATGAAATGATAGCTTCTTTGCAAAACCGTATTCTTTTCATAAAAATACCACAAAGTTTATTTTTCTTGTTCTAATTAAATCCCTCACTTCTAAATATGTTTATCTTGATCACTAAACTTGTAGAAATCAATTTGAATGAATTTTCACACATGAAATGATAACGTTTTCAAATACCGTATTTTTGCGCTTTAATACCTTCAAGTTTAATATATCTTGTTTAACCTCTAAACTTCACAATACCTTAAAATAAGTCACGAGGTAATGACCTACCTCTACACACACACAAATATAACCCTAATTGATATATGTCAAAATATAGAATACGAAATTACAGGACTTTTCACTAAAATACCATAATCTTTATAATCTTTATTGAAAGCTTTAAGTTGTAAACATCTCTAAATAAAATCTTTTATAAAATGAAAGCACGATTGGTCATGGACATCGATCGTTTATCTAAACTGACTTTATGGTGTCTAGGCTAGGCAAGTGAGCTTGGGTAACTTTAAAAGGCCCGTCTCACGATTCGTGAGCGGATCCCTCCCTCCTCACTTGTACTTACCTGGCCACAATTGGCGGTGAAGAGGCGATTTGAGACTTCTAATGACTTGTCGTTTAGACCCTTAGAAATAGGATAGTTGGCTTAGGAAACCCTAGAAACTAAAATACAGAAAACTATACTCTTTTGCAAATAAATACCTTATATTTATAAAACCGTTTTTCTAAATGAATGGTATTTATTAAACCTAAGCAAAGCGCCGCTACAACCCATCTTTGTGGAACCCGTTAGGGATAGTACGGTTCATCGTGCACCCGCGGGCTAGTAGTGCGAGATTCAGACCTCCGCAAGGAGCATTCGGTCTCGAAAGGTTTAAAATACGGCATTTAAGAAAAATGAGATTTTGGGAAAATAAAATATTTATTTAAAATTATTCATGTGTTAATATATATAATTATCATTTAAACACCTATTTTATCATAAGATAAAGTTTTCACTTTTTTCTAAAAATTACAAGATTAAAAGTTACATTAAAATACCATGAATTTCAAATAAATAAATTAATACTTTTATTAGGATATATTCACTAGAATAACACAAATAAAATTTACACTCATTATAACTATAAAGACGAATAATAATTACTTGAGGTGTATTTTGAAAACTATACAATATTACTTTTTACAATAAACCCACTCAAGTTTTATAAATTACAATAAGGCCCCTAACAAATATAGAACTTCAAATTATCTTTCTTTTAGTCTGACGGGTTAGAGTCTGACTATTTCTGACTTGAATATGATTCAAGTCAATCTATATTCTTTATATTTCAACTCAAGATGAATACATGAATTCCAGAATCCAGTTAACAATCTACTTGACTGAACCGAACCATGGATATTCCTTTTACATGTTTCCCAGTATTCCATTTACATGACTCTACGGTTATAATCGTTTCCTGATATCATGGTTTCGGTCAGTCAGTTAATCAATCTTACAATCAATACAATTTTACAAGATAACAATACAAACAAGACATCGCGGGGTTTAAGGGGTAGATTGGTACGGAAGGTGTTAAAGGTGGCACGAGATGGTAAGATTAAGACACCTAACCTGAATCCAATTGCCGTTGTTCCGGGTTGTATAACGGAGCCTTGTACTTCCATTTGCCCTGATCTCTAGCATATAGAGATCCCTCTCGTATACACTGGCATCCTTCTGTACCAAGCTACAACAACAGCGTTAGCACCATACTACTATAATATGACAATACAATACAACATTAAAATCTACTCTCTCTCTCTCTTTTACTCTCTGTCTATTTCTCCATTATCTTTGGGACTTACCGAGCGACCTGTTCGCTGACGACATTCTATTTCCTTCTTCTTTGAATGTCGTCAGGTGCGTCGGACCAAGCTGAGATCGAGCCCACCAGTGAAGACTTGTAGCGGTTCCATGAAGACCTCGAGCTCTAGATATTGTATCTTGTTCTTTCCAGTATTTTTCATTTTCATGTTATGCCACTGTTTAGGCATCGCTTTTCATTTCAGTTGTATTTTCCTTTTCATGCATTGTACAAAGAATGTTATTAATAAAAGTTGCTGTTCTTTTATACTCTTGTCTCTTGTATATTTATATTGCTTAGTTACGCTTAGCGTATGTACTTCTGAGTATATACGTAGCGGGCCTCGTCGCGTCTCCTTCGCCGTATACTGGGAAGCGGGGCGTGACAGGTTTTGTTGGTGGCCCATGCAGGTCAGAGCTGTATGAATCCCTATCATGCAGTTTTGGTCTGCGTGAACAACCTAATCAATATAACACAAGACGCAGCAACTAAAACATTCTTTACAATTCATGTTCTTTGAATCTTGCAAATCTCTATTCCTTGAATCTTATCGTTTTATGTACTTGAATCTGTCCTAACCCAAATTTTTCTTCAGGGTTATGGATTCCCCAAACAACACCAGCACCAACGTCAACAACACACCCTCAGCACTACCTCTCACACCGGCTGTTGCTGCACCACCCACTGAGCAAACAATGCTATTCGATGCGATCCGCAGTCTTCTCGAGGGACAGCAACAACTTCTGAGTCGTCCTGAGACAGATGCACCGGGAATAAAGCAATTCAGAGCTTTGCACCCAAAGCAATTCTCGGGTAAAGGAAGCCCTCTCGAAGCAGAAGAATGGGCACAAAGCATCGAAGACGATCTGGCAGCAGCTCAAGTGCCAGATAACGCTTGGGTCCGTGTAGCGAAGCTACAGCTCACGGATAATGCTCGCAATTGGTGGAAGGCGGAAGAAACCCGTCTGGTACAGCCGATTGAATGGAAGACATTTCGCGAGAAGTTCGACGCGAAATATTTCCCTGTAACTGCCAGGTTCGCTATGGAACAGCAGTTTATTCATCTACAGCAAGGATCAATGTGGGATAAATCGGTAGATGAATACGATGCTGAGTTCACCATGTTGAGCCGATTCGCGGCACACCTGATACCGACGGACGAGATCAGAGCCCGTCGCTTTCAGCAAGGTTTGGACACAGAGATTCAGGCTGCCCTAGCCACGGGAAAATTTCTGACTCATGAAGATGCTCTGGAAGCTGCCCGCAGCTATGAGGCAGTGATAAAGGAGAGGGGCAGACCTCAGTCTGCAGGAGTCAAGCGCCCTGCCAACCAGATGGCAGGTGGAGCCTCTTCCAGGCCATCATTTGAACCCAGGAGGACTGAATAAATTTGCCATTACTGCCATAGAAAGGGACATTTGTGGAAGGACTGTAGGCGCGCAAAAGGCCTGTGTCTAATTTGTGGCGCATCCAACCACAGAATTGGTAACTGTCTTTACAATAACAACTCATCTCACACACAAATCAACCACCCGCAGCGGCCGACCATCCAGGCTCCTTCAACTCGTCCTGCACTATCTGCTCCACCACCTGCACAGCTTACTCGCCAATTCTATCAGGCAATGAGGGACATGCCTAGAGGGCAGAGAAACAGGCCCCAAAGACAGAATGTGCCTCCAGCTAAAAGGAATGTACCACGGCGACAGACCTTCACATTAGAAGCCGTAGAAGCCGAGACTGTAGGTCAAGGTAACACCGGTAAGCTTTTTCACCCTTGTATCTCTTTGTTATTTTTATACACTATCTATACTACAACCACCAAACTTCTTTGCACTGTCACACTTTCGTTTTACAAATTTCGAGGACGAAATTTTTATAAGGAGGGTAGAATGTAACAACCCTAAATTTCCTATACAAAATTTTTCAAATATTTTTTTTCAAAAATCCACAAAGGGGTATTTTAGCCTGAGCACAAGATATAGGTAATTATTTTGTTTTTAATTACAAGCTACAGGAATGTAATAAATCCATTTTTAGTGTACAAGAAATTACTTTAGATATAATGTATACTTGGAGTATTTACTCTTGCTGCTATCATTTTAAGTAATTAAATAACTCCATAATTACAAGAAGGAGCTTGTAGCTCATTGGTAATACCTTGCACTGCTGAACCAAGCCACCAGAGTTCAAATCCCATACCCCACATTATTTTTAATATTGATTTTTTAAAAAACCTTTAGAATACCAAGAGTTTACACGCGCATATCTCACAAAAACCCCACTACACCCAAACATGTAACACTTGCAGAGGGTAGATGAACCGTCGGGGGAGATCCAGGTCACCGGACTCGGTCGGGAATCGGCCAACTCGGCCTTGACTCGGCCGACTCAGTGATCCGACCGAGTCACGGCCGAGTCACCCCCGATTCGGCCGATTCAGGCGAGGGTCACAACATGAAAGTTGTGTCTTTTCATATTCCCTACGCACCTGCAAAGTTTCAGTCTCATACCACTTCCAGGGCTCTTTAAAAACCCCAATTACTCCACTTTTAATACATTTTTATTACATTTTATCACATTTTTATTTTTAACTTTTCACCTACCCTAACCCTAGCCTGACCCTATAAATACCAACCCTATACACTACCCTCTCACCCCCAAAATCTTGAGCCACTCTCTCAAAAGTTTTCCAAGAAGTGTGTGCTTTGAAAACAAGTTCGCGGCGAAGCTCCGACGAGATTCTGACGGAATTCCGGCGACGTGCTTTGAAGCAACCGGCGACGAAACCACCCCTCGGTCTTTCTCCCTAGTTCTCTTTACTCTTTAGAAGAGCTTAAAACCCGTAAGTCCCATCCCTCTCTCTCTTTTCTATTTCTTAAAATACGGAAATATGAAACCCGACGGAAATCGGAACAAACCGATTTCCGATTCGGTTTTTCTACAAAATTTCACTTGTCACCTAATCCATAATACCCTAACATATTCATGTTGACTATTAATCACCCATAAACCAATTTAATTAAAGTTTCTCACATGAAATGATAGCTTCTTTGCAAAACCGTATTCTTTTCATAAAAATACCACAAAGTTTATTTTTCTTGTTCTAATTAAATCCCTCACTCCTAAATATGTTTATCTTGATCACTAAACTTGTAGAAATCAATTTGAATGAATTTTCACACATGAAATGATAACGTTTTCAAATACCGTATTTTTGCGCTTTAATACCTTCAAGTTTAATATATCTTGTTTAACCTCTAAACTTCACAATACCTTAAAATAAGTCACGAGGTAATGACCTACCTCTACACACACACAAATATAACCCTAATTGATATATGTCAAAATATAGAATACGAAATTACAGGACTTTTCACTAAAATACCATAATCTTTATAATCTTTATTGAAAGCTTTAAGTTGTAAACATCTCTAAATAAAATCTTTTATAAAATGAAAGCACGATTGGTCATGGACATCGATCGTTTATCTAAACTGACTTTGTGGTGTCTAGGCTAGGCAAGTGAGCTTGGGTAACTTTAAAAGGCCCGTCTCACGATTCGTGAGCGGATCCCTCCCTCCTCACTTGTACTTACCTGGCCACAATTGGCGGTGAAGAGCCGATTTGAGACTTCTAATGACTTGTCGTTTAGACCCTTAGAAATAGGATAGTTGGCTTAGCAAACCCTAGAAACTAAAATACAGAAAACTATACTCTTTTGCAAATAAATACCTTATATTTATAAAACCGTTTTTCTAAATGAATGGTATTTATTAAACCTAAGCAAAGCGCCGCTACAACCCATCTTTGGGGAACCCGTTAGGGATAGTACGGTTCATCGTGCACCCGCGGGCTAGTAGTGCGAGATTCAGACCTCCGCAAGGAGCATTCGGTCTCGAAAGGTTTAAAATACGGCATTTAAGAAAAATGAGATTTTGGGAAAATAAAATATTTATTTAAAATTATTCATGTGTTAATATATATAATTATCATTTAAACACCTATTTTATCATAAGATAAAGTTTTCACTTTTTTCTAAAAATTACAAGATTAAAAGTTACATTAAAATACCATGAATTTCAAATAAATAAATTAATACTTTTATTAGGATATATTCACTAGAATAACACAAATAAAATTTACACTCATTATAACTATAAAGACGAATAATAATTACTTGAGGTGTATTTTGAAAACTATACAATATTACTTTTTACAATAAACCCCCTCAAGTTTTATAAATTACAATAAGGCCCCTAACAAATATAGAACTTCAAATTATCTTTCTTTTAGTCTGACGGGTTAGAGTCTGACTATTTCTGACTTGAATATGATTCAAGTCAATCTATATTCTTTATATTTCAACTCAAGATGAATACATGAATTCCAGAATCCAGTTAACAATCTACTTGACTGAACCGAACCATGGATATTCCTTTTACATGTTTCCCAGTATTCCATTTACATGACTCTACGGTTATAATCGTTTCCTGATATCATGGTTTCGGTCAGTCAGTTAATCAATCTTACAATCAATACAATTTTACAAGATAACAATACAAACAAGATATCGCGGGGTTTAAGGGGTAGATTGGTACGGAAGGTGTAAAGGTGGCACGAGATGGTAAGATTAAGACACCTAACCTGAATCCAATTGCCGTTGTTCCGGGTTGTATAACGGAGCCTTGTACTTCCATTTGCCCTGATCTCTAGCATATAGAGATCCCTCTCGTATACACTGGCATCCTTCTGTACCAAGCTACAACAACAGCGTTAGCACCATACTACTATAATATGACAATACAATACAACATTAAAATCTACACTCTCTCTCTCTTTTACTCTCTGTCTATTTCTCCATTATCTTTAGGACTTACCGAGCGACCTGTTCGCTGACGACATTCTATTTCCTTCTTCTTTGAATGTCGTCAGGTGCGTCGGACCAAGCTGAGATCGAGCCCACCAGTGAAGACTTGTAGCGGTTCCACGAAGACCTCGAGCTCTAGATATTGTATCTTGTTCTTTCCAGTATTTTTCATTTTCATGTTCTGCCACTGTTTAAGCATCGCTTTTCATTTCAGTTGTATTTTCCTTTTCATGCATTGTACAAAGAATGTTATTAATAAAAGTTGCTGTTCTTTTATACTCTTGTCTCTTGTGTATTTATATTGCTTAGTTACGCTTAGCGTATGTACTTCTGAGTATATACGTAGCGGGCCTCGTCGCGTCTCCTTCGCCGTATACTGGGAAGCGGGGCGTGACATCATCAGAATTTAATAGTTCCTCCTTCGGGAACTTATCAAAATACATGCCGGAAGATATTGGTTCACATTTCCTTAAGCGTATCGCTTCCATTTGATACCTTGGACTCTTCTGCGCAGAAATTCTTTGCGGGAACAAATGCCCCCCACTACTTTGCCCACGTAAGTATATACGTGGGTAAAGTAGTGCAAAGTAATGCATAGCATATGACCAGTTTCGGGTTGGTATATTACTTTCAGAATCTTGATCTGAGAAGATAACGAGCGGACACAAGCGTCGTCATTTATCATTGACTCAAATCTCGACTCTTAAGAGTTATAATTCCAAACCCTTAACTCCATGAGCCGCACCCTTCTATCTCTTTATATCTTACTCTGGCGTGAAGTAGTTTATATGCTCATGAGTAGCTTTTCCATTTCAGTGGCATGTAGCTTTGCCGAGTGTGGCTCATAGATGGTCCATCTTGACAACTTTGCAGGGCGGTGATGGCTTAGGAGACAGGGTTAGGATTTGCCACCTAAGACTTTTCAACTTTATGAGCCGTGAGGGTCTCATAAAGACTTTTCTCCCTACGAGTCGAGAGGATCCTGCAGGTGTATTTTCTCCTTAGGGGTCGTGAGGACTCCTAAGTGTGTTTTCTCTTGAAAGTCGTAAGGATCTCACAAGAGAATTTTCCCTCTTACGAGTCGAGAGAACCCGTAAGCGGTTGTTTCCCTCCTTGTCGAAATTCGACTTCGGAGAGTGAGACCCGTGGATAGTATGCAAGAGATCATTTTGGGCCGACTTGCAGGATCCCAGTGCTTAGGAAACAGGTTTTTAATCCCTACTGCCTAAGGCTTTATCTCACGAGTCGAGACGAATCGAGAAGTTCTCGCAAAGACATCAATTTCCTCACGAGTCGAAACGGATCGAGCAGATCTCGCAAGAATATCCTAACGTCACAGTTAACCTCTGCTCTTTACGACAGAAGTCCGTTAGGGTCTGTGGTACTTAGGGTTTTGGCCGTCGTACCGTCGCATGAGCTGATATATTCCTCGATAGGCAATCGTGATGTTCGAGTAGCCCTGCGACTGCCGTGTCTCTGATCCCTTCGGGGGCTGGACAAGACGTCTTCAAGCAATCCTCCTTGGCAGTTTGACCGTCGGAAGAGCAAGCGTTAGGAATTTGCCATGCCGCTTTTTACTTGAGGTTAGGCTCATTTTGGAGAGCCCCGATGAGTCATAACCACTCCGCGCTGGTGTGGGATGATCTCCGATAGTCTTTCAGGCTTTATATGACTTGCCGTTAAGACCCTGAAGCTAGGAATTTGGCCTTAGCTTCGTTTGATGGTATCGCGTCCTCTGTATCGAGACGAATGTCATGGTTGTCTCTAGGTTGCTGGTGAACCGTCGAGGTTTGGAACTAGGGATTTTGCCATGGCTCCTTTTGGTGATGTTGCGTCTGCTGTATCGAGACGAACGTCAAGGTGGTGACCACTCCGCACTGGTGCGAGATAATCTCCGATTGTCTTTCAGGCTTTATATGACTTGCCGTTAAGACGCATGAAGCTAGGAATTTGGCCTTCGCTTCGTTTGCTGGCATCGCGTCCTCTGTATCGAGACGAATGTCATGGTTGTCTCTAGGTTGCTGGTGAACCGTCGAGGTTTGGAACTAGGGATTTTGCCGTGGCTCCTTTTGGTGATGTTGCGTCTGCTGTATCGAGACGAACGTCGAGGTGGTGACCACTCTGCACTGGTGCGAGATAATCTCCGATTGTCTTTCAGGCTTTATATGACTTGCCGTTAAGACCCTGAAGCTAGGAATTTGGCCTTCGCTTCGTTTGCTGGCATCACGTCCTCTGTATCGAGATGAATGTCATGGTTGTCTCTAGGTTGCTGGTGAACCGTCGAGGTTTGGAACTAGGGATTTTGCCGTGGCTCCTTTGTTTGATGTTGCGTTTGCTGTATCGAGACGAACGTCGAGACGGTGACCACTCCGCACTGGTACGAGATAATCTCCGATTGTCTTTCAGGCTTTATATGACTTGCCGTTAAGACAAATGAAGCTAGGAATTTGGCCTTCGCTTCGTTTGCTGGCATCACGTCCTCTGTATCGAGACGAATGTCATGGTTGTCTCTAGGTTGCTGGTGAACCGTCGAGGTTTGGAACTAGGGATTTTGCCGTGGCTCCTTTGTTTGAGGACGTTGCGTCTACTGTGTCGAGACGAACGTCGAGGTGGTGACTACTCCGCACTGGTGCGATATAATCTCCGATTGTCTTTCAGGCTTTATATGACTTGCCGTTAAGACCCTGAAGCTAGGAATTTGGCTTTTGCTTCGTTTGCTGGCATTGCGTCCTCTGTATCGAGACGAATGTTGTGGTGGTGACCACTCCATGTGGGATGATCTCTGATTGTCTTTTCGGTTTTATATGAGTTACCGTCAAGACGTTGAAGCTAGGAATTTGGCCTTCGCTTCGTTTACTTTGACGCGTCCGAATCCTGCTGGGGGAAGAACGCTGGGGTGAAATTTCATCTGCTGTATCGAGACGATCGTCGAGGTGGTGACCACTCCGTGCTGGTGCGAGATGATCTCCGATTGTCTTTCAGGCTTTATATGACTTGCCGTCAAGACCCTGAAGCTAAGAATTTGGCCTTTGCTTCATCTGCTTTGGTTTGTCCGGACACTGTTGGAGGAAGGACACTGTAGTGACATCTCGTCTGCTGTATCGAGATGAACGTCGAGGTGGTGATCACTCTAAGCTGGTGTGAGATGATCTCCGATTGTCTTTCAGGCTTTATATGACTTGCTGTCAAGACCCTGAAGCTAAGAATTTGGCCTTTGCTTCATCTGCTTTGGTTTGTCCGGACACTGTTGGAGGAAGGACGCTGTAGTGACATCTCGTCTGCTGTATCGAGACGAACGTCGAGGTGGTGATCACTCTAAGCTGGTGTGAGATGATCTCTGATTGTCTTTCAGGCTTTATATGACTTATCGTCAAGATGTTGATGCTAGGAACTTGGCCTTCGCTTCATTTCCTTTAGTGTGTCAGAATCCTGTTGGAGGAAGGACATCTCGTCTGCTGTAACGATACGAATGCTGAGGTGGAGCTGGGATTTTGCCATCGCTCCGCTTTGTTTCGACCATGGGGTCTTTCGTTGCATCTGCATCCTGCTGGACTGCGGAGGAACGTCGTCATCGACATCTCTTCTGCTGTAACGAGACGAATGCTGAGGTGGAGCTGGGATTTTGCCATCGCTCCACTTGATGGTGTAACATCTGTGTCTTGTTGGAATGAGGAGGCACACCGTTGTTGGTCTCCAGGCTGTAGATGTGGCCATTGAGATTTAAAACTAGGGACTTTGCCATGGTTCCGTTTCGTTGGGACTCTGAGGTCGATTGTTGACGTCACGTCTGCATCTGGCTGGAGTGAGGAGAAACGCCGTTGGTGATCTTTAGGTTGTCGATGTTGACGTCGAGACCCTGAAGCTCGGGATCTTCCTTTTGCTTCGTCTGTTGACATTATGTCTGCGATATTGCGAGAGATGTCGAGGTTGTCTCTGGGTTGTCTATGAACCGTCAAGATTTGGCTTCGCTTTCTAATGAAGCCTGTTGGGAAGGTATGGTTCCCTCTTTATCTGTGCTCCTGAATTGTATACAGGGATCGATGTGATTTCACCTGTAGGGCAAAAACTTTCATTCTTTCATTTTTTTTATTCTTTCCGCGATGCTCTATCATTTCAGCTTTTTATATCGCGAAAATCGCGATTGCCCAATCATTTCGGCTATTTTTCGCGGTGCCCAATCATTTTGGCTATTTTTTTTACTCGCTGCTTTTTATTGCGAGTTGCCCAATCATTTCGGCTATTTTGCATGCATACATTTTTACTTGCTGATTTTGTTTGCAAGTTGCCCCATCATTTCGGCTATTTCGTATGCATATTTTTTTATTTTTTTTTTGCTCGCTGATTTTTTTTTCGCGAGTAGGGGATTTGGGATCTGATACCAATCTTGGCATCAGCATCGCTGCGACTGGAATATTGCCAGGAGCGAATCATCATTTGCCGTGAAAGGACTTGGAATTTGATACCGGTTTAGGCATCAGCATCGCTACCGCTGGGATATTGCCAGGAGCGAATCATTATTTGCCTCTGTCGATGTTGAACAAGGGTGGCTTAGCAAATAGGGTTAGGGTCCTGTCGACTAAGGCTTTTGACTTCATGAGCCGTAAGGGTCTCATAAAGGTGTTTCTTCCTAAGAGTCGTGAGGATCTCGCAGGTGCGTTTTCTCCTTAGGAATCGTGAGGATTCCTAAGTGTATGTTCTCTTATAAGTCGTAAGGATCTTACAAGAGTGTTATCTCCTTATGAGTCGAGAGGACTCACAAGGGTTGTTCACCGTGTGGACATATCCCCAGTCACGGATGGGACTTGGTTAGGGAAATGTTTATTCGCGCCCGTGGATTGTATACAAGGGCCAATATAGGACCCTTTGTAGGGCAATATCGAAAGTTGTGGGGGTTGCTTAAGTACAGCTTTAGGTCTCTGTAACTTAAAACTTTCAAATCCTATGAGCCGTGAGGGTCCCATAAGAGAGTTCTCCTTACGAGTCCTGAAGATCTCGCAAGTGTATTTTCTCCTTAGGAATCGTTGGGATCCCTGAGTGTGTTACTCCCTTGTGAGTCGTAAGGATCTCACGCGGGTGGTTTCTCCTTACAAGGTCGAGGGGGCCCTGTAAGTGTCTTTTGACGAGGTTGCGCCCTTTCGGGTTTTCACAAACACTCGCCGGTAGTCCTGCTGTTTTTACTCACGGAGCCCTTTCGGGTTTTCATCCATGCCCGTTTTGCTTATGGACATACCGTTTTTTTATAATTATTTTCTTCTTCTCTTTTTTTTTTAACGAGGTCGCGCCCTTTCGGATTTTCACGAACACTCGCCGGTAGCCCTGCAGTTTTTACTCACGGAGCCCTTTCGGGTTTTCATCCGTGCCCATTTTTCTTATGGACATACCGTTTTTTTTAATTCTTTTATTCTTCTTATTTTTTCTAACGAGATTGCGCCTTTTCAGGTTTTCACAAACACTCGCCGGTAGCCCTGCTGTTTTTACTCACGGAGCCCTTTCGGGTTTTCATCCATGCCCGTTTTGCTTATGGACATACCGTTTTTTTTTCGTAAGCCTGAGAATGCTGCGGTAGTAGTTTAAAAACATTTCGGTCATTTGCAAGTTTTAGGACATTGCGGTCCATCATTAGTTTAATGACATCTCGGTCCGTTGTTAGTTTAAGGACGTTTCGGTCCGCCGTCGCCGTATTTGAGGCGAACATCTAGTTTATCGACTTTTCGGTCTGTGAGTCCTTCTCCATGAATGAACATGATGCCCCCGGCATATCCATCTTCTTCGGAGCGTGTGGTTGTGGCGGACTCACCTTCCAGTTCTCAGACAGCGCAAACTTGCCCTGTTGGTATTGGTCTTCAACCCAGTTTTTGAAGACGTAGCAGTTCTCGATCAGGTGACCTACTGTTTGGTGGTAAGGGCAATAATTAGGATTATTAACATCGCCTGGCCGCAACGGACGTTTTGGACCCGGCAGATTGATGAGTCTGTCGCACACTGCCAGCTCGAACAGTCCCCTTGTTTTATCTTGCGGAAACGAGTAAGGACGTTTCAACTTTTCTTGGAGGGGTTGCCGTTTGTTGCTTTGGCAAGCAACCGGTCTAGGGTCACCTGATTGTTGTTGAGCGCTGGCGACGAGGCCCTTTTTTCCTTTTCTTTTATCCTTTTTGTTCGCTCCGTTGTTTGCGGGGCCGGGATTCTTTCCGAGTAGCATGCGATTGCATGGCTGAACGTTCTCGCAGCTTCTCAATTCCTTTATTTTTGAAATAGATTCCCCGAGGGAAGAGTTGGGGATAGCTTCTTCGTCAGAGTTGCTTCCAAAGGTGATAATTTGCGATACCTTAGAGTCGGCTATATGGCAATCGTCGGCGACTCTTTTGCGCTCATATATCGCATTTTTCCGATGTCCACAAGCTTCACACTTTATCCCGTCGAAGTGTTGCTTTTGAGCGACATACCCTTGCCACCAACAGTTAAAGGATTCGCAGTCTTCGGTAGGATGTATGATCTTCTGATATAAACAGAAGTTAGGGTGCATCTCTGCCTCAGCGAGAGTATTTTCTTCAGAGGGCGGTAGCTTCATTCCTACTGACAGAGCTTTGGCGAACCTTTTCCTCGTCTTGAATTTGTTTTTATCTGCAGTGGATGGCTTTTGATTTGACGGGAATGCCTTGGCTTTTTCCGGTATGGTCATTTCACGCTCTTGATTGGCTTTTGCTTTCAAACGAATTTCATTTAGGAAGACATCGATCAACTCGTCTGATGGCTGTAGAATCTCTGGCTCAGGGTTCGCCATTGATTTCTCAGCGCAAGGAGCCTCCTCATCATCCGTCAGTGAATGAGAAATCACATGACAAGTCGCTACGTAGTCTTCGGATTCATCCGATAAGTTTTCTCCATCGTTTTCATCCTCGACGAAAGAACAAGTTGCCCCCGGCGTGTCCGTTTTCTTTGGAGAGTGTGGCTGTGGTGGGTTTACCTTCCAGTTTTCCGACAGCGCGAACTTGCCTTGTAGGTACTGATCTTCGATCCATCCCTTAAAGACGAAACAATCCTCAATCGGGTGACTTACCGTTTGGTGGTAAGGGCAATAATTGGGATTATTAAGATCGCCTGGCTGCGACAGACGCTTTGGACTCGGCAGATTAATGAGTCTGTTGCGCACGGCCAGCTCGAACAGCCTTCTCGTTTTATTCTGAGGAAACGAGTAAGGACGTCCTAGCCTCTCTTCGAGGGATGGGCGTGGACGCACGTTGTTTTGGCGAACGACCGGCTTTGAGTTGCTCGACTGTTGTTGAGCATTGGCGACGACGATCGCTTTCCCTTTTCCTTTCTCATCTCGGGAATCTGATTTTGGAGGAGACGGTCTATGGCCTATCTGGTCCATTTGGGCTAATTTCTCAATCAAGGCCTGGAAGGTGGTCGGCCTGAAGAACATCATGAATTGTGAGATGGTCGCCTGCGGATCGAGAGTGCCCACAAACATGCCTACCGCAGGTGCCTCTTCTATGCGTTGTTCGCATTTCGACCATAGGTTCCGCCATCGTGTTGCGTATTGGACCCACGTTTCGCTTGGCCTTATCCTGGCATTTATCAGTGCTGTTATCGGGGTGCGTTCACTAGCACTCGTGAATCTTTGTGTAAACAGCAGCTCCATCTCCGCAAATGTTTTGACAGAGTCGTTAGGTAGCTTCGAATACCATTCAAATGTCGTTTCTGCTAAGCTGCCGACGAATTGGCGAAGCAACAGTTTGTCATTGCCTCCAGTGTTGCCGCATAAGGCCCTGAATTGAGCGACATGTTGATGTGGATTTCCTGTCCCTTTATATACGTGGAATTTAGGGATTGTGTATCCCGGTGGGTAACTGATTTGGTCATACCAGCTTGGATAGGGTCGTCACGTTCTAACAGTTTGCCCAGCCGCTTCACTCGCCTGATGAGCTCGTATTTGCTAAGCTATATAGTCGTCAAGCGCAGCCTTGGAAATGGTTTCTTCCTTGGCTGCTGAAAGAGCCGGAGGAGGATCAGATGTTTCCCCTCCGTCATTTCCGACAATGACTGGAGGGTCTTCAGCTGGAGGGTCCGGCTGTAACATCATCCCTACCAAGTCTTGGAAGAGGAGTGCCATTTGTTTTATGTTAGCCGCTTGTTCTGTGGCTTCTGTGTCCTTCTTTTTGAGGATTCTACGTAAGAAGTCAGCATCAGTCTCTTGTTCGTGACGCTGCTCTGATGATTCTTCCAAACTTTCTTTCGGTTCGGTAAGTGCAGCCATCACAGTCATCATTTCCTGAAGCTTCTGTTGCTGCTCCTGGGCTTTCGTCATAGATCGGGTGAGCGGTCGGTGACCCGTCGAAGCACGGCTTTCTTCCTTTCCGCAAGCTATATAAACGGTGTGCACCACCATGCCCCCAGACTTGGGGCGTTTGTATTCGGTGTCTTTGCGATTTGCCAAAGACACAGGGGCTTTTTGCGGCCTCCTTTTTTGAGTGATTGGAGTTAAGGGAGCCGTTGTAGTGGGTATCCAAGTAGCTTTTGTTTTTTGTGGCATGACAGAGTAATCCTTCTCCTGCCGCACCTTCATCTTTCTCTGTCGATGAAGATGGTTTTCATTAATCACTGACTCCTGGACCTGTCGCCGGACCTTGTAAATTTTAGAGGACAGCCGTTGAGGGGGTTGTTCTAGCTTTTTCTCTGGAGTACTCTTCGCAGCTGAAGGAGTTCATTTCAACATTGCAGTAGAAGAGTTTCTGCGCACCGTGTTCAGCAATTCAAAGCCGTTCGCGATTGGAACAGCAGCATCGATCCCCACCATTGGAGCTGGAGGAGTAAATCCAGAGGGGAAGTTTCCCCCAGCCTTCTTTACTCGGCGCCAGTGGCGACGTCGAGCATGTCGTGCTAATGGAGTCATTTCAGCTATAGGGGTGACCTCCTCATGCCCCCCGTGTTGGTCAGAATATGCTGGTACCAGTCCTTTAAAGATCGACGTCCGTTGAACGGGGACGGCCAACCTGTCAGAAGCGGACTTCCGAGCATGGGAAGCAACCTTGGTGACTTCGCCAAGAACGGGAGCTGGGATGGCTATCCGCTTCGGGATAACGTCTTCTGGTATGGCAGGCTTCTTCATGGGCCCGATGGAGCTCTGGCCTAATCCATTAAAACCTGAAGCAGTGGAGTTGGGCGACCTGTTGAGAGGGGTCGCGGCAGTGGTAAGTCGATCGAAGACCGACTTCTTTGGAGCTTCTTGCAATGTCATTGGGGCGTTGAAGCTCATTGGTGGGAGCATGGTCCCAAAAAATAGTCCAGTGGTGGCTTGAGCCACCTGCTCCACTGGCATTTTGAAAAGGGAGGCCGCTTGGGGCCCATAAGTCACTCCTCCAGCAATGACGGAGCGAGAGTTATCGCTGCGGGCGGTGCAGTTCGAAGCCATCGATTTTCTGTTTTCTGCATAAAGACACCAAATCTTAGTACCTTGAATCCACAGGCAATCACAACAAACCGCGATTTGTTCGCGAACATGACACACGAAGTGTGGAGTGGAAAGAGGAAGAGGTCCCACCGGGCGTGCCAGAATCTGTTCCCCTCCGAATGGCGGCCGAGACATGAACGTCTTGCCTGAGATTCGGGGCAGATGCTAATTGGTGCTATCCGTCCACCTCTCCGAAGATGCCAAGTTGATTTATGTCACCGTGTATCGGAGGTTTAGACGGATGCGACCGATGTAGCAGACTTCGTCAGATTCCCCCTCGTTTGAGGGGTTTTTGATTGTGGGGATGCTCTTCCCTGCAGGCGCAAGCCCCTGCAGTTAATTACGCTACCACATCGCGGTAACAACTTTCTCCTTCTCCAGCTGGTCACTTCGTGTCGTGGGTGTTTGTTTTGTTTGTGGTTGCCCGTGGATTGTATACGGAGACTATTTATTTCGTCGCCCGTAGGACGTGGATTAGTCCAAATCCGTATTTTCTTAGATTTGGGTTTGGGGTTTTGGTTTAAGGATATGTTAGCCATTTTTGAGGCTAAGATCAACTTAAACGTCTGTTAAGGATACGTTGGTCTAGTTTGAGACTAAGATCAACTTAACGGGATCGTTTAGATCCGACAAAAGAGCGTTTGAGCTCTATTGTTCTAGTTTAGGGACATAGTGGTCCATTGCATGTATGGCCGCCGGGACCCATCACCTCTCTGACGACGTTGCAGGATTACAACGACAGATGTCAAAGGAGTTCAGAGATGTACCCTCGAACCAAAGTTGATTGGGGGATTTATAGTCCAATTTGGGACTAAAGTCTGTTTGAAGGTTTAAGGATATGTTAGCCATATTTAAGGCTAAGATCAACTTAAACGGTTGTTAAGGATACGTTAGTCCAGTTTGGGACTAAGATCGACTTAACAGGATCGTTTAGATCAGACAAAAGAGCATTTGGGGGCTCTATCATTCCAGTTTAGAGACATGGTGGTCCATTGCCAGTTTAGGGACATGGTGGTCCAATACCAGTTTAAGGACATAATGGTCCATTGCCAGTTTAGGGACGTGGTGGTCCAATACCAGTTTAAGGACATAGTGGTCCATGTTCCAGTTTAGGGACATAGTGGTCCATTGGTAGCTTAAGGACGCATAAGTCCATGGGTTTAAGGACCCCACAGTCCATATGGGTGTGTTTAAGGACGCATTAGTCCGTTAGTTTAAGGACGCATAAGTCCGCGGGTTTAAGGACCCCACAGTCCGTATCTTGGTTTAAGGACGCATAAGTCCATGAGTTTAAGGACCCCACAGTCCGTGTTGATGTGTGGTTGTCGGGACCCGTCACCTCTCTGAAGACGTTAAAGGATTACAACGACAAATATCAGAGGAGTTCAGAGATGTACCCTTGAACCAATGAGTTGGTTGAAAGAGCAGATGTGCTCAGTTCAAGATGATTTGAGGACTTATGGCCAGTTTGGGCTAAGTCCAATTATGTTTGAAATATTGGCCCTTCGTTGGCTCATTGAAGGAGAGGTTTTGCCTCTAGAAACTTAGCCAATTAGGCTAAAGATAGTGTTGAACACTAAAGACCAACAGTGTTGAACACTGGAATTAAGATTAGCAAGTTAGTGTTTAACACTAAAAGATAATCAGTGGTAAACACTAGCAACGGGGCTTTCAAATTAGTGTTAAACACTAAAGCAAATCAGTGTTAAATACTGGTAATCAGAGATTTCAAATTAGTGTTAAACACTAAAACAAATCAGTGTTAAACACTGGGAACAAAGTCTTCAGATTAGTGTTAAACACTAAGGAGAGAGGGGTCACGTGTGGACACGTGAAAGCGCCATGATTTCCCTTATTTTATTCTGCAGATCAGTGTTTAACTCCTTTAATTCTGACGGCCATCACGTGTGAGCACGTGATGGAGGCCCCCGCTCTCGTCTGTTAGAATGCTCATTAGGGGTCACGTGGTGACACGTGAGGGCGCCCTAAATATGGAGCCAATTCTCCTTTTGGTTTATCCTCAAATTTGCGAATAAGTGTTAAACACTTTTGTTTTTATTTTAGAGCATCACGTGTTGGCACGTGATGGGGATCTGTGCGCCAATTGTTAAAGCATTTGCTGAGGGGTCACGTGAGAGCACGTGATGGCATCAAAAAGTGGAGCCAGATCCCCTTTATTTTGTTCTGCAAACAAGTGTTAAACACTTTTAATTTTCATAGCCATCACGTGTGGGCACGTGATGTATAATCATGCCCTGATTTATTAGAACATTTATTAGGGGTCACGTGGTAACACATGAGAGCGCCCAGAATTGTTTCTACCTTTGCTTTTGTTCCATATATAATGAGGGTCACGTGGGAACACGTGAGGCATTGCCTCAAAGCTTTCCTCTTCTCATTTTTGGGGGATCTGTTCAGGGGTCACGTGGGGCACGTGACCTTTGTCTTTTCATGCACAGAGATCTTTTAAGTCTCCTTATCTTTAAATTCTTATTTAGGGTAAAACCCTAATTTTATCCCAAAGGAATTAAATTCCTATAATTTTGTGAGAATTGAATTCTCAAAACTTAATTCCTCCTCTATGTTTTGGATCTGCATGGCAGGATCTCAACCCAATGAGAATTAAATTCTCAATTCATAGGGAGATGTGCACTTTGCAGATCCTCCACCAGAGAAAGAACTAAGTTTTTTTCTTTATATAAGAGTTAAACTCTTTTGAGAATTAAATTCTCTTTTTAAGCCTCTCTTTTCTTACCTAGGGTTTTTCTTTTGCAGAGAATTAAATTCTCCTCTCTTTGCTTTTCTTTTTTCTCTTGAGAATTAAATTCTCCTCCCTCTGTTTTTCTCTCAAAAAAGTAGATCCCCTTCTCTTCTCTTCTTGGCTCCTATTTATAGGAGAAGGAAGAGAATCAATTTGTTTATCAAATCTCTCATTGAGAGATTTGATTTATATTTATTATTAATCTGGGCCTTTAGATTGTTAAGTGAATTTTATTCACCATTGGATTTTAAATCCAAAGATATCCCTTTGTTATCTCGGTTAGATTTAGGGGGGAAATCTTTCCAAGTCCAAGATTATTCCATAGATAGGTGATATTTAATCACCTTTGGATCTTTAATCCAACGGTCCCCATAATCCTTTCCCATTTGGAAAGATTTAGAAACTTTTAGAATTTAATTCTATTAACTGTAAGGCTTTCGAAGCCAGTCACGTGCTGACACGTGACCTTTGGTCACGTGTAAGCACGTGACCCCCAAATTGGTTCCTTTAACAGCCGCTTGTTTATGTTGTTGTTTTAACCATCACGTGTCAACACGTGACCATTGGTCACGTGTAAGCATGTGATACCTCGTTGAGGTATTTTCTGACTTTTAGAATCAAATTCTATTCATTATTTTAGAGGCTTTAAAAGCCCATCACGTGTCTTCACGTGACCCATGGTCACGTGTGAGCACGTGATGCCCCATTGTGGTCTTTTCTGAGTTTTTATTATATCTTTTAGCTCCTCCAGCGGGTTCTTAAAGGTCCATCACGTGTGGACACGTGATGCCTCATAACTTTTGATCCCGGATGAATTATGAGGCCCATAATATATCAAATCGAAAGGTTTTTGGAGATGCTTCCAATATCATCAGAATTTAATAGTTCCTCTTTCGGGAACTTATCAAAATACATGCCGGAAGATATTGGTTCACATTTCCTTAAGCGTATCGCTTCCATTTGATACCTTGGACTCTTCTGCGCAGAAATTTTTTGCGGGAACAGGCATCGCTTTTCATTCCAGTTGTATTTACTTTTCATGCATTGTACAAAAGAATGTTATTAATAAAGTTGTTGTTATTTCTATATCTCTTGTCTCTTGTGATTTACTTTTATATTGCTTAGATACGCTTAGCGTATGTACTTCTAAGTATATACGTAGCAGACCTCGTCGCGATTCCTTCGCCGTACATCGGGAAGTGGGGCGTGACAGTTGTAGTCCCTTCGCTGCGATCATCGAACTCCCGGTCTCTCGGACGGCTCCATGAGAAGAGGGCAACGGTTTTGCTTGAAGTCTTCGAGGCCGAAGATAATCTACGTCGAGAGAATACGAACTCACGTTTCTACTTCACTAACTAGAGAATTAGTGAAGCAAACACGCTAAACTAAAGTGCTAGTCTAGTAGAGGATGATGAAATAGGAAATGGGTACACTTTAGAATTTCTTTTCTCACAATCTTTCTCTCTCTTTATCAAACCCTAGCAAGAATTTGAAGGAGGAAGAAGATGAGCTCAAAATAAGAATGAAAACTAACTAAAGAGAGAGTGAGCTAACCATGGGTGAGTGGGTATCATATACTAACTCATATAGAGACATAACCATGGCTAATTACAGTGGTTAGGTTTATGAATATCCTAAGTAAAACAAAACTAGTGGACTTTGGTCAATGCACTCACAAGCTTCATGAAGCTTCATGCACTTGAACAATTATCCACTAATTTTGTATTTACTTTGTATATTAAAACCCCACCAATATAATTACAATGGTGTATGTCTCATACACCCATGTAGAGTGTATCAACAACCATGATACAAAATGAACACAAATAAATATATGTCACATATATATTAAGTTGTGCACAAGTGAGAAAAAACAAATGCTTAAGTGAACCAATGTTAGTTAATGTAAATTAGTATATCACATATACAATTATACACTAAATTATTAAATCAACACTTGACTTAATAATCCGGTTATATCACATATAACCGACTAACATCCAATGTATCGACTTATCGAATCAACCCTTGATTCGATAACCTGGTTATATCGCATATAACCGATCGATACAAACATCGCGAGAATAGAATACGGTATCACATACACGCATTATTCTCTGTCCCGCACATATCTCATATGCGCTCCTATTTCGTTTTGCCTGAGCCAGTAAAACCTCTATGTAGGACTCTAAAGACTCGTCAATACGCCGGCAGTAAGTGATGATCATATCAAGCACCCATAAGCCGTCAGCGGTACTAGCTGGACGTAACGGCTACCCGGGTATTGAGCGATCAGAAGATCAGCAAGCAAGCCCGCTCCAACTCCTGCAAAAAGCTTGACAGTGACACTACCGTACAGTCCGGTCTCCTTGTCTGATATGTCGCATATCAAGTCTAGGGGTGATAAACGTCAGACCCCAATAACCGATAAGTCATGCCGATATGAGGCTCATAACGGGTCGAGAAACTACTGGTAACACTTACTAGTAAATCTCTAAACCATCCCTGGCCAGGGATTTCCCTGTTATGGTCAATCGAGCATAGCGCAACATCAACCCCCAAAAAGCTTGACAGTGACACTACCGTACAGTCCGGTCTCCTTGTCTGATATGTCGCATATCAAGTCTAGGGGTGATAAACGTCAGACCCCAATAACCGATAAGTCATGCCGATATGAGGCTCATAACGGGTCGAGAAACTACTGGTAACACTTACTAGTAAATCTCTAAACCATCCCTGGCCAGGGATTTCCCTGTTATGGTCAATCGAGCATAGCGCAACATCAACCCCCAATACCGGGAGAGACGAAACCCCTCCTTTCGCTCATTGCCTCCATGTGACTCGGGGCTGTACCCAAAAACCACTATTTTGCACGCCCTCTTGGACGTGGTAAGGTGGAAATCAAAGAACAGTGGGAATCACACAAGACTCTATGATGATCTCGGGTCTATAGACTAACCTGTACCAGTGTCACCAGAGAACTGCCATCTGACGTAAGGTATAATACCATCTGGGAGTTCTCGGCGAGTCCGTCCAGTGTACCCAGTCTCTACTGAGCACCCGTATATCATCTCCGATGTCAAACACCAATGGATACGGGATCATCCATTGCCCATCTATATGGATCGAGAAGGTATACGCTAGTCTACTATGGTATATCGATGCCCTGTCTCGATACACCCACGACTAGGGACTTTAAAGGATGTACTTATGGACTACCATGTCCCCACTAGTATGATCCGCATCATAGTCCAGGTAGTCAAGTACACATCCTAAGGGCTTTACCAACATGTAACAGAGAGACAATCAGTGTACACGTTAAGGTAAAGAGTAACCAGATAGCATACTATCATGTCGAGCAAGAAAGTCCTCCCTATATATGTCCAAGCATCCACTACAATATACATCTCATGTATAGTAATGGCCTCTAGGGCATACATATAACTAACAATCTTCCACTTGCACTAGGACCATCTGATAACAGTGGTTGTAGTATCTCATACTCAACCATCCCATAAAAGTCTCTCTCTGGGAAAAGGAATTTGTGAGTGGATCTGCCGTGTTGTCCTCTGAGTCTACTCTCCTAACCTCGATCCCCTGGAGATCAACCATCTCCATGATCAGGTGACACTGCCTTAGAATATGTCTGGATTACTGATGGGACGGGCATTCCTTGGCATAAGCCACAACTCCACTGTCACACAATGGTAGGAACGAAGTTCATCTCATGAACAAATATACACCCAGACTGCCTCTTTGGTAGCATCTTTGGTAACGATGTGTCTTGCCTTTAATCGTCTAGTATGCCACGGTATCTGTCTTGGAACTCTTCCAACATACCGTCCCTCTACTGAGAGTAAAGACAATGCCTGCGACTGACTTTCAGTCATCCTTATCACTCTGGAATCTTTCCAGTGATTCTCTCCAGGATCAATTGATACCATCTCACTACAGCTAGTGAGTATCCTAACATCCAATTACATCTATCTCATAGATCAAAACTCAGGATTTAGGAGGTATCACTTTGATCCTATATGGAGAATCATTGTGATAAGCGGAGATTGACCGAGTGTAGCATAGGAAACTCCTTCCCTATCAAGAGTATGTTACCCACGTACTCTACGAGAATCTCCACCATACTCTCTACTACCTTTTTGTATATACAAGGTTCATCTGCCATTTTGATGAAGTCAAACTCTTCGACTAACACATCAAAACAGACGTTCTAACTCCGCGATGTCTGCTTTATCACATAAAACATCTTGCACACGTTTCCGCTGCTCCCACTGTCTACGAAGCCCTCTGACTGTGTACTTATAGACTCTCTCTTCTAAAACATCATTTAGAAAAGCAGTCATGACACCCAACCGCCAGATATCGTAGTCATGGTATGTAGCCGTGGCAAGTAGGATCTGGATGGACTTAAGCATAGTTTTGAAAGTCTCAACTTTTCCATGTACACCAAGTAATCTTCTCAAGATATACTTGCTCTTGATGGGGATTTAACCCTTCAGATAAGGCAACCAAAGTCCATACTTTGTTGGTGTATAAGGATTCCATCTCAGATCGTTATGCATCCAGCCATTCTTACAGAGTCCCACTCCTGATGGCCAGCTCGAAACTAGTTGGGTCATCATCTCATGATGCATTCCTCGCTCCCACTGTCATAGAGAAACTCGAAGTATCTCTAAGGTGGGTGAGGAACCCTACTAGATCGGCGGAGAGGCTGAGGTTCATTGGTTACTATTGAATCCTTTGGTTCTACCAAATCAGCAGCTGCAGTTTGTATAGCTGGAACTCTTTCCAGTTCTACCTTATGACCATTAATTTCTTCACAAGAAATTCCCTTTCACAAAGGTGGCATATTGAGAAACAAAACATCTTTTGTTCCTCGGTTTGGTAGAAGATGTTCCTTTGCGAATGCTTGGGATATCCAACAAACTTCCACAGAACTGACCTTGCCTCGAGTTTGTCCGGATTTTGCTTTTAGACATAGGCCGGACAACCCCAAATCTTAACAAACTTAAGATATGGGCTCTTTCCTTTCCATATCATATATGAAGTGGTAGGCAACTGATTTGATTTGAACCCTATTCAATAGGTATGCAGCTTCTCAAGTGCATAACTCCCAAAAAGGAAATAGGAAACTCAGTAATACTCATCATAGAGCACACCTTATCACATAGGGTGTGATTGCTCCGCCCCGATACACCGATGTGCTGTGGTGTATACGGAGGAGTAATGCTGGGAGAGAATCTCATTCTCCTTTCAGAATGGTCCAGGAATCCCGTGCTCAAGTATTCTCCTCCCTGATCACATCAAAGGACATAATACTTATACCCATTTTTGGTTCTCTACTTCTAACTTATATTCTGTGAATATCTCAAAAGCTTCGGAATTGTGTTTCAACAGAAACTGCCATCTGACGTAAGGTATAATACCATCTGGGAGTTCTCGGCGAGTCTGTCCAGTGTACCCAGTCTCTACTGAGCACCCGTATATCATCTCCGATGTCAAACACCAATGGATATGGGATCATCCATCGCCCATCTATATGGATCGAGAAGGTATACGCTAGTCTACTCTGGTATATCGATACCCTGTCTCGATACACCCACGACTAGGGACTTTAAAGGATGTACTTATGGACTACCATGTCCCCACTAGTATGATCCGCATCATAGTCCAGGTAGTCAAGTACACATCCTAAGAGCTTTACCAACATGTAACAGAGAGACAGTCAGTGTACACGTTAAGGTAAAGAGTAACCAGATAGCATACTATCATGTCGAGCAAGAAAGTCCTCCCTATATATGTCCAAGCATCCACTACAATATACATCTCATGTATAGTAATGGCCTCTAGGGCATACATATAACTAACAATCTAACCCTCTCATGTGATGAGAACCCTAGGGTGTTTGAGACAAAATATTCTACTCATTCTCTACTTCATCTTGGTCATCTCTTTTAGCAGACTTGATGACCGAGTTGCCTCGGTATAGAGGCGGGAGCCCGTTTAAAGATCCGTTGACGTGGTGCCACCTCGATGAGGAGACGAGAGATCGGAGTTGCCGTGAGGAGCGTGGGATGATGGATAAAGACCGAAGGACTCGGATCGATCGGTATAGCCTTTCTACCTCTTTATAATTAGTTAGTTTAGCGTTAATGGCAAGATCCGGGTTATAGTATGCGATAGCGCCAGTTATAAAAGTTTTTGTTCCGCGTTTGGCGTCAGAATGACGGCCGGGGCGCTACCGTATACTTACATGGTATCAGAGCCACGCCATTAAACTTTACTAACTTGTTCTAACGTGTTTAAAATATCGATCGAACGAAATTACCAAAACCACGATTTCAATGTTAAAGTTTCTGTCGATTTTGTTTTGTCGTCTAAAAATTATTTTGAGCATCTCAGAAAATCGAGCAGGCTTTTTTATGAATACTGAAGAAATTTGGTCCGCTGTTTCCACTGTACTGCCGCGGAACCGCCGCACAAACCATGGTTTGGCCGCGGTTCCGCCGCCGGTTTGTGGCAACAGTACACCATATTTCTTCTGGGTGTTTTGCATAGGGAATTGTGGTTTCTGGAATATTTTGTTTGGGCCCAGATTTTGTTTGAGTACTGCAGTTGTACGTGGGGCCCACTTCGGGAAGTTTTGTCGATCGGAATTTTAAACTTGTTAGTTTACAGTACTTACATTATATCTCCGACAGTGAATGTCATTCGAGCGGTAAATCGTGTCTAATTGCTATAGTCCTTTTAGACGGGTTTGCGAACGTGACATTCGCGTTGATGTTCTGTGTTGTGCTGTGATGTTGCAGATTTGTCTTGGTGAATAGTTGTGTGCAATGGTAGTGCAGTTTGGATTTATTTGTACATTTGATATTGTGGGGAGAGCGTCCAACATGTGAACTGCTGTCACTGCCTGTTTGTATAATATTCTTTTGGGGCACGACCGGGCTGAGGTCGATGTACCCGTTGTACATATTTTTCATTTCTGTACTAGGTTTAACCCGCGACGGAGTGCATGGATATCCGGGTTCTGGAGGGCAACGGGTCCGCATCTCATAGCTTTGAGAGGCAGAGGGCCTCACTCTAGAATTGGCAGACTATTCGCCGCACTCGTAGGGGGTACAGGTTGACCCAATGAGGGGTGCTCAAGTTACCGGATTCCGTGAAGTGCAGGGTGGTCCATTCACTTTACTGTAGAGGCTGCCTCGCTTCAGGTTTTGGTGGATAACTTGCCGCACCCGTAGGGGTTTAGGTTTCATTGCACTGGCTATCCACACGACCAGGGGAACGTCGGGTTTCAGTAGCGGCTCTGTGAAACCCGGGGATCCCAGATTATCTGTATTGTTCTGTGATGCTTATTACTTTTCTGTAATGTTGCATTTATCACGCCTGGAGCGATCATTGTATATTGGTATATATACTAGTAGATGTTGTATATGTTTTACACCCGCGCTAGTCCAGTCCCTGCTCTGTCGTTAGTTAAGTAACCTAACGGGTGATGACGGGACCCAGTGACGAATGCGGATGGCATATACGTACATTTTATTTTCGTTCTTTTCTGGTGTGATTAATTAATGGGACTGCGTTGATCCTGATCAATGCAAAAGGAAAACAAACCCGTTTGGACGTTGTTGGAACAGTTTTAAAAAGTGTTATTACAAAGACGTTTCCTTTTGTTTTGCACAGTGGTATTCAGTTGGAATATCCTGCAGCTCATTCGACGAGACAAGGGCCGAGATCCCTTCACCGGGAGTGACCCCTTGGGCAGAAGTTTGCGTCAGGGTAATAACTTCACTATAGTCGATTACTTGTTGCTTTGCATCGCGGTATTCAGTTGGAATATCCAGCAGCTCATTCCACGAGGAAAGAGCCGAGATCCCTTCACCGGGAGTGACCTCTTTAGCAAAGGTTTTTGCCACTATATTTTTATAAAAAGCTATCAGGTTCCTTCAGCGATATCAAGTTCGTTACGTTAATGGTTTTTCGCCAAAAACCAGCCGTAGCCCTCCGTCGTTTCAGTTGGGTAGCACGTAGTATTCATGCTATGTTTGTTGGCCTTCGTCAAGGCATAGTGGATGGTAGCTGCTTGTTACTTTTCTGTTGCATAGATAAATGAGTTGGTTTGGGACAGTCGTATTACCTTGTTGGCCTTCGTCAAGGATATGTACGGGTGGGTTCAAATTGACAAGATAATGACGGGTAGAACTTGACATGTGACTTATGATTTGTTGGCCTTCGTCAAGGTCATGAGAGCATGGGGTAAAAATAGTATCGGGAGTTTCTAAAGAAACTGAAACTTACCAGGCATGCGCATACCTTCTAGAGTGTGATAACGTGAGTGGATACCTTCACGTTATCATGCGATGAGAGTTGGATCCCGATTCCCACTGATGAGTTAGTTTACTCTTCGGGTGACCCGATTGATTCTTCTTTCAGGTTTGGAGGAGAATTTGACAGTACAGTGGGAGGTTTCCTGATTAGATAAAGTGATAACCATTCTGATCTAGGTTAGAGTGCACGCAGAGTGTTTCTTTTCTCTCTCTCTTTGGCAGTGACCTTTGATCGATCCTAGACTATGACTCAGTGACCAAGTTGACTGAACCTTCTTAAAATACTGGCTTTTGGATTGTCTGAGTTGCATAAGTCATTGCCGCTCCTTCTTTTACCCTTTGCATTTCTCAGAACACCTCGTATCACTACGAACATCCACTTCCATTGGATAGATCCATCGTATGGTTATATACGAACTCGAAGGGACTTCTTCGAGGATGGATCCAGGTTCAGGAGAAATTGAATTGGTTTATTCGGTTGTCTTTTATCATCACCTTCTCTTAGGTTGCGAGGGCTCCTTAGTTTAGGAGAGTACACCTATTACGCTTATTGGATAGTCTTTTTCTAAACCATAGGCAGGTGCTGAAAGGTAGGGAAGGAAGAAAACCAATTAGCCTAAGTATGGTGTACAGAAGGTAATAAGTAAAGACAAAATAAAGGGATTAGAATGAAGGCAAAGTAAATTGCGACTGCTTCATTCACGACCATACCGCGTACTTCATCACCATTCCTACTTCACCTTTGCTTTTTTCCCCAGTTCGGGAGAAATAGAATAAGGTATTATTCAGTTGTCTTTTATCATCACCTTCTCTCAAGTTTCGAGTACTCCTTGGTTTAGGAGAGTACACCTATTATGCTTACTGGATAGTCTTCTTCCAACCCACAGGCTGGTGCCGAATGGTAGGGAAGGAAGAAAACCACTTAGCCTAAAGGGGTGTACATAAGGTAATGAATAAAGACAAATAAAGGGATTTGCCGAATGGTAGGCAAAGAAATATACGGTTATAGTCATGAATTGGATTATGGAAGAGGCGTTACTAGGAATACCAGGATACCCCTACGAAACATTTTTCATGTTTCGGTTTCACTGTGCATTGTTAAAAAGAAAACTGATTTCCCGATTAGATACTCACTCCAGGGTATGTATTTACCAGGTATGATTCTCACATCTGTATGGTTTTACAGATGATGAGTGGGAGTAAGTTATTGGGAACTAGGTGATCATCCTCATTATATCGGAATTCGTTGTAATTGGTGATATTTGAGGAAATCGCCTGGGTTTTTGCCGGACGACAAGTATTTGGTTTTGAGTATCCGTTGTTGTGCACCAATTTCAAACTGATATATATGTACGTTTATTTTTATAAAGTGAGATATAACATTTTGAAATTATGTCCGTGACATTTACCTATATCAGTTGACGATTGGGTAAGGAGCGTTGAACAGCGGAGTGGTTCTTAACCATAAGTACAGTTTTCAACCTACGATACACAGGTTTTGAGTTATTCGACTCAGGGGACTCATACAGAGTATTGTATGCTGTCCAGTGTCCATTAGGACAAAGAGGTTGGTCCTCGTACTATGTTCTGTTTACTTGTGACTTCTCTAGTTTTTGGACAAGTGTTTTGTAGAAATACAATGTCTAAATTTTGAGAAGTTATCGGTATAGGAATAAAGTAGAGAATCAAATGTCGCAAGGATCGGGATTCTTCAAAGAGATCGAAAATGTAGATACTTATGATTGGTATTCAGTTGATAGTAATGGTTTTGAGAAACTTCTTTCTCTTTCAGGTTACTCATAATTGGATGCATTCCTAAGTTGAGTAATACTGATTAGCCTCTCTCCATTAAGTTGATATGCACTGGAGACAGCTGCATGATTTGAATCTGGTTCCAAATTAAATAAGTGCCAAAGTTTCTATATTGGATATAGAATGATTCATATCTTAACGATGTTAAGGTACGGGGAGTTGTCCAGCTTATGATTAAAACCAGACTCTGGATAACTCAAGGCACGTTTCTGTAATGGCAGTTTGTGGGTTGACCCAGGCTATGACGATGGTTGACTTTCTACCATCTGGAAGATCAATAGTGATATTGTTCTTGACTCGCCACAGTTTTAGTAAAATGGATTTTTTCAGAAAACAGTAGTGGGATTATGGTAGAACTGGAAGTGATTCCAGAACCGCAAACGATTACGGAAAATTTAAATAGAACCTAAAGATTCAATCAGGTTTGACATTCCATTAGCCACTCCGCAGATATGGTGGGTAACCTCAGACACCCGAGAGGTACTCCGGTAGCCTCAAGGACGGTGGCAGGGAGGTTCTTGTTTACCCAGACTTGACACTACTGTTGTTCCAGGCTATGAGACCCGACAGGAGGTTAAGTATAGCGTCGTTCTAAACTAGCTTTAGAAGTGAACGTATATATTATTCTGCTAGAGGGTTGTTGTGGTCGGTGGGAGCAGCGGGAGCATAGTGGACAAGTAGCTTATATCTATTTATAGACTTGAGCAGTTATAGCGGAGGTAGATCATCTAATTTTGATGTGACGGTCATGGCTTTGACTTCATCAGAATAGGGGATGGATCTGTTAAGAAGGTAGTGGGGTGTGATGTCCTGGTATTTGGATGACATACACAAAGTAGGAAGTAAAATTCCTATACTACGATCGGTTATACTGTGGTTGTCACACAGTTGTTTCTCCACAAAGGATATGGATATAATATCTGACATTCTGGTTACTAGATCTATGGTTTTAGATCTAGATTTGGGTAGTTTCCCAATTTGGGTACTTTGACAATATTCTAAAGGTACTTAGAATGGACGACTCCTGGCATGGTGGTGGACCTGCATGTGATGGAGTCTCCCTCTCTAAAGGTGTCTTACAGACTAAAGGGGAGAGGGATGTGCATGATTGGCATATCACTTGCTTAAGCAATTGAGTCAATCGTGAGATGTCAAGTACCACACCAAATATTGTTTTTGCACTAGATGTAATAAGTTTATATTCATCCAATCCTGAAGAAACATACGGAAGCAGTTTTAGAACATAAGTGCATGTTCTGGGGATTTGATGACGGCAGCCTCCTTCGGGAGACGGTCATCATTCCAGGCTTCCAAGGTGACATGGATGACAGAGTGATTGTCAGAGTTATAGTTTTCCCTCTAACGAGGGGCGGTATTATGGACAGGTGGTCCAAGAGGATACTGTGGGAGGCATGGTGCTGGACACTGATTAGGTTCAGTTGTCAATACAGTCTAAGAAGTTTGGATTTGGAGTTCATTTATGAACTAGGTCCCATCAGATATCCAGACATATTCTAAGATAGGTATTACTCAATTCGGGAGATGGCTTTCTCCACGAACTTGAGATTAAGAGAGACATAGAAAGAAACATCGGGGCAGATCCACTCGCTGAGGCTATTCCTCGAACACAAGAGTTTCTACAAACGAGCTTTGTGAAACTGTTTAGTAGAGGAGTTGGGTGTTCAGTATCACACGGGCTGTGAGTATGCGACATCGCAATAATTAGCCTTAAGTGCAAGTGGGAGATTGTTGGATATAGTGCCCTCAAAGTCAATTATTGGATCGCAGGTACGTGATTGCAATGATTGAGGGAGGACCTATACCAGTAGGACAGTCTTACTCGAAATGATAGTCTGCTATCTGGTTTGCCTTTATCAGTCGTATACAGTTTTAGGTGACATGATCATTATTACACGTTGATAGAGCCCTTAGGATTCTGCTTGACTACCAAAAGTATGATGGCGATCATATACGTGAGAGTTAGGTAGTCTATAAGCACATCCTTAATAGTGGTCCCCAGTCGTGGGAGTTTCGAGACAGGGCATCGATACTCCGGAGTAAACTAGTGTATACAGTCGAGACCCCGATGAGGGGAGGTGGCCGGTCTCACAAGCCACTGGTGTCAGTTGGATCACCTAAGATGTATACAGGTGCTCATTGGGTTATGAGTACACCGGACAGGACTCGCCGGGAATCTGCTAGTTGGTAATGTACCTAGCGTCAGATAGCAGTTCCCTGGTGATATGTGTACAGGTTAGTTCATCGACCCGAGGTCGTCATTTATCTCGTGTGAGTTCCCACTGTACTTTGATTACTACCCTACCATGGCTCAAAGGAGTCGTGTAAACAAGTTTTAGTTGGGTACAGTCCCGAGCTACATGGAGGCAAGTGAGCGGATCGGCAGGGGATTCGTCTCTCCCGGTATTGGGGGTGAGATCGCGCTGTGTCTAGGAGAGCCATTACACAAAGCCCTCGGCCGAGGCAGGAGATTTACTGGTAGGTACTCCAGCAGTATCTCAAGGTGTTCTGGGCTACACTCCGACACGACTTATACCGCTATTGGGGGTTTGACGTTACCAGTCCCCTAGGCCCGATATGCGATGCTTATAGACGAACGGACCGGACTGTACGTATATTGTCACTGATAGGCTCAGTAGGGTTCCAGGATGAGTTCACTCATCGGCTACCCTTGAGGTCAGTACATGGGCAGCCGTTACGCACAGCTAGTGCCGCTGACGTGCTTGTGGTTAAACCCACTGCCAGGGTACTGACGAGTCTTTAGAGTCCCCCGCAGATAGTTTCCCAAGTTCGGGAGAAACGTTGTAGAGGCCGTATGGTTTTATGGCAGGGTTCGAATTTGCACATGCATTTGTGCACGTGTCATATTTCGGACAGATAATACTGGTGGGTTTTGGTTTAAGCCGGATCCATGTATTATATTGAGTCGGAATATTTTAGTCTCTCGTATTCGTATTCGGTCGGAATACGGATACAGGTATGTATATACAGGTGAGGGGTATTTTCATAATCCGTTACGAGAATATTTTAGAAGATGCATTTCTTTTTGGGTTAATCATTTTGATTTAAATGATTATTAGTTTTGGAAAGGGTGACTCATTTTGGTGACTCATTAATTCTTGCATCTTCACTAATGACTCATGCTAATGAGTCATGTAGTGACTCATGATGAATTAATTGAGTTTGTTTTGGGTGAGATATTTTAGGGTTATGTTGGAGATATTTTTATAAGATATTTTCTTTGTTTCTCCAAAACAAAACCTTATATATATCACACACAAAAGATAAGGGCAGCCAAGGGTTATTTTTTGTATGCTTGGTTTTTGCTCACTAGTGTTTCTTGAGTTCACAATCTCCAATCCTAAGCATCTTCTTCAACCTCCACCCTAACCCTTTCATGTGATGAGAACCCTAGGGTATTTGAGACAAAGTATTCTACTCATTCTCTATTTCATCTTGGTCATCTCTTTTAGCAGACTTGATGACCGAGTTACCTCGGTATAGAGGCGGGATCTCGTTTAAAGATCCGTTGACGTGGTGCCACCTCAATGAGAGGACGAGAGATCGGAGTTGCCGCGAGGAGCGTGGGATGATGGCTAAAGACTGAAGGACTCGGATCGATCGGTATAGCCTTTCTACTTCTTTACAGTTAGTTAGTTTAGCGTTAATGGCAAGATCCGGGTTATAATATGCGATAGCGCCAGTTATAAAAGTTTTTGTTCCGCGTTTGGCGTCAGAATGACGGCCGGGACGCTACCGTAGACTTACAGTTCTTAGATGGGGGGGGGGGGAATGTACCCAGAGCAGTGCGGTCTTAAGACATCATGGTGATCTGCTTTGTCCACACTCAGTGCGGTCTGTTGCGGATATCTTGGTGATCTGAGTGAGGGAGCCATTTCAGAACAATAGGATCGGGTCCTTAAAGCACATTCCGAAAGAGTTCCGAAAAAGGACCGAACTGTATTATAAATATAATGATACCATGCTCAATTACAGAGGCGCCTTTTAAGTGAACTGGAACTGCAGGAGCTTGAGAACTTCGTAGTTAAGCGTACTCGGGCCAGGGAAGTCTTGGGATGGGTGACCTTCTGGGAAGTGGCCCTTGGTCGGGTCCGGTTCGCTCTAAAGGGAAAAACCGTGCGGTTTTGACCAAAGCGGACAATACCATCTGTACTGGGGCTGGGGCGTTACAGGCCGAGAGGATTTGATAACCCTAGTCTGACTTCCTTCGTTAACTGACTAACGGAACGAAGTGAAAGGGCCTGTGGAAGGTAAAATGAATACAACTTTAATGTTTCTGGGATAATAATAATTGTCAAGTTTTTTTTTTAGTAATTAGCTCAGTTTTGAAGGGCTTTAGGTGAAAAACCCTTTAAGTAAATATGAACTGCGATGGGTGTTTTCAGTAATTAGCGAAGTATGAGAAATCTTTTTAGTAAAAGGGCCATCATAGATATGTACACCTCCCTCCCTCCATTTCTTTGCTCATGTAATCTAAAGTTGTGTTCATATTGCATCCTTTTCGCACAACTTTCCAATAACCGGGCGTTGTAAGTGTAAACGGCTAATGATTAATATAACTAAACTAAAATACCGTTTAACTATATAAATACTGAAATTTCAATTTGAGACCTTCTTTTCTTTTGAATATATCCTTAATAGAATTAAGCTTTATCTTCATGTTCTTTTCCTTTAAAGTTGAAATTTAAATTACTGTGGAAGCTAAAAAAAACAGCAATAATCTTTTTGTGCATACCTAACACCATTAATCTATTTTAATGTATTATATTTTGATAATATATTAGTTTCAATGCTTTCTTATACTAAATAAAATTTATAAATTTATATTTCATTTTATTTCTTAACTAAATTTTTTTCCTATTTAGTTTTTCTTACAATTCGACTCAATTATTTATTTTATTAATAAATAAAGAATATATCCTTTTCTTAATCAAAATTATAAAATGAGATCAGCACAAAAAAAATCACCGAATAAAAATTGTTACTTTTCACCATAGGTGACCAAGTCCTATTCCAATTGGGTCAAAATTGCATTATTCTAGAAAGATTTTAGAAGTCTATATAAAGTCTTAAGGAATCCGAGACCCAAATTAGATGGCCTTCAAGCGAATTAAAACCATGGATTCAATCGACAAAACGAAATCAAAGGTCTCATCTTTCTCCCCAACTCTCTTTGATTGCTCTCTTTTTTGTAAATTTCTTGGCGTTTCTACATATTGGACTCGTTTATTTGAATTTGCCCAGCAAAAAAAGATTGTAAAAATCGTATTTTTAGATCACCAGTGATGAGATGTTGGATTAAATTTAGGGTTTCTTGATCGAAGAATGAAAATTAGGGTTTATTGCTCAATTTAGGGATTGATGGCTCTTTTAAGAACATTAGAAAGAGCTCAATTTGGTATCTAGAATACTAGAGCGCCCCTAATGGGGCTTAGGAGCCCTCAAAGATTGTGAATTCGGGGTTTGGGATCCCGCAAGCGAATTTTGTGTTTGGGAAAATTCAAAGTGACAGAATTTTCTCAAACCACAGAGAGAAAGGTGTCTCTTTTGCTAAACAATCGGTGAAGTCAGCGAAACCTCAGTTTTAGCGCTTAGGGTTCATAAGCCGCTGTTTCAGAAACCGTGTTTCCAAATTAGGCTTTAACGTCTAATGAAACTTCATGTATCTCTCCTAGAGGATGTATTTAAACACAACTCTTTCGCTGCGTTTGATGGATCTGAGAAAAGAATCAACTTGATCTTTGTTTCAAGGTTTGTGGTCTGTTGTATAACTTATTGGGTCTCTATCATGAGAAAATCGATCTCCCTTACTTTTAGCCAAATAGGTTTCGGGATTTATAATTCTAATTGAAGAATCCAATTATGATATTGTTAGCGAACTTCATGAAACATGGTCGTAAAAACTCACGATGGGCTTTTAAGCATGTGTAGGATAGAATGTGCTATATATCTCAATTCTCAAGTATTCTTCTTTGACAGAGAAATCAATACCTCTGAGTTATTTATGCTGGTGTCAAACGTATTGTTGATGTTGTAACTATTGTCATAAAGGAGGCTTAAAACACATAAACAACCAAGGGCGCTATTGTTGTAAAGGGTTTCAAACACTCAAGACAGATAGAGTAATTTTCCACCTTTATGGTATTGAACTGAAACCCCTGTAGTATTCAACATTCATATCAGTAAGTTATGGGTAATTCCTTAAGTTACTTAATCGAGAAGAGTATTGCATTGAACAGTATGATCGATCCGTAATTGTAATTCACTTAGTTAAACTTATCAAGTTATGTGATTTCGACCTTCCATTAAAATATTTGCAGGCCAAGCATGCAGTTGTTGCAGAAGAGCTTGGGAGAGAAATTCGCATACTCACAAGCTCAACAGGGATCCCATCGGACACATCTGCTTCTACTAATGGTATCAACCTCTTATAGTAATAATATCCTGTTCTTGTATTTTTTTTATGTAATAGGAAAGTTCTGTTTTTTAAACTTGAAATGTTATGTGAATTGGGGTGCCCTGCACTCAGGCCTTTTTTATATCACGTTCATGAAAGTTGTTATCTCCTAGGCAAAGGCTAATTATTACTGATTTTGCATGAAGATTTTATACTGCCATTTGTCTTACTTTCCTTGATTTCATAAATAGAAAAATACCTTTTAATAAAAAAGAAACTTCAGTAGCTTATTGTTGCAGATCATGAGTTCTTATACTGACTGTTGAAATTATGCAGCTGAAGAGCCTGATGATTTTTATGATCTCACTCCTGAGGATTTTTATCGGATTGCAGCAAATAAAATAGGAGGTAATGTTCAACTTGGTCCATTAGAACCTGTTTATTTGTTTTCCGAGATGAATATTTTTCACTAAATATAAATGGGTTGAAAAAATACCTATGTGGTTTGACCCTTCAATGTTATTTACGATTATGATTATTGTCTTCCTTCTTTACAATGCAATATTGACGATTCTAAACTGTGAACAGCCCAATCTCAAGTTCTGAAAACTCGGAAGATCAGGGAAGCAGAGGCAAGAGCACATCGAGAAAAATTAACCAAGGTACTGATAAATTCCCTTCATGTTACTGTTTTGGTGTTGCTTGAAAATGTTGTTTCTTTTTTTTAAAAAAAATTATTGGCGTGCTAAAACTTATGTCCGCCTGGCTTGTGCCGGGAAAATTCAAATTTTATATGTTCTTGTTTCCTCCTTTTCCCATTATTCTGGATATTGTAAAATATTTGGCCTTGGCCAGGATTTACATGTTCGCTCTCTCAAACAAACATTAAATGTCTGTTCCTGTTTATACTCTCCAGTTTCCCTGGATGCATTTTTGAAATATACAATTCTTTTTTATATTATTTTTTCCCGTGTTTGTACTGAGCATTGTCACTTCTGATATACAGTTTCTATGATTTTCTTATTGAATGAATGTTCCTTAAGAATTTCGTCATTCTGATCCCCTAGTTAGTATGCTTCGAAAATTAAGATTTGAAAAACAATCTAATTGTGTTTACTATTTCATCTTGTAAACCATTTCACTGACTCCAATTTTTGGTACTATCTACAAATAATTGAAAGTTATTTCTTGGTGTTCTTTGAATTGTAAATATGATGGACTTCAAAGGAGAAAGAAAATCGAAGAGAACAATTTAACACCTATATCCTTGCAGCATTCTTGTATATTGAAACAGTACCTTTTAAGCCCTTTGTCCTTTGCAGGCAACAATTAGAGTCCGGTTTCCTGATGACTACATTCTGGAGACAGATTTTCATCCGTCGGAGAAAATTCAAAGTCTAGTCGATCTTCTTACAAAAGCAGTTGCTCGATCAGATCTGCCATTCTATATATGTAAGTACCTTGAGACTTCTTTTTGTATCACATATACAGGTGGTATATATGTCTTATGAATGGTGATTTCATTCCATAAACCAGTCTTTTGTTTTTTGCTGTTTCGTTTATGGCCTGGTCAATGCTAATGGGTTATGCATGACATATAAATAGTAGACAAATAATAGAGAAGGTAGATTAATCTGTGTGCAAGTATGTTGTTTAATCTGGTTATAAGCTACTTCCTGCTTAATTTTTTTAACCTGCTTAATTTCTTACTTGGATAGGTTTAAACATCATCATTTTCAATTGTCTGTTTCCTTTTAGTTTGTCAAAATGATACTAATTCTTGAGGATCCAGTTATACTTCATCCTTCGGCTGCTCTTCCTTTTCTTATTGGCTAAACACCTTCATCTGCACTCGGTTTAGATACCACAGGTCCACATTTATTTATTTATTTATTAACTTATTGTTTCACTTCTCAAAGTAGTCTACATAAGATAGATGGTGCTTTAATCGAAGACAGTAGCTTCGGTCTCTTGCCTCTTCATCTGTTTCAGGAGACTGTCCCTTGTAGGACTATAAGAAACATGTTGTTTACATCCAATTATGGTTACTTCTAACATATATTGGTTTATTGGAATCCTACTCTTAATTTGGATGGGATCCTTCAATGCCATTTTTTATATTCATATACATGTCTATTGGGTTGTGGCATAACGCCGGTAAGTGCTCACCATATTTTCATCATTATTAGGAACTTTATTCTGGTCAAAGCAATGTTTTGGAGGACATCTTGAATCATCAACTGGATAACCCCTTAACATACATAATCTAAAAATCAATTTGCACAGCTTGTCAATTGGAATGGAAGAGGAAAACAAGTGTATCAAACATTCAACAAATGAATGGTGGGAGTAATAGCACCCCCCCCCCCCCCCACACACACACACAACAAAAAAAAAATCAAAAGAAAAAAAAGGAAATCAAAAAAAGGAAAAGAAAAAGAAAAAGAAACCAAAAAATAAAATAAAACAATGATTTAATTGGCAATGTTATTGAAAAACACATATATAGTTCAAATAGGGGTACATTTATGCACACCTTGGTTTCTTCCTTAGATAGTGTGTTTGACTTTGTCATGTACAAGTTATCCAACTTTAACCAGCTTTTAATGTTCTTCCATGATATTGTAATTTGTATATTACCCAAAGGTTTCAAATCTCACTAATCTCGGTCTGGATCAGCCAGATTGGATTGAAACGTGAGTTGCAAGAGATGAGTTTGGGTGTAAAAAAAATGGGCTTGACCGATTGAGAGCCAACCTCAGCAATATTTTCGGGTATTCATGTCATCTTGGCCAAACATCAGTCGATCCACTCAATATTGGCCATGTAATTTGGGTCATCTCATTCAAATCTTGGTCCTCTGTAACCCCCCCCCCCCCCCACCCCTACCCACCCCTGTCTAAAAATAGTTTTTTTTTAAAAAAAAGAAAGAAAGAGAGAAAAATATCCCTTTATTGATAAAAATTGCGAAACCTCCATGCTATCTCCATGCTATTATGAAAATGATGTGGATACTACTATAATGGATCTACTTCTTAATTATCAAAGCAACAAGCTCAGAAGGTAGTCTAAGAGACTTAAGATGATTATCCTATTCCGCTTCCAACCAATTACTTGCTATATATATTTCTGTGTATGTATATGTATACGCATTTATGTGTGCAATGTTATCTTCTGTAATGCACTTTCAGCATTTGTTTATTCTTTTCACCGGTTATTTCATGCGCCTTCTATAAAATAACCGTCAACTTTTTAATTTTCTAGACACTACACCTCCAAAGGAACGGATTAAAGACATGTCAAAGGATTTCTATTCAGCTGGATTTATTCCTGGGGCTATTGTTTATTTTTCCTATGATCTTCCAAAAGGTATGCACTGACTTTATTCTAACATCAGATTTAAAGTTAATTTGGCTTGGTTTATTTTCACGCCACACATTTTTTTGGGCAAACTATCATATGTAATTCCATTCTTTCCCAAGATTACCATTTCTTAGGGTCAGTCAAGTGAGTCAACCATGACGGTTGATTGGTTTATTGGTTGCAATTGTAAAAGCCGATGGTGGATGTATTAGCATGCTGACTGATTTTGAATCACCGCTATTATTTGCCCGATAAAGACTGTAATCTCCTGATATTTCCCATAGTCTGTAACAATCTTCATCCATTACAAGATCAAATTATTAGATGCTGGACTTGGAATTAAAAGCCTTAGTCTTTTTTATGAAGGACACCCAAGATCTCATGCTGTTTTGTGAATTGATATACAAATCATATAACACAATTGGCTGCAAGATTTAATTCCTTCTCATCCATTTTTTTTCTGTCTACAGCGATGAACAAATAATGGGTTGTTAGATAAGGTGATTTAAATAATTCATGACCGTCTTACTACCAAATAATAACTTATGGAATGCCATGCCACCGTGACAAAATTAGAATGCAAAATAAGCCACTTCCCTACCACCATAACTAAAGGAGAGATAAACCTGACAAAGTACTCAATAAAAGAATGAGATGGTTTCCTTGCTTTACTCAACTGAATCTCTTCAGTCTTTACGTCCGGTTTGTTTTTCTTATACAATGTCTTATCTATTGACTTTTAGCAAATTTAATTACTCATTTCTATTGGCGAGAGTTGCAGATGAAGCAGGAGAAAGTCTATGCCCTTATCTCCGCAATGAAATCCTGTCATTAAACGAAGCACATCTCACACGTGAACAAGATAATGTTATCGACCCTGAACTTGAACCTGCCAAGGTGGAGACTGTCCCTACTCTTCCTGAGCCGAAGCCTGTTGTTAAGAAGACGACAAAGCCAAAGTGGTTTAAATTATAAGATTCATGCGGGTATGTTTTTAATTGAACTTTTATATGTATGTTCTTCTGTGGTTTGCTTCAAATTAGTGGGATTTGTCATGTTACTCATGATGATTATATAAGCCGTTCTCAGTCATAAAAATGGGGTCAGCTGAAGCAAAGCACCATTAGGAATTTGAAAATATAGGCTGTTCTTATAGCTAACCATCGAAGTAAATTAACGTCCATTCCATCTTAATTTGTGCCATATCTGCAACCTAGGGGACTATAGACAAAAAGGGATGTTGCCTAATCCTAAACGGGTTTGTTGATGAACTCCAAGTTCTTCTAAATTAGCGGGTAAGGAAACACCGATAGAATTGTTGTAGGGAATTATGTTCATGATTAAGGCACAAATTTAGCCAACAGCGAAACGGAACACATCTTCATATTTTCATGCAGCGCACATAAACTGATGCATGTGTGACAACAAAAGTCTTGAAGTGCATCGGTATCCATAGATACAGAAGCTTGGTATAAATTGTGGTGCCGATATGGAAAAACAACACCAACTAATCATATCTGAAGATGAATACAACGATAATTGTAGCAAATCAACCATACATTAATCACCGTACCTTCTTGTTCCCAGAAGCTGTATAAGAACAAGATTCTCCTGTTTCTTATCACAGGTATGTTCAATATTTATGGACTGGGGCAATGTGTAACCAAGATATCAGGCCAATCTCTGCTTAACTGTTAGGGATGATGAAAATTTAGATGGAAAATTCACTGCAAAATTGTTGGTTGATATCTTCTGGCTTTATGCGCTTTGTAACAGCTTTATTTGATGGTTTTATATTTATTGCGTTTGGGTTCTGTCTCCATGTTCTCTGAGTGATCAACATCCCATTTTCTATGAATTGGAACTTATGCCAACAACCTCATTTTCTGTCTTGTTTCTTTCAAGTGTTGAACAACGGAGTGTATAGTGATGAGCATGGGCCTTCATGTTTGATCAATTAACATAGGCCACATTGGAGTAAATACCTTTTACTTTTGCTCCAATAGAAATAAACACGCATAAATTCTTTAAAACATGCACTTTGTTCTTCTCAACTTTAATTTATTTCTTAACTGCCCTTCATTTAAATATTTGAATTAAATATTTAAATGAACTAATTAAGAAAGACAGAAAAAGAGATATCTTTAATTAAATATTTAAATTGAAGGATATATTTTGAATAAATTAAAGTTGAAGGGAACAACCTCAGTATTTAGAAAACTACCAGGGGTAGTAAAATTTAGGTTATTTCCTGCAATTTAGCAATTAATATATTAGCAGAGAATGTGTCACCAACTGGAGCAGCCTCCTGTATACTTTATATTAATTAAGTAATACTAGGAATATTGCACTTAAATTGATATGCTTTATATTAATTTTTTATATAGAACCAAACCGAAATAACAATATTACAGAGATGAGCTCATGCCTTTAATTTCCACACATATTCTGGATGCGATCCTTTAAGAACCAAACCGTCAACATTTCTCTTTGTAAATAAAAGTTTTATTGCATAAGCTATGCCCATCGTATATACATAATGTAAAGGTGCAGAGAGGTGACAGAATTTTCAAAATGCCAATTTTGCCCTCATAAATTTTGATATTTTCACTTTCTACTGCCCTCTGTCCCATCTCCTTTTCAAAATGTCAATTTTGCCCTCACAAATTTTGGTATTTCCACTTTTTATTGCCACATGGCCCATCTCCTATTGGCGCTCGTGTCCACCTCCTGCTCTATTTAAGATAGAGCACCTCATCCTCATTCTCTACTCAAAAGAGAAAAACTAAAAATAAAAAAAAGTTGACAGAGAGGAGAGAGAAAGGCCTTTAAAACTCTACCGATCTTCTTTTCCTGCATTTCTCTCAATAGCGCAAAAGCTTGATACAGAACGGCGGTTACCATTCTCAATGGTCAAAGAGTACAACCGTCACTTCTCTTTCTCCATGCAAAACTGACGCCCACGTCGTCGGATACCGACGGTGTCGATCTTTCCACGTGCATCCACGGGTACATTGAAAACCCCGCCCAAGTGATCATCCCTCTTCCGATGGCCTTCATGATGGTGCAAAATTTATTTTGGACGAAGTATCCTCCTACAAGCATCGATAAGATGGTGACAAACAAGCGGCCGTGTAAGCGAAAGAGATGAAGGTTGAAGGACGAGAATGACGATATTTGTGCTGTGTATTTTGAAGAAATTGAGATGGGCAGCAACGGTGATTTAGTCGAATGAGTGCAGTTGTGTTGTGATCGTACATTCCACATGAAGTGTATTGTTTCTTGGTTGTTCAAGAAAAACTCATGCCCACTATATCGATGTGAGAAGCCATGTCAAATAACTTAAGATGTCACTGTTAGTTTTTCTTTGTTGATCGATCGTCTGTTGTTTCTGTTATTTTGACATGTAAAATTCGAAGAAGAATAAACAATGTTAACAAGTTCTGATTGTGTTTTCTAATATTTTCAATTGTTTTAATATGGTTAATACGATGATCAAATGATATATTTTATGGATATATAGTATAAATCACTTAATTTTCTAACTCGGTCGTGTTTTTGCAATTAAATTTGACAAATGACGGAAAAGGAGAAAAAAATTGAGAAGGTGCCAGTATGCTAGTGTAGAAAAAACATAAATGAAAAAAACAATGAGATTGCCAATTGGTTTTAATGGGTACCTCTTTGGTTGGAACAATAGGTTTATGATCATAATTCGTAACAAGTATAAGTAAGTATTATTAAACCGAAAAAGACAGTAGTCATGAAAAAAGAGAAAGACGTTACCATTTCCAAAAAGACTGTAGAAAAATAGGAACGTTATCAGATAGAAATAGAACAGAAATGACAAGTCGGACGAAATAGATCAAAAGAAAAACTGCTAAAATTAGAAAACTGCTAAAAATAAAAAGTTCTTAAAACGAGAAACTGATTATTTGATTGCGTCCCAAATTGATTCCCGACACTTCCTGTCAAATCTTAACTGATTTGGGTAATTTCACTCCTAATTCGAAAGTCAAAGTTCGGAGCAAATCTTTGACCGCGTTTTCAGGGCCTTAAATGATGGATTTTCGCGATTCCGAAAGATATCAATAATGCATATGGCAATCCATTGATCAAAACAATTTTGCGAGATCTTCGATTTAGCTGGTGGAATGCACGAATCGGACAAGATTTGACAGTTTGGGATTCTCGGGTTGAACTAGACCCGACGTGTTTTGGATCGGTCGAGCAACTCCAAGTAGGTTAGGACTGTGTCAGTAAGGCATAATACCAGCGCATAGACTGAGAGGGTACAAAGGCCCACGTGCAAGTGCATGCAGTCGCAAAATAGCGACTTTAATATTAGTCATAATTTGACAGAAAAAGACATTAGTCACGACGGCCAGAAAAATGACATTAGGCATGATTTGACAGAAAAGAACATTGGTCATGATGGACTGTAGAAAAATAGGGACATTAGCATTGGCTATCGTTTGACAGAAAAAGGACATTAGTCATGACGGACTGTAGAAAAATAATGACGTTAGTATTGGTCATGATTTGACAGAAAAAGGACATTAGTCATGACGGACTGTAGAAAAATAATGACGTTAGTATTGGTCATGATTTGACAGAAAAAGGACATTAGTCATGACGGACTGTAGAAAAATAATGACGTTAGTATTGGTCATGATTTGACAGAAAAATGACATTAGTCTTGTCCACCTCCTATTGCCATATGTCCTATCTCTTATTGGCACATATGCCCACCTCTTCTCTATTTAAACCAAGGCACTTCATTTTCAATCCCTACAAAAGAGAAAGGGTAAAAAAAGGATAAGCCAGAAATATTTTGCATCTCTTAATGGCACAAAATCTTGATGCAGGACAGCCATTGCCTCTTTCAATGGTCAAAGAGTATAACAAACCGCCGTTGTTTCTCTTCCTCCATGCAAAACTGACGCCCACGTCGTCGGATGCCGACGGTGTCGATCCTTCCGTTTGCACCCACGGGTATATTGAAGACTCCGCCCAAGTGATCATTCTCTCTCCCGTTGGCCCTCGTAATGGTACAAAGTGTATTTTGGACGAAATGCCATCTTTTAAGCATCACAAATATATAGCCTCTAAATTACGTTCGCCCGAGAACTGTCGTAGTTTCGCCGGCTGGGTGGTGCGTCGTAAATGCCCAATCCAAGATCAGCATCGCATGTATCTTGAAACGGAGATCAGCAAATTCGTCCATGAAGCCATGGAGGTAGCAAATGCTAAATTTCATATCAAGATATATGTTTATACTAGCGTTGATAGGACTGTGACAATTAAGAGATCGCGTAAGCGAAACAGACAAGAGTTGAAGGACCGGATTGACGATATTGTTTGTGCGGTGTGCTTCGAAGAAATTGAGAAGAGTAGCAGTGGTGATTTGTTCGAAGGAGCGCATTTGTGCTGTGACCATGCATTCCATATGAATTGCATTGTTTCTTGGTTGTTCAACAATAACTCATGTCCGCTATGTCGATATGAGAACCCATGTGAAATAGATTAGGATGTTAATTTTAGTTTTCTTTATTGATCAAGCTTCTGTTATTTCTGTTATTTTGGCATGTAAATTTCGAAGAAGAGATGAACAATGTTCACAAGTTCTGATTGTGTTTTCAAATATTTTCAACGGTTTAATATGATGATCATATGATGTATTTGGATATATAGTATAAATCACTTAATTTTCTAACTCGGTCGTATTTTTGCAATCAACTTCGACAAAGGACAGAAAAAGACAAAAAAATTGAGAAGGTGACAGCGTCGAGGTATAGAAAAACTCAAATAAAAAGGAATAATGATATTACCAATTGGTTTTAACGGATACTTCTTTGGTTGGAAAACATGCATATTATAATCATAATTCGTAACAATCATAATTAAGCATTATTAAACAGAAAAACACATTAGTCATGATGCTCTTTTTTAATTGGTAAGTGGTGCAGCTCTGCTTTGGGATGCGGCGCTTCTAAACAGATTTAAGAGAAATTGAAAGAATAGAAATATAACAATGGCAATTTCACCAAACTAGGGTTTTATTTAATTAAAATTTACCTATTACAATTGCAAAATCTAAATCATAACTAATTTTCTAATAAAAGAAGAACTGCTAAAAATAGAAAAACTGTTAAAAATAAGGAATAAAACCAAGTTCGGAATTTTCGGGTTGAACTAGACGCGACGTGCATCAATGAGGCATAATACCAGCGCATAAATTGATAAAGGACAAAGGCTCACGTGCAAATGCATGCAGTTAAGTACGTATATGAGGAAAAACATTATCAGGTACAAATAGGACAGAAAAAGGACATTGGTCACGATGGAAGAAAAATAGTGTTAACGATAGAAAAATAGTGACATTAGCATTAGTCTTGATTTGACAGAAAAAGAACATTAGTCATGATAGACTGTAGAAAATAGTAACGTTAACATTGATAGTGATTTGACAGAAAAAGTTAACGACAGAAAAAGGACATTAGTCATGATAGACTGTAGAAAAATAGTGACCTGAACATTGGTGGTGATTTGACAGAAAAAGGACAGTAGTCATGACGGACTGCAGAACGACAGTGACGTTAACGTTATTCATGATTTGACAGAGAAGAGACAGTAGACATGACGGACTGCAGAACAACAGTGATGTTAACCTTATTCGTGATTTGACAGAAAAGAGACAGTAGACATGACGGACCGCAAATCAACAATGACGTTAACCTTGGTCGTGATTTGACAGAAAAAGGACCAGTCATGACGGACTGCAGATCAACGGTGACGTTAACTTTGACCGTGATTTGACAGAAAAAGGACCAGTCATGACGGACTGCAGATCAACAGTGACGTTAACTTTGACCGTGATTTGACAGAAAAAGTATATCAGTCATGCTGAACTGTAGAAAAATAATGTTGATGATAGAAAAAGAACAATTGTCATGACGGACTGTAGAAAAATAGTAACCTAAATATTGGTAATGATTTGACAGAAAAAGGACATTAGTCACGATCGACTATAGAAAAATAGCGCTGATGACAAAAAAGGACAATAGTCATGACAGACTGTAGAAAAATAGTGACGTTAACATTTGTTATGATTTGATAGAAAAAGTACATTAGTTATGGTGGACTGTAGAAAAATAGTGTTGACGATAAAAAGACAATAGTCATGATGGACTGTAGAAAAATAGTCATCTGAACATTGGTAATGATTTGACAGAAAAAGAACATTAGTCATGACTGTAGAACAACAGTGACGTTAACGTTATTCATGATTTGACAAAAAAGGGACATGAGTCATGACGGACTGCAGAACAACAATGACGTTGACGTTATTCGTGATTTGACAGAAAAGGGACATCAGTCATGACGGACTGCAGATCAACAGTGACGTTAATATTGGTCGTGGTTTGACAGAAAAAGGACATCAGTCATGACGGACTGCAAATTAACAGTGACGTTAAGATTGGCCGTGATTTGACAGTAAAGGGGACAGTGGTCATGACGGACTGCAGAATAACAGTGATGTTAACGTTATTCATGATTTGACCGAAAAAGGACATCAGTCATGACGGACTGCAGAACAACAGTGACATTAATATTGGCCGTGATTTGACAGAAAAGGACATTAGTTATGATGGACTGTAGAAAAATAGTGTTGACGACAGAAAAAGGACAATAGTTATGACGGATTGTAGAAAAATAGTAACCTGAACATTAGTAATGATTTGACAGAAAAAGAACATCAGTCATGACGGACTGTAGAACAACAGTGACGTTAACGATATTCATGATTTGACAAAAAAGAGACATCAGTCATGGTGGACTGCAGAACAACAGTAACATCAACGTTATTCATGATTTGACAGAAAAATGACATCAGTCATGACGGACTGCAGAACAACAGGACGAAAGGATCATTTTATCTCTCATTTTTCTGTCAAATCATTATAAAAAAATAAAGATGTCACCACGTATAAACAGGACGGAAAGGATAAGTACGACAGAAAATGTCAAAAGAAAAATAAAATGAAGAAGAGAGACACGTTATCAGATGCAAAAGGACGGTAGAAAAATAAAGACGTTAGTAGTGATGAGAAATAGTAAATAAAATAAATTCGTATGATAAAACCAAAATATTTTATCAGAAATTTAAAAAAATAAAAATGAATTGAAATAGTTTTTGTCTCCACATCCTATTCACGTCATACCTCATCATCCCCTTCCCCTATTTAATCCAGCACTTTTCATTTTCTTTCTCACTTGAAAAAAAGGGAAAATATTGAAAAAAAGGGAAAAGAGAGAAAGAGAGAGATCTCATTCTTACCAAATTCTAGATTTTCCAACACTTTTTAAACTTAAATTCTTGGCTTGGATCGTTTCAAAGCACTATACTTTCAGTAAGTATTTTTATCCATTTCTTTGTTTTCTTCTTCAACATATATAATCATGAATTAGGATGGTTTGCCCTAAACTTTTTTTTTCCATAACTAAACTTTTCTTTTTCAACGTAATATTTTTCATTTTTCATTTATTATCTTTTTAACTGATGAGAATATTTTTAAAAGTTGCTATTATTAATGCAATACTTGACTTGAATTGATATTTTTTCCATTTGCAGGAAAGTGATCGTTTGATTTGGTCAACAACAAAATTGGAGTAAAAACTAAGATAACAAAAAATCTATTATTCGAAAAATTCAATATTTAAGATTTTTATTTATTTATGCTTATATGTAGAAGTAAATTATTTGTTCTCTAAATTTAAATTCCTATTGGTATCTGTACAGTTTTCCAATTAAGTTATTAATAAATGATGTGACATATTTGTTGTTATTAGTTAATCATTCATGTTGATCTCTATAATTGTTTCTATTGTGATATTATTTTTTGTCTTTTATTTAGCTATGCATGGGAATAAATCAAAATACATTCGCAAACCGTTATCAGAAACACAAAAACAACATAAACGTGAACGTGAAAGAATAGATATAAAAAAAACAGTCATCCAACACTAATACTAAAAATAATGAATTTTCTTTCAAGCGAAAGCGAGAGGCATTTGATTTTAGTATCCCGCACTTCAAAAGACCATTAGAACAAATTCCTAATTTTTCTGCCAATGTTTAATGCAACACATCTTTCATGGATGATGATATCATTTTGTATCATTCTACGGAAGTGAGCTTTTTGAATGATCACCGTATAGTTGATAAAGATATTCATCAAAATTTGTCATGCAGTCAAAAAAACGATAATGATAGTAAGAGCACGCTTAATCCTCATTATATATCCTTATAAAATGTCACGCCCCGCTTCCCAGAGTACGCTAGATTGGGTACGTGACATAGCCAACCATGCTACCTGTGGGTAGGAAGTATCTATCCACAGTCACATTACGGCTGTAGAGATATCAAGAACAAGACAAAACTATCTAAAATATGTCCATAATCCAGAATAACAAGAGTCAATAATAAATAAGTGCGGAAGCAAATGATCCAATACAAATAACTGAAAGGTATGTCCCATAATGCGGGCTCACATCAGGAAATAAATGCAGGAAAATAAAACTAACCACTACTGAACTCACAACTCAGCCTGCTGGCTGAAGTACTCCTGCTCGGACTGTGACAGTGGTACATGATCTGGGCCATGCAAAACCCAGACGTCAGCGCGTCATGTCAACAAGTAAAATAATATGAACAGTGTAACAGGCAATGCAACAGTAAACATGAATAGAGCAATAATGTGAAACAAGCAGTGCAGTGGGTAACTAAACTGTTCTATCAGGTTTTCTATTCTAAAGTCTTTGAAATCAATTGATGAATTGTCGATGTAACTCAATAGTATCCCGTACATACCCGGGACCACGGCTACAATATTCTCGGCTGCAGCCGAGACATGCCGCTAGGCACAAAACAGGAATGTGTACACTCGATAGTATCCCGTACATACCCGGGACCACGGCCACAATATTCTCGGCTTAAACCGAGACATGCCGCTAGGCACAAAACAGGAATGTGTACTGTCACGCCCCGCTTCCCAGAGTACGCAAGATTGGGCACGCGACATAGCCAACCATGTTACCTGTGGGTAGGAAGTATCCATCCACAGTCACATTACGGCTGTAGAGATATCAAGAACAAGATAAAACTATCTAACACATGTACAAAATCCAGAATAACAGGAGTCAATAATAAATAAATGCGGAAGCAAATGATCCAATACAAATAACTGAAAAGTGTCCCATAATGCGGGCTCACATCAGGAAATAAATGCAGGAAAAAAAAAACTAACTACTACTGAACTCACAGCTCAGCCTGCTGGCTGAAGTACTCCTGCTCGGACAACGACAGTGGTAAAGAATCTGGGCCATGCAAAACCCAGACGTCAGCGCGTCATGTCATCATGTAATATAATATGAACATTGTAACAGGCAATGCAAAATAAACATGAATAAAACGAGAGTAGCAAATAATGTGAATCAAGCAGTGCAGGGTAGTGTGCAGTGGGTAACTAAACTGTTATATCAGGTTTTCTATTCTAAAGTCTTTGAAATCAATTGATGACTCGTCGATGTAACTCAATAGTATCCCGTGCATGCCCGGGACCACGGTCAAGACCCTCGGGGCTGAATCCGAGACGTGCCGCTAGGCAGTAATAGGTAGCAGGATGGACGAGTGATGTCAGCATCATCACTCCCGGACTGGCCAAGCCCGTAAGACTGATCAGAACAGGTATCGAACTGTTGAGTTACAAGTCGGTTTCACCTTTGATTTCCCCATACCCCCAAATTATGTATGTCGAGTCAGGTATTCAGTAATCAAGAACTAATGCCAACACAGGATCAGGTAAAAGCAGGTTTTGTCTGGATAGACAACAGGAATGGTCCATGAGGACAACATGTTAGGTTTGTTGGCATTAGACACAAGATCAGGTAACAGGTAAAGCCATGGTACATCAGGTCAAGCCAGGTAATGTATAAAGGTGTCATGTCATGTCAAGAGTGTACGGTACCATGTCATGTCAAGTAGGAAGTGTAACAGGTCATGTCAGGAAGCACAAGATGTCATGTGGGTACTCATAATCAAACTAACATAAACATGTGTATAAATAAACAAGCATGAGTACTATCAGAACAATAAACTGGAACATGTAATATGATATGCAAATAGATATAATTTCAAGGATATGGATGCACAGTTATCGATTAGGGTTACATTTATAGTTCCAATATTAATTAGGATGCAATTTATTAAACATGGAGTGTTAATATCATATTATTATGTAGTATTGTGATCTATGGATGCAATTATATGTATCCTAAATGCGATGGATGCAACCGGGTCCGAAAAGTTATAAAACTATAAAATGGTAATGTGGGATGTACAACTAAGCAATATATGATATAAATATTGATATAATAATATTAATATGGATAGCATATTCAAAGCGATTAATAACTATAAAAGTGGTATTGATTAACCATGCACAAGAAGGTTCCGTTCAGAAATTCAGCGTCACCCTAATTTGTAAAATAGTTTAAAAATAACAAACGTTCTCCAAAAGGGACGTGTCTTATACCAAAACAAAGATAATTCAATGAGGTTTTCAGTTTTATAAGTATAAGCATCTCAGGTTGTCCCTACAAAAAGTTATGAATATTCGAAGTTGAAAGTTTGCTGCTGGAATTCCCCTGGACAGCAGTTTGGAGACATTTTTATTTGCATTTTACGTTATTTAAACAATTTATTTTGCAAGTAAATATTTCATACATTTATAGTATTCTGAGTTAGCTTCGTAACGAACTAAAGAACGTATACTAATGATTTTTCTATGATTTATAATGAATTTTATAAGATAAGGTGTACAGTAAATTTCAGATTTGTCATATCCGATTTTTCAACGACGTTTCATGTGTAAACTATAAGATTTTCAAATGTATAATATTATAAAATGAAGATTATAAACTAATTAAAGATAATAATAATAAATATTACGACGATATATATTTTAAATGATATGGTATTTATTTAAATAGGTATAAAATGAATTATATAGCATGTAGCAAGATTAACTTGCCTCGATGGGTCGCGAATCGGGAAAACGGAACGTTAACCATCGGCGGGGAAAACTCGCGACGGGCGCACGGTTCACGGAATGAACCCAAACGACGAACAAAGGAACCACACGGGTCGGGGTACCTCGCTGGAACGTCGAGAAGCGTCACCGGCACGACGGAATTCCGGCAACAAAAGAACAGTTCAAAAAAAATGAGAAACGAGACATGAAGAAAGAAGAGAAAGAATGATAAAGAGAAGTACGAGAGAATATATGAGGGAGAGGGAGAGAGAGGAAAAAGTGGAGAGAGAGAAAAAGTGGGGCCCACAGGGTTAAAGGGGAGGTTGCGATTGGCTGAGAGAATAAATTGAGAAGGATATAAAATATTGTAAAAAATATTATATGGTTAACTTAAAGATTTAAAAGATAGGTAATGAACAGTAAGATATCAGGTTAGTTAGAAAAATATATGCGATGGTTTTAATAATATTAAAATTTGGGATTTTGGCGCCAAATGAAACATTTCCAAATTGCGCCCGGGTTGGGTCCAAAAATTCGAAATTCAAATAATAGGATTTTAAGCGGGTTCCAAATTTTAAAATGAAATGTTTTATGATTAAAAAGCATACTCCCAAAACGGACACACGCACGTGCACGTAGCCATCCAAACTCGCCCGTTTCACTGAACGGGACGAGAACACAATGCACGGACGCTACCACGAGGCTAAGGGTGTCAAGTAGGCCAAGATGAATATTTTCAATTTTATTTTAGGTGCTAAAATTTGTTATATGCAGAATGACTTAGCCAGATAAATTTTTACAGTAAGACCCCAAACAAGCAAGATAAATGAAATGAGTAATATCTAATGCTCAACCAATAATAGAAAATAGTAGTATTGGGCTCGGGTGTTACATTATACCCAACTACAAAAGAATTTCGTCCTCGAAATTCCAAGAATACAAGATAGAAAACTACAGGAAAAGGTGAGGATACTTCTGTCGGATCTCGTCTTCTCGCTCCCACGTGGACTCTCCATGCGATCGATTACCCCAAGAAACGAGCACAAGGGGGATAACCTTGTTCTTAAGAACCTTTTCCCCTACGATCCATGATTTTCGCTCCTCAAAAGTTAGGTCTTCCCGTACTGTTAACTTCGAATGATCCAAGACGTGTGTTTCATCTCGAACATACCTTCGTAGTTGAGATACGTGAAACACGTCATGCACACCCGCCAAGGACTGCGGTAACGCCAAACGGTACGCTACCTCACCAACGCGCTCCAATATCTCGAAGGGTCCAACGAATCGAGGACTAAGCTTCCTTCGACTCCCAAAATGAATCACCCCTCTAGTCGGTGATATTTTCAAGAATACCAAATCACCCACGACGAACTCTAGAGGTCTTCTTGACGTGTCAGCCCAACTTTTCTGTCGGTCCTGTGCTGCCTTCATATGATTCCTGATTGTATTCACCTTCTCGACTGTCTGTACTACCAAATCTGGTCCCAGTAACCTTCGTTCACCAACATCATCCCAACAAACAGGTGAACGGCACTTACGACTATAAAGCTTCAAACGGAGCCATCTGGATAGTTGCTTGGAAATTATTGTTGTAAGAAAACTCCACCAAGTGTAGGTGATCCTCCCAAGAACCCTTGAAGTCCAACATGCAAGCTCTCAACATATCTTCAAGAGTCTGGATCGTTCTCTCCGACTGCCCATCAGTTTGAGGATGATAAGCTGTGCTAAACTTCAATCGAGTCCCCAAACTTTCTTGTAAACTCCTCCAGAAGTGCGACAAGAACCGAGTGTCCCGATCGGACACGATGCTCACCGGTACTCCATGCAATCTTACAATCTCCTGCATGTACCGCTCTGCCAAAGTCTCCGTCGATTGACCAACCCGAAAAGGAATAAAGTGAGCTGCCTTGGTCAATCGGTCGACAATCACCCATACTGCATTGTTGCCTTTTGGACTCCGCGGTAAAGCCGTCATGAAATCCATGGTTATATGTCCCCACTTCCACTGAGAAATCGGAAGTGGTTGCAATAAACCAGCAACCCTTTGATGTTCAGCCTTAACTTGCTGACACACCAAGCACTTCGCCACAAAGCGAGCAATCTCCCGCTTCATGCCTTCCCACCAGAAATTCTGTCGAATATCTTGGTATATCTTTGTGCCTCCCGGATGTACAGAATAAGCTGAACCGTGTGCCTCCTTCATAAGCTCTTCACGAACATCACCCTTTGGCACACACAAACGGCTACCATACCTCAACGAACCATCTTCGTGGACCAGTAAATCTCTTCGTAGTCCAGCCTCAACCTGCTCTCGAAACTTCTGCAGTCTAGGATCCTGCGATTGTGCCGCTTTAATCTTCTCAACCAAGGACGAATGTACTTGCAACTGCATCAACTGTCCCGTAGGATGTGGTAGCACAACCTCCAAGTCGAATCTTCGAAAATCTGCAAAGATCTCCCTCTGCGTAGTTAACACCTGAATTGCTGGTAACCGACTGAGCGCATCCGGCACAACATTAACCTTCCCCGGATGGTACTTAAGATCAAGATCGTAGTCGGCCATCAGCTCCAACCATCTACGCTGCCTCATGTTAAGCTCCTTCTGTGTGAACACATACTTCAAGCTCTTATGATCTGTAAAAACTTCGACTCTTTCGTCCAAAAGGTAGTGTCTCCAAATCTTCAAAGCGAAAATTACAGCCGCAAGCTCCAAGTCATGAGTTGGATAATTCTTCTCATGGGTCTTCAGTTGTCTTGATGCGTATGCTACGACCTTCCCATGCTGCATCAAAACACATCCCAATCCTTTCCCAGATGCGTCGCTATGAATTATCAGTCCTCTGGAATTGTCTGGTACGGTCAGGATAGGGGCGGTTATCAACTTCTGCTTCAACGTCTCAAAGGCCAATGCACATCCATCCGTCCAAATAAAAGGTACTTCCTTGCGCGTAAGCTTGGTCAACGGTTCTGCCAAACGAGCGAAGTTCTCCACAAATCTCCTGTAGTATCCGGCCAAACCAAGGAAACTTCTTATCTCAGCCACATTTCTTGGAATAGGCCAATCTCGAACTGCTGTAATCTTCTCGGGATCGACGGCGATTCCATCGCCCGACACAACATACCCCAGAAATTTCACTTCTTCCAGCCAGAATTCGCACTTACTCATCTTCGCATACAATTTCTCCTGTCTCAAAGTCTGCAGTGCGATCCTCAAATGCTCAGCATGCTCCTTCGAACTCTTCGAGTAAACCAGAATATCGTCAAAGAATACCACAATAAACTGGTCCAAGAACGGTGAAAAGATTCGGTTCATCAAGTCCATGAATACTGCCGGCGCATTCGTTACTCCGAAGGGCATCACTAAGTACTCGTAATGTCTATACCGAGTTCGAAACGCCTTCTTGCAAATATCTTCTGCTTTCACTCGGACCTGATGATATCCGGATCGCAAATCCAGTTTCGAGAATACCCTCGCGCCACTAAGCTGCTCAAAAGTTCTCCAGTGCGAGAGATCGGGTACTTGTTCTTGATAGCCACCCGGTTTAATTCTCGATAGTCGATGCACATCCTTCTTCTTTACTAGAAGAACTGGAGCTCCCCAAGGCGAGTTACTGCTTCGAATCCAACCCTTTTCAAGCAATTCAGCAACTTGCTTCTTAACTTCTTCCAATTCTGCTGGTGCCATTGGATAATACGCTTTAGATACTGGCGCTGCACCAGGAATAAGGTCAATCGCGAACTCCACATCTCGCTTCGGCGGTAAGCCCGATATATCTTCAAATACGTCCATAGAATCGCGAACAACCGGCGGCTCTTCACTACTATCAACTTCCATTGCTGCAAGAATATTGTTTGTCGGCCTAGCCCTAAACTCGACTGGCCCAACAGAACTGCTTCCTTACCGCAACTGCTGTCTGCTGTGAACTCCCAATTTTCCTGATATGCTCTGCTGTTCTCGAGCTGCCGTAAGAACCTGTGAGAAAGTGGTCAAACCCAGGAAGACGGTCTGCCTTTGGATGTCCACATCCAAGCTGCGCATGGACCTTCGTGCCCTGTCTGCATCGTTGGCGACTAAAGGTCCAGCGAAACTGCTGAGTCTCATCCACTCTGCTGCATGCACGTCCACGGGTGCTCCATTCTGCCTCAGCCCAATAAATTTCTCTTCCATTTCCTCCCGTGTAGTCCGCGGGAAGAACTTCTCCAGGAAACTCTTAGAAAACTCCGCCCAACTGATCGGCTTGGGAAAGCGGGTCTCTTCCACAAGCCACCACTCTCGGGCGTAATCCACTAGCTGAATGCGCACCACCTCAACTCTTTTGTCCTCTGGGATCTATGCCGCAATCAGCAAATTCTCCGTGTCAACTAGCCACTGCTCGGCTGGCAACGGCTCCTCCAAACCAGTGAATGTAGTCGGACCCAAACGTCTGAAATCTGCCACGGTCCCTACCCGGTCAACTGGTTTAGCTCCAGCGCTGTTTACAGACTGCCGAACGATCTGCAAACCCTCCTGAAACGAATCTGCTTGCTGCTGGATCAGCTCAGTATGCCTCTTCTGATTTTCCAGCATTCCTCGTATTACTCCCAACATGGCGGCTTCATCCTCGCGCCTCTGGTACGTCTTCAAATTCTTATCTGCCATAATCCTAAACTCAAAACACCCAACATTAGCATGTGATAGATTCTGAATATAGATCAAGGCTAGAACTCCAAGATACTTAAATAGAGTACCGCATTGTAACTATGCCGCGGTATCATAGCCACAATTACTTAACTCCACCCAAGTCGCCTAAGTCCTAGGGATAACAAGAAATCAGGATTTTGAGTCGACATGCAAAGTAAGTTCGCACATCGATATAATCAGGAAGAATGTGATTCAAGAATGGTAAAACGGTCAAGGTGGTAGGACATGTTTCCAAAACACGGGTGTTCTGATTCGTGTATTGGGTACAATACCCAACTACAAAAGAATCAACCCAACTAACCTATGTCTCTGATACCAAAAGAACCATGTCACGCCCCGCTTCCCAGAGTACGCAAGATTGGGCACGTAACATAGCCAACCATGTTACCTGTGGGTAGGAAGTATCCATCCACAGTCACATTACGGCTGTAGAGATATCAAGAACAAGATAAAACTATCTAACACATGTCCAAAATCCAGAATAACAGGAGTCAATAATAAATAAATGCGGAAGCAAATAATCCAATACAAATAACTGAAAAGTGTGTCCCATAATGCGGGCTCACATCAGGAAATAAATGCAGGAAAAAAAAAACTAACTACTACTGAACTCACAGCTCAGCCTGCTGGCTGAAGTACTCCTGCTCGGACAGCGACAGTGGTAAAGAATCTGGGCTATGCAAAACCCAGACGTCAGCGCGTCATGTCATCATGTAATATAATATGAACATTGTAACAGGCAATGCAAAATAAACATGAATAAAACGAGAGTAGCAAATAATGTGAATCAAGCAGTGCAGGGTAGTGTGCAGTGGGTAACTAAACTGTTCTATCAGGTTTTCTATTCTAAAGTCTTTAAAATCAATTGATGACTCGTCGATGTAACTCAATAGTATCCCGTGCATGCCCGGGACCACGGTCAAGACCCTCGGGGCTGAATCCGAGACGTGCCGCTAGGCAGTAATAGGTAGCAGGATGGACGAGTGATGTCAGCATCATCACTCCCGGACTGGCCAAGCCCGTAAGACTGATCAGAACAGGTATCGAACTGTTGAGTTACAAGTCGGTTTCACCTTTGATTTCCCCATACCCCCAAGTTATGTATGTCGAGTCAGGTATTCAGTAATCAAGAACTAATGCCAACACAGGATCAGGTAAAAGCAGGTTTTGTCTGGATAGACAACAGGAATGGTCCATGAGGACAACATGTTAGGTTTGTTGGCATTAGACACAAGATCAGGTAACAGGTAAAGCCATGGTATATCAGGTCAAGCCAGGTAATGTATAAAGGTGTCATGTCATGTCAAGAGTGTACGGTACCATGTCATGTCAAGTAGGAAGTGTAACAGGTCATGTCAGGAAGCACAAGATGTCATGTGGGTACTCATAATCAAACTAACATAAACATGTGTATAAATAAACAAGTATGAGTACTATCAGAACAATAAACTGGAACATGTAATATGATATGCAAATAGATATAATTTCAAGGATATGGATGCACAGTTATCGATTAGGGTTACATTTATAGTTTCAATATTAATTAGGATGCAATTTATTAAACATGGAGTGTTAATATCACATTATTATGTAGTAATGTGATCTATGGATGCAATTATATGTATCCTAAATGCGATGGATGCAACCGGGTATCCGAAAAGTTATAAAACTATAAAATGGTAATGTGGGATGTACAACTAAGCAATATATGATATAAATATTGATATAATAATATTAATATGGATAGCATATTCAAAGCGATTAATAACTATAAAAGTGGTATTGATTAACCATGCACAAGAAGGTTCCGTTCAGAAATTCAGCGTCATCCTAATTTGTAAAATAGCTTAAAAATAACAAACGTTCTCCAAAAGGGACGTGTCTTATACCAAAACAAAGATAATTCAATGAGGTTTTCGGTTTTATAAGTATAAGCATCTCAGGTTGTCCCTACAAAAAGTTATGAATATTCGAAGTTGAAAGTTTGCTGCTGGAATTCCCCTGGACAGCAGTTTGGAGACATTTTTATTTGCATTTTACGTTATTTAAACAATTTATTTTGCAAGTAAATATTTCATACATTTATAGTATTCTGAGTTAGCTTCGTAACGAACTAAAGAACGTATACTAATGATTTTTCTATGATTTATAATGAATTTTATAAGATAAGGTGTACAGTAAATTTCAGATTTGTCATATCCGATTTTTCAACGACGTTTCATGTGTAAACTATAAGATTTTCAAATGTATAACATTATAAAATGAAGATTATAAACTAATTAAAGATAATAATAATAAATATTACGACGATATATATTTTAAATGATATGGTATTTATTTAAATAGGTATAAAATGAATTATATAGCATGTAGCAAGATTAACTTGCCTCGATGGGTCGCTAATCGGGAAAACGGAACGTTAACCATCGGCGGGGAAAACTCGCGACGGGCGCACGGTTCACGGAATGAACCCAAACGACGAACAAAGGAACCACACGGGTCGGGGTACCTCGCTGGAACGTCGAGAAGCGTCACCGGCACGACGGAATTCCGGCAACAAAAGAACAGTTCAAAAAAAATGAGAAACGAGACATGAAGGAAGAAGAGAAAGAATGATAAAGAGAAGTACGAGAGAATATATGAGGGAGGGGGAGAGAGAGGAAAAAGTGGAGAGAGAGAGAGAAAAAAAGTGGGGCCCACAGGGTTAAAGGGGAGGTTGCGATTGGCTGAGAGAATAAATTGAGAAAGATATAAAAGATTGTAAAAATTATTATATGGTTAACTTAAAGATTTAAAAGATAGGTAATGAACAGTAAGATATCAGGTTAGTTAGAAAAATATATGCGATGGTTTTAATAATATTAAAAATTTGGGATTTTGGCGCCAAATGAAACATTTCCAAATTGCGCCCGGGTTGGGTCCAAAAATTCGAAATTCAAATAATAGGATTTTAAGCGGGTTCCAAATTTTAAAATGAAATGTTTTATGATTAAAAAGCATACTCCCAAAACGGACACACTCACGTGCACGTAGCCATCCAAACTCACCCGTTTCACTGAACGGGACGAGAACACAATGCACGGACGCTACCACGAGGCTAAGGGTGTCAAGTAGGCCAAGATGAATATTTTCAATTTTATTTTAGGTGCTAAAATTTGTTATATGCAGAATGACTTAGCCAGATAAATTTTTACAGTAAGACCCCAAACAAGCAAGATAAATGAAATGAGTAATATCTAATGCTCAACCAATAATAGAAAATAGTAGTATTGGGCTCGGGTGTTACATGTACACTCAGGACAGATAGTGAACTGTCGAGTTACAAGTCAGGTTTCACCTTTGATTTCCCCATACCCCCAAGTTATATGTGCAAGTCAAGTCAGGTATTCAGTAATCAAGAACTAATGCCAACACAGGATCAGGTAAAAGCAGGTTTGTCTGGATAGACAACAGGAACGGTCCATGAGGACTACAGGACATGTTTGTTGGCATTAGACACAAGATCAGCTAGCAGGTCGGGTCATGGTACATCGGGTCAAGTCAACAGCATACGGTACCATGTCAGGTGTATCAATATATACCATGTGTGACAATGTCAAGTCCAGATATAACAATAATGTGGGTGTGCTCACAAACAGATATATAATCGAACAGGGTATTTAACAACATGAAATAAGCAATGGATTAAATAATAAGCATGTTTCATTTAATCACAAGAGTGCAGTAATGCAATGCAGCCGTTTAATTATGCTAACAGGTTTAAGCACCTTTAGCGGTGCCATAGTTTAGGTATTGGCGCAATACAGTTATATCAAGCCTTTGAATATGAATGTCCGAATATAATAGAACTACATGGGTAAGTGCTACCATCTATTAAACAGTAAAATGTGATTAACATGTAAACTTGGTTATTAGGGTTAAATTGGCAAACTGTAGATTTTATGTTAACTGTAAAATGATATAATGCCATATTGCAACCAAATAAGAAACTACTATACCAAGTTAAGTTTTTCCCGGTTCGAGTCCCCAAACTGATGGTCAGTCGGAGAGAACGATCCAAACTCTTGAAGACATGTTAAGAGCATGCATGTTGGACTTCAAGGGTTCTTGGGAGGATCATCTACACTTGGTGGAGTTTTCTTATAACAACAGTTTTCAGGCAACTATCCAGATGGCTCCGTTTGAAGCTTTGTATGGTCGTAAATGCCGTTCATCTTTTTGTTGGGATGATGTCGGTAAACGAAGATTGTTGGGACCAGATTTGGTGGTACAGACAGTTAAGAAGGTTAACACTATCAGAAAGCATATGAAGGCAGCTCAAGACAGACAGAAGAGTTGGGCTGACACGTCAAGAAGACCTTTAGAGTTCGCCGTGGGTGATTTGGTATTCTTGAAGATATCACCGACTAGAGGGGTGATTCGCTTTGGGAGTCGAGGAAAGCTTAGTCCTCGATTTGTTGGACTCTTTGAGGTATTGGAGCGTGTTGGAGAGGTAACGTACCGTTTGGCGTTACCGCAGTCCTTGGCAGGTGTGCACGATGTGTTTCACGTATCTCAACTACGACGGTATGTTCGAGATGAAACACACGTTTTGGATCATTCGGAGTTAAGAGTACGGGAAGATTTGACTTTTGAAAAGAGACCGGTGGAAATCATGGATCGAAGGGAAAATGTTCTTAAGAACAAGTTTATCCCCCTTGTGCTTGTTTCTTGGGGTAATCGATCGCATGGGGAGTCCACTTGGGAACGAGAAGATGAGATCCGGCAGAAGTTTCCTCACCTTTTTCTGTAATTTCTATCTTATATACTTGGAATTTCGAGGACGAAATTCTTTTTGTAGTTGGGTATAATGTAACACCCGAGCCCAATACTACTAATTTCTGTTACTGTTTGAGCATTAAGCAGTACTCATTTCTTTTATCTTGCTTGTTTGGGTCTTACTGTAAAATTTTATCTGGCAAAGTCATTTCTGCATATAACAATTTTCAGCATCTAAAATGAAATTAAAAATATATATCTTGGCCTACTCGACGCCCCTAGCCTCGTGGTAGCATCCGTGCATCGAGTTCTCGTCCCGTTCCGTGAAACGGGCGAGTTTGGACGGCTACGCGCGCGTACATGTGTCCGACTTGGGGGTATACTTTTTAATTATAAAACACTCAATTTCAAAATATGGAACCCGCTTAAAATCCTATTATTTAAATTTCGAATTTTTGGACCCGACCCGGGCGCGATTTGGAAATGTTTCATTTAGCGCCAAAATCCCAAATTTAATATAATATTCTAACCATAGTATATTTCGTTATATATTTATGTAGATTTCACTGTTTAAGGAATCTGGAAAATCTTTAATATATTTTGAAGCCTTTGAATCCCTTCAGCCAATCAGCATGGGAATTTTACCCCGTGGGCCCCTCCATTAACTCCCTCTCTCTCTACCTCTTACATCTCTTTCTCTCTCTATCGTTCTCTATCTCTCTCTCTCTAGCTTTCTCTCTCTCCTATATATATTTATAACTCCATTCTCCCCTCATATATTTTCCAGAACGCGGGAAAAGAAACTCACCGTGAGCCTAACCCTAGCCGCCTTCACCGTCACCGCCGCAGCCCCGACGCCGGCGCCAACGTCACCGTCACCCTCGCCTCCGCCTCCTCCTCTCAACCTCAACCTTCTTCCTTCCACCCCGCGCCCCCTGCACAGCCGCGATCGCTGCAGTTTTCCCTGCAGTCGCCTGCTCGCCGGCGGCCCTCGTCGTCGCCATCCGCGCCACCACCAGTACCTCCTCACCACCTGTGCACTCCAGCATCTCGACCACCTCCTCTCCCTCTCCGTTTTCTTTTCCCTGCACCGAAGTCCCTAACCGAGCCCTAACCCTAACCGTTGCAACCTCCTCGCCGGCGCCTCACCGTGGTCGATCTCATCGCCGTCACACCCTCTGCAACACCAGTAAGCCTTCTCTCCTCGTCCTCCTTCCTTTCCCCCTCCGGTTTATCTTTTGGCTGTGCATTAAATTCTGGATTTTTGTAGTCGCTGTTCGCCGGAATCCGGCCGTGCCGGTGACGTGTCCCGACGATCCAGCGGAGTGCTCTGACCCGTGAGGTCCCTTGGTTCGTTGTTTGGGTTCAATCCGTGAACCGTGCGTTCGTCGCGTGTTTCCCCGCCGACGTTACGTTCCGTTTTTCCCGGTTCGCGACCCGTCGATGCAAGTATCCCTTGCTACATGCTATACGATATATTTATATATGTTTTGACACACTAAACCTGTAAAACTTAACTTGGTATAGTAGTTTCTTATTTGGTTGCAATATGGCATTATATCATTTTACAGTTAACATAAAATCTACAGTTTGCCAATTTAATCCTAATAACCAAGTTTACCTGTTAATCACATTTTACTGTTTAATAGATGGTAGCACTTACCCATATAGTTCTATTATATTCGGACATTCGTATTCAAAGGCTTGATATAACTGTATTGCGCCAATACCTAAACTATGGCACCGCCAAGGGTGCTTAAACCTGTTAGCATAATTAAACGGCTGCATTGCATTGCTGCACTCTTGTGATTAAATGAAACATGCTTATTATTTAATCCATTGCTTATTTCATGTTGTTAAATACCCTGTTCGATTATATATCTGTTTGTGAGCACACCCACGTTATTGTTATATCCGGACTTGACATTGTCACACATGGTATATATTGATACACCTGACATGGTACCGTATGCTGTTGACTTGACCTGATGTACCATGACCCGACCTGTTAGCTGATCTTGTGTCTAATGCCAACAAACCTGTCCTGTAGTCCTCATGGACCGTTCCTGTTGTCTATCCAGATAAACCTGCTTTTACCTGATCCTGTGTTGGCATTAGTTCTTGATTACTGAATACCTGACTTGACTTGCACATATAACTTGGGGGTATGGGGAAATCAAAGGTGAAACCTGACTTGTAACTCGACAGTTCACTACCTGTCCTGAGTGTACACATTCCTGTTTTGTGCCTAGCGGCATGTCTCGGTTTAAGCCGAGAATATTGTGGCTGTGGTCCCGGGTATGTACGGGATACTATCGAGTGTACACATTCCTGTTTTGTGCCTAGCGGCATGTCTCGGCTGCAGCCGAGAATATTGTGGCCGTGGTCCCGGGTATGTATGGGATACTATTGAGTTACATCGACGATTCATCAATTGATTTCAAAGACTTTAGAATAGAAAACCTGATAGAACAGTTTAGTTACCCACTGCACTGCTTGTTTCACATTATTGCTCTATTCATGTTTACTTTTGCATTGCTTGTTACACTGTTCATATTATTTTACTTGTTGACATGACGCGCTGACGTCTGGGTTTTGCATGGCCCAGATCCTGTACCACTGTCGCAGTCCGAGCAGGAATACTTCAGCCAGCAGGCTGAGCTGTGAGTTCAGTAGTGGTTAGTTTTATTTTCCTGCATTTATTTCCTGATGTGAGCCCGCATTATGGGACATACCTTTCAGTTATTTGTATTGGATCATTTGCTTCCGCACTTATTTATTATCGACTCTTGTTATTCTGGATTATGAACATGTTTTAGATAGTTTTGTCTTGTTCTTGATATCTCTACAGCCGTAATGTGACTGTGGATGGATACTTCCTACCCACATGTAGCATGGTTGGCTATGTCACGTGCCCAATCTAGCGTACTCTGGGAAGCGGGGCGTGACATGGTTCTTTGGTTTCACCTTTGATTTCCCCATACCCCCAAGTTATATGTGCAAGTCAAGTCAGGTATTTAGTAATCAAGAACTAATGCCAACACAGGATTAGGTAAAAGCAGGTTTGTCTGGATAGACAACAGGAACGGTCCATGAGGACTACAGGACAGGTTTGTTGGCATTAGATACAAGATCAGCTAACAGGTCGGGTCATAGTACATCGGGTCAAGTCAACAGCATACGGTACCATGTCAGGTGTATCAATATATACCATGTGTGACAATGTCAAGTCCAGATATAACAATAACGTGGGTGTGCTCACAAACAGATATATAATCGAACAGGGTATTTAACAACATGAAATAAGCAATGGATTAAATAATAAGCATGTTTCATTTAATCACAAGAGTGCAGTAATGCAATGCAGCCGTTTAATTATGCTAACAGGTTTAAGCACCCTTAGCGGTGCCATAGTTTAGGTATTGGCGCAATACAGTTATATCAAGCCTTTGAATACGAATGTCCGAATATAATAGAACTACATGGGTAAGTGCTACCATCTATTAAATAGTAAAATGTGATTAACAGGTAAACTTGGTTATTAGGGTTAAATTGGCAAACTGTAGATTTTATGTTAACTGTAAAATGATATAATGCCATATTGCAATCAAATAAGAAACTACTATACCAAGTTAAGTTTTACAGGTTTGGTGTGTCAAAACATATATAAATATATCGTATAGCATATAGCAAGGGATACTTGCCTCGATGAGTAGCGAACCGGGAAAAACGGAACGTAACGTCGGCGGGGAAACACGCGACGAACGCACGGTTCACGGATTGAACCCAAACAACGAACCAAGGGACCTCACGGGTCAGAGCACTCCACTGGATCGTCGGGACACGTCACCGGCACGGCCGGATTCCGGCGAACAGCGACTACAAAAATCCATAATTTAATGCACAGCCAAAGGATAAACCGGAGGGGGAAAGGAAGGAGGACGAGGAGAGAAGGCTTACTGGTGTTGCAGAGGGTGTGACGGTGATGAGATCGACGGCGGTGAGGCGCCGGCGAGGAGGTTGCAATGGTTAGGGTTAGGGCTCGGTTAGGGACTTCGGAGCAGGGAAAAGAAAACGGAGAGGGAGAGGAGGTGGTCGAGGTGCTGGAGTGCGCAGGTGGTGAGGAGGTACTGGTGGTGGCGCGGATGGCGACGACGAGGGCCGCCGGCGAGCAGGCGACTGCAGGGAAAACTGCAGCGATCGCGGCTACGCAGGGGGCGCGGGGTGGAAGGAAGAAGGTTGAGGTTGAGAGGAGGAGGCGGAGGCGAGGGTGACGGTGACTTTGGCGCCGGCGACGGTGGAGGCGGCTAGGGTTAGGCTCACGGTGGGTTTCTTTTCTCGCGTTCTGGAAAATATATAAGGGGAGAATAGAGTTATAAATATATATAGGAGAGAGAGAAAGCTAGAGAGAGAGAGATAGAGAACGATAGAGAGAGAGAAAGATATGTGAAAGGTAGAGAGAGAGGGAGTTAATGGAGGGGCCCACGGGGTAAAATTCCCACGCTGATTGGCTGAAGGGATTCAAAGGCTTCAAAATATATTAAAGATTTTCCAGATTCCTTAAACAGTGAAATCTACATAAATATATAACGAAATATACTATGGTTAGAATATTATATTAAATTTGGGATTTTGGCGCTAAATGAAACATTTCCAAATCGCGTCCGGGTCGGGTCCAAAAATTCGAAATTTAAATAATAGGATTTTAAGTGGGTTCCATATTTTGAAATTGAGTGTTTTATGATTAAAAAGCATACCTCCAAGTCGGACACCTGTACGCGCGCGTAGCCGTCCAAACTCGCCCGTTTCACCGAACGGGACGAGAACTCGATGCACGGACGCTACCACGAGGCTAGGGGCGTCGAGTAGGCCAAGATATATATTTTTAATTTCATTTTAGATGCTGAAAATTGTTATATGCAGAAATGACTTTGCCAGATAAAATTTTACAGTAAGACCCAAAGAAGCAAGATAAAAGAAATGAGTACTCCTTAATGCTCAAACAATAATAGAAATTAGTAGTATTGGGCTTGGATGTTACATAAAACATAAAATTTTATCTAATTTTACTTGAATGTTTGATATTAACTATATTAAAAGAACATATTACCCAAAAATCTTAAATTTTTTAATTTTTTTGATTTACAAATATCTTACATGTTTTAAAAGCTATAAGATTATTTTAAATAAAATCCTCCATAAATATAATAATATAATATATTATATTTTCTTATTGCTGATTAAATTGTAATTTGTGTTTTATAATGATACATGATAAGAAAGTTTTAACGATAATTATTTAACAGATTGGCGTAGTTGTTTCCATTATTTGGGGCCTCCTACTGAAAAATGTTCTAGATGTGATGCAATTGTGTGGAAAGAGGAAAGAGTTAGAACTAATGATAAGAAAAAAAAATTATTCACTTTATTGCAAGAGTGGAAGAGTTTTTCTATCTCTTCTTTAGAAGACACCTGAAATGCTGGACTTTTTATTGAACTATCAAAATGTTTCTGAACAAGCTAAACAATTTCGGAAAAAAATTCGTTCATTCAACTCTATATTTGTTTTTACATCTATTGGTGCAAAGATAGATTATCAAATTTTGAAAGGAAGGGGACCATATACATTTCGAATTCATGGACAAAACTATCATAAAATAGGTTCATTGCTACCGGCTATCGGAAGTCGGCCTAAATATGCACAGCTTTATATATATGATACCGAGCATGAAATTGAAAATCGAATTGTATCTATTGGAGATAATTGTAATGCTACGGAATATGATTCAGAAACTGTGAAAAGTTTAAAGGAAATGTTAGATAAATACAACAAATATGTTAAGAAATTTCGATACGTACGTGATTGGTATGAGAACAATAAGGTTAAAGAGTTTAGTTTGCGCATTCTAGAGGATAGAAATCATAAGGGTCAACAATATAATAAACCAAATTCAACAGAAATAGCTGCTCTGATGATTGATGATGAATTTTTCCTTCATCTAGTCGAGATGTTATTGTCAACGATCGAAAAAAGGATATCAAAGAATTAGTAAGATTCATCCAGCATACATACCATTGCAATATCCCTTATTATTCCCATATGGAGAAGATAGCTGGTATAATTATATTGAAGGTAACAATACGAAGAGAAAAAGGAATAAAGTTTCAATGAAGGACTTCTACGCATTTAGGTTACAACAGTGTTGTCATGAAGGAACAATGTTGTTGAGAGGTGGAAAATTATTACAGCAGTATATAGTTGATGCCTATGCGTCTGTTGAAGGGAATCGTCTTGGATGGATTCGTAATAATAAAAAAACTTTACAATGTGAGTTATATCAAGACTTGCAGGATGTTGTTGACGATGGTGATAATGATGCTCACACAATTGGTAAAAAAATCATTTTGTCTTCATCCTTTACTGGAGGTCCACGATACATGATTCAAAACTATCAAGATGCTATGGCAATTTGTGCATGGGCCAGGCCTCCGGATTTATTCATTACTTTTACATGCAATCCTAATTGGAAAGAAATACATGATTTTTTATTGATTGCTGGTGGTCAAAGTGCATCTGATAGGCCTGATATTGTTGCCAGAGTTTTTCACGTAACTTATGCAGCTTCTTGATGATTTGATTAAATATAAATATTTTGGACGAGTAATTTCTGATAGGTTATTGTCATTATTTGTTGATATATATTTTGTATATTGTTATATGTTTCTATTTAAAAGTTTAATTTTTCCATTTGTAGATCTACCTGTGGTAGAATTTCAAAAACGAGGATTACCACATTCTCATATCCTTATTACATTGGAAAGTTCAAAAAAAAAATAAAACCTGCAAAGGATATTGATAATTTAATTAGAGCTGAGCTTCCTGACATTAAAATGGAACCTTCACTTCATGATTTGGTAGTTACCCATATGATTCATGGACCAGTGGTACACATAATCCAAAATGTGTTTGCATGAAAAATAATAAATGCTCAAAAAAATTCCCTAAAATGTTCAATGACCATACTATTATTGATGAAAAGGAATATGCAATTTACCGAAGACGCAAATCAAGATCCTACACGGCAGATGGAAAGGATATTGACAACAATTGGATTATGCCTTACAATGCAAATCTGCTACTGAAATATCAATCGCATATTAATGTTGAAATATGCAATCATAGACGAGCAATAAAATATTTATTTAAATATGTGAATAAAGGATCTGATTTTGCAACATCTATCATTCATCAAAATGTGGTCGAAAGATATGACGAGGTAAAATTATATTTAGATTCTAGATATATTGCAGCATCTGAAGTTTCATGGAGGCTTTTTGAATTTAAAATAAATAAACGTCATCCTGCCGTTGAACGGTTGCAGTATCATCTTTTTGGTGAACAAATGGGTTTTTAGAGAAGATGGAAGTATTCAAAAAATAATGGAGTCTGAACGAGCTAATAAAACAATGTTAACTGAATGGTTTACTATAAATCTTAAATTTCCTCATGCTAGAAACTATACTTATGTTGAGTTTCCAAATCACTTTATTTGGAACAAAAAAAACTTATGTTGGAAGCAACGAAAAAGAAGGAAAACGATAGGTAGATTATCTTATGCACATCCTGCCGCTGATGAAAGATATTATCTCAGGATGTTGTTGACAATAGTGAAAGGAAAGATTAATTTTATTAATATGAGAACAATTGATTTGAACATGAAACTTATAAGGCAGCATGTATAGCACTTAGACTTCTTGATGATGATAATGAATGGAACCTAGCACTCTAAGAAGCGTCTAAGTGGGCTACGGCTAATTAACTTCGTCGCATGTTTTGCACGATATTACTTTTTAACGAAGTTATGAATTCTCGAGAACTATGGGATTTACATTGGGAGGCCATGAGTGAGGATTATGAAAGACGTTTGGAAAATTTGTATCCTGATTTAAAAATTGTACTCGGTAATGAACAATTAAGAGTTTTTGCGCTTCATGATATAGATGTGATTTTGTCATATAATAATAAAAGCTTAAGAGATTTTCCATTTATGCCAATACTCTCTTCTAGCAATTTAAAAAAGAACAATAGATTGATATTTGAGGAGCTAAATTATGATACTTTTGAGTTGTCGAAAAAATCTATTGAATTAGAATGTGGTTTAAATGACGAACAAAGAAATTTTTTTGATGCGGTTATAGCTTCGTCCGAAAAAAATATTGGAAGGCTATTTTTTGTGTATGGAGGTGGTGGAACTGGCAAAACATACTTATGGAATGCAATTTTAGCGAAGTTGCATAGTAAGAAACAAATCGTTCTTACAGTTGCATCTTCTGGCATTACTTCTTTGTTATTACCCGGAGGACGTACAGCACATTCAAGATTCAAAATTCCTATCGATCTTCATGACTTTTCATCTTGCGCAATATCTCGCCAATCTAATCTTTCTTCTCTCATCAAAGAAGCGACACTGATTATTTGGGATGAAACTCCGATGATAAATCACTTTGCATTTGAAGCCGTGGATCGAACTTTCAAAGATATTCTATCAAATATTAATCTACAACTTGAGAATAAACCATTTGGTGGAAAGACTGTTGTTCTTGGTGGTGATTTTCGACAGATTTTACCAGTCGTCCGTAAAGGTAGAAGACAACAAATTGTGTCCGCTACATTACATAAATCATATATATAGGATCAATGTGACAAAAAATATGCATGTTCATACGAATACGAGGTCAGAAGAAGACAGCAAAAATTTTGCAAAATGGCTAATCGATATTGGTAATGGTGATATTAAAGGAATTCAAATGGGCAACGATTGTGATGATAATTGGATAGAGATTCCGGATTCAATATTATCTAATCACAGACTTGGTATTAGTGGATTAATAAATGAAATATATACAGATTTAAATGATAATTATCAAAATCTGCGGTATTTGGAATCAAGAGCAATACTTGCATGTAGAAATGAAGAAGTTGATGAAATTATTAAGAAAGTCATATATCAAATTAGAGAAGAAAGTCGGATTTACTTGAGTGCAGACACGAAGGTTTCTGTTATTGATGATTCTGCTTGCAATGATTTTTTACATACAGCGGAATTTTTTAATTCGTTGATATACTCTGGATTGCCTCCTCATTCACTTGAGCTTAAAATAAATACACTGATTATGTTACTTCGTAATTTAGATCAAAGTATTGGTTTATGTAATGGCACATGTCTTATCATTAAACAGTTAGGTGAAAGGGTCATAAAAGCAGAAATCATAACTGGTACAAATATTGGAAAATGTGTGGCAATACCAAGAATAATTATGTTAAGTGGTAATGAAGATCTTCCTTTCGTCCTTAAACGGCGTCAATTTCCCGTTCGTGTTGCTTATGCTATGACTATAAACAAAAATCAAGAACAAAGCTTAGGAAAAGTTGGACTATATCTACGTACACCAGTTTTTTGTCATGGGCAATTGTATGTTGCATTTTCAAGAGCTAGATCTGCTTCATCTTTAAAAGTTTTTCTAGAAGAACAAATTGACATTCCAAAAAATTGTACACAAAATGTTGTTTATAAAAAAGTTCTACAGAGCGTTCTCACAAAGGTAAAGATACATAAGAACTATATATACAACAAATGAAATCGAGTATTAATCCCAATATTGGAAAGTATCGCTCTGATTTAAAAATACTTTTACAGTAAATTTATTTTTAAATCAGAGTGTTACTTTCCAATATTAAATTAATACTCGATTTCATTTGTTGTATATATGTAGTTCTTACATTAAATTTTATATAATATATGCACTCACTTGATCTATTCATTTTTTTCAGAGTTTTTTTTATATCGTGATGTTTATTGTTATTGATTTATTTTTTCTATTTTCTGTGTAGGATGGAAAAGAATAATTCAAATGATTGTGATGGAAATATATTCTTAAATGAAGAGTCCGTTCTTTTTGAAAATTTTGAAGATGAGGCCAATTATCAATACAGTAGTAATGAAGGTGGGGATGACAGTGATGGTGTTAATCTTACCATTGGGGAAATAAGAAATAAATGTATCGATGATAAGAAATCTCGGAAAAGAGAGGATGCCATTTTAAAAGGAGAGAAATCATTGAATAAACGTGGAAAAAAATTAAACCGGTTCATAAGTCAAAAAAAGGTATGGGTTCCTACAATATTATTTCAAATTTTATATTTTATTATATTTGGATTTTAATAAATTACTTAAATTTTATTGTGCACGTCAGTTTCAGACTTGGAGGATCGTGACAACTGTTATATTGGTAATATTCAAGCTCATTGTGTAGATGAAAACAAAGGAAAATTTGCAAGTAAGAGAGCAAAAGGATCATGGAGACAAAGTGAAAGTGGTAAAAAAGAAATTGCTCATGTGACTTCTTTAAAGAAGGATTATAAAAACGGTATGTGTATACCGATTATCTGTTTTATTTATTTGTAAAAAAATCTTCGTTCTAATTTTACTAATATATTTTCTTATACTAAAAGACGAAAAAACCAGTAGCCAATATGAAAGCAAAAGAAAGAAAGAGAAGAATCTATCGACTTTGATTTCTGATGAATCTTATCCAGAAAGTAAGAAGAAAATGCTACCTACACCTTTAAAGATCACCCCTTTGAAAAAAATGTAGAACGAAGTAAATTGTATAATATTAAGGTACGTATCATGCGATTGTGGTATGGTCGATTGTATGCAAAGTCATCAAACTCGCTTACAGTTGTGGTTAGAGACGAAGAAGTGAGTTGTTATTTACAACAACAGTTATCTTTTCAACGTAAAATTTATTATTTAAAAATTAATTTTATGACTTTATGCAGGACGTTGAACGAGAGGTGTAAGTTGATAATTTATATGCTGACAAATGGAAAAACATGATATTCGTTGATAAAGTATACGTGATAAAAAATGTTGTGACTTTGATAACCGGTAAATCTATTAAAGTTTTGGAAAACAGATGGTAATTATCATTGACAAGACAATCAGAGGTTAATGAAGTTTCTGTGAAAGAAATATCGGCTGGCCGTACTTACCATTTTAAAAATTGTGCAAAATACGCGATCTTGCACGTAAGCCTGAATGTGTTTATGGTAAGATAATGTGTACTCATAACCGTTAAGCTTTTTGATTTTTTACTATAAGTCTTTACAACATTTATATATTCATGACCTTTTATATTCATTATGTGAATTGAAGATATAGTACGATATATCGTTGATGTGAGCCATGAACGCATAATCTCTTTAAAGTCTGGATGTACAAGTAAATTAATTGAAATATCACTCATTGATGATGTTTGTTACGAGAAACCGGTCACTTCAACGATTTGGGAGAATTTTCTGACAAAGCACATGAGTATTTTTGGGGAAGGATACACTGAAAGTTTCTTAATTGCCACGATAGGTGTGCGTGCAAAAGAATTCAGAGCTAAATTTTTTACTTGCACTCATATAATTTTTGTTATTTTAAAAATAAAATTAAAGTTTAGTGGTTATCAATAGTTATTAAGTTTTTACAGGTATAACGCTATTAATATGGTAAATGATACAATTATAGGAAGTTAAATATTAGAAACAATAGGCTTTACGAAAATGAGATTTAAAGCTGATGGTATCCCCGAAGCAGAACGGCTGATGAGATGGTAGTATATCATATATTTATTATATTTCGAGTATTACAGTTTTACATTTGTTAAAGGTAATGTTGATAAGAGTGTCATGCTTTTAGGGTTCGATTTGATCTGCCAACAAGGCAAATTGGGTATTCGAGACAAGTAGAAAGCAGCAGTAATAATGCAAATCAGATAGTAGAAACGTGTACCATTGAACATCTAATCAATGAAACAAGAATTTGCCCTCTACCTAATACGGTATGAAATGATAATTTATATGTAATATATATGATATATAATTTAATATTAACATGTATTTAGCATATAATCTAAAGTAAGTTATATTTTTATATTTTTGTTTTATTAAAAGGGTTTGTTTATCTCTATTTTTCTATATAGGTTCTGGATTTTATAGTTAACGCCACAATTATTTATATCTTTCCCGATGAACCATGCTATGATGTATGTTCTCAATGCAAGCGAAGTGTAAAGGTTCAGCCTGAGCAAAATTATACTTGCATTTATTCGGATTACGAGCATATGGGGTCGGATTCTAGGAAAAGGTATTTTTTAAAGAAAACCTTATAGGTTGCTGAATAAAATTAATACATATTATTTGATCAATATATACATATTGTAGGTACCGAATTAAAGCAAGAATTGAGGACAAAACTGATAAAACAAATAGTGTAGCTTTTGATCAGCATACTCAGACACTTCTCCATTAGCCACTGGATGATATGATGCAACTTTATTCATCGGTATGACATAGATTGTTAAAATAATTTCAAATGCAACATAATAATCAATATATGTCTAATGCAGAGTAAAGATTCGTATGACTATGAGAAACATATTGATAAGCGTGCATCTATTGCATATAAGATAAAAATAAGAGTGGCTAATAATAATCATAAATTTATCCAAAGTGGAAGATTTACCGTTAATAGTCTGGAAATGGTTGTCCGTCAATTTTATAAAGCCCCGGCTTTGGAGCCAATTGGAGAAGATGATGGTGAAGATTAGTACTAAGATTAGGGTATTTATATAATGATGTTTAATTAAGTATTATTGCTTCCAGTATTTCAGTATGATATTGTATAATTATGTGTGGAGTTGTGGTTATTATAAGGGTATTTATGAGAAACCTTTTGTCATCAATCACATTTAGCAGCTGTTGCATTATTATAAGCTTAGAAAGTTCCAATAGTATATCTCAATAAAGAAAGAAAGAGTAACATAAATTTACAAGTAATTCTCAACACATAGAAATTATTACAAGTAGAGCAAAGACAATAAACATTGAAAAATATATAAATACAGATTGACGAAGTAATTTGGAAACCCATGCAATTATCTTGCCCATGACCGAATTCAAGTTTGATTTTCTAAAAGGTTGGATCAAAGAATTGTGAGAAATCAAAACCAATCCTTTAAACCACATCCTCTCATCTAGCAAGCAAATAATAATTATTAACTTTTTTTTACTATCCTTGCGATGGGCATCACTACGCTTACCATCATTACAAGTAATCCAAAGAAAATTAATCTAAAAACAAATATTATCAGTCTCCCAACAATAAAAGAAAGGGACAAACAATGAAAAATCAAAAAAACTAGAGTAGACATAATTTGAAAATTCTAAATAATTACTTACCTTTTCTATAGGTGATAAAAATATTTATAAAGTTGGATTTATCTCACCTGTCGAGATTGAGAAGAATGAAGCAAAGAGTTTCTTTTTTTCTTTGATTAGGAAACTGGGTAGCATGAAGAATACTGGAAAAATCAAAAATCAAGTTTTATTAAGCCGATGAGAATAAAAATCAGTTCTTAGAGTTAAAAATGTCAGCTTTGAGAATTCTCTTAGCGGATTCTGAAATTCTGAAGTTTAAGTTTGCATTTTTGATTTTAGCGTCAAAAAATTGTTGAGAAAAAGCACAGATCTAATGATTTATAAAGCAGGAGAAATCACAAAAAGTCTCAAGGTTGGACATTTGGCTTCTTAGAAGAGAGATCGTTAAGAGTAGAGACTGGATCTGATAATTACAATACTAGAGACGAAAAAAAGTTTAGCAAGCCAAGTATTTTTGCTCATTTTATGCTTACCTATATAGTTCCCAAGGTTGAAAAGCTCAGATCTCTCAAAATACTCTTGAAAAATAATGAAAAATTTTAAGATCTGAAGTTGGGGTGAGGCGAAATGGACGAAGAAAAGGAGAGATGAATGATATCGGTGTGGAGAGATCAGATCTACTAAAAAAAATTTTAAAGACTGGTGGAAATTTGTAATTTGGTTACTTAGAAGAGAGATCGTTAAGAGTAGAGACTGGATCTGATAATCACAATACTAGAGACGGAAAAAGTTTAGCAAGCCAAGTGTTTTTGCTCATTTTATGCTTACCTATATAGTTCCCAAAGTTGAAAAGCTCAGATCTCTCAAAATACTCTTGAAAAATAATGAAAAATTTTAAGATATGAAGTTGGGGTGAGACGAAACGGACGAAGAAAAGGAGAGATGAATTATATCGGTGTGGAGAGATCGGATCTACTAAAAAGATTTTTGAAGACTGGTGGAAATTTGCAGACTTTGGAGTTTGAATGGGGCGAAGATCATGAAGAAAAAGAGAGATGAAAATATTTTCTGCCTCTAGGTTTTTCTACGCGAACCCTAATTCCTGCGATGTATATATATCCCTTTTAAGGGTCATGGTTTATGGGCTAAAGCCCAATTAATATTTTTCTTAATAAAATTTAGCCGGGTCTACTCTCGATTTAATTTTAAAAAAACTTAAATTGGAAGACCGTTTGAGAAAAAGAGAGCTTCTTTATTTATCAAAATTTTGATTAAAACCTTGTTAATGGCAAGAAAGTGAAGATTGCAATGATTTACAAATAAAATGGTGGAAAGGAGAGGAAAATTGAGATATTGGGTTATTTTTTCATTTAAGAGAAAATGTGAGAAATAGAGAGAGAGCGGATATTTTTCTCTCTTCCGCCTCTCTCGATCTATTTAGTAAACCCTAACTCACTTCATCTGTATGTATAACCCATATTTGGGCGTTGATGTATTGGGCCTGGCCCCCAAAATCTATTATTTTTTAATAAAATAATCGGGCTTTCCCAGTTTCATTAAAAAAATGCCAAGAAAGTGAAGAGCAAACTAATTAAGACTAAAAACTCTATAATTCTATATCGGTTCTGGATTTTATAGTTAATGCCACAGTTTTTACATGTTTCTCGATAAACCATGTTATATATATTCTAAATGCAAGCGAAGTATAATGGTGCAGTCTGGGCAAAATTATACTTGATTTTATTCAGATTGCGGGCATATAGGGTGATGTTAATTTATAATATACTTTTTAATCAATAATAGCATGCGACTCTGAGTTTTTAATTTCAGGATGAGCATAAAGATCTATCAGAATGCATTTGAAACTCTGTATTATGGAAGAATATAATTACACAATATCATATTCCAAAACCCTCAATTAAATAATTAGTTATAATAGATATCTAATGGCGTATATAAACTAGAATTAATTCGTAACTCCATATCTCCACTTAAACAATATCTTTGAAGTCGTGTGTTTTTGTGTCTTCAGAGTTGTCTTATCTCCAAATGGTTGTTATACACAACTAACAACCGTTACATTGTTATAAACCTAGAAAGTTTCAATAGTCTATCCAAATAAGGAAGAAAAAGTAACAGAATTTTACAAGCAATGATCAGCACACAGAAATTATTACAAGTAGAGTAAAGATAACAAACGCTGAAAAAACATAAATACAATAAATGGATCTAAGTATTGGTATTTCTGGAATTTCGTTTTTTCCAATAAAAAATATATAAAATTGCATGACAACAAAATATGGTTAATAATTCCTTTATTATTCTAAAATTTTCTAATACATTTATTTAATGAAAACCATGAAATATTTTGAGATTGTGTTTGTTCTATTAAATTTTCCATTTGAAAAAATTTGTAACAAAATAAATCTAAACTGTATGCGACTCTGAGTTTTTAATTGCAGGATGAGTATAAAGATCTATCAGAATGCATTTGAAACTCTGTATTATATGAGAATATAATTACATAATATCATATTACAAAACTCTCAATTAAAATATTAGTTATAACAGATATCTAATAGCGTATGCAAATTAAAATTAATTTATAATTTTGTGCCTTCACTTAAACAATATTTTTGATATCGTGTATTTTTGTGCCTTAAAAGTTACCCTATCTCCAAACGATCGTTGTCCTTTTTTGTCTGTGAAGGAAACTTCTCGGTATTTATCAATATACTTTTTGAAAAAAAATTCTATAGTTCAAATTAGAAGCTTAGTTTACTAGCTTGAACCTCTCAATTCATCAAAATACATTATCATTAATAGCATAACTATCTTATACTTAGGATTCCATTAAATAATTGCTAAAATAAAGCTAATTCATCTTAACATTTTAAAACAAATTATGTACTTATGATAAATGGATCTGAAAATATGTTCCACGCATAAAATCTTCTTAAAAACTTATGATTGCAATATCTCCAAAAAAGTAAAATGAGATGGACAGAAAATTCATATTATAGATAAGATATCAGCAACACCACCAACAACTAGAACACTCCATCATTGAGTGGTGTAAGTTCTCCAATACAAAGTTGTCAAACAATAATCATTAAGTTCTTCATATATAAAAAGAAGAAATATCTTTTGATTGTCCAAAAGTCTGCAAGATAGCCGTAATGGTCATAGATTCATCATTTTTCTTCTCATCTAAACCTCCATAAATCACCATTAACTCTGGCGACGGTGGCGGTGGAGGAGGTGGTGAATAAGAAACACGGTCATTGAAAAAACCCATATAATGAAAATTGTTTCTCGCCCCTTCAGATCTATTGAACGATATCGAAGAGAGACTGTCATTCACGATCAACTCCTCCAATAGCGGCGGTGGAGGAGGTGGTGAATAAGAAGCATGGGAATTGAAAAAACCCGGGTAATGAACAAAATTGGTCCTTGCCCTTTCAGGCCCACTGAACGATATCGAATAGAGATCGTAAGCTATAGCGGCATCCTCAGCCGTGTCGAATGTGCCTAACCAGTACCTTTTTTGGTGTGTGGGTTTCGGATTTCTGCTGAATATCGTCCCCAATTATGTTTATGGACGCCTAAGTATACGGTGGAGCCTCGGGTTGTTCTTCTCTATGGTTGGTTTTGGTGGGGAAGTTGCATTTGTGAGAAGTGATCTCGCATTTGGCTACCGGATATGAGAGTGAAGATGGTAAGGGTTATGAGGTGATCAATCTATATATAGGCTACAAAGTAGAATGTACAGTAATTTAGATTCGGGTTTTCTTATGTAAATGTGTCTTAGTTGAAATATAGAAAAAATTTCAATATATAAGTGATGATGTGGATTGCCTTAATTTAGATTATGGTTTTGTTAGATGATCGAATCTTTGGTATAGTTGAAAGGCTAAAGTTTTGGTACGGCATTAGCATATGAACAAATTTTTATGGTTCTTAACTAAGAACAGTGGAGTTCTAAATGTCGTTTGCATTTAAATTTAGGGTTTTGGTAAAGCAGTTGTAGATTCATGTTTAAATTGTGTTTTACTAGATTTTTGTGCATGTCTTCTTCTAGGAAAATAATAATTCTTAATTGCTGAATGAAACAAATTATAATCATGTCTCAAATTAATTTTAAATTTGTTTGTGTTACACATTGCCTGTGCATATAGAGGATCTTTTTAGTTACTAAGTACAAATCTATAGAAATATATGATTTAGAATTCTATTTCCATGAGAACCCTTCTCGCTCAATTTATTTGTTTACTCAAAAAATTTAGATTCCAAAATTTCAAGATCATCTTGAAAACTCTTAATCGGACTTTACACCTTTAAATAAATTTTAGAATTATCACTAGCTAAGTTTACTTAATGCGTTCTCGCTTATCATTTTTCCAAAAGAGATATTGACTTATAAGATTCAATATATTTTGCAGCTTCATGCCTTCATAACCAATGTGTACCATTCTGTTGTATTTAGTTTAGATGGGTTATGTTATCAGCTATCTGAAAAGGGTCATACTTGTGCATCTCTGCAATCAGATCTTAATGTATAATGCATATTTTATTGTTATTGAGAAATTTGTCTAACTCCGAATAGATTGTGAAAGCGCTGTTCAGGACAACGATTGGATAGATGATGCGTGATTTATTAGATGATTGTTTGTATAATATCATATATAGAAATATGAAGAAAAATGTATGATGGGATAGATGGAGCTATGTATTTCCAATGCACCACAATTGCATTTCCTGTTTTCACGGTTGAAGCACGTTTGATTGTCTTCTTTTTCACTAGACAATATCAATGATTGTCTTTTCCAAATATTTTTATTTAATTTACTAAATTACGATGCTATTAAATCAGTCAAATCATACATTTGTCAAATATACCTTATTGAAAACTGTTTATATGCAGAGTGCAATAATGATATGAGCTGTAAATGTATATATTTCATCTGTCCAATCATATATTTTTTATTCATTCTTGTTTATACATGATATGACATCGAAATAGTCATTTAGACTAAAGCATAACTCGACTTTAATTTTTCTTTTTAACAGAGAATGCATTAATTGTTTTTATCTCTTTATTCCCTTATCACCTCATGTAGTCAAAAGAACTTTATTGCAAAATTCACCACTTGGTTGCTATCACAAATAATACTTTCTTTTCAGGAATCGGATTTTGATGTATACTGCATATTTTATTACTATCGAGAAATCTGTCCAATTTCGAATAGATTGTGAAAGCGATGTTGGAGACAACGATTGGATAGATAATGCACGATTGGACAGATAATTGTTTGTATAATATCATAAATAGAAATATGAAGAAAAATGCATGATGGGACAGATAAAACTATGCATTTCCAATTCACCATAATTGCATTCCCTGCTTTCACAGTTGAAACACGTTTGGTTCTCTTCTTTATCACTAGGCAATATCAAGGATATCTTTTCTAAATAATTTTATTTAATTTACTCAAATTACGATACTATCAAATCATACATTTGTCAAAATATATTTTATTGAAAACCGTTTATATATAGAGTTTATTAATGATATGAGTTGAATGCATATACATCATCCGTCTAATCATACATTTTTTCTTTATACCTATTTATACATGATATGACATCGAAAATAGTCGTTTAGACTAGAGAATATTTCGGTTTTTTTTATCTTTTTAACGGAAAATGCATTAATTCTTGACGCCTATTTATATTTTATTGAAAACCGTCCTCAACATAGGGAGCTTATCATAAGTAGAGCAAAAACAATTAATGCATAGAGAAAACACATAAGTGTTGGATAAAAAGTTGTCGGGACTATCCATACTTGATTTTTCGATTTATAAGATATAAGATAAAAGTATTACATGTTAGAGAGTTCATATACATCATAAACTGGGTATCGTAATATTATAAGTTGATGTAACTTTTATGAGTTACCTAGAAAGTTATTTTAAAATAACTCTACTTTTTCAAAAATTCCTATTAATAAATACAACCAACTCTTTCTGTGATATAGTTATGATGATGCGTGATTGATCAGATGATTGTTTGTATAATATCATATATAGAAATATAAAGAAAAATGTATGATAAGATAGATGGAGCTATATATTTCCAATGCACCATTATTGCATTTCCTGTTTTCATGGTTGAAACACGTTTGGTTGTCTTCTTTTTCACTAGACAATATCAATGATCGTCTTTTCTAAATATTTTTATTTAATTTACTCAAATTACGATATTATTAAATCAGTCAAATCATACATTTGTCAAAATATACCTTATTGAAAACTGTTTATATGCAGAGTGCAATAATGATATGGGCTGTAAATGTATATATTTCATCTGTCTAATCATGTATTTTTTCTTCATTCCTGTTTATACATGATATGACATCGAAATGGTCATTTAGACTAAAGCATAACTCGACTTTAATTTTTCTTTTTAATAGAGAATGCATTAATTGTTTTTATCTCTTTATTCTCTTTTCACCTCATGTATTCAAAAGAATTTTGTTGCAAAATTCACCACTTGGTTGCCATCACAAATAATACTTGCTTTTCTGGAATCAGATTTTGATGTATACTGCATATTTTATTACTATCGAGAAATCTGTCCAACTTCGAATAGATTATGAAAGCGATGTTGGAGACAACGATTGTATAGATAATGCATGATTGGACAGATAATTGTTTGTATAATAATATCATAAATAGAAATATGAATAAAAATGCATGATGGGACAGATAAAGCTATGCATTTCCAATTCACCATAATTGCATTCCCTGCTTTCACGGTTGAAGCACGTTTGGTTCTCTTCTTTATCACTAGGCAATATTAAGAATTATCTTTTCTAAATTTTTTTATTTAATTTACTCAAATTACAATACTATCAAATCAATCAAATCATATATTTGTCAAAATATATTTTATTGAAAACCGTTTATATTCAGAGTGTATTAATATATGAGTTGAATGCATATACTTCATCCGTCTAATCATGCATTTTTTTCTTTATGCCTATTTATACATGATATGACATCGAAAATAATCGTTTAGACTAGAGCATATTTCGGTTTTCTTTTCTCTTTTTAACAGAGAATGCATTAATTCTTGACATCTATTTATATTTTATTGAAAACCATCCTCAACATAGAGAGGTTATCATAAGTAGAGCAAAAACAACTAATGTATAGAGAAAACACATTAGTGTTGGATAAAAAGTTGTCGGAACTATCCATACTTGATTTTTCGATTTATAAGATATAAGATAAAAGTATTATATGTTAGAGAGTTCATATAAATCATAAACTGGGTATTGTAATATTATAAGTTGATGTAACTTTTATAAGTTATCTAGAAAGTCATTTTAAAATAACTCTATTTTTTCAAAGATTCCTATTAACAAATACAACCAACTCTTTCTGTGATATAGTTATGATGATGCGTGATTGATCAGATGATTGTTTGTATAATATCATATATAGAAACATGAAGAAAAATGTATGATGGGATAGATGGAGCTATGTATTTCTAATGCGCCATAATTGTATTTCCTGTTTTCACGATTGAAGCACGTTTGGTTGTCTACTTTTTCACTAGACAATATCAAGGATTGTCTTTTCCAAATATTTTTTATTTAATTTACTCAAATTATGATACTATTAAATCAGTCAAATCATACATTTGTCAAAATATACCTTATTGAAAACTGTTTATATGCAGAGTGTAATAATGATATGAGTTGTAAATGTATATATTTCATCTGTCTAATCATGTATTTTTTCTTCATTCCTGTTTATACATGATATGACATCGAAATAGTCATTTAGACTAAAGCATAACTCGACTTTAATTTTTCTTTTTAATAGAGAATGCATTAATTGTTTTTATCTCTTTAGTCCCTTTTCACCTCATGTATTCAAAAGAACTTTGTTGCAAAATTCACCACTTGGTTGCTATAACAAATAATACTTGTTTTTCTGGAATCAGATTTTGATGTATACTGCATATTTTATTACTATCGAGAAATCTGTCCAATTTCGAATAGATTGTGAAAACGATATTAGAGACAACGATTGGATAGATAATGCATGATTGGACAAATAATTGTTTGTATAATATCATAAATAGAAATATGAAGAAAAATGCATGATGGGACAGATAAAGCTATGCATTTCTAATTCACCATAATTGCATTCTCTGCTTTCACGGTTGAAGCATGTTTGGTTCTCTTCTTTATCACTAGGCAATATCAAGTACTATCTTTTCTAAATATTTTTATTTAATTTACTCAAATTACGATACTATCAAATCAGTCAAATCATACATTTGTCAAAATATATTTTATTGAAAACCGTTTATATACAGAGTGTATTAATGATATGAGTTGAATGCATATGCTTCATCCGTCTAATCATACATTTTTTCTTTATGCCTATTTATACATGATATGGCATCGAAAATAGTCGTTTAGACTAGAGCATATTTCGGTTTTCTTTTCTCTTTTTAACGGAGAATGCATTAATTCTTGACGCCTATTTATATTTTATTGAAAACCGTCCTCAACATAGAGAGGTTATTATAAGTAGAGCAAAAATAACTAATACATAGAGAAAACACATAAGTGTTGGATAAAAAGTTGTCGGGACTATCCATACTTGATTTTTCGATTTATAAGATATAAGATAAAAGTATTACATGTTAGAAAGTTCATATAAATCATAAACTGGGTATCATAATATTATAAGTTGATGTAACTTTTATGAGTTATCTAGAAAGTCATTTTAAAATAACTTTACTTTTTCAAAGATTCCTATTAACAAATACAACCAACTCTTTCTGTGGTATAATTATACTTCTATCTATATATATGGGAGGTAATTTTAGTTATTGCCACTTCAAAGTTCAACAACTTAACAGATATTATTGTAAGCTAATTTTTATTATACTTGAATAAAATTTAAAGTTTTTCTTTATTTTTTACTCGAATGCCTTCTTAGTCAATTATGTCTCTATGCTAGAGTTTAAAATGGAGAGTTTAAAATTCTCTTAAGTTTCATAAAAAAATATCACACTGACTTTGGATGCATAGTTTTTTCTTTTAGAGTTCAATTTTGATATTATAAAAATATTATGCTTATTTAAATATTTTTATTTAAATTCATGTATGGTACTTTGTGTTATTTGTTTATATCGTTCATTTAATTTCTTTGAAGTAATATCCATTTTGATATTTTTTTGTTATTTGCCTATACAACTCATTTTATTTCTTTGAGGAAACAATATTTACTTAGTTAGATATACTTGTTGAAACGAAGAACAATAATAAATCAATAATATATATATATATATATATATAATTTCAACTAAATAGCAGTATCTAAAATTAGTTTAATGGAATATTAATACAATGATATGGATTCAGATAAACGATTAGTATTGCATTGAATGGATCTAACCATTGGGCTTGCTGGAATGCCATCTCCATCAACCGGAAATGTAAGTTCTCTTCCATATATAGAATTGTATAACGGTAGAGTATAATTAACAATTTCTATATTATTCTATAATTTTCTAATACTATTTTTATAAAAATCATGAAATATATTAAGCTCAACTTTATTCTATTAAAATTTCTATTAGAAAGAAAAAAATTTAATAACAAAAAAAATCTTAACTATATATAACTTCAAATTTTTAATTTCAGGATGCAATTGGAATTGTGCATTACAGAAGAATATACTGCTAAATGGACAGCGAGAGTTGATATTGTCAATTTTAGTATATTATGCTTTATGTTTCGTGATTTCATAACCAATAGACACTATCCAGTTGGATTTAGTTTAGGTGGGATATGCTATCAGTTGTCTGAAAATCATAGTTATGTTTCTTTGCGATCGGATCTTGATGTCTTCTGCATGTTTTATTGCTATCAAGAAATCTGTCCGGTCCAAATATATCGTGAAAGTGATGTTCGTAAGAATGACCATCATTGCACATTTATCACTCCGTCTTATGAAGTGTTCGAGCATGCAATAATTGTCGCTTCTTTAATGAGTGGAGATTATTCTTGATGTAAAAGTATTTTGCTATGTATAATGAAATTCTAAAATCAAGATGTAATATCGTAGAGTTAAGTGATATTTATCTTTCATTTTTGATCATGTCAATTATAGGTTATTTTTATACAATCATGTAAACTTTAGTTATATAAATATTTTATAAATCCTTGCAATCATTATACTTATGATACCTTACTTGCTATATAATATTTATTGTTAATAAGAAACTAAAAATAATAAGTCTAAAAGAAAATAAAAATCAATAAGCCAAACAATATATATTCATTTATTCTAAATATTAAGTTATATACTGAATAGAAAGTATAACGCTGATTGGACAGATGATTGTTTGTACAATATCATATATAGATATATGAAGAAAAATGAATGATGGGATAGGTGAATCCAATATTTCTAATTCACCGTAATTGCATTCCCTATTTTTGCGGTTGAAACGCATTTGATTGTCTTCTCTACTATTAGACAACATCAAGTATTATCTTTTCCAAATATTTTTATTTGATTTACTCAAGTTACGATGCTATCAAATCAGTCAAATTATACATTTACCAGAATATACTTTATTGAGAATCTTTCGCATGTATAGTGCAATTATGATATGATCTATAAATACATATACTTTATCCGTCCAATCATGCGTTTTTTGCATTCTTATATATATATGACACAACATCAAAATGAAGAAAAATGCATGACGGGACACATGAAGCCAGCATTTCCAGTTCACCCTAATTGCATTTCCTTTTTTCGCGGCTGAAGCACTTTTTGTTGTCTTTTCTGTCACCAGACAAAATAAAGTAATGTCTTTTCCAAATATTTTTATTTAATTTACTTAACTTACGATACTATCAAACCAGTCAAATTATATTTTATCAGAATATGTTTTATTGAGAATTTTTCACATGCATAGTGCAATTATGATATGAGCTGTAAATGCATATATTTCATCCATCCAATCATGTGTTTTTTCTTCATGCATATTTATATATGATACGACATCAAAATGAAGAAAAATGCATGATAAGACAACATGCAGCTATACATTTCCAATTCACCATAATTGCATTCGCTACTTGCTAATTTTAAATTTCAAACCGACCTGGTGACTTATATATATATATATATATAATATATATATATATATATATATATATATATATATATATATAAACCATGATCATGCATTTTCTCACAAACACTTATGCCTGACTATTTCAAGTACTCAAGTTGTCCATGATGAAGTTTAAGCTTAGTCCATTGGTAATGAAGAAAGGCCATAAAAAAAGTAAGACATCGACCGTGACCTCTCTCCTACAAGATATGCTCATCGAAATAGCCATGCAAATCGTCTCCAAGTCCTTGGCTCATCTCGATGATATTAAAAACCTACGTGCAACGTAAGCATTTATTACTTTTTATAATTTCAGAACCAACATATAAATTATGTAATATCGTTTTGTATGCATTTTAGATATAAGAGTTTTTATCATGCTTCCAAAGATAAGATGGTTGAGCGTTCAATCTCGGTGATTAAGGAGCACTTGAGGATGTATTGGTGGGAAAAAGGTGTATGTCTAATTTTGCTTCGAAACTGTGCAAATAGCGGCAATCTTGATGCCAACTTTATTCTTAGACTGGTAAATAATTTGATTTAATACATATCTTCCTATATATATATATTGTCTAATTCATTGATGTTAGGTTTTTCTTTAAACCTATAGGAAGAGATATACAATTTAGGAAGGATGACTTTGGGTATGGAGCATCTCAAGACAGCAATGACTGGTGGCCACTTTGCAGCGGCATATGTGGTCGGGATCATATTGTTTTTTGATGTATATACACGGGCACACGCCATGGAAATTCTGAACAAGATTTCTTGTGGCGATCTTTTATGCGCTGGTCATGAAATTAAAGAGTGCACGAGATCGGGCAATCCGATAATAGACAGATGCAAAAGAGATGCTTTGCAGATTACGAATAAAAGTTGGATGAGGATGATATTGAAGATGGAACCGAGATCTTCCTGCAAGGATAGCCTCTGTGGAAGGGTTGTGAAGGCAAAAAGTGATGGCTACTGGGTTGATAATGATCGTTTTCCGAGTGCATTTTACGGTCAGTTTTGCCGATGGATGGACGAGTGCTACAAATTCTTTGGAAATTAATGCAAATGGAAACATTGCTACCATTTCTTAACTGATTGTGTTTTCGAAGTTTTTTTTTCAATTTTTAGGTTTTAGAAGTACGTGTCATATTTGCTGGGTAGGATGTTGAAATCTGTGATCACTTTGCAATGGTTCGTTTTTGTAAGTAAGAAACCAACATCTCCTTTTGTTGCTAAATATAATTTTCATATCGTAACCGGTTTTAGTTTGTTGTTGAATGATAATAGTCTCAGCAGAAAACATTGAAATCGGAAATATTGGCGCCATTCATTTTTTGTTGTGTTCTTCACCACTAAACAACATCAAATATTATCTTTTTCAAATATTTTTATTTAATTTACTCAAGTTACGATGCTATCAAATCAGTCAAGTTATGTTTTGTCAAATCTACTTTATTGAAAACCGTTCAAATACAGAGTGAATTATGATAAGAGTAAGAGTTCAAAAGGTAACACCTTATTAACAAACTAAAATGATATATTTATTAATATTTTATTTTGCTATTACTTTTTAAACTTTTACTCTCCTATATAAGGTCACTTTATTCATTTTCCAAGTATTCCATTATATTAGGCCGCTGTGAAATTGTAAGTTTTTTTTTCCAGTTTGTTATTTAGTGTTGTTTTATTTTTTTATGTAATACGAATATGGTGATGTACTTTATCAATACTTAGGACATTAATTTTTGCGTATATTATACGTCTATTTCAATGAAATGGATGACTAATAATGTGTATTTCCTTAAAATATTTTTATGCTTTCACATTTTATATGTTTAGGTTAAACAAATATCATGTACCTTATTATGCTATCATCCATTAATGCCTTGCATGTCTTTCAATTCAGAGAAACAAAGAAACACATTCTTAATTCTAATTTAAAATAAAATATATAACTTATAGTTTCTTAAGTATCTATTAATCATTGAGTATAACCAAGATAAGTTAAGAATACGAGAGACTAAATAGAATTTAAATTTTTACTTGAAAACTAGTTCATCGTCTCATTTTTCTTGATTCATGCTATCCCGCGCATAGCGCCGGTACAATGCTAGTTTGGTGGCATTTCCATATGGATGTGACAAAAACTTATGGTATAGCTTGTGGATATCACTTGCCTATTCAAAGGTGATAAACTCAAAAGCCATATCCATGCATTCCATTATCCATGCTAGATTCATTCCGCCCATAATGTGGAGAGGATGAGAAGAGGACCACTAGACACAAAAAGGCTCACATGGCTAGCCACATGAAGAGCTCCTCCTTGAAAAGACAAAGTGCAGCCAAAAAGAACAAGCAGAACCCTAAAAACTAGGAACATGCTCTATACAAACCAATCAAGAGTTAGGCTTAGGTGAAATAATTCCTCAAAATTTTGGATTTTAGAAGAGGTTAAATCAAGTACCTCACATGGTTTGTTGCCATGCATGGCTATCCATTATTTGTTCTTGCTCTTAGAATAAGAAGCCAGCCATGTGATCTTCTTTGTCTCCACATCATGCAATATTGTTTGATTTATTTGTATTAAAGTTAACTAGCTAGTTACATGTAAAATTATTTCAGTCCCACATGAAAAGATAAGTAAGATACATATGCAAAATATCTAATAAAAAGCCTTTTTTCATTCTTACAAAAATAAAAATCCTACAAAAAGCCTTAATTAGAAACTATACAAATTAACATGCATATATAGCGCGTGCAAAATATTAATACTAAATATTTAAGACCTGTTTTATATTTATATCTGTCAATTTCCACTCAATTTTTGAATGTGAAACTATATCAAAATATATACTTAAACAAGATAAACACATGCCCCCATCGACCACGCGGATGAAGGGACCGATTGGGATTTGGAGCTTTCTTTTTCTTTTTTCAATATTAGTTATTGTACTAGTTTGGTTAAAATTTTCTTTAAACTAAACATTAGGGCATTTTTTGCCTTCCTTTCTGGTCATAAAGATAAACACATGCAAGGGGAAGGGTTTCCTACCATTTACTTTGAGCTCATGTGACATCCCCTGCCTTGTGTCCTATATAAAAGGTTCAAATGTGTGCTAGCCTCTCATAAACAAATTCTTAAGTAACCAACCAACAACCTCTTTGAAAGGAGAGATGGTGTATAAAACAGAGGAGTGCAGGCTCAAGAAGCAGGAGTCCATGAAGAATAAGAGAAGCATAGAGGGTGCATTTGGTAAAGGGAAGGAACAAAAGCAAGAAGTGATAGGAATTCACAAGGTTTGCAGGTTCAAGAGAAGCTGCTTTGGCAATGAAGAGGATGCTGCTGCTGCCTCTGCCATTTTGCTCTTGGCTTGTGTTGTCTGTACTCCAAATTTTGTGTAACCAAAATGATTTTGTTTCTTTGCTTGATCTTTTCATTAAAAGTTTATGATGCCATTAATTATATTGCTTTTGCACTTATCCTTGTTTGAGAATACTTGATTTTCACCAAATCTTAACATTTTAAAGTTACTTAAAATTCAATTTCATAAATTGCATGACGCTGCATATGCCAATGGTTTAAATTTGGACCAAACTTCCCTCCAGCATGATATATACTATAGATGCATGTAAACAAAGATTTTAAATAGACCTCTTGAGACATGATGCTCAGACTTTAGTTGCCATAGCTAAAGAACCTAAATTTAAATTTAAGGCATGTTCTTTTTCTGATTCATGTAATGAGTTAATTAGTCCAATGAGCAACGGCTCAGCTGGTATGGACATTTCCTCTCTTGTGGAGAGTGCCGGGTTCAAACTACAGGAACCCCAGAGGAGGAAAAATTATTCCATGTACCGGCCATATACATCCGGACAAGAGAGAGAAGTAATAAAGGTGTGGGCTCCAAACGCTGCCCAAACCTGTCCGAAACTCCCTCGTCTCTGACCTCCTGTCCGGATGTATTACAACAGGCACACCGAATAGTTCCTTTCAGAGAAGAGAAAATGGCTACAAATTAACGATTTCCTCCGCAGGGATGTGTTAATTTCTAATTTCGTGTTATAACGAGTTGATTCAAATCGTGGTTTGTTTTTTATCGATTGAGTTTAAGATGAATGTATGTGATAAGAAAGGACTCGTTAGGGTTAGGTCGAAGGTAGGGGTGTTGAGATCTATGTTCTCACCTCTTTCAATGCCATGATTTAAGCTTTTTAGAAATATCACAGCAATTATTAGCAAAGTGGATTAGGATGATCGGGAAGAAACACAGTTTCTTCCTCTAGATCCTTGTCCGTCCTTTCCTATTAATTGATGTGATCTTCATGGATGTCATATAAGTCCGGCCTTTTATACTAAGGTTCACCGTTACCTTGTAGGTAGGGTGCCGTAGGGGGCGGATCATATATAAATGCATGAAGATTTCATTTTAAAAATAAGTTGGCGTTGAAGGAGGTGAGAGACATCCATCTCTCACTTACTCCCTTGTTCCTAACCCTAACGAGCGAGGATTTTATTCGCTCATTAGGGAATTGTTGCAAAGAGACATTTTTTATGTTTATGTTTTAAAGGTTAACTACTTGGTGCAGATTAAAGAGGATTACACTAAAGCAAGAATTAACTAACTAGGGCAAATAAAAGATTATACTAAGGCAAGAATGAAATAAAACTAAAAACTTACAAGTAAAAGTGATGCTCCCAATTCTTCAACAAATCTCACTTTTTATTGGCGAATTCGTGGGTCCCTGGGTCTGTTGTGCTCTTGGTTAGAGTTCAGGGGACATTAAAAAAGTAAAACAAAACAAAATGAATGGCTTAATTAGCAACTTGTTGGATAGCTTGATGATTTGAGCAAGCCCATATCTAGTGGAAGAGCCCAAGTTTTAAATGATAGCCTTCTGTGGCCCAGTTGTTCTCCAAAGGTCCACAGAAGAGACCTCTCACTGACCCCTCACAAATTTTGTTTTAAGTAGGGTGAATTATCAAAAGCCCTCAGCCCACTTCAAACCTGTGTAAAAAGCCCTGAGCTTTTTGCCCTAGTTTTAAAACCCTTCACTAGTAGAAAAAAATGCAATGGTGAGGGAAAACGTTTTCGAGGGACAAATTTCACTTGGCAATGTGTACACTACCAAACGAATTTTCCCTCTTATCAATATTCTCTCGGCAATTATCCTTCAATAGTTTATTCTTTCACCCTTAAAAATAAATAATTGCCGAGAGAATATTGGTAAAAGGGAAAATTCGTTTGGTAGTGTACACATTGCCAAGGAAAATTTGTCCCTCGCAAATATTTTTTCTCGTTGTTGCATTTTTTTCTGCTGGTGCTTACATACTAGCCACATGTAGTATCTAGGCAGTTGTCTGTAATATCTAAATAGTTGCAGCTGTGTGTGATATCTAAACAGTTTCTTGAAATATCTAAGAAGCCGAGAGAATATAGGGTCTAAATGAAATATAGCCAGGGATTTTTCACAAAGATTTTGAACGGTAGGCACTTCCTAGCAGTTTTGAAAATCGCAATGGCTTTTAGATAACTGTCGAGCGGGCCGGGGGCCTTTTGACAATTTACCCTTAAAAATCATCCATAAATTTCATGATTTCAGTGGGGATTAATTATGAAAACAATACAAAACATCATAGAAACTTAAAATAAGAAACAAATTGGAAAAGGGACAAGGGGTTAGCTTTTTCATTGAAGATCAAAAATATACATTATAAGCTTTTAATGTAGACAGAGTTAATTTCCTATCTTTTTCTAAAAACTATATAGAACTTCTGCTCCTTCTCCATTCAGACATTTGTGGTGACGGCTATAATTAACCATATACATCAGTTATTATGATCTTCAATCATTAAACAATAAAGATACATTAAAAAGATTTTATCAGGATTTTTAAAAAAAAACCTTTTACTGAGAGAAAACTATAAGTCTGGTCATTATTAAGCTTGGAAATAAATATCATCTTTTTTTCTCTTGTGAAAAGACCATATTGTATCCGAAACACTGAATAATTTCTTAAACTAAAAAATGATTGAATCTTTTTTCCAATCCTTAAAAATCCAGCCGTAGTGTCTTGTATCCTCTTCCCCCACTCTTTTCTCAGCTTCCAAACCTTTCCCTTTCTCTCTCTTAAAAAAAACAAACCAAACCCTTTCTCTCTAGAAATCCCCTTCGCTCCCCAATAGCAAAATCCCCATCATGGGTTTTGCTCCTCTCTCTCCCCTCTCCAACACCCCCATCTTCATCAACCCCAACCATGACCACGCTTCCTCTCTCTAAAAAAACCCTAACTTATTGCAAATTCCAAGACATGGGTATTGTTCCCCTCTCTCTCCTCTCCAAAACCCATGTCTCTAAATGTCTCTCCTTCTCTCTCTAGATCAGCTCTTCTCCTCATCTCTCCCCAAGAGAAGAGAGGAAGAGGAGGAAGAAGAAGAGCAAGAATCCCAATCAAGCCCCAAAAAGGCCATGTACTTATCCGAAAAGCCTCGCCCCATCGATTTCTACAAAGAGGAAGGTAGAGACATGATGATCGAAGTCGCCGCGGGCAATGGCCAACAACATCAACAGCAACAGATGATCCTTGCCGAGAGCAGCAGCGAGGACCCTGAGGCGAAGGCTCCTAAAAAGAGAGCGGAGACCTGGGTTCAAGAGGAGACCAGGAGCTTGATTGGATTGAGGAAAGAAATGGATGGGTTGTTCAACACCTCGAAGTCGAACAAGCATTTGTGGGAGAAAATCTCGACGAAGATGAGGAATAAAGGGTTTGATAGATCTCCTACGATGTGCACAGACAAGTGGAGGAATCTGTTGAAGGAGTTTAAGAAGGCGAGGCATCAGTACAAAGGGAGCGGGTCTGCGAAGATGTCGTATTATAAGGAGCTTGATGAGCTGCTGAAGGAGAGGAGTAAGAACGTGGCTTATAAGAGCCCCGTGGCGTCGAAGACCGATTCTTATATCCAGTTTGCTGATAAAGGTAGCAACTTGATAAAGTTTTTATTTTGATAGTTTAGCTAATAGATACCAAATGCAAATGCATGATGATGTACCGACAATGTTGGATAGCTAATAGCCATCTTGGAATCAAATCTTAGGAAATATTTTAAGAAAATAGATAGATGGAGAAGTCGATCGGCAAAGGATATAGTATATACCAACTTATGAGTATGATCTATGTAACTAAATACATGAAATACTCTAAAAGGTGTACAAATGTAAGAAAGACTTAAACTTTATGTTTGAGCTCAATCGAAATCATGGAAACAGCAGAAGATGTAGAAATAGTCTGCGTTCATGTATTTTATGCTTGTATATTTTTAATTATATCCTATCAAGGGAAAAAAATTTGTTGTGTTTTTCTAATCTTTAACAAGCTCAGATTCTACTTTGAGCAGACAGGCTTCAAATTTAGGCTTCTATAATGTGCAGGATTTAGATTTCTATTTTGCACATTTTAAAAAATTCTTGTTTTACAAATCAAGGGCCACAATAATCCATAGCTGGTTTTGTAAACTACTTTAAGCATGCATCATTTTGCTTTGGGCATGTCCGGATTTTTATCGAGAGACTCGGTTTGTAGTAGTTTTATGCTTATTGCTGGAGTTTTATCATGGCTGCATGGAATTGGCTAATTATTGATTTGCATGCTATTACCGATTGCTGTAAAAACAAGGTTTAAACAGACGATTGACTGCCGCTTAAATGTTTTTCGGTAGCAAACACATCGAATAGTATTATAGGGACGAATGACCACATAATTGGCTCTATGCGGAGTTTGCGAAGGGATGACCGTATAATCAAACATGAATCCGATACTTATAACCTTCCCATACCCAACATTCAATATGCAAACTCAGTATTGACTTATTAGTCTCAATTCTTTCCTTCTTAGATTAACATATTTCCTTCCTTCCAGTCTTTTTTACTTCAGGGTTTTTCATATTTATGCCTCATTCTTCCTAATCCATTATGCGTAAAGAATCCGGTTACACTGTGGTCAACGATTAGGGATGGCTACGTGTTTTACAACAGGGTTATAACCTTAACCTAAATTTTAAATTTTATGTAAAATTTACATTCAATTCTTACCGTGTATATCTTTTGGTTATATTGTTCAATGTGCTATTGATAATTCTTCATTTACATTTTTTTAATGCTTAGATAAGCTTATTTTCTCAATCAGTTAGGCCTCCTTTGGCAACATGGTTATGGTTTCCACGGCGATTGTTTGTGGGTGTTTCGATGCCAAACTCAAAAAATAAAACCGTGGCTTGTTTGGCAACCAAAATAGAGTTTCCCAAACCGCGGTTTCAAAAAGTTTCGGTGGCTCGATACCCATTTTCCTAAACTCCAAAATGGGTGAAATTTCGTAAAGTTTTTCTGTCGTCTCTCTTTATTCTCTCTCCATCACTTAATAAATGTTATGTTAAACGAAACCTTGTTTCCTAAACTATATTCCGAAATGACCCTCAACTTTGCAAGACCCCAATTTTACGAACATGCAAACCGTGGTTTCCTTTTAACTTAAACGAAACCATGGTTTCAGGAAAATTGGTTGCCAAACTAGGCTTAGCTGCCTTTAAAAGTTGCCATTTATTGTCTCACCAATTGAGTTAATTTTGAGTGATTCAGTTTGAGCTTAATGCAGATGACCGATAAATACCAAAATATATACACAAATGCATATATGTAGCTCTTGGACTATGAGACTTAGAATATCTCTAAATGTGTAATTTCTTGTTGTAATTGCATGCATGCATGTAATCGTGCTGTCCTCATGTAGCCAGATTTCACCTCCTGATGGTTTGCACAGTTTTACCGTATAAGGTATATGTAGCTTTTGGACTCTCATCCGTCTTTCTTCTATCCTGCATACAACTACTAAATCGTTGTCTTTGAACATTTGTATTACTATTTTAATATGTTTGTTCTTCTTTCTTCTAAATATACGAACAAAGTTATAAGAATGGAATCGAGCCATGTGTGGGAGACTTGAAACTTGACAGCAGTTGCATTTATATTTTTGTTCACCCCTCCACCTCTGACTGTTATTTTCTGCCTACATTATTTGGCTGTTGCAATTTTCTAAGTCTTTTTTCCAGTGTATCTTAGAATGTTTCTGCAATTCTAAGTCTTTTTGCTAGTGTATCCAAGAATGTTTCTGCAATTTCTGGTCTATATCTAACCTATGATGAACATATACTATTTTTTATGGTCAACATTCAAAATATCACTAGCTGTACAGATTATTCTAGTTTCTTTTATCGTTGTCACAAATTTTTATTCCTTTTCATGACCATTCGAATCCATTTGCTGATTTAGGGCTTGAAGATGCGGGTATTACATTTAGTGCTGTAGAAGGTACTTCTGTTCATATCTATACTCTCTCTGTTCTCCATTTGCCATATTTGGTTTTTACCAATAAGGTGACATGATTTCTTCTGCATGGTTTTATTTTGTATTGAATCTGAGAATCACAACATTAATCTCTATTGCTCAAAAGGGCAGGGGGTCTTTAATTGATATTCCAATTTGAATCTCAATTTGACGCGTGGCATAATTTTTCTCTCATAATTTCAAATAAAATAAGTTAAACATGTGATTTTTTGGTATAGCTATTTTTAAATATCTGGTTTTGTTAGCGGATATATCTGAAACCGATTAAAAACTTCTGGAAAATCTTCATTCCCATTAACAAAACCTAATATTATAGTAAATATTTTCATACATTGCCTACCAACATGCAAGTGTGTTGCCCGTGCAAAACACCAGTATTGATAATTTAAGTAGTAATTATCCTAGATATTATATGAGATACTGTAATGCTTTATGGATCATAATAGTAGTTCTATTAAGGAAAGTTCGAGCCCATGTTCTGCCCATATCACACTTGTTCTCGTTCTTAATAAGTCAGTTAATGAAAGGAGAAAAATGAAATGTATCTATATATAGTCTTGTTAATTAAAAAAGGCATTAAATAGAGTAAGAAGAGAGATATGGTTTCTAATCAATATAGGAAAAGGTGTAAAGGTAAGGTATATTGATTAATATATCAGCAAAAGCATATTTATGTTTACCGTCATGAATCATAGCCTTTTATCATATGCGATTAACGCTGTAATTTGTGTTGATGCCAGATATTGATCCCCGGTTGGTGTACTTTCCTCAGCTTTCTGTAGTTTAATTCATAAGATCCGTTTGGATTTCTTGCGTTCTTGGCGGTGGTATCCGTTTTAATGGCATTATAGCTTTCCTTGTTTGAAACATATATAGAAAAATTTCATTTATTCCACTTCACTATCATTGATCTCTGATTCTAGTACACGGTTGTACAAACCCTGTAAATCCACATTAAAGCTCCCCTTTCACAGAAAGCGACCACAAGACACTTTGCGTTTACGTAAAGTTTTAGTATATAGCCTCTGCCTTTCCTCTGCTTTAACTTACTTTAGCGACTTAAAGCCATACTTTAACCGGTTTTTTCATCAACCAAATTAGGATAAACTCTTAGTTTGCATTCTACGCGTGCTTTATTTCATCACAACTCAACATACGGTAAGATTAAATTTGGTTTGAGTTGAAGGCGTGATCACTTTTACCGTACCTCTCTCCGCCACCTCTTGTATGGTCTTAACTTTAGTGTACAATTACATTTATTTGTCTAAATTTGTTTATGCAGATATTTTCAATTTTTCACTATTTTGCATGGTATATGCCATGGTAATTACCTGCGTCTCTTTAATCTTTCTATTGACCATCCAGCTGTTATTTATATATTGTGAATTATTATTTTGAAATTGAATGATGGAATCTTAGTATAATTCATTATTGTAGATGGCTAATAAATTTATTTCCTTAGGTCCCATATTTATATAATTCATTATTGTAGATGGCTAATAAAATTATTTCCTTAGGTCCCATATTTATAACATATTTATCATTTGACAAAACTACTTTAAAACCCATTTCTTATATAACACTTATTTTTAAACCCACAAGCTTCCATAAATGCCAAAACACCCAATAGCTTATATTTAATTTCTTTTATACCCAAAAATCCTTATACTGAATTTTATACGGTGTATTATACACCAATATTTTTAAAATACCCTTGTTACCCTTATCTTCAACCTTCATTCTATCAAAATCCATTATACACCCAACCAAGTTCTTAAATAATCCATCTTTTCTTAATTTCACGATCTTTTTACTCATGTTTCTTCCTTTAACCACTTGCTATGTAGAATAAAACTTATCAAATCAAATTGATAAAGTGCTCATCTTTCAATTGGGATAGTCAACTCCATCTCAATGAAAACCATTAAACTGGAGCACCATGTTTCATTATGTACTTGTTTAACAAAACCCAAATACTTTTCTTAAGCTATTATATTCAGACTTTAATAAGGTATGATGTTCGATCTTAGGGTTCCGAAAAGAAAAGGGAATATGATTAGGGTTTCATCAAATTGAAATCGAAGTATTTAAATATGCAGAGAGACTCTAATTTTAGATCCAGAAATCGAAAAGATCCAATAATGAAATTGTGGATGATATTTAGAAAATCTCTCTTAACAAGTAAAAAAAACACTAGTTTGAAATATTTTAAATCGATTTGTCTCCCAAGAGGATAACTAGAGGGTAAAATAGGGAATACCCGAATAATATGTTTGAGGCGTATGGGTTTCTATTATTTCGTATAATTTACGTATTGGGTTTGTAAGCAATTTTGGAACTACTTGGGTGTAAAAATAAGTTGGTTTTGATAATTGGGTTTAGAAACAAAATTTCCCTTATCATTTTTGTGTTTTATGGCTTAACATATCGCTATCATCGCGTAAAATCTATAACCCTTCGACCTCTTTGGATAATTGGAGAATCGATTAAAAAAAAGTCCACTGGTTGTTATAGGGTCAAATCCTTTTGTTGTGGGTTATATAATTTAGCTTCGGTGTGGCATCCAAATCAACCTACCGACTATTTAAAGGAACATTGCAAAGCTATAAAATCTAAAACTTATACAGATCATCAAAAGTATCTCGTTTATTTTCAAAAAAAATTATTCTAGAAAACCCTCTTTATCTATCCCGTTCTATTACTATTATTTTTTTATATTTAAAGTGGCCCTTGTTGCTTTTTGCTGCTAAAGCCCCACAAAGCCTTAGCCTTGCCAAAAAGCCCCATGAAGCCTTAGCCTTGCCCTCTACGGCGCTCCATTTTCCGCAACATTGTTTTCATCACAAAATAATTAAGATCACTGTAACTCATTTTGACCACACTGACTTGCATCATAACCAAAATAATTTTACCAAAGTTGAAGCAAATGATCAATCTAAGGAGTAATACTTTTATATCCACATAATATGATTCACACCAGATAACTGCTCTTTCCATTCGTATTGATGCAATTCATGAGGCTATGCATTTCACATTATCCCTAGTGATGTTTTAAATGTCATGTGTCGCGTCATGTCGTCTAAGAAAATTCCATGTTAGGATACCGATATTTAGTAAGTATTGGTTGTCATGACGGATGAAAGTTATGTGTCCTAAGTATGGCCATAACAAGTTGTGCATTTACTATATACCCTAAATATTATACATCTAAGTCAATATATACATAAATGTATGGACAAATCACGTTCACATTAAACATAAGTTTTTGATGCACAAAGATTAATGATTTAAATGTTAAACTCTATAAAGAACCAAAATTATTAAAAAGGAAATGCATGTACATTTTTTGTTTAGTTGCTATCAAGTAATACAATATAGGTAAGGATCCTATATTATTCACATTTGACATTTTTTGGTAGAAGTATATTTTTTGGTAATTACACGGACAGCTGAGATTGAAAGAAAAATTAAATCCTATTTTTTAAGATATTCTCTCTCTCATCAAATCCTAAATGCTTGTGTATTACACTATGGACGGACTATAACCTGCTTCTATAAAATAAATGTCGAGTGTGAATTATACAAGATCCCTACCCTACAAGACAACAAGAAAGACAAATAAATGAACAATACAACACTATTTTAAATTTTTATTTCAGATTTAGCTTCCAAGTCAGGATATGACTGGCTGTATGTCGCGCCAAACACGACATGTCGGAGCATCCATTAAAAATGACATTAAGAAATATTTGCCTCAATTTCGTGGCATCCAATGCTAAAAAGGGACATTGTGGGAGACATGTCGGACATGTTGGAGACATTTAAAACATCCTACTAAATGTGCAGGAAAAGAATTTTATACAATACTTGGGGATTTTGCTAATATTTCTTTTTATCGCAGGTAGTGGTAGGTCAACGCTAACTCTAGAACGGCGTTTGGATCATGATGGACACCCTCTTGCCATAACAAGCGCCGATGCAGTCACTGCCAGTGATGTTCCACCATGGAATTGGAGAGAGGCCTCTGCAAATGGTAAGACGAACTTGCATTTTTGGAATTTATATTTTTTGGAATTCGGATGCAACCCGCATAGGACCTCTTAAAGAGTTGTGCTCCTTTGGTTATGCCATAGCCCAAGTTAGTTCTATTTAAAGGCACATGCTTTTGGCCCAAAACCAGATATAACTTGGGACGTATTTTTTAGATATTCTGGATTTGTTTCTGATCTGATCCACAAAACGCAGTATGCCACAATTCTGTACATTAACGATTCGTGTGTACACCAGACACAATTCTCTAGTAGCCGTGCTTGCACATGTGGTGTCTTTTTGTGGAAAGTCTTGTAAATCAAATTTATTTATTTTTCAATTTTAAGTTAATTCATTGTTCTCTATTGATTTGATTACTTCAGGTGGCGATAACCCTGCCCCTTATGGTGGAAGAGTTATTTTGGTTAAGTGGGGGGATTACACCAAAAAAATAGGCATCGATGGGACTTCAGAGGCAATTAAGGAGGCGATCAAATCTGCTTTTGGCATAAGAACAAAGCGGGCGTTTTGGCTCGAGGATGAAGATGAGGTTGTCCGCTGTCTTGATAGAGAAATGCCCCTTGGGACATATTCGCTTCATCTCGACGACGGTAACAATAATACCTAATCTTCGAGGAATTGGATATTTGGACTAACTGTAGGGAGCTACTACAGCGGTAGCAGACGTAAACTCAGCTGGTTATTATATAAAAGAAAATACTTCACACGCAAACTCACATTACACTTAGACAAAGAAAGTGGTGACACTCACCTGAATCCCATTGGGGGTTCTTCTTTTGATGTGAACCTCTACTTTGTGTCTCTCTTTGGTGTGTTAGAGCATGACTTTGGGTGGGTAAAGTATCTATCTATTTTAACTGACGTAATGAAAAGGTGAAGCTGTTATTTAATTGAATTGTATGATACGTCATTATTAAATAATGGGCAATTTTAGGAAATATCACTCACTTTTGGCCATGTAGCAGGAAATACCCCGCGCTTTTTTTTCTTTCAAACTTGCACTTTGCCCTCTATTTTAACGACGGTTCAAATTTTTATTCCCAAAATACAGAATATTAACTATCAACTGTTAATGAAGCGATTATTAAAAAAAAAGATGCTGAAGGATGTTATTGGGAGTAAAATTTTTGATCCAAGGTTAAAGATATCACAGTTAATCTCTCAGAGGGTGCAATGTGCAAGTTTTGAAAAGAGGGGTAATGCCAAAAGTGGGGTATTTTCTGCAATTTAGCCTTGAAATATAGTTGGGTGTTGTCGTAACAATATCACTGTAGATAGCTGATTATAGTGATACTGTAAACACTCTTTTCTCATAATATATTATGTTTGATCAAACCTTGTAGCATTATGAATTTTTACTGAGATGATATGAGTTGTTCAGGAGTGACGATAAAAGTCTGCACGTATGTTGATAACACAGTAACTACCGAGGACAAGACGTTTTATACCGGAGATGACTTCCGAGATTTCCTTAACCGCAATAACTGGATCAGCCTAAGAGAGATAAACGGCTTCAGAAGCGCTGTTACTTTGGATGATCTTCGGCAGGGCGCAATGTATCAAGGCGTAAGATTGCTGGACGATTAGAATCATTAATATTATAAGATCGGATTTATGAACTATGACCTTGGAATTAATATTTCGAATATACCTGGTGTTATTATCATGGCTGCATTGTACGTAGCGCCTTTATAGAGATTGTACTGATTGTGTATCGAATGTGTATTTAAGTGCTGCTGGGCTATAGCAGCTGCTTATAGCTTAATAATTTATGTTTAGAAGAACACATGCAGCACCCATTAGCGTGTGTTTAGAATATAATTGCAAATGAGCAATGCTATTGTCTCTCTTTTCATGATTCATGGAAAGTTAATGGACAAATATCTTGTTTTATTTTTGGGGATCTACTTTGCGACCTCTAACATTGGTTGGAGACGAAATTGATACCAATTTAGCTAAGCCTAGGTAACATGTATGTGATCTATTTCCTGAAAATTGAGCTTCGTCAGGTTGAATTTTCGTTCTTTCTTTTTTGTTTCTTTTTTCCGTCTTTCCTTTATCTATTTAATCATGTATTTATGTTGAATAGTAAGTTGGAATATGATGTGTTTAAACCCTAGATCTCTTGTCCGATCGTGAAAGATGTTGGACTGGTGGCACTTGCATGATCGTAAAATTTGGGCATCATATATTGTGACTACACAATGAGCAAAGGACTAACGTGATACTATCGACATTTCAATGAGTTTTTTCCCTCTCCCTCTCCCTCTCCCTCTGTCTCAATCGCTGTTCCATTATGCTCGTGACAAGTATTTGAAGTGGTCCAGAATTCAGAGTTCCAACAATGTATCTAGTCAAAGATTTGGAAAAGACCATTATGATGATACTATTTGTTTCCTTCTTCATTTGAAAAAATTGTGAAATCTTCAAGTTCAAAAATTATGTGATCGTGTGGTACGGATATGGATATGGTATCCGCATCTGCTAGTAGCTACTAGATACGGATATGAAATGATTGATATTATAAAACAATGCATGATAAAATCAAGTACTAGTATTTTGATATCGAATACGGATACAATATGAATATATTACTACCATATCCATATCTGATAGCCGTTGGAGTGTTGGCGAAAGCGGATACAAATACGGAAAGTCGTCAGAATGAAGATTACCATCCTCACTGGTTAAAAGCGGGTAAGGATATAGATACAGAGTCCGCTCGGATTGTTCGTATCCGTCTATATCCCTGATGATCAGTTTTTGTTCTTCAAATTTTTTTTGTGGTGTGACTTTGCTAATATGAGTTGGCAGGACATTTGGGTTCACATGTTTGTTAGGTGCATCCAACAATTTCTGAACCCGTGCATGACACGGTCCAAGCGCGTGCAGGCCCACGCCCATGCACTCATTATGCATGTCCTTCACATGCCTTGCATACAATTGCCATGACAGCATCTTCATTTCATCTCATGCCCATTGATTTATATTACCTATTTTTGGCAAAGATTCTTTGTGTTTTGTTCCCCCCTTTTAAGAAAAATTAATAAGAATCTAAATCTAGCTTTAGTGACTGATGAATAAAGTCTTTAAAAAAAAATCTCTGGCCAATTTCAAATTAATTATAATTAATGAATTATATACAACATAATTTCGGAGGTTAATCATTTCTCGATTCGCGGATAAGCCTGACAATATTTATTATTTAAAGATGCGAAGTTTGTACAATTGTGTACTTTTTTTTAATGAAAATTCTCATTTTAATTTGTCTCATACAAATTATATAATGCTACAAACTGGCAAGATTTATAGTCTCTCGTTAGCATACTTGTATAGGCAAAGAAAAGTGCGCATCTAATTAAATATTTTAGGATTTGAATTTTATAAAGAATATAAAAATAATGTTTGTCTCGATATATGGATGAAGGGTGTTATATGCAATTAAACCTCGTAAGCTTTTCGGATTGTCTAATTTATGTTGCATGAGAAGAAATTTAAAAATCTGAACTTTTAGAACTTTCAAACCTACAATCAACAGTATCTAAGCACACCGATTTTTCTAATGAGAAAGAGGCATTTCCGGTGTCTATTTTTCTAATTATTTATAAAAACTAGGCTTCTTTTTAAAAATGTACTTTAAATATGAACGTTTAGAAATTCCAAACCCACAAGCATCAATAATGCATCTAATCACACCGATTTTCCTAACGAGAAAGTGCCAAAAAGAATGAATTTAAGAAAAAATCCAAACCTGCAAGTACCAAAATTAAATTATTAATGACATGATTTGCTTCCTTAAAATTAGAAACAGAGTCAACCAAAGAATATCATGGAGAACTTTGTAAAAGAGAATTAGATTCAGGGAAAATGATAAGATAGGATTTTCGTTAGGCGGCGCTGAAAAAATACACCTTCCAACATTTTATTTAACGATCGGCATCCATCATCATCATTTTTATCATCTAAGATGGGCATACACCAAATTTCAAGTGATTCTTCAACTTTTCACCGTCGGATTAGCAATGTAAAAAGTTCCATTGTCGGTAAACCGTTAGTTTCGCACCCACTAAATCAACGGTGAAAAAGTGGTAAAATCGCATAAAATTTGGTGTATCCACATCTTAGATGATAAAGATGAAGATGATATATGTCGATCGTTGGAAAAAATGGTGGAGTCTGTATTTTTTCCGACACCATAGGAGGAAATTCCCTCCTATTACTTTTCTAATAATAGGAAATACAAATAATCTAACTAGATTTAATCAAATCTAATCTTACCAATCTAATTAAATATATATCTATATCTTATTCTTAACACCCCCTCAAGTTGGAGCATAGATATCACTCATGTCCAACTTGGTACAAATAAACTGTACTCGACTTCTTCCCAAAGGCTTGATGAATAAGTCTGCTAATTGATAGTCGGTTTTCACGTGGACCGTATTAATGATCCCTTCTTCAATTTTTTCTCGAATAAAATGGCAATAAACTTCGATGTGCTTTATTCGTTCATGAAAAACTGGATTGTTGGAAATATAAATTGCAGTTTTGTTGTCATAATAAAGTTTTACTGGCTCCTTAGATTGATAACCAAATTCTCAAAGAAGAGAAACTATCCACACTAGCTCATTCGTAGTATTGACCATGCCTCTATATTCTGATTCATCACTTAAACGTGAGACAGCATTTTGTTTCTTGATTTTCCACAAGACTAAATTGCCTTCAACAAACACACAAAAACCTGTGGTTGATTTTCGATCACTTGGCGATCCAGCCCAATCTGCATCTGTAAACGCTGTAACCCAAAGTTCTTATATATAATACATTTCCCTGGTGTAGCTTTCAAATAGCGAAGGATACACATCACTGCACTCCAATGTGAATTTTTAGGATCCGCCATAAACTGGCTAACTATACTAAGAGGAAAAGAGATGTCAGGCCTCATCACAGTCAAATAATTAAGCTTATCAATCAATCTACGATATCGTCTTGGATCAGTAAGTGGCCCCCTGCTCTGGATATAGCTTGACATTATGATCCATAGGCGAGTCAATAGGCTTACACTCAGACATCTTTGCTTTCTTAAGCATATCAAGAACATACTTCCTTTGAGTTACAAAGATACCGTCCTGAGGAGAAAAACGTGCCACCTCAATGCCAAGAAAGTATTTCAACTCTCCTAAGTCTTTAGTGCTGAACTTCTTCTGAAAATAAGCTTTTAACTCGGTAATACATTTTGCATCGTTGCCTGTGATTATAATATCATCAACATAAACAACCATCAAAATCCTGCAGCCTCCTCGATTTCTAAAGAAAACTGAATGATCAATGCTGCTTTTGTATAATCCAAACGCTTGAACAACGCTAGTTAATCTCTCAAACCAAGCACGCAGAGACTGTTTGAGACCATATAAAGATTTCTGAAGTTTGCAGACTTTACCAGACCCGCCTGAGCAACAAAACCATATGGTTGCTCCATATATACTTCCTCGTTTAAGTCACCGTGAAGAAATGCATTCTTCATATCAAGCTGATGTGGCGGCCACTTGTACGTGGCTGCAAGTGATAGGAATATACGTACAAACGACATCTTTGCCACAGAAGAAAATATCTCATCATAATTTTCTCCATAAGTCTGAGAATAGCCCTTGGTAACAAGTCTGGCCTTCAAACGAGCCAATGAGCCGTCTGGATTAAGGTTTATGGTATGTACCCATTTGCAACCAATTGCTCTCTTTCCAACAGGCAACTGGGTAAGCTTCCACATATCATTCAAGCATAAGATCAACATTTCTTCTTCCATGGTTTTCCTCCATCCGGGATGACCCAGAGTATTAAATATAGAAGAAGGAATATCATAGGAATCAACAGCAGCAACAAATGTTCAATACGAGGGAGAAAGTCTAGCATATGTGACATGATATGATGGAGGATAGAGAGGTTTAGTGGTATGGGTACCTTTGCGAAGGGCAATTGGAAGATCAAGATCAGTATGAATTAGATCTGAATCTGGAACATGTATAAGTTCTTCAATGACTAGAGGCCCCTCTTCCTTATTTTCTTCCACCTGAATTGGTTGCTCAATTAAATGATCATCTAGTTCTGAAATATTTGGTGCCGCTGAGACAGAAGGATTGGTTAGAGAAGATTCGATAACAAGAACATCATTTTCATTAATAGGAAAATCCTCTCTAAGTGACTGGGGTATTACATTAGTACTAAAGAAATGTGTATTTTCATGAAAGGTCGCATTAGCAGAGACGAAGACTATATTGAGTTCTTTGCTATAACACTTGTATCCCTTTTGACTCCGAGAATATTCTAAGAAAACACACTTAATGGACTTAGGATCAAGCTTTAATAAGCTAGGTTGATGATTGTGGACAAAACAAGTACAACCAAAAACATGTGGAGGAAGAGAAAATAAAGGTTTAGAAGGAAATAAAATAGAGATTGGAATTTCTCCCCTTGAGACCGAACTTGGTAGATGATTGATAAGATGTCAAGCAGTGAGAATGTCATCATCCAAAAAAACGTTTAGAAACATTCATGTGGAACAAAAGAGAACGCGTGACCTCCAACAGATGTTTATTCTTTCATTTAGAAACATCATTTTGTTAAGGTGTACAGGGACATGAGGACTTATGTATAATACTAAAGGTGTCAAGAAACTGAGCAAACTTTTTACTAAAGTAATCATTTGCATTATCACTTCTCGGAGTTTTGATATTAATACCAAATTGATTTTGCACCTCAGTAACAAATGATTTAAAGGCATCAAAGATTTCGGTTCTAGATTTCAACAAATATAGCCATGTCACTCGAGAGTAATCATCAATAAAAATAACAAAATATCGAAAACCATGGTTTGACGTAATGAGATATGGCCCCCAAACACCCTAAAATTTTTGTAACAACTCCAATTTCAATGTACATAAAATTGTTTAAAAAATTAATGTACAATTGGGGTATTTACAATTCCTGTGAATGCTATAAGAATTTGATTTGCTTTAGAACAGCAAGAAAACACTTGTAGCTCATTGGTAAAGCATTGCACTGCTGTGACATAGCACCCGAGTTCAAATCCCATCAGCCACATTATCTTTTTATTAAAATTTCTTTTAATCTTTTAGAAGCCCAAGGGTTTACACATGCACAACACGTAAACTGAAGAGTCACAAAGTATTTAAACATGTGCACTGAAGAAACTAAGCGACAAGGACACGTAGCACCAAACCCTAGCCCCCCCGGTCGGTGAAAGACCGGCGAAACCCTCTTTTTCCCCGATACTGCCGGGCCCAACCGTGGGAAATGCTCCCATTCTTTTCCCCCTGCGACCCCTTGTCCTACCCCACTCCCCCTACACTGTTTATCTTCTCTGCAATTAATCAGAGAATTAAAATACCCCATTTTATCAAATTTTAATGCATATTTTAAATGCATTCTTTAACACACCAAACCCTAATTTCTCCTATAAATACCACATCTCATTTCACCCCTCCTCACTCACAATTCCCTGCCAAAACTCTCAAAAACTTTCAAGTCCTAATTATGTACAAGTGGAGTTAGCGAAGGGCGAAGCTCCGACGAAATTCCGGCGACGATACAAGGAGATTCCGGCGACAAAACGACATCCCGACACTCCCCAATACTTCTCCTACCTCTTACCTCTCATTGAATCCAGTAAGTCCCATCTTCCTCTCTCCTTCTCTATTCTAAAAATCTTAAATACTAAAACCCGACGGAAGCGGAGTTAATCCGACTTCCGATTCGGTTTTTCTTTAAAAATCCTATTTTTTTTAAACAAGAAAATACCAAACTTTTATATTATGTTCAATAAACGTTAACAAACATATTAAACAAGTTTCACATCAAAAGAATTTATATTGCAATTTTTATCGCAGTTTTACAGTAAAATACCACATACTTTAGTTTCCGACATAAACAACATATTACCTTTAGATAGTTCACGAGGTAATGACCTACCTCATCACCACACACATCTCTATCACAGCACGATGAAGTTTTTGGAATTTATTCTTGGGATAAACGACTTTGCAAATAAATAACATCAACTTATAAAACCATTTCTATAAAAAGATGTATTATACATTTCCTTGCAATTGTGCCTCTACAACCCATTTTTGGGGACCCCGTTCGGGATGGTGCGGATTATCGCATATTCTCGGGCCTAGTAGAGCGAGATGCAGACATCCGCAAGGAGAATTCGATCTCGATTGAATTTTTATATATTTTTCTTTAGAAAAATGAGATTTCTACAAGAAAATAAATAAATTATTTTCATTAAATATATATATACCTATTATCAAAATACCTATTTTAATTATATAAATATTCCAAGTTTTTTAAATCAAAGGAACCACTATTACATGAAAATACCATTCAAATACATCACAATTCCAATATTTCAATAAAACACCATATATTATGAAGTTATGTTTTATTCACTAGAAATTTCACTTGTATAAAAATATACATTTATGAAAACCCTAATGACGATAATTAAATGCTTGAGCTGTATTTTGAAAATTATATCAAACTATTTTCACATAAACCCCCATCAAGTTATACTAAATTACAATAAGAACCCTAGTAAACATAGGTTTAAGCGGGACCAGTCTCTTGAGCCTCAGGGAGCCGGAGATATGGGTGCTTGCCTATTTAAGGTAGATAATCTAATAAACGGTGTTATCAACACGGTAATTGTCTTGGAAAAAGACACAAATCCTGCCGTCCATGTGCAGCAGTTACCGATAACATCAAAACTAATTCAGAATTTCAAGTTCTTTTTCAAAGTATCCGACTCAGACTGAGTCTCAATCTAATCAATCTGATTTGAATGTGATTCAAGTATAAACTACAATTCAACATGAATCCGTCTATTCAATCTATATCAATCTATATTGACCGAACCGAACCATGGATATACCCCGTCTACATGACCCTCCATTTATATCCATTCCATTTACTGATATCATGGTTTCGGCAAGTCATTCATATACAATTTACAATACAAGACAATACAATACAAACAATACAATCAAGACATCGCGGGATTTATAAGGGGTAGATTGGTACGAAAGGTATTAAAAGTGGCACGAGACTGTAACCATAATACACCTAACCTGAATATCCATTTCCGTTGTACCGTGGCTGAACGGTTCCTTGTGCTCCGTATACCTAGTCTCCGGAATAGTGGGACTCCTCTCGTATACATTGGCATTTTCTGTACCAAGCTACAAACAACAGCGTTAACAATATAATACAACTTTAAAAGTTACATTCTCCTTCTATCTATTCGGTCTATACCTATTCTTTGGGACTTACCGAGCGATTGTTCGCTGGCGACATTCCTTTATTCTTTCTTTGGAATGTTGTCAGGTGGATCGGACCTTCTGGAGACAGAGCCCAGTAGCGAGGACTTGGATCGGTTAACCTTCGACCCGGAGCTCTAGATTACTTGTACATATTTTCATTTCTGTTATGCCATTGTTTAGGCATTGCTTTCATTCCATGTATTTACATTTCAGCTGTATTGTAAAAAGAATATTGAATAAATAAGTTGATGTTCATTTACATCTTGTCTCTTGTGTACTATACTTTATATTGCTTAGATACGCTTAGCGTGTTTACTTCTGAGTAAATGCGTAGCGGACCCATCGCATCTCCTTGCCCGTACACTGGGAAGCGGGGCGTGACACTTTTTGTACAAAATTTTTGTAAAGTACAGAAATGAGTACCTTAGCCTGAGCACAACTTAAAAGTATTTCTTATTTGAGAACAACAAGAAAGCACATGTAGCTCATTGGTAAAGTCTTGCACTACTGTGACATAGCACTTGTGTTCAAATCCCCTCAGCCACATATTATTTTTTTATGATTTTTTAAAAACTTTTTGGAAGCCCATAAGTTTACACGTGCAATATACGTAAAATGAAAAATCAGATTAAATCAAACATGTGGAAATTATTATATGAACATGTTAGTGTATATGCCCTAGAGGCCATTACTGTATCATACTGTATTGTATATTACTTGATGGAAGCTTGGGATATTCACCTTGTATTGACATTCTTGCTCAAAATGGTAGTATGCTACTTGGTTTGTTTCTGCTTTAATGTGTGCATGTGTTTCTTTTAGCATATCGCCTTTACACATTAGTGGAGCCCTTAGGATCTTTGCTTGATTACCAGCGTTATGATGGCAGTCACACTCGTGGGGGCTGGGTAATCTACAAGCACATCCTTATGCAGGTCCCTAGTCGCAGGACTATCGAGACAAGGCATCGATACTCCGGAGTAGACTAGCGTATGCGCTTCTTATCCCAGCTTGGGAGACGGTCTGTCCCACAGCCGTCAGTACGTCGTACTTGAGATAGTATGCGGGTGCTCGTTAGGTTACGAGTACACTGGACATGACTCGTTGGGAACTGTTGGTTGGTATTATACCTATCGTCAGTTATCAGTTCCCAGGTGACATGAGTACAGCTTAGTCCGTTGACTTGACACTGTCACTTCGCCTCGAGTGTGTTCCCACTGTACTTTGATTACTACCCTACCACGGCTCAAAGGAGTCGTGCAAATAGGTAGTTTTTGGGCGCAGTCCCGAAGCACTTGGAGGCAGTGACGGTTAGACAGGATTCGTCTCTCCCGGTATTGGGGGTTGATATCGCGCTGTGTCTAGCAGAGCCATTACACAAAATCCCTAGCCAGGGCAAGCAAGATAGACTGGTAGGTTTCCAGTGTTATCTCAGGTGTTCTGGGCTACACTCCGGCACGACTTGTACCGCTAGTAGGGGACTGACGTTTACCGCCCCCCTAGGCCCGCCATGCGATGTTCTTAGACGAACAGACCGGACTGTACGGAGACTGTCACATTCAGGCTCAGTAGGAGTTCAGATGGGGTTTACCTCGTCAGTCTTCTTATCGGCATCTACCTGGGGACCGTTACGTACAGCTAGTGCCGCTTGCGGTCTGTGGTTAAATCCACTGCCAGCGTAGTATCGAGTCTTTAGAGTCCCACACAGAGGGTTATTCGCCTTTAGGCAAAATGAGTAGAGGTCGCATGGTATTGCGACAAGGTTCGTTCACATCCGCGCACTTGTGCACGTTTGGTGTCCGGACAGCTTATACGAGCGGGCTTTGGTTTAAGCCGGATCCTAGTATATGATTTGGGATTGGTTTTATCTCATTGTATTCGTGTTCCTCGGAACACGGATACGGGTGTGTATGCACAGTTGACTGAGACAGAAGCAGAGGACTTTGATTAGGGTTGATGACCATTGTCATTTTTCTTAACCCTAATGTTTATGTATGAATTATGATTTATTGATATTAGTTAATTATAATTGTGCATGGTTAGGGTTGTTGACCTTTTGACTATACTTGACTTGTTGACCTAGGTTGACAAGTTGACCATCATCATTCCATATGAAAGATGCTCTTTGATCCTTGCAAAAACATTTAATGTGAAATGATAATGGTCATTTCTTGATTAACCATGACAATTATCTTGACTAATTATCTATTATTCATAAATCACATATATGTTAGAAGGGTTGTATTATGCTTCTCACTTTATCATTTCCATTCTCTCTCCTCCTCTTCCTCTCTCTCTAGCTCTCCCCTCTCATGTGTTGAGAACCATTTGAGCTTGAGATAATCCCTCCAAAAACACTCTCTACTCTTTCTAAGGTCCTAGGTCTAGCACACCAAGCACCTTAGTTACTTCTAGTTTGAGGTTGGAGCCAAAAGTTGAAGCCCTCGGGTGGATCTTTCTTCGGCAAAAGAAGGCGACAAGGAGAACCCATTCTTTCACTCCAAGGAGCAAGGAGAGAAGGACTTGAAGACCTAGGTATAACCCACTTTCCGAGTAGCTAAACTCTTTATCTTTGTTAGTTAGTTTTTGTTTAGCAAAGATCCCTCCTTTACATAGTCCATGTTGCCTAGAGTTGTAAAAATCGAATTTTTCATAACGTTTCCGTCTTCCCGCAAGCACCAGGGTGGGCAACGTGGACTTACAGTGGTATCAGAGCCTAGCTAAACACAAACTAACTAGTTAGCAAAGTATATAGAACTTCGATCGCAAAAAAAAATCGCAAAACATTTTTTCAAAACCCTAACTTTCTGCCGATTTTTAAACCTGCTTTAAAAATAATAAATCATATCTTAAAAATCGGCTTAGGCTTTTTTAAGTACAGGCAAGAAAAACGACCCACTGAACCGACCAACTCACCGCGGTTCCGCGGCCGAGTTGACTCGGCCGTGGATCGTTTTTCCTGCAGTTTACTTCTGGGGGTGTTTTATGATTTTTGAGATAGTTTGTTTCCACCCAGATTTTCCAGAGAACAAGTTGGTTTTTGGGGTGGTCACAAATCCGTATTTTTGATCGAACTTCTTTACACTTTGGCTAATGGGTTATATCTGTGATGTGATATATGTATTGAACGTCCGCTAATCGCTATACGTCGATTAGTGGGGGTTATACATATCTGTGATCTGTAATGTTGTTGGTATGTGTATATGAATTCGTTGAATTGTCGCGGATGAATAGCCGGGGGTTGTGAGATGAGAGTTTTCTTATTTTTTCAATTCTTGTAATATGTAAATTGATGTAATAATTATTTGTATGGCCACACAACCGGGTCGGGGTTGTAGCCGTCATTGTATAATTTCTTTTTACTGTTTTTGCTCCTAGGATAGACCCAAGGTGGGGTGCACAAACTCCCGGATATCTCGAAGTGCCGAGTGGCCTACTCACGGTGTTGAGGGAGGTTGCTTCGCTTCGGGTACTTGGCGGGTAGTTTTCCGCACCCGTAGGGGTCTAGGATGGGGTTTGGCTACTCATCGCGACCGTGTAATCCGTTCTTCGTTACAGGCTCGTACGAATTGCGGATTCCTAGTATATCCAATGTATTCATCTGTGATCTGGAATGGCTATCATTGCATGTGACGAATGTTTATATATATCTATATGATATCTATTTAGGCGTTGCTTATGTTTTGCATCCGCGCTAGTCCAGCCCCCGCTCTGTTGTTAGTTAAGTAACCTAACGGGTGATGACGGGACCCCGTGGCGAATGTGGATGGCATAAGCGTACGTCATATTTTCGTTGTTTTCTGCAATGGTAGGTTTAAATGATGGGACACATTGGAATTAATGCAAGATAAAATAAACCAAGTAAAAGTCGTTGGAACATTTTGAAAACCACTCGGTTCTTTTCAAAACCAAACTTTTAATTGCGGAGCTTGAACCACTCCTTTTGAAAGCTATCTCGTTCCTTCGATTATATCAAGTTCACTACGTTCACGGTTTCGCCAAAACCATTCGTAGCCCTCCGTCGTTTCACATGAATGGTCAATAAGTATTCAAGCTATGTATGTTGGCCAAAGTCAAGGCATAGTGATTGGTAGCTATTGGGTATTCATGTGCAGCATAGATAGATGTGTTGGTTTTGGGCAGTCGTTCTACCATTTTGGCCAAAGTCAAGGGTATGTGCGGGTGGGATCAAATTAACCTAGAGAATGACGGGTAGAACTTGACATGTGACTTATGATATTTTGGCCAAAGTCAAGGTCATAAGAGCATGGGGCAAAAGTCCACATCGGGAGTTTCAAAAGAACTGAAACTTGCTAGCGTTGCATACCATTTGGAGTGTGATGATTCTGGTAGGATTCCTTCAGTTTTGTCACACAATGATATTTGGATCCCGATCCTACTGTGAGTATATGCTACTCCTCCGGAACTTTCTCACTTAACGATCAATGCTATAAACCAAGTAGGTGTCTAGAAGGTGTTAGCGGGGCTACGCCCACAGGGAAAATAGGTTACTTAATTAAGGAACTTCGCGAAAGCGTTGGAAAATCTCCCTCGAAGTACCGACACTGGCCTGGCTGAACGGTTAAGCAAGTATTGTACGGTGAGATTGATCCCGACTAGTTCTTCCTTTATGGTTTGAGGAGGGATTCGAGAGACAGTAGGAGCCATCCTGTTTAGACAAATTAAAAACCACTCTAAACTTGCAAGAGCATCATGCTAAAGTGTTTCTTCTCTCTCTCCTAATTGCAGCGACCATTTATCATGACTGGACTTAAGTTACTTCTAGATAAAAACATACTGACAGGGCCAAACTACAAAGATTGGCTCAGGAATGTCAAAATGGCAATCACTTATGACAAGTTGGGGTATCTTCTTACCTCCAAGGCTCCCCTGTCCCAGGTCCCACCTCCAGTGTCGCGGATAAGGAAATCCGTAAGACTTGGGAGATCGACTGCGCGAAGGCCAAGTGCCTCGTGCTTGCCTCTATGGACAACGAACATCAGAGGAGGCACGAGAATATGGACCTCGAATCCATATTTCTCCATACAAAAGAACTGTATGGAGAGCAATCTCGTATCGTCAGATACGAAGTGTCGAAGAAGTTGTTTTCGGCAAGATTGGCCGTCGGATCATCGGTAGCGGAACACGTGCTTAAGATGATTGGCTACATAAAGGAGCTCGCGGACCTTGGGACCACGTTGGAGAATGAGCTCTATACGGACTTGATTCTCCAGTCCCTTCCTTCCACTTACGCCCAGTTCATCCTGAACTTCAACTTGCAGGAAAAGGAAGTTGAACTTTCAGAACTCCTCAACATGCTGAGGAGTGCAGAGGGCACCCTACAAAAAGGTAGGGAAACATCCACTTTGTTTGTAGGAGGATCTTCCTCTTCTAGGTCCAGGGCGAAAGCCAAGGGAAAGAAGAAGAAAACCCCCGCCAAACCAAGGGGCGGTGTTAGTAAGATGGATACGAAGGGAAAGGCAAAAGCAACAAAGGTAGCGGGGAAGCTTGTGGATAAGGAAGAATGCTTTTACTGTCACAAGAGTGGACACTGGAAGAAAGATTGCAGGGCTTGGAAAGCCAGAACACAGGATCTGAAGCAGGTTGCGGCTTCAGCTTCAGGTGTGTATGTTATTGAAAACTGTCTATCAATAAACTCTACTTCCTGAGTATTGGATACCGGATCAGGATCTCATATCTGTAATTCTTTGCAGGCGTTGAGAAAGTGTAGGTTTTTTAAAGCAGGCGACATGACCCTCAAAGTTGCAAACGGAGCTAGCATGGATGCTGAGGCCGTGGGGGACTATCACCTGGGAATGTCAGATGGACATGTTTTGGTTCTACGTAATTGCTTTTTTGTACCCAACGCAATTTGTAATATCATTTCTGTATCTTTGATTTCTAAAGAAGGTTATGAATTTGCGTTTGTAAGTAATGTTGTAAACATTCACCTTAATCAAGTTCTGATTGGGTCAGGTACATTGAGCAATGGTATTTACGTATTAAACCAACCACAGATTTTCAATGTCCAGAATACACACAAAGAAAGTCTCCGGAAACAAATCAGACTTTCTTATGGCATTGTAGACTGGGTCACATCAATGAGAGAAGGTTGTCGAAGTTACATACAGAAGGATATTTGGATCCGTTCGAATATCAATCATATGCAACTTGTCAATCCTGTCTCAAAGGAAAGATGACAAAGACTCCGTTCACTGGACACGGAGTGAGAGCGAGCGAGCTCTTGGGACTCGTACACAGCGACGTGTGCGGTCCAATGTCTACGCATGCACGAAGCGGTTATTCTTACTTCATTACTTTTACGGATGACTTTTCAAGGTACGGTTATGTCTTCTTAATGAAACATAAATCCGAAGCCTTTGGAAAATTCCAGGATTATAAGAATGAAGTAGAAAAACAAACAGGCAAAAGTATCAAGACACTGAGATCTGATCGAGGTGGTGAATACTTGAGTGCCGAGTTCCTGGACTACTTAAAAGAGAATGGAATTCTCTCTCAGCTTACTCCTCCATACACTCCGCAACATAACGGTGTATCGGAGAGACGGAACCGAACCCTATTGGATATGGTACGGTCCATGATGAGTAACGCTGAGTTACCGCGATCATTCTGGGGATATGCGCTAGAATCAGCTGCATACCTTTTGAACCGAGTTCCAACTAAGACTGTGCCTACCACACCATATCAGATGTGGTGTGGGAAGAGACCCTATCTTAATCACATTAAGACATGGGGATGTCCAGCTTTTGTCAAAAAGCAGCATGCGGACAAGCTCGAGGCACGCTCAGTACAGTGCAAGTTTGTGGGATATCCAAAGAACTCCAAGGGATATTTCTTCTATTGCGAAGAGGAACAAAAGGTATTTGTTTCTCGTCATGCACACTTCTTGGAAACTCAGTTTTTGGAAAAACAGATAAGTGGGAGCGCAATAGAACTAGAAGAAATTCCAGAACCACGAGCTATTACTGAAAGCTTAGTAGAACCAGAGGGTTCGAAAGATTAGGACATTCCTACGCCGCTCCGCAGAAGTAGTAGGCAGTCTCATCCGCCCGAGAGATACTACGGTTTTCTCATAGACGGGGATAGAGAGGATTGCATCATTGATAGTGATGAGCCTACTAGCTTCCAGCAGGCCATTCAGAGCGTTGACTCAATGGCTGGATGCAATGCGGACCGAAATGGAGTCCATGTACACCAACAAAGTATAGACGTTGGACATTGCTCCAGATGGGGTAAAACCCGTAGGATGCAAATGGATCTTCAAAAGGAAGATTGGTGTAGATGGACAGGTTGAGACCTATAAAGCTAGACTTGTTGCAAAGGGTTTCCGTCAAAGACCCGGCTTGGACTATGACGAAACCTTTTCTCCAGTAGCTATGCTGAAATCCATTCGGATCATTCTTGCCATTGCTGCCTTCCACGATTATGAGATTTGGCAAATGGACGTAAAGACCGCTTTTCTAAATGGAAATTTAGAGGAGTGTGTCTTTATGGACCAGCCAGAGGGTTTCATTCAGAGTGGGAGCAACGGAAAGGTGTGCAAGTTGCTTAAGTCCATCTATGGACTAAAGCAGGCATCGCGGAGTTGGAACATCTGTTTTGATGAGACGGTCAAGGAATTTGGCTTTATCAAAAATCGAGATGAATCATGCATCTATAGTAGATTTGTAGCGAGAACTGTAGTATTCCTCGTTTTATACGTGGATGGCATTCTCTTGATAGGAAATGACATTCCTATGCTACAATCTGTCATAGGGTTCTTGTCACACAGGTTCTCCATAAAAGACCTGGGTAATGCCTCATACATTCTGGGGATCTGGATCCATCGTGACAGATCCAAAAGGATATTAGGACTCTCACAGTCCAGGTACATCGACACCATACTGAAAATGTTCAGTATGGAAGATTCCAAGCGCGGTAATCTACCGGCTTGTCACGGGATCACCCTCTCCAAAGAGATGTCTCCCAAGACTGATTTGGAAAGGGATCGCATGTCTATTATACCTTACGCTTCTGCGGTAGGCTCTATAATGTATGCGATGTTGTGTACCAGACCAGATGTAGCTTATGCACTGAGTGTGGTAAGCCGGTATCAGTCAAACCCTGGGGAGAAACACTGGATAGCGGTAAAGAACATTCTCAAGTATCTGAGAAGGACTAAGGAGATGTTCTTGGTGTATGGCGGAAAAGACCTCCAGATCGAGGCCTTTGTTGACTCCAGCTTCCAGAGTGACAAGGATGATTCCAAGTCCATGTCGGGTTATGTCTTTACCCTCTATGGAGGGGCGGTATGTTGGAAGAGTTCCAAACAGGAAACCGTTGCTGACTCGACGATGGAAGCGGAATATATCGCTGCTGCAGATGCCGCAAAAGAAGCTGTCTGGATAAAGAAGTTCTTCACGGAGCTTCAGGTGGTTCCTACCATTGTTGATTCAATACCGCTGTATTGCGATAACAACGGAGCTATAGCTTTAGCGAAGGAACCCAGGTCCCATCAGAAGTCCAGGCACATCTTGAGGCGGTATCACCTGATCAGGGAGATCGTGGGTCGCCAGGAGATCGAGGTTCAGAGAGTTGCTACGGAAGATAACACTGCTGATCCATTCACGACGGCCTTACCCCAGACTCAGTTCGAGCGGCTGATCGAGATGATAGGTCTTCGATACGCCAGTACATGGCCTTAGTGCAAGTGGGAGATTGTTAGTGTATATGCCCTAGAGGCCATTACTGTATCATACTGGATTGTATATTACTTGATGGAAGCTTGGGATATTCACCTTGTATTGACATTCTTGCTCAAAATGGTAGTATGCTACTTGGTTTGTTTCTGCTTTAATGTGTGCATGTGTTTCTTTTAGCATATCGCCTTTACACATTAGTGGAGCCCTTAGGATCTTTGCTTGATTACCAGCGTTGTGATGGCAGTCACACTCGTGGGGGCTGGGTAATCTACAAGCACATCCTTATGCAGGTCCCTAGTCACAGGACTATCGAGACAGGGCATCGATACTCCGGAGTAGACTAGCGTATGCGCTTCTTATCCCAGCTTGGGAGACGGTCTGTCCCACAGCCGTCAGTACGTCGTACTTGAGATAGTATGCGGGTGCTCGTTAGGTTACGAGTACACTGGACATGACTCGTCAGGAACTGTTGGTATTATACCTATCGTCAGTTATCAGTTCCCAGGTGACATGAGTACAGCTTAGTCCGTTGACTTGACACTGTCACTTCTCCTCGAGTGTGTTCCCACTGTACTTTGATTACTACCCTACCACGACTCAAAGGAGTCGTGCAAACAGGTAGTTTTTGGGTGCAGTCCCGAAGCACTTGGAGGCAGTGACGGTTAGACAGGATTCGTCTCTCGCGGTATTGGGGGTTGATATCGCGCTGTGTCTAGGAGAGCCATTACACAAAGTCCCTGGCCAGGGCAAGCGAGATAGACTGGTAGGTTTCCAGTGTTATCTCAGGTGTTCTGGGCTACACTCCGGCACGACTTGTACCGCTAGTAGGGGACTGACGTTTACCGCCCCCTAGGCCCGCCATGCGATGTTCTTAGACGAACAGACCGGACTGTACGGAGACTGTCACATTCAGGCTCAGTAGGAGTTCAGATGGGGTTTGCCTCGTCAGTCTTCTTATCGGCATCTACTTGGGGACCGTTACGTACAGCTAGTACCGCTTGCGGTCTGTGGTTAAACCCACTGCCAGCGTAGTGTCGAGTCTTTAGAGTCCCACACAGAGGGTTATTCGCCTTTAGGCAAAATGAGTAGAGGTCGCATAGTATTGCGACAAGGTTCGTTCACATCCGCGCACTTGTGCACGTTTGGTGTCCGGACAGCTTATACTAGCGGGCTTTGGTTTAAGCCGGATCCTAGTATATGATTTGGGATTGGTTTTATCTCATTGTATTCGTGTTCCTCGGAACACGGATACGGGTGTGTATGCACAGTTGACTGAGACAGAGGCAGAGGACTTTGATTAGGGTTGATGACCATTGTCATTTTTCTTAACCCTAATGTTTATGTGTGAATTATGATTTATTGATATTAGTTAATTATAATTGTGCATGGTTAGGGTTGTTGACCTTTTGACTATACTTGACTTGTTGACCTAGGTTGACAAGTTGACCATCATCATTCCATATGAAAGATGCTCTTTGATCCTTGCAAAAACATTTAATGTGAAATGATAATGGTCATTTCTTGATTAACCATGACAATTATCTTGACTAATTATCTATTATTCATAAATCACATATATATGAGAAGGGTTGTATTATGCTTCTCACTTTATCATTTCCATTCTCTCTCCTCCTCTTCCTCTCTCTCTAGCTCTCCCCTCTCATGTGTTGAGAACCATTTGAGCTTGAGATAATCCCTCCAAAAACACTCTCTACTCTTTCTAAGGTCCTAGGTCTAGCACACCAAGCACCTTAGTTACTTCTAGTTTGAGGTTGGAGCCAAAGGTTGAAGCCCTCGGGTGGATCTTTCTTCGGCAAAAGAAGGCGACAAGGAGAACCCATTCTTTCACTCCAAGGAGCAAGGAGAGAAGGACTTGAAGACCTAGGTATAACCCACTTTCCGAGTAGCTAAACTCTTTAGCTTTGTTAGTTAGTTTTTGTTTAGCAAAGATCCCTCCTTTACATAGTCCATGTTGCCTAGAGTTGTAAAAATCGAATTTTTCATAACGTTTCCGCCTCCCTGCAAGCACCGGGGTGGGCAACGTGGACTTACAGAACAGACCACGACATGTGGCACAAATCCCACCCCATTCCTCACTGAAATGGCCGGCGAGATCAAGGTTTTGGCCGGCGCCGCCGGGCCAGACCGTATGTAATGCTCCCAAATTTTTAACCTTAGTCCCTTGGCCTCCCCCGCTACTCCTCTTCTGTTTGTTTTTCCTGCAATTAACCAGAGGATTAAAAATCACCATTAAACCAATGTTTTAATGCATTTTAATTCTCATTTTTAATTTCCTAAACCCTAATTCTATCCTTACCACCCCATATCTAGCCCTTTCTATTCTGAAATCTATTTGTCAAAACTCTCAAATTTTTCCAAGTCAAATAAGTTGTACAAATGGAGTTAGCCAAGGTCAAGTTCCGGCGACGATTCGGGAAGATTCCGGCGATCCCACGACTTCACGAAGCTCTCAAAAACTTCCTCCACCTCTTCTCTCTACACTAATCTAGTAAGTCCCCTCTCCTTCTCTCTCTTCCTATTATAAAAGGTTCTCTTTTCAAAACTCGTCGGAAGTAGAGTTAATCTGACATCCGATTCTAAATTTGTTAAAAAACCTAACTTTTCTTAATAACAAATCAACCATTTCTTTATATATTGTTTAGCGACCATAAACCAATATTGAGAACAAGTTTCAATTTAAAATACCATGCTATGCAACTTGTATTACACTTTTACAGTTAAATACCATAAAATTTACTTACGGCAGTCTTCTATCATAATTGCTCATATTACCTTTAGAAAAACCTCACGAGGTAATGAACTTGTTCACTATAGTGCCCTCAAGTCAATTATTGGATCGCAGGCACGTGATTGCAATGATTGAGGGAGGACCTATACCGGTAGAACAGTCTTACTCGAGATGATAGTGTGCTATCTGGTTTGTCTTTATCATCGTGTACATGCTTCACGTGACATTATAGATCACTATTACATGTTGATAGAGCCCATAAGATTCATGCTTGACTACCGGCAGTATGATGGCGATCATATACGTGAGAGTTGGGTGGTCTATAAGCACATCCTTAAAATGTCCATAGTCGTGGGAGTTTCGAGACTGGGCATCGATACTCCAAGAGTAGACTAGTGTATACTGATCGAGACCCCGACGAGAGGCGGTGGCCGGTCTCACAAGCCATTGGTTTTAGTTGGTTCACCTAAGATATATACATGTGCTCATTGGGTTATGAGTACACCGAACAGACTCGCCGGGAACATGCTCGTTGGTATTATACCTATTTCAGATAGCAGTTCCCTGGTGACATGTGTACAGGTTAGTCTATCGACCTAAGATCGTCATTTATCTCGTATGAGTTCCCACTATGCTTTGATTACTACCCTACCATGGCTCAAAGGAGTCGTGCAAACAGGTTTTAGTTGGGTACAGTCCCAAGCCACATGGAGGCAGTGAGCGGATCGTCAGGGGATTCGTCTCTCCCGGTATTGGGGGTTGATGTCGTGGAGTGCACGGGTGGCCATCACCAGAAATCCTTGGCCAAGGTAGTCGAGAATTACTGATTCAGATCAGTAGTTTCTCAGGTGGTGATAGGCTTCATACCGACACTAAATGTCGCGTTATTAGGGGTCTGACTTTATCCACCCCCTAGACTCGATATGCGATACTCATAGACGAACGAACCAGACAGTACGGATATTGTCACTGTCAGGCTCAGTAGAAGTTTCAGGATTAGTTCGCTCGTCGGCCTCCCTTTCTCTCAATACCTGGGTAGCCGTTACGTACAGCTAGTGCCACTGACGTGCTTGTGGTTAAACCCACCGCCAGCGTATTGATGTGTCTTTAGAGTCCCACACAGAGGGTTTCCCTGCTTCGGGCGAAACGTTGTAGAGGCCGTATGGTTTTATGGCAGGGTTCGATCATGTACGTGCACTTGTGCATGGATCATGATTCAGACGGATAATACTAGTGGGCTTTGGTTTAAGCCGGATCCTAGTATTATATTGTTGGATTATTTTCGTCTCGTAGTATTCGTATTCTTTCGGAATACGGAAGCGGGTATATATATACGGATGATGGGTTTTCTTGTAATTCCGTAACAAGATTACTTTAGAGGTTGCCAATTCTTTTATTGTGTTAAACATTTAGTTTAAATGTTTATTTGGTGGGAAAGTGTGAGTGATGGTTTGCATTAACTCATGCATGTGCATTTGGTGACTCATGGTGTTGAGTCATGAGTGATTCACGGTGACATGCATAGTTTTTGTTTTGTGTATGATATTTGTGTGAGATATTATTGGTGTAAGGATGGCAGATCTTTTGTGGTGAGAATTTTTCTTTAGTTGCCTACACACAATATAATAGCACACAACAAATACTCACACAACATAACAAGGAAAAAGGCAACCACCATCTTTTCTTCACTTGCTTTTTCCATTGCTTCACGCTTTCCTCTCTTGGCATCTTCTTCAACCTCCACCCTATATGTCTCATGTGTTGAGAAACCTAGGGTGTATTGAGACAAAGTAATCACAAACACTCTCTACTTCATCTTGGTTATCTAGGTTAGCAAACTAGATAATCGAGTTGCTTCAGTTTTGAGGTCGGAGCCCGTATTACTAACTCTCAAGTTGGATCGTCTTCGATGGGGGGAGACCGGAGATCAAACATGATCGAGGAAGCCGCGAGAAGCTTGGGACAGAGGTTAAAGACCGAAGGACACGGATCATTCGGTATAACCTCTCTAAACTCCTTTTCATATAGCTAGTTTAGGGTTAATGGCCGATTCGTAGATTAGGGTTCCGTTAGCGCCGGTTTTTTAAAGTTTTTGTTCCGCATTTGGCCACGGATTGATGGCCGGGGCCCTGGCGTAACCCAACATAGTATTAGAGCCAACCCATTAACCACATACTAGTTGTTTTAGACGATGTTAAAGTATCGAAACCGAAACAATTCCAAAACAATACCAACGATATTCTAGTTTCTGTCAATTTTATTTTAGTCTTCTAAAAATATTTAAGCAATTGCAGAAGATTACCTATATGACCACTAGAACACACCCCAAACACGAGCCCCAGATTCATAATTGGACCAGCCAGATCACCAAAATCCCTGATGTGGCCGGTTTTAGGAATGAGTTTGGACTTGGAATTTTTAGTGTGCTCTGGTCTCTGGAATATTGGTTAAGTGGTATTGCTTGTTTTGCCCAGTTTGGATATACTGTTATCATTGGTTCAGGGGCTATTCGGGGTGTTTTCGAAATCGATATTTCTAACACTGTTTAAAGTTTTACAGTACATGCATTACTATATGCGACTGTGAATGTCATTAGAGCGGTACAACTTGTCTAATTGCTATAGTTCTTTTATACGGGTTTGCGAACGTGGCATTCATGTTGATGTTCTGTGTTGTGCTGTGTTGTGGCGGAATCGTCGTGGTGGATAGCTTGGGTGTAACGGTAGTACAGTTTAGTTTTATTTGTACATTTGTGATTGTGGGTTGAGCGTCCGACATGTGGACTGCCGTCACTGCCTGTTTGTATATTATTTGTTTGGGGCACGATCAGGTTGAGGTCAATGTCACCGTTGTACATAATTTCTTTTCTGTACTAGAATTACCCCGCAATGGAGTGCATGGATAGCCGGGTTTGTTTACCCCAATCAGAGCAAAGCTCTGTTCAAATTCCAAGGCGGGAGATGAAGCAACGCTTCATCTTCCCCCAATCAGAGCAAAGCTCTACTTTGAAAATTTAAACTTTAATAAATGAAGCAACGCTTCAGATCCTCTGCGCTGCGCGCAGGGCGCTACGTGTCAAAATCAGGCACGCCAGCGCAGGGAGCGCAGCACCCAATCAGAGCAAGGCTCTATTTAAAAAAAAAATTAAAAATTAAAGGAAGCAACGCTTCAGTGGCGCAAGCGCTGCGCTGCGCGACACGTGTCAGCGCAGTGGCGTAAGCGCAGTGGCGCTGCGCTGTGCGCTGGGCGACACGTGTCAGTGCAGTTGCGCTGCGCTGTGCGCTGCGTGACACGTGTCAAGCGCTGGGGCGTTTGCGCCAAACATAATTAAAATTCTAATAAGATTCTTCTGTTCTTGTTAAAACAAGAAGATTGCCTTCTGTAAAACAGAAGCCCTTGGATCAAAGATCCAACGGTGGGGAAAATTTCCCAAATCACTCAAAGAAGGATCTCTTTAACAAATTTAACAAATTTATGGGCACTTTATAAAGCCCCTAGACCCCAATTCAAAAGATCATCAACATTGTGAGAGATCAAGAACTTCAAACAGAGAGAACTCTGAAGAAATTTCAAGAAAAAGGTAAAAACCTTTAATATTAGAAGAATTTCTTCTAATGGATCATTGATCTAAGAACAAGATCAATGATCTTCAATAAAAAACAAATAATAATAGTGCCTTGCACTTTTTTATGAACCATTGGTTCTGGAATCTTAAAGATTCTCAAGATTATTGAAATGGTGCCTTGCACTTGCAAAAAACTGCACTGTTGCGCTCCTGGGTTGGCGCAAGCCACCAGAGAGCGCCACGTGTCAGCATCTGAATCATTTGCACTGTGCGCTTTTAAGATAGAGCCTTACTCTCTGAAATTGGCGCAACTCACCAGAGCGCGCCACGTGTCAGCAGCGCAAGCGCAGCGCACTGCGCTTGCGTGACACGTGTCATCACCGCAAGCGCTTGCGCTCATTGATTGGCGCAAAGCGCCTGACAAATGCAATGCATTGTGTACTAAAGGGCCAGGCCCAAATCAAAAAGGCCTAGTAGGCCAAAATAAATTGCAATGCAGTAAAAGTGCAGAGCCCAAGTAAAATTGATGCTCTGCATCTTTTATAAAAAGGGCAGAGCCCAAATAAAATGCAGAGCCCAGACAAAATTGGTGTTCTGCCTCATTTATAAATGGGCAGAGCCCAAACAAAATAAAAAAGAAAGCGCAATGCATTATTTAAAGGGGCAAAGCCCTAACACAGGCCTAATAGGCCAAAGATAAATGAAAGCGTTGAACATTTTTCAACTGGACTTAGCCCAATCATGGTCGTAAGTCCTCAAATTAAATTGACTGAGCACAGCTGCTCTCTTAAATCAATTTACATCCGGTTCGAGGGTACATCTCCGAACTCCTTTGACTCCTATCGTTGTAATCCTTCAACGACGTCAGAGAGGTGACGGGTCCCGACAACCACACATCAACACGGACTGTGGGGTCCTTAAACTCATGAATTTATGCGTCCTTAAACCAAGATACGGACTGTGGGGTCCTTAAACCCGCGGACTTATGCGTTCTTAAACTAACGGACTAATGCGTCCTTAAACACACCCATATGGACTGTGGGGTCCTTAAACCCATGGACTTATGCGTCCTTAAACTACCAATGGACCGCAATGTCCTTAAACTACCAATGGACCGCAATGTCCCTAAACTGGAACAATAGAGCCCCCAAACGCTCTTTTGTTGGATCTAAACAATCCCGTTTAAGTTGGTCTTAGCCTCAAATATGGCTAACGTATCCTTAAAAATTCAAACAGACTTTAGTCCCAAATTGGACTATAAGACCCCCAATCAACTTTGGTTCAAGGGTACATCTCCGAACTCCTCTGACATATGTCGTTGTAATCCTTTAACGTCGTCAGAGAGGTGACGGGTCCCGACGGCCATATATTAAATGGACCACCATGTCCCTAAACTGGAAATGGATCTAGACGATCCCGTTAAATAGATCTTAGTCTGGAAATTAGACTAACGTATCCTTAACAAACGTTTAAGTTGATCTTAGCCTCAAATATGGCTAACGTATCCTTAAACCAAAACCCAAAACCCAAATATAAGAACGTACGGATTTGGACTAATCCACGTCCTACGGACGACGAAATAAATAGTCTCCGTATACAATCCACGGGCAACCACAAACAAAACAAACACCCACGACACAAAGTGAAATTCTGGAGAAGGAGAAAGTTGTTACCGCGATGCGGTAGCGTAATTAACTGCAAGGGCTTGCGCCTGCAGGGAAGAGCGTCCCCACAATCAAAAACCCCTCAAGCGAGGGGGAATCTGACGAAGTCTGCTACATCGGCCGCATCCGTCTAAACCTCCGATACACGGTGCCATAAATCAACTTGGCATCTTCGGAGAGGGGACGGATAAAACCAAATAGCATCTGCCCCGAATCTCAGCGTCAGGACTTCGCAGTCTTGTGCGCCGCCATTCGGAGGGGAACAGATTCTGGCACGCCCGGTGGGACCTCTTCCTCTTTCCACTCCACACTTCGTGTGTCGTGTTCGCGAACGAATCGCGGTTTGCTGTGGTTGCCTGTGGATTCGAGGTACTAAGATTTGGTGTCTTGCTCCGTGCAGAAAACCGAAGATCAATGGCTTCAAATTGTACTATCTGCAACTGCAACTCTCGCTCCGTCCTTGCTTGAAGAGTGACTTATGGGCCCCAAGCGGCCTCCCTTTTCAAGATGCCAGTAGAGCAGGTAACTCAAGCCACCACTGGACTATTCTTCGGGACCATGCTCCCACCGAGCTTCAATACCCCAATGACATCGCAAGAAGCTCTAAAGAAGCCGGTCTTTGATCGACTTACCACTGCCGCGGCCCCTCTCAACGGGTCGCCCAACTTCAATACCTCGGTTTTCAACAGACTGGGCCAGAACGTCTACAAGCCCGCGATACCCGAAGCTGCCATCCCAAAGCGGATAGCCATCCCAACTCAAGCAGACGAAATCATTGGAAGGGCTCCTCTTTCTAAGAAGTAAGTTTTTACAAGGCTGGCCATTCCGGTTTCTGCTCCAGGCGAGGTCCTCAAAGCTGTTTCCCCTGCCCAGAGGTCTGTCTTTGACAGATTAGACATTGCTTCTCAACGGGTGTCAGTCTTCGACAGGTTAGCACCAGTAACAGTCTCTCCTCAAAGCAGGGGGCATGACGAAGTCACCCTTATAGCTGAAACAACTCCATCCGCACGACACGCTGGACGTCGCCACTGGCACCGAGTGAGGAAGGCTGGGGGCAACTCCCCCTCTGGGATAACTTCGCCAGCTCCGATGGTAGGGATCGATGTTGTTGTTCCAACCGAGAATAGCTTTGAACTGCTCAAAAAGGTGCGCAGAAACTCTCCTACTGCAGTGCTGAAGAGAACTCCTTTACCTGTGAAGAATACTCCAGAGAAGAAGTTGGAGCAGCCCCCTCAACGGCTGTCCTCCAAAGTTTACAAAGTCTGGCGGCAGGTTCAAGACTCAGTAATTGATCAAGATTACCCTCGCCGACAGAAAAAGGCGAAGGTTCAATAAGAAGAGAACCATCCTGCTAAATCACAAAAAGTTGTCTGGGTGCCTGCTGCAACGGCTCCCTCAACGTCAATCACTCAAAAGAAAATGAGGCCGCAAAAAGCCCTTGTGAACATGGCGAACCGTAAAAGCGCTGAACACGAACGCCCCAGGTCTGGGGGCATGGTGGTGCACACTGTTTATATGGCTTCTGGAAAGGAGGAAAGCCGGGTTTCTACAGGCCACCGACCGCTCACCCGATCCGTGATGAAAGCCCAAGAGCAACAACAAAAGCTTCAGGAAATGATGACTGCAATGGCTGCACTTACTGAGCCAAAAGAAAGCTCGGAATCGTCATCAGAACAGCGTCACGAACAAGAAACTGACGCTGACTTCCTACGTAGAGTCCTCGAAAAGAAGGATAAAGAAGCCACAGAGCAAGCGGCTAACATAAAACAGATGGCGCTCCTCTTCCAAGATATGGTAGGGATAATGTTACAGCCGGAACCCTCCAGCTGATGACCCTCCAATCATTGTTGAAGATGATAGAAGGGAGACGCTTAATCCTCCGCCGGCTCTTTCAGCAAACAAAGACGAAACCATTTCTAAGGCCGCGCTAGATGACTATATAGCTCAGCAAATACGAACTCATCAGGCGAGTGAAGCGGCTGGGCAAACTGTTAGAACTGGACGACCCTATCCGGGCTGGTATGACCAAATCAGTTACCCGCCGGGATATACGATCCCTAAGTTCCATGTATATAAAGGGACAGGGAATCCACATCAGCATGCTGCTCAATTCAGGGCCTTATGCGGCAACACTGGAGGCGATGACAAACTATTGCTTCGCCAATTTGTCGGCAGCTTAGCAGAAACAGCCTTTGAATGGTATTCGGAGCTACCTAACGACTCTGTCAAAACATTTGCGGAGATGGAGTTATTGTTTACACAAAGATTCGCGAGTGCTAGTGAACGCACCCCGATAACAGCACTGATAAATGCCAGGATAAGGCCAGGCGAAACGTGGGTCCAATACGCAACACGATGGCGGAACCTATGGTCGAAATGCGAACAACGCATAGAAGAGGCACCTGCGGTAGGCATGTTCGTGGGCACTCTTGATCCGCAAGCGACCATCTTGCAATTCATGATGTTCTTCAGGCCGACCACCTTCCAAGCATTGATCGACAAATTAGCCCAAATGGACCAGATGGGCCACGGACCGTCTCCTCCAAAACCAGACTCTCGAAATGAGAAAGGAAAAGGGAAAGCGACTTTCGTTGCCAATGCTCAACAACAGCCGAGCAACTCAAAGCCGGTCGTTCGCCAAAATAACGCGCATCCACGCCCATCCCTCGAGGAGAGACTAGGACGTCCTTACTCGTTTCTTCAGAATAAAACGAGAAGACTGTTTGAACTGGCAATACGCAACAGACTCGTCAATCTACCGAATCCAAAACGTCCGTTGCACCCAGGTGATCTCAATAATCCCGATTACTGCCCTTACCATCAAACGGTAAGTCACCCGATCGAGGATTGTTTCGTCTTTAAGGGATGGATCGAGGATCAATACCTACAGGGCAAGTTTGCGCTGTCTGAAAACTGGAAGGTAAACCCATCAGAGCCGCACACTCCAAAGAAGACGGACACGATGGGGGCAGCTTGTTCTTTTGTCGAGGACGAAAATGATGGAGAAGACTCATCAGACGATTCCGAAGACTACGTAGCGACTTGTCACGTGATCTCTCACTCATTGGCGGATGATAAAGAGGCTCCTTGCGCTGATAAACCGAGGGCGGACCCTGAACCAGAAATTCCGCGGCCGTCAGACGAGTTGATCGATGCCTTCCTGAATGAGATTCGTCTGAAAGTTAAAGCCAATCAAGAGCGTGAGATGGCCATACTGGAAGGAGCCAAACACCGACTACTAGACCAAAGAGTCGAAGCACTTCCATCAAATCAAAAGCCATCCTCTGCGGATAAAAACAAACTCAAAACGAGGAAAAGGTTTGCTAAAGCCCTGTCAGCAGGAATGAAGCTACCGCCCTCTGAAGAGAATACTCTCGGTGGAGTAGAGATGCATCCTAACTTCTGCTTATATCATCAGAAGATCATACATCCTACCGAAGACTGCGACTCCTTTAAGTGTTGGTGGCAAGGATATGTTGCTTAAAAGCAACACTTCAACAGGACAAAATGTGAAGCTCGTAGACATCGGAAAAATGTGATAGATGAGCGTAAAAGAGCCGCCGACGATTGTCATATAGCCGACTCCAAGGGATCGCAAATTATCACCTTTGGAAGCGACTCTGACGAGGAAGCTGCCCTCAACCCTCTCCTCAAGGAATCCATTTCAAAGATGAAAGAATTGAGAAGTTGCGATAACGTTCAGCCGTGTAATTGCACGCTGCTCGGAAAAAACCTCGGCCCCGCAAACAAGGGATCGAGCAAAAAGGATAAAGGGAAGGGAAAAACAGCCCTCATAGCCAATACTCAACAGCAATCGAGTGGCCCTAGACCGGTTGTTTGCCGAAACAACAAGCAGCAACCCCTCCAGGAAAAGTTAAAACGTCCTTACTCGTTTCCGCAAGATAAAACAAGGGGACTGTTCGATCTGGCAGTGCGCGATAGACTCATCAATCTGCCGAGTCCAAAACATCCATTGCGGCCAGGCGATATTAATAATCCTAATTATTGCCCTTACCACCAAACAGTAGGTCACCTGATCGAGAATTGCCACGTCTTCAAAAACTGGGTTGAAGACCATTACCTACAGGGCAAGTTCGCGCTCTCCGAAAACTGGAAGGTGAACCCGCCACAACCGCACGCTCTGAGAAAGACGGATACGCCGGGGGCATCATGCTCAGTCATAGAGAAAGCCTCACAGACCGAAACGTCGTTAAACTAACAATGGACCACTACGTCCTAAAACTGGATGATAGACCGAAACGTCGTTAAACTAACAACGGACCGAAACGTCCTTAAACTAATGACGGACCGAAACATCCTTAAACTAATGACGGACTGAAACGTCTTTAAACTATTACCGCAGCATTTTCAGGCTGACGAGATGAATAAAAGAAAAAGGAAAAGAAAAATATATATATATAAAAACGGTATGTCCATAAGCAAAAAGGGCACGGATGAAAACCCGAAAGGGCTCCGTGAGTAAAAACAGCAGGGCTACTGGCGAGTGTTCGTGAAAACCCGAAAGGGCGCGACCTCGTAAAAAAAAACATATAAAAATAAAAGGAATAAAAAAAGGGGGTATGTCCATAAGCAAAAAGGGCACGGATGAAAACCCGAAAGGGCGCAACCTCGTTAAAGGACACTTACAGGGTCCTCTCGACCTTGTAAGGAGAAACCACCCGCGTGAGATCCTTATGACTCACAAGGGAGCAACACACTTAGGGATCCCTACGATTCCTAAGGAGAAAATACACTTGCGAGATCCTCACGACTCGTAAGGAGAACTCTCTTATGGGACCCTCACGGCTCATAAGATTTGAAAGTCTTAAGTTACATAGACCTACACCTGTGCTTAAGCAAACCCCACAACTTTCGATATTGCCCTACAAGCGGCTCATACTGACCCTTGTATACAATCCACGGGCGTGAATAAACATTTCCCTAACAAAGTCCCATCCGTGACTAGGGATATGCTCGTACAGCAAACAACACTTGTAAGTCCTCTCGATTTACAAGGAGAAAACCTTCTTGTAGGATCCTTACGACTTACAGAGGAACATACACTTAGGAATCCTCACGATTCCTGAGTAGAAAACACACCTACAAGATCCTCACGACTCGTAGGGAGAAATACCTTTGTGAGACCCTTACGGCTCATGAAGTCAAAAGCCTTAGTCGACAGGACCCTTAACCCTGTTTACTAAGCCACCTTTGTTCAACATCGACAGAGGCAAATGATGAGTCGCTCCTTGCAACATCCCAGTTGTAGCGGTGCTGATGCCGAAACCGGTGTCTAAAATCCAAGCTTACAGCGAAAAGCCAGTAGGCCGCACGTGCATACGAAATAGCCGAAATGATGGGGCAGCTTGCAATAAAAAGCAGCAAGTAAAGAAAACGTATGCATACGAAATAGCCGAAATGATTGGGCAACTCGCAATAAAAAGCAGCGAGTAAAAATAAAATAAATAGCCGAAATGATTGGGCAATCGCGACCTTCGCAATATAAAAGCTGAAGTGATAGAGCATCGCGGAAAGAAATAAAATAAAATAAAGTATAATAAATAAAATCCATGCCCTACAGGCGATATCACAGCAATCCCTGTATACAATCCAGGGGCACAAATAAAGAAGGAACCACACCTTCCCTCCTCAGGCTCCATCAAAAGAAGAAGCCAAATCTCGACGGTTCACAAACAACCTAGAGACCACCTCGACATTCGTCTCGTTACAAGCAGACACAACGTCAACAAGGCGGAGTGATGGCAAAATCCCAGCTCCACCTTAGCATTCGTCTCGTTACAACAGACGTAATGTCAACAACGGCGTTCCTTCGCAGTCCAGCAGGATGCAGATACAACGTCAACAAAAGACCCCATGGTCGAAACAAAACGGAGTGATGGCAAAATCCCAACTCCACCTCAGCATTCGTCTCGTTACAACAGACGTAATGTCAACAACGGCGTTCCTTCGCAGTCCAGCAGGATGCAGATACAACGTCAACAAAAGACCCCATGGTCGAAACAAAGCGGAGTGATGGCAAAATCCCAACTCCACCTCAGCATTCGTCTCGTTATAACAGACGTAATGTCAACAACGGCGTTCCTTCGCAGTCCAGCAGGATCCAGATACAACATCAACAAAAGACCCTATGGTCGAAACAAAGAGGAGTGATGGCAAAATCCCAACTCCACCGTGACGATCGTCTCGATACAGCAGATGAAATGTCACCCCAGCGTTCTTCCCCCAGCAGGATTCGGACGCGCCAAAGCAAATGAAGCAAAGGCCAAATTCCTAGCTTTAGGTTCTTGACGGCAAGTCATATAAAGCTTGAAAGACATTCGGAGATCATCTCGCACCAGCGCGGAGTGGTCACCACCTCGACGATCGTCTCGATACAGCAGATGAAATTTCACCCCAGCGTTCCTCCCCCAGCAGGATTCGGACGCGCCAAAGCAAACGAAGAGAATGCCAAATTCCTAGCTTCATGCGTCTTAACGGCAAGTCATATAAAGCCTGAAAGACAATCGGAGATTATCTCGCACCAGTGCGGAGCGGTCACCACCTTGACGTTCGTCTCGACACAGCAGACGCAACATCACCAAAAGGAGCCACGGCAAAATCCCTAGTTCCAAACCTCGACGGTTCACCAGCAACCTAGAGACAACCACGACATTCGTCTCAATACAACAGACGCAATGCAAGCAAGCGAAGCAAAGGCCAAATTCCTAGCTTCAGGGTCTTAACGGCAAGTCATATAAAGCCTGAAAGACAATCGGAGATTATCTCGCACCAGTGTGGAGTGGTCACCACCTCGACGTTCGTCTCGATACAGCAGACGCAACATCACCAAAAGGAGCCACGGCAAAATCCCTAGTTCCAAATCTCGACGGTTCACCAGCAATCTAGAGACAACCACGACATTCGTCTCGATACAGAGGACGCAATGCCAGCAAACGAAGCGAATGCCAAATTCCTAGCTTCAGGGTCTTGACGGTAACTCATATAAAACCGGAAAGACCATCGGAGATCATCTCACACCAGCATAGAGTGATCACTACCTCGACATCCGTCTCGATACAACAGACGAGAGGTCACCACAGCGTTTTTCCTCTAGCAGGATTCAGACGCGACAATCAAACAACAGAGCCACGGCAAAATCCCTAGTTCCAAACCTCGACGGTTACCAGCAACCTAGAGACAAATACGACGTTCGTCTCGATACAGCAGACGAGATGTCACTCCAGCGTTCTTCCTCCAGCAGGGTTCAGACGCGATAATCAAACAAATGGAGCCACGGCAAAATCCCTAGTTCCCACCGCGACATTCGTCTCGATACAGCAGACGCGTTGCCAGCAAACGAAGCAAATGCCAAATTCCTAGCTTTAGGGTCTTGACGGCAACTCACATAAAACCTGAAAGACTATCGGAGATCATCCCACACCAGCACGGAGTGGATATGACTCATCGGGGCTCACCAAAATGAGCCTAACCTCAAGTAAAAAGCGGCATGGCAAATTCCTAACGCTTGCTCTTCTGACGGTCAAACTACCAAGGAGGATTGGTTGAAGACGTCTTGTCCAGCCCCTGAAGGGATCAGAGACACGGAAGTCGCAGGGCTACTCGAACAGCACGATTGCCTATCGAGGAATATATCAGCTGATGCGACGGTATGATGGCCAAAACTCTACGTACCACAGACCCTAACGGACTTCTGTCGTAAAGAGCAGAGGTTAACTGTGACGTTAGGATATTCTTGCGAGAAATTCTCGATTCGTCTCGACTTGTGAAGAAATTGATGTCTTTGCGAGAAAGTCTCGATGCGGCTCGACTCGTAAGATAAAGCCTTAGGCAGTAAGGACTAAAAAACTTGTTCCCTAAGCACTGGGACCCTGCAAGTTGGCCCAAAACGGTCTCTTGCATACAATCCACGGGTCTCACTCTCCAAACTCGAATCTCGACAAGGAGGGAAACAACCGCTTACGGGTCCTCTCGACTCATAAGAGGGAAAATTCTTTTATAAGATCCTTACGACTTAAAAGAGAAAATGCACTTAGGAATCCTCACGATTCCTAAGGAGAAAATACACCTATGAGATCCTCTCGATCCGTAGGGAGAAAAGTCTTTATAAGACCCTCACGGCTCATAAAGTTGAAAAGTCTTAGACAGCAGATCTGAACCTGCGGCCTAATCCATCGCTGCCTTTTGAAGAAGCCAATACAGGATGCTCGCTCTATCACCTGTCAACCATGTTTACTAAAGCAGTATACTGATAATAAAAGAAAGAGGGAAGCGACAGAAAAGGACATTCGATTTGCATTTGATCAAGCGTTCGAGACACATCCATTCATGCGTGTGCAAAAGACTCAGAATGAGAAATAAGACAAGCTGAAATAAAAAAATTTCCATTCATATTTCAAAGGGCTTTTACAATCATAAAGAAATAAATGACAACATTATTGAAATGTTTATAACGGTATGACCTCGGACCCAGGACATGGATTGAGGAACTCAAAAGTAACCTTGTCCAAGACTTTCCAAGCCTGGCGAACCATCCTAGTGTGCTTTCTTTCGCGAGCACGAGCGTCGGGATCCCCACTGATGTCCTCCTCCCGCCGATAGGCAGCAAGTATTGCAGACTGTTGAAAAGCTTGGTGCAGAAGATCGATGAGGTTATCTCGCCTCCTCTTTGAGATTAGGCTCATCAGATACACCAAGTGCACCTTATCCTCGGCGGCATCCAATGCCCCAAGTGGCACACCGGTACAGAATAGAGGAAGCGCTTCCCAGATGGCTCCCACGATAAGCTTCAGGAGGGAGGAACGTCGGGGAAGTAGTTGACCGTTATATGCGTCGAAGCGGCTCATGATTTCAGCACACTCCGCGTTTGTGAACTCTCGATTTCGAGAACGGCCAAGTCGGCGGATGTCCCCGTAAGAGATGATCTCGTCAAGATCGTACATGTGGGCGTCCATTGTTTCTGTAGAAGAAAATCAACAAAATTATCAGAAAGACTGATTAAGCAAAACGATATAATGCACCGAGGAATAAAATGCCATCTTTAAACTCCAAGATCAATGAAAAACTCCTAAAAGTTCTTTTGTATGATTTGGAAGGAGCAAAGCTCCATTAATGAAATGAGAAAATACAAAGAAAATCTTTTAGAGAGCAGAGCTCTATTAATAGAACTCTAATAGGGTTCCCTTTAGTTCTCTTTAGACCCCCTTAGAGCAAAGCTCTGCTAAGTGAAACCCTAAATGGGTTTTCTTTAGATCAGGGATCTATTGAGAGCAAAACTCTGTCAATGAAAATTAATTTAATTTAAATTAAAAAATTTACCTAAAAGTTTTAAGAGTTTAACTCTTGGAGTTCTTGAAAATAAAGAGCAAGGCTCTAAGACTCTGAAAATAAAATGTTTGGAGATGATGATCATCTGTGAAGGACCAAAGGTCTTATTTATAGGCATCAAGTGCCCTTTCAACTTCCAAAAGTTGCCGCAACGGTTGGAATTCTGCCACCGTTGCGCTCGCGTTTGGGGCTATGTAAGCGCAACGGTGGGGGGCATTTGTTTACCCCAATCAGAGCAAAGCACTGTTCAAATTCCAAGACGGGAGATGAAGCAACGCTTCATCTTCCCCCAATCAGAGCAAAACTCTACTTTGAAAATTTAAACTTTAATAAATGAAGCAACGCTTCAGATCCTCTGCGCTGCACGCAGGGCGCCACGTGTCAAAATCAGGCACGCCAGCGCAGGGAGCGCAGCACCCAATCAGAGCAAGGCTCTATTTAAAACAAAAATTAAAAATTAAAGGAAGCAACGCTTCAGTTGCGCAAGCGCTGCGCGACACGTGTCAGCGCAGTTGCGCAAGCGCTGCGCGACACGTGTCAGCGCAGTTGCGCCGCGCTGTGCGCTGCGCGACACGTGTCAAGCGCTGGGGCGTTTGCGCCAAACAGAATTAAAATTCTAATAAGATTCTTCTGTTCTTGTTAAAATAAGAAGATTGCCTTCTGTAAAACAGAAGCCCTTGGATCAAAGATCCAACGGTGGGGAAAATTCCCCAAATCACTCAAATAAGGATCTCTTTAACAAATTTAACAAATTTATGGGCACTATATAAAAGCCTTTAGACCCCAATTCAAAAGATCATCAACATTGTGAGAGATCAAGAACTTCAAACAGAGAGAACTCTGAAGAAATTTCAAGAAAAAGGTAAAAACCTTTAATATTAGAAGAATTTCTTCTAATAGATCATTGATCTAAGAACAAGATCAATGATCTTCAATAAAAAACAAATAATAATAGTGCCTTGCACTTTTTTATGAACCATTGGTTCTGGAATCTTAAAGATTCTCAAGATTATTGAAATAGTGTCTTGCACTTGCAAAAAACTGCACTGTTGCGCTCCTGGGTTGGCGCAAGCCACCAGAGAGCGCCACGTGTCAGCATCTGAATCACTTGCGCTGTGCGCTTTTAAGATAGAGCCTTGCTCTCTGAAATTGGCGCAACTCACCAGAGCGCGCCACGTGTCAGCAGCGCAAGCGCAGCGCACTGGCGCAGTGCACTGCGCTTGCGTGACATGTGTCATCACCGCAAGCGCTTGCGCTCATTGATTGGCGCAAAGCGCCTGACAAATGCAATGCATTATGTACTAAAGGGCCAGGCCCAAATCAAAAAGGCCTAGTAGGCCAAAATAAATTGCAATGCAATAAAAGGGCAGAGCCCAAGTAAAATTGATGCTCTGCATCTTTTATAAAAAGGGCAGAGCCCAAATAAAATGCAGAGCCCAGACAAAATTGGTGTTCTGCCTCATTTATAAATGGGCAGAGCCCAAACAAAATAAAAAAGAAAGTGCAATGCATTATTTAAAGGGGCAAAGCCCTAACACAGGCCTAATAGGCCAAAGATAAATGAAAGCGTTGAACATTTTTCAACTGGACTTAGCTCAATCATGGCCGTAAGTCCTCAAATTAAATTGACTGAGCACAGCTGCTCTCTTAAATCAATTTACATCCGGTTCGAGAGTACATCTCCGAACTCTTTTGACTCTTATCGTTGTAATCCTTCAACGACGTCAGAGAGGTGACGGGTCCCGACAACCACACATCAACACGGACTGTGGGGTTCTTAAACTCATGGACTTATGCGTCCTTAAACCAAGATACGGACTGTGGGGTCCTTAAACCCGCGGACTTATGCGTCCTTAAACTAACGGACTAATGCGTCCTTAAACACACCCATATGGACTGTGGGGTTCTTAAACCCATGGACTTATGCGTCCTTAAACTACCAATGGACCGCAATGTCCTTAAACTACCAATGGATCGCAATGTCCCTAAACTAGAACAATAGAGCCCCCAAACGCTCTTTTGTTGGATCTGAACGATCCCGTTTAAGTTGGTCTTAGCCTCAAATATGGCTAACGTATCCTTAAAAATTCAAACAGACTTTAGTTCCAAATTGGACTATAAGACCCCCAATCAACTTTGGTTCAAGGGTACATCTCCGAACTCCTCTGACACATGTCGTTATAAACCTTCAACGTCGTCAGAGAGGCGACGGGTCCCGACGACCATATATTAAATGGACTACCATGTCCCTAAACTGGAAATGGATCTAGACGATCCCGTTAAGTAGATCTTAGTCTGGAAATTAGACTAACGTATCCTTAACAAACGTTTAAGTTGATCTTAGCCTCAAATATGGCTAACGTATCCTTAAACCAAAACCCAAAACCCAAATCTAAGAACGTACGGATTTGGACTAATCCACGTCCTACGGGCGACGAAATAAATAGTCTCCGTATACAATCCACGGACAACCACAAACAAAATAAACACCCACGACACAAAGTGAAATTCTGGAGAAGGAGAAAGTTGTTACCGCGATGCGGTAGCGTAATTAACTGCAGGGGCTTGCGCCTGCAGGGAAGAGCGTCCCCACAATCAAAAACCCCTCAAGCGAGGGGGAATCTGACGAAGTCTGCTACATCGGCCGCATCCGTCTAAACCTCCGATACACGGTGCCATAAATCAACTTGGCATCTTCGGAGAGGTGGACAGATAAAACCAAATAGCATCTGCCCCGAATCTCAGCGTAAGGACTTCGCAGTGTTGTGCGCCGCCATTCGGAGGGGAACAGGGTTCTAGAGGGCAATGGGTCCGCATCTCATGGCGTTGAGAAGGAGGGGGCCTTACTCTAGAATTGGCAGGCTATTCGCCGCACTCGTAGGGGGTACAGGTTGACCGAAGGAGGGGTGCTCAAGTTACCGGATTCCGTGAAGTGCCGTGTGGCCCATTCATTTTAATGAAGGGGGTTGTCTCACTTCTGGTTTTGGCGGGTAACTTTCCGCGCTCGTAGGGATCTAGGTTTTCATTGCACATGCTATCCACATGACCCGGGGAACATCCGGTTTCGCTTGCGGCTCAAATGAAACCCGGGGCTCCCAGATTATCAGTATTGTTCTGTGATGCTTATCGCTTATCTGTGATATTGCATTTATCATGCCTGGGACGATTATTATATATTGTTATATATATACTAGTAGATGTTGTATATGTTTTGCACCCGCGCTAGTCCAGCCCCCGCTCTGTCGTTAGTTAAGTAACCTAACGGGTGATGACGGGGCCCAGTGGCGAATGCGGATGGCATATACGTACATCATATTTTCGTTCTTTTCTGGTGTGATTAATTGATGGGACTACGTTGATTCTGATCAATGCAAGGAAAACAGACCTATACGATGTTGTTGGAACAATTTTCAAAAGCTGTTATTACAAGGACGTTTTCTTTTATTTTGCATATAGATATTCAGTTATGAATATCCATCACCTCATTCGACGAGGAAAGAGCCGAGATCCCTTCACCGGGAGTGACCTCTTGGGCAGAAGTTTGCGTCAGGGTAATAACTTCACTATAGTCGATTACTTTTTACTTTGCATCGTGGTATTCAGTTTGGAATATCGTGCACCCCATTCCACGAGGAAAGTGCCGAGATCCTTTCACCGGGAATGACCTCTTTAGTAAAAGTTTTCGCCACTATATATTTGTAAAGCTATCCGGTTCCTTCAACGATATCAAGTTCATTACGTTAAAGATTTTTTGCTAAAAACCATTCATAACCCTCCGTCATTTCAGACGGATAGCACATAGTATTCATGCTATGTTTGTTGGCCTTCGTCAAGACATAGTGTATGGTAGCTATCTGTTACTTTTCTGTTGAAAAGAGATAGATGCGTTGGTTTGGGACAGTCGTACTACTATGTTGGCCTACATCAAGGGTATGTACGGGTGGGTTCAAATTAACCTGGACAATGACGGGTAGAACTTGACATATGACTTATGATATGTTGGCCTTCGTCAAGGTCATAAGAGCATGGGGTAGAAATCACATCGGGAGTTTCAAATATACAGGAAACTTGCCAGGCATGCGCATAACTTCTGGAGTGTAATAACTTGAGTGGATTCCATCAAGTTATCATGCGATGATAGTTGGATCCCAATTCCCACTGATGAGTTAGTTTACTCCTCGGGTGATTTTAGATGATCCCGACTAATTTTTCTTTCAGGTTTGGAGGAGAATTTGAGGATACGGTGGGAGACATCCTGATTAGATAAAGTGATTATCCATTCTGATCTAGATTAGAGTGCACGCTGAGTGTTTCTTTTCTCTCTCTCTTTGGAAGCGACCATGGCCCGAACCTAGACTAGAACTGATAAACCAAGTTAACCGAAGATTCTTAAAACACACTGACTTTTGGATTGTCAGAGTTGCATACTTCATTACCACTCCTCCTTTTACCCTTTGCATTTCTCCGGACATTTCGTATCACTACGAAAATCCACATTTATTGGATATGACCATCGTATAGTTATATACGAACTTGAAGAAACTTGTTTCAGATTCGAGAATGGTTTCCGGTTCTGGAGGAATTGAATAGGACTATTCAGTTGTCTTTTCCTTTTACCTTCTCTTAGGTTATGAAGGCTCCTAGGATTAGGAGAGGGTACACCTATTGCGTTTATTGGATAGTCTTCTTCCAAACCATAGGCAGGTGCCGAATGGCGGGGAAGGAAGAAAACCAATTAGCCTAAGTGTGTTGTACAGAAGGTAATAAGTAAAGACAAATAAAGGGATTAGAAAGAGGGCAAAGTAAATTGCGACTGTTATCATTCACGACGAAACCGCGTATATCATCGCCACTCCTACTTCACCTTTGAATTTCTCCAGAACATCCCGTATCACTACGAAGATCCATATTTATTGGATAATCCATCGTATAGTTACATACGAACTCGAAGGAACTTGTTCCAGTTCGAGAATGGATTCTGGTTCAGGAGAAATAGAATAAAGATTATTCAGTTGTCTTTTCCCTTTACTTTCTCTCAGGTTGCGAGGGCTCCTAGGATTAGGAGAATACACCTATTACGCTTATTGGATAGTTTTCTTCCAAACCATAGGCAGGTGCCGAACGGTAGGGAAGGAAGAAAACCATTTAGCCTAAGGGTGGTGTATAGAAGGTAATGAGTAAAGAAAAATAAAGAGATTTGGAGAGATGGCAATGAAATATAAGGTTACAGTCATGAATCTGGATAATGGAAGAGGCATTACTAGGAATACCCGGCTACCCCTTCGAAACATTTTCATGTTTCAGATTCACTATGCGATGTTAATTGAAAACTGATTTCCCAATTAGATACTTACTCCAGGGTATGTATTTACCAGGTTTTATTCTCACATCTGTATGGTTTTACAGATGATGAGTGGGAGTAAGTTATTGGGAATTAGGTGATTATATCGGAATTCGTTGTAATTGGTGATATTTGAGGAAATCGCCTGGGGTTTTGCCTGATGGCAAATATTTAGTTTTGAATATTCGTTGTTATGCACCAATTTCAAACTGATATATCTGTACGTTTATTTTATAAAGTGAGATATAACTTTTTGAAATTATGTCAATGACATTTACCTATATCAGTTGATGATTGGGTAAGGAATATTAAACAGCGGTGTAATTCTTCTTAACCATAGTACAGTTTTCAACCTACGATGTACAGGGTCTGAGTTATTTAACTCAGGGGACTTACACAAAGTATTTTATGTTGTCCAGTGTCCATTAGGACAAAGGGGTTGGTCCTCGTACTATATTCCGTTTACTTGTGACTTCTCCAGTTTTAGACAAGTATTTCGTAGAAATACAAGGTCCAAGTTTTGAGAAGTTATAGGTACAAGAATAAAGTAGAGAACTATGTGTTGCAAGTATCAGGATTCTTCAAGGTGGTCGAAGATGTAGATACTTGTATTTGGTATTCAGTTGATAGTAATGGTTTTGAGAACTTACTTCTCTTTCAGGTTACTCATATCTGAATGCACTCCTAGTTGAGTAATGTTGATCGGCCTCCTTCCATTTAGTTGACATGCACGGGAGACAGCTGTATGATTTGAATCTGGTTCCAATTAAATCAGTGCCTCTGTTTCTATATTGTATATAGAATGGTTCATATCTTAACGATGTTAAGGTATATGGAGTTGTCCGGCTTATGCTTAAAACCAGACTCTGGATAACTCAAGACATGTTTCTGTAATGGCAGTTTGTGGGTTATCCCGGGTTATGACGAGGGTTAACTTTCTACCATTTGGAAGATCAATAGTGATATTGTTCTTGACTCGCCACAGTTTTAGTAAAATGGACTTTTTCAGAAAATAGTAGTGGGAGTATGGTAGAACAGGAAGTGATTCCAGAACCACAAACGATTACCGAAAATTTAATAGAACCTAAAGATTCAATCAGGTTTGACATTCCATTAGCCACTCCGTAGATATGGTGGGTAACCTCAGGCACCCGAGAGGTACTTCGGTATCCTCAAAGACGGTGACAGGGAGGTTCTTGTTTACCCATACTTGCCATTACTGCCGTTCTAGATTATGAGACCCGGCAGGAGGATGAGTATAGCGTCGTTCTAAACTAGCTTTATAAGTGCACGTGTATATGACTCTGCCAGAGGGTTGTTATAGTCAGTGGGAGCAGCGGAAGCATAGTGGACAAGTAGCTTGTGTCTATTTATAGACTAAAGCAGGTATAGCGGAGATAGATCATCTATTTTTGATGTGACAGTCATAGGCTTTGACTTCATCAGAATACGAGACGGATCTGTTAAGAAGGTAGTAGGGTGTGATGTCCTGGTATTTGGATGACATGCACTTTGTAAGAAGTGAAATTCCTACACTACGATCGGTTATACTGTGGTTGTCACACAGTTGTTTCTCCACATAGGATATGGATATTATATCAGGCATTCTGGTTACTAGATCTATGGTTTTAGATCTAGATTTTGGTAGTTTCCCAATTTGAGTACTTTGACACTATTCTAAAGGTGTTTTAGAATGGACGGCTCCTGGCATGGTGGTGTACTTGCAGGTGACGGAGTCACCCTCTCTAAAGGTGTCTTAAAGACTAAAGGGGAGAGGGATGTGCATGATTGGCATGTCACTTGCTTAGGCAATTGAATCAATCATGAGATGTTAAGTACCACACCAGATATTGTTTTTGCACTAAATGCAATATGTTTATATATTGATCCAATCCTGGAGAAACGTTCGGAAGCACTTTATGAACATAAGTGGATGTTCTGGGAATTTGGTAACGGCAGCCTCCTTCGGGTGACAGTTATCATTCCAGGCTTCCAAGGTGACCTGAATGACAGAGTGACTGTTAGAGTTATAGTTTTCCCTCTATTGAGGGGCAGTAGTTTGGACAGGTGGTCCAAGCGGATACTGAGAGAGGCATGGCGTAGGATACTGATTAAATTCAGTGGACGATACAGTCTAAGAAGTTTTGCTGGATTTGGAGTTCATTTGTGAACTGGGACCCATCATATATCCAGACATATTCTAAGACAGGTATTGCTCATTTCGGGAGATGGCTTTCTCCGCGAACTTGAGATAAAGAGAGACATAGAAAGAAACATTGGAGCGGATCTATTCACTGAGGCTATTTCTCGAACGCAATAGTTTTCCAAACGAGCTCTGTGAAACTGATTAGTAGAGAAGTTGGGTGTTCGGTATCACACGGGCTGTGAGTATGCGACACCGCAATAATTAGCCTTAAGTGCAAGTGGGAGATTGTTGGCAATAGTGCCCTCAAGTCAATTATTGGATCGCATGCACGTGATTGCAATGATTGGGGGAGGACCTATACCGGTAGAACAGTCTTACTCGAGATGATAGTATGCTATCTGGTTTGTCTTTATCATCGTGTACATGCTTCACGTGACATTACAAATCACTATTACATGTTGATAGAGCCCATAGGAATCATGCTTGACTACCGGCAGTATGATGGCGATCATATACGTGGGAGCTGGGTAGTCTATAAGCACATCCTTAAAATGTCCCTAGTCGTGGGAGTTTCGAGACTGGGCATTGATACTCCAAGAGTAGACTAGTATATACTGATCGAGATCCCGACGAGGGGCGATGGCCGGTCTCACAAGACATTGGTGTTAGTTGGTTCACCTAAGATGTATATAGGTGCTCATTGGGTTATAAGTACACCGGACAGACTCGCCGGGAACATGCTAGTTGGTATTATACCTATTGTCAGATAGCAGTTCCCTGGTGACATGTATACAGGTTAGTCTATCGACCTGAGATCGTCATTTGTCTCGTGTGATTTCCCACTGTGCTTTGATTACTACCTTACCATGGTTCAAAGGAGTCGTGCAAATAGGTTTTAGTTGGGTACAGTCCCGAGCCATATGGAGGCAGTGAGCGGATCGTCAGGGGATTCGTCTCTTCCGGTATTGGGGGTTGATGTTGCGGAGTGCACGGGTGGCCATCACCAGAAATCCTTGGCCAAGATAGTCGAGAATTACTGATCCGGATCAGTATTTTCTCAGGTGGTGATGGGCTTCATACCGACACTAAATGTCGCGTTATTATGGGTCTGACATTATCCACCCCCTTAGACTCGATATGCGATACTTATAGACGAACGGACCGGACAGTACGGATATTGTCACTGTCAAGCTCAGTAGGGGTTCCAGGATGAGTTCGCTCGTCGGCCTCCCTTTCGCTCAATACCTGGGTAGCCCTTATGTACAGCTAGTGCCACTGACGTGCTTGTGGTTAAACCCACCGCCAGCGTATTGACGAGTCTTTAGAGTCCCACACAGAGGGTTTTCCTGCTTCGGGCGAAACGTTGTAGAGGCCGTATGGTTTTATGGCAAAGTTCGTGTTAGATATGTATGCCCTAGATGCCTGTATTGTATAGGATGCTAGGCATGTATATATACAGAAACAATCTTTGCTCGAAATGATAGTATAGTATCTGGTTTATCTTCATCTTAACGTGTGATGTGTTGTATTTCATATCTTTATATACATGTTGATGAAGCCCTTAAGATTATGCTTGACTGCAAGGATTATGATGTAGATCATACTAGTGGGGCCTGGGTAGTCTAGAAGCACATCCTTTAATAGTTCCTAATCGAGGGTATATCAAGGCAGGGCATCGATATTACCAGAGTAGACTGGTGTGTACGTTTCTTGACCCTGGGGGCAATGGTAGATCCCACAACCATTGGTGTTCGACATCAAAGATTGTACACAGGTGCTCATTGGAGAATGGGTAAACCGAACATGATTCGCCGAGAACTCCTAGATAGTATATATACCTATTGTCAGATAGCAGTTCTCTGGTGACATTTGTACAGGTTAGTCTGTAGATCCAAGATCGTCATAATGTCTTGTGTGATTCCCACTGTGCTTGATTTCCTCCCTACCACGGCTCTACTGAGTCGTGCAAACAGGTGGATTTTGGGTAAAGTCCCGAATCACATGGAGGCAATGAGCGATAGGAGGGATTTCGTCTCTCCCGGTATAGGGAGTTGATGTCGCGCTATGCTTGATCGGTCATAACAGGAAATCCCTGGCCAGGGTTGTCGATATTTACTGATAAGAGTTATTAGTAGTTTCTCGAACCGTTATGGGCCGCAAATCAGCATGACTTATAAAGTTTCCAGGGTCTGACATTTACCACCCCTAAACTTCATAAGCGACATATCAGACGAAGAGACCAGACTGTACGGTAAGTGTTGCTTATAGGCTCGTTAGGGTTGGGATGAGTTCGCTCGTCGGCCACCTTTTCGTCACCTACCTGGGTACCCGTTACGCACAACTAGTGTCGCTGACGTGCTTGTGGTTAAACCCACTGCCAGCATACTGTCGAGTCTTTAGAGTCCCATACAGAGGGTTCCCTGGTTCAGGCAAAAGATGTAGAGGCCGTAAGTTGTTACGGCAGGGTTTCGATCATGTTCGTGTACTGGCTACAGGAATGATGATCGGAAGGATAATATTGGTAGGCTTTGGTTTAAGCCGGATACCGGTATTATATTATTGGATTATTTATACTCTTATTTTTCTGAATACGGATACGGGTATATTTATACGGTATACGGTGAGGGGTATTCTTGTAATTGTACAAGAACACCTTCTAGAAGGAGACACCTCATAATTGGATATTTATTTTGTGAAAATAAATAAATGAGGTGGAATTTGGAGAAATGTCAAAGCATGGATGAAGGAATGGTTTATATTATTTTTTATTCATTTGGGATTACTATTGAAGCATGGTGCATTATTTTGGAGAAAAATAATACATGCTTCAATTATTTTCCATGAGCTATATCATTTTTCTATGCTTGATTTTTTCATTCATCGCTCTCATCTTCTCTCTCCTCATTATCTCCTTCCTCTTCCTCTTGACCTAAACACTCACATGTGTTGTGATTCATGGGTCAAGAGACATAATAATCGACTATTTGATCTCCACATCATCTAAGTAATCATTTCTAGCACACTTGATTTCTTAGTTAACTCTTGTGAAGAGTTTATAGCTTGTTCCATAGCTCTCGGGTGGATCATCTTGGATCTAGAGGTGACCGGAGACCGAGTTCTTCTCAACCATCAAAGAAGCTAAGGAGTCGCTGCGGAAAGAAGACCCGAAGGATCGTTTCCTTGAGGTATAACCCCTATCATAGTAGATAAGATCTCTAGATAGGATTTCTAGTTATGGTTTAGCACAAGATCTAGGTTTAAAGTAGGTGTTGCATGCAAGAAAAATTATCGTTTGCCACTTCCGCCTCCTCACAAGAGTTCTGAGGGTGTGCAACATCTACTAACATGGTATCAGAGCCTAACTAAACCATAACTAGTTATTTAGACGATGTTTAAAACTTCGAAATACGAAACAACTCCAAAACCGTAAAACCTAGAACTGCTCTCTGGAAATTTTTAAAAGTTGTTCTAAATTTTTTTAAGCATGTGCAAAATACTTGTTATGAGATAACTACACAACCCTAGAAAAACGAGCCCAAACCACCTTGTTTTGCCCGGCGAGATCTTCAAAATCCCCGGCGTCGCCGAATGAATAGTGAGCTTTGGGCTTGGGTTTTTTAGGGTTCACTGTTTTCTGGGTTTTTGGATTTATGGTATTGTTTAATTATTTCCAGATTACATGTGATGTATCCTAACTGTTAGGGGAAATCGGAGTGTTTCGAAATCGAATTTTTAACGTCGTTTATCCGCTTTTCAGTTTGGTATGTGTTTGAAACGTCCACTAATTGCTATACGACGATTAGTGGGGGTTGCACATATGTATATCATATGATGGTATGTGTATATGAATGTCTTAGATCGTCGTGGATGAATAGCCGGGGGATGTGAGAAGAGCATTTTTCTTTTGTTTCATTCATGTAATTTGTAAAAAACGATGTGATATTATTTTGTGGGGCACATCCGGGTTGAGGTTGTAGCCACCGTTGTATAATTTCTTTTTACTGTTTTTTCTCCTAGGATAGACCCAAGGTGAGGTGCACAAACTATAGGGTTCTCGAAGTGCCGAGTGGCCTATTCACTTTGCTAAGGGAGGTTGCTTCACTTCGGGAATTTGGCGGGTAGTTTGCCGCACCCGTAGGGGTCTAGGATGGGGTTTTGGTTATTCTTCACGACCGTGGAACCTGTCTTTCGTTAAGGGCTTAAATGAAATATGGAATTCCTAGTATATCCAATGTATTAATATGTGATCTGGAATGTTTATAACTGCGTGCGACGAATGACTATTTATATATGAGATATATAATAAACATTGCTTATGTTTTGCACCCGCGCTAGTCCAGCCCGTGCTCTGCCGTTAGTTAAGTTACCTAACGGTGCATGACGGGGCTCCGTGGCGAATGCGGATGGCATAAGCGTACGTTCTATTTTCGTTTCTTTTCTGTGATGTTTAAGAAACGTAAATGATGGGACAACATTAATGTGATTAATGTTAAGAAAAAGAAACCTAAAGATGTTGTAGAATCAAACTTTTTAAAATGGATAACTCTAGTTTTTCTTTGCATAGTGGTATTCCGTGATGAATATCCAGCACCTCATTCGATGAGGAAATGACCGAGATCCCTTCACCGGGAGTGACCCCTTTAGCGAAACTAGCAAATATTACAAAACACTAGATTTGTTTTTGTAGTTGATCTAATTTTTTGCTTTGCATCGTGGTATTCATGAATATCCAGCACCTTATTCGATAAGGAAAGAGCCGAGATCCCTTCACCGGGAGTGACTTCTTTAGCAAAATTAGAAAGATACTACAAAACCATTCGACTTTTAAAATTGGAGCTTAAACCACTCCTTTCACTAGATTCTACAACGATATCAAGTTCAAAAACGTTAAGGGTTTTTATAAAAACCATCCGTTGCCCTCTGCTATTTTAGGAAGCAGAGTACTTAGTATTCGTACCACGTTTGTTGACTATAGTTAAAACGTGGTGTACGGTAGCTAAGTGATGTCTTCCTATAAAGAATTTGATGCGATCGATTAGGACATTCATATGACTTTGTTCACCATGGTTAAGGGTCATGCAGGTAGGTCTAAATCAATCACGAAATGGCGGATAAAACTTGACTAGTGCTTATGATTTGTTGACCATAGTTAAGATCGTAAGGCGCCAGGGGTAAAAACTATATCGGGAATTTCAAGAGTTGAAATTTGCAATGAGATTGCATACCTTCTATTTGATAGTTGGATCCCGATCCCACTGTGAGTAAAAGTTACTCACGGGAGAGTTTTGCACTTTACAATTAGCTAATCCAGTAGGTGTCTAGAAAGGTGTCAACGGGGTTATGCCTCTAAAAAACGAGGTTTATTTTAATTAGGTCCGTGCGAAAGCACGGGGAACTTCCCTCGGAGTACCGACACTGGCCTGGCCGACAGATTAGCGAACTTGTAGATTGCAATTAATCCTGGCTAATTTTCTTTTAAGCTTTGAAGGAAAATTTGATAAAAAGCAGTGGGAGACATCGATTAGATAAGATTAATAACCAATCTAATCATGCAAAAGCAATCGCTGAGTGTCTTCTTTTCTCTCTCCTAATGGCAGATACCTATGACAGGACTTAAGCTTTTATTAGACAAGAATAAACTCACGGGACCGAATTACAAAGATTGGCTTAGGAACTTAAATATTGCCCTGACCTATGATAAGGTCGCATACGTCCTGACTACTCCAGCCCCTCCAAGCCCAGGCCCTGATTCTTCAGTTGCGGATAAAGAAATCCGCAAGACATGGGATATAGACTGTGCAATAGCCAAATGCCTCGCGCTTGCTTCTATGAACAATGAACATCAGAAGCAGCATGAGAATATGGATGTACAATCCATCTTTCTCCATACAAAGAAGTTGTATGGAGAGCAATCTCGCACTCTCCGATACGAGGCATCTCGAAAGTTGTTTCACATGCGGATGGCTGCTGGCACGTCTGTAGGTGACCATGTATTGAAGATGATAGAAATTATCGAAGAACCAGAGGACCTGGGTTGGAACATGGAGAACGAACAATATGTTGATATTGTTCTACAGTCCATTCCCCCTGCCTTTGCTCAGTTCATTGTAAACTTCAACATGCATAACATGGAAAAGTCACTTCCTGAACTCCTCAATGTATTGAGGAGTGCAGAGAACACGCTAAAGGTAGCGAAAACTCCCGCTCTAATTGTTGGGCCATCTTTCTATTCCATCCCTAAAGCTAAGGCCAAGGGAAAGAAGAAGAAGAATCCCATCAAGCCGAGAGGAGGAGTTAAAAAGGCACCGGGAAAGGACAGGATAGGGGCTGCTGCGTCAGGAAGAGGGGAATGCTTCCACTGCCACAAGACTGGGCACTGGAAAAGAAACTGCGTTGGATACCTGGCCGATCTCAAGAAGAAGAAGCATGCTGATGCTTCCACTTCAGATGTGTTTGTAACAGAAAACTGTTTTTCAATAAACTCTGCTTCCTTGGTATTAGATACCGGATCAGGATCTCACGTCTGCAAATGTGTGCAGGGGCTTAGAAATAGCAGATTTTTGAAGAAAGGTGATCACACTCTCCGAGTTGGGAATGGCTCCTCTGTACATGCTGTAGCAGTGGGAGAGTACCACCTTAGTTTGCCGTCGGGTTGTAAATTGGTTTTGAACCCATGTTATTTTGTACCTTCGATATTATGTAATATTATATCAATATCATTGTTGGACAATGAAGGATATAATTTTGTGTTACAATCTAATGTTATGAACATTAACCTTAATCAAGAGTTGATTGGGTCTGGTACATTAAATAACGGGATATACGTCCTAAATCAACTTACATTTTTCAATATACAACACACAAACAAAAGGAAGATTTCAGACATAAATGAAGCTTTCCTTTGGCACTGTAGACTTGGTCATATTAATGAAACAAGACTAACCAAGTTACATAAAGATAGATATTTAAACTCGTTTGAATATAAATTTTATGCGGCTTGCCAGTCTTGTATCAAAGGTAAAATGACCAAAACTCTGTTTATTGGACACGGAGAGAGAGCTACTGAACTCTTAGGCCTCATACATAGTGATGTATGTGGACCAATGTCTACACATGCGAGAGGTGGTTTTCCGTACTTCATAACTTTTACTGATGATTTCTTGAGATTCAGACACGTGTTCTTGTTGAAACATAAGTTCGAAGCCTTCGAAAAGTTCAAGGAGTATAAATCTGAAGTGGAAAAACAAACAGGCTTGAGTATCAAGAAACTTCGATCGGATCGAGGAGGTGGGTATATAAGCTCAGAGTTTCTAGATTTCCTAAAAGAGAATGGGATTCTCTCTCAGCTCACTCCTACGTACACACCACAGCACAACGGTGTGTCGGAATAGAGGAATCATACCATATTAGATATGGTACGATCAATGATGAATGATGCTGAGTTACCACTTTCATTATGGGGGCATGCATTGGAGACTGCGATATATCTATTGAATAGGGTTCCGACCAAAACCGTGTCTACCACTCCATATGAGATATGGTATGGGAAGCGACCATCTCTTAAACGAGTTAGGATATGGGGTTGTCCGGCTTATGTGAAAAAGCAGAATCCGGACAAACTCGAGACATGATCGGTTTTGTGTAAATTTGTGGGATATCCAAAATATTCGTATGGATATCTTTTCTACCACAAGGAGAAACAAAGGGTGTTTGTTTCTCAGAATGCCACATTTTTAGAAAATGAATTTTTTACAAATGATATTGTTGGCAATGCGGTGGAACTGGAAGAAATTCTAGATCCACAAACATTTACCGATGATTTGGTTGAACCCGAGGTTTCAATAGAACCTGACGAACCTCAGCCACTCCGTAGATCTAATAGGATTTCTTGCCACCTGATAGATACTACGGTTTTCTAATTGATGGTGATAGAGAAGATTGCATCATGGATGATGATGACCCTACTATTTTTCAGCAAGCTATCACGAGTGGTGGCTCAATGAAGTGGCGGATGCCATGAGATCCGAAATGGAATCCATGCACACCAACAAAGTATGGACTTTAGAGGTTGCACATTCTGGAGTAAAACCCATAGGGTGCAAGTGGATCTTTAAGAGAAAGATTGGTGTGGATGGTCAGGTGGAGATCTATAAAGCTAGGCTGGTTGTAAAAGGATTTCGTCAAAGACCGGGCTTGGACTATGATGAAACCTTTTCACCAGTCGCGATGCTGAAATCCATTCGGATCCTGCTTGCTATAGCCGCTCACTATGATTATGAAATCTGGCAGATGGATGTTAAAACGGTATTTCTAAATGGTGATTTAGATGAATGAGTTTTTATGGATCAGCCAGAAGGCTTCATTGACAGTGGGAGCAGCAGAAAAGCATGCATGTTGCTTAAATCCATCTATGGATTAAAGCATGCATCACGGAGTTGGAACATCTGATTTGATGATACAATCGAAGAGTTTGGTTTTATCAAAAATATAGATGAACCATGTATTTATAAAATGATTGTAGAGAGTACTGTTATATTCCTCGTATTGTATGTGGACGACATTCTCTTGATAGGAAATGATGTTCATATGCTACAATCGGTCAAACTATTCTTATCGCAGAGGTTCTCCATGAAAGACCTAGGTGATGCCTCATACATTCTGGGAATTAAGATCTATAGAGATAGATCTAAGAAATTATTGGAATTGTCCCAATCGAGATACATAAACACCATACTAAAGAGGTTTAGTATAGAAGATTCCAAGCGAGGTAATTTACCCGCTTGTCACGGGATCACCCTCTCCAAAGAGATATCTCCAAAAAGTGATGAGGAGAGGGCTCGCATGAGAATTATACCCTATGCTTCGGCGGTAAGATCTATAATGTATGCGATGTTGTGTACTCACCCAGATGTCCTTATGCACTGAGTGCAGTAAGTAGGTATCAATCTAATCCAGGAGAGAAACATTAGACTGCTGTGAAGAACATTCTGAAGTACTTGAGAAGAACTAAAGAAATATTCTTGGTGTATGGTAACCGATATCTCCAAATGGAGGCCTTTACCGACTCCAGCTTCCAGAGCGACAAGGATGATAGTAAATCCATCTCAGGATTTGTATTTACCCTAAATGGAGGGGCGGTATGTTGGAAGAGTTCCAAGCAAGATATCGTCGCTGACTCCACAATGGAAGCTGAGTATATTGCTGCTAATGATGCCACAAAAGAGGCAGTCTGGATGAAGAAGTTCATTTCTGAACTTCATGTGGTTCCATCCATTGCTAATCCAATACCTCTGTATTGTGATAACAATGGAGCCATGACTTTGGCAAATGAAACCGCGGTCCCATCAGAAATCCAGACATATCTTAAGGCGGTATCACCTTATCAGGAAGATAGTGGATCGCCAGGACATCGAGGTACGAAGAGTAGACATGAAAGACAACACAGCAGATCCATTCACCAAGGCCATCCTTCAAGTCCAGTTTGAGAAACTGTTCGAGCTGTTGGGCATGCAGTACTCTGGCAACTGGTTCTAGTATAGACAGTGGGTACTTATTGCACCAACTACAGGCCTTAGTGCAAGTGGGAGATTGTTAGATATGTATGCCCTAAAGGCCTGTATTGTATAGGATGCTAGGCATGTATATGTACAGAAACAATCTTTGCTCGAAATGAGAGTATGCTATCTGGTTTATCTTTATCTTAACGTGTGATGTGTTGTATTTTATATCTTTATATACATGTTGATGAAGCCCTTAGTATTATGCTTGACTGCCAGGATTATGATGTAGATCATACTAGTGGGGCCTGAGCAGTCTATAAGCACATCTTTTAATAGTTCCTAGTCGAGGGTATATCGAGACAGGGCATCGATATTACCAGAGTAAACTAGTGTGTACGTTTCTTGACCCTAGGGGCGATGGTTGATCCCACAACCATTGGTGTTCGACATCAAAGATTGAACACATGTGCTCATTCGAGAATGGGTACACCGAACAGGACTCGCCGAGAACTCCTAGATGGTATATATACCTATTATCATATAACAGTTCTCTGGTGACACTTGTACATGTTAGTCTGTAGACCCGAGATTATCATAGTGTCTTGTGTGATTCCCACTGTGCTTTGATTTCCTCCCTACCACGGCTCTACTGAGTCATGCAAATAGGTGGATTTTGGGTACAGTCCCGAATCACATGGAGGCAGTGAGCCATAGGAGGGTTTCATCTCTCCCGGTATAGGGAGTTGATATCGCGCTATGCTTGATCGGCCATAACAGGAAATCCCTGGCCAGGGCTGTTGAGATTACTGATAAGAGTTATCAGTAGTTCTCGAACCGTTATGGGCTGCAAATCAGCATGATTTATAAAGTTTCTGGGGTCTGACATTTACCACCCCTAGACTTCATATGCAATATATCAGACGAAGAGACCAGACTGTACGGTAAGTGTTGATTACAGGCTCGTTAGGGTTGGGATGAGTTCTCTCGTCGGCCATATTCTCGTCACGTACCTGGGTAGCCATTACGCACAACTAGTGCCGCTGACGTGCTTGTGGTTAAACCCACTGCCAGTGTACTGTCGAGTCTTTAGAGTCCCACCCAGAGGGTTCCCTGGTTCAGACAAAAGATGTAGAGGTCGTAAGTTGTTACGGCAGGGTTTCGATCGTGTTCGTGTGGCTACAGGAATGATGATCGGAAGGATAAAACTGGTAGGCTTTGGTTTAAGCCGGATACCAGTATTATATTATTGGATTATTTGTATTCTTATTTTTCGGAATACGGATACGGGTATACTTATACGGTATACGGTGAGGGGTATTCTTATAATTGTACAAAAACACCTTCTAGAAGGAGAAACGTCATAATTAGATATTTATTTTGTGAAAATAAATAAATGAGGTGGAATTTGGAGAAATGTCAAAATATGGATGAAGGAATGGCTTATATTATTTTTTATTCATTTGGGATAACTATAGAAGCATGGTGCATTATTTTGGAGAAAAATAATACACGCTTCAATTATTTTACATGAGCCATATCATTTTTCTATGCTTGATTTTTTCATTCATCACTCTCATCTTCTCTCTTCTCGTTATCTCCTTCCTCTTCCTCTTGACCTAAACACTCACATGTGTTGTGATTCATAGGTCAAGAGACATAATAATCCACTACTTGATCTCTACATCATCTAAGTGATCATTTCTAGCACACTTGATTTCTTAGTTAACTCTTGTGAAGAGTTTGTAGCTTGTTCCATAGCTCTCGGGTGGATCATCTTGGATCTAGAGGTGACCGGAGACCGAGTTCTTCTCAACCATCAAAGGAGCCAAGGAGTCGCAGCGGAAAGAATACTCGTAGGACTGTTTCCTTGAGGTATAACCCTTATAATAGTAGATAAGATCTCTAGATAGGATTTCTAGTTATGGTTTAGCACAAGATCTAGATTTAAAATAGGTGTTGCATGAAAGAAAAATTATTGTTTGCCACTTCCGCCTCCTCACAAGAGTTGTGAGGGTGTGCAACATCTACTAACATGGTATCAGAGCCTAAATAAACCATAACTAGTTATTTAGACGGTGCTTAAAACTTCAAAACATGAAACAACTCCAAAACCGTAAAACCTAGAACTGCTCTTTGGAAATTTTTAAATGGTGTTCTAAAATTTTTTTAAGCATGTGAAGAATACTTGTTATGAGATAACTAGACAACCCTAGAAAAACGAGCCCAAACCACCTTGCTTTGCCCGGCGAGATCTTCAAAATCCCCGGCGTCGCCGGATGAATAGTGAGCTTTGGGCTTGGGTTTTTTAGGGTTCACTGTATTATGGGTTTTTGGATTTATGGTATTGTTTAATTATCTCCATATTACATGTGATGTATCCTAAGTGTTAGGGGAAATCGGAGTGTTTTGAAATCAAATTTTTAACGTCGTTTATCCGCTTTTCAGTTTGGTATGTGTTTGAAATGTCCACTAATTGTTATATGACGATTAGTGGGTGTTGCACCTATGTATATCATGTGATGGTATGTGTATATGAATGTGTTGGATCGTCATGGATGAATAGCCGGGGTATGTGAGAAGAGCGTTTTTCTTTTGTTTCATTCATGTAATTTGTAAAAAGCGATGTAATATTATTTTGCAGTGCACATCCGGGTTGAGATTGTAACCACCGTTGTATAATGTCTTTTTACTGTTTTTTGCTCCTAGGATAGACCCAAGGTGGGGTGCACGAACTATCGGGTTCTCGAAGTGCTGAGTGGCCTACTCATTTTGTTGAGGGAGGTTGCTTCAATTTAGAAATTTGGCGGGTAGTTTACCGCACCCGTAGGGGTCTAGGGTGGGGTTTTGGTTATTCATCACGACCGTGGAACCCGTCTTTCGTTAAGGGTTTAAATGAAATACGGAATTTCTTGTATATCCAATGCATTCATCTGTGATCTGGAATGTTTATAACTGTATGCGACGAATGGATATTTATTATGAGATATATAATAAACGCTGCTTATATTTTACACCTGCGCTAGTCCAGCCCCCGCTCTGCCGTTAGTAAAGTAACCTAACGGTGCATGACGGGGCCCCGTGGCGAATGCGGATGGCATAAGCGTACGTTCTATCTTCGTTTCTTTTCTGTGATGTTTAGAAAACATAAATGATGGGACAATATTAATGTGATTAATGTCAAGAAAAAGAAACCTAAAAATATTGTAGAATCAAACTTTTTAAAATGGGTAACTCTAGTTTTTGCTTTGCATAGTGGTATTCCTTGATGAATATCCAGCATCTCATTCGATGAGGAAAGAGCCGAGATCCCTTCACCGAGAGTGACCCCTTTAGTGAAACTAGCAAATGTTACAAAGCACTCGATTTGTTTTTGTAGTTGATCTAATTTTTTGCTTTGCATCGTGGTATTCATGAATATCCAGCACCTTATTCGATAAGGAAAGAGCCGAGATCCCTTCACCGGGAGTGACCTCTTTAGCAAAATTAGAAAGATACTATAAACCATTCGACTTTTAAAATTGGAGCTTAAACCACTCCTTTCACTAGATTCTACAACGATATCAAGTTCAAAAACGTTAAGGGTTTTCATAAAAACCATCCGTTGCCCTCCGCCATTTTAGGAAGCAGGGTACTTAGTATTTGTACCATGTTTGTTGACTATAGTTAAGACGTGGTGTACGGTAGCTAAGTGATGTCTTCCTACAAAGAATTTGATGCGATCGATTAGGACATTCTATGACTTTGTTGACCATACTTAAGGGTCATGCGGGTAGGTCTAAATCAATCACGAAATGATGGATAGAACTTGACTAGTGCTTATGATTTGTTGACCATAGTTAAGATCGTAACACACTAGGGGTAAAAACCATATCGGGAATTTCAAGAGTTGAAATTTGCAATGAGATTGCATACCTTCTATTTGATAGTTGGATCCCGATCCCACTGTGAGTAAAAGTTACTCCCGGGAGAGTTTTACATTTTACAATTAGCTAATCCAGTAGGTGTCTAGAAATGTGTCAATGGGGTTATGCCTCTAGGAAAACAAGGTTTATTTTAATTAGGTCCGTGCGAAAGCACGGGAAACCTCTCTCGGATTACCGACACTGGCCTGGTCGACAGGTTAGCGAACTTGTAGATTGCAATTAATCCTGGCTAATTTTCTTTTAAGGTTTGAATGAAAATTTGATAAAAAGCAGTGGAAGACATCGATTGATAAGATTAATAACCAATCTAATCATGAAAGAGCAATCGCTGAGTGTCTTCTTTTCTCTCTCCTAATGGCAGATACCTATGATGGGACTAAAGCTTTTATTAGACAAGAATAAACTCACGGGACCGAATTACAAAGATTGGCTGAGGAACGTAAATATTGCCCTGACCTATGATAAGGTCGCATACGTCCTGACTACTCCAGCCCCTCCTAGCCCAGGCCATGATTCTTCAGTTGCGGATAAAGAAATCCGCAAGACATGGGATATAGACTGTGCAACAGCCAAATGCCTCGCGCTTGCTTCTATGAACAATGAACATCAGAAGCAGCATGAGAAGATGGATGTACAATCCATCTTTCTCTATACAAAGGAGTTGTATGGAGAGCAATCTCGCACTCTCCGATACGAGGCATCTCGAAAGTTGTTTCAGATGCGGATGGCTGCTGGCACGTATGTAGGTGACCACGTATTGAAGATGATAGGACTTATTGAAGAACCAGAGGACCTGGGTTGGACCATGGAGAATGAACAATATGCTGATATTGTTCTACAGTCCATTCCCCCTGCCTTTGCTCAGTTCATTGTAAACTTCAACATGCACAACATGGAGAAGTCACTTCCTGAACTCCTCAATATATTGAGGAGTGCAGAGAGCACGCTAAAGGTAGCGAAAACTCCCGCTCTAATTGCTGGGCCATCTTCCTCTTCCATCCCGAAAGCTAAGGCCAAGGGATAGAAGAAGATGAATCCCATCAAGCCGAGATGAGGAGTGAAAAAGGCACCAGGAAAGGACATGATAGGGGCTGCTGCGTCAGGAAGAGGGGAATGCTTCCACCGCCACAAGACTGGGCACTGGAAAAGAAACTGTGTTGGATACCTGGCCGACCTCAAGAAGAAGAAGCATGCCGATGCTTCCACTTCAGATGTGTTTGTAACAGAAAACCGTTTTTCAATAAACTCTGCTTCCTTGGTATTAGATACCGGATCAGGATCTCACGTCTGCAAATGTGTGCAGGGGCTTAGAAATAGCAGATTTTTGAAGAAAGGTGATCACACTCTCCGAGTTGGGAATGGCTCCTTTGTACATGCTGTAGCAGTAGGAGAGTACCACCTTGGTTTGCCGTCGGGTTGTATATTGGTTTTGAACCTATGTTATTTTATACCTTCGATATTATGTAATATTATATCAATATCATTGTTGGACAATGAATGATATAATTTTGTGTTACAATCTAATGTTATGAACATTAATCTTAATCAAGAGTAGATTGAGTCTGGTACATTAAATAACGGGATATACGTCCTAAATCAACATACAGTTTTCAATATACAACAAACAAACAAAAGGAAGATTTCAGACATAAATGAAGCTTTCATTTGGCATTGTAGACTTGATCATATTAACAAAACAAGACTAATCAAGCTACATAAAGATGGATATTTAAACGCGTTTGAATATAAATTTTATGCAACTTGTTAGTCTTGTATCAAAGGTAAAATGACCAAAACTCTGTTTATTGGACACGGAGAGAGAGCTACTGAACTCTTGGGCCTCATACATAGTGATGTATATGGACCAATGTCTACACATGCGAGAGGTGGTTTTTCGTACTTCATAACTTTTAGTGATGATTTCTTGAGATTCAGACACGTGTTCTTGTTGAAACATAAGTTCGAAGCCTTCGAAAAGTTCAAGGAGTATAAATCTGAAGTGGAAAAACAAACAGGCTTGAGTATCAAGAAACTTCGATCGGATCGAGGAGGTGAGTATCTAAGCTCAGAGTTTCTAGATTTTCTAAAAGAGAATGGGATTCTCTCTCAGCTCACTCCTCCGTACACACCACAACACAACGGTGTGTCGGAATAGAGGAATCGTACAATATTAGATATGGTACGATCAATGATGAGTGATGCTGAGTTACCACTTTCATTTTGGGGGCATGCATTGGAGACTGCGATATATCTATTGAATAGGGTTCCGACCAAAACTGTGTCTACCACTTCATATGAAATATGGTATGGAAAGAGACCATCTCTTAAACGAGTTAGGATATGGGGTTGTCCAGTGTCACGCCCCGCTTCTCAGAGTACGCTAAGATGGGCACGTGACATAGCCAACCATGCTACCTATGGATAGGAAAAATCCCTCCACAGTCACATTACGGCTGTAGAGATATCAAGAACAGGAAAGTAAACCAACTATCTAGTACATGTCCATAAGCTGGAGCAAAAGAGTCAAGAAATAACAATGTGCGGAAGCCAAGAGGTACAATAATGAAACCCGGAAGTAAGACTACATACCGACAGGAACTTCACCGCTCAGTCTAACAGCGGCAATACTCCTGATCAGTCTGCAACAAGGTAGAAGAATCTGGGCCATACAAAACCCAGACGTCGGCGTGTCATGTCATCAAGCAATAAAATATAAACAGGGTAACAGGCAATGCAGATATAATCATGAATGAAAAGCAGATGTAACAGTAATGTAAATCAGGGCAGTGAAGGGTAGTGTGCAGTGAGTAAACTAAACTGTTCTATTGGGTTATCTACTCTCAAGTCTTTGAAATCAATTTGATGAATCATTGATGTAATCCAATAGTATCCCGTGCATACCCGGGACCACGGTCAAGATTCTCGGGCTGAATCCGAGACATGCCGCTAGGCACTAAAACAGGAAATATGTACAGATGAATGATGTCAGCAGCAGCATCCCAAGGCTGGCCTAGCCTCTAAAACTGATCAGAACAGGTATCGAACTGTTGAGTTACAAGTCAGGTTTCACCATTGATTTCCCCATATCCCCAAGTTATGTATGTCAAGTCAGGTATTCAGTAATCAAGAACTAATGCCAACACAGGATCAGGTAAGAGCAGGTTTGTCTGGATAGACAACAGGAACGGTCCGTAAGGACTACATGGGCATTATACACAAGATCAAATAGCAGGTAATACCATGGTACATCAGGTCAAGCCAGGTAATGTATACAGGTGTCATGTCATGTCATGTCAAGAGTGTACGGTACCATGTCATATCAAATAGGAAGTGCAACAGGTCATGTCAGGAAGCACAAATAATATGTGGGTGCTCACAAATCAACTAATATAAACATGGTTATAAATAAACAAGCATGGAATTATCAGAACAATAAACTGGAACATGATATGCAAATAGGTACAGATTGCACTACTAGGATGCACGGTTATCAGTTTGGGTTTAAGGCATAGTTTTAACATTTCTCAACTACAGTTTAACAATATGGATGATAAAAAAAGGTTAATATGTATTAAATAATTTAAGATGCAAGGGACGATAAATCAGGTTAGACGTACGCGAACGGTCATCCGACAGGTATAACGTATAAAGAGGGGTACTGTGGGTCATGCCAGTAATTGTTACAAGATTTAAATATGAATGCGCATACTATGTATAACAGAACTAAAAGCAAACTGGTATGTTTCGAGCCATGATTATAAAATGATATAATGGGACGTCGACATGTTAAAGGAAAAAAATGGGATTCTGGTATTAAATGGAACTACAAATCCACCGTGTACTCTAACAGGCACAAATTAATTTAAATAGCATATGTATTAGTTTAAATAGCATGTAGCAAGATTAACTTGCCTGGACGGACCAGGAACGGGAATACGGAACGTCTCACGTCGGCGGAAAACGTCGCGATGCGCGCACGGTACACAGAACGGATCCAAACCACGTACAGTGTGATCACACGGGTCAGGTACGCTCGTCAGGATCGTCGACGGTACGTCGGTTTCTGACAAACTTTCACGGTGAGACGGTTGCAGTTTCTGTACAGAGGGAGTTTCGGTTGTAGGGGATGGTTGTGTCGAAGATTGGTGCAAGAGAGATAAGAGAGGTGGTGGTGATGGGTGAGGCCGACGGCGAGGGATCGCCGGCAAGGATCGACAGCACGGCAGTGGGTACTTAGGCTAAAGTCGGTGATTGTGTTTGATGTTGCAGGAAAAGAAAAGAGAGAAGGAAGGAGATAAGGAGAGGAGGGGAAGAAGGATAGGGCTGCACTGTGGTATCAGGTAAGGCTCTGGGTCAGGGACAGAGGAGGCGAGGGGCGTCGACGGGGTTTTCCGGCGACGGCAGTGATGGTTACACATGGGTTTGCAGTGAAAGATGGGTTCTTGATGGTTGGGGTGTGTAGAGTTTGGGTCCTATGGTTGAATGGAAGTGGAGGAGGTGGAGGCGAGGTGATGGAAGCGATGATAACAGAGCTCCGGCGAGTCGAGGGTAGGGTTGCAGGCGTGCAGGGTTTCCGTGCAGGGGAGTCTCGAAAAGTGATGAGGTGGTCGAGAGGGATGAGGAGGCGAAGGAACAGAGGCGAGGTCGAAGATGGAGGCGGCGACGGCGAGGCACGGGCGACGGCAAGGTTAGGGTTTTGGGTTCGCGAGGTGGAAAGCCTGCAGGGAAAAATAAAGAAAGAAGAAAGAAGAGGAGAGAGAGTTGCGTAATAATATATATGGAAGAGAGAGAGAAGTAAAGAAAAAGAGGGGAGAGAAAGAGAATCAGAGAGAGAGAGGAGAGAGATAGAGAAAGCGAGAAGAGAGAGAGGGGGGGGAGAGATAGAGAGGATGAGAGAGATCGAGAGGAGAGAGAGGGTGGGATGAATAGGGAAGAGAAAAAAGTTGGATTTATGTGGGGGAGGGAGGGAGAGAGAGAACGTCAGGAGAGAGAGAGAGAAAGAAAGATAGAGAGAGAGAGAGAGTGTGTGTGCAGATAGTTAGGAATGAATAAATAAAAGAATATTAAAAGAATTAATATTATATAGAGTGAGAGAAAGAGTACGGTGAGGCAGTTAGGATAGAATAATTAAAATATTTTTAGTTATAACAAAGTATAAACAGTAGACTTATACTTTAGTAATAATTATAATATATTAGAATATAATATTAGTCTGTTTTGAGATTTTGGCAAATACAAACTTACTCCAAAACACGCCCGGGTCGGGTCTAAAAATTCAGATTAAAAATATGAAAAATATATGCGATGTCCAAATTTTAAAACAAGTACTCAGGTAACGAAAATGCGTACCCCTAAGGACGGATGCACGTACGTGCGCATAGCCATCCAAACTCGTCCGTTTTACTGAACGGGACGAGAACAAGATGCGCGGATGCTACCACAGGGTTAGGGGTATCAAGCAGGCCATGACAAGTATTTTAATTTATTTTACGTGATTTAAATTGTTATATGCAAAAAATACGCTACTAGATAAAATACCAGTATATACTAAATTATGAGATGCACTAGTCCATTCAACAAATCAAGGTAATCCATAAATGAGAGTCAAACAGGTTCAAGCAAGCGGGTCGGGTCGAATGCCTAGTAACATGTAAAATACTATTCGCACCCAAACACGCTAAATCAGGAATAGACCATGGATAAGTAAAATACTGAAACTGGAATTGGTATAAATGAACTCGGGTGTTACATTATACCCAATTACAAAAGAATTTCGTCCTCGAAATTCCAAGAACAAGAAAGGATAATCTATCAAGAATCTACAAAGATTGATGAGAAATCTTCTGTCGGACTTCAACTTCTCGTTCCCAAATTGATTCTCCAAGTGAGCGATTACTTCAAGAAAACAAGTACAACAGTGATAACCTCATTCTTAAGAACCTTTTCTCTTCGATCCACCGTTGACATCGGTCGCTCCTCAAAGGTTAAATCTTCTCGTATAGTCATCTCCGAAAGATCCAATACATGTATTTCATCTCGAGCATACCTACGGGGTTGAGATACAAGAAACTCGTCATGAACATTCTCCAAAGATTGCGGTAACACCCAAACGATGCGCCACTTCTCCAATACGCCCCAAAATCTTAAAAGGTACAACGAATCGAGGACTAAACTTTCCTCGACTTCGGTAACGGATCACCCCTCTTGTCGGTGACATCTTCAAGAATACTAAATCACCATCAGCGAACTATAGAGGTCTTCTCGATATAACTGCCCAACTCTTTGTCGGTCCCGTGCTGCACTAATATGATTCCAGAATCTATTAACCTTCTTAACTGTCTGCACAACCAAATCTGGTCCCAACAATCTTCGTTCACCAACATCGTCCCAACAACCAGGCGAACGACACTTGCGACCATATAAAGCCTCGAATGGAGCCATCAGAATGGTCGCCTACAAACTGTTGTTGTAAGAAAACTCCACCAAGTGTAGATGATCCACCCATGAACCCTTGAAGTCTAACATACGAGTTCTCAACACATCTTCAAGAGTTTGGATCGTTCTCTCCGACTGGCCATCTGTTTGAGGATGATAAGTTGTGCTAAACTTCAATCGAGTCCCCAAACTTTTCTGTAAGTTCCTCCAAAAGTGTGATAAGAAACGAGTGTCCTGGTTGGACACGATGCTCACCGGTACTCCGTGCAATCTTACAATCTCCTGCATATACCGTTCTGCCAAAACTTCTGTTGATTGACCAACTCGAAAAGGGATGGAATGAGCTGCCTTGGTCAATCTATCAACAATCACCCAAACTGCATTGTTGCCCTTTGGACTCCGCGGTAAAGCCGTCACGAAATCCATGGTTATATGTTCCCACTTCCATTGAGGAATCGGAAGTGGTTGCAATAAACCAGCAGCCCTTTGATGTTCAGCCTTAACTTGCTGACACACCAAGCACTTTGCCACAAAGCGAGAAATCTCCCGTTTCATACATTCCCACCATAAATGTTGTCGTAAGTCTCGGTACATCTTCGTGCCTCCGGGGTGTACGGAATAAGCTGAACTGTGTGCCTCCTTCATAAGTTCTTCGCGAATATCTCCCTTAGGCACACACAAACGGCTACCATACCTCAACGAACCATCTTCATGTATCAGTAAATCTGTTCGTATTTCGGCTTCAACCTGTTCTCGAAACTTTGGCAATCTAGGGTCCTGCGGAATGCTGCTTTAATATTCTCGATCAACGATGAACGTACTTGTAGCTGCATCAACTGTCCCGTAGAATGCGGTAGCACAACCTCCAAATCGAATCTCCGAAAGTCTTCACTAAGTTTCTTCTGTGTAGTCAACATCTGAATTGCCGGCAATCGACTAAGCCTATCCGGCACAACACTAACTTTTCCCGGATGGTACTTAAGATCGAAATCGTAGTCAGCCGTCAGCTTCAACCATCTTCGCTGTCACACAACTAGCTCCTTCTGAGCGAACACGTACTTTAGGCTTTTATGATCGGTGAATATCTCGACCCCTTTTGCTCAATAAGTAGTGTCTCCAAATCTTCAAGCGAAAATCCCAGCCGCAAGCTCCAAGTCGTGAGTTGAGTAATTCTTCTCATGGGTCTTCAACTGTCTCAACGCGTAAGCTACAACCTTCTCATGCTGTATCAAAACATATCCCAAACCTTTCCCAGATGCGTCGCTGTGAAACACCAATCTTCCGGAATCGTCTGGTACGGTTAAAACAGGTGCGGTCATCAACCTCTGCTTCACGCCTCGAAAGCTGTCACACACTTATCCGCTCACACCAATGGTACTTTCTTACGCGTAAGCTTGGTCAAAGCTCAGCCAACGAGCAAAACTCTCCACCAACCTTTTATGTATCCTGCAAGTCCAAGAAACTTCTGATCTTTATAACATTCTTCGGAATCGGCCAGTCTTGAACTGCTGCAATCTTCCCTGGGTAAACGGCGATTCCACTTCCAGCTACGATATGTCCCCAAACTTTACATCTTCAAGCCCAAACTTGCATTTGCTCATCTTTGCATATAATCTTTCTTGCCTCAATGTCTGCAGTGCGATTTTCAAGTGTTCTGCATGCTCTTCAATGCTCCTCGAGTAGATCAGAATATCTTTAATGACCACTATAAACTGGTCCAAGAACGGTGAAAGATTTGGTTCATCAAGTCCATAAATATCGCCGGTGCATTTGTGACTCCAAATAGCATCACCAACTACTCGTGATGTCCATACCGAGTTCGGAACGCAGTCTTGCAAATATCTTCTGATTTAGCTCGGACCTGATGATATCCGAACCGCAAATCCAGCTTCGAGAATACTCTCGAGCCACTAAGCTGCTCAAACACTTCGCCAATGCGAGGGATCGGGTTCTTGTTCATAATAGTCACCCTGTTAAATTCTCGATAATCAACGCACATCCTCCTGGTGCCGTCTTTCTTCTTTACTAGAAGAACCTGAGCTCTCCTAAGTGAGTTGCTGCTGCGAATCCACCTCTTCTCTAGAAATTCGGTAACCTGATTCTTGACTTTCTTCCAACTTCACTGGTGCCCTTGGATAGTACGCCTTTGAGATTGGCGTTGTACCAGGAACAAGATCAATCACGAACTCCACATCCTGTTTTGCGGTAAATCCGAGATGTCCTCCAACACGTCCTTGAATTCCCGAAATATTGTCGACGCTTCTTCCTCATCACTTCCATCAACGAAAGATCATCATCCGTCGGCCTAGCCCTAAACTCGACCGGCCCGACGGAACTGCTTCCTCCAGTAAAACAAACTCCGGATGTCCAGGAATCTGGAAAATCACTTTCCTTTCCTTACAATCAATATGAGCGTGGAAGGTGCCAAGAAAATCCATTCCCAAGACAACAACAAACAAGGAATGCACCGGAATTGAATAATTCCAATGCGGGAAAGATATGAACAAGTAGGATACCACGCTGACTTCATCCGAAGTCAAGATACTGAAGAGAATTAAGCACGGTAAGCATGATTCAAGCTGGCGGTACAACAAGAACTGGTAAGCAATGAAACCGAGAGGGACAAGGTAGTACAATGATCATGGAACATGGGAGTGAATCAAGACCAAGACTCCAAGTTACTTAGATAGAGTACCGCATTGTAACCATGCTGCAGTTCATGGGCACAATTACATAACTCCACCCAAGTCGCCCAAATCCTAGTATCAGAATCAAGAAACAGGGAGAAACAACAGAGAACCAAAAGGATTTCAGGTCGAAATGCAAAGTGGTTTGCATATCGCCCAAACAAGGATCAAGAGAAGGATATGATTCAACAATCACGATAATCAAGGTGGCAGGACATGTTCCTAATCACGAGTATTCTGATTCATGTATTGGGTCCAATACCCAACTACAAGGAATCAACCCGATTAACCTATATCCTATGGCTCTGATATCAAAAGAACCATGTCACGCCCCGCTTCCCAGAGTACGCTAAGATGGGCACGTAACATAGCCAACCATGCTACTTGTGGATAGGAAAAATCCCTCCACAGTCACATTACGGCTGTAGAGATATCAAGAACAGGAAAGTAAACCAACTATCTAGTACATGTCCATAAGCCGGAGCAAAAGAGTCAAGAAATAACAATGTGCGGAAGCCAAGAGGTACAATAATGAAACCTGGAAGTAAGACTACATAGCGACAGGAACTTCACCGCTCAGTCTAACAGCGGCAATACTCCTGATCAGTCTGCAACAAGGTAGAAGAATCTGGGCCATGCAAAACCCAGACGTCAGCGCGTCATGTCATCAAGCAATAAAATATAAACAGGGTAACAGGCAATGCAGATATAATCATGAATGAAAAGCAGATGTAACAGTAATGTAAATCAGGGCAGTGAAGGGTAGTGTGCAGTGAGTAAACTAAACTGTTCTATTGGGTTATCTACTCTCAAGTCTTTGAAATCAATTTGATGAATCATCGATGTAACTCAATAGTATCCCGTGAATACCCGGGACCACGGTCAAGATTCTCGGGCTGAATTCGAGACATGCCGCTAGGCACTAAAACAGGAAATATGTACAGATGAATGATGTCAGCAGCATCATCCCAAGGCTGACCTAGCCTCTAAAACTGATCAGAACAGGTATCGAACTGTTGAGTTACAAATCAGGTTTCACCATTGATTTCCCCATATCCCCAAGTTATGTATGTCAAGTCAGGTATTCAGTAATCAAGAACTAATGCCAACACAGGATCAGGTAAGAGCAGGTTTGTCTGGATAGACAACAGGAACGGTACGTAAGGACTACATGTCAGGTTTGTTGGCATTAGACACAAGATCAAATAGCAGGTAATACCATGGTACATCAGTCAAGCGAGCTAATGTATACAGGTGTCATGTCATGTCAAGAGTGTACGGTACCATGTCATATCAAATAGGAAGTGCAACATGTCATGTCAGGAAGCACAAATAATATGTGGGTGCTCACAAATCAACTAATATAAACATGGTTATAAATAAACAAGCATGGAATTATCAGAAAAATAAACTGGAACATGATATGCAAATAGGTACAGATTGCACTACTAGGATGCACGGTTATCGGTTTGGATTTAAGGCATAGTTTTAACATTTCTCAACTACAGTTTAACAATATGGATGATAAAAAGAGGTTAATATGTATTAAATAATTTAAGATGCAAGGGACGATAAATCAGGTTAGACGTACGCGAACGGTCGTCCGACAGGTATAACGTATAAAGAGGGGTACTGTGGGTCATGCCAGTAATTGTTACAAGATTTAAATATGAATGCGCATACTATGTATAACAGAACTAAAAGCAAACTAGTATGTTTCGAGCCATGATTATAAAATGATATAATGGGACGTCGACATGTTAAAGAAAAAAAATGGGATTCTGGTATTAAATGGAACTACAAATCCACCGTGTACTCTAACAGGCACAAATTAATTTAAATAGCATATGTATTAGTTTAAATAGCATGTAGCAAGATTAACTTGCCTGGACGGATTAGGAACGGGAATACGGAACGTCTCACGTCGGCGGAAAACGTCGCGATGCGCGTATGGTACACGGAACGGATCCAAACCACGTACAGTGTGATCACACGGGTCAGGTACGCTCGTCAGGATCGTCGGGATCGTCGACGGTACGCCGGTTTCCGGCAAACTTTCACGGTGAGACAGTTGCAGTTTCTGTACAGAGGGAGTTTCAGTTGTAGGGGATGGTTGTGTCGAAGCTTGGTGCAAGAGAGATAAGAGAGGTGGTGGTGATGGGTGAGGCCGACGGCGAGGGATCGCCGGCAAGGATCGACAGCACGGCAGTGGATACTTAGGCTAAAGTCGGTGATTGTGTTTGATGTTGCAGGAAAAGAAAAGAGAGAAGGAAGGAGATAAGGAGAGGAGGGGAAGAAGGATAGGGCTGCACTGTGGTATCAGGTAAGGCTCTGGTTCAGGGACAGAGGAGGCGAGGGGCGTCGACGGGGTTTTCCGGCGACGGCAGTGATGGTTACACATGGGTTTGCAGTGAAAAATGGGTTCTTGATGGTTGGGGTGTGTAGAGTTTGGGTGCTATGGTTGAATGGAAGTGGAGGAGGTGGAGGCGAGGTGATGGAAGCGATGAGAACAGAGCTCTGGCGAGTCGAGGGTAGGGTTGCAGGCGTGCAGGGTTTCCGTGCAGGGGAGTCTCGAAAAGTGATGAGGTGGTCGAGAGGGATGAGGAGGCGAAGGAACAGAGGCGAGGTCGAAGATGGAGGCGGCGACGGCGAGGCGCGGGCGACGGCAAGGTTAGGGTTTTGGGTTCGCGAGGTGGAAAGCCTGCAGGGAAAAATAAAGAAAGAAGAGGAGAGAGAGTTGCGTAATAATATATATGGAAGAGAGAGAGAAGTAAAGAAAAAGAGGGGAGAGAAAGAGAATCAGAGAGAGAGGAGAGAGATAGAGAAAGCGAGAAGAGAGAGAGGGGGGAGAGATATAGAGAGGATGAGAGAGATCGAGAGGGGAGAGAGAGGGTGGGATGAATAGGGAAGAGAAAGAAAGTTGAATTTATGTGGGGGAGAGAGAGAGAGAGAGAGAACGTCAGGAGAGAGAGAGAGAGAAAGAAAGAGAGAGAGAGAGAGAAAGTGCAGATAGTTAGGATTGAATAAATAAAAGAATATTAAAAGAATTAATATTATATAGAGTGAGAGAGAGAGGACGGTGATGCAGTTAGCATAGAATAATTAAAATATTTTTAGTTATAACAAAGTATAAATAGTAGACTTATACTTTAGTAATAATTATAATATATTAGAATATAATATTAGTCCGTTTTGAGATTTTGGCAAATACAAATTCCAAAACACGCCCGGGTCAGGTCTAAAAATTCAGATTAAAAATATGAAAAATATATGCGACGTCCAAATTTTAAAACAAGTACTCAGGTAACGAAAATGCGTACCCCCAAGGACGGATGCATGTACGTGCGCGTAGCCATCCAAACACGTCCGTTTTACTGAACGGGACGAGAACAAAATGCGCGGATGCTACCACAGGGTTAGGAGTATCAAGCAGGCCATGACAAGTATTTTAATTTATTTTACGTGATTTAAATTATTATATGCAAAAAATGCGCTACTAGATAAAATACCAGTATATACTAAATTACGAGATGCACTAGTCCATGCAACAAGTCAAGGTAATCCATAAATGAGAGTCAAACAGGTTCAAGCAAACGGGTCGGGTCGAATGCCTAGTAACATGTAAAATACTATTCGCACCCAAACACGCTAAATCGGGAATAGACCATGGATAAGTAAAATACTGAAACTGGAATTGGTATAAATGAACTCGGGTGTTACATCCAGCTTATGTGAAAAAGCATAATCCGGACAAACTCGAGACACGATCGGTTTTGTGTAAATTTATGGGATATCCAAAACATTCGTATGGATATATTTTCTACCACAAGGAGGAACAAAGTGTGTTTGTTTCTCAGTATGCCACATTTTTAGAAATGAATTTTTTAAAAATGATACTGTTGGAAATGCGGTAGAACTGGAAGAAATTCCGGATCCACAAACATTTACCGATGATTTGGTTGAACCCGAGGTTTTAATAGAACCTGACGAACCTCAGCCACTCCGTAGATCTAGTAGGACTTCTCGTCTACCTGATAGATACTGCAGTTTTCTAATTGATGGTGATAGAGAAGATTGCATCATGGATGATGATGACCCTACTAGTTTTCAGCAAGCTATCACGAGTGGTGACTCAGGGAAGTGGCGGATGCCATGAGATCCGAAATGGAATCCATGCACACCAACAAAGTATGGATTTTGGAGGTTGCACCTTCTGGAGTAAAACCCATAGGGTGCAAGTGGATCTTTAAGAGAAAGATTGGTGTGGATGGTCAGGTGGAGACCTATAAAGCTTGGCTGGTTGCAAAAGGATTTCATTAAAGACCAGGCTTGGACTATGATGAAACCTTTTCACCAGTCGCGATGCTCAAATCCATTCGGATCCTGCTTGCTATAACTGCTCACTATGATTATGAAATCTGGCAGATGGATGTTAAAACGGCTGTTTACAGCCGAAAACGGGAGACGAAACCGCGTAGGTCGTCTTGCCTGAATTTGGGGACAGATGCTATTTGGTTTTATCTGTCCACCTCTCCGAAGATGCCAAGTTGATTTATGACACCATGTATCGGAGGTTTGGACAAATGCGGCCGTTGTAGCAGACTTCGTCAGATTCCCCCTCGTTTGCGAGGGGTTTTTTGATTGTGGGGACGCTCTTCCCTGCAGGCGTAAGCCCCTGCAGTTAATTACGCTACCGCATCGCGGTAACCACTTTCTCCTTCTCCAAAAGGTCACTTCGTGTCGTGTGTGTTTGTTTTGTTTTTGGTTACCCGTGGATTGTATACGGAGACTAATTTATATTGTCGCCCGTAGGGCGTGGATTAATCCAAATCCGTATTTTCTTAGATTTGGGTTTGGGTTTGATTTAAGGCTCGTTAACCTCTTTTAAGATTAAGATCAACTTAAATATTTGTTAAGGATACGTTAGTCTAATTCTTAGACTAAGATATACTTAACAGGATTTTGGGATCATTTAGATCCAACGAAAGAGTATTTAGGCTCTATCGTTTTAGTTTAGGGACGTTACGGTCCATTGGGTTTAGGGACGTCATAGTCCATGGAGTTTAAGGACATCATAGTTCATAGTTTAAAGACGTCATAGTCTATAGAGTTTAGTTTAGGGATGTTGCAGTCCATTGGGTTTAAGGACATCATAGTCCAAGAGTTTAAGGATCTCATAGTCCATGTTTAAAGACATCATAGTCTGTAGGGTTTTAGTTTGACGGTTTGGAGATGCGCCAAAAGTTATTAGTTATTGAGACCTTCCATCTCTCTGAAGACGTTGAAGAATTACAACGACATATATCAGAGGTGTGGAGAGATATACCCTCGAACTAATGTCCCGACTTGGGGGGGAATGGGATGAAAATCAGTTTAGATGCCATTTGTTCGGAGCTCATTAGCTGTCGTTGGGACTGAGATCGGTTTTGGAGACCCTAAGAAGAGGGCTCAATTGATGGTCCTCGGAAAATTTGGTCTAAGTTTGGCTAATATTGGCCTTTCATAGTGTTCAACACTAGTATATATTCAGCGCTCACATGATCCCACGTGAGGTATTTGAAATAGTGTTAAACACTAAAATTTTGAGGCGCTCACGTGGGGTCACGTAAGGCGCTTGAAGTAGTGTTAAACTCCAAAAATTTGAGGCGTTGTTTCTTCGGGTTTATTCCCTGGTTCTTTTTTGAGCGCTAAGCGCTATTGGGTCATGTGAGATCACGTGAGGCGCCCAAAAATGGAAGCTGCCTTTGATTTATTGCCTTTTTGCTTTGTAAGTGCTAAGCACTACTTTAGGGTCACGTGTGATCACGTGAGCCAATCTCGGTTATCCTCTTTTGCTCATCAAAGGTGCTCACGTGGGAGCATGTGATCGGCTGTTATCATGTTGGGTACCAATCTTTTTACGTGCATGGAGATCCTGAGTTTCGAGACTTTCAAGCCCACTGTTTCGTAAGAATTAAATTCTTAGGACTTAGTTTATCTCTTAGGTTTGGGATCTGCATGGCAGAATCTCCCCGGTGAGGATTGACTTCTCAGCTTGTAGGGAGATCTGCTTCTGCAGATCTTTCACTATAAGGAAGAACTAAGTTCTTATATGAAGGGTTAAACCATTGTCTTATCAGAGGAATTAAATTCCTATATACTTTTTGGGAGAATTAAATTCTCTGAACTTAGATTTCCCTCTAAGTTTTGGATCCGCATGGCAAAATCTCCCCGATGAGAATTAAATTCTCAATTTGTGGGGAGATCTGCTTCTGCAGATCTCAACCAGAGAAAGAATTACGTTCTTTTTAGAAGAGTTAAACTCTTATGGAGGTGAAAAAGAGATGAGATATTCTCTGTGTTTTGTTCCTTCTCTTACCTCAGGTTTTTCTTTCTGTTTTCTCTCTTTTAACTTGAAGTTTATGGAGGGGTCCTCTCTTTTCTTCTTCTCTTTTTGGCTCCTATTTATAGGAGATAGAAAAGAATCAATTTGTTTGGAAAAATCTCTTATTAAGAGATTTTGATTGATTTTATACTCAACCAAAATGATCTTTCAGATCAATCGGTGAATTTTATTCACCGTTGGATTTTTAATCTAAGGACTTCTATTTTACAGAAGATATTTCTCACAAGATTAGGAAAATATTTCCCTATAAAGAATTTTCTTTTGTAAATTGGTAATTTTTAATCATCATTAGGTTTTTAATCCAACGACGCTCTGCTTTGCAGAGCGCAATCTTTCTTGTTTAGAAAGATCTAGGGAAATGTTTTCCAAATAGGGCTTTGACCCCTTTTATTTTAGAATTTAATTCTATCGGTTCAGAAGGCATAGGAGCCCATCACGTGTAGCACGTGACCCCATAAAGTTAAGCCCACCAAAGAGCGTCACGTGCTATCGCGTGGATTCTTTCTGGCCAATTGTTTGTTTTAAGAAGGCGCCTATATACTTTGTATATAGAGGGCATATGTCTGCACGTGAGGCTCAGTTTCAGCCTTGTTTTGTTAAGCGCGGTGCCTATCACATGTGGGCACGTGATTCTCCATTTGGGTACTTTTCCCACTGCTTTTTATATTTATTATTCAGTTTTCACGAAGGAACAACGGCATTTCTAAATGGTGATTTATAAGAATGCGTTTTTAAGGATCAGCCATAAGGCTTCATTGACAGTGGGAGCAGCGGAAAAGCATGCAGGTTGCTTAAATCCATCTATGGATTAAAGCAGGCATCACGGAATTGTAACATCTGATTTGATGATACAATCAAAGAGTTTGGTTTTATTAAAAATATAGATGAACCATATATTTATAAAAGGATTGTAGAGAGTATTGTTACATTTCTCGTATTGTACGTGGACGCCATTCTCTTGATAGGAAATGATGTTTCTATGCTACAATCGGTCAAACTATTCTTATCGCAAAGGTTCTCCATGAAAGACCTGGGTGATGCCTCGTACATTCTGGGAATTAAGATCTATAGAGATAGATCTAAGAAATTATTGGGATTGTCCCAATCGAGATACATAGACACCATACTAAAGAGGTTTAGTATGGAAGATTCCAAGCGAGGTAATTTACCCGCTTGTCACGGGACCACCCTCTCCAAAGAGTGATGAGGAGAGGGCTCACATGAGCATTATACCCTACGCTTCGGCGATAGGATCTATAATGTATGCGATGTTGTGTACTCTCCCATATGTAGCTTATGCACTGAGTGCAGTAAGCAGGTATCAATCCAATCCAGGGAAGAAACATTGGACTGCTGTGAAGAACATTCTTAAGTACTTGAGAAGGACTAAAGAAATGTTCTTGGTGTATGGTAACGGAGATCTCCAAATGGAGGTCTTTACCGACTCCAGCTTCCAGAGCGACAAGGATGATAGTAAGTCCATCTCAGGATTTGTATTACCCTAAATGGAGCGACGGTATGTTGGAAGAGTTCCAAGCAAGATACCGTCGCTGACTCCACAATGGAAGCTGAGTATATTGCTGTTAATGATGCCGTAAAAGAGGCACTCTGGATGAGAAAGTTCATTTCTGAACTTCAGGTGGTTCCATCCATTGCTAATCCAATACCTCTGTATTGCGATAACAATGGAGCCATGGTTTTGGCAAAGGAACCGCAGTCCCATCAGAAATCCAAACATATCTTGAGGCGGTATCACCTTATCAGGGAGATAGTGGATCGCCAGGAAATCGAGGTACGGAGAGTAGACACGAAAGACAACACAACAGATCCATTCACCAAGGCCATCTCTCAAGTCCAGTTTGAGAAACTGTTTGAGCTGTTGGGCATGCGGTACGCCGGCAACCGGTTCTAGTGTAGACAGTGGGTACTTATTGCACCAACTACAGGCCTCAGTGCAACTTGGAGATTGTTAGATATGTATGCCCTAGAGGCATGTATTGTATAGGGTACTAGGCATGTATATGTACAGAAATAATCTTTGCCCGAAATGATAGTATGCTATCTGGTTTATCTTCATCTTAACATGTGATGTGTTGTATTTTAAATCTTTATATACATGTTGATGAAGCCATTAGTATTATGCTTGACTGCCAGGATTATGATGTAGATCATACTAGTGGGGCCTGGGCAGTCTATAAACACATCCTTTAATAGTTCCTAGTCGAGGGTATATCGAGACAGGGTATCGATATTACCAGAGTAGACTAGTGTACGTTTCTTTACCCTGGGGACGATGGTTGATCCCACAACCATTGGTGTTTGACATCAAAGATTGTACACAGGTGCTCATTGGAGAATGGGTACACCGAACAGTACTCGCCGAGAACTCCTAGATGGTATATATACCTATTGTCAGATAGCAGTTCTCTGGTGACACTTATACAGGCTAGTCTGTAGACCCGAGATCGTCATAGTGTCTTGTGTGATTCCCATTGTGCATTGATTTCCTTCCTAACACGGCTCTACTGAGTCGTGCAAACAGGTGGATTTTGGGTACAGTCCAGAATCACATGGAGGCAGTGAGCGATAGAAGGGGTTTCGTCTCTCCCGGTATGGGGAGTTGATGTCGCGCTATGCATGATCGGCCATAATAGGAAATCCCTGGCCAGGGTTGTCGAGATTTACTGATAAGAGTTATCAGTAGTTTCTCGAACCGTTATGGGCCGCAAATCATCATGACTTATAAAGTTTCTGGGGTCTGACATTTACCACCCCTAGACTTCATATGCGACGTATCAGACGAAGAGACCGGACTGTACGGTAAGTGTTGCTTACAAGCTCGTTAGGGTTGGGATGAGTTCGCTCCTCGGCCACTTTTTCGTCACGTACCTGGTTAGCCGTTACGCACAGCTAGTGCCGCTGACGTGCTTGTGATTAAACTCACTGCCAGCATACTGTTGAGTCTTTAGAGTCCCACACAGAGGGTTCTCTGGTTCAGGCAAAAGATATAGAGGCCGTAAGTTGTTACGGCAGGGTTTCGATCATGTTCGTGTACTGGCTACAGGAATGATGATCGGAAGGATAATACTGGTAGGTTTTGGTTTAAGCCGGATGCCAGTATTATATTATTGGATTATTTGTATTCGTATTTTTCGGAATACGGATACGGGTATACTTATACGGTATACGGTGAGGGGTATTCTTGTAATTGTACAAGAACACCTTTTAGAAGGAGACACCTCATAATTGGATATTTATTTTGTGAAAATAAATAAATGAGGTGGAATTTGGAGAAATGTCAAAGCATGGATGAAGTAATGGCTTATATTATTTTTTATTTATTTGGGATTACTATTGAAGCATGGTGCATTATTTTGGAGAAAAATAATAAATGCTTCAATTATTTTCCATGAGCCATATAATTTTTCTATGCTTGATTTTTTCATTCATCGCTCTCTTCTTCTCTCTCCTCATTATCTCCTTCCTCTTCCTTTTGACCTAAACACTCATATGTGTTGTGATCATAGGTCAAGAGACATAATAATCCACTATTTGATCTCTACATCATCTAAGTGATCATTTCTAGCACACTTGATTTCTTAGTTAACTCTTGTGAAGAGTTTGTAGCTTGTTCCATAACTCTCGGGTAGATCATCTTGGATCTAGAGGTGACCGGATATCGAGTTCTTCTCAACCATCAAAGGAGCCAAGGAGTCGCAGCGGAAAGAAAACCCGAAGGACCGTTTCCTTGAGATATAACCCCTATCATAGTAGATAAGATCTCTAGATAGGATTTCTAGTTATGGTTTAGCATAAGATCTAGGTTTAAAGTAGGTGTTGCATGCAAGAAAAATTATTGTTTGCCACTTCCGCCTCCTCACAAGAGTTGTGAGGGTGTGCAACATCTACTAACATTTCGATCATATACGTGCACTTGTGCACAGATCATGATTCGGACAGATAATACTAGTGGGTTTTGGTTTAAGGTAGATCCTAGTATTATATTGTTGGATTATTTTCGTCTCGTAGTATTCATATTCTTTCGGAATACGGATGCGGGTATGTATATATGGATGAGGGGCATTCTTGTAATTTCGTTACAAGATTATTTTAGAGGTTGCCATTTCTTTTATTGTGTTAAACATTTAGTTTAAATGTTTATTTGGTGGGAAAGTGTGATTCATGGTTTGCATTAACTCATACATGTGCATTTGGTGACTCATGGTGTTGAGTCATGAGTGATTCATGGTGACATGCATAGTTTTTGTTTTGTGTAAGATATTTGTGTGAGATATTATTGGTGTGGGGATGGCAGATCTTTTGTGGTGAGAATTTTTCTTTAGTTGCCTACACACAATATAATAGCACACAAAAAATACTCACACAACACAACAAGGAAAAAGGCAGCCACCATCTTTTCTTCACTTGCTTTTTCCATTGCTTCACACTTTCCTCTCTTGGCATTTTCTTCAACCTCCACCCTATATGTCTCATGTGTTGAGAAACCTAGGGTGTATTGAGACAAAGTAATCACAAACACTCTCTACTTCATCTTGGCTATATAGATTAGCAAACTAGATACTCGAATTGCTTTGGTTTTGAGGTCGGAGCCCGTATTACTTACTCTCAAGGTGGATCGTCTTCGATGGGGGGAGACCGGGGATTACGTCTCTACAACCCACTTTTGGGGAACCCGATCGAGATGGTGCGGGTTATCGCGCATCCTCGAAACTAGTAGAGCGAGATGCAGACCTCCTAATGGAGCATCCGATCTCGACGGAATTTTTAATGCAATTTTTAAGAATAATGCAATTTTCTATTTAATAAATAAATTCTTTTTTTAATAATTATATATATATAAATATTATCAAAACATCTATTTTATATTTATAATAAATTCCATATTTTCTAAACACAAGAATCACAAGTTTCATGAATATACCATTAACAATCCATACAAGTCAATTTACACTACAATACCATGTACTATTCAATCTAGATTATAATCATTAGAATACTTTACTTTTAAAAATTACATTCATGAAAACCCTAAATACGATAAATAAATACTTGAGGTTTATTTTGAAAGTTTATAAAAACTATTTTTCATAAAACCCTCCAAGTTTATTAATTTACAATAACGACCCTAGTAAATATATGATTAAGCGGGACCAATTCTCTTGAGCCTCAGGGAGCCGGAGAAAGTGGGTGCTTGCCTATTTAAGGTAGACAACTAAACCGGGGTTGTCAATACGGTAATTGTCTTGGAAAAAGACACAAATCCTGCCGTCCATATGCAGCAGTTACCGATAACTCCAAAACTAATACAGGAATCAAATTCTATTTAAAGTGTCTGACTCAATCTGAGTCTCAGTCAAATCTGAAAACAATCCATACTTGAAAACAATTCAAATATATCTCCAATTCAACATGAATCCTTATATACTGGAAATTGAAACATGAATACCAGAATACTATACAATATCAACATGACTTGAACTGACCGAACCATGGATATACATTGACTTGATTACATGACTATTCGTTTACATCCTTATCCATTTACATGAACAATTGATATCATGGTTTCAGCAAGTCTTTCAGCTATAAACAATACAATAAATATTACGGGGTTTTAAAGGGGTAGATTGGTACGGAATGTGTTAAAAGTGGCACGATGATGGTCACTTTAATACACCTAATCTGAATATCCGTTGCCGTTGTCCCGTGGCTTGACGGGTCTTTGTGCTCCGTATACCATAGTCCACAAAATAGTTGGACTCCTCTCGTATGCACTGGCATATTCTGTACCAAGCTACAAACAACTGCGTTAACATAACAATCATACATTATATCAGTATATTCTCTTATCTGTTTATTCTATTTCTATCTCTCTTTGGGACTTACCGAGCGATTGTTCGTTGACGACATTCCTATTCTATTCTTTCTTTGGAATGTTGTCAGGAGGACCCGACTCTCTGGAGATCGAGCCCAGCTCAGAAGAATTGGAGCAGTTCATCGAGGACCCGGAGCTCTAGTCACTTGTATATACTTTTACTTTCAGTTCATTCCATTGTTTAGGCATTGATTTCCACATTGTATTTACTTTTCAGTTGTATTGTAAAGAATGTTTAATAAATAAAAAAGCTGCTGTTAATTTATATCTCATGTTTTTATTGTGTACATTTATATTATATTACTTATTTACACTTAACGTGTTTACTTCTGAGTAAATACGTCGCGGGCCTAGTCACGTCTCCTTATCCGTACACCGGGAAGCGGGGCATGACAGGTTTTTTTGGTGGCCCATGCAGGTCAGTTCTGCATGAAGTCCTGCCATGCAGGTCAGTTCTGCATGAAAACCTAAGCAATATATCATAAGAATCAGCAACTAAAACATTCTTTATATTTCCTATTCCTTGAATCTATCGTAACCCTATTTTTCTTTCAAGGTTATGGATTCTCCGAACACGAGTACCAACGTGAATGGAAACACACCACCACCTCTTCCACTTACGTCTACCGTAGCAGCTCCGATCAACGAGCAGACGATACTGCTCGAGGCAATAAAGAGCCTCCTAGAGGGACAGCAGCAGCAGAACGCTATCCTACTGAACTGTCCAGAAGCGGAAGCACCTAGAGTGAAGCAATTCCGGGCACTGCATCCTAAACAATTCTCTGGGAAAGAGAGCCCTTTGGAAGCTGAGGAATGTACACAATCAATCGAAGATGATCTGGCAGCAGCACAAGTGCCAGACATTGTTTGGGTAAGGGTTGTGAAACTGCAACTTACCGATAACACCATAGTATGGTGTAAAGCGGAAGAAAGCCGTCTTACCCAGCCGATCGAATGGAGGATTTTTCGCGAGATGTTCGACGCGAAATATTATTCCGAGACTGCCCGTTTTGATATAGAGTACCAATTCATTCACTTGCAACAAGGCTCTATGTGGAGCAAATCTGTGGATGAGTATGATACTGAGTTCACCATGTTGAGCAGGTTTGCGGCCCATCTCATAACGACTACTGAGATCAGGGCTAGACGATTTCAGCAAGGGTTGGACCCGGAGATCCAAGCTGTATTAGCTACAAGGGATTTCCCAACCCATGATTTGGCTATTAAGGCTGCCCGAAGTTATGGGGCGGTGGTGAAGAAAAAGGGCAAATCTCAATATGTCGGTGTGAAGCGCCCTGCTACTCAGATAGCAGGAGGAGCCTCTTCTAGGCCACTGTTTGTACCCAGGGGACCGGAAATAACATTTAATCGGCCAAGTCCGGACTTTTGCACCTGCTGCAGGAAGAATGGATACCTGGCGAAGGACTGCAGGCGTGCTAATCGCCTTTGCTTAGTCTGTGGCTCATCCAATCAAGATATTGGATCTTGTCCTCGTAGACTCAATCCAAATCTTGCACCCAGACCAACAATCACCTATCCGTAGCGGCCATCTATTCAGGCACTTACACCTCGTCTTGCTCTTCCAGCTCCACCTCCACGTGGACCTCCTGCACGGCCTACTCGCCAATTCCATCAGGCACTGAGGAACAAGCCTCGAGGGCAGAGAAACATGCCTCAAGGACAGAGGAATGTGCCTCCAGCTAGGAGGAACGTACCCCGGCGTCAGTCTTACACATTAGCGGCCGTAGAAGCCGAGGCTATAGACCAAGGTAACACTCGTAATTCCCTTCAATCTTTTCAAACTCTTGCATTATCTCGTTACTTTTCATGCATTACCAGTATTTCTTTTACCACCACTATCACCAAATTTTTCTTGAATATGTTACAACTTCCTTCTATAAATTTCGAGAACAAAATTTTTTATAAAGATGGTAGAATGTAACAACCCTAAACTTTCTGTTCAAAATTTATGTAAAGTACAGAAAAGAGTACTTTAGCATGAGCACAACTTAAAAGTATTTCTTGTTTGAGAATAGCAAGAAAGCACGTGTAGCTCATTGGTAAAGCCTTATACTGCTGTGACATAGCCCCTGTGTTCAAATCCCCTCAGCCACATATTATTTTTTATGAATTTTCTTTTCAACTTTTTGGAAGCCCAAAAGTTTACACGTGCAATACACGTAAAATGAAAAGTCAGATTAAATCAAATATATGGAAATTATTATATGAACAAACCACGACACGTGGCAAAAATCCCACCCCACTCCTCACTGAAATGGCCGACGAGATCAAGGTTTTGGCCGGCGCCGCCGGGCCAGACCGTATGGAACACTCCCAAATTTTTAACCCTAGTCCCTTGGCCTCCCCCCACTACTCCTCTTCTGTTTGTTTTTCCTGCAATTAACCAGAGGATTAAAAATCACCATTAAACTAATGTTTTAATACATTTTAATTCCTTAAACCCTAATTCTATCCTATAAATACCACCCCATACCTAATTCTCTCTATTCTGAAATTCATTGTCAAAACTCTCAAATTTTTCCAAGTCAAATAAGTTGTACAAGTGGAGTTAGCCAAGGTCAAGTTCCGGCGACAATTCGGGAAGATTACGGCGATCCCACGACTCTACGAAGCTCTCAAAAAATTCCTCCACCTCTTCTCTCTACACTAATCCAGTAAGTCCCCTCTCCTTCTCTCTCTTCCTATTCTAAATAGTTCTCTTTTCAAAACTCGTCGAAAGTGGAGTTAATCCGACATCCGATTCTAAATTTGTTAAAAAATCCAACTTTTCTTAATAACAAATCAACCATTTCTTTATATATTGTTTAGCAACCATAAACCAATATTGAGAACAAGTTTCAATTTAAAATACCATGTTATGCAACTTGTATTACACTTTTACAGTTAAATACCACAAAGTTTACCTACGACATTCTTTTATCATAATTGCTCATATTACCTTTAGAAAAACCTCACGAGATAATGACCTACCTCTCACAACACTCATCATGATATAGCACGATTGCTTGAAAACCATATTTTTGTGGCTAATACAATTTTACATTTAAATACCATAAACTATTAAAAAACGTATTCTTTAAATTGTTTTAAATTAAATTTCTTACGATTGCGTCTCTACAACCCACTTTTGGGGAACCCGATCGGGATGGTGCGGGTTATCGCACATCCTCGGAACTAGTAGAGCGAGATGCAGACCTGCTCATGGAGCATCCGATCTCGATGGAATTTTTATTGCAATTTTTAAGAATAATGTGATTTTCTATTTAATAAATAAATTCTATTTTTAATAATTATATATATATATATATAAAAATATTATCAAAACATCTATTTTATATTTATAATAAATTCCATGTTTTCTAAATACAAGAATCACAAATTTCATGAATATACCATTAACAATCCATACAAGTCAATTTACACTAAAATACCATGTACTATTCAATCTAGGTTTATAATCATTAGAGCACTTCACTTTTAAAAATTATATCCATGAAAACCCTAAATACGATAAATAAATGCTTGAGGTTTATTTTGAAAGTTTATCAAAACTATTTTTCATAATACCAATTCTCTTGAGTCTCAGGAAGCCGGAGAAAGTGGGTGCTTTCCTATTTAAGGTAGACAATTAAACTGGGGTTATCAATACGGTAATTGTCTTGAAAAAAGACACAAATCCTGTCGTCCATGTGCGGCAGTTTCTGATAACTCCAAAACTAATACAGGAATCAAATTCTGTTTAAAGTGTCTGACTCAATCTGAGTCTCAGACAAATCTGAAAACAATCCATACTTGAAAACAATTCAAATATATCTCCAATTCAACATGAATCCTTATATACTGGAAATTGAAACATGAATACCATAATACTATACAATATCAACATGGCTTGAACTGACCGAACCATGGATATACATTGATTTGATTACATAACTATCCGTTTACATCCTTATCCATTTACATGAACAATTGAGATCATGGTTTCGGAAAGTCTTTCAGCTATAAACAATAGAATAAACATTACAGGGTTTTAAAGGGGTAGATTGGTACGGAATGTGTTAAAAGTGGCATGATGATGGTCACTTTAATACACATAACCTGAATATCCGTTGCCGTTGTCCCATGGCTTGACGGGTCCTTGTGCTCCGTATATCATAGTCCACGGAATAGTTGGACTCCTCTCGTATACACTGGCATATTCTATACCAAGCTATAAACAACTGCGTTAACATAACAATCATACATTATACCAGTATATTCTCTTATCTTTTTATTCTATTTCTATATCTTTTTAGGACTTACCGAGCGATTGTTCGTTGACGACATTCCTTTTCTATTCTTTTTTTGGAATGTTGTCAGGAGGACCCGACTCTCTGGAGATCGAGCCCAGCACGGAAGACTTGGAGCAGTTCATCGAGAACCCGGAGCTCTAGTCACTTGTATACACTTTTACTTTCAGTTCATACCATTATTTATGCATTGCTTTCCACATTGTATTTACTTTTCAGTTGTATTGTAAAGAATGTTTAATAAATAAAAAAAGTTGTTCATTTACATCTCATGTTTTTCTTGTGTACATTTATATTATATTGCTTATTTACGCTCAACGTGTTTACTTCTGAGTAAATACGTCGCGGGCCTAGTCACGTCTCCTTATCCGTACACCGGGAAGCGGGGCGTGACAATGCACTAAATCAAACAGTTTCTCAGCATGTTTATTGACTCTAGACTGATAGGAAGCACAAGTGTGCTTTCCCATCATACAAGCGACGCACTCTAACGATGATAAACTAGATAAAGAGGCAGCTAATTTCTGTAAAGTAGACAGACCAGGATGACCTAAACGACAGTGATTAACCGATAGATCACTATTTATTGAGCAAGCAATTTTTGGTAGTTGTCCATCAAAGTAATAAAGGCCTCCAAGTTCACATTCTGAACCAATCACCTCCTCCGTCTTTAGATTATGCATGACACAACCAGAAAGAGAAAAAGTTATTGAACAATTCAAGATATGAACAAGTTTACTTATAGACATCAGGCTAAAAGGAAATGAAGAGACATATAATGCTGATGATAAAGACAGAGATGAGGTAAGAGAAATGGAACAATACCCTCTACTTTAGAGATTGAACCATCTGCAATTGTAATACCACCGGAATATGAAATTTTAGATAAGGAGGAGAAAACACATGATACTCAAGTCATATGATCTTATGCCCCCGAGTCAATAATCCATGAGGATGGAGGTGTATGGGTTAGAAGACATGTATTACTTTTAGCCAGAATAGTAGTGGAGCTCAAGAAAATAAATCCTGCAAAAAGAGACGTAAGCCGCAATATCACCTAATCAGAAAGTCCAGAAGCACCATGAGAAGTAGAAGTGGCAGGTGTCAAGTCAGAAATAGCCACTCTAGCAGCCCACTAAGGTCGGAGATCCGGATGAAGCGAATAACAAGTATCCTTAGTGTGGCCAGTCATCTCACAATATGAATAAAAACGATCACCTCCTCGCCCCTTCCTCCAAAAGGTCCTCGACCTCCTCTACCATGCCCTCATGTACTACCTCCACCTCATCCTCTACCGCCATAAGAAGAAACAAAGGCAGATTTTCCTTCACCTTCTTTTGCAACGGAATCAATAGTACCTTCAATGAAAGGGGAAGGATAGGCTCGGAGAACAACCCTATAAGCATTTGTTAGAGAGGGGACCTTTGATCCTCCTAGAATTTATGGACATACTATCAAATTCGGGACCAAGACTGGCAAGAAATGGCATCATCATCATATGATCATGATATGTCTTCCATCCCTTCTCTTCAATACTAATAGGATAAATCGAAATGAGTTCTGCTTCAAACTTCTTGAGTTTACCATAATAGAAGGAGACAGATTTATTCCCCCGCTCATGTTTATTTATAACTCTCCAAGCATCAAAAGCCCTATTAGCATTAAATTTTCCTTCAAATATCTCTGTCAGATAACTCCAAATAGAGTAAGTCTGTCACACCCCGCTTCCCAAAAGACGAGAACATGCACGTGACAAGGCCCGCGGCGTATTTATTCCGAGAAGATCCTTTCTCGAGACAAATACGTTATGCGTATATAAGTAATATAAAAATGACAAGAAATAACATGATGATGCAAATCCAACATGCAATTTATTGCATTCAAACTTTACAGAGTTAAACTGATACATGATATCTGAAACAAGAAACATAAAATGAAGGTGCCTAAACAGGTGGCATACTGAAACTAAAAATTGAAAGAAACTAAAGATCGACTGCCGGTGCGAACTGGTCGAAATCCTCAGTAAGTTCCACCTCCTCAGTCCCTAAATCATCTGACGAACATTCCAAAGAAACAAAAGATGGATGGAATGCCTGTCAGCGAACTTATGATCGGTAAGTCCTAAAAAAGGATAGGAATGTGAATATGGTGTTGGCTATAGTGCCCTCAAGGCAATTATTGTAATCTCAGGCAGGTGATTATGATGATTGAGGGAGGACTTATACGGATAGAACAGTCTTACTCAAAATGATAGTATGCTATCTGGTTTGCCTTTATCATCATGTACATGCATTATGTGGTATTACAGATCACTATTACATGTTGATATTGCCCTTAGGATTCTTGCTTGACTACCAGCATTATGATGACGATCATATACGTGGGAGCTGGGTGGTCTATAAGCACATCCTTAAATGTCCCTAGTCACGGGAGTATCGAGACTGGGAATCGATACTCCAGAGTAGACTAGTGTATATTTATCGAGACCCCGACGAGGGGCGGTGGCCGGTCTCACAAGCCATTGGTGTCAGTTAATCACTTAAGATAGTATACAGGTGCTCATTGGGTTATGAGTACACTGGACGGACTCGCCGAGAATATGCTAGTTGGTATTATACCTATTGTCAGATAGCAGTTCCCAGGTGACATGTGTACAGGTTAGTCTGTCGACCTGAGATCGTCATTTGTCTTGTGTGAGTTCCCACTGTGGTTTGATTACTACCCTACCATGGCTCAAAGGAGTCGTGCAAACAGGTTTTAGTTGGGTACAGTCCCGAGCTACATGGAGGCAGTGAACGGATCGTCGGGGATTCGTCTCTCCTGATATTGGGGGTTGATGCCGCGCGGTGCACGGGTGGCCATCACCAGAAGTCCTTGGCCAAGGTAGACGAGAATTACTGATTTGGATCAGTAGTTTCTCAGTTGGTGATAGGCTTCATACCGATATGAAATATCGCGTTATTAGGGGCCTGACTTTATCCACCCCTAGACCCGATATGCGATACTCTTAGACGAACAGACCGGACTGTATGGATATTGTCACGGACAGGCTAAGTAGGGGTTCGGATGAGTTTGCTCGTCGGCCTTCCTTTCGCTCAATACCTGGATAGCCGTTACGTACAGCTAGTGCCGCTGAAGTGCTTGTGGTTAAACCCACTACCAGCGTATTGATGAGTCTTTAGAGTCCTGCACAGAGGGTTTCCCTGCTTCGGGCGAAACGATGTAGAGGCCGTATGGTTTTATGACAGGGTTCGATCATATACGTGTACTTGCTGCACGGATCATGATTCGGACGGATAATACTGGTAGGTTTTGCTTTAAGCCGGATCATAGTAATAGATTATTGGATTATTTCGTCTAATTGTATTCATATTTTTTCAAAATACAGATACGGGTATGTATATACGGTGAGGGGTATTCTTGTAATTTATTACAAGGGTGCTTCTAGAAGAAGACACCTCATTTGTTTATAACCATTTTGGATTAAATCGTTAATGAGGTGGAGGATGAGGTGTTATTATCATTTATTGAAGCATGGCTCACTTGGTGGCTCATGGGATGACTCATGCTTTGGTGATTATTGAGGCATGCTTGATTCATGTGTTGAATTAAGTGAATGCTTCAATAATTCACAAGACCTGGATATATTTTTCTTGATGAAAAAATGATGAACACAACATTGTCATCTCCTCAAGATTCCTTCTTCTTCCTCAACCCTTAATATCTCATGCGTTGAGAAATCTAGAGTATTTTGAGACAAATCAATCCATCATCACTCTCTACATTCTCTAGGTTATCTAGTTTAGTGAACTAGGTACCCCAGTTACCTCGGTATTGAGGTTGGAGTTCGAACTAGATACTCTCGGGTGGATCATCTTCGATGGAGGGAGACCGGAGGCCAAACTCGATCCATGACGCCTCAAGGAGCTTATGAAGATGGTAGAAGGCCGAAGGACACGGATCATTCGGTATAACACTTCTATCACTATAGTTTAGCTCTTAGTAGTTAGCTAGTATAGGTTTAAGGTTCGATTCTAGCAGGTTTCGTTAGCGCCAATTTTTTTAACGCCGTTTTTTGTTCCGCACCGGCCACGGCAGATGGCCAGGGCGCTGACGTAACCCAATATGGTATCAGAGCCACCCCATAAACCATTACTAGCTAGTTTACACAAAGTTAAAATATCGATCGACCAATTTTTCCGTTTCGTATTTCCATTTTCATGTGTTTGCGGTCGATTTTAAAAGTTCAAAAAATCTTTCAGAGTATCTTAAAAATACGTGCAGGCATATATAGAGCACCACAAGAAATTTGAACGCTTCAGCCAACAAAATGGCCACGGAACCGCAGCAATACTAGCCTATTAGCGGCGGTTCCGCGGTCGTCTTGTGGCCAAAGTGTGCCAAATTTCTTTTGGCACTCTTATACATGGAAATATGATTTTTGGGATATTTGACCCAGATTTGTTTGAGTGCTGGATTGCATTTGGGGCCAATTAGGGAAAGTTTGGTCGATCGAAATTTTAAGTGTGTGTTTATCAGTGCATGTGATATATCTGTGATTAGCACGCTTTTGGCGTGTCGTTTTTAGTTCTAAAGTTAACAGCAATCATGACGGCGTCACGTGTAGCTAGCCGCGATAAGTACGGGTCGTCCGCAGGGAGATGGTGCATTTTTCGTTCTTGTTATGACGAGTTAATGCGAGGGTCGGAATTGTTCGTTTCTAACCTAAGTGTTGTATATGCAAGTATAAGTTTGTTAGGAATAGATAGGTTAGTGTAAGTTAGGGAAGTCCGTACTCAATCCTTTGAGCCGAACTTGACTATTGAAGCTAAAGCAATCGGCAACAACGTGGATTAGGGTGATTAAGCACGGTATTTGTGAAATCCGGCTTATTGACCCTTGTCCGTCCGTTCATGTCTCTTGACTTTTGCCTCCGGTCAAACCGAACGCAACCGGTCACGGTTAGGGATCACCGATACCTTTGTAGGGCAGGGTGCCTAATGGAGCGCTTGTGTAAGGTTTGGACGGAGTTCAATTGGAAAATATCGGGCAAACGAAATGAGCAAAGAAAACCTTAACTTACAATATCGTTCTTTTTCCTAACAATACCATTATTTACAAACCATCAAAACAACAAAAAGAAATAGCAAATGAAATGATAAAAGAAAGAATAGAACAACATTGCAAATAATTAAATGGCAAGAAATAAATTGCAAGCAAGTAAAATAGATAGAAAATACTAAGAACCCAAGTGCAAAAATGAAATCTTTATTAACTTCAATTGATGATACAAATCATGAGTTCAATAACCAAAACTTAAAATTTCAAGCTCAATGAAGAGATTGCAAGATCAAGAGAAGGCAAAGAACTCAAGGTGAACTAGCTATGTACAAAAACAAAATGGAAAAATGAAGTATCCAAGTCCAAAAGTGTATAAAGTATATCTATGTGTCCCCTTTCCCTTGCTCACTGATCTGTATTTATAGGCCCAAAATAAGATTAAACAAGCAATAAAAATAAGATGATGTGACAGCAAGGGATGGACAGAAGAAAAATGAGGACATTTAGGATTGATAAAACCGGTGGGCCAGGTTTTTGGAGCATCTCGCCGGTCCAAGCTTGGGAAAATGGGCTCGTGTTTGTTCTGTGATGTAGTGTGCTCTCCATAATCCCACTGGTATTATTTGATTTGTTTATATGAACCCGGTTTGCATTCAGGGATTTGGAGGGAAACATGTAGCTTTATATCACATCACAACTTTTTGCATTTATCATTCATGTCCCCCCATGTGTACCTACTACTTGCACAAATCATCATTTGTGTGTGCCAACTTGTGTAAGGCAGCCCCCACCATGGTCCATGCATCACAAAAGGTGTTCACACTTGTATGTGTTGGACCATTTTAGATAAAAAGTGTGTACACATCCATGTTGCAAAAAGAAACTCTTTGGATATCGATCGGTTTGCAGTTCCGGTTGTAGTGTCGGCTCACAAATGTTATATCCGTAATTTTGAGTGTGTTTCCAGTGTTGTGTCACGGATACCTGAAATCTGTATTTACTGAGCAGACACTGTTTAATAGTACCGATAAATAACAAAACAAATAATAAATGAGTGGTATTAAAATGCAGTTTTCTGAGACAAACAATCTGTGAATGTGAATATCATTGAGCGGTACAACCCGACTAGTTGCTATATGTTCGACTAGACGGGTTTGCGAACGTGATATTTACGTTGATGTTCTGTGTTTTGCTGATATTGTGGATCGATTGTCGTAGTGGATAGCCTATGGTACAGTGGTGGTAGTACTGTTCAGATTCATTAGTATATTCAGTATTGCGGGGCGAGCGTCCGACATGTGGACTGCCGTCTCTGCCAGATTGTATATTCTTTTATTGGGGCATGACCGGGTTGAGGTCGATGTCGCCATTGTATATACTTTTCTTTTCTGTACTAGGATTACCCCGCGGTAGAGTGCTCGAATAGCCAGATTCTAGAGGGCAACGGGCCCGCATCTCATGGCGTTGAGACGGAGGGGGCCTCACTCTAGAATTGGTGGGTTATTCGCCGCATTCGTAGGGGGTACAGGATAACCCATGGAGGGGTGCTCAAGTTACCAGATTCCGTGAAGTGCTGGGTGGCCCATTCACTTTGTTGATTGGGGTTGCCTCGCTTCTGGGATTGGCGGGTAACTTGCCGCGCTCGTAGGGGTCCAGGTTTACATTGCACAGGCTATCCACACGACCAGGGGAACGTCGGGTTTCATTTGCGGCTCAAAGGAAACCCGGGACTCCCACATTATCCGTGATTCTGTGATGCTTATCGCTTTTCTGTGATATTGCTTATATCATGCCTGGAACAAATGTTATATATATATATATATATATATATATATATATATATATATATATATAGTGGTAGATGTTGTATATGTTTTGCACCCGTGCTATTCCAGCCCCCGCTCTGCCGTTAGTTAAGTAACCTAACGGTGCATGACGGGGCCCCATGGCGAATGCGGATGGGATATACGTACATTGTATTTGCGTTCTTTTCTGGTGTGATATGGTTTGATTGATGGGACTGCAATAATTCTGATTTATGCAAGGAAAAAAAATCTATATGATGTTGTTGGAACCAATTTTTGAAAAATGTTATTACAGACGTTTCTTTTTGCTTTGCACAGTGGTATTCGGTTATGAATATCCAGCACCTCATTCGACGAGGCAAGAGCCGAGATCCCTTCACAGGGAGTAACCTCTTGAGAAAAAGTTTGCGTCAGTGTAATAACTTCACTATAGTCGATTCTTTTGCTTTACATCGTGGTATTCAATTAGGAATATCCTGCACCTCATTCGATGAGGAAAGAGCCAAGATCCCTACACAAGGAGTGACATCTTTAGCAAAAGTTTACGCTACTATATATTTGTAAAACCACTTGGTTCCTTCAATGATATCAAGTTCATTACGTTAAAGAGTTTTTCACCAAAAACCCAGCCGTAGCCCTTCGTCATTTCTTACAAGTATTACTTAGTATTCATGATGTGTATGTTGACTTCTGTCAAGGCATAGTAATAGTAGCTAGGTAATGCTTGTTTGTTGCATAGATATGCGATTATTTAGGATAGTCGCACAGTTATGTTGACCTCTGTCAAGGGCTTGTGCTAGTGGGTCTAAGTTAATCCAGGACAATGACAGGTTGAACTTGACTTGCGACTTATGATATGTTGACCTCTGTCAAGGTCATAAGCCGCTGGGGGTAAAAAATACATCGGGAGTTTCGAACATACAGGAAACTTGCCAGGCATGCGCATACCTTCTGGAGTGTGGTGACTTGAGTGGCTTCCATCAAGTTATCATGCGATGATAGTTGGATCCCGATTCCCACTGATGAGTAGGTGTTACTTCTCGGGTGATTTTAGATGATCCCGACTAATTCTCCTTTTAGGGTTTGAAGAAGAATTCAAGGAAACAGTGTGAGCCATCTTGATTAGATAGAGTAATTAACCAATCTAATTTAGATTAGAGTGCACACTGAGTGTTTCTTTTCTATCTCTCTCTCTCTCTCTTTGGCAGCGACCATGACCTGACCTTAAACTAAAACTCATGAACCAAGTTAACCAAACCTTCTTAAAACACTTTGGCTTTTGGATTGTCATTCAGTCGTATATATCATTGCCACTCCTACATCCTCTTTGCATTTCTCCAGAACACTTCGTATCACTACGAAGATCCATATTGCTTGGATATGCCATCGTATAGTTACATACGAACTCGAATGAACTTGTTCCAGTTCGAGAATGGATTCTGGTTCGGGAGAAATAGAATAGGATTATTCAGTTGTCTTTTCTCTTTACCTTCTCTCAGGTTACGAGAGCTCCTAGTGTTAGGAGAGTACACCTATTACGCTTATTGGGTAGTCTTCTTCCAAACCATAAGCAGGTGCCGAAAGGTAGGGAAAGAAGAAAACTAATTAGCCTTAGTGTGGTGTGCAGAAGGTAATAAGTAAAGACATATAAAGGGATTAGAGTAAGGGCAAAGGAAATTGCGGCTGCTATCATTCACGATAAAATCGCGTATACCCCTGCCACTCCTACTTCCCCTTTGCATTTCTCCAGAACACTTCGTATCACTACAAAGATCCATATTGCTTGGATATGCCATCGTATAATTACATATGAACTCGAAGGAACTTGTTTCAGTTCAAGAATGGATTCCGGTTCTGGAGAAATTGAATAGGATTATTTAGTTGTCTTTTCTCTTTAACTTCTCTCAGGTTGTGAGAGCTCCTAGTATTAGGAGAGTACACATATTAGCTTATTGGATAATCTTCTTTCAAATCTTAGGCTGGTGCCGGAGGGTAGGGAAAGAAGAAAACCAATTAGCCTAAGTGTGGCGTACAGAAGGTAATAAGTAAAGATATATAAAGGGATTGGAATGAGGGCAAAGAAGTATACGGTTACTGTCATGAATCTAGATAGTGGAAGAGGCATTACTAGGAATACCCGGCTATCCCTTCGAAACAATTTCATGTTTCAGTTTTACAGTGCGGTGTTAATTGAAAATTGTTTTCCCAATTAGATTATGACTCCAGGGTATGTATTTACCAGACTTGATTCTCACATCCGTATGACGTTACAGATGATGAGTGGGAGTAAGATATTGGGAATTGGGTGATTAGATCCTCAATACATCGGAATTCTTTATAATTGGTGCTATTTGAGGAAATCACCCGGGTTTTGCCTAACGGCAAATATTTGGTTTTGAACATCCGTTGTTATGCACCAATTTCAAACTGATATATCTGTACTTTTATTTTATAAAGTGAGATATAACTTTTTGAAATTATATCTATAACATTTACCTATATCGGTTGATAGTTAGGTAAGGAGCATTCAACAACGGTATAATTCTTCTTAACCATAGTACAGTTTTTCAACCTACGACGCACAGGGTTTGAGTTATTAAACTCAGTGGACTTATACAAAGTATTGTGTGTTGTCCGATATCCATTAGGACAAAGGGGTTGGTACTCGTACTATATTCTGTTTACTCGTGACTTCTCTAGTTTTAGACAAGTATTTCGTTAAAATAAAAGGTCCAGATTTTGAGAAGATATAGGTATAAGAATAAAATAGAGAACCATATGTTGCAAGTATCAGGATTCTTCAAGGTGATCGAAGATGTAAATACTTGTGTTTGGTGTTCTTTTGTAAGTAATAGTTTTGAGAACTTGCTTCTCTTTCAGGTTACTCATACGTGGATGTATTCCTGGATGAGTAATGTTGTATGGCCTTCTTCCATTTGGTTGATATGCACTGGAAACAACTGCATGATTTTTGAATCTGGTTCCAATTAAATTAGTGCCTCTGTTTCTAAATACTGGATATAGAATGGATTCATATCTTAACGATGTTAAGGTATATGGAGTTGTCCGGCTGATGCTTAAAACCAAAATCTGGAGAAACTCAAAACACGTTTCAGTAATGGAGATTTGTGGGTTATCCCGGGCTTTGACGAGGGTTACCATTCTACCATATGGAAGATCAATAGTTATATTGTTCTTGACTCACCACAGTTTTAGTAAAATTAATTTTCTCAAAAAACATTAGTGGGAGTATGGTAGAACTGGAAGTGATTCCAAAACAACAAACGATTACTGAAATTTAGTAGAACCTAAACATTCAATTGGTTTCGACGATCCATTAGCCACTCCGCAGATTTGGTGGGAAACCTCAGGCACCCGAGAGGTACTTCGGTCTCCTCAGAGACGGTGACATGAAGGTTTTTGATGACTCAAACTTGACACTACTGATGTTCTAGACTATGAGTTCTGGCAGGAGGATGAGTATAACATCGTTCTAAATTAGCTTTAGAAGTGCACTTGTATATGACTCTACCAGAGGGTTGTTGTAGTCAGTGGAAACAGCGAAAGCATGGTGGGCAAGTAGCTTATATCTATTTATAGACTAAAGCAAGTACAGCGGAGATAGATCATCTAGTTTTGATGTGACAAACATAAAGTTTGACTTCATCAGAATAACAGATGGACCAGATAAGAAAGTAGTAGGGAGTGATGTCCTGGTATTTGGATGACATGCTCTTGATAGGAAGTGATATTTCTATATTACGATCGGTTATACTGTGGTTGTCACAAGGTTTTTCTCCATATAGGATCTGGATAAAATATCAGGAATTCTGATGACTAGATCTATGGTTTTAGATCTAGATTTGAGAAGTGACCCAACTCGGGTACTGTGACACTATAAAAAGTTAGAATGGACGACTCCTGGCGTGGTGGTGTACCCACGGGTGATGGAGTCACCCTCTCTAAATTGATGTCTTCTAAACTGATGAGGAGAGGAATTTGCATGTTTGGCATATCACTTGCTTAGGCAATTGAGTCAATCATGAGATGTCAAGTAAATCACCAGATATTGTTTTTGCACTAGCTGCAATAAGCGTATATATTAATCCAAGCCTGGAGAAACATTGGGAAGCAGTTATGAACATAAGTGGATGTTCTTGGTATATGGTAACGGCAACCTTCTTCAGGAGGCGGTTATCATTTCAGGCTTCCAAGATGACCTGGATGACAGAGTGGCTGTCAGAGTTATAGTTTTTCCTCTTTTTGTGGGGCAGTATGTTGGGCAGGTGGTCCAAGCGGATACTGTGGTAGGCATGGCGCAGGATACTGATTAAATTCAATAGCTGATACAGTCTAGGAAGTTTGTTGGATTTGGAGTTCATTTGTGAACTAGGTCCCATCAGATATCCAGACAAATTCTAAGACAGGTATTGCTCATTTCGGGAGATAATCTTTCTCCGCGAAGTTGAGATATAGAGAGATAAAGATAGAAACATTGGAGCGGATCCACTCACTGAGGCTATTTCTCAAACGCAATAGTTTCACAAACGGGCTTTGCGAAACTGATTAGTAGAGAAGTTGGGTATTCGGTATCACACGGGCTGTGAGTATGCGACACCGCAATAATTAGCCTTAAATGCAAGTGGGGGATTGTTGGCTATAGTGCCCTCAAGGCAATTATTGTAATCGCAGGCGTGTGATTATGATGATTGAGGGAGGACCTATACGGATAGAACAGTCTTACTCAAAATGATAGTATGCTATCTGGTTTGCCTTTATCATCATGTACATGCATTATATGGTATTACAGAGCACTATTACACGTTGATAGAGCCCTTAGGATTCTTGCTTGACTACCAGCATTACGATGGCGATCATATACGTGGGAGATGGGTGGTCTATAAGCACATCCTCAAATGTCCCTAGTCGCGGGAGTATCGAGACTGGGCATCGATACTCCGGAGTAGACTAGTGTATACTTATCGAGACCCCGACGAGGGGCGATGACTGGTCTCACAAGCCATTGGTGTCAGTTAATCACTTAAGATAGTATACAGGTGCTCATTGGGTTATAAGTACACTGGACGGACTCGACAGGAACATGCTAGTTGGTATTATACATATTATCAGATAGCAGTTCCCAGGTGACATGTGTATAGGATAGTCTGTCGACCTGAGATCGTCATTTGTCTCGTGTGAGTTCCCATTGTGGTTTGATTACTACCCTACCACGGCTGAAAGGAGTCGTGCAAATAGGTTTTAGTTGGGTACAGTCCCGAGCCACATGGAGGCGGTGAGCGGATCGTCGGGGATTCGTCTCTCCCGGTATTGGAGGTTGATGTCGCGCGGTGCACGGGTGGCCATCACCAGAAGTCCTTGGCCAAGATAGACGAGAATTACTGATTTGGATCAGTAGTTTCTCAGTTGGTGATGGGCTTCATACCGACACGAAATATTGCATTATTAGGGGTCTGAATTTATCCACCCTCCTAGACCCGATATGCGATACTCTTAGACGAACAGACTGGACTGTATGGATATTGTCACGGACAGGCTCAGTAGGAGTTCAGATGAGTTTGCTCGTCGGCCTTCCTTTCGCTCAATACCTGGGTAGCCGTTAAGTACAGCTAATGCCGGTGACGTGCTTGTAGTTAAACCCACTACCAGCGTATTGACGAGTCTTTAGAGTCCCACACAGAGAGTTTCCCTGCTTCGGGCGAAACGATGTAGAGGCTGTATGGTTTTACGACAGGGTTCGATCATATACGTGTACTTGCTATACGGATCATGATTTGGACGGATAATACTAGTGGGCTTTGGTTTAAGCCGGATCCTAGTATTAGATTATTGGATTATTTTCGTCTCATTGTTTTCGTATTTTTTCGGAATACGGATACGGGTATGTATATACGGTGAGGGGTATTCTTGTAATTTATTACAAGGGTGCTTCTAGAAGAAGATACCTCATTTGTTTATAACCATTTTGGATTAAATGATTAATGAGCTGGAGGATGAGGTGTTATTATCATTTATTGAAGCATGGCTCACTTGGTGACTCATGGGGTGACTCATGCTTTGGTGATTATTGAGACATGCTTGATTCATGTGTTGAATTAAGTGGATGCTTCAATAATTCACAAGACCTGGAGATATTTTTCTTGATGAAAAAAATGATCAATACAACACTCTCATCTCCTCAAGCTTCCTTCTTCTTCCTCAACCCTTAATATCTCATGTATTGAGAAACCTAGGGTATTTTGAGACAAATCAATCCATCATCACTCTCTACATCCTCTAGGTTATCTAGTTTAGCAAACTAGGTATCCTAGTTACCTCGGTATTGAGGTTGGAGCTCAAACTATATACTCTCGGGTGGATCATCTTCGATGGAGGGAGACCGGAGGCCAAACTCGATCCATGACGGCTCAAGGAGCTTATGAAGATAGTAGAAGACCGAAGGACACGGATCATTCGGTATAACACTTCTATCACTATAGTTTAGCTCTTAGTAGTTAGCTAGTATAGGTTTATGGTTCGATTCTAGCGGGTTTCGTTAGCGCCAAGTTTTTAAACGCCGATTTTTGTTCCGCACCGGCCACGGCAGATGGCCAGGACGCTGACGTAACCCAACATATGGTAAATGACAGCATGTAACTAGAATATGAATTATAATGTGGTTATGTAAGGGTGTCAATTAAAACTAGCAATTATATGCACATAACAAGATATCATGATTATGGAAATATGTATATAAATATGGCAATATAATATGAGCATAGCAATATAACATGAGCATGACAAACAAGTATAGCACGACCGTGTAGTATAGATATAGTCATGTAACAAGTAAAAATGCTGAACATGTAATGAATAACAATGTGTCCTAAAGAGGTCATTAAAAGGGTCATCTAACTATCGTCGTTTCAAAATGTGAGTAACAACCAAATCTCAAGAGTGTTCTCGAACCCAACAGGCTGTAATTCAGAGGTAAGGAACCACGTGCCCTCATGATTGTTAGTAACGAGACTTCGACCACCGTCGAAGTATTCCAAAGCCAACAGGTTATAATTCAGGAGTAAGGAAACACGGGCACTCATAATTGTTAGTATTCGTGATTGTTAGCATAGGAGTCTTGAGATTCCATTAGACTCACAACTCAAGCTAGCCCAACATTCCGCTTATTCTCGGTTGTAGCTAATGTCCTGAGATTTGCCCGAATCCATGAATACATCAAGTTTTCATGATTGATTTCATGTCAAGATCAAGTGTTCATGTCAAGTTCAAGTATTCATGTCATGTTGTATTCATGGTTCGGATCAAGTCGAGTCAAGCATGCAATAGGTTTATTCATGTAAATCATGTAGATACATTAAGCAAGTGATACATAGCATGAGATGATACAATGATAAGTTTCAAGTAATGACTAGAAACAACACTATAAAAAAGTGTTGTGTACGACTAATTAGTAAAGTCAATCGAATTCGGAATATAAATATAAATATAGTTCTAAGTGTTGTACACGCGTAAGTTCCAGTCGCGCCTAAATACGACTATCGGTTGGGAGATATACCCGTTTTCGTTTCGTCGCACAGAACAGATCAAAATCTGTCCAGCACCACCGCATATTTGTAAAACATAGTTTGAGTTATTTTCCAGTCGGTTTTCAGGTTTCAAAGATTATTAGAAACTTGTAGGTCTTTCGATATAGTTATCCAAAACACTAAGCTCCGTACGATTTGGATTCCTAAAACTCTAGTTATAGTCATTTTAATATTAGGGTTTAAAACAAAAATTCAGATTTCTGGACAGCAACTATAGGGTGTATATATCAGGTCATTCTGTACATTTCCGGGTCACCGGGTATATATTAAGTCCTAATTCTGTCAATTTTGCATCTATGAATATAAAGTTTGCCACGAACGGATATCGGGAGTTCAAGTTATGTCCAATTAAAAACAGTATGCGAATCATGACAGATTCTATCCAGATTCATCACTTAATCTTGTAACGCAGTTTTTTATAATTTACATCGATTTTCAGCGAATTGGTATAACTAAGAAAATTTAGATATTTCAATATAGATATCCAAAACACCTTAGTTTGCTCAATTTGAATATCGATAGATCGAGTTATGTGTTTTAGAAGTTGATCGATAAAAGCAGTTTTCTGTTTTTTTATGAACAGAGAATAAAAACTACGTAACTCTTAAACCGTTATTCGGTTCAATATAAATTTTTTCCTGTAGACCTAAAATTCTATCTAGTATTTATCCTAATTTTTCCAGGATTTTCAGAAGTGAAAATTATTTTTTAAAAAAATAATTTTAAAGGTAAAGATATCGATATGTCATATGTGAGAATGAGAAAATCATGGTATTTATTCGTAACTTCATTTTCTTTTACAAAAATGAAATAAAGTAATTTAAAATATAGCGACAAACGATATAATCCTAATTGGTCTCTGAAATCTTAACATATAGATTGAAAGTAATGCAAAAAACTTATACAAACTGTGTGTGTGTGTGTGTGTGTGTTCATTATTTATATATGTAACCATTTAATTAATCATTTAGGGACTATGATATGAAGAGAGCAACGGGGTTCATAGAGCATGACAAGAAAGGGAGAGATAAAAAGAGATGGAGGGCAAGAGAGAAGCGACTTACAAGATATTGCAATACAGTATAACAACTGTATCGTTGATGAGATAAAAGGCTCGATCGAGACTTCGAAATCGGTGCTTCACTAAGCTCAATGGAGAAAAGATTTTTTTAGAATTGATCAAGAGAGAATTGGCTAAAACAAAATGAAAAGTAGAGTATTTGTATTAAAAGAGAGATTAAATTAGGTTTAATAGTGATAAAAACCTCTCCATAATAATCTAATTTATTATGAATAAATTGTGGGAGTTGAAAGGAAGAGAACATGGAAGCTCTCATATGTAGATTATGAGAGGTTTAAAAAAATAGTAAAAAATAATTACAAGTCCCGAGATTTGAACATACAGTCTATGGAACAATAAGTTAAGGTCTTAATCAATAGGTTAGAAGGTTACTATTATATAAAAGTAACTAGAAATAAATATATGCATAGTTTCGAAAGAGAATAATTTAAAAAATAAATGGAATAAATCATTAATTTTTTTTATATCAAAATATATCTTTTTTTAAAAAATCTTTCAAAAACTTTATCTTTTTACAAAACGGATTATTTCGAAACAAATATATATTTTTTATTATTTATTAAAAAGCATTATGGTAAAAACATGGTCGTTACAAAGCGGTTGAGTATTTGAATACTTGCAACACAATCTCTTCTTACATGGCCTCAGTCATCAAGTGATGTAACATGGTATCATGTGATACCCAGTCTTCAGAAGGGTCTGAAGGAGGTGGCTCAATGAGATACGTCATTAATCTACACTTCTTGGCAAACATTTCCAAGGCATGTTTCCATCGAGAATAGTTGACGGTATTCAATCGGGTTCTTATAATAAAATTAGGATACGAAACATTAAAGTATACTTTAGAAACCTTCTCTTTATCACTCATGATCAAAAAACGCCGACAACTTCACAATAATCAACAATACGAAAAATGTTCTAAGCCAGGACACCAAGCAATCACCTACGCAAATCCTCAAAAGCAACAAATTGGTAAACTATTCATCATAACATCAGAAACCCATTGAATGATCAACTTCATTAAATAAATTTGGATGGTCGTAGATGGATTGGGCATCAAATTTATTTAATAGTTGAATGATCAACTTCTTAACGAGCTTTAGTGGGAAATTTTGTAATACATTCAAACCCCATATATTTATCCAATACACCATGATTTTCATTGATTCCTTTCTTCTCAAAAATAGAAAACATGGCAACACAAAAATCTTTAACAAAATCTAAATTTATAAATACCTTCACTTCCTCTCTCTATTCATGGTCCCATAAAAGGGAGGGGAAAAAAACTTTTTCCAAAAAATAAAAAAAATAGAAAATTATATCAATCATGGAGAGCTTTATAAGGAAATTATATCATAAGTACATATTCTAAAACCATACTATATTTTACCATACACCATAATTTCCATTGATTCCCTTCTTCTCAAAAATAGAAATCATGACAACACAAAATCTTTTTATAAAAATATATAAGCTCATAAACCACTTACTAAAATCTTCAAGAAAAATAGTAAAAAGGAAAAGGAAAAGGAAAAACAGAGCCGGCTGCTCTCCAATACTTTTATTTTTCCTTCTCCTCATGTTTAGTCACAAGGTTTGAGCCCAACATGGCTCACCCTGTGGCAATCCAAAAAGACATGAGTGAAGACATCTCCATGGTCAGATTGTGACAAACTTTCACGTAAATGAGAGCTGTTGTTGGGATCTTTTGCCTTTTTGTTTTCATCCCTTGAAGAGGTTTGTAGAAAATTAACATATGCATTGAGTGTCAGAGACACATGCTGCTTTCTCCTCATATATTCCAACACTGCTAGCTAAGCTTGCTGCACATTGGCTCTTTTTTACTGTTACTCACAGCTCAATGTAACAGTTTTTCCATTGAGCTTTCAATGGAGGTAAATCTAGAGTATCATCACCTAGCTTCTTTCATCCTTTTACTCTCTTGGATCCTTGTTGATTTCTTAAAATTGAGGAGAGTAGTTGTTTGTGAGGGAAAAGTGTTTAGAGATGGTAAATTTAAGGTTTTTGCTGAGCTTATAGTTGTGTTTAGCCTTTTAACCTCTGTAATTTTTCTGGGTTTTTGTGTTTATGAGGTTTGGAAACAAAATTTGATATCTTTGGGATTGATTTCTCAATGTGGGTCATGGGTTTTGGTTACAATCTTTGCTTGTTACTGCAAAGAAAAGGTTGTGGAGAGCAACAAGAGTTGGCCTTTAGTTCTTGTAATTTGGTGGGTCTTTTCTACATTTTATCATTTGTTCTGCATCTCTATCAATCTCATAAGCTGTTTCAAGATAGCCACACTTCCTTTGGCGTGCTTGCCTTTCTCCTTCTTCCTCTGTTTCGCTTCGCTTTCGATGAACTCCTCACGAAGTCTCCATGAACTTAAGAACCCTTTTCTTTCGAAGAATGAAGAGGAGGAAGAAAGAGATGGGGTTTTGAACGAGAGATTCTCGAGTGCAGGGTTTTGGAGTAAGCTCACATTTATGTGGCTTAACCCGATTTTCGCCGTAGGCCGAGCTGAAAGGCTTGAGCTTTCCCATATCCCTTCAGTTCCTCGAGCAGAGACCGCTTCGATTGCTTATTCTTCGCTGCAAGAATCGATGGATAAAGAAAAACCCGAGGTTTCTCTGCTTATCAGAGCAATTATCAATGCTGTTTGGAGGCCTTTGGTCGTCAATGCGGTTTTCGCAGGTATGCCGCTTTTTCGTACTTGTCAATATTTTTACTAGTGAATTTTATGACTGAAATCAAACAATGCAGGTATTAACACGTTGTCGTCTTACCTGGGTCCTTTCCTTATCACCAACTTTGTGAATTTTCTCTCTGACGAGAACGCGAATCTCAACCACGGCTATATGCTAGCGTTTTTCTTCTTTTTCGGGAAAATGGTGGAGTCGTTGTCTCAGAGGCAATGGTACTTTGGCGCTCGTCAGATAGGTGTTCGTGTTCGGGCATCTCTTATGGTTTCGGTCTACAACAAGTCTCTAATGATAAAGTATTCAAACACGAGCAATGGCAAGCTCGTGAATTTCCTAGACGTCGATGTCGAGAGAATCGGGGACTTCTTTTGGTACATCCATGGCATTTGGTTGCTCCCGATTCAAGTCTTTCTCGCCTTGTTCATTCTAAATCGGAATCTTGGCTTCGCATCATCAATATCGGCATTTCTCACTACAGTTGTAGTAATGGTGAGCAATACCCCACTGGCCAATTCTCAAGAAAAGCTTCATTCTAAAATCATGGAAGCAAAGGATTCAAGAATAAAAGCCACAGCAGAGACTTTGAAGTGTATGAGAATCTTGAAACTACACTCATGGGAAAGTGCATACTTGGACAAAATCTTAGAACTTAGAAATATCGAGAGGAGGTGGCTTAAGAGATATCTATACACTTGCTCAGCCATCGCTTTTCTCTTTTGGGCTTCTCCGACATTAGTATCAGTCGTCGCCTTCGGCGTTTGTATTCTCATGAAAGTTCCGTTAACTCCTGGAACTGTATTATCAGCTCTAGCCACATTTAGAATCCTACAGGAGCCGATATACAATCTCCCGGAACTCATATCGGTGATAACTCAAACAAAAGTGTCACTAGATCGTATCCAAGACTTCATCAAAGACGAGCAGAAGAAAAACTCAGCATCGAAATGTAAACCACAAACATCTGATATTGCAGTAGAGATTGAGCCAGGGGAGTACTCATGGGACCCGGAGTTGAGTTCACGGAAACCGACGCTTAAAATCGATAAAAAGATAAAAATAACAAGAGGGCAAAAGGTCGCGGTTTGTGGATCAGTTGGTTCGGGCAAATCAAGTTTCCTTTGCAGCATAATAGGCGAAATTCCGAAAATTGGCGGACAAAAGAATAAAGTTTTCGGGTCGAAAGCTTATGTTCCTCAAAGTGATTGGATTCAAACAGGAACGATTAGGGAAAACGTGTTGTTCGGGAAAGAAATGGAACAAAGAGCGTACGAGGAAGTGATAGAGGGTTGCGCATTGGATAGAGATGTACAACTTTGGGTTGATGGAGACATGAGTTTAATAGGAGAGAGAGGAATGAATTTAAGTGGGGGGCAAAAGCAAAGGATTCAAGTTGCAAGAGCAATTTACAGCAATTCAGATGTTTATTTGTTAGATGATCCTTTTAGTGCAGTTGATGCTCACACAGGAGCACATCTCTTCAAGGTGTGTGTGTGTGTGTGTGTGTGTGTGTGTGTGTGTAAACTGTAGCTACTAACTGACATTTATATTTCAAAACCTTGAAACTATGAAATTTACCTTTACGTGTGCAGGAAAGTCTAATGCGCCTATTATCTTCAAAGACCGTGATTTACGTCACCCATCAACTGGAGTTTCTGAATGCCGCGGATCTTATTCTGGTAAAACTCCGTCTTTCCCCTAGAAAGAAAATGGAAATTAGCTAATTTTGAATAAATGGTTGATATATAGCTAATGCTTCCAATTCTACAGGTAATGCGAAATGGAAAAATTGTTCAATCGGGCAAATACGAGGATCTAATCACCGACACCAATGGGGAACTTCTTCAGCAAATGACCGCGCACATTCAATCACTAAGCCATGTATCTCCCCCGAATGCGCATGACCCCTTGAAACCTAAACATCAGAAAGCAGAGGAATTAGAGATAGAAGAAGGGAAATCAAATGATCTAATAAAAAACTCTGAACCCTCGGAAAAATCACATGAAGAAGAAAGAGAATCTGGCAGGGTGAAATGGCAAGTTTATCGAGCGTTCGTAGCTTCAGCATATAAAGGAGCTCTTGTGCCGGTGATACTTTTGTGCCAGGTTTTGTTTCAAGGACTGCAAATGGGGAGCAATTACTGGATTGCTTGGGCAACTGATAAGGAAGACAGAATCAGTAGAGAAAAGTTGATCGGGGTTTTTGTTATGTTTTCGGCAGGCAGTTCGTTGTTTGTATTGGGGAGAGCGGTTTTGTTAACGACCATTGCCATTGAGACAGCTCAGCGCCTTTTCTATGGCATGATCACGAAAATCTTCCGGGCTCCAATCTTCTTCTTTGACTCGACACCTTCAAGTCGAATACTCAACAGGGTAATCATTTTTTCTTTTTTTTCCTTTTTACCGATATTGTACCAGAAATATGTGCTATAGTCTATTATACTGAATATGGACAGTTGTTAACTTGATAATTGAGGATAAAGGTTTTGTTAGTGTTGGCCAGGAAAAACAAACACGGAATCATGACATGCACATAATGTGACAATGATATATATATATATATATATATATATATATATATATATAGCCATAGAGAATTCTCTATGGCTCTAGTACACATCACATAGGAAAACGTGTCGTCCCACCGCGTGTGCATTGGACCCACATGGTTTCCCATGTGATTTGGCCTTGAGATGTAGAGAAGTTCTCTGCATCCGGATGTAGATGCATTTTCCTCTCTCTCTCTCTCTCTCTCTCTCTCTCTCTCTCTATATATATATATATATATATATATATATATATATATATATATATATATATATATGCCGCAAATGAATTAAAGACACATACACAAATATGGGATGAACAAGGTTTACGAAATTCATGTGTGTGTTATGATCTCTCTAGTAACCATTAACCTTTTACGTGCTAATTCATTCATCATAAAAATCAATAGAGAAATATACATAGAAATTGCATGCTGTCGCTTTTGATGATGAATATCTGAATAGCAATGAATGTCAAAATAGAAACTACGAGCTCTCTACGTATGTCAGGCAACTGAATTCTTGTGTGTTGATCCTTCTATGATTTTCGACATGTCATGCACGCCTATGAGATTGCTTCATAATTAGAGACTAAATATCTAACAATTATTTACTTTTCAGTCTTCAACAGATCAAAGCACAGTGGATACCGACATTCCTTATAGAGTCGCGGGATTGGTCTTCGCACTTATTCAGCTCTTGTGCATTATTACTCTCATGTCTCAAGTTGGCTGGCCTGTACTAGTTCTCTTCATCATTATACTCGCAATCTCCATTTGGTATCAGGCAAGCTAAATAGCACTTATCCTATTCTCGTAATTTCTTTCTGAATTCATATATAGAGAAATCGGGGCCCAAAGGGTCAGTGCAGGGTGCACCTACAATGCAGTCGACATGGCAATACCTCATTGAGTGTTGCATGTTAAATATAGTGATGTGATGTAATTTAAAAAGAAACAAATGCTATATCACTTTAAATAATAGGTATCATCTCAATAAAAAGTCATCAGGTCGGCATCTCTCTAGGGTGCATCCTGGTTTCTTCCGTATATAAATATTTTTACATATTATATTTTGTTGCAGAATTACTATATAAGTTCTGCACGAGAATTAGCTAGAATGGTCGGGATTAGGAAAGCTCCGATTCTTCATCATTTTTCAGAGTCTATAGCTGGAGCTCCAACCATTCGCTGCTTCAATCAGGAGGAACGGTTCTGTGTGAAGATCCTATCTCTGATCGATGACTATTCTCGCATCACTTTTCATAATTCTGCAACCATGGAGTGGTTATGTGTTCGCATCAACTTCCTCTTCAACCTGGTGTTTTTTCTTGTATTGATCATTTTGGTGACTATGCCGAGGAATTCTATTGATCCTAGTAAGTTCTCTTCTTATAACTAGAAATACATCTAATAGCGTATAGGGTTTCTATATACTATATAGTTTTATATACCCGTTTTCGTTAGAGCAGGATTATATACAAGTTGTATTTCTTTGTTTAAAGATAATTCTAATATATTTAGCCTATAACATTCAATTTTATATAACTTCCTTTTTCATCACTAAAGCATGTTATCATTGCGCTTACTTAATCCCCCTATTCAAAACACACACACACACACAGAGATTTTTGATAATCCTAGTCCTAAGTGATAGAATGAAGATCTGGAAAGATTGAAAAAAGGCGAATTAAATAAATGAAGGGAAGAGACTTTGGGACATATTACAGCCAGAAGTGGAAAGTGCGGCGAAAAATAGGAAAAGGGGACATAATTTCTTTTGTATTAAATAGCCGAAACAATTTTATGATTTTAACTCTTAGTGAACAGAAACTAAGGAAAAGCTTTTTCTCGCAAAAGGAAAAAACGGTTTTAAAAATGAAGAATACATGGTGTAATATATAAAATATGAAAGAATTTACAGGGCTATATAATATATGAAGAAACTAGATTTCAAGATGTGAAGAAGACTAACTAGTTTGATTTGGTGTTCAGGCCTTGCCGGGCTTGCTGCAACCTACGGTCTGAATCTCAATGTTCTGCAAGCTTGGGTTATATGGAACCTCTGCAACGTCGAAAACAAAATGATCTCAGTAGAAAGAATTCTACAGTTTTCAAAAATATCAAGTGAGGCACCTTTGGTGATTGAGAACTCAAGACCTAACAATGACTGGCCAAATCATGGATTAATAGAGATCGATAATCTTCATGTACAGTACAATCCATCACTACCTATGGTTCTTAAAGGTATCAGCTGCACTTTACCGGGAGCAAAGAAAATCGGTATCGTAGGAAGAACCGGAAGTGGGAAGTCAACTCTTATTCAAGCTCTATTTAGAGTTGTAGAACCTTCACTAGGGAGAATAATTATCGACGGAATTGATATTTGCATGATTGGCCTGCATGATCTGAGATCTAGATTGAGCATAATACCTCAAGAACCGACTCTTTTTCAAGGAACCGTGAGGACAAACTTGGACCCTTTACAGCAACATTCAGATTCAGAAATTTGGGAGGTAAACATGAAAAATATATAATTAATTATATGTTCAGATTTTTATTTGCATATCAAAGTCCCAGTTTCACCGACTAAATGGAACTTCCAGGCTTTGAAAAAGTGCCAGCTCTTGGAAATAGTTAAGCAAGATCAGAGGCTATTCGATGCACCAGGTACGCAACTTGCAGTGCAACAACAAAAGCAATGATAAGTATTTAGTCATCAAACATTGATTAAGATGGTAAGTGACATTATGGCGCAGTGGCCGAAGACGGAGAGAACTGGAGCGTCGGACAAAGACAGCTGGTTTGCCTTGCCAGGGTAGTGCTAAAGAAAAGAAGAATTCTTGTGATGGATGAGGCCACAGCATCAGTAGACACTGCAACCGATAATTTTATTCAAAAGACTATAAGAGAAGAAGCAAACAACTGCACCGTGATCACTGTAGCTCACAGAATTCCCACAGTCATTGATAGCGACCTGGTCATGGTACTCGACGAAGGTATGCAATCATTTAGGGAACGTTGTGTAAAGTAGATTTCCATTTAATGTCGTAATTTTGGTTTCTTGCTTGGTGTAGGGAGAATTTTGGAGTTCAGTCCTCCTAGTGATCTTCTCAGAAATAACTCGTCGGCTTTTTCAAAGCTGGTTTCAGAATTCTTAGGGAGGTCTAGGAATAACAATTCGGAACTATTTTCAAAATGACAGAGTCATTTCATAGTTCTCAATGCGCAGTTGACTAATTTCAGTAGATCAGAACTCATCGAAGGCATATATGTAGAGGACTAACCTACCACAGGTTATACGACGACAGGTTAGAGAGAGGAGAACCAAACAGCAGGAGAAAAATAGCATACAGGGACCGACGCTCCCAAAATGGGAAGATGTAGTTATTAATTTTATTACTGATGTCGGTGAGGAAAGTGGCTGTTCATTGATCAGATATTGTTTGGTGATGGAATTGTATGTCAAATGTTCTTCTTTTCTTTCTTTTTCTATTGTTATTAATGGCATTCACTTATGGAAAAAGGAAATTATGGTGCAACCCATGTGCTTTATGATTGTATAGGTGCGAAATTGCCAAAAATCACAGTTCGCTGTGAATAAATTTGCAGATACGAACAATTACAAAGAAAGCAGAGCATAGAATACAAGAAGGAAACTATCGTTGTGATCATTTTAAGTGTAACATCCCTACTTAGTTGCAATGAATTGTAATTCCATAAACTGCGATGTATGAATTTGGTCAACGTTCGGTATTTGTTGTTTCAGAATTGAGTTCATTTCCGTGGAACCGCAATTGACTACTATTTATAATAAATGGTGGAAATCCACTTAAAACAAACAAATTAGAGAAAACTAATGTATCGGCGCAATATCAACTCATTTCCTATATGATTCATTCCAATTACAATTACATGCAATAAAAACACATGAACTAAAAGTCCTTGAAATTGAATACCCAAATCTCCAACCAAATGAAGTAATAAACTGGAACTGCAGTTCTATGATTCATACTTCCAGGAATTTGAGAAAAACACAGAAATAAAATTTATGACAGCCAAAAGGGCTGCCATGAAGAAACCTTTTGCATATCAGGACATAGACAAGAAAAGCTTGGTTATGAGCACATCAAAACTTTCTCGATTCAAATTGATATCCTTGGACCAGCCACTATATAGCCACCATAGACGTTACAATTTGATGACCTAGGACCACAATAAAGCCACCTTTTGCATCCATCATCTTGACACTAAAGCTCCCTTAACTGGTGTGACACTAATGGGTGACTATATTCCACTATTTGTCAGTTTGTTTATGGCTTCTGAATCATCGTCGAACTTCATAAATTTGCAATTGACGCTGAAACTAGAAGTAGCAAATGGTAATCCCCGTGTGCGCGTGTATATCAGCGGACAGTCAACCGTGGCAATTATATAATATAACAAAGGATTATTTGCATAATGAGACTTCACGGACCCAGGACATGCGCACACACTCTCATGCACACATAGAGATAGAGGTAGAGATAAATAACATGCATGAGAGAGAGAGAGAGAATGCAGCTTGAGAAGAAAAAAACTTCAATTAATAAGCAAAATCGTACATGGCTCCGATGCATACATATGCATGTCCTATCAACAAAAAAACATCTGCCCAATAATTCATTCCGAAAATGAGATAACGCGTCATTGACTCGACATTTCAGAATGATTTAAGAAAAAATGACCTAACACTTAGGACCTGCGAAGAACACGTTGACAGATGGCATGATCTCTGGGGATTTGTTGCGGACAAACTTTCGGACGCTATGCTCTGCGTATTTCTCTCCCTCCACGTGATTATCAAGGATCCCTGCAGCTCTCTTTTGTTTAAGAACCCTGTAGGAAATTCACATACAATATTCATCATATATGCTGAATTCATTCTTCAAAGGGAGAGGGAATAATCGCGATATGGATTAAAAATAAAAAATCACACCTCACTTCAGGATTGCCGGTGATATTTCGCACTAGTTGCATGCAGCAGATACCAACAGCTGCGCCAACTGTGGCAAAAAGAGGGTAAACCTATAATACACACAATCAAAGAAAAACAAAAATGGTTAATACTTCGGCGTCATATTCATCGAGTTCAAAGCAATTGAGAGAAGACCCATTTAGAGTAAAATGAGCACAAAGGTCTGATTGAGGCAAAGGATCAAACACTTGGTGGGTTGAGTATTTTTACCTCAGGCCTCAACCATCTTTGGAATGAGGAAGAAGCCATTGGAGCTGCAGGTTATTACGGGGGAGAGAGAAAAAAAAGGAAGAGAAAGGAAGCTTAAATATTCAATTATTCAAATGTACGACAATGAACTTCCTTTCTCTCCTTGATGTTTTTTATTCTCAGCCATGGCAATTATATATAGGGAAGTGTTCGACCCAAATTTGGATGTCAAATGAAAGGGTCAAACTTCTAACTGCCCAACTGTTTTCTAAATTTTGGTTGGCTTATGTTTTTCCTTTCCTTTTATTTTCTGTTTTTTTTAACCTTGCCTTTTAGAATTATTCAAACATGTTCCAAAACAATGGGGAGTGGAAATGATGCCAACTAATCAGTTAAAGTTAAACCCAGAAAGATAAGAAAAAAAGTGGGCATATTTTATGGAAACTACCCGTAGTTTATCTGATTTATCCAAAATTACCTTCACATTTAAGCTCCTTACCAAAAACCTCCCGAAGTTTTGATCCGTTAAACAGCAAACCCTCGCCATTAGTTTTTTTAACTAAATGACTATATAACCCCTTTTTTCTAAATGATTTTTCAACACCGATATTCTTGCCGACGTAAACCCTAAAAATCCATCTCTCTCGATTCCGGATGAAAATTTGCATAACTCTGTCAAAATTCCGGCACGGTCTCCATCGATGATGAAGATAGGAGAGTCGATCTCGTTCGCAACTAGCCCGAGGGAAAAGAAAGCAGTCTTCAAAAATACTTTTTTTCGTTTTAGCGGCTAATTTGTAGGAGATGGGTTTATGAATCATATGGATTTCGGTTGATATACACGATGACTTCATATTTTGGATTTCGGTTGATATAAGTGTGTGTATTAGGGGAGTTTTTCTTCTTCTTCATGCTAGTATGTCGTTCGGTAGCCGTTGGTGCACCGACAAAGTCATTGAACTTATTTTGTTTATGCTAATATATCATTATTATTTACCATAAGAAATTAGAATGAAATTTAAACTTCTTGCCAATATCTAAATTTCTTTCAGGCTAAAATTCTACAATGCAATCTTCAGTCGAAATAGGAAAACAATAGAAAAATATGAAAATTTAGATTTTAATGTCCCTATGCAATCCCATATGAAATTTCCTTATGATATTATGATGTATTTTGGCTATTTTATTGGTATGGCGTCTGATGTGAATTCCTGTGACTTGTTTTATGTTGCTTTGGTGTATTGTTGATGCTGGTCCATAACTTGGGGCCTTGCATAGATGTTTTGTTAACTAGGGATATACTTTTATCATTAATCTCTTTTTTAGTGATTTTTGGCGGTTAATTATCTACATTTTTCCTCTTAAAAAACCAACAGAAAAATATGGCAAATTAGGTAAAGAGATGTGTAAGTGGCACTAATAATTCTATGATGGTTAAGGTAAAAGGTAATATCCAACATTTCGTTATACAGTAAAATATGGATTTAAATAAATTTTATGTAATTTAGTTTATTTAGTTCCAGAATTCCTTTTCTTATCTTTTCTTTTCATTTTACTTTTGTTTTTCCAATCCCAGCACACTCCCTCCTTTTCCCACTCATTTCTTTCTCCTAGCCCAGCCTGCTCCTCTCTCTTTTCTTTCATTTTTCTGTTCTTCTTTCCTCCCAGCCCAGCCCAAGCAAGGCACGAGCTTCCCTCCTCCATCTCCTTCTTCTTTTCTTTTTCCCACGCAGGCAACGAACCCACGCTTCCCCCACGAACTGTAATACCCGGTTCTTTAATACTCACCTCTTCGTAATTCAATAAAACATTTTCCCTATTTCCTATTTAATTTTCATCAATATTTCTATGAATAATCCTCATATATTTTCTCTTATTATTATTCCGTACTTGAATAAAATTATTTTCTATATCATTCCTATTTTTCCTTGTATCAGTATTTTTGATGAATAAATATTTTTCCTTATTCTTTTCTAATTATATTTACCCTATCCTTAATCCAAGCCTGATCCCTAACCCGACCCGACCCGGTCCGACACATTTTTCCCTTTCTTTCACTCCTTTCTCTCTCCTCTCGATCTTTTTCTCCCTCCTTCCTCGCAACGAGCCCCCCCCCCCCCACGAACCGCTACGCCCCCATGACCTCTCCCTCGCCGCAACTACCCCGAAATCCCCGGCCTCAAAATCCCCACGTCTCTCTAACCTCCCCGTCTCTATCTCTTTACCTCATTCTCTCTTCCTCTCACATTCTCCCTCTCCCTCTTTCTCTCTCTCTCTCTCTCTCTCTCTCTTCCTCTCCTCATCCTCCTCAAGACGTCTTCACCGTCGGCTACACCCAACCGCCAACCTCCCCTCGTTCCTTGGAGCTCCTTGGAGCACAGCTACCTTCTCCAACACCCCACCTCACTCAACCGAGCCCATCCTCCACCTTCCATCATAAGACCACCACAACACCCTCGACATCTCCACCTTACTCCTTCACACCACCAACGAGCACCCACCGCTGCATCCCAAGATTCCCATGAGCCACCTTCTCCGGCAACCAGCTTCGCCTCCACTTGCACCGAGCTCTTCTTTCTGCCGCTGGCGACCTGGACTGCCGGCAAGACCCCTCGTCGCCTCCCCAAGACCACCGCAACACCCTTGACATCCCCATCTTTCCCCCTCACAACCACCGCAACCCCTCGAGCTTCCATCACCATGACCCCTTCGCTCCACTTCAAAGCACTCGGCCATGCCTCTAAACCGACCGAGCCCCACTACCATAGAGCTTCATCGCCGATCATCTCTCCTCACCGGTGACTACCGCCATCTTGCCCATCGCTGCGCCTACCCATGGCCAAAGCCTAGCGGTGTGTGGACGAGCCCGTGTCTTGATCGTTCCGCGTTCGTGTCGTTGTCGCTGCTGCCGTGTCCCGTCATGGTTGCAGTCGTCGCCAGGCAAGTCCAAAGACTTGCTTTACATGCTAATATGCTATATACTGATACAAACATTTATATATAAATTTACATTGCTTTAATTAATCAAGATTAGTTATAATATCCTGGATTCGGATGAGTATTACGATCCGTGATTGTGCATGGCATGACATGGAACATGAATCGGGTTTACTATCCGGCTCTAACATCGTTAAGAATTTATATGAATTAAATCCCATTAATTAAACGAAACTAAAGTTTCGACTGGTATACACATAATCAAGTGTTCGGCGCTAGACCCTAAACGAAAATCTACTTTAAAATGGTGGAGCATGTTATAGATAGATTCGTTTACTGGTAACGAACATCATGTAGGAATTTGGGTGGAAAATAGATCATGTAATGACTCCCCCAAAATGCGGCGTTGAATCTGGAATTCATCGCACATTCCATATTTTAAAATCTATATTAAATTGAATACAACTCGCAACCTAATATTTTAGGGCTCGTATCGAAACCAACAGATAAACCTACAGCATCCCATAGTTGATCTCTAAATTTTGATAAGTTATTACAATGAAAAATGAGGCGATTCAGGGCTCTGGACTGCAATCCAAGGCAAGAATCACTGCTTTTACCCGTTTTAGAACGCATATTTCTCACTGTTTAAGTGTGCAAATGTGTAAAACCATACATAGAAGCATAGATAATTGAATTAGCTTTCTAACGGTACTAATCTCATTGCATTACAATATCGTTTGATATTTATAACATCTTTTAACCGTCGGTATGTACTGCAGTTTTCTGCAGAGACGGGTTGTACACCTTAACCTTAAACAGTGCATATCTCTCTGGATACAGCGGATATTATCAATACGTCTGGTGAGTTGGAAACATAATAGATAAATAAAAATATTATCTAACTGTAGCATCGCTCAATTATGATCCCAACAGAGAGTAAAACGTGTTACGAAACGGACTTCCAGTTTAGAAACTGGATTTCCAGCAGTGAACACTTAAAATAGAATGACCGTAACTCGCAAATCTGAAACCTGATTGATCTGAAATCAATTTTGTTGGACTTCTGTTTAAGTTTAATTTCTATCCCTTTTTGTATCATTTTGTATAATTACGATAGTATGATTTAATATGTTTTTCTGAACTCATTATGCATATGTGATTTAATGCGATTTTTTCCCTAATTCAAACGACACTGACTACTAATATATTATCAATAGTGCATTTTATTGCATCTCCATCACGTGCATGATTGTTATACCCTAAGTAATTAATGAACGTTGCCTCGATACCCTGGTGACTGTTCTTAGATTACCGAAATATTAGTATTTAGATTGTGGCAAATACATTAGCATAAAAGCATGAACGAATGGTGATCATGACACATACTTGTACACAATCAGCGTGAACATTTAATTATTGTATTGTCGACGTCTGTGGGACGTATATAAGTGTAACTATAACTGAAATGGGACGGTTGTGGAAGAATTTATATTAGTGTTATAGATATAATATTGGGGGTTGTCCACTTGTCTAAAATACTGGCCTAGTCATGCTTGATGGAGATCGGTCTCCAATTCTCGGGTAAACTTGTCATGGCTAACTGGTATTTTGGTTCGTGGTTGGACCTTGATATAGACTGTGGGTGTTGGGATAATTTGAGTGAGAGTTTAGTCAACAGAATCTCAGGGTCCCATTACATGAGCGTATACTAAATACATGAAAGAGCCCCCTCAGGGTCTCAATGCGTGTGTAGGGTGTTTTTCGTCACCCCATTGGGATGGGAATGTGTGCGCTTGTTAGGCGCATTACAGATTCCCCCTGCCTAGGGTAGGCGGGGGTTTATTAATTGTGGGGATCCGAATCTCCGGCAGTCGCGGACTAAGCTGCCGTTAATTACCCCTCACATTTAGAGCGAGAGAACCTCCGATTGACGGGTTAAACTGGTCATGCGAACTCGATGTGCAGTATTGGGTTTTGAAGGGGTTTTGGATATATCGGGGGCCTCGCAGAGTTTTCACGGGGGTCCCGCTAGCCGGATAGAGGGCTGGGGGTCAAGAGGGCTAGCAGCCCCCTTGCGGGGTGTGGGGCAGCGTCCCGTTAGAATTTTTTTCTAACAGGGGACAGTGTTGTAGAGTGTGTGTGTGTGTGTAAGGAAAGGGTATCCAAAGGATGCGTGGGAGAAGGCGCCAGCGCCCTGCGTGCCAGGCACGCGGGCGCTATGCGCCAGAGTGCATGGTATGAGGGCGCTGTGCGCCAGAGCGCCAGCGCACCACGTCAGCAGCAAAAGGGACGGGACTTGGTCCGTGCACTGGGAGCTGTGCTCCCGTTTTGACTTATGGAGTTAAACTCCTGATAGAGATTAATTTAGGGAGTTAAACTCCAATGGATCTTGAATGGAGTTAGACTCCTAAAAATATTTATAAATGATCAAAGGGGGCTGCTTTGTTTCTCCCTTTGGCTCTGAATCTTCCCAAGATGTGATTTTTGGAGATGGGTCTCTTCCTTCCTCCTCTGTTGGCCAGATCTTGAAGAATAAGAAGTATGAGATCTTAAAAATCTCTTATTTTTACGATCTGATGGGAGATCTAAGTTTCCCTTAATGGGTTTTGTGGTAAAAAAAACTATTTAGTTTTGGAAAAGGAAGAGTAAAACTCTTGATTTAATTGAAAAGGGGGAAGAAGTTTTAGAACCTTGAGGAAGGAGGCACAAAGAACCCTAGATTTTTAAGAGAATGAAAAATATATCTTTATTCATCATCATATTGCCTTATATAGGCTAACACATTTACACATAGCCCCTACGGCTTTACAAAATGGCATTTTGCCCATCCCATGTCTCATGTGCTATTTCTTTTTGCACATAAGCTATGGGCTTACAAAAATTTGGCTTTATGCCGATTTTGCTTACATTCATGCATAAAAAATTACATAAAAATTATTTATTACATGGTTTTTATTTCGGCAAGGGGAGGCCGGCCTCGGGGCTCGACTTGGGTATGGGCCCACTTGCTTGGGCTTGGGCCCGCTTACTTGGGGTTGACCTTGACTTTGACCCGGTCAACTGTGGTGCAATTTTCGACCCCAACAAAGTGCCCCCCATCAATGAATGCACACCGCATGCATGAGTTGTGTGCATGAAAATGATGGATCTTGAAGCTGGATTTCGAGGTGGAACATCATTTCAGGGGCGGAGCATCATCCCGGGAGCATAATTCCGGGGATCGGAGCATAATTCCGGGGATAGGAGCATAATTCTGAGAGGGGGACGGAGCATAATTCCGACGGGCGGCAGACATTCTGATCGAAGCATAATTTCGATGCAGAGGTTGATTTCCAGGCAAAGTATAATTCCGATGGGGAAAGTAAATAATCCGAGGCGAAGCTTGATTTCGACACGGGGTACATTCTGAGACGAAGCATAATTTTGACGCAGAGCTTGCTGGTTGACTTGATTCCGAGGCGGAGCTTAATTCCGACGAGGAGGTCGCTGGTTGATTCCGAACCGAAGCATAATTCCGACAGGGAAGGCAGATACACCGAGGCGAAGCTTGATTTCGACGCGGGGTACACTCTGAGACAAAGCATGATTCTGGCGTAGAGCTTGCTGGTTGACTTGATTCCGAGGTGGAGCTTAATTCCGACGAGGAGGTCGCTGGTTGATTCCGAGCCGAAACATAATTCCGACATGGAAGGTAAATACACTGAGGCGAAGCTTGATTTCGACGCGGGGTACACTCTGAGACGAAGCATGATTCCGGCGCAGAGCTGGCTGGTCGATTTGATTCCGAGGCGGAGCTTAATTCCGACGAGGAGGTCACTGTTTGATTCCGAGCCGAAGCATAATTCCGACAGGGAAGGCAGATACACCGAGACGAAACTTGATTTTGACGCGGGGTATACTCTGAGACGAAACATGATTCCGACGCAGATGTTGTTGGTTTGATTTGATTTAGGTTGACATCGGCATCGCTACACTGGAATATGGTACCAGAAGCGAATCATCATTTGCCATGAGTAGATTTGGGAATTTTGGTTTTTGTTTGGCATCTGCATTGCTGCACTGGAATAATGCCAGGAGCAAATCATCATTTGCCTCGAGAGGATTTGGGAATTGATGGCTTAAGAGGCAGGTTTAGATCCCTATCACCTAAGGCTTTTCAATTTTATGGGCCGTAAGGGTCCCATAAAAGCATTTTCTCCCTACGAGTTGAAAGGATCTCGCAGGTGTATTTTCTCCTTAGGAGTCGTGGGGACTCCTAAGTGTGTTGCTCCTTTGTGAGTCGTAAGGATCTCACGCTGGAATTTTCTCCTCACAAAGTCAAGAGGACTTTGCGAGTGCATTTCATCTCTTTTTCACAAGTTGCGCCCTTTCGGGTTTTCGCAAACTCCCCGACAGTCCTGCGGTGTTTACTCACAGAGCCCTTTCAGGTTTTCATCCGTGCCCATTTTGCTTGTGGACATACCTTTTTTTTTTGAATCTTCATCGCCGGTGGGATTTTGAATGTGGGCTCGCCGGTAGGACTTGGGAGAGATTGGGATCGTTTTAGGCCCATGGATTGTATATGGTTTTGCAGGATGTATGATCCAGACCGTAGGGCCGAAAAAATTTCGAGACTCTGTCGGCGTCTGCATCGCTGCACTGGAATATGGTACCAGGAGCGACTCATCATTCGCCGTTGGGGTATAGGATTTGGAATTTGGTTGGCGTCTGCATCGCTGCACTGGAATATAGTACCAGGAGCGACTCATCATTCGCCACTTGGGGATTTGGATTTTGGCCGGCGTCTGCATCGTTGCACTGGAATATGGTACCAGGAGCGACTCATCATTCGCCATTGCCTATTGGGAAGCGATGGCTTAGGAGACAGATTTAGATCCCTATCACCTAAGGCTTTTCAATTTTATAGGCCTTAAGGTCCAATAAAAGTATTTTCTCCCTACGAGTCGTGAGGACCCCCAAGTGTGTTTTTCCTTTGTAAGTGATAAGGATCCCACGAAGGCGTTTTCTTACGAGTCGTAAGGATCTAGCAAGTTTTGTTCTCCTCTTGTATCGTGAGGACACATGAGTGGGTCTTCCCAATGGAGCATAATTCCAAGGGCGGAGACCGGCTGGTGGACTGGTGATTGCAGTGGGGCATGAGTGTGATGAAAATTATTTGAGCCCGTGGATTGTATACGGTAGTCAATTTAGGGACTAACCGTAGAGCCAGGAGAATTTTGGGAAATTGGATTTTGGTTGGCGTCTGCATCGCTGCACTGGAATATGATACCAGGAGCGACTCATCATTCACCGTTTTTTTTACCGTGATTGCTCCATCATTTCAGCTTTTCTTATCGCGAAGGTCGCGATTGCCCTGTCATTTAGGCTATTTATTCGCGGTTGCCCCATCATTTCGAATTATTTTCATTTTTACTCGCTGATTTTTATTGCGAGTTGCCCCATCATTTCGGCTTTTTATTATTATTATTTTTTAAAATTTTTGTTTTATTTACACATTTTTACATTCCCAGTTTAACGACTTAGAGGCCGATTGTTCCCCAGTTTAACGACGTGGTGGTCGATTGTTTCAGAGAAAGCCAGATGTTTGAGAGAATCAGTTTCACGAAGAACTTCGGTCTCCATTTGTATGAAATTGGCGGTCGCAGCTGGGTTGTTTGTTAACACGCCTTTAGACAGTTCTATCTCTCCTTCCTTGCATTGCTTTTCGACCCAATCTTTGAAGACGAAGCAGTCCTCAATGGCATGACCTATCACTCTGTAATAGGGGCAGTATTTGGGGTCGTCGGTCATATTCGCTTCCTGCGGTCTTTTTGACTATGGCAGTTGTAGATCGTTCCTCAGGGCGTTTTTGAATATTTTACGGATTTTGTCCCTTCTGAAGGAATAGAACTTATCTAGCTTCTCTTTCAGTGGAGATTCTCCTCCCTCTCCGAACACTGGCTTCCGAGGCCGATTGGCATTAGGCCCGCTCATCCCTTGCTTATTTCGGTCAGCCGAGGTGTTGAAAGATTCAGAATCGTCGGAATTTCTGCCCTTGCGATTATCGTCCTTTCGGTTTCTCCAGGACCTATTATTATTTTGGGAACCCGAGGAGGACTCCTGCTTTGAGCGCTCCAGCATCTGAACTTTCCTGGTCAGCTCTTAGAATGTTTTGAGACCCGCGGTGCATAGAAACGAGGCCATCCAATTGTTGAGATTTCCGACAAGGAGACTGACAGATTGGTCCTGCTCTATCGGCAGTTCATATTTGACGGAGAGATTGCGCCATCGGGTTATAAAATCCGTGCTGCTTTCGTTGTTCTTTGGCTTGGTCGTTATGAGGTCGGCGATGGTAATCTTATCGCTGACACTCATGAACCTCTGCCGAAACAGAGACTCCATTTGGACGAAAGTTTAGACGGAGCCATCCGGTATGCTCGCGTACCAGTCGTTATTTTTAAGTCGAGGCAGAGAGAATGTGATGGTGCTCAATATCGGTGATTCCCTAGACCATGACACGTGGCAAATGACGTGTCCCAGAGCTTACAAGAAAGGATCAAGAATGGTACGTTGGAAGCATACCACGGGCCTACGACCCGAGGATGTTACCGACCTTTGGTGGCCTTCCAGACCATCCCCAGCTCGCCTCCGAGCTATCATAGAACCAAGCTCGCTCGGCCTCCCGCTCGCTCCGAGTCTCCCGCCGAGCCTAGCTTCCTTGGTCTCATCGACAGACCCACAGCACCGATCACAGGCGTCTCCGCCACGGCTTCGCGAATCTCGCCAGACGCGAGATATCTGCCGCCCATGATCCCGCATTCCATGCCATCGCATTCCCCCATTAACGAGCGTATCTCGCCATTAATGGGGAATCATGCCTGTCACGCGGGCGTAATGCCAGAGGCGTAACGGCCGGCGTGAATCTCGTGCCCGCCTGCCCATGGCTGCCACTATATAACCCCTCTCTCAGACGACTCAGGTAAGCCAATTTTACCCCAATAGGCCGTTACTCTGCCAAAATACCCCCATCTAACTTGATCGTTGGAGGGTCCTCGGTGACACAACCACCCCGGGACTTCCTTGTAGGTAGCTCGGCCTCAACCACCTCAAGCCCATTGAGATCCACACGCTCCAAGAGACAACCCTCCAACTCAATCTCCGCCATCTATCAGCGCTCGCGGCAGATCTACGGAAGGTAACATTTGAAGGAGATCCAGAGATCCTTCAGTTGGCGCCGTCTGTGGGAAATTAGTTCCACTCAAAGAAAGTTCACCTTCCGATCTCAACTTCATGGCGAGCGATCACCGCGACGATCCAAGCACTAGCCGCCGTCTTTCCCATAATGGAGGTGCGGATGAATCTCCTCCCCCGAACACCATTCATGCCCTATCCGCTCGGATAGATCGGCTCGCATCCATCGTGGATGCACTCGTCCGTGTCCAAATGGCCGAGCAAGCTCCCCAGGTCGCCGCTCCCCCACCTCGGGACTGGGACCCCTACAGAAGGAAAGAAGACTCTGCCCGCGTCCGCACGACCGAACACCGCCTCGCTGTCTCCGGCGACCGTAGATCCCCGGGCCAACATATTCAATGACCCGATGGACGCCGCACAGCTCAACATCGAGGCCCATCACACCCCTGTCCCTCCCGAGGAGGTGTCGGTCGGCTCGCCTGCACCTAGGCATGACCGACACCCCCTCCCTCGACGGGGTCGCGCAGACGGGACTCACTACGGTAGCTCGAAGACGACCTCGCCGGGGAGCCTAAGGAACCTTATCGAACGGAACCGGGGCCGTGGCCAGGCACAGGTCTCCAGCAACAGAGGCAAAAAATCAGAGTATGCTGAATCCTCGGGGTACCACGGCCGACTCGACGCTCTCGAAAAGAAAATCGAAGGCATGCATCGGGAAAATTGTCTTTCGAGCGACGGGGCTAAATATGTCGCCAACTCGCTCATGAAGCCCTTCACCAAAGAGCTACTCGCCGTCCACGTCTCCTCCCGGAACAAACCCTCGATGGTCTCCCTCTTCGACGGAAAGTCCGACCAGAAGGACCATTTGGACGCGTTCACAGCCGGGATGAGTTTCCATGACGGTTCCGACGCCGCGCATTGCCGCGGTTTTCCCTCCACTCTCATCCGCTCTGGACGAGACTGGTTCTGAGGACTCACGCCATGGTCAATCTCTACCTTCGATGAGCTGGCCACCCAATTCCTCGGTCATTTCGTCGGGAACAGACGGCAAAAGCGGACCGTTGACCACCTCTTCACCATAAAGAGCGGGTCAAAGAACCCTTCAAAGGATACATCACCCGCTTCTACAACGCCCTCCTTGAGGTCCGAGAACACCGGAACGAGACGGTCATTAAAGCCCTTAGGTCAGGTCTTAGGCATAATGAGTGGCTACGCTCATTTGCATTAGCGCAACCTAAGACCATGGTCGAGGTAAAGGCCTGGACCGAACGTGAGATCCAGCTCAAGTCCGAGGTGAACGTCAATATGCCCTGGACAGAGCAAACCGATCAGAAGAAAAAGGGCCAAGGAAGAGAAGAAGAAGATTGAGAGGCCAAAGCCCTACTCCCCGAAGTTTCAGGAGTACACCCCGCTCAACGTCTCCCAGACGGTACTGCTAGAGGAGTCTAAGGGCGAGAGGTTCTTCAAACTCCCCCCAGTCTCGAATAAGGTGTCAAAGCGTACCCGGGCCCCTACTGCGCTTTTTATAGGTCACAGGGACACTCCACCAAGAGCTGCAAGTAGCTCCGAGACTACATAGAGGAGTTAATCCGCTCGGGACACCTGGCAACGTACTTGCGAGACAAGCGACAAGCCGACCATGAACAAGAGCACCACCCCTCCCGGCGAGTTGACGATCGGCCAAATCATGGTCGTATCAGCGAGGGGTACGATGAGGACCGACGGGACGCGACACCCCTTACCGATCGAGGAAATTGGCAGCCACCCAAAGAAGAGAGCTAAAGCTGCCGAGACGATCATATTTACCGACGAGGACCTCCACGAGATATCCCCCCATCGGATAGATCGGCTCGTCGAAAGATCAATAGGCCACGAGCTACTTAGCTTCATGGATGCTTTCTCTGACTACAACCAGATCCGTATGAATACGGCAAACAAGGATCTCACCGCATTCACAATGGACCGGGGGGGTATACTGCTATAAGACGATTCCCTTCGGCCTCAAAAACACAGGGGCTACGTACCAACACATCTATATTTCTTCTTTAACAAAAGCGATGTAAATCTTTCTTGGATTCTTTTTATTTAACAATAAGAAGGAAACAATAGAGCATCGCAAAAAGGGAAATCTTATTTCTTCAAAGGTATTGTGGGCTCCTCTGCCTTACATCAAAAAGAAAAGAAAAATTCTTACAACAGCGAGGGAAGGGGGTGCAGGAAGCATTGCTCATGGTACTCCAAAGAAATTTCCGCCAGCTGAGCCCTTACCGCCTCCGACCTCTGCCTCTGGTGCTGCCCACGAACCCTCGACGCCATGGACATGTCGGAGGACTCTCCACCCGAGCACCCATCGGCGAGATGCGTCAGTTTGTAACACTTGAGGATGAAGGCCACCGAGCGATCGCGCCGACTCGTCGAGATCAGGCCGAAACGGCATAGCGATCTCAACTTACCAACCGCCTCGTCCTTCAGTTGCTCGGACAGGAGGTTGTGCAGCCCCGGCGACGCCCTCCAGATCGAGTACATCATCAGCTGAAGCAGGGGTGTTCGCCGGGGAAGCAGTTGGCCAAAATGGTCCTCCACGCGCTGAACCACCGCCTGAAGCATCTCCTCGGAGCTCAGCTGGTCGTACAAGTATACGTCCTCGAAAGAAATAATCTCGGGAATGGAGAAAGGGAATTCATCCATTCTTACGTTTTGGGGATGGAGAAAAGAATGAGCAACACGCCTTCTCTATTTATAACCCCCAAACAGCATCTCTAAGGACCCAAATTCACGCGCGCATGAGCGTGAATCCTGCGATTCACCCAAATTACGCCAATACCACACCGCCACGTGGTGGAACTGACGTGGCTCTTCGAAACGCTTCGCCTTCCCCATGTGTTCCTGACACGTGTCGCTCGCGACGGTCACTCTTCCCGATGTTCGCACTTCTAGGAAGGTTAGACCGAACCGCGCAAAATCGAGAAACAACCCCGCTCGGTCCATCCTTAGCAGGCAACTCCTTGCCCTCCCATGCTAAGGATCCAAGCCCTCATCAAGAGGCCACCGAGAAGCTTCCCTGCTCGGTCCATCCTTGGCTGGTAATCGCTTACCCGACAACGCCAAGGATCCAAGCCCTCATCAAGAGGCCACCGAGCAGCTTCCCTGCTCGGTCCATCCTTAGCAGGCCACTCCATGCCCTCCCGCGCTAAGAATCCAAGCCCTCATCAAAAGGCAACCGAGAAGCTTCTCTGCTCGATCCATCCTTGGCTGGTAATCTCTTACCCAACGACGCCAAGGATCCAAGCCCTCATCAAGAGGCCACCGAGCAGCTTCCCTACTCGGTCGAATCTTAGTAGGCCACTCCATGCCCTCCCGCGCTAAGGATCAAAGCCCTCATCAAGAGGCAACCGAGCAGCAACCCTGCTCGGTCCATCCTTAGCAGGCAACTCCTTGCCCTCCCGCGCTAATGATCAAAGCCCTCATCAAGAGGCCACCGAGCAGCTTCCCTGCTCGGTCCATCCTTGGCTGGTAATCTCTTACCCAACGACACCAAGGATCCAAGCCATCATCAAGAGGCCACCGAGCAGCTTCCCTGCTCGGTCCATCTTTGGCTGGTAATCTCTTACCCAACGACGCCAAGGATCCAAGCCCTCATCAAGAGGCCACCGAACAGCTTCCCTGCTCGGTCCATCCTTGGCTGCTAATCTCTTACCCAACGATGCCAAGGATCAAAGCCCTCATCCTTAGCAGGCCTCTCAATGCCCTCCCGCGCTAAGGATCAAAGCCCTCGTCAAGAGGCAATCGAGCAGCAACCCTGCTCGGTCCATCCATGGCTGGTAGTTCACTACCCGCCGACGCCAAGGATCAAAGCCCTCACCAAGAGGCCACCGGGCAGCTACCCTGCTCGGTCCATCCATGGATGATAGTCCACTACCAACCGACGCCAATGATAAAAGCCCTCGCCAAGAGGACACCAAGCAGCAACCATGCTCGGTCCATCCTTAGCAGGCCTCTCAATGCCCTCCCGCGCTAAGGATCAAATCCCTCGCTAAGAGGCCACAGGGCAGCTACCCTGCTCGGTCCATCCATGGCCGGTAGTCCACTACCCACCGACGCCAAGGATCAAAGCCCTCACCAAGAGGCCACCGAGCAGCAACCCTCCTCGGTCCATCCTTAGCAGGCCTCTCAATGCCCTCCTGCGCTAAGGATCAAAGCCCTCGCCAAGAGGCCACCGAGCAACAACCATGCTCGGTCCATCCTTAGAAGGCCTCTCAATGCCCTCCCGCACTAAGCATCAAAGCTCTCGCTAAGAGACAACCGAGCAACAACCCTTCTCGGTCCATCTATGGCTGGTAGTCCACTACCCACCGACGCCAAGGATCAAAGCCCTCACCAAAAGGCCACCGGGCAGCTACCCTGCTCGGTCCATCCATGGCTGGTAGTCCATTATCCACCGAAGCCAAGGATCACAGCTGTTTCCCCCTGTTTACCCCAATCAGAGCAAAGCTCTGTTCAAATTCCGAGGCGGGAGATGAAGCAACGCTTCACCTTCCCCCAATCGGAGCAAAGCTCTGCTTTGAAAATTTAAAATTTAATAAATGAAGCAACGCTTCAGATTATTTGCGCTGCGCAACATGCCACGTGTCAGGCGCAGACGCATCAGCGCAGCGCCCAAGGCAGCGCACCCAATCAGAGCAAAGCTCTGTTTTAAACAAAATTAAATGAAGCAATGCTTCAGTTGCGCTGCGCTGCGCGACACGTGTCAGCGCACGACACGTGTCACGCGCTAGGGCATCTGCGCCAAATAGAATTAAATTTCTAAGAAATCTTTTCTGTTCTTGTTAAAACAAGAAGATTTTCTTCTGCAAAGCAGAAGCCCTTGGATCAAAGATCCAACGGTGGAGAAAATTCCCCAAATCACTCAGAGAAGGATCTCTTTAACAAATTTAACTAATTTTTGGGCACTATAAAAAGGACCCTAGGCCTCAATTCAAAGGATGAACATTTTCTTGAAAAAAAGTCAAGAGCTTCAAACAGAGAGAACTCTGAGAAAATTTCAAGAAAAAGGTAAAGAACCTTCATGAAATAGAAGAAATTCCTTCTAATAGATCATTGATCTAAAAACAAGATCAATGATCTTTACATAATAAACAGTGCTTTGCACTTCTTATGAACCTCTGGTTCTTTAAAACAAGAAAACAATAAAATAAAAAATAGTGCTTTGCACTTTTATGAACCTCTGGTTCTTCAAACAAAAGAAAAATTTATTTTTCTTTGATCTAATTTAGATCAAGAAATTAAATAGTGCTTTGCACTTCTGTTCTTGAATCTAAAAGATTCTTAGTGCTCTGCACTTACGAACTGCGCTGTTGCTCTCTTAAGAGAGCGCCACGTGTCAGCCATAGAACCACTTGCGCTACGCGCTCTTGAAATAGAGCTTTGCTCTCTGGAATTGGCGCAACTCACCAGAGCGCGCCACGTGTCAGCAGCGCAACAGCGCAGCGCACTAGCGCAGCGCACTGCGCTACTGCGCTTGCGCTCATCAGAGCGCGACACGTGTCACCACCATATGAGTTTGCGCTCATTACTTAGCGCAAAGCGCCTGACAAGCCACGTGGGGCACTGTCAGAGTATTTAATGCTCTGCATTATTAAAGAAAAGGGACATAGCCCAATTAAAAGGCCTAACAGGCCTAATAAAAAATGCTATGCATTTCAAAAGGAGGGGGGGCAAAGCCCAAACAAAAAAAATAGATGCTCTGCATCATTTATAAAAGGGCAAAGCCCAACCAAAACAAGAATAATGCAGTGCATTACTAAAAAGGGGCAAAGCCCTAGCACAGGCCAAAGACAAAAGATGTTGAAATTGGACTTAGCCCAATCATGGCCGTAAGTCCTCAAACTAAATTGACTAAGCACAGCTGCTCTCCTAAATTAATTTACATCCGGTTCAAGGGTACATCTCTGAACTCCTCTGACACCCATCGTTGTAATCCTTCAACGACGTCAGAGAGGTGACGGGTCCCAACGACTAAACATTCAAACGGACTGCGGGGTCCTTAAACTCGTGGACCGAAACGTCCTTAAACTAATGTTGGACCGAAACGTCCTTAAACTAATGTCGGACCGAGACGTCCTTAAACTAATATTGGACCGAGACGTCCTTAAACTAATGTCGGACCGAGACGTCCTTAAACTAATATCGGACCGAGACGTCCCTAAACTAATAACGGACCACCACGTCTTTAAACTGGAATATGGACCACCACGTCCCTAAACTGGAACAGTAGAGCCTCCAAATGCTCTTTTGCCGGATCTAAACGGTCCCGTTTAAGTTGATCTTACCCCCAAATACGGCTAACGTATCCTTAGACATTTAAATGAATGATAAAACTCCAAATCAACTTTGGTTCAAGGGTACATCTCTGAACTCCTCTGACACCTGTCGTTGTAATCCTTCAACGACGTCAGAGAGGTGACGAGTCCTGACGGCCATATATTAAATGAATCACTACGTTAAGTTGATCTTAGTCTAAAACAGGACTAACGTATCCTGAACGAACGTTTAAGTTGATCTTAGCCGCAACGCGACTAATGCATCCTTAAACTAAAAACACCATACCCAAATCTAAGTAAATACGGATTTGGACTAATCCACGTCCTACGGGCGACGGCATTACTCAGTCTCCGTATACAATCCACGGGCAACCACAAACAAAACAAACACCCACGACACGAAGTGAAATTCTGGAGAAGGAGAAAGTTGTTACCGCGACGCGGTAGCGTAATTAACTGCAGGGGCTTGCGCCTGCAGGGAAGAGCGTCCCCACAATCAAAAACCCCTCACCCTGAGGGGGAATCTGACGAAGTTTGCTACATCGGCCGCATCCGTCTAAACCTCCGATACACAGTGCCATAAATCAACTTGGCATCTTCGGAGAGGTAGACGGATAAAACCAAATAGCATCTGCCCCGAATCTCAGGCAAGACGCAAAGTCTGCGCCGCCATTCGGAGGGGAACACCCCCAATCAGAGCAAAGCTCTGTTCAAATTTCAAATTTTAAAATGAAGCAACGCTTCATAGCAGCGTCAAGTGCGTTGCGCCCCAAGTTGCGCACCATGTGCAAAGCATGTGTGTGCTAGCGCTAAGAGCGCTGCACTCTAAGCAGCGCACCACGTGCAAAGCACGAGTGCGCTAGCGCTAGAACTAAATGTTCTCCACCGTTGGATCAAAGATCCAACGATCATGATTAAAAATCATCAATTAACCAGAATAAAATTCTCTTAAGGAGAGATTCCTCAAAATCTTTCCAAACAAAAAGATTGTACTCTTTAAATCAGAGCACCGTTGGACCAATGATCCAAAGGTGATTAAAAATCACCAAAATTACAGAATAAATTCTGTATGGGGAAAGATTTTCCAATCTTGTTAAAAACAAGAAAATTGCCTTCTGTAAATCAGAAGCCCTTGGATCTAAGATCCAACGTTGGGGAAATCCCCAAATCAATCGGAGAAAAGATCTCCTTAACCGATTGAACAAATCAGCCCGCCCTATATAAAGGCCCCAAGACTTCAAGTCTCAATATACAGAGAAAAAAGGAGAATATAGAGAAGCAAATAAAGGAACCCCGCTATAAACTTTGAGAAATCTAAGAAAGAAGAGCAAGCTCTCGGTAGAAGAAGAAAATTTTCTTCAAGATAAAAAGAACAGAAAGACGAAATCGTCTTATATAAAAAGAAGAATTTACTTCTTTTCTAAGATCATAGAACTATAAGACCAAGGTCTTTCACAAAGAGATCAAAGGATCTCATCATAAAAAAAATAAGAATAAGAACATAATTCTTCTCACAGATCATAGATCTATAAGACTAAGGTCTTTTATAAAAAGAAATCATGAACATCTCATTATAAAAAAGGGGGGAGAATAATTCAATTCTTTTAGGATCACTGATCCATAAAGGCAAAACTTTTCACCAAAATAAGAGATTGAAATATCTCCTATAAAATAAGAACTTTGTTCTTAGAATCTTGAGACAAATTCTATTATAAACGAGAATTTATTTCTCAGATCATAAAACTGATCAAATAGCGCTTTGCGCTCATAAACTAGCGCTTTGCGCTTTTGGACTGGCGCTCAACGCCAAGCGCACCACGTGCTCCTCACGTGTGAACCACTTAACAGCTAGCGCTTTGCGCTCTTGGACTGGCGCTCAGCGCCAAGCGCACCACGTGCTCCTCACGTGTGCGCCACTTAACATCTAGCGCTTTGCGCTCTTGGACTGGCGCTCAGCGACAGGCGCACCACGTGCTCCTCACGTGTGCGCCACTTACCAGATAGCGCTTTGCGCTCATGGACTGGCACTCAGCGCCAAGCGCACCACGTGCTCCTCACGTTGGCGCCACTGAACAAATAGCGCTTTGCGCTCATTAACTGGCGCAAAACGCCAAGCGCGCCACGTGCTCTTCACGTGTGCGCTAAAAGAACATAAATTGTTCTATAAATAAAGCCCAGAGCAATGATGAATGCTCAGCATTCAGTAAAAGACAAAAATATTGTCATAACTCAAATTAATGCTCAACATTGTCAAATGTTTAACATTTTAATTGAGTGGTCCGAGCCCAAGTTGGCCATAAATCCCTCACTCGGATTAATTGAGCCCATGTGCTCATAAATCTCAGATCTTAGTCCCAATTGGACTACAGATCTCCCAACCAAAATCGGTTCAAGGGTACATCTCTGCACTCCTTTGATATATGTCGTTGTAATCCTTCAACGTCTTCAGAGAGGTGACGGGTCCCGACAACCAAACATCCCTCGGACTTTGGGGTCTTTAAACCCATGGACTATGATGTCCTTAACCTCGGACTGTGGGGTCCTTAAGCCCATGGACTATGATGTCCTTAACCTCAGACTGCAGGGTCCTTAAACCCATGGACTATGATGTCCTTAACCTCGGACTGTGGGGTCCTTAAGCCCATGGACTATGATGTCCTTAACCTCGGACTGTGGGGTCCTTAAGCACATGGACTATGATGTCCTTAACCTCGGACTGTGGGGTCCTTAAGCACATGGACTATGATGTCCTTAACCTCGGACTGTGCGGTCCTTACACCCATGGACTATGATGTCCTTAACCTCGGACTGTGGGGTCCTTAAGTCCATGGACTATGATGTCCTTAACCTTCGACCGTAATGTCCTTAAACTAATAATGGACCGCAATGTCCCTAAACTAAACAATAGAGTCCAAATGCTCTCTTGTCGGATCTAAATGATCCTGTTCGGTTGATCTTAGTCTAAAATTGGACTAACGTATCATTAACAAACGTTTAAGTTGATCTTAGTCTCAAATAAGACTAACGTATCCTTAAACCCAACCCCAAACCCAAATCTAAGAAGATACGGATTTGGAATAATCCACGCCCTACGGGCGACAACATAAATTAGTCTCCGTATACAATCCACGGGCAACCAAAAACAAAACAAACACACACGACACAAAATGACCATCTGGAGAAGGAGAAAGTGGTTACCGCGATGCGGTAGCGTAATTAACTGCAGGGGCTTGAGCCTGCAGGGAAGATCGTCCCCACAATCAAAAACCCCTCAACGAGGGGGAATCTGACGAAGTCTGCTATATCGGCCGCATCCGTTTAAACCTTCGATATATGGTGTTATAAATCAACTTGACATCTTCGGAGAGGTGGACGGATAGCACCAAATAGCATATGCCCTCGAAGTTCAGGCCGGACGTCCCAACGTCCCGGTCGCGTCTTTCGGCGGAGAACAGATTCTGGCACGCCCGGTGGGACCTTTTCCTCTTTCCACTCCACACTTCATGTGTTTTGTTCGCGAACGAATCGCGGTTTAATATGGTTGCCCTTGAGTTTGAGGTACTAAGATTTGGTTTTGCTCCCGTGCAGAAAAAAGAACATCAATGGCCTCTAACTGCAACTGCAACTCCCGTTCCGCCTCATCTGGAGGAGTAACCTACGGACCCCAAGCTGCCTCCCTTTTCACAATGCTGGTGGAACAAGTGACCCAAGCCACCACTGGGATATTCTTCGGGACCATGATCCCACTAACGAGCTTCACCGCTCTTATACCGTCACAGGAAGCTGCGAAGAAGTCGGTCTTTGATCGGCTTGCAACCACCACGGCCCCTCTCAGTGGGTCGTCCAACTCCAATGCCCCAGTCTTCGACAGGCTGGGTCAAAGCTCAAGTGGTCCCGCGAAGAGGCTTGCAATACCAGAGAAGGACACTCCAACTCCTGCTATAGTGGAGGTCTTCCAACCTGCTCTCCCTACTCGAAGGTCGACTTTTGACAGGTTGACCATTCCCCCTCAGCGAGCATCTGTCTTTGACAGCCTGGCGCCAACAACAAACTCTCATCAGAACAGGGGGCATGGAAAAGCTGATCCAACAGCGGAGGTGATCCCGGCCGCACGACATGCTCGACGTCGCCACTGGCGCCGAGTGAGGAAAGCTAAGGGCAATTCCCCTTCTAGACTGACTCCGCCAGCTCCAATGGTGGAAGTTGATGTTGCTGTTCCAACTGGGAACAGCTTTGAACTACTTAACAGGGTGCGCAGGAATTCGCCAACTGCTGTACTGAAAAGATCTCCTCCACCAATGGAGAACGCTACAAAGGCGATGCTGGAGCAACACCCTCAGCGGTTGTCCTCTAAAATTTATAAAGTTTGGCGACAGGTCCAGGACTCCGTGATAGATCAAGACTATCCCAGCTGACAGAAAAAGATGAAGGTTCGGCAAGAAGAGGACCACCCTGTCAAGACACAGAAGGCAATAGCTACTTGGGTGCCCACTGCAACGGCCCGCTCAACTTCGACCGCCCACAAGAGGAGAAGGCTGGAGAAAATCCCGGTGTCTGCGACGAATCGCAAGAACACTGAATCTAAACGCCCCAAGCCTGGGGCATGGTGGTACATACTGTCTATATGGCATCCGGAAAAGAGGATATCCGTATCTCTACGGGACATTGACCACTTATCAGATCCGTAACAAAGGCCCAAGAGCAACAACATAAGGTCCAGGAAATGTTGACGCAAATGGCCGTACTCACAGGGCCAAAAGAAAGCCTAGAAACGTCGTCGGAGCAACGTCAAGAATAAGAAACTGATGCTGAGTTCCTTCGCAGAATCCTCGAAAAGAAGGACAAAGAAGCAGCGGAATAAGCTGCCAGCATAAAACGAATAGCGTTCTTATTCCAAGACGTGGTTGGGATGATGTTACAGTCAGATCCTCCAGCTGAAGACCCTCCGATTATCCTTGAAGATGATAGGGGAGAGACCTCAAACCCTCTTCCGGCTTGTTTAGCAGCCAAAGAGGAGACCATTTCTAAAGCCGCCCTAGATGACTATATCACTCAACAAATACGAGCTCATCAGGCGAACGAAGCGGCTGGGCAAATTGTTAAAACTGGACGACCCTATCCGGGTTGGTACGACCAAATAAAGTACCCGCCGGGATACACGATCCCCAAATTCCACGTATATAAGGGGACGGGGAATCCACACCAGCACGTTGCTCAATTCAGGGCTCTGTGTGGCAACACCGGAGGTGACGATAAGCTACTGCTTCGCCAATTCGTTGGCAGCTTGTCAGAGACGGCATTTGAGTGGTATTCCGAGCTCCCGAATGACTCCGTTAAGACATTTGCAGAAATGGAGTTTCTCTTTACACAGAGGTTCGCAAGTGCTAGCGAACGCACCCCAATCACAGCATTGATCAATGCCAGGGTGAAGCCCGGAGAGACATGGGTGCAGTATGCAATACGGTGGCGGAATCTATGGTCGAAGTGTGAGCAGCGCATTGAAGAAGCGCCTGCGGTAGGCATGTTCGTGGGTACTCTCGACCCTCAGGCGACTATTTCCCAATTCATGATGTTCTTCAAGCCAACTACTTTCCAGGCCTTGATTGACAAACTGGCCCAAATGGATCAGATGGGTCACAGACAATCTCCTTCGAAACTGGAATCTCGAAATGAAAAGGGGAAAGGAAAAGCAACCTTCGTCGCCAATGCTCAACAGCAACCCGGTGGCCCAAAACTAACTGATCGCCAAGACGAGAGACGGTGATTCTTTAATGAGAAAATGAAGCGCCCTTATTCGTTTCCCCGGGACAAAACGAGGAGATTGTTCGAGCTGGCGGTGCGCAACAGGCTCATCAACTTGCCAGATCTAAAACGCCCATTGCAACCCGGTGAGGCTAATAATCCCAATTATTGCCCTATCACCAAGCGATAGGCCATCCAATCGAAGATTGCTTCGTCTTCAAAGGGTGGATTGAGAACCAATACCAATAGGGTAAATTCACACTGCCCGAGAATTGGAAAGTAAACCCACACCAGCCGCACGCTCTCAAAAACGCGAACACACCGAGGGCATCATGCTCTTTTATAGAAGAAGCTCCATGGAAGGTCGTTCTTTCAGTCAAAAAAAAAAGAATGCTGAAGGATCTCCAAACATGCCCGGCGATCAAATGGAAAAGTCCGCTGGAACCCGAAGTCATCAAGGGAATGCTGAAGCCGCGCCCAACTCCAAAAATTGGTGGTGATAGTCAAAACGCCCACACCCAGCCGTCAAAGTCTTCGAAGAAGAAGAAAAAGACCAAAAAGCCCGTGAAGCCTGATGACAAGCGCACGAACCTGCAAAAACATATTGACGCGCTGGAAGAATATAACCAGAAGGCGCGGACCCCAATCACACTCCAAGAATTTCTCAGCCACGTCTTTTGTCACGCCCCGCTTCCCGGTATACGGCGAAGGAGACGGGACGAGGCCGCTACGTATTTACTGTAAAGTAAATACGCTAAGCGTATCTAAGCAATATAAAAGTAAAGCACAAGAGACAAGATATAATAAGAACAGCAACTTTATTTATTCACATTCTTTCTGTACAATGCATGGAAAGTAAATACAACTGAAATAAAAAAGCAATGCCTAAACAATGGCATAACAAAATGAAAAGTACTGAAATGGAAAAGTGTACAATGAACTAGAGCTCGGGGTCTTCACTGAATTGGTCCAAGTCTTCAGCAGTGGGCTCGATCTCTGACGTGTCCAGATCACCCGACGACGTTCAAAGAAGAAAGAAAGAGAATGTCGTCAGCGAACAGGTCGCTCGGTAAGTCCCAAAGATAAGGGAGAAATAGAATAGACAGAATAAGAAGGTAGCTTTTAAAGTTATATTATATTGTGATGTTAACGCTGTTGTTTGTAGCTTGGTACAGAAGAATGCCAGTGTATACGAGAGGAGTCTCTATATGCCAGAGACTAGAGGCAAGTATAGTACAAGGAATGTTTATGCCACGGTACAACAGCAACTGGATTCATGTTAGGTGTATTAAGTCTTACTGTCTCGTGCCACTTCTAACACCTTCCGTACCAATCTACCCCTTAAACCCCGAGATGTCTTGTTTGTATTGTATTGTATTGATTGTATAATTGGATGACTGACCGAAACCATGATATCAGTAAACGGATGTAACTGGAGAATCATGTAAATGGAAGTATATCCATGGTTCGGTTCAGTCAATATAGATTGAACAGATTGATTATATGTATTCATGGATTCATATTGAATTGTAGTATTGTAGATTGTACTTGAATCATATTCAGGTCAGATTATTATAATAAGACTCGGTCTGAGTCGGAACAATTAGAAAAGAAATTAAAGTCTTGATTGTTTTGATATTATCGGTAACCGCTGCACATGTGCGTCAGGATTTGTGTCTTTTTCAAAGACGATTACCGTGTTGATAACACCGTTGTTAAGTTATCTACCTTAAATAGGCAAGCACCCACTTCTCCGGCTCCCTGAGACTCAAGAGATTGGTCCCGCTTAAACCTATATTTACTAGGGTCCTTAGGGTAATTTATAGAACTTGAGGGGGTTTTATGTAAAAATACTTTGGTATAATTTTCAAAATACAACTCAAGTATTTAATTATCATCTTTATGTACATACAACAATTTAATGATCAAGATAAATATGTATACATATTCGAATATCATGAAATGAGTCAAGTATATTATTCGAGTAACTACCATAAATAATGTTGTAAAGAAATATTATGTACGACTAATCAATCAAGTCAATCAATTTCTGAATATAAAAAAAATATAAATCTGAGTGTTATGAATGTGTGAACTCCAGTCGCGCCTAAATACGACTACATTTTGGGAGATATACTCATTTTTGTTTTGTCGTGCAGAACAGATCAGAACTTGTTCAGCACCGTCGCATATTTTTAAAACATAGTTTGAGTTAATTTTCATCAGCTTTCAGGTTATGATGGTTATTAGAAAATTGTAGGTCTTTCGATGTACTTATCCAAAACACCAAGATTCGCACGATTTGGATTTCTTAAACTCTAGTTATGATCATTTTAATATCAGTGTTTAAAACAGAAATTCAGATTTCTGGACAACAATTATTTGTTATATTGCAAAGCCTATATCGGGTTGTTTCGTGCATTTCTAAGTAATCTAATATACAGAAAATTATAGATTTATCATTTATGCATCTACACATCTAAATTTTGTCATGAACGGATATCGGGATTTCGAGTTATGTCCTATTTAAAAACAGTGTGTGAATCAGGACATATTCTGTCCAGATCCGTCGCTTAATATTGTAACGCAGTTTTCTTTATCTTATGTTGGTTTTCAGTAAAAACTTAAAACTAATAAAATCTATATTATTCGATTTAGATATCTAAAACAACTGAGTTTGCTTAATTTGGATATCATTATACCAAGTTATGGGTCCTAGAAGTTGACCAATAACTGCAGTTTTCTATTTTACGAACAGTGAATAAAAACGATATAATTCCTAAACCGTTAAGTGATTCGATCTAAATTTTTTACAGCATGTACAAAATAATATAATCTATCATATGTAAATTTCCTAAAATTTTCAGAAGTAAAAATTAATTTCTAAAAATTATTTTAAAAGTGAAGGTATTGATATGTCATATGTGAGAAATGAGAAAACCATGGTATTTATTCGTAACTTCATTTTTTTTACAAACTTTAAATAAAGTAATTTAAAAGACAACAACAAACGATGCAATCCTAATTAGTTACTATGAAATCTTAACATATGAATTGAGAATAATGAAAAAGACTTTACAAACTATATATTTGTGTATGTTTGTGTGTGTTCATTATTTATATATGTCTCCATTTAATTAATTATTTAGGGACTATGAAATGACAAGGGGAGTTTTTCATGGCAATGTAAAAAAGATAAAGAGAAAGAGAAAGAGATGGAGGGAGGGAAAGAAAGAATAGACTTACATACACAAGCCGGTGTTGTCACCGGGCTTGTCTATCCGCCGATAATCTCGCGTTACTAGCGAGGCCTTCTTGAAGACTTCTTTGTGTTCTTCTTCTAGGACTCTAGGTGAAGAGAGAGAAATGAGAGATAGAAAAATTTGAGAAAGAAAAAGAAAGAGAAGGATAAATAAAGATGGTGTAATGGTGAAATATCTATCATAATATATGCATTCAACATGGAATTAAAAGAGAAATGAATGGTCACCATTCATTTTGGAAATGAAAGGTCTCATTTGTAAATTATGAGAAGAATAAAAAATTGATAAAAAAAATAATTGCAAGAATGGGGATTTGAATATGTGATCTATGGAATAACAATGCAAAGACATAACCAAAGTGCTACAAGATTTTTCATGCATATATTTAATTAGAATTAAATATATGTTGTTGCTTGAAAAGAAAGTGGGTTTTTGGGCTCATAGTTTTATAAAAGAAAATGAAATCGAAATTAGATTTGGGTTATGGGCTGGGTCAGGTCTTGCGTTAAATTTGAAATAGGTTAAGATTTAGTTTAAAGAATTAGCTTTGGGGAAAAAAATAGATGGAATAATAAAATAATATATTTATAAAAAAACAAAATATACAGAAATACTAAGAATAAATAAATAAAATGTTTTACTAAAAACAATACGGAGGTATATTAATATTGGGGTCGTTACATCCTTGAGGACGGAGATGATGACAATGGAGAAGACTCGCCAGATGAACCTGAGGATTATGTGGAAAGCTGCCACGTGATCTCTCACTCGCCGGTAGATGGTGAAGAGGCTCTTGAAGTAGAGAAACTAGGGGCAGATCCCGAACCAGAACTCCTAGGACCGTTAGATGAAATGACTGACGTATTTCTGAACGAAGCTCTTCTGAAAAGCAAAGCTGATGGAGAGCGCGAAATGGCCATATTTGAAAACGCCAAACGCCGGCGACTGAACGGAAAGATTGAAGCACCCCAACCAGATAGGAACACTTCGGTCACCAGCAAAAGCAGGTTCAAGACAAGGAAAAGATTCGCCAAAGCTATATCGATGGGAATGAAGCTGCCCTCTTTCAGAGAAAATTCTCCTGGCGGTATACATCTTGATGAAGCAGACGTACATCTTAACTTCTGCTTATATCATCAGAAGATTACACACCCTACTGAAGAATGCAATGCCTTTAAAAATTGGTGGCAAGGGTATGTCGGTCACAGGAAGCACTTCAAGAGGATGAAGCGTGAAGCTCGTCGATAGCAGAAAAATGCGACAGACGAACGAGGAAGAACTGCCGACAACTGTCACATGGCTGATAGCAGGGGATCGCAAGTTCTCACCTTCGGGAGCGATTCTGAAGAAGAAATGACTCTCGGCCCTCTCTTCAAAGAATCCACCTCAGGAAAAGAGGAAGAACCGAAGATTTGGTGTTAAATACTAAGGCAAGAGGGGTCACGTGGTAGCACGTGAGAGCGCCCTCTCTTTATTTGTTCTTCCGAGAGTATTGAGTATTTTGGAGCGTCACGTGCTGTCACGTGATGGGCATTTAAGTGTTCGTCTGTTAAAGCTTCTGCTAGGGGTCACGTGGGGCACGTAGGGAGTTGTCTCAAAACCCTTCTCTGTGGACCTTTTCAGGGGTCACGTGGTAGCACGTGACCCTGTTTCTTTGCCTGTTTGAGGATGCGTTTATCTTCTTTAAGAATTAAATTCTTCATGGGGTTAAACCCTAGCAATAAACTTTAGAGGAATTAAATTCCTGTTTTCTTTTGAAGGATTATATTCTTAGATAGAGTTGAACTCTAACTTGTCTTCTGTGAGAATTGAATTCCCATTCATGTGAGGAACTGAATTCCTGTCATTTTGACGGATTTGATTTCTTAACTAGGGTTAAACCCTGGTTCTGTTCATTTTGAAGGAATTAAATTCCTTTAACATAGGGTTAAACCCTAATTTTATTTTAGAGGAATTAAATTCCTATAGTTATATGAGAATTAAATTCTCAAACTTCCATTCCCTCCCTATGTTTTGGATCTGCATGGCAGGATCTCAACCCAATGAGAATTAAATTCTCAATTCATGGGGAGATGTGCACTTTGCAGATCCTCCACTAAAGAGAGAACTAAGTTCTTCTTTTTAATATAAGAGTTAAACTCTTTTTGAGAATTAAATTCTCTTTTTCTTTTAAAAGCCTTCCCTTTCTTACCTAGGGTTTTCTTTTTGCAGAAGATCAAATTCTCCCAAAGTCTCAAGGCTCTCTCTCTTTTTTCTCTATCTCTTTGTATATGGATCCCTGTCTCTCGATCTTTGTATCTAGATCTCTCTCCCTTTCTCCCTTGGCTCCTATTTATAGGAGAAGGAGCAGAATCGATTAGTTTCGATGAATCATTCATTGAGGGATCTGATTTGTATTCATTAGAGATTTGATTTGCATTCATCATTTATTTGGACCTTTGGATTATTAGGTGAATTTTATTCACCATTGGATTTTAAATCCAAAGATATTCTTCTGTTGTTTCGGTTAGATTTTAAGGGGAAATCTTTCCAAGTTCAAGATTTTTCCATAGATAGGTGATATTTAATCACCTTTAAATCTTTAATCCAATCGGTTTCAAATAATCATTCCCCATTGGAAAGATTAGAATGCTGTTCAGAATTTAATTCTGTTAAATAGATAGGCTTTGAAAGCCGGTCACGTGTGGCCACGTGACCCCTGGTCACGTGTGGCCACGTGACCCCTGGTCACGTGTAGGCACGTGACCCCTTGGAACAAGCTTTCTTCTGCTTTCTGCGCTTTGTCTTCTTGCCGCTGTTCAGCCGTCACGTGCCAACACGTGACCCCTGGTCACGTGTGAGCACGTGACCTTTTTCTGGAGCCTTTTCTTTGATTTAATCAAGGAACTGAATCTACCTTTGCCGCTGCTTTTAATTGTCACGTGCCAACACGTGACTGTTGGTCACGTGGTAGCACGTGATGCCTCTTCCGTAACTTTCCTGATTTTAAATCAGGAAACAAATGCCCCCACAGCGTTGTTCTCACGTGTCTGCACGTGAGTGCAACGCTGTCACTTTTGTGACCGTTAGATTCCTCTAAGGATTTGGGGAGATGAAGCGTCTCCATCACATCCTATAAATACCCATGTCTTTTCAGAAGAGCCTCCACTTTGCTCATCTTCTTCTCTTGCAAACTTTTCTGAGAATTTAATTCTCTTCTTCCAGAGCTTAGTTCTCTGCCTTGAAACCTTTTCCGAGTTTAACTCTGTTCAAAAAGACTCTTTTCCTCAGGTAATGTCCTTGAACAAACGATGAACTTTCACATTCCTCTGGATTTTAAATCCAAAACAAGGGTTTTTACCCTTTTTTTAACAAAGAACCCATTTTTCTTCAAGCTTTTTAACCAAAGTATGAAACCATTTTGACCTTCAGCAGTAGATCTCTTAGGGTTTAGATGATCTTTTAGGGAATGATGGTGATAATCCATGGAGTTTCACTCCATTCATAGGAAAAGTACTTCTGGGAATTTTAATTCCCTTTTCTTAATAAGGAATTTAATTCCTATGAAGAACTCGGTTTCTTCACATGGAGGCTTCCCAGGGTCTCTTTGCCTTGGGTTGTCCTTCTGTAATTAATGGAACAGAAGTTTGCAATGATATCTTCTGTGGGAATTTAATTCCCTTGATCCTGTTTGATTTGTTGTAGAATCCCAGATAGATTTGTCTTCTAGGGGATATGTAGGGCCACCCGCAATCCACTTTTTATTTCATGAGGGTATCCCTTTTGTCTTATTACAACTGCTCGGTTTCATTATTAATGAGCCGTCATCTTAATTCTGTGGGGCCCATGTGTTTTGTAGCCAATAGTCCCAAAAAAAATCTACTGTTGCTTTCTTTAACTAGTCTTCATATTCATGCATGGATATATATCGTTGACTTTGCTTTTGACGGTCTTCTTCCATTCGATTTCAGGTGCGATGGCTTCTGCTCCGTGTTTTCCCTTTACCCGTTCGGAGGCCGCTTTTCCTCAATCACCGTCCGATGAGGAAGCGATGGAGATGATCCGGGCTCATGACCCGAACTGTACCAACTTGCTTCTATGGGGAACTTGGTACAGCCATATTATCCGAGGTCGCCGGAGTTTCCTCTGCACAATACCAACAGAGCCTACTTTCCCGTTTTTGCCGATGGACCCTTCAAGGACGGTCTTTGCTGTGGAGATGCCCAACTGGACTCCAACGGGGAGGCTCGAGCCTTCGACGACTGGTATTCCGAACCATCCGATCCCGGCTATAGACATTCTGGGGCGGCGCATTTGCCAGGGTGAGGCCCAACCATGGGGACAAATCTACAAGATAGGGCTCACCCCTCGACATCCTACAGGGTACCTTCTTTGGGCTCGCTACATCCTGTCCGCCCATCGCGCGAGGCTGCAGAAGGTCGGGCTTTACCAGGCGATATACGAGTCGCTCTTTCACTACTAATCCCCGCATGTTTGGTGGGTTAAGACGTTCCTGAACCAGTGGAACCTTCCCACTAACACTTTCCTTTTAGGAGACCGTGAAGTCTCGATCTCTCTGGCAGAATTCTATGACATCTCGGGGTTGCCAATTAGGGGAAGTCTGTATGAGGAGTTGCTGCCCTCTGACGAGTACATCTTTGAGTCCGAGCCTGCTCCGGTTGACGGCCTGTCCGCTGAGAATGTCGTCCGCCACAAGCGTCCCAGTTTGATCAAGGCGCTGGGTATCTTCGACCGATTGTTCACCGAATCCGAAGAGTAGGGTGTTGCTTTCAAGAGCTTCATTGCTTGTTTCCTCCGTGAGGACGTCTTGTCGAAGACAGCTCCAAAGTTCGCCAGCATTAGAGACCCCTTTGGGTTTGGTCCGAAGAAGCTGCCGACCACTGAATCGGATCTACCACAGTACTACATCCCTATTATGTCACCGACGTCTTTTGAATCCATTGCTGCTCCCGGTATGGATGAGGAGACGTTCTTCGTGGGGTTTGTTAGTGTTTGGCTCAGTTGGTTTGTCATCCCCATGCACCGTCGCTTTATGAGAGCTTCGGTTATTTACCCGGCTTATTGTATTGCCGAGGTGACACGGTTGGCCATCGGCATCCCGGCTTTGGCGCACCTTTATCATGGGCTGGGCACCGCAGCTAATACCTCTACTCCCGGCGTGGATGTAGTAAACTTTTCGCTTCATTATTTCACGTCCTGGGTCGAAATGCATGTGCTGGGGGCTTTCGCTATGCATCAGAGGCCCGCATTTTATGACGCCTACCCCTTCCCGCGACTTATGCGATTGGTGGATGCTTTTGCCGCCGACCCGACTCAATTCGGGGCTATTCGGGTGCTGATTTCTCCTCACGCCGCAGCTGGCGGGCTGGTTTTTAATGATCGGGTCTTGTCTATTCCCTCAGGTCCAATTCAACAACTCTGGGACGGGTCAAAAGACAATGCACCCTCTTTGAAGCCCCGGGAGGCCGTGTACTTGTATACCATCAGGCCAGGCTATTTGGTCTTTCGCCAGGACAGTGCAGCTCTTTTCATACGGTACAATCCGCATCGTTTCGCCCGACAGCTTGGATACGACCAGGGCGTTCCCTTTGAGGCTTTCGTAGTTGCGTCGGTCCCTTCACTTGATGTCGTTCGCGATGCCGCTCATCATTTCGTGAGGTTGAACACTGGCTCCCACTTCATGATCCCTGAGGCTGAGCTCATGCCCCGGTGCGTGGGATCGTTTACGGGTTGGTATCTGCATCAAGTCAGCCCGATTATTCTTGAGGAGAGAAGGGTGCTTCTTGGTCATGATGCCCCTCCTCAGGTTCTGGCCATGGGAGCTATGCTGCGGCCGCGAGCTCCGGTCCGCTTCCCTCTGAGGGAGATTGGCACCGCACTCATTCCGGGGGAATCGGGGGTGGACCTTACTCCAACAGCTGGTATGCCTCTAGATACCCGATCGCGAGGTAGACGGGCTCCAGTAGCAGCAGCACCGCCTGCGGCAGCACTGCCTCCCGTGGCATCGACGATGGTGGTGTCATCCTCGGCTGTGGGACCAAGCGAGGGTAATAGGGACGATGTTGTTGAAGGCGACGTGGGTCGCCGCCGCACCAAAGCTTCGTGAGGAAAGAAACGGTCGTCTTCGGCGACCGGTTCTGGATCTAAGAGGCGGAAGAAGGTGACCACCAACCTACTTGATTCTTTAACGGAGTCGGAGCCCATACTTCCAGATGAGTCGTTGGCCGTGCAAGAGTCGGACGCAGGTCTTCTTTTCCCGGGTTCGGCTGCCGAGTAGGCCGCACAATTGGCTGAGGCTATAAGACGTTCCCAAGATGAGTCCCAGAACGTCAGGGTTCCGAAGAAGCCCTATCCTGCCGTAATCTTTTATGAAGACCCTTCATGGATTCGGCGGCGGTTCATTGGCCCTTTGGAGGAATGGGGAGAAAGGGCCCTGAAAAATGCCGCTTCGGAGGATGCCGCGGACGCGCTTTCATTGTGGACCGGCGGCCATGAGTCTACTCTCGAACCCCGGCGAGCACGCCTTCTTGAGAAGGAGCATCGGCTTGAAAAAGCCATACTGAAGGCTTCTCTGCGCATTGGTACGTTTTTATATTTCTCTGCAGTTCTTCAGATTACTTATGCTTGTATATATGTATCCTTATTTTGTGCGACTTGTGTAGAGTCTTCGGCGATGGGAGAGATCCCCACTGGCTTGCTGCAGCTAGAGCCCGTTGACATTCCCGATGCAGCCTTACTCGATGCGGATGGGGCTGACAATGTCATTCCTCTCGCGATAGAACCTCCGGTGGCGGCTCTTAATTCCAGGGTAGTCGCCCCTTTGGGAGAGGTTCCCTCGGTGGTCGCTGTCCCAACGACTCTACCTGAAGGCGGCTCGGAGGTTGAGATGGAGGTAGTCGGGACTACCCTCCCTTTGTTGGAACCTGAGGTCACGACAGAGGCCGTTGAAGCTGCTATCCCCCCGGCTCAGAATGGGAGGAGTGTCGAAGGTAACCTTCCATGTTTTGAGCTAGTGATCTTTCTGTTACCTGAACTTTTTTCGTCTTTTCAGAATTGCGTGGACTGGCGGCCTCCATTGTCGATCTGTCTCCTCGGCAATCCTTCCAGCGTCTTTTGGAAATGGCCGCCCCGCAGGCGATATCTCCTCAACGCATCGTCCTCTCATCTGGACATGGTGAGTGTTTCATCATTTCTCATAGCATCATTGTTATTTTGCGTATTGACATTGATATTTTCTACAGCTTTGGAGGCCGATGATGAGGTCGAGGTTCTCGAAGGGCTAGGGGAACCCTCAGCTCCTACTTGCATGACCGTGGGTAGGTGACATTTCGGTATAGCCTCACTTGTTCCTTTGTTTAAGAGTCTTACTAATATTTTTCAATTCTGAACAGCCTTGCCAGCTCCAATAGCGTTGGAATCGCGTGTCGTCATGCCGCCCGGCCCTTATGCTTTACGAGCTTCAGAACGCTTGGCCCAACTGAGCCTTGTCTCTCTGTCGTCTTTGATCGAGGAGCTTCGTGCTGGCAGTGCAACCACAGCTGAAGCATTTGCTGCCGAGGCTAACGGTTCTCTTCCCTTTCTTGCCACCTACCATAGTGAAGAGGTGGTGCGAGTCTGGGTGGAGTTCTGTCGGCAGGTGGAGGCTTGCTTGCACGCACTTGAATGTTCCCATCTTTCCTCGGAGGTCATGGCTGCAAAGGCGGACTTGCGGGGGCTGATAGCGCGGTGCGCAGCAAACATGGCATCGTGCGAGAAGAGGCTCGGCCGTAAATTCTCGGAGAGGGAGCTGGCTTCTAAAGCGCTGAGCGAGCTTCAGGCGAGTCTTACTGCCAAGGCCAACAAAGCTTATGAACTCTGGCGGGTGCTTCAAGAGTCTATCCGGGAGGTGGTAACTCTTGACAAAGCTGCCACGTTCACTCATGAGAGGGTCGAGGCTCATAAGGCCACCGAGAAAGAGCTTGAAGGCCGGCTCGCTTCGTATCAGGCCCAACAGGCTCAGGCGGAGGCCCGTCTTTTGGCTATTTTAAATCATGAGGCCGTGGCCCAACAAAAGCAGGATGAGCTGACCAAATTGCTACATCGCCCGCCGGCTTAAAGACTTGTATCTTTTCCTTTCTTTTTTGTACATACTCATGGATGAGAGTATCTTCTTTTTGTTTCTTTCATGAATTGTACTTTGTATCCATTTTGGTTTATGAATAAAAGATACATTTTTCTTCTCAATTGAATGTGTTTTGCGGACAATTTATCTTGATCTCCTCGCAGGGCAGTGATGGCTTAGGATTCAGGGTTAAGATCTGCTTCCTAAGACTTTCGCGCTTTATGAGCCGCGAGGGTCTCATAAAGAGTTTTCTCCCTATGGGTCGAGAGGATCCCATAGGTGTAAGTTCTTCTTAAGAATCGTGAGGATTCTTAAGCAGGTTCTCCCTTGGGAGTCGTAAGGATCTCACGAGAGAGTTTTCCTCCTTGCATGTCGTGAGGACCTGCAAGCGCTGGATGCGATCACCCTTATCCGTATTTCGCGGGGTTAGGGGTTGGTTTGGGATGGTTTCCAGGGTGTCGTAGTTTAAAGACATCGCGGTCAAGGTTAAGGACCTCATAGTCCGTGGATTTAAGGACTCCACAGTCCGATGTTAGTTTTAAGACATCACGGTCAAGGTTAAGGACCTCATAGTCCGTGGATTTAAGGACTCCACAGTCCGATGTTAGTTTTAAGACATTACGGTCAAGGTTAAGGACCTCATAGTCTGTGGATTTAAGGACTCCACAGTCCGATGTTAGTTTTAAGACATCACGGTCAAGGTTAAGGACCTCATAGTCCGTGGATTTAAGGACTCCACAGTCCGATGTTAGTTTTAAGACATCCCGGTCAAGGTTAAGGACCTCATAGTCCGTGGGTTTAAGGACTCCACAGTCCGATGTTAGTTTTAAGACATCACGGTTAAGGTTAAGGACCTCATAGTCCGCGGGTTTAAGGACTCCACAGTCCGATGTATGGTTGCGGGGACCCGTCACCTCTTTGAAGACATTGAGGAATTACAACGCCAGGTATCAAAGGAGTGAAGAGATGTACCCCTAAACCAAGGTGGAATCAATATAGACTCAGGGTGGTTGATCGTTAGTTTTAAGACATTACGGTCGAGGTTAAGGACATCATAGTCCGTGGATTTTAAGGACTCCACAGTCCGGTGTTTGCTCTGGATGCTTCACACGGGTTCACTGTCGTGCTTGGCGAGGACCAGGCTCCGCTCTGGGCGTTTTCCGCAGGGTCAAAGAGTGACGTTATCCGTGTTCCACGTAACCAGGAATTTTGCACTAGATGCTTCATACGGGTTCACTGCCGTGCTCGGCGAGGACTAGGCTTCGCTCTGGATGCTTCACACGGGTTCACTGCCGTGCTCTGCGAGGACCAGGATCCGCTCTGAACGTTTTCCACGGGGTCAAAGAGTAACGTTATCCGCGTTCCACGTAACCAGGAATTTTGCACTAGATGCTTCACACGGGTTCACTGCCGTGCTCGGCGAGGACTAGGCTCCGCTCTGGATGCTTCGCACGGGTTCACTACCGTGCTCTGCGAGGACCAGGATCCGCTCTGGACATTTTCCACGGGGTCAAAGAGTGACGTTATCCGCGTTCCACGTAACCAGGAATTTTGCACTAGATGCTTCATACGGGTTCACTGCCGTGCTCGGCGAGGACTAGGCTCTGCTCTGGATGCTTCACACGGGTTCACTGCCGTGCTCTGCGAGGACCAGGATCCGCTCTGGACGTTTTCCACGGGGTCAAAGCGTGACGTTATCCGCGTTCCACGTAACCAGGAATTTTGCACTAGATGCTTCATACGGGTTCACTGCCGTGCTTAGCGAGGACTAGGCTCCGCTCTGGATGCTTCACACGGGTTCACTGTCGTGCTCTGTGAGGACCAGGATCCGCTCTGTACGTTTTCCACGGGATCAAAGAGTGACGTTATCCGCGTTCCACGTAACCAAGAGTTTTGCTGATTGTATCCGCATGGAGGTTTGACTGTTGGTGATATGTATATCGCCGAGCCATGGAACTAGGGTTTGCCGCTGTTCCGCTTTGTCTGAAGTTGTGTCCGTCGTTACGAGACGAGTGTTGGGATGATCTCTAGGTCGCTTGTGGCCCGTCGAGATTTAGCTTCTTTCTTTGATGAAACCTGGGGGAGAGGTATGTTCACTTCTTTGTTTATGCCCTTCGATTGTATACAGGGTGTGATGGAACATCGCCTGCAGGGCATAAATTTTATTTTTATTTTATTTCTTTTTCCGCGATGCTCTATCATTTCAGCTTTTATATCGCGAAGGTCGCGATTGCCCCATCATTTCGGCTATTTTTCGCGGTGCCTAATCATTTCGGCTATTTATTTATTTTCTACTCGCTGCTTTTTATTGTGAGTTGCCCCATCATTTCGGCTATTTATTTATTTTCTACTCGTTGATTTTTTTTTTGCGAGTTGCCCCATCATTTCGGCTATTTTTCATGCATACATTTTTACCTGCTGCTTTTTATTGCAAGTTGCCCCATCATTTCGGCTATTTCGTATGCATGTGTGGCTTGCTAGCCTTTTCGCTGCAAGCTTGGGTTTTAGACCCCTCTTTCGGCATCAGCATCGCTACAACTGGGACGTTGCCAGGAGCGAATCATCATTTGCCTCTGTCGATGTTGAACAAAGGTGGCTTAGCAAACAGGGTTAAGGATCCTGTCGACTAAGGCTTTTGACTTCATGAGCCGTAAGGGTCTCACAAAGGTATTTCTCCCTACAAGTCGTGAGGATCTTGTAGGTGTATTTTCTCCTTGAGAATCGTGAGGATTCCTAAGTGCGTGTCCTCTTGCAAGTCGTAAGGATCTTACAAAAAGGTTTTCTCCTTATAAGTCGAGAGGACTTACAAGGGTTGTTTGCCGTATGAACATATCCCTAGCCACGGATGGGACTTGGTTGGGGAAATGTTTATTCGCGCCCGTGGATTGTATACAAGAGTCAGTATTGAGCCGCCTGCAGGGCAATATCGAAGGTTGTAGGGGTTGCTTAAGCACAGGTTCAGGTCTCTGTAACTTAAGGCTTTCAAATCTTATGAGCTGTGAGGGTCCCATAAGAGAGTTCTCCTTACGAGTCGTGAGGATCTCGCAAGTGTATTTTCTCCCTAGGAATCGTGGGGACTCCTAAGTGTGTTGCTCCCTTGCGAGTCGTAAGGATCTCACGTGGGTGGTTTCTCCTTACAAGGTCGTGAGGGCCCTGTAAGTGTCTTTTAACGAGGTTGCGCTCTTTCGGGTTTTCACAAACACTCGCCGGTAGCCCTGCTGTTTTTACTCACGGAGCCCTTTCGGGTTTTCATCCGTGCCCATTTTGCTTATGGACATACCGTTTTTTTTCTTTTCTTTTTTTTATTTTTTTTATTTTCTAACGAGGTTGCGCCCTTTCGGGTTTTCACAAGACTTGCCGGTAGCCCTGCTGTTTTTACTCACAGAGCCCTTTCGGGTTTTCATCCGTGCCCATTTTGCTTATGGACATACCGTTTTCTTTTTTTATTATATTTTTATATATTTTAGTATCAGTTTTGGGATGCTGCGATCCACCGTAGTTTATCGACATCTCAGTCAACAGCTAGTTTTAGGACATAGTGGTCCATTATTAGTTTAAGGACGTTTCAGTCCGTTGTTAGTTTAAGGACATTTCGGTCCGCCGTTAGTTTAAGGACGTTTCGGTCCGTTGTTAGTTTAAGGACATTTCGGTCCGTTGTTAGTTTAAGGACATTTCGGTCCGTTATTTGAAGAAGGCCGGTTACTACTCAGAGTTCAGGCTTAGGAAGACAGCGAGCGGACATAGTCGTCGTCGTCTATCATTGACCTAGGCCTTAACCCGTTAAGCGTAGTATTTCTTCAGGAAGCGATCGTTTATTGGCCTGAAAGGTCTTTCACCGTGCATATCCATAAGTAGGTAAGCTCCGCCCTGGTAGACCTTGTCTATGATGTACGGGCCTTCATAGTTTGGCTTAAATTTTCCCCGGTTGGCACGATTGGGGATCATAGGTCTTTTGACCACTAGCACGAGTTCGCCTTGGCGAAATGTCCTTGGCCTGGTCAATCTTTCGTACGAGCGCGTCATCTTTGCTTTGTAGGCCTCCAGATTTCGTTGCGCTACGAGCCGGGTTTCATCAAGGGCATCAAGCTCCTCAAGCCGAAGGTGAGCGTTTTCTTCGTCTGTTAGCTCATAGTGGACCGCCGTGCGTAGAGAGGGTAACTCTATCTCGAGGGGGAGTACTGCTTCTGTACCAAATACCAACGCGTATGGAGTTGTGTTCGTGGCCGTTTTGAACGTAGTTCGATATGCCCAGAGAGCTTCTTGCAGTCTCTCGTGCCAGTCCCTTTTGTTTCGGGACACGGTCTTCTTTACGATCTTTGTCAAGGTTTTGTTGAAAGCCTCAGCTAGACCGTTAGCTCGCGGATTGTAAACTGAAGAATATCTCCAGTCTATATTATGTTGTTGCGCGAAGCGATTGATCTTGTGGCTTCTGTAGGCCGGCCCGTTATCGGAGATGATCCGTCTTGGCGTTCCAAACCGATATATGACGTGCGTCTTGAAGAAATGGAGGATATTCTCCGTCTTCACTTCCCTCAACGGTACTGCTTCTGCCCATTTGGAGAAGTAATCAGTCGTCGCCAGGATAAAACGTTGTCCCCTGGATGACGCTGCTTCGATGGGGCCGATTACGTCAGTTCCCCACATTTCGAACGGCCAGCTAGACACCGTCGGATGTAGTGGATTCGGATGTTGGTGGATAAAGTCCCCATGAATCTGACACGAGTGGCATTGCTTCGCATACTCGAGGCAGTCCTGGATCATCGTGGGCCAATAATAACCCATTCGTTTGATCTTCAATTTCATCTTCGGGCCCGCTTGGTGAGAACCGCAGAGTCCGTCGTGAACTTCCTGAACGACCCTTTTCGCTTCGACAGGTCCCAGGCATCTCAACCACAAAGAATCGAACGACCTTTTATACAGAGTATCGTTGACGAAGGCGAAAGACGGAGCTCGTTTCACGAGCTGATGTCTTGAAGATGCTTCCTCGGGCATTCGGTGGGACTTAAAGTAGTCTATGAAGACCTCCCTCCAGTCTTCAGCCTTCTCGCGGTCTTTTATTTGTAGGGTTTTCTGCTCAGTCACTCCCTTCTCTTCGGACGATTCCGGAGATATTTCTGCTGAGGCAAGCACCCGACGGCTTTGCACCACGATTTTAACGTCATCAAGGTTCTCGTCAGCCAGTTCTTTAGCGAGCTTGGCCAACGCGTCTGCTTTGCTGTTTTCCGCGCGTGGTATGCTTTCCAGAATATAGGAGGGGATTTGGGTCAACAATTGTTGCACCTTTTCACCGTACTTCACCAACTCCGGTTTGCATGTTTGGTAGTCGCCGTTTACTTGACTAACGACTAGTTGAGAATCCCCGTATATGAGGAGGTTTTCAATTCCCAAGCCGATGGCGATCTCGAGGCCTGCTATCAAAGCTTCGTATTCGGCTTCATTGTTCGTTCTTGCTTCTGTTAAGGAGAAAGCGAAGCGCATCATCCCTCCCTGTGGAGTTACAAAGACGAGTCCTACTCCCGATTTAATTATAGGGGTACTTTGTTTGCGCTTCTTCACGGAAGATGCTCCATCGAAATAAAGCTCCCATCGGGTATTACCACCGTCGATCGCATCAAACGCATATTTGTCTGGCAAACTGCAATTCAGAGGAGAACCGGCAGGTACTGGATGCTCAGCAAGGAAGTCGGCGATAGCTTGGCCTTTCACTGCCTTAAGAGGCTGATAAGTTATTGAAAACTCCATCAGGAGCAGGGCCCATTTATCGAGTCTCCCTGTCAATATGGCCTTTGACATTATTGTATCATACTAGCTTGTATATTACTTAATGGAAGCTTGGGATATTCACAGTTATATATACAGTCTTGCTTAAAATGGTAGTATACTACTTGGTTTAAGTCTACTTTAATATGTGCATATGTTTCTTGTAACGTATCACTTATACATATTAGTAGAGCCCATAGGATCTTTGCTTGATTACCAGCGTCGTGATGGCAGTCACACTAGTGGGGGCTGGGTAGTCTGTAAGCAACATCCTATACAGGTCCCTAGTCGTTGGATTATCGAGATAGGGCATCGATATTCCGGAGTAGACTAAGTGTATACGCTTCTCATCCCAGTTGGGGAGATGGTCTGTCCCACAGCCATCAGTACGTCGTACTAGAGATAGTATACAGGTGCTCGTTAGGTTACGGGTACACCGGACAGGACTCGCCGGGGAACTGATTGGTTGGTATTATACCCATCGTCAGTTAACAGTTCCCAGGTGACATGAGTACAGCATAGTCCGCAGACTTGACACTGCTACTTCGCCTCGAGTGTGTCCCACTGTTCTTAGATTGCTACCCTACCACGGCTCAAAGGAGTCGTGCAAACAGGTAGCAGTTGGGTGCAGTCCCGAGCACTTGGAGGCAGTGGCAGTTAGATAGGATTCGTCTCTCCCGGTATTGGGAGTTGATATCGCACTGTGTCAGAGAGCCATTACGCAAAGTCCCTGGCCAGGACAAGCGAGATATACTGGTAGGTTCCAGTAGCTTCTCAGGGTGTAACGGGCTTCGCTCCAACACGACTTATACAGCTATTAGGGGACTGACGCTTGCCGCCCCCTAGGCTTGATATGCGATAGTCTTAGACGAATAGACCGGACTGTACGAAGATTGTCACATCAGGCTCAGTGGGAGTTCGGATGATTTTCCTCACCGGCCTTCTTATCGACATCTACCTGGGGACCGTTACGTACAGCTAGTGCCGCTTGCGGTCTGTGGTTAAACCCACTGCCAGTGTAGTGTCGAGTCTTTAGAGTCCCACACAGAGAGTTTCGCTGCTCCAGGCGAAACGATATAGAGGTCGTATGGTTTTACGACAAGGGTTCGGATGCGTACGTGTGTTTACGCACGTATGACTTTTCGGACAGTTTTTACTAGACGGCTTTGGTTTAAGCCAGATTCTAGTATCGGGTTATTGGATTAATACAGTCTAAAGTTTTTCCGTGTTTTCACGGATTGGAGGGGCGTTCTCGTAATTTGTCGAGAAGGTTCTAGAAGAGTGGTGACTAAGGGGTTAAGGTGGCATGAGCATTAATTGCTTAATGACTCATTTGTGTGATTCATGCTTTGTATTAAATGATTCATTAATGAGTTAATGAGTCATATGATGAATCACACTATATGAATGAATCTAACCATGATGATAAATCATTTATATTATTTATTTGATTTATTGTTATGGTTGATATATTCATATGAGTTCATTTATTCTTTTCATGATCATTCTCACCTTCTCTCTCCTCAAGCTCACTCTCTCTTCAAACCCTAACCCTAACCTCTCATGTGTTGAGATCAAGAGTTAGCTAGACTAATACATCCATAACCTCACTCTATATCCCCCAGGTAGCTTAGATTAGCACTTTAAGCAACCTAGTTATCTCAAGTTTGAGATTAAGCTTGGCGTAGGAGCTTTCAGGTGGATCGTCTTTGATTCGAGGAGGCCGTTGAGATGCCGATGTTCCAAGGAGCCTACGAGGAGTGGAGGACCGCGATGAAGACCCGAAGGACTAGTAACGTGAGGTATAACTTCGTATCCGAGTAGTTAAACCTCTAGTACTTTGTTAGCAATGGTTTAGAAACGATTCATGCGCTCAAGTCCGTGTTACGAAACTTTGATAATTGTTTTTCATATATTCCGCCTCCCCACAAGTTCGTGGGGTGCGTGACATGGACTTACAGTGGTATCAGAGCCAACTAAACCATTACTAACTTGTTAGCAACTGATTAGAAGTTCGATCGACGAAAAATACGAAATACGAAAAACCAAAACCCTAAGCTTCTGTTAATTTTAAAACTGTCTGGAAAATTTTTTGACATACCTTAAAATTCACAGCAGAGAAATTGATGAATACTGGGAAAATACGAGCCACTGAATCGGCAAAACGGCCGCGGATCCGCGGCAATAGAGAGCTTATGCCGCGGATCCGCCGCCGAGTCAACGCCGAGTTGACTCGGATTTTCACAGTAATTCATAATTTTGGGTTTTTTGTCTTCCTGTATGTTCTGTTTCTATCCAGGTTACTTCAATACAGGTTTGCTTTTGGGGTAGACACGGAATTTGGTAATCGATCGTTATTCTAAGATATTTGCTAATTGGGTTTTTATCTGTAATATTTAATGTGTTCGTAAACCTCCCATAACTGCTAGTATGTCGGTTGGCAGGGGGTTGCACATTTCTGAAATGTTTACTGTTTGTGTATATGAACTGTGTTGGACTGTTGTGATGGTTAGCCGGGGTTTGAGATGGGTTTAATATTCATTCATTCGATGTAAATGTAAAATGATGTAATATTCTTTTGCGGGGCACATCCAGGTTGCGGTTGTAGCCACCGTTGTATTATTTCTTTTTACTGTTTTTTGCTCCTAGGATAGACCCAAGGCGGGGTACACAAACTACTGGGTACGTCGAAGTGTTTAGTGGCCTACTCACGTTGTTGAAGGAGACCGCTTCACTTTGGGTACTTGACGGGTAGTTTGCCGTACCCGTAGGGGTCTAGGGTGGGGTAATGGCTATTCATCACAACTGTGTAATCCGTTTTTTATTGCAGGCTCAAAGCAAATGCGGATTGCTAATAAATCCAATAAAGTTCATCTGTGATCTGGAATGCTTATTATTGCGTCTGACGAATGTACAATATCTATATATGATAGCTATTAGACGTCACTTATGTTTTACACCCGCGCTAGCCCAGCCCCCGCTCTGTCGTTAGTTAAGTAACCTAACGGGTGATGACGGGACCCCGTGGCGAATGCGGATGGCATAAGAGGACGTGGTATTTTCGTTGTTTTCTGCAATGATAGGATAATTGATGGGACGCATTATTATAATGCAAAGAAAATAAACCAAAGTTTAAATCGTTGGAACAAATTTAAAAGAAACCACTCGGTTATTTTAAAAGAGAAGAATTTTTTAATTGCGGAGCTTTAACCACTCCTTTTAAAAAGTATCAGGTTCCTTCGATTATATCAAGTTCACTACGTTCACGGTTTTGCCAAAATCATTCGTAGCCCTCCGTCATTTCATTTGGGTATTCAGTAGTATTCAAGCTATGTATTTTGGCCCTTAGTCAAGGCATAGTGTTTGGTAGCTGCTGGGGTATTCATTTGTAGCATAGATAGATGCGTTGATTTGGGACAGTCGTATTACTTTTCTTGGCCCTTAGTCAAGAGTATATACGGGTGGGTTCAAATTAACCTCGATAATGACAGGTAGAACTTGACATGTGACTTATGGCATTTTGGCCCTTAGTCAAGGTCATAAGAGCATGGGGCAAAAATTTATATCGGGAATTTCTAAAGAAAACTGAAATTTGCAGTGAGAGCATACCATTTTTGAGTTTGATGAATGTTGGTAGGATTCCTTCAACATTATCATACGATGATATTTTGGATCCCGATCCTACTGTGAGTATATACTACTTATCAGGAGATTCGTCACTTAACGATCAATGCTATAAACCAAGTAGGTGCCTAGAAAGGTGTCAGCGGGGTTACGCCCCTAGAGAAAAGAGGTTATTTAATTAAGGAACTTCGCGAAAGCGTTGGAAAACCTCCCTCGAAGTATCGACATTGACCTGGCTGAACGGTTAAGCAAGAATTGTACGGTGAGAATAGTCCTGGCTAATTCTTCTTTTATGGTTTGAGGAGGGATTCGAGAAACAGTGGGAGCTATCCTGTTTAGATAAAATTAAACCACTCTAAACTTGCAAAAGCATCATGCTAATAGTATTTTCCTCTCTCTTAAATTGCAGCGACCTTGTGACCATACATAGGTTACATCTAGATAATAATTTGACTGAATCTGACTTATATGACTGGCAGAAGTCTGTCCAGATGTCCATTGCCTATGACAAGATGGACCACCCTATTACTACTCAAGATCCCGCCGTCCCAGGTCCAGTTTCCACTATCGCGGATATGGATATCCGTCAGACAAGGGAAAAAGATAAAGCGAAAGCTAAGTACCTCGTGTTAGCTTCAGTTGATGGTGTATACCAGAAGAAGCACGAGAAGATGGACATATTTTCCAGCTTTCTCCATAACAAAGATTTATATGGAGAGCAATCTCATATCACAAGATATGAGACCTCGAACGAATTAATTCAAGCGAGGTTAGCTGACGGGTCATCTGTAGGGGACAACGTCCTTACAATGACTAGCTGTATTGATGAGCTCCAGGACTTGGAGACCGCGTTGGGAAACGAGTCAGATACTGACTTGATTCTACACTCTCTGCCTCGTACCCTGAAGGAAACCAGGGAAGTAGAAGGAAAGAGAAGGGCAAAAGTTTTGGGACTGGATATAGTAAAAGAGGGATGTTCATATTGTTACAGGAATGAACATTGGCAGAATAATTGCAGGGCTAGTAAAGCCAGTAGCCAGGATTCGAAGCATGTTGTGGCTTCAGCCTCAAGTGTATTTGTTATTGAGAACTGTTTGTCAATTAACTCTACTTCCTGGGTGCTAGATACTGGAGCAGGATCTCATATCTGTAATTCATTACATGCTTTGAGAAACCGTAGAGTTATAAAGGTAGGTGATTGGTCTCTCAGAGTTGCAAACGGAATGAGCGTAGACGCTGAATCCGTGGGAGAATATCGCCTAGGTTTTGACAAGTGGGCATTTATTGATTCTACGTAACTGTTTGTAAGTACCTAGTATGACTTGTAATATCATATCAGTGTCCTCACTGTCAAGAGAGGGATATGATTTTACATTCGTAAGCGATGTAGTTAACATCCACCTAAATCAAGTTTTGATTGGGTCCGGTACATTAGATAACGGTATATACGTATTAAGTCAAGCTCAGGTTTTCAATGTCCAAAACACACTTAAAAGAAAGTCTCCAGAAATAAATCAGGCTTTCTTATGGCATTGTAGACTAGGTCGCATCAATGAGAAAAGGTTGACTAAGTTACATAGAGAAGGATATTTGAATCCGTTCGAATATCAATCTTATGCTACTTGTGAATCTTGTCTCAAAGGAAAGATGACAAAGACTCCGTTCACTGGACACGGAGTAAGAGCAAGCGAGCTCTTGGGACTCGTACACAGTGACGTGTGCGGTCCAATGTCTACACATGCGCGAGGTGGTTATTCCTACTTCATTACTTTTACGGATGATTTCTCTAGGTATGGATATGTCTTCTTAATGAAGCATAAATCCGAGGCTTTTGAGAAATTCTAAGAATACAAGAATGAAGTAGAAAAACAAACAGGCAAGAGTATAAAGACACTGAGATCTGATCGAGGTGGAGAATACTTAAGTGCCGAGTTCCTGGGTTACTTGAAAGAGAATGGAATTCTCTCTCAGCTTACTCCTCCATACACGCCACAACATAACGGTGTATCAGAAAAGAGGAATCGAACCCTATTGGATATGGTTCGTTCCATGATGAGTAACGCTGAGTTACCACGATCATTCTGGGGATATGCACTAGAATCAGCTGCATATCTTTTGAACCAAGTTCCCACCAAGACTGTGCCTACCATACCATATCAGATGTGGAGTGGGACCAAACCCAGTCTAAAACATTTTAAGACATGGGGATGTCCAGCTTTTGAAAAAAAGCAGCATGTGGACAAGCTCGAGGCACGGTCAGTACAGTGTAAGTTTGTGGGATATCCGAAGAATTGCAAAGGATATTATTTCTATTACGCAGAGGAACAAAAGGTTTTTGTTTCTCGTCATGCCCACTTTCTGGAACATCAGTTTTTAGAAAAAGGATCAAGTGGGAGCGTAGTAGAACTGGAAGAAATTCCAGAACCACAAGCTATTACTGAAACCTTGGTAGAACAAGAAGGTTCAGGAGAACAGGACATCCCAACGCCACTCCGCAGGAGTAGTAGGCAATCTCATCCACCCGAGAGATACTACGGTTTTCTCATAGACGGGGATAGAGAGGATTGCACTATTGACTATGATGAGCCTACTAGCTTCCAGCAATCCATTCAGAGCGGTGACTCAGTAAAATGGCTGGATGCAATGCGGACCGAAATGGAGTCCATGTACACTAACAAAGTATGGACTTTGGACGTTGCTCCAGATGGGGTAAAACCCGTAGGATGCAAATGGATCTTCAAAAAGAAGATTGGTGTATATAGACAGGTTGAAACCTATAAGGCTAGACTTGTTGCAAAGGGTTTCCGTCAAAGACCTGGTTTGGACTATGACGAAACCTTTTCTCCAGTGGCTATGCTTAAATCTATTCGGGTCCTTCTTGCTATTTCTGCCTTCCACGATTATGAAATCTGGCAGATGGACGTAAAGACGGCCTTTCTAAATGGTAATTTGGAAGAGAGCGTCTATATGGATCAGCCAGAGGGATTCATTCAGAGTGGGAGCAGCGGTAAAGTATGCAAGCTGCTTAAGTCCATTTATGGACTAAAGCAGGCATCACGGAGTTGGAACATCTGTTTTGATGATGCTGTTAAAGAATTTGACTTTATCAAAAATCCATATGAACCATGCATATACAGTAAGATTGTAGGGAGAACTGTAGTATTCCTCGTCTTGTACGTGGATGAGATTCTCCTAATAGGAAATGATATTCCTATGTTACAGTCAGTCAAAAGATACTTGTCACATAAATTATCCATGAAAGACCTGGGTGATGCCACCTACATTCTAGGGATCCGAATCTATCGTGATAGATCAAAGAGAATGTTGGGACTTTCACAGTCCAGGTACATAGACACCATAGTGAAGAGATTCAGTATGGATGATTCTAAGCGTGGTAACCTACCGGCTTGTCACGGAATCACCCTCTCCAAAGAGATGTCTCCAAAGACTGATTTGGAAAGGGATCGCATGTCGATTATACCCTACGCTTCTGCGGTAGGCTCTATAATGTATGCGATGTTATGTACCAGACCAGATGTAGCATACGCATTGAGCGTAGTAAGCCGGTATCAAGCAAATCTAGGGGAGAAGCACTGGATAGCAGTAAAGAACATTCTCAAGTACTTGAGAAGGACTAAGGATATGTTTTTGATGTATGGCGGAAAGGACCTCCAGTTGGATGCCTTTGCCGACTCCGGCTTCCAGAGTGACAAAGATGACTCCAAATCCATGTCGGGTTATGTCTTTATCCTCAATGGAGGGGCGGCCTGTTGGAAGAGTTCCAAACAGGAGACCGTTGCTGACTCAACGATGGAAGCAGAGTACATAGCTGCTTGCGATGCCGCAAAAGAAGCAGTCTGGATGAAGAAGTTCCTCACAGAACTTCAGGTGGTTCCTACCAGTGTTGGTCCAATACCTTTGTATTGTGACAACAACGGCGCTATAGCTTTAGCAAAGGAACCCAGGTCCCATCAGAAGTCCAGACACATCTTAAGGCGGTATCACCTGATCAGGGAGATCGTAGATCGCCGGGAGATCAAGGTGAAAAGAGTAGAGACAGAGAATAACATTGCTGATCCATTCACAAAGGCCCTTCCTCAGACGCAGTTCGAGAGGCTATTCGAGATGATAGGTCTACGATATGCCAGCTCATGGCCCTAGTGCAAGTGGGAGATTGTTAGTGTATATGCCCTAGGGGCCATTATTGTATCATACTAGCTTGTATATTACTTAATGGAAGCTTGGGATATTCACAGTTATATATACAGTCTTGCTAAAAATGGTAGTATGCTACTTGGTTTAAGTCTACTTTAATATGTGCATATGTTTCTTGTAACGTATCACTTATACATATTAGTAGAGCCCATAGGATCTTTGCTTGATTACCAGCGTCGTGATGGCAGTCACACTAGTGGGGGCTGGGTAGTCTGTAAGCAACATCCTATACAGGTCCCTAGTCGTTGGATTATCGAGATAGGGCATCAATATTCCGGAGTAGACTAAGTGTATACGCTTCTCATCCCAGTTGGGGAGATGGTCTGTCCCACAGCTATCAGTACGTCGTACTAGAGATAGTATACAGGTGCTCGTTAGGTTACGGGTACACCGGACAGGACTCGCCGGGGAACTGATTGGTTGGTATTATACCCATCGTCAATTAACAGTTCCCAGGTGACATGAGTACAGCATAGTCCGCAGACTTGACACTGCTACTTCGCCTCGAGTATGTCCCACTGTTCTTAGATTGCTACCCTACCACGGCTCAAAGGAGTCGTGCAAACAGGTAGCAGTTGGGTGCAGTCCCGAGCACTTGGAGGCAGTGGCAGTTAGATAGGATTCGTCTCTCCCGGTATTGGGAGTTGATATCGCACTGTGTCAGAGAGCCATTACGCAAAGTCCCTGGCCAGGACAAGCGAGATATACTGGTAGGTTCCAGTAGCTTCTCAAGGTGTAATGGGCTTCGCTCCGACACGACTTATACAGCTATTAGGGGACTGCCGCTTGCCGCCCCCTAGGCTTGATATGCGATAGTCTTAGACGAACAGACCGGACTGTACGAAGATTGTCACATCAGGCTCAGTGGGAGTTCGGATGATTTTCCTCACCGGCCTTCTTATCGACATCTACCTGGGGACCGTTACGTACAGCTAGTACCGCTTGCGGTCTGTGGTTAAACCCACTGCCAGTGTAGTGTCGAGTCTTTAGAGTCCCACACAGAGAGTTTCCCTGCTCCAGGCGAAACGATATAGAGGTCGTATGGTTTTACGACAAGGGTTCGGATGCGTACGTGTGTTTACGCACGTATGACTTTTCGGACAGTTTTTACTAGACGGCTTTGGTTTAAGCCAGATTCTAGTATCGGGTTATTGGATTAATACAGTCTAAAGTTTTTCCGTGTTTTCACGGATTGGAGGGGCGTTCTCGTAATTTGTCGAGAAGGTTCTAGAAGAGTGGTGACTAAGGGGTTAAGGTGGCATGAGCATTAATTGCTTAATGACTCATTTGTGTGATTCATGCTTTGTATTAAATGATTCATTAATGAGTTAGTGAGTCATATGATGAATCACACTAGATAAATGAATCTAACCATGATGATAAATCATTTATATTATTTATTTGATTTATTGTTATGGTTGATATATTCATATGAGTTCATTTATTCTTTTCATGATCATTCTCACCTTCTCTCTCTTCAAGCTCACTCTCTCTTCAAACCCTAACCCTAACCTCTCATGTGTTGAGATCAAGAGTTAGCTAGACTAATACATCCATAACCTCACTCTATATCCCCTAGGTAGCTTAGATTAGCACTTTAAGCAACCTAGTTATCTCAAGTTTGAGATTAAGCTTGGCGTAGGAGCTTTCAGGTGGATCGTCTTTGATTCGAGGAGGCCGTTGAGATGCCGATGTTCCAAGGAGCCTACGAGGAGTGGAGGACCGCGATGAAGACCCGAAGGACTAGTAACGTGAGGTATAACTTCGTATCCGAGTAGTTAAACCTCTAGTACTTTGTTAGCAATGGTTTAGAAACGATTCATGCGCTCAAGTCCGTGTTACGAAGCTTTGATAATTGTTTTTCATATATTCCGCCTCCCCACAAGTTCGTGGGGTGCATGACATGGACTTACAGGATAAGGGGCTTTCCCTTGACCGGAGCAGCCAGCACTGGCAGGTTCTGCAGGTATTGCTTGATTTCATCTAGCGCGCTCTGGCATTTTCGGTCCCAGACGAACGGAGTTCCCTTCTTCATCAGGTGACTGTAAGGACGGCACTTGCCTGACAGGTTGGCGATAAATCGCCGGATGTACGCGATCTTCTCTTGGAGAGACCGCGGCTGTTTGAGAGTCTTTGGCGGTGGCATTTCTATGATAGCCTTGATCTTAGACGGATCTATTTCGATACCTCGGTGTCGGATGATGAATCCCAGGAATTTACCCGAGGAGACTCCGAACGCGCATTTGAAGGGATTCATCTTCAAATTATATTGCCGAAGGCATTGAAATACGGTTTTCAGATGCTCTAAATGCTCTTCATATGACATGCTTTTCACTACGAGGTCGTCGATGTAGCACTCGACGATTTCATGTATGAGATCATCAAAGATCTTTGTCATGGCCCTCTGATAGGTGGCACCGGCATTTTTTAATCCGAAGGGCATGACTTTGTAGCAGAATATACCCAGAGGAGTCCGGAAAGCGGTATGCTTCTGGTCTTCGGGATGCATCTTTATCTGATTGTACCCTGATGAACCGTCCATGAAAGAGAAAACCTCATGAGTGGACGTGTTATCTATCATCAGCTCGGTTACCGGTACTGGGAAATCGTCCTTCGGGCAAGCTTTATTGAGATCCCTGAAGTCCACGCATATGCGCACCGTCCCATTTTTCTTCATTACCGGGACGATGTTGGCAATCCATTCAGGATATTGGACTTCTTGGATAAATCCAGAATCGATCAGCTTCTTGACCTCGGCGTTGATTCTCATCTCAAGCTCGAGCCGCATCCTTCTCGGCGCCTGCTTGACTGGCTTGATATCCGGGGATATTGCTAATTTATGCACAGCAATCTCTGGATTTAGTCCTGGCATCTCAGAATAGTTCCACGCGAAGCAATCTCTATGCTGTAGAAGCACGTCCTTTAGCGCAGCTATCCTTTCTTCAGATAGCAGCTCACTGACAAATGTAGGTAGCGGGTCACTTGCCGTTCCCAAATCAATCTTCTTGAGGTTATCTGCAGTAGTGTGTATTCCATCTTTCAGCTCTTTCGGCGCCGGTGGAAATTCTGAGATTACTTCGTCATCATCGTTTTCGAAGCACCAAGGGAACTCATCTATGTTCTCGGGCTCTTCTCTTAATATTGTAATCATGTGACAGGTGCGAATCTGCTTCCATGATCGATGTGGATCTGGTTCTGCTCTTGCGGCTTTGGGTTCGTGCTTTTGTGGCGGCGTTACCCTCCAGCTGCTGGATAAAGCAAACCTGCCTTGCTGGTACTGGTCTTCGACCCAGTTTCTGAAGGTAAAGCAGTCTTCGATAGGGTGTCATATGGCTCGGTGATAAGAGCAATAGCCCGGATGAGAAACTTTGTTAGCTTGCTCAGGGTGCTTAGACTCCGGAAGTGCGATCATTTGATGTTTTATAGCGAGCTCGAGTAACTTCTTCGTCTTGTCTCGGGGGAAGGAATACGCTCGACTCATCTTCTTTATGAGGGACAAATCCGGACCGCGCAATGCCCGATCACATGACTCTCTAATCCTGCGTCGTTGTTGTCGGCTCCTCTTTCCGCTTCTTGACTTACTTCTGCCTCTGCGTCGGGCCTTTTGCTCAACGGGTTGACAGGGAGGAGCATCTTTGTCTTTTGCAGCCTGTTGAAACAGACGTTGCGTCCTGGCCTTCTCGTAGATGGCCATCTCGCGGTTGTAGTCTTCCCGAGCCTTTTGACCTGCTTTCCTGATAAGCTTGTCCACTTGTTCTTCAAATGACGGACTCGGCACTTCGCTCGCGGGATCCAGTTTTGACGAGGGGTTAGCATTCCCCGACAGGGTGTCCTCCTCCTCATCGAAGTTATATATGGCATAGCTGCCGTGGACTCGCCCCCGTTTCCCGGATCTCACATATCCTAGCCCAAGCATTTCCATTCTCCCGTTGGGCAATTTGCGCTGAGTCCCAGGGACATTCCAAATCCTGTTGAAGAACCGAGCTTGTCGAACAGTCTGTTTTAAGGGTACTCCTTGGCGCTTCAATAGCCTCTTTAGTCCGGATGGGTTGGAGCCTGTCGAGTGTAGCATCCGCACCATGCCATATCTCTTTCTCCACTCTCGTTTCTGTGGATTGGTAGAATAGGATCACCTTTTCACCCTTTCACCTGGGAGGGACGTAAAACGTCTGCAGGTCCTGCACATTGTAAGCTTGAAGTGCGTCGAGATCCTTGTAGTGTTTCCGCGGCACCATGGTGATTTGCAAACTCTGATCATCGCTAGGGGATGCTTGTATGGACGGCCGACTGGAGAACACGGCATTAACCTCATCTTCCGAGTCACTTCCGAAGATCAACATGGGGGCGGACGTTCCCGGGTTGTTGCGTCGAGACGGCCCAGCATAAATTATCTCTTCTTCTTCTTCGGTATCGCTCCCGAAAACAGGGACGGTGGCGGCGGCTTTGTTCTCCGGCTTGCGACTCTTTTCTGTATCCTCGAAGTCTGGCAAAAAGTACTTTGCATCTTCGTACTTGCGGACTTCATTCACGGAGAATGGGTTCAGCTCACCTGTTACGGTATACTCGAAACCATCCTTAAAGTACTTCATACACTGATGCTGTGTAGAAGGGATGATGTTGTACTCGTGTAACCAAGGACGACTGAGCAAGGCGTTGTAGCAGGTCTTGGCGTCAATGACGTGAAACTTGATGTCCGTGACGAGCAGTCCGAAGCGTAATGTTAGTATTACAGATCCGAGAGTCCGTGATGACTGGGAGTCGAAACCGGAGATGGTAATTTTGTCACGAGCGAGGTGTTGTACGCTCATGCAGATTTCCTTCAACGCCCGAACATTAAGGAGATTGACGGAGGATCCATTATCCACCAGGATCTTGCCTATCTTGATATCATGGCAGTATCCAGAGACATATAGGGGACGGTTGTGGTCGCACGTCCCGAGGAGAAGGTCTTCGTCACCGAAAGTGATGTCGGCCGTGTGCACTTCTTCCAGTTCATCCTTCATCCTTTCTGCGGCGAGGAAGGCTTGGAACTGCTCGGGTTCTTGTAACGCCTTGATTAATGAATCTCGCGCTTCTTTGGATAATAAGAGGGCATCGAGAATGCTGAGCTGAGAAGGTAGCTTCCTTAGGTGCGCTAGGATGTTGTAGTCCACTTTACCCTTCCTGGGAGGGTCCTTGGCAGTCAGCTCTTTCATGACTTGGTCATCTAAGGCGATATCCTCAGTGACCTTTTCCTTTCCCTTATCTTTTCTATTTGCGGGCCCGAGATTCTTTTCCGGGATCGTGCGATTGCGCAGCTGAATGTTCTCGCAGAGCTCCGGTTCTTCCTCTTTCCCTAAGACGGACTCTTTAAAGAGAGGGCCCAAAGCCATTTCCTCATCAGAGTCGCTCCCAAAGGTGAGAACTTGTGACCCTCTGGCGTCGACCATGTAACAGTTGCCGGTAGTTCTTTTGTGACTATCGGTTGTACTTTTCTGCTCCCGACGAGTTCTGCGTTTCATGCGCTTAAAATGTTGCCGGTGAGCAACATATCCTTGCCACCACATCTTAAAAGCGTCGCACTCCTCAGCGGGGTGCGAAATCTTCCGATGATATGAGCAATAATTAGGGTGCCTCTCCGCCCCATCGAACGCGTTCTCTTCCGAGGGTGGTAGCTTCATCCTCATTGACATGGCTTTGGCAAACCTTTTCCTCGTCTTGAACACGTTTTTATTCGCATCGGACATCTTCTGATCTGGCGGGAGTGCTCCGACTCTTTCGTTTAGTCACCTGCGCTTGGCTCCTTCCGATGCAGCCATCTCACGCTCCTGGTCGGCTTTACTCTTCAAACGAATCTCGTCTAGAAAGGCGTCGATCATTCCTTCTGTTGGCCATACAAGTTTTGGCTCAGGCTGTGCCCCCAGTTTCTCAGTACCAGGAGTTTTCTCATCTTCCGAGTGGGAAATCAGATGACAACTCACCACATACCCCTCGGATTCATCCGATGAGCTCTCTCCATCATCTTCCTCTTGAAAGACGTGGTTCAAGAACTCTTGTAGCATGACGGGAGTCCGCGCCTTTTGATTGTACTCTTCCAGCGCGTCCATCTATTTCTGTAAATCCGTGCGCTTGTCTCCAGGCTTCACGGGCTTCTTAGATTTCTTCTTCTTTTTCTTCGAAGATTTTGACGGTTGGGTGTGAGTACTTGGGCCATCACCACCGCTCCTCGTAGGTGGACGCGGCTTCAGTATCTCTTTGATGATTTGAGGTTCGAGCGGGTTCTTCCATTCGACTGCTGGGCACGCATGAAGATCACTCAGCATTTTTCTGGTTTTAACCGATAGCACGACTTCCCATGGAGCTTCCTCAATGAAAGAACAGGTTGCCCCCGGTGTGTCTGCTTTCTTAGGAGTATGCGGCTGTGGCGGGTTTACCTTCCACTTTTCGGACAGCGCAAACTTTCCCTGGAGGTATTGATCCTCAATCCATCCTTTGAAGACGAAGCAATCCTCTATCGGGTGACTTACCGTTTGATGGTAAGGGCAATAATTGGGGTTATTCACCTCAGTGGGTTGTGGCGGTCGCCTTGGATTTGGCAAGTTTATAAGTCTGTTGTGTACTGCCAGCTCGAATAACCGTTTCGTCTTATCCCGCGGGAACGAGTAGGGGAATTTCATCTTCTCATTATAATACCGGCGTCTTTCTTCCAGTTGATCTGCCAGCTTTGGGGCACTAGGCTGCTGCTGAGCGTTCGCAACGAAGGTTGCCTTCCCTTTACCCTTGTCACTCCGAGGCTCCGGCTTCGGGGGAGATGGTCTGTGACCCATCTGGTCCATCTGGGCCAACTTGTCGATTAAAGCCTGGAACGTGGTTGGCTTAAAGAACATCATAAACTGGGAGATAGTTGCATGAGGGTCTAGGGTTCCCACAAACATGCCCACCGCGGGCGCTTCCTCAATGCGTTGTTTGCATTTTGACCACAAGTTTCGCCAGCGTATAGCGTACTGGACCCACGTTTCGCCTGGTTTCACCCTGGCATTAATTAATGCCGTTATCGGAGTGCGTTCGCTGGCGCTTGCGAATCGCTGGGTGAATAGCAATTCCATTTCAGCGAACGTCTTGATGGAATCGTTCGGGAGTTCCGAATACCATTCGAACGCTGTCTCTGATAAGCTGCCCACGAACTGGCGAAGCAACAGTTTATCGTCGCCGCCGGTGTTACCGCAAAGGGCCCTGAACTGGGCAACATGTTGGTGGGGATTGCCGATCCCCTTATACACGTGGAATTTTGGTATTGTATAACCCGGCGGATATTTAATTTGGTCGTACCAGCTCAGATATGGTCGCCCCGTTTTTACGACTTGACCAGCTGCCTCAGTCGCATGATGAACCCGGATTTGCTGGGCTATATAGTCGTCCATGTCAGCCTTAGAGATTGTCTCCTCCTTGGCCGTTGAGAGAGCCGGTGGCGGATTTGACGTCTCTCCCTTGTCGTCTTCAAGGATGATCGGAGGATCCTCAGCAGGTGGGTCTTGTTGTATCATCATTCCCATCATGTCCTGGAATAAATAGGCTATTTGCTTTATATTGGCCGCTTGTTCTGCAGCCTCTCTATCTTTCTTTTCCAGTATCCTCCGGAGGAACTCAGCGTCGGTTTCCTGTTCTTGTTGCTGATCCGAGGACGCCTCGGGGCTTTCTTTCAGCCCAGTAAGCACGGCCATTGCGATCATCATTTCCTGGAGCTTTTGCTGTTGCTCCTGAGCTTTGTTCACCGACCGTGTAAGCGGTCTATGACCTGTGGACGCGCGGCTATCTTCTTTCCCCGACGCCATGTATACAGTGTGGACCATCCTGCCCCCAGCCTTAGGGCGTCTGGGCTCAGCACTTTTAGCTTTCGTTGCAGGCCCGGGGGTCCTCTCTGGCCTCTTCTTTTTATGAGCAGTGGAAGTTGAGGGGGCCGTTGAAGTGGGCACCCAGACAGCTTTTCGTGGCTTAGCCTGGTGACTGACTTCCTGTTGGACCTTCAGTTTCTTGTGCTGGCGGGAGAAATTTGGATCGATCACCGAGTCTCGGGTCCGCCGCCAGACTTTATAGATTTGGGAAGACAGCCGTTGAGGAGATTGGGGCTGTTCTGGCTTTATTTCCGCGGCCTTTTTCAGCGGAGGGGGAGACCTTTTTAGCACCGCGGTAGGAGAATTCCTACGCACCTTATTTAGAATCTCAAAGCTGTTCCCAGTTGGAACAGCAGTATTAACCTCTGTCATCGGGGTTGGAGGAGTTAGCCCAGGAGGGGAGTTGCCTCCGGCCTTCCTCACTCGGCGCCAGTAATGACGTCGAGCGTGTCGTGCTGATGGAGCCGGCTTGGTGAGGGTGATAGCCTCGTCTTGCCCCCTGTGTAGGTGGGGGGTCGCTGCTGGTGTCATCCTGTTAAAGACCGATGTCCTTTGGGTAGCAGGAGCAGGAGCTGGAACAGCCAATCTTGTAAAGACCGACTCTTTGGTAGGAGAAGCCGCCTTGACGACTTCAGGAGCAGGGACGGCTATCCTCTTCGGAATAATCTTCTCTGGGATTATAAGCTTCATTGTGGGCCCAGAGGAATTTTGGCCTAGTCTGGCGAAGACCGAGAAGCTGGACGACCCGCTAAAAGGGGCCGTGGGAGTAGCAAGTCGATCAAAAACCGACTTCTTTGACGCTTCCGGTACGGGCATTGGGATGTTAATGTTCACCGGCGGGAGCATGGTTCCAAAGAATAGACCGGTGGTAGCTTGAGTCACTTGCTCCACAGGCATAGTGAATAGGGAAGCAGCCTGCGGTCCATATGCTACACCTCCAGGTGAGGCGGAGCGTAGGTTGCATTTGCAGTTGGAGCAGTTGCCAGCCATTGATTCTTCTGCTTTCTGCAGCAAACGAAACGCCAAATCTTAGTACTTCGAAACCCAAGGGCAGCCATTAGCGAACCGCGATTGGTTCGCGAATCACGACACACGAAGTGTGGAGTGGAAAGAGGAAAAGGTCCCACCGGGCGTGCCAGAATCTGTTCCCCTCCGAATGGCGGCGCGACGCAGGGACGTCTTACCTAAGATTCGGGGCAGATGCTAATTGGTGCTATCCGTCTACCTCTCCGAAGATGCCAAGTTGATTTATGGCACCATGCATCGAAGGTTTAAACAGATGCGTCCGATGTAGCAGACTTCGTCAGATTCCCCCTCGCTTGAGGGGTTTTTGATTGTGGGGACGCTCTTCCCTGCAGGCGCAAGCCCCTGCAGTTAATTACGCTACCCCATTGCGGTAACCACTTTCTCCTTCTCCAGAAATTTCACTTCGTGTCGTGTGTGTTTATTTTGTGTTTGGTTGCCCGTGGATTGTATACGGAGACTGAGTTATGTCGTCGCCCGTAGGGCGTGGACTAGTCCAAATCCGTATTATCTTAGATTTGGGTTTGGGGGTTGGGTTTAAGGATACGTTAGCCTCATTTGAGACTAAGATCGACTTAAACGTTTGTTAAGAATACGTTAATCTAAGTTTAGACTAAGATCAACTTAACGGGATCGTTTTAGATCCAACAAGAGAGCAGTTTAAGGGGAGGCCCTGTTGTTTAGTTTAGTGACATTGCGGTCAATAGGTAGTTTAAGGACATTACGGTCCATAGATAGTTTAAGGACATTACGGTCCAATGTTAGTTTTAAGACATTGCGGTCAAGGTTAAGGACGTTGTAGTCCGTGGATTTAAGGACTCCACAGTCCAATGTTAGTTTAAGACATCACGGTCAAGGTTAAGGACGTCGTAGTCCGTGGGTTTAAGGACTCCACAGTCCGATGTTAGTTTTAAGACATCACGGTCAAGGTTAAGGACCTCATAGTCCGTGGGTTTAAGGACACCACAGTCCGATGTTAGTTTTAGGACATCCCGATCAAGGTTAAGGACCTCATAGTCCATGAGTTTAAGGACCCCACAGTCCGTCGTTAGTTTTAAGACATCCCGATCAAGGTTAAGGACCTCATAGTCCATGAGTTTAAGGACCCTACAGTCCGTATCAATGTGTGGTCATCGGGACCCGTCACCTCTTTGAAGACGTTGAGGAATTACAACGTCAAGTATCAAAGGAGTGAAGAGATGTACCCTTAAACCGAGGTAGATTAAATAGTCGTTGGCCCAATTTAGAACCAAGACCAATTAATCATATTATGAGCCCATTGGCTCAGTTAAGTCTGAATTGAGGACTTATGGCCAGCTTGGGCTAAGTCCAATCATGCTTAGGATATGGGCCCTCTATTGGTCCATTGAAGGAGAGGCTTTGCCTCTGGAAACTTATCCAATTGGGCTAAAGCTAGTGTTAAACACTAGAGACCAACAGTGTTGAACACTGGGAATGAGATTGACAAACTGATGTTAAACGCCAAAAGATAATCAGTGTCACATACTGGCAACAGGGCTTTCAAATTAGTGTTAAACACTAAAGCGGGTCAGTGTTAAACACTGGCCAGAGAGGTTTCAAGTTAGTGTTTAAACACTAAAGCAGATCAGTGTTAAACACTGGAAAGAGAGATTCCAAATTAATGGTAACTGAAATTTAATTCAGTGTTAAACACTAAGAAGTTTAGTGTTAAACACTGCAAAGAGAGTTTTTTTTAATTGGTGTTAAACACTAAAGCGAATCAGTGTTAAACACTGGATACAGAGGTTTCGATTTGGTGTTAAATACTAAGGCAAGAGGGGTCACGTGGTAGCACGTGAGAGCGCCCTCTCTTTATTTGTTCTGCCGAGAGTATTGAGTATTTTGGAGCGTCACGTGCTGTCACGTGATGGGCATTTAAGTGTTCTTCTGTTAGAGCTTCTGCTAGGGGTCACGTGGGGCACGTGGGGAGTTGTCTCAAAACCCTTCTCTGTGGACCTTTTCAGGGGTCACGTGGTAGCACGTGACCCTGTTTCTTTGCCTGTTTGAGGATGCGTTTATCTTCTTTAAGAATTAAATTCTTCATGGGGTTAAACCCTAGCAATAAACTTTAGAGGAATTAAATTCCTGTTTTCTTCTGAAGGATTATATTCTTAGATAGAGTTGAACTCTAACTTGTCTTCTGTGAGAATTGAATTCCCATTCATGTGAGGAACTGAATTCCTGTCATTTTGACGGATTTGATTTCTTAACTAGGGTTAAACCCTGGTTCTGTTCATTTTGAAGGAATTAAATTCCTATAACATAGGGTTAAACCCTAATTTTATTTTAGAGGAATTAAATTCCTATAGTTATATGAGAATTAAATTCTCAAACTTCCATTCACTCCCTATGTTTTGGATCTGCATGGCAGGATCTCAACCCAATGAGAATTAAATTCTTAATTCATGGGGAGATGTGCACTTTGCAGATCCTCCACTAAAGAGAGAACTAAGTTTTTATTTTTAATATAAGAGTTCAACTCTTTTTGAGAATTAAATTCTCTTTTTCTTTTAAAAGCCTTCCCTTTCTTACATAGGGTTTTCTTTTTGCAGAAGATCAAATTCTCCCAAAGTCTCAAGGCTCTCTCTCTCTTTTCTCCATCTCTCTGTATATGGATCCCTGTCTCTCGATCTTTGTATCTAGATCTCTCTCCCTTTCTCCCTTGGCTCCTATTTATAGGAGAAGGAGCAGAATCGATTAGTTTCGATGAATCATTCATTAAGGGATCTGATTTGTATTCATTAGAGATTTGATTTGCATTCATCATTTATTTGGACCTTTGGATTATTAGGTGAATTTTATTCACCATTGGATTTTAAATCCAAAGACATTCTTCTGTTGTTTCGGTTAGATTTTAAGGGGAAATCTTTCCAAGTTCAAGATTTTTCCATAGATAGGTGATATTTAATCACCTTTAAATCTTTAATCCAATCGGTTTCAAATAATCATTCCCCATTGGAAAGATTAGAATGCTGTTCAGAATTTAATTCTGTTAAATAGATAGGCTTTGAAAGCCGGTCACGTGTGGCCACGTGACCCTTGGTCACGTGTAGGCACGTGACCCCTGGTCACGTGTAGGCACGTGACCCCTGGTCACGTGTAGGCACGTGACCCCTGGTCACGTGTAGGCACGTGACCCCTTGGAACGAGCTTTCTTCTGCTTTCTGCGCTTTGTCTTCTTGCCGCTGTTCAGCCGTCACGTGCCAACACGTGACCCCTGGTCACGTGTGAGCACGTGACCCTTTTTTGGAGCCTTTTCTTTGATTTAATCAAGGAACTGAATCTACCTTTGCCGCTGCTTTTAATTGTCACGTGCTAACACGTGACTGCTGGTCACGTGGTAGCACGTGATGCCTCTTCCGTAACTTTCCTGATTTTAAATCAGGAAACAAGCAGGGGATCGCAAGTTCTCACCTTCGGGAGCGATTCTGAAGAAGAAATGACTCTCGGCTCTCTCTTCAAAGAATCCACCTCAGGAAAAGAGGAAGAACCGAAGAGCTGCGAGAACATTCAGCTGCGCAATCACACGCTACCTGAAAAGAATCTCGGACCTGCAAACAAGAGATTGAATAAAAAGGATAAGGGGAAAGAAAATATCCCTGAGGATATCGCCCTTGATGATTGGGTCGTCGAAGAGCTGGCAGCCAAGGACCCGCCCAAGAAAAACAAGGTGGATTACAACGTTCTGGCACACCTGAGGAAGCTACCCTCACAGCTAAGCATTCTCGACGCCTTTCTGCTATCTAAAGAGGCGAGAGATTCCCTGATCAAGGCACTACAAGAGCCCGAACAGTTCCAGGCTTTCCTCGCCGAAGAAAAGATGAAGGACGAGCTGGAAGAAGTGCATACAGCCGATATCACCTTCGGCGATGAAGATCTCCTCCTCGGGACGTGCGAGCATAACCGTCCCCTTTACATCTCCGGATATTGTCATGATATCAAGATAGGCAAAATCCTGGTTGACAATGGGTCCTCCGTTAACCTCCTCAATGTAAGAGTGTTGAAGGAAATCTGCATGAGCGTTCAACACCTCACTCGGGATAAGATCACTATCTCCGGGTTTGACTCCCAGTCATCAGGGACGCTCGGGTCTGTGATACTGACGTTAAACTTTGGGCTGCTCGTCACGGACATTAAATTTCACGTCATTGACGCCAAGACATGCTACAATGCTTTGCTCGGCAGGCTTTGGTTACACGAGTATAACATCATCCCTTCTACACAATATCAGTGTATGAAGTATTTCAAAGATGGTCTCGAGTATATCGTGACAGGGGAGTTGAACCCATTCTCCGTGAATGAAGTCCGAAAGTACGAAAATGCAAAATACTTCTTACCAGATTTCGAAGATACGGAAAGATGTCACAAACCGAAGAACAAAGCTATCACCACTATTCCGGTCTTCGGGAGTGATACCAAGGAGGAGGAAGAAATAGTTTATTCAGGGCCACCCCAATGCAACAAGCCGGGACCGTCCACCCCTATTCTGGTCTTCGGCAGCGACTCGGAAGATGAGGTCAATTCCGTATTTTCTGTTCGGCCATCGATACAAGCCTTCGCTGATGATGATCGGAGTTTGCAAATCGCCATGGTTCCGCAAGAGCATTACAAAGAACTCGACGCACTTGATACCTATAGTGTGCAGGAACTGCAGACATTCTGCGTCCCTCCCAGGCAAAAAGATGAAAAGGCGATCCTCTTTTATCGATCCGCGGAAACCAAAGTGGAGAAAGAAATTTGGTATAGTGCCGATTCTACTCTTGACAGGCTCCAGCCCATCCGTCTGCCCAGATACTACACAGAAGATTAAAAAAGCTGTTGAGGCGCCAAGGCATACCCTTCAAACAGACTGCTCGGAAAGCTCAGTTCTACAAAAGGATCTGGAACGTTCCCGGAACTCAGCGAAAACTGCCCAACGGGAGAATAGAAACGACCGGGCTTGGATATGTCCGATCCAAGAAACGGGAGCGATTCCATGGCTGCTACGTTATACATGACTTCGATGAAGAAGGGGATGCTCTTTTAAAAGACGCTAACCCTGAACCAAAACAAGGTTCCGCCATGAAAATGCCTAGTACGTCGTTTGAAGAACAGATAGACAAGCTAATAAGAGAGGAGGGTCAAAAGGTCTGGGATGATCATAGCCGCGAATGGCCATCTACGAGAAATCCAGGACGCAGCGCCTCCTTCAGCAGGCTACGAAGGATGACGATGCCTGTTCAGTTGATAAAACTGCACATTTGTTATTACATTTTTTCTACCATTTCTATATTAAAAAAGGTCTTTATTATAATATATCATACATATGAGGGTTTATCTGTAAAAATACTATTTTTCATGTGTTGATATATTATAATTAGCATTTGGTAGGAAAATATATGCAAATAATATCATTGACCAAATCCTAGTAGAACAAAGTCTACTAAATATTATTTGAGTTGTTGTGCAGAATTTTCAGGTCTAAAATCAAGGAAATTAAGTTGTTAAAACAAACCTGCCTAATTAAGAAATCAAAACTTAGAAATCAAGTCTGACAGCAACTACGAGAAAATTTCCAAGTTCCAAAGCTTCCAAAGATTGCCACATGTCATAAGGATCTACCCACATAAAGATGATGAGGAGATCTCCACCATTGGCCGCGGATCCGCGGCCAAACCCCCCTGTTGGCCGCGGATCCGCCGCAATACAGAGGAGTTAGGGGCTGCACTTTTTGGGGGTGAATCTTTGCTGTTAACTTCCATATTTGGAAGCAAAGATTCTGGCTTTGGGACTATAAATAAAGACCGAGAGCCTCTTGGAAAAATCATCAAGTCGACGCGATCACGAAGTCCAAGACGGCTCACGCATCCAGACTGATCATTAACTGTTCGTCTACCTCCTTGGAAGAGATCGAGAAGCAAACTAGTCTTTGTAATCATTTTCTAAGGAATCAAAGTGTAATGAATATTGTTGATTAATAAAGGTAGCTTTCTTTTTCTTATTCTATTTCTTCGTAGTTTAATTATGCAATTTCTCTGCATCTCTTTTTCTCCCAACATGCTCGAGTAATTCTCCGCTTGTTAGGGTTCGTAGAATTAGGGTAGGCTAATGGATGATGAACATCTCTAAACTCTTTTTAAGTCTTATAAAGTTTATAAACTTTATCAAAAGAATCATTAACATCCTAATCGGGCGCGCTAACAATTCATTATTAGTCCCGACCGCGATTAGAGATTAGATTAATGATTGTTTTGGTAAAGGCTATATATGAACGGAGTTCCATGTCGAGATAGGGGTTAAGAGTGGGATTCCTTTTCCTTCCAGAAACCCTAATCTACACGCATCACTGTCATTCTAGTTTTAAATCTATTAAAGGATAGAAAGAGTAATTTTTAATTAATCATCAATAACTACTAAATCCTAACGAACCCTACAAGCCCCTTCTTATATTGACTACATCCATAAATAATCTAGATCTATATTTTGCATTAGTGCTTAACGTAGATCTAGAAACCATTCTACAATATTCTTTATTCCCCCCCTCTCTCAACACATCTAAAGTAAGAATAAAAGATTCAACGTTTCCCAGAGGACGACCCGTACTCACCTCGGTCTAGCTACACGCGACATCGTTGTAGTATAGTGGTTACACTACAAACACACAGCTTTTTCGAACCAATCAAATGGCGCCGTTGCCGGGGATCGAACCCGGGTCACCCGCGTGACAGGCGAGAATACTCACCACTATACTACAACGATGTCGCGTGTAGCTAGACCGAGGTGAGTACGGGTCGTCCTCTGGGAAACGTTGAATCTTTTATTCTTACTTTAGATGTGTTGAGAGAGAGGGGGGAATAAAGAATATTGTAGAATGGTTTCTAGATCTACGTTAAACACTAATGCAAAATATAGATCTAGATTATTTATGGATGTAGTTAATATAAGAAGGGGCTTGTAGGGTTTGTTAGGATTTAGTAGTTATGGATGATTAATTAAAAATTACTTTTTCTATCCTTTAATAGATTTGAAACTAGAACGACAGTGATGCGTGTAGATTAGGGTTTCTGGAAGGAAAAGGAATCCCACTCTTAACCCCTATCTCGATACGGAACTCCGTTGATATCTAGCCTTTACCAAAACAATCATTAATCTAATCTCTAATCGCGGTCGGGACTAACAATGAATTGTTAGCGCGCACGATTAGGATGTTAATGATTCTTTTGATAAAGTTTATAAACTTTATAAGACTTAAAAAGAGTTTAGAGATGTTCATCATCCATTAGCCTACCCTAATCCTACGAACCCTAACAAGCGGAGAATTACTCGAGCATGTTGGGAGAAAAAGAGATGGAGAGAAATTGCATAATTAAACTACGAAGAAATAGAATAAGAAAAAGAAAGCTACCTTTATTAATCAACAATATTCATTACACTTTGATTCCTTAGAAAATGATTACAAAGACTAGTTTGCTTCTCGATCTCTTCCAAGAAGGTAGACGAACAGTTGATGATCAGTCTGGATGCGTGAGCCGTCTTGGACTTCGTGATCGCGTCGACTTGATGATTTTTCCAAGAGGCTCTCAGTCTTTATTTATAGTCCCAAAGCCAGAACCTTTGCTTCCAAATATGGAAGTTAACAGCAAAGATTCACCCCCAAAAAGTGCAGCCCCTAACTCCTCTGTATTGCGGCGGATCCGCGGCCAACAGAGGGGTTTGGCCGCGGATCCGCAGCCAATGGTGGAGATCTACTCATCATCTTTATGTGGGTAGATCCTTATGACATGTGGCAATCTTTGGAAGTTTTGGAACTTGGAAATCTTCTCGTAGTTGCTGCCAGACTTGATTTCTAAGTTTTGATTTCTTAATTAGGCAGGTTTGTTTTAACAACTTGATTTCCTTGATTTTAGACCTGAAAATTCTGCACAACAACTCAAATAATATTTAGTAGACTTTGTTCTACTAGGATTTGGTCAATGATATTATTTGCATACATTTTCCTACCAAATGCTAATTATAATATATCAATACATGAAAAATAGTATTTTTACAGATAAACCCTCATATGTATGATATATTATAATAAAGACCTTTTTTAATATAGAAATGGTAGGAAAAATGTAATAACAAATGTGCAGTTTTATCAACTGAACAATGCCCTTCAAATAAAAGACCAGGAAAAGGCTAAGTATTGGAGGGAAGTCTTTATAGACTACTTCAAATCCCGTCGAACACCTGAAGATGCGTCCTCAAGACATCGGCTCATGAAACGAGCTCTGTCTTTTGCCTTCGTCAATGATACTCTGTATAAGAGATCATTTGATTCTCTGTAGCTAAGATGCCTGGGACCTGAAGAGGCAAGGAAAGTCGTCCAAGAAACTCACGACGGACTCTGCGATTCTCACCAAGCCGGGCCGAAGATGAAACTAAAGATTAAAAGGATGGGCTACTATTGGCCTGCGATGATCCAAGACTGCCTCGAATACGTGAAGCAGTGCCACTCGTGCCAGATTCACGGGGTCTTTATCCACCAACATCCAAATCCGCTACATCCAACGGTGGCTAGCTGGCCCTTCGAAATGTGAGGAACTGAGATAATCGGGCCCATTGAACCGGCATCGTCCAGAGGGCATCGGTTTATACTAGCAACAACCGATTACTTCTCCAAGTGGGCAGAAGCCGTACCACTAAGAGAGGTGAAGACGGAGAATATCCTCCATTTCTTCAAGACACACGTCATCTACCGGTTCGGCACTCCACGACGGATTATCTCCGATAACGGGCCAGCCTACAGAAGCCACAAGATCAGCCGCTTCGCACAACAGCATAATATAGACTAGAGATATTCTTCGGTCTATTATCCCCGAGCTAACGGTCTAGCTGAGGCTTTCAACAAGACCTTGACGAAGATCGTGAAAAAGACGGTGTACAAAAATAAGAAGGACTGGCACGAGAGACTGCATGAAGCTCTCTGAGCGTATCGAACTACATTCAAAACGGCCACAAACACAACGCCGTATGCATTGGTATTCGGCACAGAAGTGGTACTCCCCCTCGAAATAGAGTTACCCTCTCTACGAGTGTCGGTTCACTACGAACTAACAGACGAAGAAAATGCTCACCTTCAGCTTGAGGAGCTCGACGCCCTTGATGAAACCCGGCTCATGGCGCAACAAAACCTGGAGGCTTATAAAGAAAAGATGACGCGCTCATACGAAAGATTGACTAGGCCAAGAACATTCCGCCAAGGCGAACTCGTGCTAGTGGTCAAAAGACCTATGATCCCCAATCGTGCCAAACGGGGGAAATTCGAGCCGAACTATGAAGGCCCGTACATCATAGACAAAGTTTACCAGGGTGGAGCCTATCTACTCATGGAAATACATGGTGAAAAACCTTTCAGTCCAATAAACGGTCGCTTCCTAAAAAAAACACTATGCCTGACGAGTCACGGCCTAGGTCAACGATAGATGACGACGCCTATGTCCGCTCGCTATCTTCCTAAGCCCAAACTCTATAAGTAGTAGCCGACAAACGGACCAAAACGTCCCTAAACTAACGATGGACCACTATGTCCTAAAACTGGCTGTTGACCGAAACGTCTATAAACTACTACGGACGGCAGCATCCCAAGGCTGACAAAAAAACGATACGTCCATAAGCGAAATGGGCACGGAAGAAAACCCGAAAGGGCTCCGTGAGTAAAAACAGCAGGACTACCATCGAGTTTTGTGAAAATCCGAAAGGGTGCAATCTCGTTAAAAGACACTTGCAAGGTCCTCTCGACCCTGTAAGGAGAAACCACCTGCGTGAGATCCTTACGACTCACAAAGGAGAAACACACTTAGGGATCCCACCATTCCTAAGTAGAAATTACACTTGCGAGATCCTCACGACTCGTAAGGAGAACCCTCTTATGAGACCCTCACGACTCATAATATGAGACCCTCACGACTCATAAGATTCAAAAGCCTTAAGCTACAGGGATCTGAACCTGTTCTTAAGCCATCACAATCCCCAGATTTCCCTACAAGCAGTTCAATACTGACCCTTGTATACAATCCACGGGCGCGAATAAACATTTCCCTAACAAATTCCTACCCGCGACTAGGGATATGTTTACACAGTGGACGACCCTTGTAAGTCCTCTCGACTTATAAGGAGAAAACACTCTTGTAAGATCCTTACGATTTATAAGAGAACACACACTTAGGAATCCTCACGATTCCTAAGGAGAACACGCACCTACGAGATCCTCACGACTCGTAAGGAGAAGTACCTTTATGAGGCCCTTACGCCTCGTAAAGTCAAAAAGCTTTAGTCAACGGGATCCTAACCATGTTTGCTAAGCCATCTTTGTTCGACATCGACAGAGTCAAATGATAATTCACTCCTGACAATATCCCAGCTGTAGCGATGCTGATGCCTAAATCGGTATCAAATCCTAAACTCCCAGCGAAAAGTCAGCGAGCCATAAATGCATATGAAATAGCCGAAATGATGGGGCAACTTGCAACAAAATCAGCAAGTAAAATATATGCATACAAAATAGCCGAAATGGTTGGGCAACTCACAATAAAAAGCAGCAAGTAAAAAGAAAAAATAGCCGAAATGATTGGGCAATCGCGACTTTCGCGATATAAGAGCTAAAATGATAGAGCATCGTGGAAAGAAAAAATATATAAAATGAAACTTTTTGCCCTACAGGTGAGATCGCATCGATCCCTGTATACAATCCAGGGGCACAAACAAAAAGGGAACCATACCTTCCCACCAGGCTCCATCAGAAAGAGAGCCAAATCTCGACGGTTCACAAACAACCTAGAGACTACCTCGGAGCCATGGCAAAGTCCCTGTTCCAAATCTCGACGGTTCACAGACAACCTAGAGACTACCTCAGAGCCATGGCAAAGTCCCTGTTCCAAATCTCGACGGTTCACAGACAACTTACAGACTCACAGCAACGTTCCTCCTCATTCCAGCAGGATTCAGACGCGACAATCAACCATGGAGCCATGGCAAAGTCCCTGTTCCAAATCTCGACGATTCACAGACAGCCTAGAGACCCACTACAGCGTTCTTCCTCATTCCAGCAGGATTCAAACGCGACAATCAACCTTGGAGCCATGGCAAAGTCCCTGTTTCAAATCTCGACGGTTCACAGACAGCCTAGAGATCACCAACAGCGTTCCTCCTCATTACAGCAGGATTCAGGCGCGACAATCAACCTTTGAGCCATGGCAAAGTCCCTGTTCCAAATCTCTTTTGTTCACAGACAGCCTAGAGACCCACTACAGCGTTCCTCCTCATTCCAGCAGGATTCGGACGCGACAATCAACCTTGCAGCCATGGCAAAGTCCATGTTCCAAATCTCGACGGTTCACAGACAGCCTAGAGATCACCAACAACGTTCCTCCTCATTCCAGCAGGATTCAGACGCGACAATCAACCTTGGAGCCATGGCAAAGTCCCTGTTCCAAACCTCGACGGTTCACAGACAACCGAGAGAGCACCTCCTGGTTCCGTAGAACACGGCTAAAGTCAATCCTGACCTCGTGGGAAATGGCCAGAGCAAATCCTGGCTCCGTAGAATACGGCTAAAGTCAATCCTGACCCCGTGGAAAACGGCCAGAGCAAATCCTGGTCCCGTAGAACACGGCTAAAGTCAATCCTGACTCTGTGGGAAACAGCCAGAGCAAATCCTGGTCCTGTAGAACACGGCTAAAGTCAATCCTGACCCCGTGGGAAATGCCCAGAGCACCTCCTGGTCCCGTAGAACACGGCTAAAGTCAATCCTGACCTCGTGGGAAACGGCCAGAGCAAATCCTGGTCCTGTAGATCACGGCTAAAGTCAATCCTGACCCCGTGGGAAACGACCAGGGCAAATCCTGGTCCTGTAGAACACGGCTAAAGTCAATCCTGACCCCGTGGAAAACAGCCAGAGCAAATCCTGGCTCTGTAGAACACGGCTAAACTCAATCCTGACCCGTGGGAAACAGCCAGAGCACATCCTGGTCCAGTAGAATACGGCTAAAGTCAATCCTGACCCTGTGGGAAACGGCCATAGCAACCCCTGACACAGTGAAATGCGGATAAAGTCAACCCCTGACACCGTGAAATGCAGATAAATTCAACCCCTCCTGGCCCAGTAGAACACGGCCACAGTCAATCCTGACTCCGTGGGAAACAGCCAAAGTAAACCCTCGAACTCCCCGTCAAAGCAATGCTTTGACCCGGAAGCAGGTCAACTCATCGAACACTTATGAGTCCTCTCGACTTGTAAGGAGAAAAACTCTCTTGTGAGATCCTTACGACTCTCAAGAGAAAACGCACATAGGAATCCTCACGATTCCTAAGGAGAAAATACACCTACGGGATCCTCTCGACCTGTAGGGAGAAAATTCTTTATGAGACTCTCACGGCTCATAAAATTGAAAAGTCTTAGGTGGCAGATCCTAACCCTGTCTTCCAAGCCATCATTGTCTCGCAGAGAAGTCAAGGTAGATTTTCTACAGGCCACACTCTCCTAAGTCAAACATCGACAAGAAAGGAAACAACCACTTACAAGTCTTCTTGACTTGTAAGGAAGAAAATTCTCTCGGGAGATCCTTACGACTCTCAAGAGAAAACACACTTAGGAATCCTCACGATTCCTAAGGAGAAAATACACCTGCGAGATCCTCTTGACCTGTAGGAAGAAAATTCTTTATGAGACCCTCACGGCTCATAAAATTGAAAAGTCTTAGGCAGCAGACCTGAACCTGTTTCCTAAGCCATCGTTGCCCTGCAAAGAGTCCAAGATGGACCGTCACTTACTATCTACAGGCCACACTTGCTAAAATCGCATGGCAACGACACAGCAAAGAGAAGAAATCAACAGTAGAACAAAATGTGTAGCTTTTATTCATGAATTCAATGGAGTACAAGTTGAATCATAAGAAAGGATAAAAAAAATGGATACATGTTATTAAAAGATTACAAGTGTTCAATCTATACAAAACAGCTACTAAGAAGGAGGCGTTTTCAATAAGTCAGCAAATTGCTCGCGCACTCCTTTCAATTCCTTTTCATGGTCAGCCACTGTGGCCAGCTTCGCTTCGATGCAAGCCCTTTGCCGCAAGCATGATGAAACCTTCTCATTGACTTCCCATTGGGCAGCTTCGCGACTTTGAGTAACCCGCTCAATGGAGTCGAGCTTCCGCCTCAATACCAGCCCGTCCGAAATGCATCGCTGCAAATTGTCAAAGACGGCTCTCAGTTGCGCGGCATTCGCTTCAACTTGGGCGCGCAGCCGGGCAGATTCACCCGAAGCCTCCTCACGTTCCTTCCGCCTCAAGATCGCTTCTTGTTCAAAATGGCGGAGGAAGGACACGCTCTGCTCAACCCATGCAGCCCGCTACGAGTTCAAAGCCAACATCTCAGGAGCAGGACGCCTAAGATCAAGCTCATGCAGGCAGGCCTCAATCTTCCTGCAGTGGTTAACCCAAGACTCAACGATGCTTTCGTTATGAAAGTTCACAAGCGTCGCTGTTTACCCCAATCAGAGCAAAGCTCTGTTCAAATTCCAAGGCGGGAGATGAAGCAACGCTTCATCTTCCCCCAATCAGAGCAAAGCTCTACTTTGAAAATCTAAATGCTAATAAATGAAGCAACGCTTCAGATCCTCTGCGCTGTGCACAGGATGCCACGTGTCAGAAGTTGATGCGTCAGCACAACGCCCGAAACAGTGCGTCCAATCAGAGCAAGGCTCTTTTAAAAAAAAACAAAAAGTAAAGGAAGCAACGTCGCAGCGTGACACATGTCTGTGCAGTTGCGCAAGCACAGCTGCGCAAACGCTACGCAGCGCGACACGTGTCTGCACAACTGCGCAAGCACAACTGCGCAAGCACAGCTGCGCAAGCGCTGCGCTGCACGACACGTGTCTGCGCAGTTGCGCAAGCACAGCTGCGCAAGCGCTGCGATGCACGACACGTGTCTGCGCAGTTGCGCAAGCACAGCTGCGCTGCGCGATACGTGTCGAGCGCTGGGGCGTTTGCGCAAAACAGAATTGAAATTTTAAAGAAATCTTTTCTGTTCTTGTTAAAACAAGAAGATTTTCTTCTGTAAAACAGAAGCCCTTGGATCAAAGATCCAACGGTGGGGAAAATTCCCCAAATCACTCAGAGGAAGATCTCTTTAACAAATTTATGGGCACTATAAAAAGGACCCAGACCTCAATTCAAAGGCATCAACATTTCTTGAAAAATCAAGAGCTTCAAATAGAGAGAACTCTGAGAAAAATTTCAAGAAAAAGGTAAAAATCTTCACAAGAGAGAAGAAATTTCTTCTAATAGATCATTGATCTAAAAACCGGATCAATGATCTTCATATAATAAACAGTGCTTTGCACTTCTTATGAACCACTGGTTCTTTAAAACAAGAAAAACAAAAATAAAAAAAAATAGTGCTTTGCACTTTTATGAACCTTTGGTTCTTGAAATAAAAAGAAAAAACTTGTTTTTTCTTTGATCTAAATTAGATCAAGGAAACGAATAGTGCTTTGCACTACTTCTTATGAACCATTGGTTCTTGAATCTAAAAGATTCTTAAATCATAGTGCCTTGCACTTGCAAACTGCGCTGTTGCGCTCTTGGATTGTCGCTAAGCCACCAGAGCGCACCACGTGTCAGCAGCGCAGGCACAGCACATTAGCGCAGCGCACTGCGCTTGCACGACACGTGTCAACACTACAAGCGCTTGCGCTCTCTGATCGGCGCAAAACGCCTGATAAATGCAATGCATTTCCTAAAGGGCCAGGCCCAAGTCAAAAGTCTAAACAGACCAAAAATAATGCTATGCATTATTTAAAGGGGCAGAGCCCAATTGAGAGGTCCAATGGACCAAAACAAATGCTCTGCATTATAATAAAAAGGGCAGAGCCCAGTCAAAATGAGCATAAATGCTATGCATCATTCTAAAAAAGAGAAAGCCCAAACAAAGGTCTAACAGGCCAAATGCAAACAAAATGTGGACATTTTCAACTGGACTTAGCCCAATTTTGGCCGTAAGTCCTTAAATTAAATTGACTGAGCACGGCTGCTCTTTAAATCAATTTACGACCGGTTCGAGGGTACATCTCCGAACTCCTCTGACACCCATCGTTGTAATCCTTCAACGACGTCGGAGAGGTGACGGGTCCCGACGACCACACATCAATATGGACTGCGGGGTCCTTAAACTCGTGGACCGAAACGTCCTTAAACTAATGTTAGACCGAAACGTCCTTTAACTAATGTTGGACCGAAACGTCCTTAAACTAATGTTGGACCGAAACGTTCTTAAACTAATGTTAGACCACCACGTCTCTAAACTGGAACATAGACCACCACATCCCTAAACTGGAATTAATACGGACCACCACGTCCCTAAACTGGCAACGGACCGCAACGTCCTTAAACTACCTATGGACCACTACGTCCCTAAACTGGAACAATAGAGCCCCCAAATGCTCTTTTGCCGGATCTAAACGATCCCGTTTAAGTCGATCTTAGCCCTAAACACGGCTAACGTATCCTTAAACATTCAAATGGACTATAAAACTCCAAATCAACTTTGGTTCAAGGGTACATCTCTGAACTCCTATGACACCTGTCGTTGTAATCCTTCAACGACGTCTGAGAGGTGACGAGTCCCGATGGCCATGTATTAAATGGATCCAGACGATCCCGTTAAGTAGATCTTAATCTCAAACAGGACTAACGTATCCTTAACGAACGTTTAAGTTGATCTTAGCCTCAACACGGCTAACGTATCCTTAAACTAAAACACCAAACCCAAATCTAAGTAAATACGGATTTGGACTAATTCACGTCCTACGGGCGACGGCATAACCTAGTCTCCGTATACAATCCACGGGCAACCACAAACAAAACAAACACACACACGACACGAAGTGAAATTCTGGAGAAGGAGAAAGTGGCTACCGCGATGCGGTAGCGTAATTAACTGCAGGGGCTTGCGCCTGCAGGGAAGAGCATCCCCACAATCAAAAACCCCTCTAGCGAGGGGGAATCTGACGAAGTCCGCTACATCGGCCGCATCCGTCTAAACCTCCGATACACGGTGCCATAAATCAACTTGGCATCTTCGGAGAGGTGGACGGATAAAACCAAATAGCATCTGCCCCGAATCTCAGGCAAGACGTCCTACGTCGTCGCCCGTCTTTCGGAGGGGAACAGTCGCCAACATTGGATTAATCTCGGCAGCAAAATCTGCGGCGAATGTAGGGGCCTCCGCGTCAAGCTCCTCGATATATTCACTCAACATACACAGACTGGTCACAGCGCCTTTTGAAGATGGACGTCTAAAAAAGGGCCCTGCCGGCATTATGATGCGAGACTCGAACGGAGCTGGAGTCGGTGTGATCGCTGCAAAACAAATCATAATCAGATGTCGGCTCAAGAGATGAAGAAAATACACGAACAATAGAGTCTATTATACCGGCTGCAACAGGGGGCAGAGCTAGGAGTACCGGTAGCGCAACGATACCCCCGTCCCCTCTTTCAATTTGTAAGACTACAAGTAGTGCAGAGAAGAATTAGCAACGACATGGCTGCCCGTTAAAGAAAAGAAAGGACGTCGGTTAGAAAAGATATTCACCGGCACCAACGGGCAGACTAATCTCCGACTGGAAGGAGAAGTGCGGGTTCAGCACCTGATGCAGGTGATCAAAGAGAACTCATGCAAGATCACGATGATACATGGTCAGTACACGGAAGATACTGTCCCTAATTTAAATTAATCACAAACTCATACCTTCCAACATTCGAGAAGATATAATAGGAGACGAAAGGGCAGCAACTATCAGAGCGGCAGCTGGTGGCGCTTCTTCAGGTGTCACAACCTCAGCGCTCACCACACCTACATTCGAAAGGAACAAGATGTCATCAGAAGGGATTGCAAAACGAAAAGAATGCAGCGATCCAAGACCTACCAGACAAGTCATCAGCCAAAACGGTGACGGAAGCATCACCAAGCATCACGACTTCTTCGATCTCATTTGGTGGGATGGTTTCGCTGCCCGTAGCTTCATCCCCTGATTCCATGAGAGCCGTCGTGACACTCGCGATGCCAGGCAATGGCAGGGAATCGCAGGCGGAAAGAGCGGAAATTGGAGCAGTCCCGGACTCCTGGGAAAGAGTAGCCGCTTCGGGCTCAGTGGTTGCCGTCATCTCATCCGCCGCCTCCTCACCATGACTTGGCCCTGCAGGGTAAGATATATGAGAATCTTAAGATCAAATTCTGACAAAAGGACCCAGTGTTACGTTACCTTGGGACGTCTTTTCAATTGCTTCCCGAGTCGCGCGTACCGCCTGTCTATGAGCGGTAGACAGGGCGGCCGGAGCACCCTCTGAAGAAGTAGGGACATGGGAAGCAGCGCTCGAGCCTGCACCTACAGCCAAGACGGCGTTACGTTCTCTTGATGTACGCCTCCTGCGCTTCCTTTCCGCCTGAGCCGTGAGAGTTGATCTTCTTAGAACCTCCGTCAAGAAGACGTCATCGTCCGCGCCAGGATCTACCTCTGGAACCGTTATGGCATTCGTCATCGGTTGCTTAAGTGAAGCCTCTTTTGGCGATACTGGGGAAGCTGGCACTTTGGTAGCCGGCCTTAGAAGCCTCTCTGCACCACCCTGTGAAATCGGCACGGCACTTGGGATAACTTGGGTCGAAGTAGTCCCTGCGATAAGATGAAAAATGGGTCAGACTATCCATGAAGGAAAAGGGAATAAGGGCATAATGAGCCGAAATATACCAAGGCCCAACGAAGCGCGAAGCCTCTCTTCCTCCTTAAAAGTCTTAAGGGAAGCCGCGAGAGCCTCTTCAGTGGAAACGCCTGTTGAAGAAAAATTGTCAGTCAAAACATGATAATAAAAATGTAATGCAACAACAAAAGATACGACTGAAGATTACCTGACTCGGCGAGGGTGATCAGTCCTGCCTTGTGGCTAGCTAGTCGCTTGGAAGCTGCAATGGCAGCCTCCAGATCAGTATCATCTAGCGCCATGAATAGACCCTCGTTGGTCCCGTATTCGCTTAAGCCTTTGCTATAAGGAGCATGGGGCTCATGGCCGAGTACAACGTCTGCAGAAAGAATCGACTTCTTCTTCTTCTGCGAGCGAGTACCGGCCGCCGGTAACACGAGCTTGCGTTTAGTGGGCAACTTCGGACTGCGAGTCCCTATCTCCGCACCCAAACCGGACTCAGGAGACGCCGCAGCGACCACTTCAACGGGAGCACGTGGTAGCGACAGCTCAGGTATATCACGCGGTATCACAGCCGCAGCAGCTTCCCTCAACGGAGGACGGACAATGGTGCGTCGTTTCAAGGGAATGGCGGGGTTATCAGCCGGGGCGGTGCCCTTGCGATCAAGCAGCAATCGCTTTTCTTCCCTAATGACGGCGCCCATCGAATATTGATACCACTCCACATACACGTTCAGGGCCTTCGGAACACAGCTCGGTTCACTGATGAAGAAATTGGACCCTGTGTTTAGGCGCATAAAATGATGCAACGCGCTTCGGATACCCTCTTCAGTAGCAGCCGGTTCTGCCAAGAAAGCCTCAAGCGGGATGCCCTGATTATACCTTAACTGCTGGGCGAAATGATGCGGGTTGTATCTCATGAACAACGCCGCATCATTCTGCCTAATTACGAGAAAGCCCGGCCTGATGGAGTATAGATGAAGAATCTCCCGAGCTTTCAAGACAGAGGCCCCGTCTTTAAAAATGTCCTGCAATGGCAGCACCATTTTGGCGGATTCCTGGCCGACGGTCAAAATTTTATCGGTGAAGGGCATGCCATCTCTAACCGTGCGCGGACGAAGGAGCAAGCCCCTAACTTCCCGCGGTGTCGGGTTTACAATGGATGCGTCGACTAGCCGCATGATCCGATGGAACTTACACTTATCATAGAAGCAAGGCCTTCTGTGGATACCGAAGACGCCAAGCACGTGCAACTCGAGCCACGAGGTGAAATAATGCATCAAGAAGTTTGCAGGCTGCACCCCTGGTTCAGTAGTATCCGCTGCCAAGCAGAGGCCGTGATACAAATGGGCTAACCCAGCGATCCCGACGGCCACTTGCATCCCAGCAACCATTCGATGCGCTGGGTAGAAGACGGACGGCCTCATACGGCGAGGGTGCATCGGAAGCGCAAACCAGCTCAGCCATAACCCGAGAAACCCCAAAAAGAACGTTTCTTCGTCGATCCCAAGAGCTGCCAGCTCTGCAAAAGGGACGATCGGGGTGCCGGGGAGAAAGAAACTCTTCTGATCCGCCTCCGCCGTCGGCAGGTTGCCCAAACCTAAGCCAAAAGGATCGTCAAGTTTGGCGAACTTCGCGGCTTCCTTCGACAGTACTTCCGAGCGGAGAAAACGAGCGATAAAATCCGTAAAATTAACCCCACGACCATCGGATTCGAGAAAAAGGTTCTCATGGATATTCGGCACCTTTATCAAACTTGGGAATTGGTGTTGACTAGCGTTTCCGGGGTAAGACCCATTACCACTGATTTGGTGGCAAAAATGTATTCATCTGAAAGAAGCAGCTCCTCGTAATGTTCTCCCCTAACGGGTAAACCAGAGATCTCAGCAAATTCCTCCAAAGAAATGGAGACTTTTCGATCCAATAAGAGGAAGGTGTGGGTCGGAATGTTCCATTACTCCAGAAATGCCTTGACCCACCATGTAGGAGGTGTGGAATACTGGAACAAAGAAGTATAGATCGCAGGGTACAATCCGAGCCTTAGCAGCTGTGACTTCTTCGCCGATAAGATGTATCGGGCCCACTGCAGATATCCGGCTGGATGACGGGGAGTTAGTCCTATGTTGTATGGCTGTCCCCAAGGGCGCGACTCGTCCTGACATATGCGCCGCCCTAGAGTGTCCAAATCCACCGGCGGCTGCACGGGTATTGCGGCCATAGAAGGCCGAAGGAGACCCTCTGAAGTCCAATTCACCTCCTCCACAGCATAGTTTATCAGGGGTGCATCTGCATAATGGATCGCCGAAATAGGATCCGAAAGTGCCGCGCAAGAAAAACTCTGACGACCTTTGATGATTTGGTTGTACCATGTTCCCCACAAATGGAGATTCTTCCGCTCTGGGTCGTGATCCTTAATCAGTGCAAAGACTTCCCTGTCTACGGGCGCTTCGGGAAATCCGCCTTCCGAACGGACGAACGGGAAGGAAGTGTCGAAAGACATAGTACCTGCGCGGAAAAGAACAAATCTTCAGCCGCCAATGCTACAGTTTAAGTTCTATCACTAGGTACTTTAAATCCGTACCGCACTGCAATGCAGTGAAAAGGGACCAAAGGGGACCCACATAATCTAGATGACAGTTCATCGTTAATAAAACAGTCTCATCATTTGATTAGACTATCATTAAATGAGGAAATCCTCAAAAGATTCTCATTCAATGAGAACCCCTCGGGCCAAGGAGTAAATCTCCCCTTTAGAGCAGCGCTCTGTGACAGAGTGACATCTGTCAACTCTGATGATGATAGGAATAAAAATTCCTCAAGAGCCTTGCTCTGTAAAAATGATGGAATAACCCATCAGAAAATTTAAAATAAAATTTTTAATGAATTAAAATTCCATGATCTTCAAGATCCATGAACAAACTCTTAAGAGTTCTTTATGAAAGATTAATAAATCTACATGATTTGAAAAGAGCAAAACTCTATTAATGGGTTAACAAACTCCAAGAAAGATCTCTTTAGATCTATGATTTCAAGAGAGCAAAGCTCTGTTAATAAAACCCTAAAAAGGGTTTTTTTTAGATCGAAGATCTATGAAGAGCAAAGCTCTGTTAATAGATGAAACCCTAGATTATTAAATAATCCTTTAAAAGATTTAATCTTTACCTAAATTTTGACAGAGTTCTGTCCTTAAGAAAGTTCTTAAAACAGAGAGCTATACTCTAAAATAGAATTAATTCTCAGGAAAAAACAAGGAAGAAGATGAACAGAAATCATCTCAAGAGCCAAGGGTCCTATTTATAGGCACTGAGATGTCGTTTTAACTTCTGAGTTGATCCAAGGGAGCAGATGCTGCCACCGCTGCACTCACATGTAGGCCACGTGAACGCAACGGTGGGGGGTATTTGTTTCCCCTAATCAGAGCAAAACTCTGTTCAAATTTCAAATTTTGAAATGAAGCAACGCTTCATAGCAGCGCCAAGTGCGCTGCGCCCTAAGTAGTGCACCACGTGCAAAGTATGGGTGCGCTAGCACTAAGAGCGTTGCACTCTAAGCAGCGCACCACGTACAAAGCACGAGTGCGCTAGCGCTAGAACTAAATGTTCTCCACCGTTGGATCAAAGATCCAACGAACATGATTAAAAATCATCAATTAACCAGAATAAAATTCTGTTAAGGAGAGATTCCTCAAAATCTTTCCGAACAAAAAGATTGTGCTCTATAAATCAGAGCACCGTTGGATCAATGATCCAAAGGTGATTAAAAATCACCAAAATTACAGAATAAATTCTGTATGGGGAAAGATTTCCCAACCTTATTAAAAACAAGAAAATTGTCTTCTGTAAATCAGAAGCCCTTGGATCAAAGATCCAACAGTGGGGAAATCCCCAAATCAATTGGAGAAAAGATCTCCTTAACCGATTGAACAAATCAGCTCGCCCTATATAAAGGCCCCAAGACTTCAAGTCTCAATATACAGAGAAAAAAGGAGAATACAGAGAAACAAATAGAGGAACCCCCTATAAACTTTGAGAAATCTCAGAAAGAAGAGCAAGCTCTCGGTAGAAGAAGAAAATTTTCTTCAAGGTAAAAAGAACAGAAAGACGAAATCGTCTCATATAAAAAAAAGAATTTACTTCTTTTTCTAAGATCATAGATCTATAAGACCAAAGTCTTTCACAAAGAGATCAAAGGATCTCATCATAAAAAAATAAGAAGAAGAACATAATTCTTCTCACAGATCATAGATCTATAAGACTAAGGTCTTTTACAAAAAGAAATCATGAACACCTCATTATAAAAAAGGGGGAGAATAATTCAATTCTCTTAGGACCACAGATCCATAAAGGCAAAACCTTTCACCAAAATAAGAGATTGAAACATCTCCTATAAAATAAGAACTTTGTTCTTAGAACTCTAAGACAAAGTCTCTTATAAACGATAATTTATTTCTCAGATCATAAAGCTGATCAAATAGCGCTTTGCGCTCATAAATTAGCGCTTTGCGCTCTTGGACTGGCGCTCAGCGCCAAGCGCACCACGTGCTCCTCATGTATACGCCACTTAACAGCTAGCGCTTTGCGCTCTTGGACTGGCGCTCTGCGCCAAGCGCACCACGCGCTCCTCATGTGTATGCCACTTAACAGCTAGCGCTTTGCGCTCTTGGACTGGCGCTCAGTGCCAAGCGCACCAAGCGCTCCTCACGTGTGCGCCACTTAACAGCTAGCGCTTTGCGCTCTTGGACTGGCACTCAGCGCCAAGCGCACCACGTGCTCCTTACATGTGCGCCACTTAACAGATAGCGCTTTACGCTCATGGACTGGCGCTCAGCGCCAAGCGCACCACGTGCACCTCACGTGTGCGCCACTGAACAAATAGCGCTTTGCGCTCATAAACTAGCGCTTTGCGCTCATTGACTAGTGCCAAGCGCGCCACGTGCTCCTCACGTGTGCGCTAAAAGAACATAAACTGTTCTATAAATAAATTCCAGAGCTATGATGAATGCTCAGCATTTAGTAAAAGACAAAAATATTTTCAGAACTCAAATCAATGCTCAGTATTGTCAAATGTTTAACATTTTAATTGAGTGGGCTGAGCCCAATTTGGCCATAAATCCCTCACTCGGATTAATTGAGCCCATGTGCTCATAAATCTCAGATCTTAGTCCTAATTGGATTACAGATCTCCCAACCAAAATTGGTTCAAGGGTACATCTCTGCACTCCTCTGATATATGTCGCTGTAATCCTTCAACGTCTTCAGAGAGGTGATGGGTCCCGACAACCAAACATCCCTCGGACTGTGGGGTCCTTAAACCCATAGACTATGATGTCCTTAACCTCGGACCGTGGGGTCCTTAAGCCCATGGACTATGATGTCCTTAACCTCGGACCGTGGGGTCCTTAAGCCCATGGACTATGATGTCCTTAACCTCGGACTGTGGGGTCCCTAAGCCCATGGACTATGATGTCCTTAACCTCGGACCGTGGGGTCCTTAAGCCCATGGACTATGATGTCCTTAACCTCAGACTGTGGGGTCCTTAAGCCCATAGACTATGATGTCCTTAACCTTGGACCGTAATGTCCTTAAACTAATAATAGACCGCAATGTCCCTAAACTAAACAATAGAGCTAAAATGCTCTCTTGTCGGATCTAAATGATCCCGTTAAGTTGATCTTAGTCTAAAATTGGACTAACGTATTCTTAACAAACGTTTAAGTTGATCTTAGTCTCAAATGAGACTAACGTATTCTTAAACCCAACCCCAAACCCAAATCTAAGAAGATACGGATGTGGACTAATCCACACCCTACGGGCGACAACATAAATTAGTCTCCGTATACAATCCACGGGCAACCAAAAACAAAACAAGCACACACGACACGAAGTGACCATCTGGAGAAGGAGAAAGTGGTTACCGCGATGCGGTAGCGTAATTAACTGTAGGAGCTTGTGCCTGCAGGGAAGAGTGTCCCCACAATCAAAAACCCTTCAATGAGGGGGAATCTGACGAAGTCTGCTACATCGGTCACATCCGTTTAAACCTTCGATATATGGTGTCATAAATCAAATTGACATTTTCGGAGAGGTGGACGGATAGCACCAAATAGCATCTGCCCTCGAAGTTCAGGCCGGACGTCCCAACGTCCCGGTCGCGTCTTTCGGCGGAGAACAACAGCCCTCTTCAAGAGGCCACCAAGCAACTTCCTGCTCAATCCATCCATAGTAGGCAACTCTATGCCCTCCCGCGCTTAGGATCCAAGCCCTCACCAAGAGGCAACCGAGCATCTTCCCTGCTCGGTGCATCCTTGGCTGGTAATCTCTTACCCAACGACGCCAAAGATCAAAACCCTCACCAAGAGGCAGCCGAGCAGCAACCCTGCTCGGTCCATCCTTAGCAGGCAACTCCATGCCCTCCCGCGCTAAGGATCCATGCCCTCACCAAGAGGCCATCGAGCAGCTTCCTTGCTCGGTCCATCGTTAGCAAGGCGACTTCATACACGTCCTTACTAAGCGATCCCCAGCTCAACTTCGGGGCCATGGAGATACCGACCTTGCACCGATCTTTGCACACTTTGCAAATGGTTGAATTCAACTTGACGTGCGATCTCTAGATGAAAAACCGATCTCCGGTCTAACGCGTCAAGAAAGCAGCACCGCGCAAATAATTTTTTTTACAACAAACAAAGGGAAAATGTGTACGCAAAGAACACTGCAAAAAGATTTTATTCACAAAGTCAGAAGTCTTTACAGAGGTATTATGGGCTCCCCAGCCTTACAAAAACGCCCGGAGGCTTACAAAATTTCAGCGCAAAAGAAAATAAGGATGCGAGGAGATTCACGCCTCGGGGCCGGGGAGAACCTTGATGAGCTCCGCATCCACCACCACAACCGGGGTGGCGTCTTGAAGGTCGGCGCCCATCGCAGGAGCCTCGGCGCTGGGAGCTGGAGCGACCGACTTCTCCCCAGCGCTCCCACCAGAGGCCTTTCCCCCTGCAACGCTTCCGGGGGCATCCCCTGCGCCTCGTCCCTGAGAAGGTACTCACCCCGAAGCTCACCGTCCAGAAACTCGGGCATCAGGGCCTTGACGGAGTCGAGGGCCTCATGCCAAACGAGGGCAGCGGCTTGAGCTAGGTCGACATAGAACCGGTCCGACTTTTGGTAGTTCTCCACCGCCTTCGACGCTCGGAGGTCGGCACACCTCGCTCCTTCCTTTTCCGCCTCGCTCTCCATCCGGAGGGTGTTCGCCATCTTCTTCAGGGTGGCGACAAGAACACTGGAATATTCCAACTTAGCCTCGGCGGTGTGGGCGGCCTCTCGGCAGCTGGCGATCTCCCGATCCCTGGCCGCCAACCGATCTTCGAGGGCGGCGACCCTCTCCATCACCGCTTGCATCTCCAGCCTAGAGCTCTCTTCCTATGAGGAGAGCTTGCCCGCGGCCTGCATCGCCGGGACAATTTCCCCGTCCTCCATGTTGACGACAAGGGCGCGGTGCTGGAGGACCTGAAGAAAACAAAGGGGGGTCAAAAAGTGAAGGGGGCACCCAACCATGTGAACCAAAATACTGAATAAAGACCCGAGTGATGTGCGAACACTGACCTGCACGGCCTTCTGGGCTATGGCCTCCATCTGGGCCCGGTGGGTCCCCCGAGGGATTCTGCCTCCGGCCGACCTCTCCATCTACGAAAGCAAGCTATCGACAACGGAAATCCCCGAGGGCACCTCAAAGTGAAGCTCCCCTTCGTCGACGACGATCGGGGAAGCCGAGGAATGGGGCACCGTCCCCTGGTACATCTTGAGGAGAGACGCAGGAGAACCGGTCTCGCTTCCCACCTCCATAGCCCAGGGCTCCTACTCCCGAACGCGTTTTCGGCTCAGCGCATGGCTGGACTCCGGGGCCCGGGGCGCGCTTGAGCGCCTGGATGGAGCGGACGCCAGTGGAGCCGGAGCCGACGACGGGCGAGAAGGGCCGACGCCTTCGGTCTTCTTCCCCTTCTTCTGTTCGACCAGGGCTGCCCGAAATTTGCTTAGGTCCATGGTTTCTGCATAAGACGAAAATACAAAGAAGGAGTCAGCAATGCCAGAAAAAGTGGAAGAATACACAAGTCTAAACAGGTCATCCAAAAACTCCTAACTTACTCGCGAACTGGGCAGGGTTGAGCCCAGCCCAACTAAGGGCCTGCTCAGACAGCAGCATATCGGCCCGGGGGAGGGGCTCCCATTCCACCACCGCCACCGTGTCGGGATCATTCGCCTGCCTCAACCGCGGGCGGTCGGCTCTATGCCACTAGACGGGCACAGGCCAATCCTCACCCTCGGGTGGCCCAACAAAACGAAACTTCTTCTTCCATTCATAGATGGAAGAAGGTACTACGATGACCCCCGACCCAGCAGCACCTCTGTCACTCCCCGCTTCCCAGTATATGGGCAGAGGACGTGACGAGGTCGCTACGTATTTACTCAGAAGTAAATACGCTAAGCATATCTAAGCAATATAAGTAAAATGTACAAGAGACAGGATGTAAATAAACAGCAACTTTATTTATTAACATTCTTTTTACAATACATCTGAAAAGTAACTACATGGAATGGAAAGTAATGCCTAAATAGTGGCATAACAGAAATGGAAAATACAAAATGTAAATGTGTACAGGTAACTAGAGCTCCGGGTCGAAGGCTAGCTGATCCAAGTCCTCAAAGGTGGGATCGATCTCCTGAAGGTCTGAATCACTTGACGACATTCCAAAGAAAAGAAAGAGAATATCGTCAGCGAACAAATTGCTCGGTAAGTCCCGTAAATAGACAAGAATGAAATAGACAGAATAGAGAGTATATTGTTGTATTTAGTGTTAACGTTGTTGTTTGTAGCTTTGTATAGAAGAGGCCAGTGTATACGAGAGGAGTCTCACTAGACCATAGACTACGGTATACGGAGTACAATGAACCGTTCAGCCACGGTACAACGGCAATTGAATTCAGGTTAGGTGTCTTTATGGTTTGCTGTCTTGTGCCACTTCTTACACCTTCCGTACCAATAAACCCCGCGATGACTTGATTGTATTATTTGTATTGTATGAATTGTATATTGTATATATATGGATGACTTGCCGAAACTATGATATCAGTAATGGAATGGATATAATGGATGATCATACAAATGGAATATATCCATGGTTCGGTTCGGTCAAGTTGTATAGATTGAATAGATTGAATATATGGATTCATGTTGAATTGTAGTTTGATACTTGAATCATATTCAAGTCAGATTGATTATATTAAGACTCAGTCTGAGTCAGACAATTAGAAAAGAAATTGAATCCGGAATTATGTTTTGGTGCTATCGGTAACTGCTGCACATGGACGGCAGGATTTGTGTCTTTTTCAAAGACAATTACCGTGTTGATAACACCGTTTGTTAAGTTGTCTACCTTAAATAGGTAAGCACCCATATCTCCGGCTCCATGAGACTCAAGAGACCGGTCCCGCTTAAACCTATGTTTACTAGGGTCCTTTTTGTAATTTAGTATAACTTGAGGGGGTTTTATGTAAAAATAATTTTGTATAATTTTTCAAAATACACCACAATTGTTTCATTATCGTCTTTAGAGTTTCCATGGATGTATATTTTATCAATGTGACATTTCTAATGAATAAAACCTAATTTCATAATATATGGTATTTATTCGTAATATTGGAATTGTATGGTATTTTCTTATAAATGGAATGTTTTTCTTGAATTTTGGAAATGTGGAATATTATAAATATTAAAAATAGATATTTTGATATTAATTACATATATATTTATTTATTAAAAATTTAAGTTTTATTTATAATAGAAATCATATTTTCTAAAGAAAATTGTATTTTAAATCTTTCGAAATCGTATGCTCCTTACGGAGGTCTGCATCTCACTCGACTAAGCCAGAGGATATGCGATAATCCGCACTATCCCGAACGGGTTCCCTAAAATGGGTTGTAGAGGCGCATTTGCAAAGATTTGTTAAAATACATATCTTGTAGAAAAATATTTTTTTTATAAGTCGGAGGTAGTTATGTGCAAAATCGTATTTTTCCCAAATCTATGTTCCCAAATTCTATCGTGCTATGTTACATATGAGTGTTGTGAGGAGGTAGGTCATTACCTCATGAGCTATCTATAGGTATAACAAGGAATTATGATGATTTATGTCGAAACTAAACTATATGGTATTTTTCTGAAAAAGTATAATAAAAGTTATAAAAATGATTAGTTTGATGTGAAACTTGTTCTATTAAGTTTTTTAATGTTTATTAGTCAACATATAAGAGTATGGTTTTATTTTGTTAAGGAAAAATGTAGTTTTTAAAGAAAACCGAATCGAAAGTCGGACTAACTCCGCTTCCGTCGGGTTTTAGTTTTGAATGTTTTAGAAAAGAGAAAAGAAGAAGAATTAGGGACTTACTGGTTATTAGACTAGAGTAGAGAAGGAGGAAAAGGTAGGAGGTGTCGGTACGTCGTTTCGCCGTCGGAATCTTCTCGAATTGTCCTCGGAAGTTCGTCGGTGGTTCACTCTTTGCTAACTCCACTTGCACACAAAAAGACTTGGGAATTTTCTTGAGAGTTTGGGCAGGGATTTGGGAGTGAGGAGGGGTGATTTTAGGTGTGATATTAATAGGAAAAATTAGGTTTTAGGGTAATGAAAGGGTGTATTAAAATGGATTAAATGGGTGTTTTAATTTACTCTGTAAATGTAGAGGGAATTTAAATAATACAGTGGTTATGGGGTAGGCCAAAGGTTGCAGAGGATTCAAGAAAAATTGGGTTTCGACTAAGTCGGACCGGCGCTGCCGGCCGTTTCGACCGTGTCGCCGGCCCGAGTCGGCCGACTCGGGCCGTGTCTTCTTGCCACGTGTCCCCGTCGCTTCGTCTTGACTCATGGACCCGTTTGTTTATTCTGTAACTTACCCTATTACGTGTAGACTCTTGGGCTTCTAAAAGATTAAAATAAATTAAAATAAAAATAATGTGTGGCTGATGGGATTTGAACTCTGGTGCTTTGGTTCAGCAGTGCAACGTCTTACCAGTGAGATACAAGCTCCTCCTTGCTGTTCAAAAGCAAAACAAATTTATAACTTATGCTCAGGCTCAAGTACCCCTTTTTGTATTTTTGAAAAAATTGTACAAAAAATTTAGGGTTGTTACATTCTACCCTCCTTATAAAAATTTCGTACTTGAAATTTGTAAAAGGAAAGTGTAACGGATTCACGGAAAGTTTAGTGATAGAACTATTGATAGTGTATGAAAAATATGTGAGAGAATGAAAGAATGCGAGAGATTTGAAAGGAGTTGAGGAAATTGCCAGGTTTACCTTGGTCTGCGGCTTCTGCTTCTTCGGCCGCTAAAAGGAAAACCTGACGCCGTGGTACATTCCTCCTAACTGGAGGCACATTCCTCTGTTCTTGGGGCATGTTTCTCTGCCCTCGATGTATGTTCCTCAGAGCCTGATGGAATTGGCGAGTAGGCTGTGCAGGTGGTGGAGCTGTGAGTGCAAGACGAGGTGCAGGAGCCTGGATAGCTGGCCTCTGTGGATGGTTGGTGTGTGTGGGAGCTGAGTTGCGTCTATAAGGACAGGTACCAATTCTGTGATTGGAAGCGCCACAAACTAAGCACAGGCCTTTTGCACGCCTACAGTCCTTCCACAAGTGTCCTTCCCTCTTGCAAAAGAATCAAAAGTCGGGACTTGGCCGATTATTGGCTTCTTCTAGTCTTCTGAGTTCAATAGTTGGCCTGGAAAAGGCTCCTCCTGTCATATGATTGGCAGGGCGCTTCACTCCGGCAGATTGAGGTCTGTCCTTTCTCTTTACTACTGCCTCGTATCTTCGGGCAGCCTTCAAAGCCAAATCATGGGTTAGGAAATCCCCTGTAGCTAGAGCAGCTTGGATTTCCGGGTCCAACCCTTACTGAAATCTTCTAGCCCTGATCTCAGCAGTCGGTATGAGATGGGCCGCAAACCTGTTACGGTCTTGTGTTATCTGTGTAGTATGTGATATAAAATCGAACTTGAGACATAGCTTACCTGCTGAGCATGGTAAACTAAGTATCATATTCATTTACTGACTTGGTCCACATTGAACCTTGTTGCAGATGGATGAACTGCTGTTCCATGTCGAACCTGGCAGTCTCAGGGAAGTACTTTGCGTCGAACATGTCACGGAAAGTCTTCCATTCGATGGGTTGATCAAGACGGCTTTCTTTCGCCTTCCACCAAACCCGTGCATTGTCCGTGAGCTGCAACTTCGCAACTCGGACCCAAGCTATCTTTGACACTTGTGCCGCTGCCAGATCATCTTCAACGCTTTGAGCTCATTCCTCCGCTTTCAGAGGGCTCTCCTTTCCCGAAAAGTTCTTAGGGTGCAGTGCCCGGAATTGCTTCACTCCGGGTGCTTCCGCTTCTGTACGGTTCAAGAGAATAGCAGTCTGCTGCTGCTGTCCTTCTAAGAGGCTGTGGATTGCCTCAAGCAAAACCGTCTGCTCGTTGATCGGAGCAGCGACGGCAGGTGTGAGTGGTAGTGGTGGGGGAGTGTTGTTGACATTCGTGCTGGTGTTGTTTGGGGAATCCATAATCTTGAAAGAAAATTTTGGTTTAGGATAGATTCAAAGTATATAAGATTCAAGAAATGCGAATTGTAAAGATTGTTTTTAGTTGCTGGTTCTTGTGTTATATTGCTTAGGTTGTCCACGCAGAGCTGAACTGCATGGTAGGGTTCCATACAGCTTTGACCTGCATGGGCCGCCAACAAAACTTGCCACGCCTCGCTTCTCAGTATACGGGCAGAGGACGTGACGAGGCCGTTACTTATTTACTCAGAAGTAAACACGCTAAGCGTATCTAAGCAATATAAGTAAAATGCACAAGAGACGGGATGTAAATAAATGGCAATTTTATTTATTAACATTCCTTTTACAATACATCTGAAAAGTAACTATATGGAATGAAAGCGATGCCTAAACAGTGGCATAACAGAAATGAAAAATACAGAATGTAAATGTGTACAAGTAACTAGAGCTCCGGGTCGAAGGCTAGCTGATCCAAGTCCTCGAAAGTGGGCTCGATCTCCTGAAGGTCCGAATCACCTGACGGCATTCCAAAGAAAAGAAAAAGAATGTCGTCGGCGAACAAATCGCTCGGTAAGTCCCGTAAATAGACAAGAATGGAATAGAAAGAATAGAGAGTATATGATTATAATGTTGTATTTAATGTTAACGCTGTTGTTTGTAGCTGGGTGTAGAAGAGGCCAGTGTATACGAGAGGATTCTCACTAGACCAGAGACTATGGTATACGGAGTACAAGGAACCGTTCAGCCACGGTACAATGGCAATTGAATTCAGGTTAGGTGTCTTTATGGTTGTTGTCTCGTGTCACTTCTAACACCTTCCGTACCAATCTACCCCTTATAAACCCCGCGATGTCTTGATAGTATTATTTGTATTATATGAATTGTATATTGTATATAGATGGATAACTTGCCGAAACCATGATATCGGTAATGGAACGGATACAATGGATGATCATACAAATGGAATATATCAATGGTTCGGTTCGGTGAAGTTATATAGATTGAATAGATTGAATATATGGATTCACGAATTCATGTTGAATTGTAGTTTGATAATTGAATCATATTCAAGTCAGATTGATTATATTAAGACTCGGTCTGAGTCAAACAATTAGAAAAGAAATTGAATCCGGAATTATGTTTTGGTGTTATCGGTAACTGCTGCACATGGACGGCAGGATTTGTGTCTTTTTCAAAGACAATTACCGTGTTGATAACACCGTTTGTTAAGTTGTCTACCTTAAACAGGCAAGCACCCATATCTCCGGCTCCCTGAGGCTCAAGAGACTGGTCCCGCTTAAACCTATGTTTACTAGCGTCCTTATTGTAATTTAGTACAACTTGATGGGGTTTTATGTAAAAATATTTTTGTATAATTTTCAAAATACACCTCAAGTATTTTTTTATCGTCTTTAGAGTTTTCATGGATGTATATTTTATCAATGTCACATTTCTAATGAATAAAACCTAATTTCATAATATATGGTATTTATTCGTAATATTGGAATTGTATGGTATTTTCTTGTAAATGGAATATTTTTCTTGAATTTTGGAAATGTGGAATATTATAAATATTAAAAATAGATATTTTGATATTAATTATATATATATTTATTTATTAAAAATTTAAGTTTTATTTATAATAGAAATCACATTTTGTAAAGAAAATTGTATTTTAAATCTTTCGAGATCGTATGCTCCTTGCGGAGGTCTGCATCTCACTCTACTAAGCCCGAGAATGTGCGCTAATCCGCACCATCCCGAACGGGTTTCCCGAAATGGGATGTAGATGCGCATTTGCAAAGATTTGTTAAAATACGCATCTTGTAGAAAAATGTTTTTTTATAAGTCGGAGGTAGTTATGTGCAAAATCGTATTTTTTCCAAATCTATGTCCCAAAATTCCATTGTGCTATGTTACATATGAGTGTTGTGAGGAGGTAGGTCATTATCTCATGAGCTATCTATAGGTATAATAAGGAATTATGATGGTTTATGTCGAAACTAAACTATATGGTATTTTTCTGAAAAAGTATAATAAAAGTTACAGAAATGATTAGTTTGATGTGCAACTTGTTCTATTAAGTTTGTTAATATTTATTAGTCAACATATAAGAGTATGGTTTTATTTTGTTAAGGAAAAGTGTAGTTTTTAAAGAAAACCGAATCGGAAGTCGGACTAACTCCGGTTCCGTCGGATTTTAGTTTTGAATGTTTTAGAAAAGAGGAATGAAGAAGGATTTGGGACTTACTGGTTATTAGACTAGAGGAGAGAAGGATGAAAAGGTAGGAGGTGCCGGTGCGTCGTTTCGTCGTCGGAATCTTTTCGGATTGTCGTCGGAAGTTCGTCGGCGCTTCGCCCTTTGCTAACTCCATTTACACACAAAAAGTCTTGAGAATTTTCTTGAGAGTTTGGGCAGGTATTTGGGAGTGAGGAGGGGTGATTTTAGGTGTGATATTTATAAGAAAAATTAGGGTTTAGGGCAATGAAAGGGTGTATTAAAATGGATTAAATGGGTGTTTTAATTTGCTTTGTAAATGTGCAGGGAATTTAAATAATACAGGGGTTATAGGGTGGGCCAAAGGTTGCAGAGGATTCAAGAAAAATTGGGTTTCAACTGAGTCGGACCGGCGCCGCCGGCCGATTCAACCGAGTCGCCGGCCCGTGTTCATATCATAATTTTGCATTAATATATTCCCCATTCTTATTCATTTTACAAATAAACAGATGCTTTTGATCCATGTCTGCTTCATAGTTGCAGGTTACAGGTTCTCGGAACAAAACAGTGAAAATGATGAAAAGACGATACAAAAGTGAGACTACGACCAACAAATGGAAGAATCTTGATCATGCCTACAGTTTGAGGGACAAATGAAGATAAATGAACAAGTTCACAAAGTACAAAGGCAGCACAAGGTTCAAGACTTCGACACGAAGCAAAGGGTAAAAGTCCACGACATTATGCACTGTGGAAATCTGGAAGAGACTAGAAGACATTCTGAAGAACCAAGGGAAGAAAAATCAAGTAAAATGCAACTTGAGAATTACCAGAGAAACAGAGCCCAGAAGCTTCCAATATGGCCGCGGATCCGTGGCCAAACAGGGCTTTTGGCCGCGGTTCCGCGGCCATGATGAGCACGTGTCGGTGCATATTGTGACGGTGTGGCGGTGCGTTGACTAGGCTTCTTAGGGTAATTTTGTAAATGCAGATAGGGATCGGATGTAACCCTAGGGTTTCTATGATCTATAAATAGAAACCCTAAAGCTCTTTTTGGAGCATGCCTCTTTTTGTTTATCAAATTCAGAAATTTAAATCGATGTAATGTTTTAAAGAGTGCATCGAATAAAGTAAGTAGTTTTTTTTACCATGCCCTACTTAATTTTCTTTCCTGCCCTAGTATAGATTTTCTTTATCTGCCCTAGTTATAACTTTTATTTAATTGCCGTAGTTTAGATAATTAGGTTATTAAATTAAAACCATAAAAAAATGTCTCTTTTTATCAATTTCCTAATGAGTGAATAGTTCCTCACTTGTTAGGGTTAGGAATAGGAAATGTTTGAGAGATGAAAATCTCTCACCCCTTTCTTGCCCATTCAACATTTTAAATAGGACTCCATGCATACATACACACACCGCTCACTACGGCACCCTATCCCACGAGGCAGCGGTGATACCGTAGTTTAAAAGACCGGTTGTGTATGTTTTCCATGGAGGTTAGGGTAAGAATTAAGAAAGGACGGACAAGGACCTAGAGGTAGAAACATAGTTTCTTCCCGATCGTGCTAATCCCCTTTATTAATTATTACCATAACACCTAAATAGATCTTAATTAGGGCATTGAAAGCGGTAAGAAATATTGAATTTTCAAACTTAACCTAAACCTAACCTTAGCAAGGTTTTAATCCTAGTCTAAATCAATCTTAGTTTTTAGTGATAATCAATCCAACCCTAATTGGAATTAATTCGTTAGAACAAATAGAAAATACACAAAATCCCTATGGACCGATCCGTACTCACCGGCTAGCTACCAAGCGACGCCGTTCTTGATTGTGGTTAACATTCTTTGATTCATCTTTTAAAAGCGAAAGCGCACATAAAACCTCTTTCAATCAAATGGCGCTGTTGCCGGGGATGGCGTAGTTATTTTCTTTTTGCAATTTCAGGTTAATATAAAAATTGAAAAATAATAAAAAACTGAAAAATATAAAAAATAAAAAATAAATTTACCATCTTGTTATTCTTTGAAGGGTTTTCTTTTGAATTGTGCAGTATCGAAGAACAGATTCATATCTGGAAAAATCCACGGAGCAAAACAGCAAACTGCAGATCTGAACAAGCAGAGGATAATCAGAACATAAAACAGAAAAGATTTGGGGATCTGAACCAATGATTTGACCGCGGAACCGCGGTCAAAGGCAACATTTCGCCGCGGAACCGCGGCGCCGTGCTGACGTCATCATCTGAAATTTTCTCTGTAAGCTTTCTTTTCTCTTCTGAACCCCCTTATCTCCTCTAAAAAATTTTCCTGCAGGGTTCTTTGCGCAAAAACTTCTCCCCTTCTCCAATAACTTGATCTTGTGCAGGATTCTTTGCGCCGCAATAAAAAATTTGTTTGCAAGTGTCTGATTGTGTTTACTGCTTTGCATCTTTAAAATTGACTTTAAGGGGCTTTTACACCAATCCAGATTGGGTGAGGATTTCATTATCCTTTCTAGGACCCCAAAAATCACATAAAGCATATTGCATTGACCATCGGGTTAAATTAAAAAAAAATTAGACTCGGCCTTAAGGACTGTCGCGCTCAATAGGACAAAGGAATAATTGTAGGCATCGATCATTTATCTAAACCAGACTTTGTGGTGCCTAGACTAGACAGGTAGGGAAAGGTAACTTTAAAAGGCCCGTCTCACGGTGATTCGTGAGCGGATCACTCCTTTCTCTACTTGTGCTTACCTGGCCACAATTGGCGGTGAAGAGGCGGTGAAGAGGTCCTCACAATTTGCCCTTTGGAACAGTTAGGAGCAGTCTAGTTGGCCTAGGTGACCCTAGATCTAGGCTTGATTGTGCATTTTGTGATTGATTAAACGTGTGTCTAAGCCTTTTATTGAAAATATTTTTGCAAAAAGCTCCTTATATAAAAAGAAAAAGAAAAAAAGAAAAAATTTATAAAAACTTGCCACTTGTCACTAAGAAATCCATTGCACCCCACTTGCACCCACTTCCTTCCATTGACGTTTTCTTACCCCCACCTTCTGTTTTTCACCTTTTGACTACACTACACCTCTTTAGTGTATATCCGGTTGGACTAGGGACACTAGTGCCCATTTAGTCCGTGTCTCGTTAGTACCGACTGACGACACTTTCGACTCCGAAGTCGAAATTCCCTCCACTTCTTTACCTTCATCATCAAATTCTTCGTCTTCTAAGGAGATGTCGGGATTTAATCCTAACAACCCCTTACCCGCGGGACTGATTCCACCTCCGCTAGGTGCGAATAACCCACAACACCCACCTGTTGAACCGCCCCAACGAATCACGCTCCAGGATCTTTTCTACCCTATCCGTACCGCCTTACCAACTTGTCTTTCACTTCCACCGGCTAATGGGGATAACTTTGAGATCAAACCCCACTTCATCAACATGTTTCCCAAATTTCACGGGCTGGAATCCGAAGATGCCTATATCTTCATAAACAAATTCCAGAATGTTTGCGCAATGATGAAGACAACACAACTTTTTGATGATGCTATAAGGCTACGTGTCATTCCATTCACCTTATGTGACCTAGCCGAGAAATGGTTATATAGCACAGCATCACACTCGATTAAAAATTGGGAAGAATTTGTTAAAGCTTTTCTAAAAAGGTTTTACCCACATCACAAGGCCGCGAGAATTCGCAACGAAATTATTCAATTTTCCCAGCTTCTTTCCGAACCATTTTGGAAGTGTTTTGAAAGATTTAAAGATCTACTTGTTCAATGCCCTCACCACGGTATCGAGAATTGGAAACTTTGCCAAACTTTATACGAAGGATTGAACCCAGCAACTAAGCAGTTGTTGGAAACCATTTGTCAAGATCACTTTCTAACAAAATCAAGCGAGGAAGCTTGGCAGTTTCTCGACGATCTTGCTGAACAAACACTTCAGTGGGAAAGCACTAAGACTACCTCATCTTCTTCATTAGGTCAGTCTAGGGCAGGCATACATCAACTAGATATGTCGATTTCAATGAAGGCCGAAATGACCGCACTTACGAAAAAGCTAGAATCAATTGAGAGAAAATTCTCATCGCCTTCTCCTGCCCCTGCTTTATGTTGGATATAGTGCCCTCAAAGTCAATTATTGGATCGCAGGTACGTGATTGCAATAATTGAGGCATGGCCTATACCGATATGACAGTCTTACTCGAGATGATAGTATGTTATCTGGTTTGTCTTTATCATCGTATACATACTTTAGTTCACTATTGCATGATGATAGAGCCAATATGATTCTTTCTTGACTGCCAGCAGTATGATGGCGATCATATACGTGAGAGCTGGGGGTCTATAAGCACATCCTTAAAGTGTCCCTAGTCGTGGGAGTTTCGAGACAGGGCATCGATACTCCAGAGTAGACTAGTGTATACAGTCGAGACCCCGACGAGGGGCGGTGGCCGGTCTCACAAGCCATTGGTGTTAGTTGGTTCACCTAAGATGTATACAGGTGCTCATTGGGTTATGAGTACACCGGACAGGACTCGCCGGGAATCTGCTAGTTGGTATTATACCTAGCGTCAGATAGTAGTTTCCTGGTGACATGTGTACAGGTTAGTTCATCGACCTGAGGTCGTCATTTGTCTCGTGTGAGTTCCCACTGTTCTTTGATTTCTAACCTACCACGGCTCAAAGGAGTCGTGCAAACAGGTCTTTGTTGGGTACAGTCCCAAGCCACATGGAGGCAAGTGAGCGGATCGGCAGGGGATTCGTCTCTCCCGGTATTGGGGGTGGGATCGCGCTGTGTCTAGGAGAGCCATTACACAAAGCCCTCGGCCGAGGCAGGAGATTTACTGGTAGGTACTCCAGTAGTATCTCAGGGTGTTCTGGGTTACTCTCTGACACGACTTATACCGCTATTGGGGGTCTGACGTTACTAGCCCCCCAGGCCGATATGCGATACTCATAGACGAATGGACCGGACTGTATGTATATTGTCACTGTTAGGCTCAGTAGGGTTTCTCGATGAGTTCGCTCATCAGCTTCCCTTCCAATCAATACATCGGCAACCGTTATGTACAGCCAGTACCTCTGACGTGCTAGTGGTTATACCCAGTGCCAGTATGTTGATGAGTCATTAGAGTCCCCCACAGACAGTTTCCCAAGTTCGGGCGAAACGTTGTAGAGGCCGTATGGTTTTATGGCAGGGTTCGGAAAATGCACGTGCGTTTACGCACGTGTCATATTTCGGGCAGATAATACTGGTAGGCTTTGGTTTAAGCCGGATCCGAGTATTATACTGTGTAGATATAATATCTTTGTCTCAGTTACATTTGTATTCGGTCGTAATACAAATGCGTGTATGTTTATACTGATACGGGGTTATCCTGAAATTCGTTTCAGGATCACTTTTGGAAGTTGCCGGTTTCCAGTTTTCTATCACCCGTATTAAACATTCGGTTAAATGCGGATTTATCTTTTCTTCATGAGGGTGAGTCATGAGGTGAGTCATGAGTGTGGAATGTTCTAGAATGTTGACTAGTTTAGTGACTCATTAGGTTGCATTAATTGTTTTGCAAGATGTTAAGTGAGTCACCATTTGCATTAATGGGGTTTTGTTTGCATGAAGGATATTTGATAAGATTTTTTTCTTGTAGGCACCACTTTGCTCCTACCCTCACCTCCCTCCTCCTATATTATAGCCGGCCCCTCCCCTCTTGGAATACATATGGTTGTTGATTGGAAAAAAGTTTATGTATTTGGTTCATGAAAATTAGTATGCCAATTTCTCATTTACCCGATTCAAAAGGCAACTTCATTAACCGTTCGTCCATGGCTTTGGACGAAGCGAGACAAAGTGTTCTACTCATTCTCTACATCAATCTTGGTCATCTCTTTTAGCAAACTTGATGATCGAGTTGCCTCGGTTCAGAGGCGGGAGCCCGTTTAAAGATCCGTCGACGTGGTGCCACCTGGACGAGAAGACTGGAGATTCAGGAGATCGGAACAGCCGCAACAAAGCGTGGGATGATGGTTGAAGACCGAAGGACTCGGATCGTTCGGTATAACATTTCTACTCACTTTGTAGTTTGTTAGTTTAGCTTTAATGGCAGATCCGGGTGATAGTGCACGATAGCGCCAGTTGTAAAAGTTTTTTGTTCCGCATTTGGCGTCTGTTAGACGGCCGGGGCGCTACCGTGGACTTACAGTGGTATCAGAGCCTCACCATTAAGCTTTACTAAGTTGTGCTAACACGTTTAAAATATCGATCGAACGGAATTTCGAAAACTACAATTTTTCTGTACAAACTTTCTGTCGATTTTAATTCTGGTCTAAAAATTATTTTGAGCATCACAGAAATTCGTGCAGGCTTTTAGTAGAACACTGGTGAAATTTGGTCAAGTGATCTTACTATTCCACCGCGGATCCGCGGCACAAACCAGGGTTTGGCCGCGGATCCGCCGCGAGATTGTGGGATCAATGCTCCAAATTTCTACAGTATGTTCTACACAGTGAATTGTGGTTTCTGGAATATTTCTTTTGGGCCCATATTTTATTACTGTACAGCAGATGTTCGTGGGGCCCACTTTGGGAAATTTTGACGATCGAAATTTAAACGTATTAGTTCACAGTATTTACTTTATATCTCCGACCGTGAATGTCATTCGAGCGGTAAATTTCATCTAATTGCTATAGTCCTTTTAGACGGATTTGCGAACGTGACATTCGCATTGATGTTCTGTGTTGTGCTGTGATGTTGCGGATATGTCGTGGTGGATAGCAGTGTGCAATGGTAGTGCTGTTTGAATTTATTTGTACATTTGTTATTGCGGGACGAGCGTCCAACATGTGGACTGTCGTCACTGCCTGTTTGTATAATATTCTTTTGGGGCACGACCGGGCTGAGGTCGATGTACCCGTTGTATATATTTTCTTTTCTGTACTAGGTTTACCCCGCGACGGAGTGCACGGATAGCCGGATTCTGGAGGGCAACAGGTCCGTATCTCATGGCTTTGAGAGGCAGAGAGGCCTCACTCTAGAATTGGCAGACTGTTCGCCGCACTCGTAAGGGGTACAGGTTGACCCAAGGAGGGGTGCTCAAGTTACCGGATTCCGTGAAGTGCCGGGTGGCCCATTCATTTTGCTGTAGGGGGCTGCCTCGCTTCAGGTTTTGGCGGGTAACTTGCCGCACCCGTAGGGGTCTAGGTTTCATTGCACAGGCTATCCACACGACCAGGGGAACGTCGGGTTTCAGTAGCGGCTCTGTGAAACCCGGGGATCCCAGATTATCTGTATTGTTCTGTGATGCTTATTACTTTTCTGTAATGTTGCATATTTTCACGCCTGGAGCGATTATTGTATATTGGTATATATACTATTAGATGTTGTATATGTTTTACACCCGCGCTAGTCCAGTCCCCGCTCTGTCGTTAGTTAAGTAACCTAACGGGTGATGACGGGACCCAGTGGCGAATGCGGATGGCATATACGTACATTATATTTTCGTTCTTTTCTGGTGTGATTGTTTGATGGGACTGTGTTGATTCTGATCAATGCAAAGATAAAACAAACCTATATTTGATGTTGTTGGAACAGTTTTAAAAAGTGTTATTACAAAGACGTTTCTTTTTGTTTTGCATAGTGATATTCAGTTTAGAATATCCTGCACCTCATTCGACGAAGCAAGGGCCGAGATCCCTTCACCGGGAGTGACCCCTTGGGCAGAAGTTTGCGTCAGGGTAATAACTTTACTATAGTCGATTACAAGTTGCTTTGCATCGCGGTATTCAGTTGGAATATCCTGCACCTCATTCCACGAGGAAAGAGCCGAGATCCCTTCACCGGGAGTGACCTCTTTAGCAAAAGGTTTTCGCCACTATATTTTTATAAAAAGCTATCAGGTTCCTTCAACGAGATCAAGTTCATTACGTTAAAAGTTTTTCGCCAAAAACCAGCCGTAGCCCTCCGTCATTTCTTATGAATAGTCAGTAGTATTCAAGCTATGTTTGTTGGCCCTTAGTCAAGGCATAGTGTTTGGTAGCTGCTGGGTATTCATTTGTTGCATAGATAGATGCGTTGGTTTGGGACAGTCGTATTACTTTGTTGGCCCTTAGTCAAGAGTATGTACGGGTGGGTTCAAATCAACCTGGATAATGACGGGAAGAACTTGACATGTGACTTATGATTTGTTGGCCCTTAGTCAAGGTCATAAGAGCATGAGGTAAAAATTATATCGGGAGTTTCAAACAAACAGCAAACTTTCCAGGCATGCGCATACCTTCTGGAGTGTGATAACTTGAGTGGCTTCCATCAAGTTATCATGCGATGATAGTTGGATCCCGATTCCCACTGATGAGTTGGTTTACTCTTCGGGTGATCCCGACTAATTCTTTTTTCAGGTTTGGAGGAGAATTTGATATTACAGTGGGAGGTTTCCTGTTTAGATAAAGTGATAACCATTCTGATCTAGGTTAGAGTGCACGCAGAGTGTTTCTTTTCTCTCTCTCTCTTTGGCAGCGACCTTTGACCGACCCTAGACTATGACTCGGTGACCAAGTTGACCGAACCTTCTTAAAATACTGGCTTTTGGATTGTCTAAAGTTGCATAAGTCATTGTCGCTCCTTCTTTTACCCTTTGCATTTCTCAGAACACCCCGTATTACTACGGACATCCACTTTCATTGGATAGATCCATCGTATGGTTATATACGAACTCAGAGGGACTTCTTCGAGGATGGATCCAGGTTCAGGAGAAATAGAATTGGTTTATTCAGTTGTCTTTTATTATCACCTTCTCTCAGGTTGCGAGGGCTTCTTAGTTTGGGAGAGTACGCCTATTACGCTTATTGGATAGTCTTATTACAAACCATAGGTAGGTGCCGAAAGGTAGGGAATGAAGAAAACCAATTAGCCTAAGTAGGGTGTATAGAAGGTAATATGTAAAGACAAGATAAAGGGATTAGAAAGAGGGCAAAGTAAATTGCGACTGTTATCATTCACGACCAAATCGCGTACTTCATTGCCACTCCTATTTCACCTTTGCTTTTTCCCAGTTCGGGAGAAATAGAATAAGGTATTATTCAGTTGTCTTTTATCATCACCTTCTCTCAAGATACAAGTACTCCTTGGTTTAGGAGAGTACACTTATTATGCTTACTGGATAGTCTTCTTCCAAACCATAGGCTGGTGCCGAACGGTAGGGAAGGAAGAAAACCACTTAGCCTAACGATGGTGTACAGAAGGTAATGAATAAAGACAAATAAAGGGATTTGGAGAGGTGGCAAAGAAATATAAGGTTACAGTCATGAATTGGATTATAGAAGAGACATTACTTGGAATACCAGGATACCCCAACGAAACATTTTCATGTTTCAGTGCATTGTTAAAAGAAAACTGTTTTCCCGATTAGATACTTACTCCAGGGTATGTATTTACCAGGTTTCATTCTCATATCTGTAAGGTTTTTCAGATGATGAGTGGGAGTAAGTTATTGGGAATTAGGTGATCATCCTCATTATATCAGAATTCGTTGTAATTGGTGATATTTGAGGAAATCGTCTGGATACAGTTTTCAACCTACGACGCACAAGGTTTTAAGTTATTCAACTCAGCGGACTTATACAGAGTATTGTATGTTGTCCAGTGTCCATCAGGACAAAGGGGTTGGTCCTCGTACTCTGTTCTGTTTACTTGTAACTTCTCTAATTTTTAGACAAGTGTTTCGTAGAAATACAATGTCTATGTTCCCCTCCGAATGGCGGCCGATGACACGGGGCGTCTCGCCTGAGATTCGGGGCAGATGCTAATTGGTGCTATCCGTCTACCTCTCCGAAGATGCCAAGTTGATTTATGGCACCGTGTATCGAAGGTTTAAACGGATGCGTCCGATGTAGCAGACTTCGTCAGATTCCCTCTCGCTTGAGGGGTTTTTGATTGTGGGGACACTCTTCCCTGCAGGCGCAAGCCCCTGCAGTTAATTACGCTACCGCATTGCGGTAACACCTTTCTCCTTCTCCATGTGGTCACTTCGTGTCGTGTATGTTTATTTTGTGTTTGGTTGCCTGTGGATTGTATACGGAGACTGAGTTATGTCGTCGCCCGTAGGGCGTGGACTAATCCAAATCCGTATTATCTTAGATTTGGGTTTGGGGGTTTGGGTTTAAGGATACGTTAGTCTCGTTTGAGACTAAGATCTACTTAAACGTTTGCTAAGGATACGTCAGCCTAGTTTTTAGACTAAGATCAACTTAACGGGATCGTTTAGATCCGACAAGAGAGCAATTGAGGGAGCCATGTTGTTTAGTTTAGTGACATTGCGGTCGATAGGTAGTTTAAGGACATTGCGGTCCATTGGTAGTTTAAGGACATCTCGGTCCATAGGTAGTTTAAGGACATTGCGGTCCAATGTTAGTTTTAAGACGTTGCGGTTAAGGTTAAGGACGTCGTAGTCCGTGGATTTAAGGACTCCACAGTCCAAAGTTAGTTTTAAGACATCACGGTCAAGGTTAAGGACGTCATAGTCCGTTGTTAGTTTTAAGACATTCTGGTCAAGGTTAAGGACCTCATAGTCCATGTGTTTAAGGACCCCACAGTCCGGCGTTAGTTTTAAGATATCCCGGTCAAGGTTAAGGACCTCATAGTCCATGAGTTTAAGGACCCCACAGTCCGGCGTTAGTTTTAAGACATCCCGGTCAAGGTTAAGGACCTCATAGTCCATGAGTTTAAGGACCCCACAGTCCGTATCAATGTGTGGTCATCGAGACCCGTCACCTCTTTGAAGACGTTGAGGAATTACAACGCCAAGTATCAAAGGAGTGAAGAGATGTACCCTTAAACCGAGGTAGATCAAATAATTTTTGGCCCAATTTGGGACCAAGACCAATTAATTATGTTATGAGCCCATTAGCCCAGTTAAGTTTGAATTGAGGACTTATGGCCAGCTTGGGCTAAGTCCAATCATGTTTAGAATATTGGCCCTCTGTGGGTCCATTGGAGGAGAGGCTTTGCCTCTAGAAACTTAGCCAATTGGGCTGAAGCCAGTGTTGAACACTAGAGACCAACAGTGTTGAACACTGGAAATAAGATTAACAAGTTAGTGTTAAACACTAAAAGATAATCAGTGTTGAACACTGGGAACAGAGTTTTCAAATTAGTGTTAAACACTAAGACGAATAAGTGTTAAACACTGGGAACAAAGATTTCAAATCAGTGTCGAACACTAAGGAAATCAGTGTTAAACACTAGGAGCAGAATTTTCCAAATTAGTGTTTGAACACTAAGAAAATCAGTGTTAAACACTGGAAATGGAGTTTTCAAACTAGTGTTAAACACTATGGAAATCAGTGTTAAACACTGGGAACAGATCATCAGTTTGGTGCTAAATATTGTAAGAGAAGAGATCACGTAGGGGCACGTGATGGCATCTAAAAGGTGGGGCCAGATCCCCTTCATTTTGTTCTACAGATAAGTGTTTAACACTTTTAATTCTGAAGGCCATCACGTGTGGGCACGTGATGGGGGTTCACGCTTTGATCTGTTAGAATGTTCATTAGGGGTCACGTGGTGACACGTGAGGGCGCCCCAGAGCTTCTTTTCTTTTGCTTTTTCTTTGCGCGCTTTGGGGGTCACGTGGAGCACGTGAGGCGTTGCCTCAAAGTTCTTCTTTATGGATCTTTACAGGGGTCACGTGGTAGCACGTGACCCTGTTTCTTTGCCCGTTTGAAGATGTGTTTATCTTTTTAAGAATTAAATTCTTCATAGGGTTAAACCCTAGCAATAAACTTTAGAGGAATTAATTTCCTGTTTTCTTCTGAAGAATTATATTCTTAGATAGGGTTAAACCCTAATTTCTTCTTTCTTAAGGGAATTAAATTCCTGTTATTTTGACAGATTTAAGTTCTTAACTAGGATTAAACCCTAATTCTGTTCATTTTGAAGGAATTAAATTCCTATAACATAGGGTTAAACCCTAATTTTGTTTCAAAGGAATTAAATTCCTATAGTTCTGTGAGAATTAAATTCTCAAACTTCCATTCCCTCTCTATGCTTTGGATCTGCATGGCAGGATCTCAACCCAATGAGAATTAAATTCTCAATTCATGGGGAGATGTGCACTTTGCAGATCCTCCACTAAAGAGAGAACTAAGTTCTTCTTTTTTAATATAAGAGTTAAACTCTTTTGAGAATTAAATTCTCTTTTGAAGCCTCTCCTTTCTTACCTAAGGTTTTCTTCTGCAGCAGATCAAATTCTTCCAAAGTCTCAAAGCTCTATTTCTTTTTTTCTCTCTCCCTCTGTGTCTCTGTATTTTTCTTCCTCCCAAAAAAAAGGTCCCTTTCTTTATTCTTCTTGGCTCCTATTTATAGGAGAAGGAGAAGAATCAATCTGTTTTAGTGAATCTTTCATTGAGAGATTTGATTTGCATTCATCATTCATCTGGACCTTTTGGATTATTAGGTGAATTTTATTCACCATTGGATTTTAAATCCAAAGATATTCCTTTGTTATTTCGGTTAGATTTTAAGGGGAAATCTTTCCAAGTTCAAGATTTTTCCATAAATAGGTGATATTTAATCACCTTTAGATTTTTAATCCAATCGGTTCCAAATAATCATTCTCCTTTGGGAAGATTTGAATCCCTTTCAGAATTTAATTCTGTTAAATAGAGAGGCTTTGAAAGGCGGTCACGTGTGACCACGTGACCCTTGGTCACGTGTAGGCACGTGACCCTCTGGAACGAGCTTTCTTCTCCTTTCTGCGCTCTGTTTTCTAGCTGTTGTTCAACCGCCACGTGCCAACACGTGACCCCTGGTCACGCGTGAGCACGTGACCCTTTCTGGAGTCTATTCTTTGATTTAATCAGGGAGCTGAATCTGCCTTTGCCGCTGCTTTTAAATGTTACGTGCCAACACGTGACTGCTGGTCACGTGCTAGTACGTGATGCCTCTTCCGTAAACTTTTCTGATTTTAAATCAGGAAACAAATGCCCCCACAGCGTTGTTCTCATGTGTCTGCACGTGAGTGCAACGCTGTCACCTTGGTGACCGTTGGATTCCTCTAGGGACTCGGGTAGATGAAACGTTTCCATCACATCCTATAAATATAGGGGTCATTTCAGAGACGCCTCCACTTTGCTTATCTTCCTCCTTGCAAACTTTTTCTGAGAATTTAATTCTCTTCTTCCAGAACTTAGTTCTCTGCCTCAAAAACTTTCCATAGTTTAACTCTGTTTGACCGATTCCTCTTCCTCAGGTAATCATCTTGAGTGGAAGAAGAACTTTTATATATAAAATTCTCTGGATTTTAAATCCACCTGAAGGGTTTCACCCTTTTAATATGAACTCATTTTTCCTTTAAGTTTTTTTAACCAAAGTATGAAACCATTTAATCTTCAACAGTAGATCTTTTTAGGGTTCATATGATCTTTAGGGAGATAATGTTGACGGTTAAATTCTATGGAATTTAATTCCATCCCAACAAAGTTTCTGGAAATTTAATTCCCCTTTTCTTAATAAGGAATTTAATTCCTATGAAGAACTCAGTTTCTTCGCATGGAGGCTTCTTAGGGTCTCTTTGCCCTAGGTTGTCCTTCTGTAATTAATGAAGCAGAAGCTTGCAATGATGTCTTCTGTAGGAATTTAATTCCCTTGATCCTGTTTGATTCGTTGTAAAGTCCAAGGTAGATTTGTCTTCTAGGGGATGTGCAGGGCCACTTGAAACCCACTTCTTATTTAATGAGGATATCCCCTTTGTCTTATTACAACTGCTTGGTCCTATTATTAACGAGCCGTCATCCTGATTCTGTGGGGCCCACGTGTTTTGTAGCCGATGGTCCCATAAAAATAGTCTGCCTTCGCTTTCTTCAATTATCTTCATGTTCATGCATGCATATATACTGCTGCTTTGCTTTTGACAGTTTTTTTTATTCGATTTCAGGTGCAATGGCTTCTGTTCCGTGCTTTCCCTTCACTCGCTCGGAGGCCGCTTTTCCTCAATCACCATCTGACGAGGAAGCTATGGCGATGATCCGGGCTCATGACCCCAACTGTACCAACTTGCTTTTATGGGGAACTTGGTACAACCATATTATCCGGGGTCGCCGGAGTTTCCTCTGCGCAATACCAACAGAGCCTACTTTCCCGTTCTTGCCGATGGACCCTCCGAGGACGGTTTTTGCTGTGGAGATGCCAAACTGGACTCCAACGGGGATGCTTGAGCCTTCGACGACCGGTATCCCGAACCATCCGATCCCGGCTATAGACATTCTGGGGCGGCGTATTTGCCAGGGTGAGGCCCAACTATGGGGACAAATCTACAAGATAGGGCTCACCCCTCGACATCCTACGGGGTACCTTCTTTGGGCTCGCTACATCCTGTCCACCCATCGCGCGCGGCTACAGAAGGTAGGGCTTTACCAGGCGATATACACGTCGCTCTTTCACTACCAATCCCCGCATGTCTGGTGGGTTAAGGCGTTCTTGAACCAGTGGAACCTTCCCACCAACACTTTCCTTTTAGGGGACCGCGAGGTCTCGATCTCTCTGGCAGAATTCTATGACATCTCGGGGTTGCCAATCAGGGGTAGTCTGTATGAGGAGTTGCTGCCTTCTGACGAGTACATCTTTGAGCCCGAGCCTGCTCCGGTTGACGGCCTGTCTGCTGAGAATGCCGTCCGCCACAAGCGTCCCAGTTTGATCAAGGCGCTAGGTATCTTCGACCGATTGTTCACCGAATCTGAGGAGCAGGGTGTTACTTTTAAGAGCTTCATTGCTTGCTTGCTTCGCGAAGACGTCTTGTCGAAGACAGCTCCGAAGTTCGCGAACATCAAGGACCCCTTTGGGTTTGGTCCAAAGAAGCTGCCGACCACTAAATCGGATCTCCCACAGTACTACATCCCCATTATGTCGCCGATGTCTTTTGAATCTATTGTTGTTCCCAGCATGGATGAGGAGACGTTCTTCGTGGGGTTTGTTAGTGTTTGGCTCAGTTAGTTTGTCATTCCCATGCATCGTCGCTTTATGAGAGCTTCGGTTATCTACCCGGCTTATTATATCGCTGAGGGGACGCGGTTGGCCATCGGCATTCCGGCTTTGGCGCACCTTTATCACAGGTTGGGCACCGCAGCTAATACCTCTACTCCCGGCATGGATGTAGTAAACTTTTCGCTTCATTATTTCACGTCCTGGGTCGAAATGCATGTGCTGGGGGCTTTCGCTATGCATCCGAGGCCCGCATTTTACGACGCCTACCCCTTCCCACGACTTATGCGTTTGGTGGATACTTCTGCCGCCGACCCGACTCAATTCGGGGCTATTCGGGTGCTGATTTCTCCTTACGCTACTGCTGGCGGGCTGGTTTTTAATGATCGGGTCCTGTCTTCTCCTTCAGGTCCAGTTCAACAACTCTGGGACCAGTCAAAAGACAATGTACCCTCCCTGAGGCCCCGGGAGGCCGTGCACTTGTATACCATTAGACCAGGCTATTTGGTATTCCGCCAGGACAGCGCGGCTCTTTTCATGCGGTACAATCCGCATCGCTTCGCTCGACAGCTTGGATACGACCAGGGCGTTCCCTTTGAGGCTTTCATAATTGCGTCGGTCCCTTCACTTGATGCCGTTCGCGATGCCGCACATCATTTCGTGAGGTTGAACACCGGCTCCCACTTCATGATCCCTGAAGCTGAGCATATGCCCCGGTGCGTGGGATCGTTCACGGGTTGGTATCTCCATCGAGTCAGCCCGATTATTCTTGAGGAAAGAAGGGTGCTTCTTGATAATGATGCCCCTCCTCAGGTTCCGGCCATGGGAGCTGTGTCGCGACCGCGAGTTCTGGTCCGCTTTCCTCTGAGGGAGATTGGCACCGTGCTCATTCCGGGGGAGTCAGGGGTGGACCTCACTCCAACAGCTGGTATGCCCCTAGGTACCCGATCGCGGGGTAGATGGGCCCCAGTAGCAGCACCACCGCCTGCGGCGGCACTGCCTCCCATGGCATCGACAATGGCGGTGTCGTCCTCGGTTGTGGCACCAAGCGAGGGTAATAGGGACGATGGTGTTGAAGGCGATGTGGGTCGCCGCCGCACCAAGGCTCTGCGAGGAAAGAAACGGTCGTCTTCGACGGCCGGTTCTGGATCTAAGAGGCGGAAGTGGGTGGCCACCAACCTCTTGATTCTTTAACGGAGTCGGAGCCCATATTTCCATATGAGTCGCTGGCCTTGCAAGAGTCGGGCGCTGGTCTTCTTTTCCCGGGCTCGGCTGTCGAGGAGGCCGCACAATTGGCTGAGGCTATAAGACGTTCCCAAGATAAGTCCCAGAACGTCAGGGTTCCGAAGAAGCCCTATCCTGCCGTAATCTTTTATGAAGACCCTTCATGGATTCGGCGACGGTTTATTGGCCCTCTGGAGGAATGGGGAGAAAGGGCCCTGAAACAGGCTGTTTCGGAGGATGCCGCGGACGCGCTTTCCTTGTGGACCGACGGCCATGAGTCTACCCTCGAACCTCGGCGAGCACGCCTCCTTGAGAAGGAGCATCAACTTGAAGAAGCCATATTGAAGGCTTCCTTGCGCATTGGTACGTTTTCATATTTTTTTGCAGTTCTTCAGATTGTTTTACGCCTGCATATATGCATCCTTATTCTTTGTGCGACTTGTGCAGAGTCTTCGGCGATGGGAGAGATCCCCACTGGCTTGCTGCAGCTAGAGCCCGTTGACATTCCCGATGCAGTCTTACTCGATGCGGAGGGGGCCGACAATGCTATTCTTCCTGCCATAGAGCCTCTAGTGGCGGTTCCTGATCATGGAGCGCTTGCTTCTTTGGTAGAGGCTCCATTGGGGGCTGCCATCCCAATGACTCTTCCTGCGGGCGGCCCAGAGGCCGGAGGAGAGGTGGTCGGGACTGCCCTCCCTCTGCCGGAGCCGGAGATCATGGCGGAGGCCGTTGAAGCCACCATCCCCCCGTCTCAGAATGGGAGGAGTGTTGAAGGTAACCTTCTACATTTTTGAATTAGCAATCTTTCCGTGGTCTGAACTCTTTTGTGTTCTCAGAATTGCGCGGGCTGGCGTCCTCTATTGCTGATTTGTCGCCTCGGCAGTCATTTCAGCGTTTATTGGAGATGGCAGCTCCGCAGGCGATCTCCCCTCAGTGCATTGTCCTTTCTTCTGGGCAAGGTTAGCGTTGTTCGCTATTTTTTATTATAGCATCGTTGCCATTTTGCGAAATGACGTTGATGTCTTTTACAGTTTTGGAAGCTGACGACGAGGTCGAGGTCGTTGAAGGGCCAGGGGAACCTTCAGCTCCTACTTGCATGACCGTAGGTAAGTGATATTTCGTTACGGTCCCATTTGTTCTTCTTGCTTAAGAGTTTTATTGACGTCTTTCAAATCTGAACAGTCCTGCCAGCCTCCACAGCGTTGGAATCGCGCATCGTTATGCCGCCGGGCCCCTATGCTTTGCGGGCTTCAGAACGCTTGGCTCAACTAAGCCTTGTTTCCTTATCATCTTTGATTGAGGAGCTCCGTGCTGGCAGCGTGACCACAGCTGAAGCATTTGCCGCAGAAGCTAACGGTTCTCTTCCTTTTCTTACCACCTACCACAGTGAAGAAGTGGTGCGAGTCTGGGTGGAGTTCTGTCGGCAGGTGGAGGCTTGCTTGCACGCCCTTAAATGTTCCCGTCTTTCCTCGGAAGCCGTAGCTGCAAAGGCGGAGTTACGGGGGCTGATAGCACGGTGCGCGGCAAACATGACATCGTACGAGAAGAGGCTCGGTCGTAAATTCTCGGAGAGGGAACTGGCCTCCAAGGCGTTGGGCGAGCTTCAAGCTAATCTTACCGCCAAAGCCAACAAAGCGTATGAACTCTGGCGGGTGCTTCAAGAGTCTATCAAAGAGGTGGTGGCTCTTGATAAAGCTGCCACGTTCACTCGTGAGAGGGTCGAGGCTCATAAGGCCACCGAGAAGGAGCTTGAAGGTCGGCTCGCCTCATATCAGGCCCAGCAGGCTCAGGTGGAGGCCCGTCTTCTGGCGATCCTGAATCATGAAGCCGTGGCCCAGCAAAAGCAGGATGAGCTAGCGAAACTGCTAAATCGCCCGCCGGCTTGAAAAACTTGTATCTTTTCCTTTCTTTTTTGTACATGATGAGAGTATTTTCTTTTTGTTCTTTCATGAATTGTACTTTGTATCCATTTTGGTTTATGAATAAAGACATATTTTCTTCTCAATGGTGTGTCCCCTTTTTATTGAATGTGTTCTGCGGACAGTCTATCTTGATCTCTTTGCAAGGCAGCGATGGCTTAGGATTCAAGGTTAAGATCTGCCTCCTAAGGCTTTTTGAGCTTTATGAGCCGTGAGGGTCTCATAAGGAGTTTTTCTCCCTACAGGTCGAGAGGATCCCGTAGGTGTGAGTTTTTCTGAAGAATCGTGAGGATTCTTAAGCGGGTTTTCCCTTTGGAGTCGTAAGGATCTCGCAAGAGAGTTTTCTTCCTTGCAGGTCGTGAGGACCCGCAAGTGCTGGATGCGGTCGCCCTTATCCGTATTTCACGGGGTCAGGGGTTGGTTTGGGATGGTTTTCAGGGTGTCGTAGTTTAAAGACATCGCGGTCAAGGTTAAGGACCTCATAGTCCATGGGTTTAAGGACTCCACAGTCCAATGTTAGTTTTAAGACGTCACGGTCAAGGTTAAGGACCTCATAGTCCGTGGATTTAAGGACTCCATAGTCCGATGTTAGTTTTAAGACACGCGGTCAAGGTTAAGGATCTCATAGTCCGTGGATTTAAAGACTCCACAGTCTGATGTTAGTTTTAAGACATCACGGTCAAGGTTAAGGACCTCATAGTCCGTGGGTTTAAGGACTCCACAGTCCAATGTTTGGTTGCAGGGACCCGCCACCTCTTTGAAAACGTTGAGGAATTGCAACGCCAGGTATCAAAGGAGCGAAGAGATGTACCCTTAAACCAAGGTAGAATCAGTACAGAATCAGGCTGGTTGATCGTTAGTTTTAAGACATTACGGTCGAGGTTAAGGACATCATAGTCCGTGGATTTTAAGGACTCCACAGTCCGATGTTTGCTCTGGATGCTTCACACGGGTTCACTGCCGTGCTTGGCGAGGACCAGACTCCGCTCTGGGCGTTTTCTGCGGGGTCAAAGAGTGACATTATCCGCGTTCCACGAGACCAGGAATTTGCACTAGATGCTTCACACGGGTTCACTGCCGTGTTCGGCGAGGACTAGGCTCCGCTCTGGATGCTTCACACGGGTTCACTGCTGTGCTCTGCGAGGACCAGGATCCGCTCTGGACGTTTTCCACGGGGTCAAAGAGAGACATTATCCGCGTTCCGCGTAACCAGGAATTTGCACTAGATGCTTCACATGGGTTCACTACCGTGTTTGGCGAGGACTAGGCTCCGCTCTGGATGCTTCACACGGGTTCACTGCCGTGCTCTGCGAGGACCAGGATCCGCTCTAGACGTTTTCCACGGGGTCAAAGAGTGACGTTATTCGCGTTCCACGTAACCAGGAATTTGCACTAGATGCTTCACATGGGTTCACTGTCATGTTCGGCGAGGACTAGGCTCTGCTCTGGATGCTTCGCACGGGTTCACTGCCGTGTTCTGCGAGGACCAGGATCCGCTCTGGACGTTTTCCACGGGGTCAAAGAGTGACGTTATCCGCGTTCCACGTGACCAGGAATTTGCACTAGATGCTTCACACGGGTTCACTGCCGTGTTCGGCGAGGACTAGGCTCCGCTCTGGATGCTTCACACGGGTTCACTGCCGTGCTCTGCGAGGACCAGGATCCGCTCTGGACGTTTTCCACTGGGTCAAAGAGTGACGTTATCCGCGTTCCACGTAACCAGGAATTTGCACTAGATGCTTCACACGGGTTCACTGCCATGTCCGGCGAGGACTAGGCTCCGCTCTGGATGCTTCGCACGGGTTCGCTACCGTGTTCTGCGAGGACCAGGATCCGCTCTGGACGTTTTCCACGGGGTCAAAGAGTGACGTTATCCGCGTTCCACGTGACCAGGAATTTGCACTAGATGCTTCACACGGGTTCACTGTCGTGTTCGGCGAAGACTAGGCTCCGCTCTGGATGCTTCACACGGGTTCACTGCCGTGCTCTGCGAGGACCAGGATCCGCTCTGGACGTTTTCCGCGGGGTCAAAGAGTGACGTTATCCGCGTTCCACGTAACCAGGAATTTGCACTAGATGCTTCACACGGGTTCACTGCCGTGTTCGGCGAGGACTAGGCTCCGCTCTGGATGCTTCACACGGGTTCACTGTCGTGCTCTGCGAGGACCAGGATCCGCTCTGGACGTTTTCCACGGGGTCAAAGAGTGACGTTATCCGCGTTCCACGTAACCAGGAATTTTGCTGATTGTATCCGCATTTCACGGAATGAGGGTTTGAGTCTTGGTGATCTGTATATCGCCAAGCCATGGAACTGGGAGTTGTCGCTGTTCCGCTTTACTTGATGTTGTGTCTGCTGCCACGATACGAACGTCGAGATGATCTCTAGGCTATCTGTGAACCGTCGGGATTTGGCTTCTTCTTATGATGAAACCTGGGGAAGGAGTATGATCCTTTCTTTGTTTGCGCCCCTCGATTGTATACAGGGATAGATGTAACATCACCTGTAGGGCGTGGATTTCATTTTTATTTTATTTCTTTTTCCGCGATGCTCTATCATTTCAGCTCTTATATCGCGAAGGTCGCGATTGCCCCATCATTTCAGCTATTTTTCGCGGTGCCCAATCATTTCGGCTATTTATTTTATTTTTACTCGCTGCTTTTTATTACGAGTTGCCCAATCATTTCGGCTATTTCTCATGCATACATTTTTACTTTCTGCTTTTTATTGCAAGTTGCCCCATCATTTCGGCTATTTCGTATGCATGTGTGGCTCGCTAGCCTTTTTGCTGCAAGCTTGGATTTTAAACACCGATTTCGGTATCAGCACCGCTACAACTGGGATGTTGGCAGAAGCGAATCATCATTTGCCTCTGTCGATGTTGAACAAAGGTGGCTTAGTAAACAGGGTTAAGGGGCCTGTCGACTAAGGCTTTTGACTTCGTGAGCCGTAAGAGTCTCACAAAGGTATTTCTCCCTACAAGTCGTGAGGATCTTGCAGGTGTGTTTTCTCCTTGGGAATCGTGAGGATTCCTAAGTGTGTGTTCTCTTATAAGTCGTAAGGATCTTACAAGAGTGTTTTCTCCTTATAAGTCGAGAGGACTTACAAGGGTCGTTCACCATGCGAGCATATCCCTAGTCGCTGGTGGGACTTGGTTAGGGAAATGTTTATTCGCGCCCGTGGATTGTATACAAGGGTCAGTATTGAGCCACTTGTAGGGCAATATCGAAGGTTGTGGGGATTGCTTAAGCACAGGTTTAGGTCTCTGTGACTTAAGACTTTCAAATCTTATGAGCCGTGAGGGTCCCATAAGAGAGTTCTGCTTACGAGTCGTGAGGATCTCGCAAGTGTAATTTCTCCTTAGGAATCGTGAGGACTCCTAAGTGTGTTGCTCCTTTGTGAGTCGTAAGGATCTCACGCGGGTGGTTTCTCCTTACAAGGTCGTGAGGATCCTACAAGTGTCCTTTAACGAGGTTGCGCCCTTTCGGGTTTTCACAAACACTCGCCGGTAGCCCTGCTGTTTTTACTCACGGAGCCCTTTCGGGTTTTCATCCGTGCCCATTTTGCTTATGGACATACCGTTTTTTTTTATATCGGCTTTGAGATACTGCGATCCACCGTAGTTTATCGACATCTCGGTCAACAGCCAGTTTTAGGACATAGTGGTCCATTGTTAGTTTAAGGACGTTTCGGTCCGTCGTTAGTTTAAGGACGTTTCGGTCCGTCGTTAAGGATGCTGGTTACTATCTAGAGTTCCGGCTTAGGAAGATAGCGAGCGGACATAGTCGTCGTCATCTATCATTGACCTAGACCTTGACCCGTTAAGCGTAGTATTTCTTCAGGAAGCGACCGTTCACTGGCCTAAAAGGCCTTTCACCGTGCATATCCATGAGTAAATACGCTCCACCCTGGTAGACCTTATCTATGATGTACGGGCCTTCAAAGTTTGGCTCGAATTTTCCCCGCTTGGCGCGATTGGGGATCATGGGTCTTTTGACAATTAGCACGAGTTTGCCTTGGCGGAACGTCCTCGGCCTGGTCAACCTTTCGTATGAGCGCGTCGTCTTTGCTTTGTAAGCTTCCAGGTTTTGTTGCACTATGAGCCGGGTTTCATCAAGTGCATCAAGCTCCTCAAGCCGAAGGTAAGCGTTTTCTTCATCTGTTAGCTCGTAGTGGATTGCCACTCATAGAGATGGTAACTCTATCTCGAGGGGGAGTACTGCTTCTGTACCAAACACCAACGCGTATGGCGTTGTGTTCGTGGCCGTTTTGAACGTAGTTCGGTATGCCCAGAGAGACTCCTGCAGTTTCTCATGCCAGTCCTTCTTATTTCGGGACACCGTTTTCTTCATGATCTTCGTCAAGGTCTTGTTGAAGGCCTCGGCGAGACCGTTAGCTCGCAGATTATAAACCGAGGAATACCTCCAGTCTATATTATGCTGTTGCGCAAAGCGGCTGATCTTGTGACTTCTGTAGGCTGGCCCGTTATCAGAAATAATTCGTCGCGGAGTTCCAAACCGATAAATGACGTGCGTCTTGAAGAAATGGAGAATATTTTCCGTCTTCACTTCTCTTAACGGTACTGCTTCTGCCCATTTAGAGAAGTAATCAGTCGTCGCCAGGATAAAACGATGTCCCCTGGATGATGCTGGTTCGATGGGGCCGATTATGTCAGTTCCCCACATTTCGAATGGCCAGCTAGCCACCGTTGGATGGAGTGGATTTGGATGCTGGTGGATAAAGTCTCCATGAATTTGGCATGAGTGGCATTGCTTCGCATACTCGAGGCAGTCCTGGATCATTGTGGGCCAATAATAACCCATTTGTTTGATCTTCAACTTCATTTTTAGGCCCGCTTGGTGAGAACCGCAGAGTCCGTCATGAACTTCCTGAACGACCCTCTTTGCTTCGATAGGTCCCAGGCATCTCAACCACAAAGAATCGAACGACCTTTTATACAGAGTATCGTTGACGAGGGCGAAAGACAGGGCTCGTTTCATAAGCTGATGTCTTAAGAACGCATCTTCGGGCGTTCGACGACATTTGAAGTAATCTATAAAGACTTCTCTCCAATCTTCGGCAGTTTCTTGGTCTTTTATTCGCATGGCCTTCTGCTCGGTCTCTTCCCTTTCCTCGGACGATTCCGGAGATATTTTTGCCGGAGCAAGAACCCGACGGCTTTGTACCACGATTCTTACATCATCGAGGTTCTCATCAGCTAGTTCTTTAGCTAGCTTGGCTAATGCATCCGCTTTGCTATTTTCCGCGCGCGGTATGTTTTCCAAAGTGTAGGAAGGAATTTGGGTCAACAATTGTTACACTTTTTCGCCGTACTTCACCAATTCTGGTTTGCACGTTTGGTAGTCGCCGTTTACTTGACTAACAACCAGTTGGGAATCTCCGTATATGAGGAGGTTTTCAATTCCTATGTCGATGGCGATCTCGAGGCCTGCTATCAAAGCTTCGTACTCGGCTTCATTTTTCGTCCTCGGCTCTGTTAAGGAGAAAGCGAAGCGCATTATCCCTCCTTGTGGAGTTACGAAGATAAGACCCACCCCTGATTTGATTATAGAGGTGCTTTGTTTGCTCTTCTTCATGGAGGACGCTCCATTGAAATAAAGCTCCCATCGGGTATCACCACCGTCGATCGCGTCAAACGCATGTTCGTCTGGAAGATCGCAATTTAGAGGAGAATAGGTGGGTATCGGATGCTCAACGAGGAAATCGGCGATGGCCTGGCCTTTCACTGCCTTGAGGGGTTGATACGTTATCGAGAACTCCATCAAGAGCAGGGCCCATTTAGCGAGTCGACCCGTTAATATGGCCTTCGACATCATATATTTAAGGGGGTCCACTTTCGATATGAGACGGACTTCGTACGCCAACGCATAGTGCCTGAGCTTGGTTATTGCAAAGATTAACGCCAGGAAATGTTTTTCAATAGGGGAGTAGTTGCTTTATGCCCCCAGTAGGACTCTACTCAGATAGTAGAGCGCTCTCTCCTTCCCTTGATCGTTCTCTTGTGCCCATAATGCGCCTAGGGAGCCTTCGAGAGCGGTTGTATAAAGAATGAGGGGTTTCCCTTGACCGGAGCAGCCAACACCGGCGGGTTCTGCAGGTATTGTTTGATCTCGTCTAGTGCGCTTTGGCATTTTTGGTCCCAGACGAACGGGGTTCCCTTCTTCATCAGGTGGTTGTAAGGACGGCACTTGCCTGAAAGATTGGCTATAAATCGCCGTATGTATGCGAGCTTCCCTTGGAGAGACCGCAACTGTTTGAGAGTTCTTGGTGGAGGCATTTCCATGATTGCCTTGATCTTCGACGGATCTATCTCAATCCCTCGGTGTCGGACGATGAATCCCAGGAATTTGCCCGAGGAAACTCCGAATGCACACTTGAGAGGGTTCATCTTCAAGTTGTATTGTCGAAGGCGTTGGAACACGGTCTTCAAATGCTTGAGATGTTCATCGTATGATTTGCTTTTAACCACGAGATCATCGATATAGCATTCAACGATTTCATGTATAAGGTCATCGAAGATCTTCGTCATAGCCCTTTGGTAGGTGGCACCGGCATTCTTCAAACCGAAGGGCATCACCTTGTAGCAGAATATACCTAAAGGAGTCCTGAAAGCGGTGTGCTTCTGGTCTTCGGGATGCATCTTTATCTGGTTATACCCCGATGAGCCGTCCATGAAGGAGAAAACTTCATGAGTGGACGTATTGTCTATCATCAGTTCGGTGACTGGCACTGGAAAATCGTCCTTCGGGCAGGCTTTATTGAGATCCCGGAAGTCCACGCATATGCGCACCGTCCCATTTTCCTTCATCATGGGGACGATGTTGGTGATCCATTCAGGGTATTGAACTTCCTGGATGAAACCAGAGTCGATCAGCTTCTTGACCTCGGCATTGATACTCATCTCAAGTTCGAGCCGCATTCTTCTCGGCGCATGTTTGACTGGCTTAACGTCCGGGGATATCGCCAGTTTATGTACAGCAACTTCTGGATCTAGTCCTGGCATTTCAGAATAATTCCATGCGAAGCAATCTCTATGCCGCATAAGCACGTCTTTTAACTCGGCCATCCTTTCTTCAGATAGCAACTCGCTGACGAACGTCGGTCGTGGGTCGTTCGTCGTTCCCAACTCAATCTTCTTGAGGTTGTCTGCAGTAGTGTGTATCCCATCTTCCAGCTCTTTTGGCGCCGGTGGAAACTCTAAGATCAGCTCGTCATCATTGTTTTCGAAGCACCGGGGAAAGTCATTCATATTCTCGGGCTCTTCCTTTGATATCATTATCATGCGACAGGTACGAGCTCGTTTCCAAGACTGATGTGAATCTGATTCTGCTCTCGTGGCTTTGGGTTCATGCTTCTGCAGCGGGGTTACCCTCCAGCTGTCAGATAGAGCGAACTTGCCGAGCTGATACTGATCTTCGACTCAGTTCTTGAAGGTGAAACAGTCTTCGATAGGGTGTCCTGTGGCTCAGTGATAAGAGCAATAACCCGGATGAAAGACCTCATTAGCTTGCTCAGGGTGTTTAGACTTCGGAAGTGTAATCATTCGATGATTTAAAGCGAGGTCAAGTATCTTCCGTGTCTTTCCTTGAGGGAAGGAATACGCCCGACCCATCTTTTTCATGAGGGACAAGTCTGGACCGCGCAATACCCGATCACATGACTCTTTAATCCTGCATCGTTGCTGTCGGCTCCTTTTTCCGCCTTTTGACTTATTTCTACCTCTGCGTCGGGCCTTTTCCGAGATAGGACGATAGGGAGGAGGGTCTTCGTCTGTTGCAGCCTGTTGAAGCAGACGTTGCGTCCTGGCTTTTTCGTAGATGGCCATTTCGCGACTATGGTCGTCTTGAGCTTTTTGACCCGCTTTCCTGATAAGCTTGTCCATTCGTTCTTCAAACGACGGACTCGGCACTTCACTCGCGGGATCTATTTCTGACGAGGGGTTAGCATCTCCTGACAGGGTGTTCTCTTCTTCATCGAAATTATATATGGCGTAACTACTGTGGACCCGTTCCCGTTTCCCGGCTTTCATGTATCCAAGCCCGAGCGTTTCCATTCTCCTGTTAGGCAATTTGCGCTGGGTCCCAGGGACATCCCAAATCCTGTTATAGAATCGAGCTTGTCGGATAGTCTGTTTTAAGGGTACCCTTTGGCGCTTCAATAGTCTTTTCAACCCGTCTGTGTAATATCTGGGCAAACGGATGGGTTGAAGTTTGTCAAGTGCAGAATCCGCGCCATGCCAGATCTCTTTCTCCACTCTTGTTTCCGAGGATTGATAGAACAGGATCGCCTTTTCACCCTTTTGCCTGGGAGGGACGTAAAACGCCTGCAGGTCCTGCACATTGTGAACTTCAAGCGCGTCAAGGTCTTTGTAGTGTTCCCGCGGCACCATGGTGATTTGCAAACTCTGATCATCGCCAGGGGATGCTTGTATTGACGGCCGACTGGAGAACACGGCATTAACCTCATCTTCCGAGTCACTTCCGAAGATCAACATGGGGGCGGACGGTCCCGGGTTGTTACGTCGAGACGGACCAGCATAAACTATCTCTTCTTCTTCTTCGGTATCGCTTCCAAAAATAGGGATGGCGGCGGCGGCTTTGTTCTCCGGCTTGCGAAACCTTTCTGTATCCTCGAAATCTGGCAAAAAGTACTTTGCATCTTCGTACTTGCGGACTTCGTTCACGGAGAATGGGTTCAGCTCACCTGTTACGGTATACTCGAAACCATCCTTAAAGTACTTCATACACTGATGCTGTGTAGAAGGGATGATGTTGTACTCGTGTAGCAAAGGACGGCCGAGCAAGGCGTTGTAGCAGGTCTTGGCGTCAATGACGTGAAACTTGATGTCCGTGACGAGCAGTCCGAAACGTAATGTTAGTATCACAGATCCGAGAGTCCGTGACGACTGGGAGTCGAAACCGGAGATGGTAATTTTGTCACGAGCGAGGTGCTGCACGCTCATGCAGATTTCCTTCAATACCCGAACATTGAGGAGATTGACGGAGGACCCATTATCCACCAGGATTTTGCCTATCTTGATATCGTGGCAATATCCAGAGACGTAAAGGGGACGGTTGTGGTCACACGTCCCAAGGAGAAGGTCCTCATCACCAAACGTGACATCGGCTGTGTGTACTTCTTCTAGTTCATCCTTCATCCTTTCTTCGGCGAGGAAGGCTTGGAATTGTTCAGGCTCTTGTAGCGCCTTAATTAAAGAATCTCTCGCTTCCTTTGATAGTAGGAGGGCGTCGAGAATGCTGAGCTGAGAAAGTAGCTTCCTTAGGTGCTCTAGGATGTTGTAATCCACCTTACCCTTCCTGGGAGGATCCTTGGAAGTCAGCTCTTTCATGACTTGGTCATCTAAGGTGATATCCTCAGTGACTTTTTCCTTTCCCTTATCTTTTCTATTTGCGGGTCCGAGATTCTTTTCCGGGAGTGTGCGATTGCGCAGCTGAATGTTTTCGCAGTTATCCGGTTCTTCCTCTTTCCCTAAGACGGATTCCTTAAAGAGAGGGCCCAGAGCCATTTCCTCCTCAGAGTCACTCCCAAAGGTGAGAACCTGTGATCCTCCGGCATTAATCGTGCGACAGTTGCCGGTAGTTCTTTTATGCCCGTCGGTAGTTCTTCCCCGTTCCCGACGAGTTCTGCGTTTCATGCGCTTAAAATGTTGCCGGTGAGCAACATACCCTTGCCACCATATCCTGAAAGCGTCGCACTCCTCAGTGGGGTGTGAAATCTTCCGATGATATAAGCAGTAATTAGGGTGCCTCTCCGCCCCATCGAACGTGTTTTCTTCCGAGGGTGGCAGCTTCATTCCCATCGACATGGCTTTGGCAAACCTTTTCCTCGTCTTCAACATGTTTTTATCCACATCGGGTGTCTTTTGATCTGGTGGGAGTGCTTTGACTCTTTCGTTTAGTCACTTGCGTTTGGCTCCTTCCGATGCAGCCATCTCACGCTCCTGATCGGCTTTACTTTTCAAATGAATCTCGTCTAGAAAGGCGTCAATCATTGCTTCTGTTGGCTGTACAAGCTCCGTCTCAGGCTCTGCCCCCAGTTTCTTAGTGCTAGGAGTTTTTTCCTTGTCTGTAAACGAGTGAGAGATAACATGACAACTCGCCACATAACCCTCGGATTCATCCGACGAGCTTTCTCCATCATCTTCCTCCCGAAAGACGTGGTTAAGGAACTCTTGCAGTGTGACGGGAGTCCGCGCCTTTTGATTATACTCCTCCAGCACGGCAATCTGTTTCTGCAAATCTGAGCGCTTGTCTCCAGGCTTCACGGGCCTCTTGGATTTCTTCTTCTTTTTCTTTGAAGATTTTGACGGTTGGGTGTGAGTACTTGGGCCATCACCACCGCTCTTTGTAGTCGGACGCGGCTTCAGCATCCCTTCGATGATTTGAGGTTCAAGTGGGTTCTTCCATTCGACTGCTGGGCACGCAAGAAGCTCACTCAGCATACTTTTGGTTTTAGCTGATAGCACGACCTCCCATGGAGCTTCTTCAATAAAGGAACAAGTTGCCCCTGATGCGTCTGTCTTCTTAGGAGTATGCGGCTGTGGCGGGTTCACCTTCCACTTTTCGGACAGCGCAAACTTTCCTTGGAGGTATTGATCCTCAATCCATCCTTTGAAGACGAAGTAATCCTCAATCGGATGGCTTACCGTTTGATGGTAAGGGCAATAATTGGGGTTATTCATCTCAGTGGGTTGTGGCAGTCGCCTTGGATTTGGCAAGTTGATAAGCCTGTTGCGTATTGCCAGCTCAAATAACCGTTTGGTTTTGTCCTGCGGGAACGAGTAGGGACGCTTCATCTTCTCATTATAATACCGCCGTCTTTCTTCTAGTTTATCTGCCAGCTTTGGGGCACTGGGCTGCTGCTGAGCATTCGCGACGAAGGTCGCCTTCCCTTTACCCTTGTCGCTCCGAGGCTCTGGCTTCGGGGGAGACGGTCTGTGACCCATCTGGTCCATCTGGGCCAACTTGTCGATCAGAGCCTAGAACGTGGTTGGTTTGAATAACATCTGAACTGTGAGATGGTTGCATGAGGGTCTAGAGTGCCCACGAACATGCCCACCGCTGGTGCTTCTTCGATGCGTTGTTCACATTTCGATCACAGATTTCGCCAGCGTATAGCGTACTAGACCCACGTTTCACCTGGTTTCACCATGGCATTAATTAATGTTGTTATCGGGGTGCATTCGCTGGCGCTTGCAAATCGCTGGGTGAATAGCAGTTCCATTTCGGCGAACGTCTTGACGGAATCATTCGGGAGCTCAGAATACCACTCGAACGTTGTTTCTGATAAGCTGTCGAAGAATTGGCGAAGCAAGAGCTTATCGTCGCCACCAGTGTTGCCACAGAGCGCCCTGAACTGAGCCACATGCTGATGGGGATTGCCTGTCCCCTTTTAGACATGGAATTTTGGTATTGTGTAGCCCGGCGGGTATTTGATCTAGTCATACCAGCTCGGATATGGTCTTCCTGTCCTGACAACTTGACCAGCTGCCTCAGTCGCTTGGTGAACGCGTATCTGTTGGGCTATGTATTCATCCAGGTCAGCCTTGGAGATTGTCTCCTCCTTGGCTGTTGACAGAGCGGGTGGAGGATTTGACGTTTCTCCCCTGTCGTCTTCAAGAATGATTGGAGGATCTTCAGTAGGGGGTTCCTGTTGGATCATCATACCCACCATGTCCTGGAACAAAAGGGTCATTCGTTGTATATTGGCTGCTTGTTCAGCAGCCTCTTTATCCTTCTTCTCTAGTATCCTACGAAGGAACTCAGCGTCAGTTTCTTCCTCCTGGCGTTGATCAGATGACGCTTCGGGGCTTTCTTTCGGCCCAGTAAGTGTGGCCATCGCGGTCGTCATTTCTTGGAGCTTCTGCTATTGCTCCTGAGCTTTGGTCACCGGCCGTGTGAGCGGTCTATGCCCTGTAGACGCACGGCTATCTTCCTTCCCCGACGCCATGTATACAGTGTGGACCATCATGCCCTCAGACTTAGGGTGTCTGGGCTCAGCGCCTTTAGCTCTCGTCACCGGCCCGGGGATCTTCTCCGGCCTCCTCTTTTTATGAGCAGTGGAAGTTGAGGGGACCGTTGAGGTGGGCACCCAGACAGCTTTTCGTGGCTTAACGTGATGACTGACTTCCTGTTGAATTTTCAGCTTCTTGTGCTGGCGGGAGAAATCTGGATCGATCACCGAGCCTCGGGTCTGCCGCCAGACTTTATAGATTTTGGCAGACAGCTGTTGAGGAGATTGGGGTTGTTCTGGCTTTATTTTCGCGGCCTTTTTCAGCGGAGGGGGAGACCTCTTTAGCGCCGCGGTAGGAGAATTCCTACGCATCTTATTCAGCATCTCAAAGCTGTTCTTAGTTGGAACAGCAGCATTAACTTCTGTCGTCGGGGCTGGAGGAGTTAGCCCAGAAGGGGAGTTGCCTCCGGCCTTCCTCACTCGGCGCCAGTAGCGACGTCGAGCGTGTCGTGCTGATGGAATCGGCTCGGTGAGGGCGATAGCCTCGTCTTGCCTCCTGTGTAAGTGGGGGGTCGCTGCTGGCGTCAGCCTGTTAAGGACTGATGTCCTTTGAGAAGCAGTATCTAATCGGTTGAAAACAGTCTTCTAAGCAGGGACAGGAACCGTAGCGGGATCCAGAACAGTTAATCTTGTAAAGACCGACCCTTTGGTAGTAGAAGCCGCCTTGACGACTTCAGGAGCAGGGATGGTTATCCTCTTCGGAATAACCTTCTCTGGGACTGCAAGCTTCATTGTGGGCCCACAGGAATTTTGGCCCAGTCTGGCGAAGACCGAGGAGCTGGAGTTGGACGACCCGTTGAGAGGGGCCGCATTAGCTGTAAGCCGATCGAAGATCGACTTCTTAGGAGCTTCCGGTGTTGGCACAGGAGCGGTGAAGCTCATTGGCGGGAACATGGTCCCGAAAAACAACCTGGTGGTGGCTTGAGTGACCTGTTCCACGGGCATTATGAACAGCGAAGCAGCTTGGGGCCCGTAGGCTATACCTCCTGGTGAGGCGGAGCGCCGGTTGCAGTTGCAGTTGGGACATTTCGCACAAGTGGAAGCCATTAATTCTTTGCTTTCTGCAATAAGCAAAACGCCAAATCTTAGTACCTTGAAACCCAAGGGCAACCCTTAGCGAACCGTGTTTGGGTTCGCGAACACGACACATGAAGTGTGGAGTGGAAAGAGGAAAAGGTCCCACCGGGCGTGCCAGAATCTGTTCCCCTCCGAATGGCGGCCGACGACGCGGGGCGTCTCGCCTGAGATTCGGGGCAGATGCTAATTGGTGCTATCCGTCTACCTCTCCGAAGATGCCAAGTTGATTTATGGCACCGTGTATTGAAGGTTTAAACGGATGCGTCCGATGTAGCAGACTTCGTCAGATTCCCCCTCGCTTGAGGGGTTTTTGATTGTGGGGACGCTCTTCCCTGCAGGCGCAAGCCCCTGCAGTTAATTAAGCTACCGCATTGCGGTAACAACTTTCTCCTTCTCCATGTGGTCACTTCGTGTCGTGTGTGTTTATTTTGTGTTTGGTTGCCCGTGGATTGTATACGGAGACTGAGTTATGTCGTCGTCCGTAGGGCGTGGACTAATCCAAATCCGTATTATCTTAGATTTGGGTTTGGGGGTTTGGGTTTAAGGATACGTTAGTCTCGTTTGAGACTAAGATCTACTTAAACGTTTGCTAAGGATACGTCAGCCTAGTTTTTAGACTAAGATCAACTTAACGGAATCGTTTAGATCCGACAAGAGAGCAATTAAGGGAGCCCTGTTGTTTAGTTTAGTGACATTGCGGTCGATAGGTAGTTTAAGGACATTGCGGCCCATTAGTAGTTTAAGGACATCTCGGTCCATAGGTAGTTTAAGGACATTGCGGTCCAATGTTAGTTTTAAGACGTTGCGGTCAAGGTTAAGGACGTCGTAGTCCGTGGATTTAAGGACTCCACAGTCCAATGTTAGTTTTAAGACATCACGGTCAAGGTTAAGGACGTCATAGTCCGTTGTTAGTTTTAAGACATTCTGGTCAAGGTTAAGGACCTCATAGTCCATGAGTTTAAGGACCCCACAGTCCGGCGTTAGTTTTAAGACATCCCGGTCAAGGTTAAGGACCTTATAGTCCATGAGTTTAAGGACCCCACAGTCCGGCGTTAGTTTTAAGACATCCCGGTCAAGGTTAAGGACCTCATAGTCCATGAGTTTAAGGACCCCACAGTCCGTATCAATGTGTGGTCATCAGGACCCGTCACCTCTTTGAAGACGTTGAGGAATTACAACGCCAAGCATCAAAGGAGTGAAGAGATGTACCCTTAAACCGAGGTAGATCAAATAATTTTTGGCCCAATTTGGGACCAAGACCAATTAATTATGTTATGAGCCCATTAGCCCAGTTAAGTTTGAATTGAGGACTTATGTCCAGCTTGGGCTAAGTCCAATCATGTTTAGAATATTGGCCCTCTGTGGGTCCATTGGAGGAGAGGCTTTGCCTCTAGAAACTTAGCCAATTGAGCTGAAGCTAGTGTTGAACACTAGAGACCAACAGTGTTGAACACTGGGAATAAGATTAACAAGTTAGTGTTAAACACTAAAAGATAATCAGTGTTGAACACTGGGAACAGAGTTTTCAAATTAGTGTTAAACACTAAGACGAATCAGTGTTAAACACTGGGAACAAAGATTTCAAATCAGTGTCGAACACTAAGGAAATCAGTGTTAAACACTGGGAGTAGAATTTTCCAAATTAGTGTTTGAACACTAAGAAAATCAGTGTTAAACACTGGAAATGGAGTTTTCAAACTAGTGTTAAACACTATGGAAATCAGTGTTAAACACTGGGAACAGATCATCAGTTCGGTGCTAAATATTGTAAGAGAAGAGATCACGTGGGGGCACGTGATGGCATCTAAAAGGTGGGGCCAGATCCCCTTCATTTTGTTCTACAGATAAGTGTTTAACACTTTTAATTCTGAAGGCCATCACGTGTGGGCACGTGATGGGGGTTCACGCTTTGATCTGTTAGAATGTTCATTAGGGGTCACGTGGTGACACGTGAGGGCGCCCCAGAGCTTCTTTTCTTTTGCTTTTTCTTTTCGCGCTTTGGGGGTCACGTGGAGCACGTGAGGCGTTGCCTCAAAGTTCTTCTTTATGGATCTTTACAGGGGTCACGTGGTAGCACGTGACCCTGTTTCTTTGCCCATTTGAAGATGTGTTTATCTTTTTAAGAATTAAATTCTTCATAGGGTTAAACCCTAGCAATAAACTTTAGAGGAATTAATTTCCTGTTTTCTTCTGAAGAATTATATTCTTAGATAGGGTTAAACCCTAATTTCTTCTTTCTTAAGGGAATTAAATTCCTGTTATTTTGACAGATTTAAGTTCTTAACTAGGATTAAACCCTGATTCTGTTCATTTTGAAGGAATTAAATTCCTATAACATAGGGTTAAACCCTAATTTTGTTTCAAAGGAATTAAATTCCTATAGTTCTGTGAGAATTAAATTCTCAAACTTCCATTCCCTCCCTATGCTTTGGATCTGCATGGCAGGATCTCAACCCAATGAGAATTAAATTCTCAATTCATGGGGAGATGTGCACTTTGCAGATCCTCCACTAAAGAGAGAACTAAGTTCTTCTTTTTTAATATAAGAGTTAAACTCTTTTGAGAATTAAATTCTCTTTTGAAGCCTCTCCTTTCTTACCTAAGGTTTTCTTCTGCAGCAGATCAAATTCTTCCAAAGTCTCAAAGCTCTATTTCTTTTTTTCTCTCTCCCTCTGTGTCTCTGTATTTTTCTTCCTCCTAAAAAAAAGGTCCCTTTCTTTATTCTTCTTGGCTCCTATTTATAGGAGAAGAAGAAGAATCAATCTGTTTTAGTGAATCTTTCATTGAGAGATTTGATTTGCATTCATCATTCATCTGGACCTTTGGATTATTAGGTGAATTTTATTCACCATTGGATTTTAAATCCAAAGATATTCCTTTGTTATTTCGGTTAGATTTTAAGGGGAAATCTTTCCAAATTCAAGATTTTTCCATAAATAGGTGATATTTAATCACCTTTAGATTTTTAATCCAATCGGTTCCAAATAATCATTCTCCTTTGGGAAGATTTGAATCCCTTTCAGAATTTAATTCTGTTAAATAGAGAGGCTTTGAAAGCCGGTCACGTATAGGCACGTGACCCTCTGGAACGAGCTTTCTTCTCCTTTCTGCGCTCTGTTTTCTAGCTGCTGTTCAACCGTCACGTGCCAACACGTGACCCCTGGTCACGTGTGAGCACGTGACCCTTTCTGGAGTCTATTCTTTGATTTAATCAGGGAGCTGAATCTGCCTTTGCCGCTGCTTTTAAATGTTACGTGCCAACACGTGACTGCTGGTCACGTGCTAGCACGTGATGCCTCTTCCGTAAACTTTCCTGATTTTCAATCAGGAAACAGTCTAAGTTTTGAGAAGTTGTGGGTATGGGAATAAAGTAGAGAACCAGGTGTTGCAAGTGTCGAGATTCTTCAAAGAGATCGATGATGTAGATTCTTGTGATTGGAATTCAAGTAATGGTTTTGAGAAACTTGTTTCTCTTTCAGGTTACTCATAATTGGATGGATTCCTAAGTTGAGTAATGCTGATTAGCCTTTCTCCATTAAGTTGACATGCACTGGAGACAGCTGCATGATTTGAATCTGGTTCCAATTAAATTAGTGCCTCTATTTCTATATTGTATATTAAATGGTTCATATCTTAACGATTTTAAGATACGGGAAGTTGTCCGGCTTATGCTTAAAACCAGACCCTGGATAACTCAAGGCACGTTTCTGTAATGGCAGTTTATGGGTTGACTCGGGCTATGTCGAGGGTTGACTTTCTACCATATGGAAGATCAATAGTGATATTGTTCTTGACTCGCCACAGTTTTAGTAAAATGGATTTTTTCAGAAAACGGTAGTGGAAATATGGTAGAACTGGAAGTGATTCCAGAACCGTAAACGATTACGGAAAATTTAATAGGACCTATATATTCAATCAGATTTGACATTCCAATAGCCACTCCGCAGATATGGTGGATAACCTCAGACACCCGAGAGGTACTCCGGTAGCCTCAAGGACGGTGACAGTGAGGTTCTTGTTTGCCCAGACTTGACAATACTGTTGTTCCAGACTACGGGACCCGGCAGGAGGATAAGTATAGCGTCGTTCTAAACTATCTTTAGAAGTGTACGTATATATTATTCTGCCAGAGGGTTGTCATAGTCAGTGGGAGCAGCGGAAGCATAGTGGGCAAGTAGCTTATGTCTATTTATAGACTAGAGCGGATATAGCGGAGAAAGATTATCTAATTTTGATGTGAAAGTCATCGCTTTGACTTCATCAGAATAGGGGATGGATCTGTTAAGAAGGTAGTGGGGTGTGATGTCCTGGTATTTGGATGATACACACAGAGTAGGAAGTAAAATTCCTATACTACGATCGGTTGTACTTTGGTCGTCACACAGTTGTTTCTCCACAAAGGACATGGATATAATATCAGACATTCTGGTTACTAGATCTATGGTTTTAGATCTAGATTTGGGTAGTTTCCTAATGTGGGTACTTTGACAGTATTCTAATCGTATTTTAGAATAGATGACTCCTGGCATGGTGGTGTACCTGCAGGTAATGGAGCCACCCTCTCTAAAGGTGTCTTACAGACTAAAGGGGGGAGGGATATGCATGATTGGCAGATCATTTGCTTAGGCAATTAAGTCAATCATGAGATGTCAAGTACCGCACCAGATGTTGTTTTTGCACTAGATGTGATAAGTTTATATTAATCCAATCCTGAAGAAACATAAGGAAGCATTTTTAGAATATAAGTGCATGTTCTATGGATTTGATGACGGCAGCCTCCTTCGGGAGACGGTTATCATTCCAGGCTTCAAAGGTGACATGAATGACAGAGTGATTGTCATAGTTATAGTTTTTCCCTCTGACGAGGGACAATATTATGGACAGGTGGTCCAAGAGGATACGGTGGGAAGCATGGTGCAGGATACTGATTAGGTTTAGTTGACGATACAGTCTAAGAAGTTTGGATTTGAAGTTCATTTATGAACTAGGTCCCATCAAATATCCAGACATGTTCTAAGACAGGTATTACTCGATTCGGGAGATAGCTTTCTCCGCGAACTTGAGATTAAGAGAGACATAGAAAGAAACATCAGGGTGGATCCACTCACTGAGGCTATTTCTCGAACACAATAGTTTTATGAACGGGCTTTGTGAAACTGATTAGTAGAGGAGTTGGATGTTCGGTATCACACGAGCTGTGAGTATGCGACATCGCAATAATTAGCCTTAAGTGCAAGTGGGAGATTGTTGGATATAGTGTCCTCAAAGTCAATTATTGGATCGCAGGTACGTGATTGCAATGATTGAGGCGGGACCTATACCGATATGACAGTCTTACTCGAGATGATAGTATGCTATCTGGTTTGTCTTTATCATCGTATACATGCTTTAGTTCACTATTGCATGATGATAGAGCCCATAGGATTCTTGCTTGACTGCCAGTAGTATGATGGCGATCATATACGTGGGAGCTGGGGTCTATAAGCACATCCTTAAAGTGTCCCTAGTCGTGGGAGTTTCGAGATAGGGCATCGATACTCCAGAGTAGACTAGTGTATACAGTCGAGACTCCGACGAGGGGCGGTGGCCGGTCTCACAAGCCATTGGTGTTAGTTGGTTCACCTAAGATGTATACAGGTGCTCATTGGGTTATGAGTACACCGGACAGGACGCGCCGGGAATCTGCTAGTTGGTATTATACCTAGCGTCAGATAGCAGTTTCCTGGTGACATGTATACAGGTTAGTTCATCGACCTGAGGTCGTCATTTGTCTCGTGTGAGTTCCCACTGTGCTTTGATTTCTACCCTACCACGGCTCAAAGGAGTCGTGCAAACAGGTCTTTTTTGGGTACAGTCCCGAGCCACATAGAGGCAAGTGAGCGGATCGGCAGGGGATTCGTCTCTCCCGGTATTGAGGGTGGGATCGCGCTGTGTCTAGGAGAGCCATTACACAAAGCCTTCGGCCGAGGCAGGAGATTTACTGGCAGGTACTCCAGTAGTATCTCAGGGTGTTCTGGGCTACTCTCTGACACGACTTATACCGCTATTGGGGGTCTGACGTTACTAGCCCCCTAGGCCGATATGCGATACTCATAGACGAACGGACCGGACTGTATGTATATTGTCACTGTTAGGCTCAGTAGGGTTTCTGGATGAGTTCGCTCATCAGCTTCCCTTCTAATCAATACATAGGCAACCGTTACGTACAGCTAGTACCTCTGACGTGCTAGCGGTTATACCCAGTGCCAGTGTGTTGATGAGTCATTAGAGCCCCCCACAGACAGTTTCCCAAGTTCGGACGAAACGTTGTAGAGGCCGTATGGTTTTATGGCAGGGTTCGGAAAATGCACGTGCGTTTACGCACGTGTCATATTTCGGGCAGATAATACTGGTAGGTTTTGGTTTAAGCCGGATCTGAGTATTATACTGTGTAGATATAATATCTTTGTCTCAGTTACATTTGTATTCGGTCGTAATACAAATGCGGGTATGTTTATACTGATACGGGGTTATCCTGAAATCCGTTTCAGGATCACTTTTGGAAGTTGCCAGTTTCCAGTTTTCTATCACCCGTATTAAACATTCGGTTAAATGCGGATTTGTCTTTTCTTCATGAGGGTGAGTCATGAGTGTGGAATGTTCTAGAATGGTGACTAGGTTAGTGACTCATTAGGTTGCATTAATTGTTTTGCAAGATGTTAAGTGAGTCACCATTTGCATTAATGGGGTTTTGTTTGCATGAAGGATATTTGTTAAGATCTTTTCCTTGTAGTCACCACTTTGCTCCTACCCTCACCTCCCTCCTCCTATATTATGGCCGGCCCCTCCCCTCTTGGAATACATATGGTTTTTGATTGGAAAAAAGTTTATGTATTTGGTTCATGAAAATTAGTATGCCAATTTCTCATTTACCCGATTCAAAAGGCAACTTCATTAACCGTTCGTCCATGGCTTTGGACGAAGCGAGACAAAGTGTTATACTCATTCTCTACATCAATCTTGGTCATCTCTTTTAGCAAACTTGATGATCGAGTTGCCTCGGTTCAAAGGCGGGAGCCCGTTTAAAGATCCGTCGACGTGGTGCCACCTGGACGAGAAGACTGGAGATTTAGGAGATCGGAACGGCTGCAACAAAGCGTGGGATGATGGTTGAAGACCGAAGGACTCGGATCGTTCGGTATAACATTTCTACCCACTTTGTAGTTTGTTAGTTTAGCTTTAATGGCAGATCCGGGTGATAGTGCAAGATAGCGCCAGTTGTAAAAGTTTTTTGTTCCGCTTTTGGCGTCTGTTAGACGGCCGGGGCGCTACCGTGGAATTACACTTTACCCCCACGCACTGTTTGCGCTTGTTGTTCGGATCCATCCCATCTTACTAAAGAGTGTCCTTACAATCCACCTGTTCAAGGACAAGATCAAGTCAATACTGCTTTTCAGCAAAGACAAAGAAATGATCCATACTCTTCGACTTATAATCCTGGTTGGAGGAGCCACCAAAATTTTGCTTGGAATCAAAATCAACAATTCCAAGGCAATAACAACTTTCAAATGCCTCCTCCTCCACAACAACAAGCACCTCAACAAACTCAATATCAGCAACCTTTCCAACCACAACCTTACCCAAACCAAATGAACAATTTTGTGCCCAACAACTCTTATCCTTAAAACAATTTTGTTCAACCAAATAACGATAAGGTTTTCTTGCTAGAACGAAGTCTAGATGCGTTTTTGAAACAATCTACACAATCCGCAGCAAGGTTGGAGACTTCCATTCAATCTTTGGTTGAAAACAGCGCTTCACATGATCAAAGCATCAAATCAATTGAAGCCCAAATTGCACAACTAAATGCTGCGTTGAGCGAGCGAGAAAAGGGAAAGCTTCCGTCTCAACCATTGCCAAATCCCGGTCACCACATAACGCACATGTTGCTTATAAACAAAAAAATCATAATGTAAATGCTGTGACCACGTTGAGATCTGGAAGAGTGTTGCACAATAACGTGGGTAATAGTGATGACACCCCTGCCGGTACTTCTTCTTCATCTTCTTCTTCATCTTCATCTTTTTCGTTAGAGCCTATTCTTCATTCTTCACAAGGCTCTACTTCTTCTAATTCGAACGGACCCACATCTCACTTCACGAACACACCAACACCAGGATCCGTTCCAACTCCGCAATCTACTCCACAAACATTGGACTCAACAAATTTTCAAAATATTCCATTTCCAAACAGGTTGAGATCCAATAAACCAACTCCCCAAACGGAGAAGATTATGGAGTTATTCAAGCAGGTTAGCATTAACATACCTATCTTGGATGCAATCCAACAAGTCCCTTCTTACGCTAAAATCTTGAAGGGCTTATGCACCAAGAAGAGAAAGTCTCAGGTACCCAAGAAAGTGCTCGTAGCTAGTGCCGTGAGCAATGCTATTACCCAACCTCAACCTTTGCCCCAAAAACGAAAGGACCCTGGCTGTCCTACAATTTCAATAACAATTGGGGATAAGACCATCAATCGAGCACTTTTAGATCTTGATTCCAGTGTTAACCTGCTTCCCTATTCCGTTTATGAGCAATTAGGCGTTGGAGAGTTGAAACCCACTCATTATACTCTCCAAATGGCTGATCGATCCATCACCCATCCTAGGGGTGAGTTAGAGGATGTGTTGATCAAAGTATGGGACTTCATAATCCCCGTTGATTTCATTGTTATGGACACACAGCCTGTGGCTAACCCACGAAACCAAATTCCGGTGATGCTCGGTCGACCATTTTTGTCCACTTCCAATGCTGTAATCAACTGTCGCAACGGCTCTATGACTCTATCCTTCGGGAAGATGTCAAGTGAGTTCAACATTTACAAGATAGGAAGTCTGCCTTCCGTGCCTAAAGCTAGTATACGTGATATTTGCTCGATCCAAGAGATCATGCCGGAGGACTGTGAGCTCGAAAAATTTCTATTTGATCACAGCAGTTTTGACGCCACTAGTGCGTTCCTTCTTGAATCTGACACAGTTTTCGCAACCGATAACGTTTACGAGTCTTTCACTTTTTTGGACGATTTTGAAGACTCGCTACCCGAGTTTGAGTCCTTTGAATTTTCGGATGAGTTAGTTGAACCATTCGACTCGGTTGCTTACACTCATTTCGAACCATTGTTGGAATCCTTCGAGTTCGAGATAGTTTCACCAATTTTACCTTCAATTGTTTCGTCTCCAAAACTCGAACTCAAGTTATTGCCGTACGCTTATTTAGGTGAGAATGAGACCCGTCCTGTTATCATATCGGCATCTCTAGCCCTCGAGCAAGAGAAAGCCCTTTTAATAGTCTTACGAAACAATCGGCACGCTTTTGGTTGGACTATGGCGGATATCAAGGGGATTAGTTCCCTCATAGTTGAACATCATGTACATATGATGGATGACGCCAAGCCAAGGGATCCACGGAAACACCTCGAGGATTTTGTGGTTAATCAACCTCCACCTATAGAAGTTGAACCACCATCTTTTCTTCTAATAAAATACGAGAATGCCAATATTCCACTCATTTCTGATCATTCACATTCTCGTTTTTATTTATCATCACCTTTTATCTCCTCACATTCACGTTTACGCAAACCATGTCCATACCATCACTTCTCTCTTCCCCACTTCTTCTTGCCTCTATACAACATGTTCTTCCACCGACCGATACTTTACATTGATAAATTCTTCAAATGGTTGGTGTTGACTTTTGGTCTTAGCAAAGCTTGGTATTGACCAATAACTTTGAAACCACTCTTTAAAAGCTTAACTTTGTTTAATTCAAGTTTGGGGGAGATTTTGTTGGCTGTAGAAAGAAAGTGATTTTTAGCCAACCGTATGATTGGGGGTACGTTTACCACTTGTAAAAAGAATTTTTTTTGTGGTATTTTTGTAAATTTGCATTTTTAATAAAATAAAAATAAAAAAAATAAACAGGGGAGTGCCGACAATTTTGACCCTCTTGGTGTAACCTGACAGTGAGGACACTGTCAAGTTTAAGTTTGGGAGTGTGCTCGGTAAGCCTTCTTCTTTCGCATTCATGTGTATATTTTTTGCATTTGCATACTTATTTTAAAACTATAAAAATTGAAACATTCAATTTTGGCCATAATTGACTTGAGTTTGATAAAAAGGTTAACTAGCTAGGAACAACCAGATCTTAGACTTAGTAAATTAAAAACCCTAAAAATAATATTTCTTAAAATTTAACGGTAGAAAAATATATGTCTTTGTAGTTTACTTGAAAAATATGTCTTTGTAGTTTACTTAGAAATAGGCAAAATTTTGAGTTCACTTCTTGGGCTAAGTCAAAATAAAGGAAAAGTATTGATATTTTTATTAAAGTATAAGTCTGAAAAATAATTCCTAAACTTAAGTCTAAATTATGAAAATATATAACCTACAAATTGCACTAACACGAACCTTGAAACTTGGAATAGTAGAAGAGACCTTGAAATGCTCTTGTCTAAAGTCCTTAGTATGAAGGGAAATAAAATAAAAATACAAGTGTGAATAAAGAGGAAAAAAAATGAACACTGGTTTTTGTAATTACTTAAGACTGCATAAATAGAAAAAAATAGTTAGCGGTGGTGCTTTATCACCTAGTACCTTAGACCAACTGGTTTGGGAGTCACTGCTAAAACCTTAGGTGTTACAAGAGTAGGAATTACGCTTTAATGTGTAAACACATTTTGTAATCGGTCGTTAGTACCTCAAGAAGTATTAACGGTCGCATGAAGGATGTGTGAGCAATTTTATCTAAAAATTCACCAACTAAAAGTACTTTGGACAATGGACAAGAGTATAAGAGCTTGAATTGAATTTCCAAGTGTAGGGGTGATACATACACACACGTAGGGGTATATGATTGGGGTTTGGATGAGAGATAGGAATGAAATATAGGACTTATATCTTTAGTAGAGATGATAAAAATTTCTAAGTTGAGATAGAACCTTAGAAGGAAAATTCAAAAAATGCTAAAAGCTAAGTGAAATTACAGAACATATACAATCTTAAGTTAAATGATAAGGAAGCGTGAAAAATACGGGTTGATAATTTCTAAGTTGAAGATAATAGACTTTCTTGTTAGAAAACCGAATTGGAGAATAAAAGTCAATGGGACGAATTGATAGGATTTTGTGGGTAGTATCCGCTGAAAACCCTCAGGAGACAACACTCCTCCTACTAGGGACACCTAGAGGTTTAGCGGCTTGTTGCACGAGCTCAGTGCAATCGCGTTTCCCTGCAAAAATGAGGCTAGGTCTTTTTCGAGAATAAAACTAGTTTTGCTCGAGGACGAGCAAAAGATAAGTTTGGGGGTATTTGTTCATATCATAATTTTGCATTATTATATTCCCCATTCTTAATTATTTTACAAATAAACAGTTGCTTTTGATCCATGTCTGCTTCATAGTTACAGGTTCTTGGAACAAAACAGTGAAAATGATGAAAAGACGATACAAAAGTGAGTCTACGACCAACAAATGGAAGAATCTTGATCATGTCCACAGTTTGAGGGACAAATGAAGATAAATGAACAAGTTCACAAAGTACAAAGGCAGCACAAGGTTCAAGACTTCGACACGAAGCAAAGGATAAAAGTCCATGACATTATGCACTGTGGAAATCTGGAAGAGACTAGAAGACATTCTGAAGAACCAAGGGAAGAAAAATCAAGTAAAATGTAACTTGAGAATTACCAGAGAAACAGAGCCCAGAAGCTTCCAATATGGCCGTGGATCCGTGGCCAAACAGGGCTTTTGGCCGCGGTTCCGCGGCCATGATGAGCACGTGTCGGTGCATATTATGACGGTGTAGCGGTGCATTGACTAGGCTTCTTAGGGTAATTTTGTAAAGGCAGATAGGGATCGGATGTAACCCTAGGGTTTCTATGATCTATAAATAGAAACCCTAAAGCTCTTTTTTGGAGCATGCCTCTTTTTGTTTATCAAATTCAGAAATTTAAATCGCTGTAATGTTTTGAAGAGTGCATCGAATAAAGTAAGTAGTTTTTTTTACCATGCCCTAGTTAATTTTCTTTCCTGCCCTAGTATAGATTTTCTTTATCTGCCCTAGTTATAACTTTTATTTAATTGCCGTAGTTTAGATAATTAGGTTATTAAATTAAAACCATAAAAAAAATGTCTCTTTTTATCAATTCCCTAATGAGTGAGTAGTTCCTCACTTGTTAGGGTTAGGAATAGGAAATGTTTGAGAGATGAAAATCTCTCACCCCTTTCTTACACATTCAACATTTTAAATAGGACTCCATGCATACATACACACATCGCTCACTACGGCATCCTATCCCACGAGGCAGCGGTGATACCGTAGTTTAAAAGACCGGTTGTGTATGTTTTCCATGGAGGTTAGGGTAAGAATTAAGAAAGGACGGACAAAGACCTAAAGGAAGAAACATAGTTTCTTCCCGATCGTGCTAATCCCCTTTATTAAGTATTACCATAACACCTAAATACATCTTAATTAGGGCATTGAAAGCGGTGAGAAATATTGAATTTCCAAACTTAACCTAAACCTAACCTTAGCAAAGTTTTAATCCTAGTCTAAATCAACCTTAGTTTTTAGTGATAATCAATCCAACCCCAATTGGAATTAACTCGTTAGAACAAATAGAAAATACACAAAATCCCTGTGGACCGACCCGTACTCACCGGCTAGCCACCAAGCGACGCCGTTCTTGATTACGGTTAACATTCTTTGATTCATCTTTTAAAAGCAAAAGCGCACATAAAACCTCTTTCAATCAGCCCGAGTCGGCTGAGTCGGGCCGCGTCTCTTTGCCACATGTCCCCGTCGCTTCGTCTTGACTTGTGGACCCGTTTGTTTATTCTGTAACTTACCCTATTATGTGTAGTGCACGTATAGACTCTTGGGCTTCTAAAAGATTAAAAGAAATTGAAATTAAAATAAAAATAATGTGTGGCTGATGGGATTTGAACTCTGGTGCTTTGGTTCAGCAGTGCAAGGTCTTACCAGTGAGCTACAAGGTCTTACCAGTAAGATACAAGTTCCTTCTTGCTGTTCAAAAACAAAACAAATTTATAACTTGTGCTCAGGCTCAAGTACCCCTTTCTGTATTTTTGAAAAAATTGTACAACAAGTTTAGGGTTGCTACAACCTCCCCGACGCTTTCTAAAAGAAATGTACACCCAGCTCGGCTCATCCCTATGGGTGCCGGGATGGTTCTTGTAGCAGAAAGAGGAAAGGAGAAGACTCAGACTGAAGGGGATCAACCGCAATTTCAACCGGACCAGGAACCTGAGGAGAATCCTCCAAGAGTTCAGCACTAACTGGCCCGGGGCTAACTCAAAACAATTCAGCGCCCCACTCACCTCGGGGGAGAAGGGCAGGCGCATCTCGACCTAAAAGGCTTCCAGGTACAAGGTGATCTCTTTACCCCGTATCTGGAATGCCCTCTCCCCCTTCTCGGCCAGTCGAAGCGAGTAGCCAGGAGGGATATGGAAGCGAGCTCGAATGGTGGCAAGCTCGTCCGCATGACCCAGTATGGAAGACGTGTCACGGACGCCCTTGATCTGCGCTCTGGGGACCGCCCCCGTCGTGCGACCCCGGGGAGCATGACTAACCCTAACTTCCCGGGGGGACTCCGACTCATATGAGGAAGAGGAAGCTGCAGAGGACTCCCTAGACTCTACCCGGACTATTTCTACAGACTTCTCGGTAGAAGACATCTAACCTGATCAAAAAGACGAGTCATTGACAGAGAAAACGCAAGGAATCCGACCCGAGGAGAAGAGTGCCGAGCTAACACGACTAGGGACGAGGAAATTATGGTGAGGTATGGTCTGATGATGATCCCACCTCTATTTATAGCAGCCGGCGTACACATCCTACGGCTCCGATCGTCTCCCGCCAAAACAACGTTTCGCAATCAACAGCCGACAACATTCCACCTGTCGCACTCATATTGGACGCGTCCCATCAGGCGTGAAGGACACCGGCGGCAGGCCGCGCCAGCCAACGAGCGCCAGACACGTGGACTGACACTTCGACGAATGTGCGCACGAATCGGCGCTTCCCCTTTAATGCGAGATTTCTCCCCTGATCCGCCGACGTCATCAAGAAAATACGACTAGTTGCCCGGGAATACGCACCGACAATATCTTCAAATAAAAGCTTGCCCCGGGTGACCGGTCACACCACTCTCGACCCGACCCAGGGATGGGTCGAGACGAGAGTGGGGGGCTAATGATGGTGCTCGATATCGGTGATTCCGCAGACCTTGACACGTGGCAGATGACGTGTTCCAGAGTTTACAAGAAAGGACCAAGAACAGTACGTTGGAAGCATACCCCGGGCCTACGATCCGAGGATGTTACCGACCTTCGGTGGCCTTCCAGACCACCCCCAGCTCGCCTCCGAGCTATCACAGAATCAAGCCCGCTCGGCCTCTCGCTCGTTCCCGAGCCTCCCACCGAGCCTAGCTTCCTCGGTCTCATCGACCGACCCACAACACCGATCACAGGCGTCTCCGCCACGGTTCCGCGAATCTCGCTAAACGCGAGATATCCGCCGCCCATGATCCCGCGTTCCACGCCATCGTGTTCCCCCATTAACGAGCGTATCTCGCCATTAATAGGGAATCCCGCCTGTCACGCGGGCGTAACGCCGGGGGCGTAACGGCCGGCGTGAATCTCGCGCCCGCATGCCCATGACTGCCACTATATAAACCCCTCTCTCAGACGACTCAGGTAAGCCAATTTTACCCCAATAGGCCGTTACTCTGCCAAAATATCCCATCTAACTTGATCGTCGGAGGGTCCTCGGTGGCACAACCACTCCAAGACTTCATTGCAAGTAGCTCGACCTCAACCACCTCAAGCCCATTGAGATCCATACGCTCTAGGAGGCAACTTCCAACTCAATCTCAGCTATCTATCAACGCTCGCAGCAGATCTACGGAAGGTAATATCTGAAGAAGATCCATCAGTATGCAAATTGTGGTTTACAAACCCCAAACTATAAAAAATAGAGTTTACAAAACTTTCGGCAGAACGGAGTTGACATAACTGCGGTTATTTTAAGTTTTGAATAAGATAACTGCAATTATCTCAACTCTAAAATGGATGCCTAACAAGACAGAGTCAACATTTTGGAGTTAAGTTTTGCTGACTTTATGAAGCTGCGGTTTAGAAAACTTAACTCAAATCCCAAACAGGGCCAAAAAAGTCACAAACCACTTTCAACAACCTGAGCCGGTTTTCAGATTCGACGGCCACCATCAGGCCCAAACCCTAACCCTTGGGCGGGCGGTCGTAAAAAACGCAGGCCGCCAGACCCAAACAAATTGGCCCCGTAGAAAGCTCCAGAAGCGGAAGATTCGATGTTGAAATCCCAGCATCAATGTCATATTCTGTAATTCCCTCCAACTCCAAGGGCTGTTTCTTGCCCACCAACGAACGACTTTCTATCTCTTCGCGTGACCGCTCACGTACCACGGCATGCTGCCTGTACCGGTGACGTGGCACCCAGGTTTTCTCGCCTCGCCGCCTTCCGCAACTCGTTCCACTGAACCTCAGGAACATTTTTAACACAGCTTATCTGAAAATAACAATAGTATTTGACGGCTGTAAATAAGCCACGTAGACGTGGCAGTTTAGTTTATATTGCTTCCCAGTACTTTTAAACCAGTCCACTGGTTTGAAAAAGGTGGAAGGCAGTCTTTCAAATCAGCCCATTTCTCTTAAACATCTTTCATTTTGTAAGGAAGAAATGAAATTGTATTTTGCAAACAAATAATTTATTTCTTTTCTTTTAATATAAACCAATAACCATGAGCTTAGTGGGTAAAATCACCAACTGTTTTTTTTTTATATAATTCTACCCATAAAAACACTTGCATGCAGCATGGAGCCCCGTTTGAGTCGTCGCGAGCAGAGCCGTTCGAATAGGATCGGCACGAATAAAGATATTAGGCGAGCGCGGGTTATCCCGTTGTGAAGCAGGCCTCGGCATCTTGCATACTGCTCTGACTCTTTATCTCCCAACCTGTTCGTTCGTTCTGCCAAAGCTTTTATCGTTTCAACGAGTCGAGTCAAAAGTCATAAGTGTACAGTTACATAAATTAGTTAAGTAGACGGGAGAGAGTTCCACCTGTAAAGAGAAATTTTCCGATAAAACCACTCACCATGCCTTCATGAAAGAATGTTTGAGCGTGCAAGTAATTCTTAGCTGCTAATTTTATACAAATAATTTTTGGGAAAAATACATATATAAAGCTATAGATACGGTAAGAAAATAAAATCACACATTTATTAACAAAGTGGAAACGAAGAAAAGAAAAAATATCTTGCTATTTTATGTGGTGGAAAATCAGCTAACATTTTTTGAACTAATACATGATGTTCTTTTTTCTACATTATCACTTGGATTTTTTAAATCTAGAAGCTAAATTTTTGGCCCACAAAATAGTTGGTGATGGAATTGTTAAATCACAAAAGCAGAGGACAAAGAAAGCTGCGTGTAAAGTGCCAATGATGCTGATAAATTATTTTAATTACAAAATAGAGCAAGGTGCGAATTGTAAAAACGGAGCCCTAGGTCTTAAAGGATCTCTGGCTATATATTAAATCCTTAAACCCCCTCTCCTTTCAGCTCGCCTCCATTTTTCTCTTACGCTCAAATCTCTAATCTCAAATCTCCTCATCTCCTTTTGTGATCGCCATGGGTTTGTCCCTCTATCTCTCGATCTCATCTTATCAAAGCTATCATCTCTTTTTTGGGGCAATTTTTTTTAATGTTTTTTCCTGATTTTTTTGTCTGTTGATTTTTTCGAATTTTTCAGCAACTTCAGGCAAGAAGATCAAGATTGGAATCAACGGTGGGTTCTGGATCTATCATTTTCTAGGGTTTTGATATGATTTTTTTGAGTTTCGATCGATTTTGATGTGAATTTTTTGGTTTTGTTAGGGTTTGGAAGAATCGGACGCTTGGTTGCGAGAGTGGCGCTTCAACGCGACGATGTGGAGTTGGTTGCAGTTAACGATCCCTTCATCACCACCGATTACATGGTGAGATTCTCTTAGATCTATAGAATCGATGATTAGTTTTAGTAGCAGATGAAGTGATACTGTTTTTGAGCTTGAATTCACATAGATCGGATCTTATGATGATCGCAAACTTTGAAGCTCATAGTTTTAGTTTGCTTAGCACTATGATTGTGTAATCTAAGTTGCTTTCATCATTTTAATTATATATTTTGTTTAGAATTTTGATCTTTTTCAACTCCATTTAGAATGGATCTATTCGATTATAGCATGTTTACTTTATTAAAAGTGTTGTAATTTATTTTCAGCATCTCAGATCATGTTATCAAATCTTTCGATTCGAAGCATGAGTAGATCTAGGCTTCATTTTGATATTCTAATGCGTGTAATTTGATATCACATTTTTCTTGGCTTTTGGATGGATATGTTCTTGAATTCTGTTGCATGATGATGGAGATATCGAACAAGGGAAAATTTAGTAAAAGTTTTCTTCTAGCTTTGGCTTTTAGATTGTTGAAGTCTAGAGTTTCCATATTAACAGTAGCTTTATTCTGAAATTGGCTACTAGTATTGTAGAGCTTACCCATTAACAAAGCATTTGTAAGCATTTGTGGAGGTAATTTTGTAATCGAGAAGTATTTCAACTGGACTAATATATGGGTAATTATTTGCAGACCTACATGTTTAAGTACGACAGTGTCCATGGTGCATGGAAGCATCACGAGCTGAAGGTGAAGGACTCTAAGACCCTCCTTTTTGGCGAGAAATCAGTTGCTGTCTTCGGCTACAGGTAAAGCTATATTTCAGTTTATAATTTAGTGTTTTGCCATGGAAAATAATAAGAAACTAATTTATGGGATTTGGTTTTGCTTATGAAGGAACCCTGAGGAGATCCCATGGGGCGAGACTGGTGCTGAGTACATTGTGGAGTCAACTGGTGTCTTTACTGACAAGGACAAGGCAGCTGCTCACCTCAAGGTGACTTTTTAAAACCTTTTCTTAGCGGGCTGCAATTTTGTATTCTAGTTATCACATCATATTGCCTAAATTAATTGTGAATTATGCATTAAAAGTTAGAAATATGCATGATGTTTCATACATCTACAAGTAGTTATCTGGAAATTATTACTCAATGTTCTGTGTTGTGTTTTCTAATGAAGCTTATCGCATTCAACGCATAGGCTAAATTGTGAATTATGCATTGAAAGTTAGAAAGAGGCATGGTACTCCAAAACGAAGTTGTAGAATATAGATAATGCTTCAACTTCATTATTGTAATAAATTTTGGAATTTTGCTCTAAATTTTTTTATATGAGATTTCCATATGAACACTTCACGTGTTCATTCTTGTCCTTTAAACCGGACAACATTAATTTCTGATTGGATCTTCAATATTGGTAACAGGGTGGTGCCAAGAAGGTTATCATCTCTGCGCCAAGCAAGGATGCCCCCATGTTTGTTGTTGGTGTGAATGAGAAGTCATACAAGCCGGACATCGATATCGTTTCCAATGCTAGCTGCACCACCAACTGCTTGGCTCCTCTTGCCAAGGTAATATCTTCCTTTGGAAATGACTTGGCGCTTTCTCTTACTTTTTTTTGTTATGTTTGTTTGCTTAATTATGTAAATCCCTGAACTTATTTTTCCTTTATCATGATAGGTCATCAACGATAAATTTGGCATCATTGAGGGACTAATGACCACAGTGCATTCCATTACTGGTACTTGATCACTGGATAACTTGCAAGATGTTGTTTCCATTATGTTTTTTAGTTAATATCAGATCTTGTACATGAACATTGATTGTTCTTTATCTTTGATTTCAGCCACTCAGAAGACTGTTGATGGCCCATCTGCCAAGGACTGGAGAGGTGGAAGAGCTGCCAGCTTTAACATCATTCCTAGCAGCACTGGAGCTGCCAAGGTAATGTAACACTGCATTATGTCAATCTTAATGTTTTATGTTTTCATATGAAGTTTTATTAACTTACGGTGATGGAAAATATCAAGGTGTGTAGGTTTTAGACGGTCTAATTGTGCAAAATTAAAGCCCATATTTTTTGGCCAATTGACCAATGAGCATTGTATCTTGTAGGCATAGGTTTGCATGAATATAATTAAAAAATGAGTATAGCCTGCATCTTTCTTGAGGATACCTATTCTCACTTGCAATGCGGTGTTTGTTATTTGCTATACCATTTTGAATTGCCATCAGTTTTGACCTTTGTGTACATTGACATTAGTTTATGCTTTCCATACAAAGAAACAAGTTTTGTTTAGCATCGAGATCCTGCCGTTCTGGGAAACATGCATCTTTAACCTCAATTGGCGTCTTATAGGTGAATTGCTAGATAAAGTAGGGTTCCACTTATAGCTTCTTTTTGTGTCCCTTGTTTCACCTTTCTCATGTTTGAAAATTGGAACATGCTGTATAAAAGAGATTAAACTTTACTATGAAGAAGAATCAAGTATAACTGAACTATAGTTATGCATGACCCAGTCTTTCTACCTTTTCATGATTCGAAAGATTAGATTAGTTTCTATGTTATAGCAAGGATTGGTTTGACAGCGCGTCATATTTTTGTTGATCAAACAGGCCGTGGGCAAAGTGCTCCCTGAATTGAATGGAAAGCTAACTGGTATGGCATTCCGTGTACCCACCGTGGATGTGTCTGTCGTTGATCTTACTGTCAGGTTAGAGAAGCCAGCCACCTATGATCAGATCAAGGCCGCCATCAAGTAAGTAGATTGTTATTAACTATTTGGTCTGAATACTTGCAATAGTTCTATTTGGTTTTTAATGTTAATAAATAAACACGTAGCAAGCCCTGTAAAAAAAATATGTTGAAATTGGTGCTATTCTTAATTTTTTTACTTGAACATACAGGGAGGAGTCCGAAACTAATCTTAAAGGAATCTTGGGTTACGTGGAAGAGGACTTGGTCTCGACCGACTTTATTGGCGACAGCAGGTATTCTGTCGTGCATTATCATACATAAAATTCCCATAGTTTAGTTTCAATGATTTCACTTGCACTTCTTGATTCAGGTCAAGCATCTTTGATGCCAAGGCGGGAATTGCTTTGAATGACAGCTTTGTGAAGCTCGTGGCGTGGTACGACAACGAATGGGGATATAGGTAATTTTCTCTGCAATACTACGTCCATATTTTTGATAAGGTTTTTTAATGTAGATTAATTTAGTTTTTTTTCTGCAGCACCCGCGTTGTTGATCTTATCACCTACATGGCCAGTGTCCAGTAAACCAGCTCTTGAACCATGTCTTCGTGCTATCTGTTTGAGTGTGTTTTATGTTTTGGGAATAAATAACTGATGACAAGATGTCATGTTTCCTTTTTGTTTTCCCCTTGTAATATGAATGGGTATGTAGTGCCCGCATTGTCTTTTTGAGCTGTGTAGAAGAACTTGATGTGAATTTTCGTTCTGAGATATGCCTAGAGACTTTGGTCCTCTAGATGCTCAAGTTTTCATGTCTTGATGTTACTTTCTGTTCTATTACATTTGATGTGGGTAGCATATCTTTAGCTGAATTCATCCATAAGCAGCCTTTAGCTGAATGCTCATATTTATGAATCCGGTTGATGTGTCCATCGACGTGTGTTTCTGGTGGTCTTGAAAAATAGGAAGAACAAAAAATATAGAGTTGGATCTGTAGTGAAGAATAGTTTTATGCAATCAACATTCGCTTTCAGGCTATAAAAAGGAAGCAGTAACTAAACTAGATGCATATGATGGAAAGACGCAAGGTCCTTTCCCTCTATTTTTGCATATCATGATAGTTGAAGGAATATTCATCTACTTGTGGTGAAGGCTACTTGTGGTGAAGGAAGGTTATATTAAGGTAAAAAAAAATCTTTTTAGGCTTATATAGGAATAGCCAATCTATGTATGAAAGTGTAATCATGTCTTGTATTAGCTGCAGCTTGAGCATATAGAGTAGAGTATAGTTCTTCCAAGTCTACACAATATTTTATAGCAATTTTATTTCACAATTCTAGGTTATATTATGCTATTTTAAATGATATTATGATATGATCCTGGGATGTTGGGAGCAACCAAAAAAGGTCTTGAAAATATTGAATCAGATCTTAAAATTGCCAAATCAGAGATCACTAAAATATCCAACGGGATGTCTTGGCCATTAATTATATTTCTTAATTTTCGAATGGTATCCTGTATTTTCTGATTCAAACCATGAATAACAGTTAAAGATTATGAAAACTATCGTTCAGGTTAGAATTATATTAAACTTGTAAAAAATGTATTCAATTTATGTTATTGGGTTAAAATACATTACTTTTTAGGTGTATTTTGAGAAATTAAGTGAAAACATGTTGTATGGTTCGTATATAGTGTGCATATATAAACTTCCAAGATAACAAAATTGAAGTGCAAATTATGCCAGCCATGTTGGCCTCATTCCTTTTTTAAAACTAACTAATATTTGGAGAGGAAATTGATATTAACTGAGCTAAGCCCAGTATCTGTTGATCATGGATAATAATAATAAGTGTTACTTTTGCTCATTCTGCTTTTGCTTTATTAATTTTGATCGCTTTATCATGATAAATGGGTTTGGCTAATAACTAAATGTGCTCCCAATCAGCGGGCAACAGACATTTGTGAGTGAAACTCATCGAGGGAACCTCCCCTTTCCCTCAAAATATATTTGATCAAGATCCATGTGTTGCTTCAAAAAGATCTTTTGGTTTGTGGACATTGACGGTTTTATGGTAGATAAATATTTAAAACCAACATAAATTAATCAATGAAAAAGTGAAAACTCGAGAAACAAGAAATATCAAAATAGCTCAGAAAACCATTTTGCAGCAGGTACGGCTGCATTGACGTTCATGTTAGTTTATTTATTTATGGTTTACACGGATTCATCACACAATTCATATCCAAGTTCAATTGAAGTTTTTGAAGGATTGGAAATATATTAATTAAAAATCTATTCTAAAAGAGTTCAAACCCAAAATGAATATTTAACAATCACAAACTAAGGCCGTTTTCATAGCCATAATACATTAATTTAATCATTTATGGTTTATACCTATTCATCAAATAACTCATATCCAAGCTAAACTGAAGTACTTCTCACTAAAAAGTAATATATTTGAAGTCTAAAATAAATATTTAACAGATCACCAAACGAAACCCATCTTCATACCCATAATATTCCAAGTCAAGGATGATTTAGGAAGGATGGAAAACTCATTTTTATCTCTTTTAATAAAACGTGGGGACGGTCTCGCCTGCGTTTTGATCCACCCAAAAAAAAAAAAAAACCTCATGCCTTCCATGAGCAACTTTGTATGGATACATAGTAATTGAAAGCACTCTACTCAATTATCAAACCTTACCAATACCTTAAACAAATATATAGATGCATAACCTCCCTCCTAATAATTTTGGTCTCTTATTTAATTTGTAAAGAAAGAGAAAGAAAAGCCTAGTTGTTATTCATGTGCATATCATGAGATCTGAATGACTGAAACACATCATATATTTGTGGTGGATGATTGAGGTGATTTCTTAAAATTAAGCAGCAAAAGCATTGAAACTATCTACAGTAGCTTTATGCTATAGGTATTACTTATCATGCTATTAAAAACAGGTTATACAGAACATTTTGGTGGTCATAAGTTATGTGGGATAATCTTTTCCATTTATGATTTATGTTTTTCGAAATATTAAAGGAAACCAAGTGTTCTAAAGGTGGTTGGTTTATTCCAAGGGTTATAATGGGCATATGTTCATTTGCTCTATAATCGTCCTAGATAACAAGAGATTTACATATTAATACACACCTGAATTCTCTTGTTGAAGAACTATTCATAATTGTGTTAATGTAATTTTTTTAAATTGAATAATAAAGAATATTTATAAGAAAATTATTGTATGCTAAATAAAGACTTGGTCATTGTATTTTTTTAAATTCAAAAAAAAACCATTTATAAGAAAAATATTGTATACTTGATAAACACCAAATCTAAAGATCTGAGCAAAGACAAACACTTCAGCTATTTAGTTTAGAATAGTTTAATGATTATTTTCCCCACCTATTTAGTCTAGAATAGCTTAATAATAATTTTCCACCAATAAACAATGTTACGGGCTTTCCCCCCAGCACTGATACATACACATCAGTATGATATGATCATAACCATCAAAGCTAAATTGAAAAAAATTCCAAACATAACTACTTCAGTCATTGCAAAATCCTGTTTCTCCAAGTTAGAAATTGCTTCAGACTAGCCTCAGATTAAATCTAAAAAGATCCACTATTAGGCAAATCATATAGCAATAATAATGACCTATGTAATCACCAAATCTTACCAACCTTCAGATGCTAAAAACACATAACCTTACTCCTACCATTTTCTGTTTCAACCCGAAAATAACAGCAACAAAATCCTCAACCTATCGTTTAACTCTATCACGTATGGGCCATAAAACTCAATGGTGTGTTCGAACTTATTTACTATCAGTAAAATCCGCATCAATCACATCCCCTTCCGGTCCTTTGGCGGACGAAGGCCCAGAAGCATCAGCCCCAGGTGGGGACGGACCAGCATCAGCATCAGCACCAGCACCAGCACCAGCACCAGGCCCACCAGCACCGGGTTGGTTGTAGAGCGATTGGCCAATTTGCATCACTTCTTGGTTCAATGCAGCCATGGCGTCTTTAATGGTTTGTGTCGATCCATTAGAGATGGCGTCTTTGAGCTCACCAAGCTTAGACTCGACCTTCTCCTTTACAGCAGCAGGGACTTTATCTCCCAGTTCCTTCAATTGTTTTTCGGTTTGATAGACTACGGAGTCTGCTTGGTTCTTGGTGTCTATCGCGTCCCTTTTTTCTTTGTCCTCCTTTGCGAATCTCTCGGCTTCGCTTACCATTCTCTCCACCTGTATATCAGTATATGTGTTAGGCAAATAGATTTGTTTTTCCTTTTTTGCAAATGCGTCTTTAGTCCTGCAAGTTATTGGATGGCGAAAAGTTCCATTACTAAGAGGTAGCAGGATTTGATTTTTGTGAAGACAATGAATGACACCGGACTAGAATTTCTGCTGGCAAGATTTAGCATGTTTGGTTAGTTGTAGCTAGAGATGAGACGCAAGCATTTTCTGATACAAATTCGACTACCGCACTTGAAACTTCATTCATATGTTTGGTTGGAATATTGCTGTAACTACATGTCAGTTGCAATATGCTTCTGACTACGTGTTCCAGAAAAATGTGTTTAGTTGGCAGTTGTCAGAGTGCAACAAGTAAACATCCTTTCATTTTCTGTGTTAGGTAGTTGGAATTGCATTAGATTCCAGCACAGTTTCAACTGCATGTTATCCAACTCAAATTGCGGTTCCACATTGGAAGAAACAACTATTTCAAACCAAAAAGATGCTTTCAGATTTTGGTATAGTTTCAACTAAATGGGAAGCTACCAAGATCCAACCTACTTCAAGAACATACACCATTTAACCGTTTAAAGTAAAGCAGGAGTACACTGTTGTCACCCAGATGTACTAATGCTAGAAGATGGGGGGAACACGTTTATATGTAATTTGATATGCGCATGGCTAAATACCAAACAAAAAAATTGACTTATATGTGAAATATAAACAATATAAAGATTAGCTATTCGGACTAAGAAATTAATTACCTCATCGCTGGGCAAGGTACTAGCCCCAGTTATTGTAATATCTTGCTTTTTCCCAGTACCCTTGTCAACAGCAGTGACAGAAAGAATACCATTGGCGTCTATATCAAACTTCACCTCAATCTGTGGGACCCCTCGTGGGGCGGGAGGAATTCCATCAAGGCGGAAACTACCAAGGGATTTGTTGTCCCTCACAAATTCTCGCTCACCTTGAAGAACGTTGATCTCAACACTTGTTTGCCCATCAGCTGCTGTTGAGAATACCTCTGACTTTGAAGTGGGAAGAGTAGTGTTTCTTGGGATGATCTTTGTCATTACCCCACCCAATGTCTCCAATCCGATAGAGAGTGGCGTTACATCTAGAAGAACAATGTCACTGACATCTCCCGATAAAACCCCAGCCTAAAGATAAATAGATATACAAGAAACTGATGTCGGACAAATTGAAAACTGGTGTCCTAAAATAAATAGATTTGAGGAGCAATATAAGAGTAAAGAATGGGCATGTGATCCTAATCCACACATCAGTATATGCATTTAGATTGTAATTATCTCCAGAGGGGGAGGGGGTAGGAAAATTATCTTGTATGGCAGTAAAAAATCAACTCTTATATAGATTGTAAAGCATCTCGAGAGGGGGAAGGGGGGGGGGGGGGTAAGAAAATTATCTTTTATGGCAGTCAAAAACCAACTCTTTACCATTTTCTTTTGGATGATTGGCGCCATTCATCTTGATCTGAATGGTCTAGACTCTAGAGCATACATATACCAAGTCTTACCGGACCTTTTACCCATTAATTTAGGGTGGAAAATGTTCTATATGACTGCTAATCCATTAGACTCTAAACTTTGCAACCATTTAATGTGATGGCAAAAGAGTACTCGAATCACACAATTTGATTTGTCTATGTTCTAGGATTGAGAAAGAATGACATCAATCATAAAAAAAAATGGAGAGTCGACTTTTGGCTGTCATAGCAGGAAATTTCCTCCTAACTAATACCTATGAACCTCCTTAAATGTTGCATACAAGGGAAACATACCATATCGTGTACATGCCACAAACTATCCTACGCCATTTCAATACCATGTACAACATTTAAGATACCACAGATTACCATTCTTTTTTATGTCAAATGGAGGGTGGCAGAGTGAAAAAATGTTCTGACGCAAGCTGCAATTGATCCCCTACCACAGGGTGCTTTAAAGTACACCATCAAATTCATGTTTTTACCAAAGAACAAGAAAGATAATATTTTCTGTTGATAATATAAAGACTGACCTGGACAGCAGCACCAAGTGCAACAACCTCATCGGGATTCACTGTAACATTAGGGTCCTTTCCAGTCATCTTCTTCACAAGTTCCTGAACTGCTGGAATACGGGTTGAACCACCCACAAGGATCACTTCATCCAAATCACTGAACGCAAGTTTAGCATCCTTCAAAGCATTCTCTACGGGTCTTCTAAGCCTAAATCCAAATCACGAGAAAAATAGAACATGAGAAGTGAATAGGCGAAAAATCATAAGCATCAAGAAGATAGTAGGATAACTGTATCATTGTCTGTGACGACTGGTTGTTTAGTTGCACAAAGTCGAACAATTACATGCTTTTAACACTGGATATATGGAGTCCTATGGTTCAAGCATGAGCGAGATTACCTATCAAGAAGATCTGAACACAATTCTTCAAATTTGGCCCTAGTGATAGTAGTCTCAATGTGCTTGGGGCCTTCAGCGGTTGCAGTAATAAATGGTAAGCTACAACAAGAGTACAAAAAATGTCTCAATGTAAAAAATGTACAATTAATTATACATATATGAGATACACTAATAATAGAGACGTAATAGACATAGGTGATAGAAGTCATGAATTTTACCTTATGTTTGTTTGCGTCAAAGATGATAATTCCATCTTGGCCTTCTCTGCTGTCTCAGTGAGCCGCTGAAGTGCTTGCTTATCTTTCAGTAGATCAATTCCCTCATTTTTCTTAAAGTCTCCAGCCAGCCAATCAACAACTCTCTGCCGAAAAATGAGGGTAAATGAGAAATCTCAGTAAGATATACAAATTAATCGTTGACGGGGTCTTATGTACAGCAGCATGCCTTGTGCATATGTATGCAGATTGGTGCGAGCAAACTTTTCCGACAAAGGTGAAACAAGAAATCAGTATAAGAGAAAAATGAAGAGGGAAAATAATGCTTTATGCTTACGTAGTACCATGATTATTAAAGAAAAAAGGCCAGGCCCCAGATTTTGAAGTAAATTATAAGCCTTTCTTAGTTAAAAGTAATATTTGAATTGGGATGTACCCATCTTTACAGTATATGTGTGCGCTGCACACACACAAGTCAATAGTTACAAACAATTATACATCAGTACACAAATATTCATCACATAGTGCTGACTGTTGAAAACCGAGTCATCAACCTCAATTTGGAAGCAAGTATCAAGGAGTATCTATGACAAGGAAGAAGCAAGCGTTCAGAAATGCTTTACAAGGAAAAAGTAAAGGAATGACTGCGACACGGATCAACTTGTTCGGAAGCCAACATACCATGATTATATCGTACCTGTATATAAGCTGTGCCATAAGCTGTGCCATTTTAAAGGGATATTTCTTAACATGATTATCTGTTTATATGCCCAATGGAACAATCATCACCCAAAAAGAGAATTGCCAAAGATGATCTATGCAGGAGACCAGAGGCTGACATAGGAAGTTGGCGCTCACAAAATGATTCTGATAAATGTTGAGAAGGATAGTAATGCATAAAAAAAAATCCCCAAATTGACTGGCATTTCTTGGTATGTTAGCTTGCATGATTTTGAACTCGAATACTGTTTGGGAAAATGCTTATATGCTCTTAATGAAAGAGTGGTTAATTGTAAGCTTTGATATTGTAACGAACGACATAATTACAGTATTTAACAAAGGAGATTCAACCAACCTTATCAAAATCATCACCACCAAGATGTGTGTCCCCTGAGGTAGAGAGCACCTCAAAGACGCCGTCTCCGACCTCAAGAACTGCAAATGCCAAATGTTTTAACCAATTGCTGTAAAATATCAATCACAGAAGGTTATCTGAATCCCGAAAACGAAGTTAGTCAATTTTTTTTTGAAACTAGCAACAAAAACACTACATGTTGCACTAACAGTTCCTAATTGGTCATGACAAACTTCAAGCATAAATCATCCAATCACATTAAAAATATGAATTTTATGTCTTCAATGCATTCCCTATCTACAGTACCATCATATGAATTCCATATACCTAATCAGTACCACCAAGTCCTAAACTAATGCTTAACATAATGCAGAGTCAATAAAGCTTAAGAATTCATATGTGAACTGGCTTAGACTTTGGGCCTGAGGGTATAACAGGGCAGGTTAATAATATTGCAGAAATGGATTCATGTACATTAATTCATTCAATTGGAACACAAAATGAATAGGGTTATAGCTGATAGTAACAAGTCAAAGTATAATCAAATTCTACGTAGAATTTCTGATTTTGTACCTGAAACATCAAATGTGCCACCTCCCAAGTCAAATACAAGAATGGTTTCATTGTTCTTCTTCTCAAAACCATATGCCAAAGATGCGGCGGTAGGTTCATTAATGATGCGAAGAACCTCTAAACCAGCAATACGTCCAGCATCCTTTGTCGCTGTCCTCTGGGAGTCATTGAAGTATGCAGGAACTGTAACCACGGCTTTAGTAACCTTGTCATTTAAGAATTTCGATGCATCATCCACAAGTTTTCTTAGAACCTGAAAAAACAATAAAGAAAAATAGTAAGGCGACTTAGCAAACATGTAGACTGAATATCTGTCGCATCATTCGCCTACCAATAATTAATTGCACAAAATCAATAATGCAGAATTCAATCAACTCACAGATGCAAAGCAAAAGTCGCCCTATATGAGCTAACTACTATTTTCAAAACAATGAACTCAACATAATATATGTGATATTCTTCTATATCAGTCTATTCGGTTAAATGCATGAATATAACGGTAAAAAACAAGCATATGTGATTGCTGAAGGACAAGGAGAATCAAAGGAGTGGCCTGCCCTATATTGAAGGAAGTAGAAGGAGAAAGAAAGGTGGCAAAGGAGTGGCCTACCCTATATTGAAGGAAGTAGGAGGAGAAAGAAAGGTATTTATAGTGGCATGGCCCAGAGAAGGCAAGACTCTGAAGAAGATTGTATATGGCAAAAATTGAAAAGCACTTTTTTCAGATATTCATACATCATAGAACTGGAACAAAAGCATGAGGTTGGCTTTCCATTAGGGATGGCAATTTTGCCCCGCCCCGCTTAGCCCCGCCCCAATCGGGGTGGGGATTTTGACCATTGACCAGGGCACGTGACGTGGATGGTATTATCTTCCCCCGCCCGTGCCCCGCCCCGTCCCGCCTATCAATATAGATAATTGTTAAAATATCTTCTTTCATAATATTATTTACATTGTGTAGCTCCATATATAAATATTCATTATCCCATTTGTAACCCTATACGTCTCCCTGGTTCTCACTTTTGCACTCGGCAGTCTTCACTTCTCACGGTCACGGTTTTTCTTGCACTCTCTCACAAATGATCTGCGGCTGGCTGAGCATCATTGATCGGACCATCGTTGTCTCTCTTATAGCAGCCAACAATCGACAACACATTACCATTCTCACATGTTTCTCTCTCTACCTCTCACTATATACACACACAGTTTCTAATACACAATATGATGGGACGGAACGGGATCCCCGCGGGAATTGGGTTTCCCTGTGGGGCGGAAATGGGGTATATTTTCCCCGCCACGGCAAGGCATGGGACTGGGACAGGATAGGCAATCCCCGGCCCCGTCCCATTGTCATTCCTACTTTCCATCAATAAACATATTGCACCATATTGTTGAGAGCTTTAAATTGGAAGCTAACATTTGTTGAAGTTAACATTGGGACAAGGTAATTTGAGAAAATTATATAGGAAAAAACTCTAATGGCCAAACTAATGATGAGAACTAGTTCAAAAGTTTGATATGGACACAACCTTGAAGAAGATGGACCTATTAACTTGCTACACAATTAGAAAAATAAGTCTTGATTATTCCTATAGGCGTTTAAACTGGTAAGTTTTTCTTTATTTTACTCGTATGTACGGCATATTTGCATCTCAAAGCACCTATCTAGCTATCTACCTCAAAAAACTGTACTTCTGGATACTAGAAATCTCACTGAAGATTTTGGCTAAGGAACTACATTGAAGTAATACATGTATTCAATATACTATCCCAAAGGAGGAATTTACCCCATCAAGCCCATTAGAGGAAACCTCAGCAGGGTCATTATTACCTTGATACCTCCACAATAATGTACATAAACTCATAAACTGATTCAGAAAAAATAAACTTCGAGCAAAACTTAAACTAATAGTTTCTCAGTCACCACATTTACAAGGATAGCTGATTAAAAATGCTAACAACTTATGCATATCCATGTGGAACAAAATGCAAGTGATTTTAACTGCCTGTACCGGCTAAACTAAAAAAGGTTCCATCTTTTTTTTATCAATGTAAACAATTTCCTAGATAAAAACTTCACCTGAGCCGAAATCTCCTCGGCGGCGAACTCCTTCCCAATGGCGGGGCATGCCAGCTTGACATTCCCATTGGCGTCCCTGACAACGCTGTAGCTCACTTGCTTCGACTCCTCGTCGACCTCAGACATCTTCCTCCCGATAAACCTCTTCACCGAGAAGAAGGTGTTCTCGGGGTTCACCACCGCCTGCCTCTTCGCTATCTGCCCAACCAATCTGTCCCCGTTCTTCGTGTACGCCACCACCGACGGCGTCGTCCTCTGCCCCTCGGCGTTGGTCACGATCGTCGGCTTGCCTCCTTCCATAGCCGCCACCGCCGAGTTGGTGGTCCCGAGATCGATGCCGACGACCTTCTCATTGACGACCCTCATAGGCCTGAATGACGATCGGTTGATTCTGATGGAGGACTTGGCGAAGCGAGTGGTGGGGTTGAATGGGGAGAAGAAGAGGGATTTGGAGGAGGAGAAGGGGGTCTTGGAGGAGGCGAGAGGGGAGAAGGAGGTGAGGAGTTGGAAGTTGGCGGTGGATGAAGACGCCATTTTTTTAGCTCGAGACCCCAACCCTAACCCTAGAAATTTGAGGAGCGAGGAGAAAGGGATAAGGGGAGCAGAGAAAGAGAGAACAAGAAAAATAAGGCGGAGGTTTTTATAAAGGAACGAGAAATGGGATGTTTTTGCATATGGCACCTTAAAAAGATTTAGAATTGCTAATTCTCGAGGATGGTGTTGTCGAATTTGTTGAGACAGCATTTCCGAGCACTTTGTTGCAGCTGGTCCGAAATGACTGCGGTGGTTGCTTCTTTATAAGAGTTTAAAGAAATTTTATACACCAAAAAGATAAAAGACTTAGAATTGTAGCCCTCGTCTAGCAACCGGGTTGCCATTTCTAATCCCGTGCTTGTTTCGAAAATAGAGTTTTTCAAACCATGGTTTTAAAGGGTTTCGGGTTGTTTTCTCTCTTAGATGCTTAAAAAAAGTTACGGTTGCTAGACGACGATGAAACTTTACAAAACCTTATTTTATGAGACCGCGGTATGCAAGCATGCAACCGATGGTAGGCGTGTCGATGGGGCGGGGACACCATTCTGACCCGCTGAAAAATCTGGGTATGGTATAGATTCATCTGGAGCCAGACTCAACTTGACCTAGATCTATTTAATACCTTTATAAATAGGTTTGGTTTGGATCTCTTCGGTTGGGATCCATTATAGTCGGCCCCGTTTAATTAACTAATACAAGTAGTGAATTTATCCAAACTTTAATGTAGATGGTAGCAGCTAGTCTTTTGATTGACTGGCCTGGAAAGAATTGAGAGATGCTTTAATGCTTGTACACTTTGGTTTGTTATTTGTTTTTTCGTTCGTGGGTTCTATTTTTAAAATTATTACAATAGTTGTGAGTTAAATTTCATGTTGTTTTAGATACTGTGGATTCTGGTTCTTAAGTTATTGTGATTGCAAATCTGAAAAATTAGATTGTTAATGGCTCTAGTTATTGTTTAAAGAGGTTAATGGGATTATGAACGGTTATAGCCAGTTGGCTGTGAACAACAATCACGGCTGCTTGGTCCTCCTATTTAAGTTGGAGAGACCCACAATGGGTTGTGTTTGTTGTTCACGGTTGACCGTGGACTACCACAGCCCTATATTTTTTCATCTTTCTAATTTTTAATTACATGTTTCCAAATTTACTCTGGTCTTCACTTATACCACAATATAAAACTCTTTAGATTTATTAGTTTTGTCTCGTATATTTTGACAAACATAAGGTAGGTAAATGGGTCCAACTAATTAAGTCTGACCCAAATATTAATGGGTCTGGGTCTGGGTCTGGGTCTTGTCGTATATAGACCTGTTGGGTAAATGGGCGGATCTAGATCCATAAAAAGTAAACGTGTATGGATTTGGTACATGTTGGACTCGACTTATTTACATGCCTAACCGGTTGTTTCGTTCAACTTAAACGAAACCGGGGTTTCGGAAACGTTGTTGCCAAACTAGCCGGTAAGCTTTTAAGCGTTGAAAATGGTCATTTGCACATAGGACCTTGTAAATTTGCATCATTTGTACGTGGCATTTATTGAATGGTTGGTTTTGGTGTGGTGGTGGTGGTGTGTGGGGGTTGGGGGGTTGTGTGAACAAAGGAGGGCCACGAAGCACTTAATTTGAACCAGAAATCATAAATCTTGTCATCTGTACAAAAATGAGTAGCATGATACACGAGGAGTTTTTTTTAAAAACACATTCGTAGATTTTAGGTTTGCTTTTGGTAACTTTAAATAGAGTTTGATTATGGTAGGTGAAATTTTAAATAAAGTTTAATGGTTTTATATGAGAAAAAACATATGAAGACTGGAAAGGGGAAATGATGGAGCTCCTTTTCGGGCCTCCGTCAGATGTTGTCTTCCGTTGATCTCGCGGTGAACTTAGATGATTATCCTTTGTCGCGTGTGGGTCTCAATGGGTTTTTGGAGGAAGGGATGAGGTGAGGAAGCTGTTGCCGAGTACCTGTAAAGAAGTCCCGGGATGGTTTGGTACCACCAAGGACCCTCCGACGCTCAAGTTAGTGATGAGATCCAAGAAGAGTAACGACATAAAAGTGTAAAAAAATGGCTTACTTGACCCCTCTGTGATGGGGTTTTATATAGCGGTGGTGGTATGCAGCAGCAGGCGCGAGAATCTCGCCGGCAGTTACGTTCCCGACGTCACGCTCGCGTAAAGAGCGGATCGCCCGTTAATGGGGATCGTAATGGCGTGGAACGTGGGATGTTGCTGTCGGATAATCTGCGCATGGTGAGATTTGCGGAGCGGCGGTTACGCCTGTGAGTGGTGGAGTTGGTCGGTCGGAGGGACCGAAGAAGATGGTCTCGGCGGGAGAGCTCGGGAACGAGCGAGAGGGTCGAGGTATCTTGGTCCTGCGGTAGCTCGGAGGCGAGCTGAGAGACCGAGGAGGCCAATTTGCAAGGGCCCTGAGGTGAGCTAGCTTTGTGCTTGTAGGTCGGGCCTGATCGGCCCCTGTGGGCCCTCTCTTCTGAGTTCTGGGACACGTCATCTGCCACATGTCCTGATCCGAAAGGTCGCCAATATTGAGCATCATCAGTAAAAAAATTCCTATTTTTCATTCTTGATATAAATTTCGAAAAAAATTGCTGCCTGAACCAAAGCAACATGCATACCAAGTTCATGTGGAAGGAGGATCAATTTTTATTTCCACAACAGTTTTTTTTTAAAAACTCAGATAGCCTGGTAAGAAATTTATTAAGCAAGAGTTGGGCTTGGCCCATTGCAAGAAAAGCCCAAAAGAAGATTATATTCAACAATGAGAGGGTTTCAGAATTCCCCGCCGCTGAAAAATATCCTGTTCTTCTCTTTCACTCTCGAAGTTCTGAACTCCAAAAACCCTAAAAAAAATACCCAAATTCATAAAATCTTCACTGCCGTCTTTCATGGTAAGCTCTAGTCGAGTAAAGCTCATTTCTTTTCTAAGCTGGTAAGCATCTGATGCAGAAAATCATCAAACCTGGGATCTCCTCATCGAGATCCAAGTTCTTCTCTCAAAATTTACAAATCTGAGGTTTTCTTCTTGAGTTCTATGCTCTCCATACAACAAATTTGAACTTTTGACCATCTACCAGCGTCTGCTTTTTAAAATTCCCCTTGCTGAAACTAGAAATACTAACTTTTTATTCAAATACCCCGAATTCCTGAATCTCAAAACTGAAAGCATCATCAAAGTTTGGATTTTTAGACTTCTTTACTCGAAATCTTGGCAGGTAAGATAATTCAAGGCAAACCAGCCTTTTTATTTCTTCAGGAAGCAGCTGTATTGTGTAACTACCACTGCTTTGATCATTACGTGCTTGAGTTGCCGAATAATTAGCCACTGCATTGTTTTCTCTGTAGGTATGTATAAAGCTGGTTTCAATATCTTCTTCAATTTTTTGAACAGCTTGTACCGTGTAAAATAGAGGGCGTTGTACCTTGTTCTTCTTTGTGATATATGCAATGACAGTGCTGGAGTCAGACTCCACCTCCACTCCTTTTACATTCATAAGTTTGCACTGTATCAAACCATCTAGAATTGCTTTGCACTCAACTTCTAGGATCTCTCCTCTACCATAAAAGAATTGGAGAATTGGATTTTTTATATCCCACTTCCAAAATTTTAATATTTTCAAATTTCACCTCCAAAATCTAGTATATCTAAATTTCACCCCAAAACCATAAAGTTGTCCAAATTTCACTCTGAAAATCTAGCATTTCTAAATTTCACGCTCAAAACAATTAAACTGTCCAAATTTCATCTCCAAAATCTATTATTTCCAAATTTCATCTCAGAACCATTAAGTTGTCCAAATTTCATTCCAAATGGTTATTTTCCTTCTTTCTTATGTTAAATAGAAACCATGGTTTTAGATTTCTGACAATTTCAAAATTAGGAATTTTCTTGAAAGCGAAATTTAGGACATTTTGTCTTCATACAGTGTTTGTCATTTTAATAGATAAAATTAAGCTCCTTTGTGGGTTTGCCATAACAATTACGACAACTTGAAACAATGATGTGAGTTAGAATTATTCCTATGCAAGTGTTGGTTTAATTCAAGTATTTTGCGGGCAGAGTATCATAGGCTGAGCCCAATGATCTCGAAGAAAGAGTTGACCGCAAGATGGAGAAAATTAAGAAACTTTTTGCAAATGCAAATCCTCAGTTCCAATGTACATCCTGTATTTAAATTTTTACTCCCAAAAAAAATCATTTAAAATTCCCAAATTAACTACCTAAATATTTTCTTTATATTCTTTTCTATTTCTTTCCCTTTCTTTAAATTCTAACCCTAAATATTTCCTTAACCCTCAAGCCCAGCCCAAACCGCACCCGACCCGACCCATTCCCCACTTCTTCTTCCTCCTCCTCTTTTCCCTGCCTTTTCCCCCAAAGTCTCCTTCCTTCCTGACAACCGTCGCCACGTGACCCACGCTCGCCTCGTCACCAACCACTCGAGATCATCTCCTCCAAATCCTCCTCTCCCCTTCTCTTTCTCCTTCTAGATCTCTCTCATTCCCAACGACTCCCCTTCTCTCTCGCACTCGACCCCGAGAGACCTTCCTCTCGTCGCCGCTGCCTATGATCCCAAAGACCTCCGAGGAATCTGCACAGGCTTCCCTTATCTCGCAACGTCCCTTTCTTCCTCTCTCTAAATTTCTCTCTTTCGCTCCTTCCATCTCTCGACCTCCTCTCTCTCCCGTTCACTCAAAAAAAGAAACACCGAACTCCTTCCCCTCCCTTACCGGTGACCATCACTCACCACTCCGACGAGCTCCCCAACGACCCGCTCGACTCTTCACCATCATCTCCCTCCAACCGAGCTTCTTTTCCTCTAACCATCAACCCCGACCCACCCCACCGCAACTCCATCGTCAGCCACCCCCTCTCGATGTTGTCTCGTCTCTGCGACATTGCCGCCGCCACACTGCACCACCCCCTCTCTCCAGCCCCCACCCGAGTTTACACTCCACCCGAACCGAGCCCATCACCCTCGCTACACATCTCTGCCTATCATTTGGATCATCGCCGTCGTCCCATCCAAGCCGCCGTCGCCGAACCTCAGGGCCACTATCTCCATCACCCCACACCCACGGGTCCCTCGCCACGCCCCATCGGGGCTTCCCAAAGTCCCCGCCGTGGCCAAATCCTCGCGTGTGCTGTCGTTGCTGTGACATGTCCGTGCGATCGCCGTCGCTGTGTTGCTGCTGCTTGTCATGCCTTGCTCATGCTACTTATCGTCATGATCGTCACAAGGCAAGTGAAAATCAATCACTTGCTTATTCATGCTATTGTATTAGTTAATCAAATAATAATCGTGACAAATGACATTGTTCTCGTGCGTATCTATTATAACTATATCGATAACTTGTAAACAAATTTCTTTAGCGAACCCTCGTAGATTGATTGTGAGGAATGGAAGCCCGACTCGGTCTTCTAATCCGTAACAATACCAAATATAATTTAATTAAACGACGCCTAGTCGAATCAAATAGATGGAACTGATATTTCGGTTATTACCCGTAGATATAATCCGAGTGTTCGATGTGAATACTCTTTCAAAATACTCATATCTTGTGTTTAGGGGATTCTCGTTACTGTTAATAGTTATTGTGAAGAGACATATGTTTTAAATACTGAGATTGTCGTCACGTAATATCGTTTCCAAAGGCCGACATTGAGACTGGAAATTCACCATGCATGTTACACTCTAAAATCTTCATTAAATCATATATAAATCAAAACGAGACGTTCTATGGCTTATATCGAAGCTGACTCGATAAGCCAGAACCCACTATAGTTTATATCTCGATATTGAATTATCACAACGATGAAAACTGACATGGAATGCGGCTCTTGAGCAGCATTCCGTTTTGACACCTGGATTTAAATAAACGTATAGCTCTGTATGAAAATGAAAATTTTTGGAACCCTATACCATTGTAAAGATAACCCTGTTAGCTAACTATAGGTTTTGTTTTCGTTCAATTTTACTGCCGTTTGATATTTTAATCGCGTTTTAAACCGTCGAGGTGTTCTGCGGTTTAGTACGGGGACAGACAATATACCCCATCCTTAAATAGGATCTATCTCCCAGCACGCAGCGGATATTGTCGATCCGTCTGGTGCGTTGGAAAAGTAATTGATAGTACTAAATTTTACCTAACTATAGCGTCGTCTAATTATGATCCCAAGAGGGATTAAAATGTATTACAAAATGGAATTTCAGTTCAGTAACTGAATTTCCAGCGATGAACACTTAAAAATGAAAGGACCGTAACTTGTAAACCTGAAACCCGATTGACCTGAAACCAATTTTGTTGGTTTGCTGATTACGTTTATTTATTGTCTCTTTTGTATAATTTTTGCCTAATTATGACCGTACAAATTAATATGTTTTTATGAACCCGAAGTGCACATTGTGTTTCATATCGTACATGATTAGTTATGTGGCATCATTCTTATATTTACTCGACCGCGATACCTTTAGTGATAGCGAACGTTCATAGTGATTTATAGCAAACTTGCATTGTAGAACGTGAGTGGTATTGGACTAGTTGTGTCAAGTACGCCAGTGATAAATGAGTGATTCGTGAAAATGAACAGTGCAGAGAAAAGAGAATAAAACCGTGATTCGGCGCGTGCTTGTATACAATTAGTCTTATACATATAGTTATTGTAATCTGGGAAATGGGGAAATTAAGGAGGAATCGAACTCGTACGATATAAAACATAACCAATCACAAGATACAAGTGATTATGAATCCCCTAAACACAAGATATGAGTATTTTGAAATGGGGAAATTTAGCGAGGTACAATGACTTAAAAGATGATCATTCGATATTTGTAACGACTCTAAAATTTTGTACGGAAATTTTACTATTAACATATAAGAAATGAGTTTTACAGTCTGAGTTTGAATTATAAGTTACTTTTGTTAAATAACAGTAAGAAAAAACTTGTAGCCCACTGATAAAGCCCCTGCACTGCTGTGACGTAGCATGTGTGTTCGATTCCCATCAGACACATTATTTTTTTCTGAATTTTTTAAACTTTTTGGAAGCCTAAAAGTTTGCACATGCAATACACGGAGAAATGAAAAGTTCAGAAAAATCAAATATGTGGAAAATGGAGTAAACAGAGATTTAATCAGCTGGCACGAGTCTCGATACCAGATGTCACAAATCAACCGGCCAAATAGCCTATAAGGCCGGCGCCGACAGTCAGATCAGGGCCAATGAAGCCCGGGCTTTGCACACACACCTCTTCACCTACCCCTAACTCCTCTGCACTGTTTGATTTCTCTGCAATCAAACAGAGACCATTCATTTCACAATTAAACACATTTTAATGATTTTTAATCTACCATTTTAATTCTCAAACCCTAATTTTCCACTATAAATACCACCCCACACTTTGGCTCAGTATCGTTCTGAAATTTCTAGCCAAAACTCTCTAAAAGTTCCTAGTGCAAAGTGAAGTAAAAGTGAAGTTAGCAAGCAAGGGGATTCTGATGAAAATCGAAACAAATTTCGGCGCTCCCGCGACGCTACAAAACTCACCCCCTCTTCTTCAACCTTTCTTTAAGCTTTCTAAACCATTAATCCCTTCCAAATCTCCCCCTTTCTATTGAAATTCCTCTTCAAATTTATATCGGTAAAAGTGAAGTTAATACCGATATCTTCTTTTCTAAAACACATAACTCCATTTTCCTTTGCAATTTAGTCAATCTAATTTTAATACATCACTTGTAACCTTAAACCTTAATATTTAGAATCAAATTTCATCAAAATTCTCATATGAAACAAACAATAGTAACACTTTTTCATTAAAATATCTTGAACTTTATAAACACCTATTTTAGTAGTTGCTTAACGATATCTTAAGAAAAATTCACGGTGTAACGACCTACCCCACACGCACACTTGGTTTCATAGCACGATACTCATTGTATGTATTTTTTCATTTCGAAGAATAATATTACGATAAAATACCACATAACTTTAAAAACCGGATTTCTTTTAAAGCGGTATTTCATATCCTTTGCGATAATGCATCTACAACACTATTTAGGGGACCCGCTAATGGATGGTGTGGATTATCACACATGCTTGGGCTAGTAGAGCGATATGCAGACCTCCGCACAGAGCATTCGATTTCGAAAGGATTTAAATACGGTTTCTAAGAAATACGAATTTTCTAAATAAAATAAAATAATTTTAAAATTAAAATTATATAAGATTATAAATCCCTATTTTCAAAATATAATAAATCTATATTTTTCAAAAAATAAAAAGATTATCAAATGTCAATAAAATACCATCAAAATACCAAAAATACAAGTTTTACAGTAAAATATCATGAACTTTCCAAGCTAAATAATTATCACTAAAATACCCCAAATACTTAAAATCAATGCTCATGACAATCTCAAGTAATACTAATCACTTTTGAGGTTTACTTTTAAACTATATTAAAATATTTTATATAAAACCCTCTCGAGATATAGAAAATAATATTTAAGAACTTTAGTAAATATAGATTTAAGCAGGATCAATTCTCTTGAGCCCCAGAGAGCCGGAGAAAGTGAGTGCTTGCAAATAGGTAGAAAACTTAACGGAGCTATCAATGGTAATTGTCTTGGAAAAAGACACAAATCCTGCCATCCATGTGCAGCAGTTACCGATGACTCCCGAACCTAATTCAAGAGCTAAATCTGTTTACAAGTGTTTGACTCAGTGCGAGTCCAATTCAAATCTGAATCCAATATCAAATATGAATACTTGATCAAGAACATGAATACTTGAAATCAAACATCAATATCAAACATGTATACTTGACTTGACTTGATCGAACCATAGTTATAACTTGACTTGACTACTTGAATGCTTGATTACATCATGAATATGATAACTTGAACAATTTTTATTCATGGTTTCGGCAAGACTTGTAAATATAATTTATATAATACATTACGCGGGGATAAAGAGATAGATTGGTACGGAACGTATATCGTGGTACGAGAGATCATTTAAAAGACACCTATATGAATTCTGGTGCCGTTGTCCCGTGGGTTATGACGGGACCTTGTACTACACGTTACCATAGTCCACGGGGTAAGATGGACTCCTCTCGTATACATGAATACCTTCTGTATCAAGCTACCAACAACTACGTTATAATAACCATCATATTCCTGTACAACTTACCTGTTCATTCACATTACTTGTTATATTCTATTTCTTCTTTTGGGACTTACCGAGCGTTAGTTCGCTGACGACATTCCTTTCTATTTCTTTCTTTGGAATGTTCGTCAGAAGGACAGGACTCCCAAGAGATCGAACCTAGCCAGGAGGATTTGGATCAGCTTGCGGCACAGCCTGACTTCTAGTTCCTTGTACTTACTTTCACTTTGTATGTCACTTTTAGGCACTGCTTTACTCATTGTATCTTTTCTTTTTAAACATTTGTATGTAAAGTTGAATGTAAATAAATTTGTTGTTTTATTTTAATACTCTTGTCATTCTTGTACATATTATATATTGCTTGATTACGCTTAACGTATTTATTTCTTAGTAAATACGTTGCGGCCTGCCACGTCATCGTTTCCGTCTACAAGGAAGAGGGGCATGACAGGTTTTGTTGGTGGCCTATGCATGTCTGTTCTGCATGAAGTCTTAAAAAATATATCACAAGAATTATAAGAATCGGCAGCTATACATTTCTGATTTCTTGAATCTGTCCTGACCATTCATTTTCTATCAAGATCATGGATTCTCCCAACAACATCAGTACCAATGTCAATGGCAATACCCCATCGCCTACTCTACCACAACCACTTACCGTTGCAGCTCCCATCAACGAGCAAACGGTACTACTCGAAACGGTTAAGAGCCTTCTGGAGGGTCAGCAGACTGCTATCCTCTTGCATTACCCCGAAACCGAGGCACCCGGAGTCAAGCAATTCCAGGCACTGCATCCAAAATATTTCTCTGGGAAAGAGAGCCCACTGGAGGTAGAAGAATGAGCTCAATCGATTGAAGATGATCTGGCAGCAGCTCAAGTGCCAGATATTGCTTGGGTGAGAGTTGCGAAGCTACAACTGACAGACAACGCCAGAATCTGGTGGAAGGTTGAGGAAAGCCGTCTCACTCAACCTATCGAGTGGAAGACGTTTCGCGATCTGTTCGATACGAAGTACTTCCCTAAGACTGCCCGTTTTGACATGGAGCAGCAGTTCATCCATCTACAACAAGGCTCGATGTGGGTCAAGTTTGTGGATGAATGTGATGCTGAGTTTACCATGCTTAGCTTGTAAGATATTGTCTCAAATTCAAATTCCTTCTCTCACTCATTACACTGCTAACACAAGGTCGTAACAGGTTCGCTGCACAACTGATTCCTATTGCTGAGATCCGGGCACGACGATTTCAGCAATGGTTGAACTCAGAAATCCAAGCTGCACTCGCTACAGGGGATTTCCCAACCCATGAACTTGCTTTGAAGGCTGCCCGACGCTATGTGACAATTGTGAAGAAGAAGGGCAGACCATAGACTGCCGATGTGAAACACCCTGCCACACAGATGTTGGGAGGAGCCTTTTCTAGGTCGACTTTTGCACCCAAGAGACCGGGAGGATCATTTAACCGGTCTAGTCCAGACTTTTGCTTCTACTGCAAGAGGACATGGCACTTGGCCAAGAACCGCAGGCGTGCATGTAGGGTGTTTTTCGTCACCCCATTGAGATGGGAAATACGCGTCGCTTGTCAGACGCGTTACAGATTCCCACTGCTTGTAGGGTGTTTTTCGTCACCCCATTGAGATGGGAATACGAGCACGCTTGTCAGGCGCATTACAGATTCCCCCTGCCTAGGGTAGGCCGGGGTTTAATGATTGTGGGGATCCAAATCTCCGGCAACCGCGGACTAAGCTGTCGTTAATTACCCCTCGCCTTCGGAGCGAGGGAACCTCCGATTGACGGGTTAAACTGGTCATGCGAACTCAATGTGCAGTGTTGTGTTTTGAAGGGGTTTTGGATGTATCGGGGGCCCCACAGAGTTTTTACGGGGGTCCCGCTACCCGGATAGCGGGTTGGGGGTCAAGGGGGCTAGCAGCCTCCTTGCGGGGTGCGGGGCAGCACCCCGTTAGAATTTTTTTTCTAACAGGGACAGTGTCGTGGAGTATGTGCGTGTGTACATATGTATATATATATATATATATATATATATATAAAGTGGGGAAAAGGCATCCAAAGGATGCGTGGGGCCAGCGCCAACGCTTTGAGCGCAAGAGCGCCAGCGCGCCACGTGTCAGCACGTGGGCGCTCGGACGCTAGCGCGCCACGTGTCAGCACGTGGGCGTTCGGGCGCTAGCGCTCTGAGCGCAAGAGCGCTAGCGCACTGAGCGCTAGCGCGCCACGTGTCAGCACGTGGGTGCTCGGGCGCTAGCGCTTTGGGCGCTAGCGCGCCACGTGTCAGCACGTGGGCACTCGAGCGCTAGCGCTCTAGGCGCAAAAGCGCTAGCGCACCACGTGTCAACACGTGGGCGCTCGAGCAGCAAAAAGAGACTTGGTCCCTGCAATGGGAGTTGTACTCCCAGAAAGGAGCACTTATTATTCTATATATATATATATGAGGAGTTAAACTCCTAAGATGTTTTGAAGCTGATGAAGGGCTTCTCCCCTTGAGCCCTAGTTCTTCCCCAAAGTGGGGTTTCTGAAGATGGGTCTCCTTCTTCCTCCTTTGTTGGCCGGATCTTGAAGATCAAGAGATGTGGGATTTTAAAAATCTCTTCTTTTTGAGATCTAATGACAGATCCAAGTTCCCTTTTGTGGGTTTTGTGGTGAAAAACTATTAGTTTTGGAAAAGGAAAAGTAAAACTCTTGATTTAATTCAAAAGAAAGAAGAAGGTTTGGAACCTTTAGAAAGGGGAAAGAGGTACAAGCCCTAGGTTTTTGAGAGAATGAAAACTGTTCCTTTATTCATCATCATGTTGCCTTATATAGGCTTACATATTTACATATAGCCCCTTGGGCTTTGCAAAATGGTATTTTGCAAAGCCCATGTCTCATGTACTATTTCTTTTTGCACATAAGCCATGGGCTTACAAAAATTTGGCTTTATGCCCATTTTGTTTACATTCATGCATAAAAAAATACAACAAAATTATTTGTTACATGATTTTTTTTATTTTGGTATGGCGGAAGGCCGGTCGCTTCGTGTTCGGGCTCAACCTGGGCATTGGCCCACTTGCTTAGGCTTGGGCCCACCTGGCTTGGGGTTGACCTTGACTTGGTCAACCGGGGTGCAAATTTTGACTTCAACACTGCCTAAGGTAAGCCGGGGTGTATTGATTGTGGGGATCCGAATCTCGGCAGCCGCAAACTAAGCTGCCGTTAATTACCCCTCGCTTTTGAAGTGAGGGAACCTCCGATTGACGGGTAAAAATGGTCATCCGAACTCAATGTGCAGTGTGCGCGTGTTGTGTTTTGGAGGGGACTTAGATGTATCGGGGGTCACGCAGAGTTTACGGGGTTCTCGCTATCCGTATAGCGGGCTGGGAGTCAGGAGGCTAGCAGCTTCCTTCGGGGTTCGGGGCAGCGCCCTGTTAGAAATTTTTTTCTACCGGGGACGTGTTTTGAGTGCGGAGTGTATGAAAAAAGGAAGAAGAAAAGAGAGAAAACTGTGAGTAACATCCTAAGGACGTGTGGGCGCTAGACGCCCTGCGCGTGGGCGCCGTCCGCAGAAAGAAGGGGCTTAACCCCAAATTGAGAAGTTGAACTCCCGGAAGGGATTTTTATTTATGGAGTTAAACTCCGAAAGATTTTGAATAGAGTTATACTCCTATTATTTTTGGAGTTAAACTACAAAAGATCTTGACAAATGGAGTTGAACCCCCAGAAATCTTTGGAGATGATCAAAGGGGACCCCTTCCTTCTCCCTTGAGCCCTGGATCTTCCCTTGAGCCTTGGATTTTTCCCAAGATGGGATTTTTGGAAACGAGTTCCTTCTTCTTACTTTCTGTTGGCTGGATCTTGAAGAAAAAGGGGTGAGACTTAAAAATCTCCCCTTTTAGATATTTTATGGGAGATCTGGGTTCCTCTTCAAAGGTTTTATGGTGAAAAACTATTTCTTTTTGAAAAAAGAGTTAAACTCTTGATTTAATTCAAAAAATGGGAAGAAGGTTTAGAACCTTGAGGAAAGAGAAGGAGACGTAGAAATCCTAATTTTTGAGGGGAATGAATTATTATCATTATTTCATCATCATGTTGCCTTATATAGCTTTACAAATTTACACATAGCCCCTTGGACTTTACAAAATACCATTTTGCCCATCTTATGCCTCATGTGCTCATTTCTTTTGTACATAAGCCACGGGCTTTACAAAAATTTGGCTTTATACCAAGTTTTCTTACATTTATTCATAAAAATTACATCAAAATTATTTATTACATAATTTTCATTTTGGCATGGGAAAGGCCGGCCATGGGGACCTGGCTTGGGCCTACCTGACCTGGACTTGGGCCCGCTTACTTGGGGTTGACTTTGACTTTGACTTGGTCAACCGAGGTGTAATTTTTGACCCCAAGTGAAAATGGCATTTGTTTGGTTTGTGGCGCACCTACTCACGCCATACGAGCATGTCCATACCATTTCAACACAGCTCCAACACCCAGAACCGCAATCACGGTCCCGCAACGGCCAGCCATTCAGGCACCTGCACCCCGACTAGCTCTCCCTGCACTAGCTCCACGTGGACCTCCTGTACAGCTCAACGTTAGTTCCATCAGGCATGGAGAAACATGCCTCAAGGGTAGAGAAACATGCCCCAAGGACAGAGGAATGTGCCTCCAGTAAGGAGGAATGTACCACGACGTCAGGCCTTTACAATGACGGTCGAGGAGGCCGAAGACACAGGCCTAGTAATTACTGGTAATTACCAATCCTTTCAAAATTTTCAATCCCTATATATCACTATAACTTTTCCTATATCTAACTCCAACCCACACAACTTAGGTACAATCTTAGCAGCCTCCCTAGCTGTTCTAGCTCTTTTCGACACTAGAGCATCACATTGCTTTATGTCGCAATGGTTTGTCCGAACTCATGCGATTCCAGTTAAACCGCTTGTATCCAGCAGGAATGTGAGTTCAGGGAACGGTGCTCTAAAAGCAACTCTAGGATACGATCTGTGTCCCGTGGTCGTCTGCAGTAGAGAATTTTATGCGGACTTAAGGTGCTGGACATACCAAAATTCGACGTAGTCTTGGAAATGGACTAGCTGGAAACTTTCTTCGCTACCATCGACTGTCGCCAAAGAAGGGTAGTGTTCGAAATACCAGATCATCCAGTCTATTTCAAGATGAAGACCGTTCCTTGGAACCTAGCGTCTACAAAGCAAAACAAAAGAAGGCAGTGGTTGCAACATTACAAGCGGAAGAATCGAAGCCAGAAGTAGTTCGAGAGTTCGAGAATGTATTTCCGGAAGATATATCAGGTTTGCCTCCCGATCGAGCTCTTGAATTCAGCATCGATTTACAACCTGGTGCGCAACCGGTAATCAAAGCTCCGTGCTGGCTAAGTCCAGAAGGATTGAAAGAGATCCGCATTTAGTTGGACGAACTTCTAAAGAATGGTTGGATTCGTCCCAGTATTTCAAGCTGGGGATCTTCGGTATTGCCGGTGAAGAAGAAAGATGGTTCATAAAGGACGTGTGTGGATTACCGAGCTCTGAACGAAGTGACGATTAAGAACAAGTATCCGCTACCATACATCGATGATCTTTTCGATCAGCTAAGTGGGTCTTGTGTATTTTCGAAGTTAGATCTTCGTTCGGGTTATCATCATGTGAAAATCAAAGAGTTCGACATTCCGAAGACGGCGTTTAGGACTCGCTGTAGTCATTATAAGTATCTCGTAATGCTATTTGGAGTGACCAATGCACCTGCTATATTCATGAATCTAATGAACTAAGTTTTCCGAGAGTACTTAGGCAGGTTTGTTGTCATCTTCATCGACGACATCATGATATATTCAAAGAATCGGAAAGAACACGCCGAGCATTTATGGATTGTCCTGGAGACATTACGACAACATCAGTTCTACGCCAAGTACAGCAAGTGTGAATTTTAGCTAGATCAAGTTGGATTTCTCGGACATATCATTTCAGGTGAAGGAATCTCAGTAGATCCAGCTAAGGTGTTAGCTGTCAGCGAATGGCCGACACTAAAGACGGTGAATGATATACGAAGTTTTTGGGGATTAGCAGGATACTAACGACGATTCATTGAAGGCTTTTCAAAGATCGCAGCACCCCTGACCAAGCTCACACGTAAAGATGAAGCATTCGTGTGGTCAGAAGCATGCGAAAAAGTTTTTGTAGAACTCAAGTCAAGATTAACTTCTGCTCCTATTCTTGTAATACCGAATCAATCTGGAGGATTTGTTGTACACTGTGATGCGTCTGGTAAAAGATTAGGATGCGTTCTACACTAGCATGGAAAAGTTATGGCCTTTGCATCAAGACAACTGAAGGTTCATGAGCGCAACTATCCAACACATGATCTGGAGTTAGCAGCCGTTATCTTCGCACTTAAGATTTGACGCCACTACCTCTTGGGAGAACGAGTGGATATATACACTGACCACAAGAGTCTGTCATGCTCCGCTTCCCAGTAGACGAAAACGGTGACGTGGCAAGGCCGCGGCGTATTTATTTCGGGAAGGTCATTTCCTAGAATAAATACGCTAAGCGTAAAATAAGCAATATAAATGACAAGAGAAAAAACATGAGATTTAAAATTCAACAACTTTATTTACATTCAACTTGATTCATTTACAATACATGATTTTAACTGAAAGAAAATACAAGGATGGAAATGCCTAAATAGGTGGCATACATAAACTGAGAAAAGATAACTGGTCTAGGCCTGGGTCTCGGTTTGATCGTGCTCTTCCTCTGAGATGTCTACCTCTTCAGTCTCCACAGTATTTGACGAACATTCCAAGAAAACAGAGAAGGGTGGAATGCCCGTCAGCGAACTTTCGCTTGGTAAGTCCCCAAGAATTGAAATGAAGTATAAAGTGTGATGATAAAGGAAAATGTATATCATGAACAATTGATTATGAAGTATGGTGTGTCAGCATGTCGTTTAATGTAATCATGGCAAGTTTTTGTAGCATGCAGTTGTATCATAATATATGTGAACAAGTATGGTAATGAATTACAAGTAGATAAGCATGTTAGCATGAGCATGGCAATATAAAAACAACATGGCCGTGTAGTGTAAGTATAATGAACATGCAGTGAATGTAAGTGTCTTAACAGGTCTCTACTTGGGTACACTAATTTAAACGTAAGTTCAAGGGTGAATTTCAACCAATCTCAAGAGTGTTCTCGAACCCAACAGGCTGTAATCCAAGGTAAGGAACCACGGGCCCGAATCAAGTGTTAGTAACGGGACTTCAATCTAGTGTTGAAATATTCCAAACTCAACAAGCTATAATCCAGGAGTAAAGAAACACGGACTTTTATGATGGCTTGCTTGTGTTAGTAGACATGGATTCATGATCTAGTGGGACTCGTGAGATTTCGTTGGATTCACGTATAAACTACCCCAACACCCCGTATATACTAAGTTACATCTAAAATCACCAGCCTTGCTCGAATCCATGAATACATCAAGTTGCAAGGTTGAGTTCATGTATATATCAAGTATTCATGTATTCATGGTTCGAGTCAAGTCATAGTGTTCAAATATTCATGTTTTGATGAAGTCAAGTTCAAGTCTTGTATTCAGGTTCAGGTTCAAGCATACATGTTAGAGTTTAGATTATGTTTTAATTGGATTCTGATTTGAGTTTGAATTCATGTTTGATTTAGACTTAGACTTGAGTCAGACACTAATAAACTAATTTGGATCCTGAATTAGATTCGGGAGTTATCGGTAACTGCTGCACATGGACGGCATGATTTGTGTATTTTTCCAAGACAATTACCATTGATAACACCATTAAGTTTTCTACCTTAAATAGGCAAGCACTCACTTTCTCCGGGTCCCTGAGGCTCAAAAGAATTGATCCCGCTTAAACGTATATTTATTAAAGTCCTTAAATGTAATTTTATATAACTCAAAGGGGTTTTATGAAAAATATTTTTAATATAATTTCAAAATAACCTCGAGAAATTATTTATATTATTTAGGGTTTCGATGAATGTGAATTTTAAAGATTTTAGGTATTTTAGTGATAATTAACTTAACTTGAATAGTTCATGGTATTTTACTGTAAAACTTGACTTTCGTTGGTAGCTTGATGGTATTTTGACGGAACTTATAATTGTTTCCTTTAAAAAATTATAAAGTTATTATATTTTGAAAATATATGAATTTTATAATATTTATATAATTATAAAATTTAATTTTTATTATTAAGTAGAAATTGAGTTTTTCTTAAAAATCGTATTAAAAATCTTTCGAGACCGAATGCTCCGTGAGGAGATCTGCATCTCGCTCTACTAACCCAACGATGTGCGATAATTTGCACCATCTAATAGTGGGTCCCCTAAAAAGAATTGTAGAGACTTAGCTGCAAAGGAATTTTAAAATACAATTCCAAAGAAAACCGTTTTTTATAAGAGATAGTATTTTAATGAAATATATTGTAATTGCCGCAAAGACACGTTTAAAGAGTATCGTGCTATGGAATCATGTGTGTTTATGAGGGGTAGGTCATTACCCCGTGATGTTTTCTAAATGTATAATTAACAAAAATACTAAAACATATGATATGTGAAGTTCATGGTATTTTAGCGTAAATATTAAGTTAAAACTATTTTGCATGATATCCATGATTAAAATTTGATTCTAAGCATTGGTTATATGATTACAACCATTGTGTAAGAATGTGGATGAATATTAGTTAAGAAAAAGTGAGTTTTCTAGGGTTTAGAAGAAAATGTCGGTACTAACACTACTTGTTTGATTTTCTTCGATCCTCGCCGGAATTTGCTTCGATCCTCGCCGGAATTTAATCGTTTGCTAACTCTACTTGTACTTAGAAAATTTTGAGAATTTTGGCTAGGGATTTCAGAATGATAAGGGATAGGGCATATGATAGTATTTATAGTGTGGAATTAGGATTTTGGAATTAAAAAGATGAATTAAAATGCATTAAAATGAGAATAAATGGGGAATTGAAAGGTCTCTGTTTGATTGTAGAGCAATCAAACAGTACAGGGGAGTTAGGGGTAGCGGAAAGGTCGTGTGTGCAAAGCACGGAGGGGTTTGGGCCATATCCAACCGTCGAGGCCGGTTTTTGGTAGGGTTTGGCCGGCCAAATGAGGGGGTTAGGCCGTCGGATTTATGTCACGTGTTCACACCAGTGTTAACACCTTTTTGCACATGTTTGATTTTCTGTCTTTTTATTTTTGTGTGTTTTGCACGTGTAAACTTTTGGGCTTTCAAAAAGTTTAAAAGAAAAATCAGAAAAATATAATGTGTCTGATGGGGTTCGAATATAGGGGCTATGTCACAACAGTGCAAGGCTTTACCTGTGAGCTACAAGTGGTTTTTTGCTGTTTTTAAATAAGATATACTTATAACTTGTACTCAGCCTTGTAAACTTCTTTCTGTACATTAAAAAGAAAAAAAATTGTACAGAAAATTCAGAGTCGTTACATTCTTCCCTTCTTATAAAATTTCATACTCGAAATTTATAGAAGGAAGTTGTAACAGATTCAAGAAAATTTAGATTACAACGGTGGTGAAAGAACTATTGGTATTGTACCGAAAGTGCATGAAAATGTTTGAAAGAACGAAAGGATGCAAAAATTTTGAAAATGCTAAAAAGATGGGAACGGATTTACCAGTGTTACCTTGACCTATAGCCTCGGCTTCTACGGCCGCCAAGATATAAACCTGACGTCTCGGCATATTTCTCTGTGCATGCAGGTACATCGATGGCTGACGAGGTAAAAGTGGTCCACATGGAGATGGTGCAGGAAGAGCTAACCGAGTAGGTGGAGCTTGGATAACTGGTCTAGCTGCGGGGATTTGTCCAGTTCGGTTATGTGGGCATGTAACAACTCTGTTTTAATGTACAGAAAATTTGTTTAAAAGTTAATATACAAATAGAGTAATTGCAATCTTGTGTATGCTATAAGTATTTGATTTTGATTTTGAACAGCAAGAAAGCACTTGTAGCTCATTGGTAAAGCCTTGCACTGCTGTGACGTAGCCCTTGTATTCGAATCCCCTCAGCCACATAATATTTTTAATGATTTTTCTTTTAAACTTTCAGAAGTCCAAAAGTTTACACGTGCAATACACGTAAAAATGAAAAGTCAGATTAATCAAACATGTGCACTGAGATATATGAAACAACACCAACACGTGGCATCAATCCCACACCCCGACCCTACTAAGTGGCCGCCGAGATTTGCTTCTAGGCCGGCGCCGCCGGGTCCTCCCGTAGCAAATGCTACAAAATTTTAACCCTAGCACCCTTTGGCTTCCCCCACTACTTCTATTCTGTTTGATTTTTCTGCACATTAACAAAGAGTGCAATTTCACTCTTTAATTCTAATTTTAATGTATTTTTAATTCTCTCTTCACTCACAAAACCCTTATTCTATCATATAAATACCCTCTACACTTTGCCCCCATCATATTGAAATCCATTGCCAAAACTCTCTAAAATTTTTAAGTTCAAAAGTTGTACAAGTGGAGTTAGCCAAGGTCAAAGTTCTGGCGACGTTTCGGGAAGAATCCGGTGACGACGCAACTCCACGACACATTCGAAACATTCCTCTACCTCCCCCCTCTATAATCAATCAATAAGTCCTCTCTCCCCTTCTCCATTTCTAATCTAAAACAACCTCTTTTCAAAACTCTTCGGAAGCGGAGTTATTCCGACTTCCGATTCTCTTTTCTTTAAAAATTCAACTTTTCTTAAACAAAAAATTTACCATCTTTTCATATATATTTTTTAGCAACCATAAAACAATAATTTGACCAAGTTTCAATTCAAAATTTAATGTTAAACAAATTCTATTTCACCTTTTCGGTAAAATACCATCAAGTTTATATACGACATTACTTTATCGTTTTGCTCATTTTACCTTTAGAAATTGCACGAGGTAATGACCTACCTCATCACAACACTCATCTTGACATAGCACGATGACTTTTATAACAATTTTTGTGGGACAAAACACAATTTACATTAAAATACCTTAAACTATTAAAAAAATATTCTTTAAATTGTTTTAATTAATTCCTTATAAATAAGTCTCTACAAACCATTTTGGGGAACCCGATCGGAATGGTGCGGGTTATCGCACATCCTCGGGACTAGTAAAGCGAGATGCAGATCTTCTCACGGAGCATTCGATCTCGATGGAACTCTTATTACAATTTTTAAGAAAACGTGATTTCTATTTAATAAATAAATTCTATTTTTTATAATTATATATATATATATATAAATATTATCAAAATATCTATTTTAAATATAATATATATTCCATATTTTCTAATCAAAAGAAAAGAATCACAAAAGATCATGAAAATACCATCACATTCAATACAAGTTAAATTACAAGAAAATACCATATACTATTTAAAGTTTGATTTATATCCACTAGAATATTTCATTTTATAAAAATTACAACTATGAAAACCCTAAAGACGATAAATAAATGCTTGAGTTTTATTTTGAAAATATATCAAAACTATTTTTCATAAAACCCCCTCAAGTTATATTAATTTACAATAAGGACCCTAGTAAATATAGGTTTAAGAGGGACCAGTTCTCTTGAGCCTCAGGGAGCCGGAGAATATGGGTGCTTGCCTATCTAAGGTAGACAACCTAAAAAAGGTGTTATCAATACAGTAATTATCTTGGAAAAAGACACAAATCCTGCCGTTCATTTGCCGCAGTTACCGATAACATCAAAACCAATTCAGGACTTCAATTCTGTTTAAGTGTCTGACTCAGGCAGAGTTCCAGTCTAATCTGAAATCAATCAATCTATCCTTGAATATGATTCAAGTTTAACTCGTATTCAACATGAATCCATTTATACCAGAATGCAATCAATATCAACATGACTCGACCGAACCGAACCATGGATATACTCTGATTACATGACTATCCATTTATATTCTTTCCTTTTACATGATATCATGGTTTCGGCAAGTCGTACATCTATTAAACAAAACAATACAAAATACATTACGGGGTTTTAAAGGGGTAGACTGGTACGGAATGTGTTAGAAGTGGCACGAAACGGTCACTTTAATACACCTAATCTGAATATCCATTGCTGTTGTTCCGTGGCTTAACGGTTCCTTGTGCTCCGTATACCTTAGTCCACGGAATAGTTGGACTCCTCTCGTATACACTGTTATATTATGTACTAAACTACAAACAACTGCGTTAACATAACAAACTCATAATATACCAGTTATATTATCATATCTGTCTATTCATCTATCTATTCTATTCCTACTTTACTTTGGGACTTACCGAGCGATTGTTCGCTGATGACATTCTTTCTCTCTTCTTTCTTTAGAATATTGTCAGGTGGATCCGACTCACTGGAAATAGAGCCCAGTTCAGAGGACTTGGATCAGTTCAGCGAGAACTCCGAGTTTTAGACTTTTTTATATACTTTACTTTCATGTTCATGCCATTGTTTAGGTATTGCTTTCATCATTGTATTTACTTTTCAGTTGTATTGTAAAGAAATGTTTAATAAATAAAGGTTGTTGTTCCTTTACATTTCATGTCTTCTTGTGTATATTTACATTATATTGTTTAGTTACGCTTAGCGTGTTTACTTCTGCGTAAATACGTAATGGGCCCCGTCGCGTCTCCTTACCTGTACATCGGGAAGCGGGACGTAACAGGTTTTTTTGGCGGCCCATGCAGGTCAGTTCTGTATGGACGTGCAGGTCAATTCTGCATGAAGTCCTAAGCAATATAACACAAGAATCAACAACTAAAAATATTCTTTACATTTCACATTCTTTGAATCTTACAATTTCATATTCTTTGAATCTATCATAACCCTATTTTTTCTTTCAAGGTTATGGATTCTCCAAACAATACCAGCATAAATGTCAACAATACACCACCACCACCTCTTCCATTTACGCCTACCGTTGCATCTCCGATCAATGAGCAAACGGTATTGCTTGAGGCAATCCGAAGCCTCCTGGAAGGAAAACAGCAGCGGACTGCTTTCTTATTGAACCGTCCAGAAGCGGAAGCATCCGGAGTGAAGTAATTCCGGGCATTGCACCCGAAGCAATTTTCTAGGGAAGAGAGCCCTTTGGAAGCTGCAGAATAAGCTCAGAGCATTGAGGACGATTTGGCGGCAGCACAAGTGCCAGAGATCGCTTGGGTACGGGTTGTAAAGCTGCAACTCACCGACAACGTCCGAGTATGGTGGAAGGCGGAAAAAAGCCGTCTTGCCCAGCCTATAGAATGGAAGACCTTTCGCGACATGTTCGACGCGAAGTATTTTCTCATGACTGCCCGATTCGACATGGAGCAACAATTCATCCACTTACAATAAGACTCTATGTGGAGCAAATCGGTGGATGAGTATGATGCCGAGTTCACTATGTTGAGCAGGTAAACATATATCTCAAATATTCGATTTTCTTGTATCACATACTACACAGCTAACACAAGACCGTAACAGGTTCGTGGCACACCTCATTCCGACTGCTGAGATCAGGTCCAGACGATTTCAGAAAGGGTTAGATTCGGAGTTCCAAGCTACCTTAGCTACAGGGGACTTCCCAACCCACAAACTGGCTCTGAAAGCTGCCCGTCGATATGAGGCAGTAGTAAAGATGAAGGGCATACCCCAATCTGCAGAAGTGAAGCTTCATGCCACTCAGATGGCATGAGGAGCCTCTTCAAGGCCACCTTTTGTACCCAGGAGACCGGAAGTACCATTCAACCGGCCCAGTTTAGCCTTTTGCACATACTGTAGGGGGATGGACACCTGGCAAAGGATTGTAGGCATGCTAATCGCCTTTGCTTTGTTTGCGGCTCAGCCACACATGATATTGGGTCTTGTCCTCATAGAATCAATCCAAATACTGCACCCAGACCAACAATTACCTATCAGTGGCTGCCAGCTATCCAGGCACCTACTCCATGTCTTGCTCTCCCAGCTCCACTTCCTTCTGGACCGACTGCACCTCCTCCTCGTCAGTTCCACCAAGCATAAAGGAACTTACCTCAAGTACAGAGGAACGGATAGAGGAATGCTCCTCCAGCAAGGAAGAATGTGCCGAGGCTACATGTTTTCACAATGACTGTGGAAGAAGCCGAAGGCACATGCCAAGTCATGACTGGTAACTCTTTTTCTTTCAAGCTTTCTTTCAATCTTTAAACATACCCATATATCTTTTTCTTATACCTAAAACCTATCCCACATAAATTAGGTACAATTTTAGTAGCCTCACTTCCTGTACTAGCACTCTTCGATACTGGAGCATCTCATTGCTTTATGTCGCAATGGTTCGTCTGAACTCAGGCGATTCCAGTCAAACTACTAGTATCCAGCTGGAATGTCAATTCAGGGAACGATGCTCTAAAGGCAATAATGGGATACGACCTGTGTCCAGTGGTCGTCTGCAGCAGATAATTCTATGCCGACTTTAAAGTGCTGGACATACCGAATTTCGATGTTGTTTTGGATATGGATTGGCTAAGAACATTCTATGCTACCATTGACCGTCGTCAAAGGAGGGTAGTGTTCGATATTCCAGAACATCTGGTCTTTTATTTCAAAAGTGGAGACCGTACCCTGGAGCCAAGCACATACAAAGCAAAACCGAAGAAGACAGTGATTGCAACACTTCAAGCAGAGGAAGGATCGAAGCCATAGGTAGTTCGAGAGTTCAACGATCTATTTCCTGAAGACATATCAGGTTTGCCTCCCGATCGAGCTCTTGAATTCAGCATTGATTTAGTAACTAGAGCACAACCGGTGATCAAATCTCCGTATCGCTTGAGTCCCGAAGGTTTGAAAGAGATCCGAACTCAGTTGGACGAATTATTGAAGAAATGATGGATTCGTCCCAGTACTTCAAGTTGGGGATCGCCAGTTCTGCTTGTGAAGAAGAAGGAAGGTTCATATCGAATGTGCATTGATTATAGAGCTCTGAACGAAATAACTATAAAGAACAAGTATCCACTTCCGCGCATCGACGATCTGTTCGATCAGCTAAGTGGGTTTTGCGTTTTCTCTAAATTAGATATTCGTTCGGGATATCATCAGGTGAAGGTCAAAGAGTCTGATATTCCGAAGACGGCATCCAGGACTCGCTATGGTTATTATGAGTTTCTTATGATGCCATTTGGAGTGACTAACGCACCGGCTATATTCATGAACCTAATGAATCAAGTTTTCCGAGAGTACCCAGACAGGTTTGTTGTCATCTTCATCGACGACATCCTGGTGTATTTTAAGAGTCGGAAAGAACATGCCGAGCACTTACGAATTGTCCTGAAGACTTTACGACAGCATCAACTCTATGCCAATTACAGCAAGTGCGAGTTTTGGCTAGATCAAGTTGGTTTTCTCAGAAATATTGTATCAGGCGATAGAATATCTGTAGATCCAGCTAAGGTATCAGCAGTAAGCGAATGGCCGACACCGAAGTCAGTGAAGGAAATTCGAAATTTCTTGGGTTTAGCATGATATTACAGAAGATTCATTAAAGGATTTTCGAAAATTGCAACACCCCTAACCAAGCTTACGCGTAAAGATGAAGAATTCGTATGGTCAAAAGCATGCGAACAAGATTTCGTAGAACTTAAGTCAAGATTGATATCAGCGCCTATTCTCATCATACCGGACCAATCTGGAGGTTTCGTAGTGCATTGCGATAAATCCTGTAAGGGATTAGGATGTGTTCTATATTAGCACGGTAAAGTTGTAGCTTATGCATCAAGACAGCTGAAGATTCATGAGCACAACTATTCGATGCATGATCTGGAATTAGCAGCCGTTATCTTTACTCTTAAGATTTGGCGCCATTATCTTCTTGGAGAACGAGTGGACATATAAAAGACCACAAAAGTCTGAAATATGTGTTTACTCAGAAAGAGTTGAATATGCAACAGAGAAGATGGTTAGAACTTATGGCAGACTTCGACATCAACCTACAATATCATCCAGGGATGGTGAATGTAGTTCCTGATGCACTTAGTCGCCAACCATTATCAATGAATCTCACCGCACAATGGAAACTTCAACAAGATTTGCATCAGATGGAGATAGAAGTGATCATGCCAGGTAACACTTCAAGTTTGATGAACTTACAAAGTTCAGTCTACAATTGTCAATCAGATCAAAACAGCCCAAGCAAGTGATACCAAGTTGCAAAAGATCAGAGAACAAGTATAAAGTGGACTTAGAACAAACTTCATCATCCATGAAGACGGATCTTTGAAATACGGCAGTAGATTGTGTGTACCACAAGGTCCTGTTCGGAAAGAATTGATGAAAGAAGCTCATAGCTCTCCTTATTCAGTACACCCTGGTGGTACAAAGATGTACAAAGATATGTGGCAACATTACTGGTGGCATGGAATGAAGCGTGAAGTAGCCAGAAGCGTCGCTAAATGTTTGGTGTGTCAGCAAGTGAAATCTGAACATCACAGGACTGCTGGTTTATTTCAACCGTTACCTATTCCAGAATGGAAATGGAAACACATCACCATGGACTTCGTGACTGCTCTTCCTCGCAGCACGAAAGGTAACGAGGCGGTATGGGTTATTGTGGATCGACTCACAAAGTCGGCTCACTTCATTCCATTTCGAGTTGGCCAATCTACCGAGACATTAGCATAGAAGTACATGGAAGTAAGTATGAATCTAAGTAAGATTTAACTGTTCAATATGTACTATCTCTGATACCCATGAACTCATGCAGGAGATCGTGAGATCACATGGAGTACCTGTTTGCATTGTCTCCGATCGTGACACCAGATTTCGATCGCAATTTTGGCAGAGTCTGCAAATTAGCTTAGGAATGAATCTGAACTTTAGCACAGCGTACCATCCATAAATAGATGGACAGTATGAACGAACGATTCAGATCCTTGAAGAGATGCTAAGAGCTTATATGCTAAATTTCGGAGGATCGTGGGAAGATCACCTACATCTTGTGGAGTTTTTATACAACAGCTTTCAAGCAAGTATTGGAATGGCATCTTTTGCAGCTCTATATGGAAGGAAGTGCCATTCACCATTAAGTCGGGACGACATCGGAAATAAAGAACTCCTTGGACCTGAGATGATAGTAGCAACAGTGGATGTGGTTCGCACTCAGGGAAAGAATGCGCATAACCCAAGAATGACAGAAGCACAGGGCAGATGCAAAGCGTCGTCACTTAGAGTTCTAACCGGGAGATCATGTCTTTTTGAAGATCTCACCAAATCGTAGAGCGATTCGCTTTGGAAGGCGGGGTAAGCTAAGTCTGAGATACATTGGACCGTTCGACATACTCGAACGAGTCGGAGAAGTGGCTTATCGCTTGGCATTTCTACCCTCGTTGGAAGGAGTGCACAATATGTTCCATATATCCCAACTCAGAACGCATGTGAGTGACCCCAGTCACATTCTTGATCACTCCGAGCTAACTGTATAGACGGATCTATCTTGTGAGCAACAACCCATTGAAATTCTGGACAGAAAGGTGAAGTTACTTCGAAACAACGAAGTAAACTTGGTACAGGTGATGTGGAGAAAAGACACACCGGGAGAATCAACGTGGGAAAAAGAAGACGATATGCGTGCAAGATACTCTCACTTGTTTTAAATTAGTCTTTAATAATTGTAAATTTCGAGGACGAAATTTTTGTAAGGAGGGTAGAATATAACGACTCTGTTTTAATGTACAGAAAATTTATTTAAAAGTTAATATACAAATAAAGTAATTGCAATCCTGTGTATGCTGTAAGTATTTAATTTGCTTTTGAATAGAAAGAAAGCACTTATAGATCATTGGTAAAGCCTTACACTGCTGTGACATAGCCCCTGTGTTCGAATCCCCTCAGCCACATAATATTTTTAATGATTTTTCTTTTAAACTTTTAGAAGCCCAAAAGTTTACACGTGCAATACACGTAAAAATGAAAAGTCAGATTAATCAAACATGTGCACTGAGATAAATGAAACGACACCAACACGTGGCATCAATCCCACACCCCGACCCCACTAAGTGGCTGGCGAGATTTTCTTTTGGGCCAGCTCTGCCCCCCCGGTAGCTACAAAATTTTAACCCTAGCACCCTTTGGCCCATCCCACTACTCCTATTCTGTTTGATTTTTCTGCACATTAACAGAGAGTGTAATTTCACTCTTTAATTCTAATTTTAATGCATTTTTAATTCTCTATTCACTCACAAAACCCCAATTCTATCCTATAAATACCCTCTACACTTTGGCCCTCCTCATTCTGAAATCCATTGCCAAAACTCTCTAAAATTTTTAAGTTCAAAAGTTATACAAGTGGAGTTAGCCAAGGTCAAAGTTCTGGCGACGTTTCGGGAAGAATCCGGCGACGACGCGACTCTACGACACCTTTGAAATATTCCTATACCTCCCCCCTCTTTAATCAATCAGCAAGTCCTCTCTCTCCTTCTCCATTTCTAATCTAAAACAACCTCTTTTCACAATCCGTCGGAAGTGGAGTTATTCCGACTTCCGATTCTCTTTTCTTTAAAAATTCAAATTTTCTTAAAAAACAAATTTACCATATATTGTTAAGCAACCATAAACCAACAATTTGACTAAGTTTCAATTCAAAATTTAATGTTAAACAAATTCTATTTCACTTTTTCGGTAAAATACCATCAAATTTACATGCGACGTTCCTTTATCGTTTTGCTCATTTTACTTTTAGAAATTGCACGAGATAACGACCTACCTCATCACAACACTCATCTTGACATAGCACGATAGTTTTTGTAATAATTTTTGTAGGACAAAACACAATTTACATTAAAATACCTTACACTATCAAAATCGTATTCTTTAAATTGTTTTAATTAATTCATTGCAAATAAACATTTACAACCCATTTTGGGGAACCCGATCAGGTTGGTGCAGGTTATCACATGTTCTGAGGACTAGTAGAGCGAGATACAGACCTCCTCACGGAGGATTCGATCTCGATAGAATTCTTATTACAATTTTTAAGAAAACGCGATTTCTATTTAATAAATAAATTCTATTTTTTATAATTATATATATATATATAATTATTAAAATATCTATTTTAAATATAATATATATTCCATGTTTTCTAATCAAGAGAAAAGAATCACAAAAGATCATGAAAATACCATTACATTCAATACAAGTCAAATTACAAGAAAATACCATATACTATACAAAGTTAGATTTATATCCACTAGAATATTTCATTTTATAAAAATTGCAACTATGAAAACCCTAAAAATGATAAATAAATACTTGAGATTTATTTTGAAAATATATCAAAACTATTTTTCATAAAATCTTCTCAAGTTATATTAATTTACAATAAAGATCCTAGTAAATAAAGGTTTAAGCGGGACTGGTTCTCTTGAGCCTCAGGGAGCCGGAGAATATGGGTGCTTGCCTATCTAAGCTAGACAATCTAAAAGTGGTGTTATCAATACGGTAATTGTCTTGGAAAAAAACACAAATCCTGCCGTCCATATGCAGCAGTTACCGATAACATCAAAACTAATTCAGGACTTCAATTCTGTTTAAGTGTCTGACTCAGGCAGAGTCTTAGTCTAATTTGAAATCAATCAATATATTCTTGAATATGATTCAAGTTTAACTCGTATTCAACATGAATCCATTTATACTAGAATGCAATCAATATTAACATGACTTGACCGAACCGAACCATGGATATACTTTAATTACATGACTATCCATTTATATCCTTTCCGTTTACATGATATCATAGTTTCGGCAAGTCGTACATCTATTAAACAAAACAATACAAAATACATTACGGAGTTTTAAAAGGGTAGACTGGTACGGAATGTGTTAGAAGTGGCACGACGGTCACTTTAATACACCAAACCTGAATATCTATTGCTGTTGTTCCGTGTCTTAACGGTTCCTTGTGCTCCGTATACCTTAGTTCATAGAATAGTTGGACTCCTCTCGTATACACTGGCATATTCTGTACCAAACTACAAACAACTGCGTTAACATAACAAACCCACAATACACCAATTTTATTCTCATATCTGTCTATTCTATTCCTAGTTTACTTTGGGACTTACCGAGCGATTGTTCGCTGATGACATTCCTTCTCTCTTCTTTCTTTGGAATGTTGTCAGGTGGATATGTCATGCCCCGCTTCCTAGTGTACGGGCAGAGGATGCGACGAGACCGCTACGTATTTACTCAGAAGTAAATATGCTAAGCTTAACTAAGCAATATAAAAGAAATATACACAAGAGACAAATGTAATGAACAACAACTTTATTTATTAACATTATTTTACAGTACATGGAAAAGTAAATACATGGAATGAAAAGCAATACCTAAACAGTGGCATAACAGAAATGAAAAATATAGAATGTAATGTGTACAAGGAATCTAAAGCTCTGGGTCGTAAGCTACTTGGTCCAAATCCTCGCTGGTGGGCTTGATCTCCTGAAGGTCTGAATCACCTGACGACATTCTAAAGAAAAAAAAAGAGAATGTCGTCAGCGAACAAATCGCTCGGTATGTCACGCCCCGCTTCCCGGTATACGGCGAAGGGGACGCGACTGGGCCGCTACGTATTTACTGTGAATCACAGTAAATACGCTAAGCGTAACTAAGCAATATAAAAGTAAATGCACAAGAGACAAGATATAATCAAAACAACAACTTTATTTATTCACATTCTTTCTGTACAATACATGGAAAGTAAATACAACTGATAAAAAGAAATGCCTAAACAATGGCATAACAGAAATGAAAAGTACTGAATGGAAAGTTTACAATGAACTAGAGCTCGGGGTCTTCACTGAATTGGTCCAAGTCTTCAGCAGTGGGCTCGATCTCTGACGTGTCCAGATCACCTGACGACATTCAAAGAAGAAAGAAAGAGAATGTCGTCAGCGAACAGATCGCTCGGTAAGTCCCAAAGATAAGGAAGAATATAATAGACGGAATGAGAAGATAGCTTTTAAAGTTGTATTATATTGTTATAATATTATGTAAACGCTGTTGTTTGTAGTTTGGTACAGAAAGATGCCGGTGTATACGAAAGGGGTCCCTATATGCTAGAGAGCAGGGCAAATGGAATGTACAAGGAACCGTTAGGCCACGGTACAACAGCAACGGAATATAGGTTAGGTGTCTTAATCTTACTGTCTCGTGCCACTTCTAACACCTTCCGTACCAATCTACCCCATAAACCCCGTAGTGTTTTGATTGTATTGTTTGTCTTGTATTGTAAATGTATAGATTGTATAATTGGATGACTGACCGAAACCATGATATCAGTAAACGTATGTAACTGGAGAATCATGTAAATGGAAGTATATCCATGGTTCGGTTCGGTCAATACAGATTGAATAGTTTGAACAAATTGAATATATGGATTCATGGTTTCATATTGAATTGTAATATTATAGATTGTAGATTGTACTTGAATCATATTCAAGTCAGATTATAATGAGACTCACTCTGAGTCAGACAATTAGAAAAGTAAATTGAAGTCCTGATTGTTTTGATGTTATCGGTAACCGCTGCACATGGGCGGCAGGATTTGTGTCTTTTTCAAAGACGATTATCGTATTGATAACACCGTTGTTAAGTTTTCTACCTTAAATAGGCAAGCACCCACTTCTTCGGCTCCCTGAGGCTCAAGAGATTGGTCCCGCTTAAACCTATGTTTACTAGGGTCCTTAGGGTAATTTATAGAACTTGAGGGGGTTTTATGTAAAAATATTATTATATACTTTTCAAAATACTCCCCAAGTATTTAGTTACCGACTTTAGAGTTGTAATGAATGTAGATTTTATTTTGTGATATTTCTAGTGAAAATATCCTAATTTCATAAATAAAGGTATTTATTTATAATATTGATTTGTAGGGAATTCATGGTATTTTAGTGTAAAATGATTCTTGTGATATTTTTTGAAAAATTTGGAATATTTATATTATTACAAACTAGATATTTTAAGGATATAAATACATATATTTATATGAAAATAATTTTTAATATATATAATATTTCTAGAAATCTCATTTTCTTTAGATTTTCGTAATTTAAATCTTTTGAGACCAAATGCTCCTTGTGGAGGTTTGCATCTCGCACTATTAAGCCCGAGGATGTGCAATAATCCACACCATCCCGAATGGGTTCCCCAAATGGATTGTAGCGGCGCTTTGCAAAGATTTATATAAATACTAAATCGTTTAGAAAATTGTTTTATTATTAAAAGGTATTTAAATGAAAAGGTGTCGTTTTCTCGTATTCTATGTTTCCGAAAGTATTTTGCTATGTTTCATATGAGTGTGTGAGGAGGTAGGTCATTACCTCGTGATCTACTTAAAGGTATAGTAAGGTTTTGATGTTTTAAATGTAGAAATGAAATTATATGGTAGTTTAATGAAAAAATACGGTAAAATGGAAATAGCAATTACTTTTGATATGGAACTTGTTTAATATGATTAGTTAGTGTTTAATAGTCAACATGTAGTGGTTGTTGCATGATTGTATTAAAGAAAAGTGAAGTTTTAGGAAGAAACCGAACCGGAAATCGGATTTGTTCCGATTCCGTCGGGTTTTGAAAGTTCGTATTTTTAGAAAAGAGTAAAGGACAGAAATTGGGACTTACGGGTTTAGGACTATAAAAGAGAGGAAGGGGAGACGAGAGGAGTCGACGGTGTATCGTTTCGTCGTCGGGAGTTCCTACGGTTGTCGCCGGAAAATCCGCCGGAGCTTCGCCTTTCGCTCACTTCGATTTTCCGGCGGATTTCTTGAGAGTTGGCTCGGAGTTTTGGGGTGAGGGGGTAGAGTGTAGAGGTGCTATTTATAGGGTTAGGCTAGGGTTAGGGTAGATGAAGAGTTTAAATTGAAAAAATGTAAAAATATATTAAAATTCATTAAAAATGGAGTAAATGGAGGGTTTTGGGAGTTAACACGTGTTGACTGTTGGTATTCTAAAAAACTCAAAATAAAAAAATATTAAAAATAATGTAGGGTATGGGATTTGAACTATGGTGGCTTGGTTCAGCAGTGCAAGGTATTACCAATGAGCCACAAGCTCCTTCTTGTAATTAAGGAGTGAATTAGTTACTTAAAGTAATCACAGCAAAAGTAAATACCCCAAGTATACATTAATTTTAAAGCAAATTTTTGTACACTAAAAATGGAGTTGTTACACGGTAAGTCCCAAAGATGAGGGAGAAATAGAATAGACAGAGAGAGTGTAACTTTTAAAGTTGTATTATATTGTTATAATGTTGTATTTAGTGTTAACGCTGTTGTTTGTAGCTTGGTACAGAAGAGGGCAGTGTATACGAGAGAAGTCTCAGTAGACCAGAGACTAAGGTGGACGGAAAGTATAAGGAACCGTTCAGCCACGGTACAACGGTAATGGAATACAGGTTAGGTGTCTTAATGGTTGCAGTCTCGTGCCACTTCTAACACCTTCCGTACTAATCTACTCTTTATAAATCCCGCGATGTCTTAATTGTATTGTATTATCTTGTAATTGAATTGTATAGATGGATGATTTGCCGAAACCATATCAGTAAATGGATATAACTGGAGAATCATGTAGATGGATGTATATCCATGGTTCGGTTCGGTCAAGTTGTATAGATTGATAGATTGAACAGATTGAATACATGGATTCATATTGATTTGTTATATATACTTGAATCCCATTCAAGTCAGATTGATTATATTAAGACTCGGTCCGAGTCAGATAATTAGAAAAGAACTTGAATCCTGATTTAGGTTTTGGTGTTATCGGTAACCGCTGCACATGGACGGCGGGATTTGTATCTTTTTCAAAAACAATTACTGTGTTGATAACACCGTTTGTTAAGTTGTCTACCTTAAATAGGCAAGGACCCATATCTCTGGCTCCCTGAAGCTCAAGAGACTGGTCCCGCTTAAACCTATATTTACTAGGGTCCTTATTGTAATTTATAAAACTTGAGAGGATTTTATGTAAAAATAATTTTGTATAATTTTCAAAATACACCTCAAGTATTTAATTGTCGTCTTTAGAGTTTTTCATAGATGTATATTTATATATGTGACATTTCTAGTGAGTAAAACCTAATTTCATAATATATGGTATTTAATTGTAAAGTATTGAACTTGTATGGAATTGCATTGTGTTTTCATGTAAAGTGATTCTTTTGATTTAGAAAAGTTGGAATATTTATATTATATCAAAAATTAGATATTTTGATGATACATATATATATATATATTTATATAAAATAATTTAATTTATTATTTTTCTAGAAATCTCATTTTCTTAAGATATTTGTATTTTTAAATCTTTTGAGACCGTATGCTCCTTGCGGAGGTCTGCATCTCACACTACTAAGCCCGAGGATGTGCAATAATCCGCACCATCCCAAACGGGTTCCCCGAAATGGGTTGTAGTGGCGCTTTGCAAAGATTTGTTTAAAATACATGATCTTGTAGAAAAAGGTTTTTATATAAGTCGGAGGTAGTTTTATGTAAAACCGTATTTTCCCAAATCTATATTTCCCAATATCATCGTGCTATGTTAAATATGAGCGTTGTGAAGAGGTAGGTCATTATCTCGTGAACTATCTAAAGGTATAGTAAGAGTAATGATATTTTTATGTCGAAACTAAACTATATGGTATTTTTCTGAAAAAATGCGATAAAAATTACAATATACATTATTTTGAAATGGAACTTATTCAATACGTTTTATTAAGGATTAATAATCATGTTGTGAGAGTTTGGTATTGTTGTTTTTAAGAAAAATGGAACTTTTAAAGAAAAACTGAATCGGAAGTCGGATTAACTCCGCTTCCGTCGGGTTTTAGAATTACGAGTTTTCAGAATAGAAAAGAGAAGAGGGAGGAGGGACTTACTGGATTTTAGATTATAGAAGTGGAAGAGGGAGTGGTAGGAGGTGCCGGTGCATCGTTTCGTCGCCGGGAGCTCTTAGGGTCGTCGTCGGAAGTTCGTCGGAGCTACGTCCTTCGCTGACTCCACTTGTACACAAAAGTTCTTCAATTTTTTTTGAGAGTTTGGACAGAGATTGTGAGTGAGGGGTGTATGGAATGGAGTGGTATTTATAGAAAAAGATTAGGGTTAGGGTAGATGAAAGGGTGTGATAAAATTGTATTAAAATTTGTATTAAAAAAGGATTAATGGGTTTTTAAAAGGCTCTGTTACTGTGCAGTGGATTTAATCCATACAGGGGTTATAAGAAAACAAAAAGACACAAAAGTCAAGAAGAGAAGAATCAGATTCGAGGTGAGTCGGCTGGCGGCGGCGGCCGATTCGGCCGATCCGCCAGCCGAGTCAGGCCGAGTCGGCCCCCCGACGCCACGTGTTCATTGGCTCTTTGTCTACCTCGTGGACTCGTTTGTTTTTAGTGTGACCTTTGGTTTTACGGGTTACATACGTGTAGACTCTTGGGCTTCTAAAAAGAATAAAAGAAATCAATATAAAAAATAATGTGACTGATGGGATTTGAACTCTGGTGCTTTGGTTCAGTAGTGCAAGGTCTTACCAATGAGCTACAAGCTCCTTCTTGCTAATAAAAAACAAAACAAATACTTATAGTACTCACAGAAAATGTAAATATCCCAAGTATACATTAACTTTAAATCAAATTTACGTACACAAGAATTGGAGTTGTTACAGTCTACCGTCCTTACAAAAATTTCGTTCTCGAAATTTACAATTTATTTTAAGAACTAATTTACAAATAAGTGGGGATATCTTACACGCATCTCATCTTCCCTTTCCTATGTCGATTCTCCTAGAGTGTCTTTTCTCCACATCACTCGAACCAAGTTGACTTTCTTGTTCCGAAGTGAATTCACTTTCCTGTCCAGGATCTCCACAGGTTGTTGCTCACAAGATAAGTTGGGCTGTACAGTGGGCTCAGAATGATCGAGAATATGGCTGGGGTCACTCACATACCTTCTGAGTTGGGATATGTGGAACACATTGTGCACTTCTTCCAATTAAGGTGGAAGTGCCAAGCAGTATGCCACTTCACCGTCTCGTTCGAGTATGTCGAACGGTCCAATGTATCTCGGACTTAGCTTACCTCGTCTTCCAAATCGAATCACTCCGCGGTTTGTATATATCTTTAAGAATACGTGATCTTCCGGCTGGAACTCCAAGTGACGTCGCTTAGCATCAGCCCAGTGCTTCTGTCGATCTTGGGCTATGTGCATTCTTTCCCTGATAGTACGAACCACATCAACAGTTACTACTATCATTTCAGGTCCAAGAAGTTCTCTATCTCCGATATCGTCCCAACTTAATCGTGACCGACACTTCCTTCCATATAGCACTGCAAAAGGTGCCATTCCTATGCTTGTTTGGTAGCTGTTGTTCTCCTCCGAACACGGGAGACGCGACTGCGTAGGTCCGTCTAGCCTGAATTTGGGGGAAGATGCTATTTGGTGCTATCCGTCCACCTCTCCGAAGATGCCAAGTTGATTTATGACACCATGTATCGAAGGTTTAAACAGATGCGGCCGATATAACAGACTTCGTCAGATTCCCCCTTGTTGAGGGGTTTTTGATTGTGGGGACGCTCTTCCCTGCAGGCGCAAACCCCTGCAGTTAATTACGCTACCGCATCGCGGTAACCACTATCTCCTTCTCCAGATGGTCACTTCGTGTCGTGTGTGTTTGTTTTGTTTTTGGTTGCCCGTGGATTGTATACGGAGACTGATTTATGTTGTCGCCCGTAGGGTGTGGATTATTCCAAATCTGTATCTTCTTAGATTTGGGTTTGGGGGTTGGGTTTAAGAATACGTTAGTCTTATTTGAAACTAAGATCAACTTAAACGTTTGTTAAGGATACGTTAGTCTAATTTTAGACTAAGATCAACTTAACAGTTTGTTAAGGACACGTTAGTCTGATTTTAGACTAAGGTCAACTTAACCATTTGTTAAGAATACGTTAGTCTAATTTTAGACTAAGATCTACTTAACAGGATCATTTAGATCCAACAAAAGAGCATTTGGGCTCTATTGTTTTAGTTTAGGGATTTTGCGGTCAATTACCAGTTTAAGGAAATGGTGGTCCAATACCAGTTTGAGGACATAGTGGTCCAATGTTAGTTTAAGGACATCTCGGTCCAAGGTTAAGGATATCATAGTCCATGGGTTTTAAAGGACCCCACAGTCCGAGGTTAAGGACATCATAGTCCATGGGTTTTAAAGGACCCCACAGTCCGAGGTTAAGGACATCATAGTCCATGGGCTTAAGGACCCCACAGTCCAGTTTAAAGACGTCATAGTCTATGAAATGTATGGTTGTCGGGATCCGTCACCTCTCTGAAGACGTTGAAGGATTACAACGACATATATCAGAGGGGTTCAGAGATGTACCCTTGAACCGGTGTGAGTTGGTTGAAAGATCTGTAGTCCAATTTGAGGCTAAGATCTGTTAAAATATTTATGAGGAGATGGGCTCAATTAATATGAGTTGAGGACTTATGGCCAATCTTGGGCTAAATCCAATCAAATTAAAATGTTTATCATTTATTTTGGGCTACTGAGCATTTGCTTGGGCTTGGCCCTGTTGACAATGCTGAGCATTGACTTGAATTCTGATAATATTTGTCTTTTATTGAATGCTGGGCATTCATCATAGCTCTGGGCTTATTAAAGAACAATTTATGTTCTATCAGCGCGACACGTGGCGCGCTTGGAGCTTTGCGCCAGTCAAAGAGCGCAGTGCGCTTCTGCCGAGTAGCGCACACGTGAGGGACACGTGTCGCGCTTGGCGCTGAGCGCCAGATGATGGGCGCATTGCGCCAGTTTATGAGCGCTAAGCGCTAATCCATGAGCGCATTGCGCTTTCAGTTTAGTGGCGCACACGTGAGTGACACGTGGTGCGCTTGGCGCCAGCCCATGAGCGCAGTGCGCTATTTCAAGAGCGCAAAGCACTAGTGGTTAATTGGCGCATACGTGATTGACACGTGGTGCATTTTGCGCTGAGCGCCAGTCCAGAGAGCGCAGAAGCGCAGTTGAAGAGCGCAAGCACATTTGATCAATTTTATGATCTAAGCTTTTTAAAAGAGACTTTGTCTCAAGATCTAAGAACAACCGTTCTTATTTTGTTTCAATCTCTTATATTGATGAAATGTTTTGCCTTTATAGATCTATGATCCTTAAGAGAATTGAATTATTCTACTTTTTATAATGAGATGTTCATGATCTCTTTGAGAAAGACTTTAGTCTTATAGATCTATGATATTTTTAAAGAAATGAATTCTTCTTTCTTAATCATGAGATGATTTCATCTCTGTGTTCATCATTCATTCTTTTTACCTTGAAGAAAAAGAATCTTCTTCCGAGAGCTTGCTCTTTATCTTTGAGTTTCTCAAAATTTATTGGGGGGAGGGGGTTTCTATATCTGACTTGAAGTCTTGGGGCCTTTATATAGGGCAAGCTGATTTGTTGAATCAGTTAAAGAGATCTTTCTCTGATTGATTTGGGGATGTTTCCCCACCATTGGTTTTTTGATCCTAGGGCTTCTGTTTTACAGAAGGCAATCTTCTTGTTTTTAATAAGATTGATAAATCTTTTCATACAGAATTTATTCTGTCTTTTGGTAATTTTTATTTACCATTGGATCACTGATCCAACGGTACTCTGATTTACAGAGCACAATTTTGTTGTTTGGAAAGATTTTGAGAAATCTTTCCTTAACAGAATTTAATTCTGGTTAATTAATGATTTATCATTATTATTAGATCTTTGATCTAACGGTGGGGAGCTTTTAGTTCCAGCGCTAGCGCTTATGCGCTCTGCCCATGGTGCGCTACTTGGAGCGCAGCGCTCTTAGCGCTGGCGCACCATGCTTTGCACGTGCTGCGCTAGTCAAAGTCTTTGACTCTCAGCGCTGGCGCTCTTGGCGTTAGTGCTTTATCGCAGTTTTATTTTTAATTTCAAGACTTGAACAGAGCTTTGCTCTGATTGGGAAAAACATTTGCTCATAACTTTTGATCCCGGATGAATTATGAGGCCCATAATATATCAAATCGAAGGATTTTTCGAGACACTTTTGATACCATTAGAATTTAGCTGTTTCTCATTCGGGAGTTTGTCAAAATATAGCCCGGAAAATACTGGTTCACATTTTCTTAAACGTATCGCTGCCGTTTGATACCTTGGGCTCTTTTGCGCAGAAATTTTTGGCGGGAACAAATGCCCCCCACTACTTTGCCTACGTAAGTATCTTCGTGAGTGAAGTAGTACAGAGTTATGCATGGCCATAGAATTGAGGGCTTAGGAGACGAGTTTAGGGTCCTTGTAGCCGAAGGCTTTTTCATCTTCATGAGCCATAAGGGTCTCAAGAGGGTTTTTTCTCCCTACAATCCGAGATGATCTCATAGGTGCATTAGAAATCGTGAGGATTTATAAGTGTTTATTTCCTCCGTGAGTCGTAAGGATCTCGCTCGAGTATTTTTCCTTACGAATCGTGAGGACCCGTAAATAGCTTCTTTATTCCATTGGCGGATACGGCTTTGGAAAATGTAGCCCGCAGATAGTCCATATTGACCTCCTTGTAGAGCAGCGATGGCTTAGTAAACAGGTTCAGATCTGCCGCCTAAAACTTTTCAACTTTATGAGCCGTGAGGGTCTCATAAAGATTTTTCTCCCTACGAGTCGAGAGGATCTCGTAGGCGTATTTTCTCCTTAGGAATCGTGAGGATTCCTAAGTGTTTTTTTAGAATCGTAAGGATCCCACAAGAGAATTTCTTTATGCGTAGGGACACTAATTTCCCCGCAGGTTGAGACGAATCGGGAGATTCTCGCAAAGACACTGATTTCCTTGCGGGTCGAAACGAATCGAGAGGTTCTCGCCGAGGACGCTGATTTCCCTGAATCGAGATAAGAAGCGATGGCTTAGGAAACAGGTTCAGATCTGCCGCCTAAGACTTTCCAACTTTTTGAGCTGTGAGGGTCTCACAAAGGTTTTTCTCCCTACGAGTCGTGCGGATCTCGTAGGTGTCTTTTCTCCTTAGGAGTCGTGAGGACTCCTGAGTGCATTTTCTCTTGAGAATCATAAGGATCCCATAGGAGAATTTTCTTTATGCGTAGGGACATTAATTTCCCCACAAGTTGAGACGAATCGAGAGATTCTCGCAAAGACACTGATTTCCTTGCGGGTCGAAACGAATCGAGAGGTTCTCGCCAAGAATGCTGATTTCCCTGAATCGAGATAAGAAGCGATGACTTAGGAAACAGGTTCAGATCTGCAGCCTAAGACTTTTCAACTTTATAAGCCGCGAGGGTCTCATAAAGATTTTTTCTCCCCACGAGTCGAGAGGATCTCGTAGGTGTATTTTCTCCTTAGGAATCGTGAGGATTCCTAAGTGTGTTTTCTCTTGAGAGTCGTAAGGATCTCACAAGAGAATTTTCTTCCTTACAAGAAGAGAGGACTCGTAAGTGATTGATGAGTTGACTTACTCCCGAGTCAAAGCATTGCTTCAACAGGGAGGTCGAGGGTTGACTTTGGGTTGTCTGTGCACTGCCGAGTCATGGAACTGGGAACTTTGCCGCGGCTCCACTTTGCTGACGTTGTATATTCCTGCAGAGACACTGATTTCTCTGCGGGTCGGCACGAATCGAGATGTTCTCGTCAAGGACGCCGATTTCCCTGAATCGAGGTATTTGCCAAGGACACTGATTTCCTCGGAGTTGAGACGAATCGAGGTATTCCTGCAAAGACACTGATTTCCTTGCGGGTCGACGCGAATCGAGATGCTCTCTCCAAGGACGTTGATTTCCCTGAATCGAGGTTTTTCCAAGGACACTGATTTCCCTGGAGTCGAAATGAATTGAGGTATTCCTGCAAAGACACTGATTTCTCTGCGGGTCGACACAAATCGAGGTGCTCTCGTCAAGGACGCTGATTTCCCTGAATCGAGGTTTTTGCCAAGGACACTGATTTCCTCGGAGTTGAAACGAATCGAGGTATTCCTGCAAAGACGTTGATTTCTCTGCGGGTCGATGCGAATCGAGATGCTCTCGTCAAGGACACTGATTTCCCTGAATCGAGGTTTTTGCCAAGGACGTTGATTTCCACGGAGTTTAGACGAATCGAGGTATTCCTACAAAGACACTGATTTCCTTGCGGGTCGACGCGAATCGATATGCTCTCGTCAAGGACGCTGATTTCCCTGAATCGAGGTTTTTGCCAAGGACGTTGATTTCCTCGGAGTTGCGACGAATCGAGGTATTCCTGCAAAGACACTGATTTCTTTGCGGGTCGACACGAATCAAGATGCTCTCGTCAAGGACGCTGATTTCCCTGAATCGAGGTTTTTGCCAAGGACACCGATTTCCCTGGGGTTGAGACGAATCGAGGTATTCCTGCAAAGATGTTGATTTCTCTGCGGGTCGACGCGAATCGAGATGCTCTCGTCAAGGACGCTGATTTCCCTGAATCGAGGTTTTTTCCAGGGACACTGATTTCCTCGGAGTTGAAATGAATCGAGGTATTCCTGCAAAGCCACTGATTTCCTTGCGGGTCGACGCTAATCGAGATGCTCTCGTCAAGGACGCTGATTTCCCTGAATTGAGGTTTTGCCAAGGACACTGATTTCCTTGGGATTGAGACGAATCGAGGTATTCCTGCAAAGATGTTGATTTCTCTGCGGGTCGACGCGGGTCGACGCGGGTCGACGCGAGTCAAGATGCTCTCGTCAAGGACGCTGATTTTCCTGAATCGAGGTTTTTGCCAAGGACACTGATTTCCTCGGAGTTGAAACGAATCGAGGTTTTCCTGCAAAGACACTGATTTCCTTGCGGGTCGACGTGAATCGAGATGCTCTCGTCAAGGACGCTGATTTCCCTGAATCGAGGAGGTTGCCAAGGACACTGATTTCCCCGGAATTGAGACGAATCGAGGTATTCCTGCAAAGACGCCGATTTCTCTACGGGTCGACTCGAATCGAGATGCTCTCGTCAAGGATGCTGATTTCCCTGAATTGAGGTTTTTGCCAAAGACACTGATTTCCTCGGAGTTGAAATGAATCGAGGTATTCCTGCAAAGACGCTGATTTCTCTACGGGTCGACGCGAATCGAGATGCTCTCGTCATGGACGCTGATTTCCCTGAATCGAGGTTTTTGCCAAGGACACTGATTTCCTCGGAGTTGAAACGAATCGAGGTATTCCTGCAAAGACGCTGATTTCTCTGCGGGTCGACGCGAATCGAGATGCTCTCATCAAGGACGCTGATTTCCCTGAATCGAGGATGTTGCCAAGGACACTGATTTCCCTGAATCGAGGATGTTGCCAAGGACACTGATTTCCCTGGGGTTGAGACGAATCGAGAGATTCTCGCAAGAATGTCCTACGTCACAGTTAACCTCTGCTCTTTACGACAGAAGTCCGTTAGGGTCTGTGGTACTAGGGTTTTGCCTGTCGTACCGTCGCGTTGGCTGATGTATTCCTCGATAGGAAATCTTGCTGTTCGAGTAGCCTTGCGACTGTCGTGTCTCTGATCCCTTCGGGGGCTGGACAAGACGTTTTCAAGCAATCTTCCTAGGCAGTCTGACTGTCGGAAGAGCAAGCGTTAGGAATTTTGCCATGCCGCTTTTTACTTGAGGTTAGGCTCGGTTTGGGGAGCCCCGATGAGTCATAACCACTCCGCGCTGGTGTGAGATGATCTCCGATAGTCTTTTACGGTTTATATGGGTTACCGTCAAGACCCTGAAGCTAGGAATTTGGCCTTTGCTTCATTTGCTTTGGCGTTGCGTCTGCTGTAACGAAACGAATGCTGAGGTGGAGCTGGGATTTTGCCGTCACTCCGCTTTGTTTCGACCATGGGGTCTTTTTTTGACGTCGCATATGCATCCTGCTGGACTGCGAAGGAACGCCATTGTTGACATTGCGTATGGTGTAACGAGACGAATGCTGAGATGGTCTCTAGGTTGTCTATGAACCGTCGAGATTTGGAACTAGGGACTACGCCGTGGCTCCGTTTGATGGTGTAACATCTGTGTCCTACTGGAATGAGGAGGCACACCGTTGTTGGTCTCCAGGCTGTAGATGTGGCCATTGAGATTTGGAACTAGGGGACTTTGCCATGGCTCCGTTTCGTTGCGACTCTGAGGTCCGTTGTTGACATCCCGTCTGCATCTGGTTGGAGTGAGGATAAACGTCGTTGGTGATCTCTAGGCTGTCTGTGAACCATCGAGATTTGGAACTAGGGGACTTTGCCACGGTTCCGTTGTTTTGACCCTGGGGTCGTTCGTTGACGTCGCATCTGCCTCCTGCTGGAGTAAGGAGAAACGCCGTTGGTGATCTCTAGGCCGTCTATGAACCGTCGATATTTGGAACTAGGAGACTTTTCCATGGTTCCGTTGTTTTGACCCTGGATTGTATACAGGGATCGATGTGATCTCACCTGTAGGGCAAAAAGTTTCATTCTTTCATTTTTTTTATTTCTTTCCGCGATACTCTATCATTTCAGCTTTTTATATCGCGAAAGTCGCGATTGCCCAATCATTTCGGCTATTTTTCGCGGTGCCCAATCATTTCGGCTATTTTTTTCTTCTTACTTGCTGATTTTTATTGCGAGTTGCCCAATCATTTCGGCTGTTTTTGTATGCATACATTTTTACTTGCTGATTTCGTTGCAAGTTGCCCCATCATTTCGGCTATTTCATATGCATTTTTGGCTCACTGATTTTTCTATCGCGAGTGTGGAACTTGGAATCTGGTGCCAATCTCAGTATCAGCATCGCTGCGACTGGAATATTGCCAGGAGCGAATCATCATTTGCCACGAAAGGACTTGGAATTTGATACCGATTTAGGCATCAGCATCGCTATAACTGGGATATTGCCAGGAGCGAATCATCATTTGCCTCTGTCGATGTCGAACAAAGGTGGCTTAGCAAACAGGGTTAAGATCTCGTCGACTAAGGATTTTGACTTCATGAGCCGTAAGGGTCTCATAAAGGTGTTCTCCCTACGAGTTGTGAGGACCTCGTAGGTGCGTTTTCTCCTTAGGAATCATGAGGATTCCCAAGTGTGTATTATCTTATAAGTCGTAAGGATCTTACAAAAGTGTTTTCTCCTTATAAGTCGAGAGGACTTACAAGTGTCGTTCACCGTGTGAGCATATCCCTAGTCGCTAGTGGGACTTTGTTAGGAAAATGTTTATTCATGCTTGTGGATTGTATACAAGGGTCAATATTGAACTGCTTGTAGGGCAAAATCGGAGGGTATGACTGCTTAAGAATAGGTTCAGATCCCTGTAGCTTAAGGCTTTTGAATTTTATGAGCCGTGAGGGTCTCGTAAGAGTGTTCTCCTTACGAGTCGTGAGGATCTCGTAAGGGTAATTTCTCCTTAGAAGTCGTGGGGATCCCTAAGTGTGTTGCTCCCTTGTAAGTCGTAAGGATCTCATGCAGGTGGTTTCTCCTTACAGGGTCGAGAGGACCTTGCAAGTGTCTTTTAACGAGATTGCGCCCTTTCGGGTTTTCACAAAACTCGCCGGTAGCCCTGCTGTTTTTACTCACGGAGCCCTTTCGGGTTTTCATCCGTGTCCATTTCGCTTGTGGACATACCACTTTTTTTTAACACCGCGTCAGCCTGGGAACGGCGCGGGTTGGTAGTAGTTTAACGACGTTTCGGTCATTTGCAAGTTTTAGGACATTGCGGTCCATCGTTAGTTTAAGGACGTTCCGGTCCGATGTTCGTAGGTCCGAGATTTTTCGGGGCAACATACGATTACGCAGCTAGATTTTCTCGCAAATCTTCGCATCTTTTGTGTCGGAGGTGGATTCCTTGAAGAGAGGGCTGGGGGCGATTTCTTTGTCAGAGTCGCTTCCAAAGGTGATAACTTGCGATCCCTTGGTGTCGACTATGTGACAGTTGCCAGCAGCTCTTTTGTGCTCATTTGTCATGCTTTTCTGTTCCCGATGAGCCTTGCGCTTCGCTTGTTGAACGTGTTGTCGGTGAGCAATATATCCCTGCCACCAGTTTTTAAAGGCTATGCACTCCTCGGTAGGGTGTGCAATCTTCTGATGGTATAAACAGAAGTTAGGATGTATGTCTGCTTTATCAAGATGTATACTGGCAGGAGAATTTCCTCTGAAAGAGGGCAACTTCATTCCTATTGATAGGGCTCTAGCGAATCGTTTCCTTACTTTAAGCTTGCTTTTGCTGATGATAGGGATGCTTCGATCCTGCCTCGACCTTTTCATTCAGTCGTCGGCGTTTGGATTTTTCGAATATAGCCAGTTTGCGCTCTCGATTGGCTTTGCTTTTCTGACGGGCTTCATTCAGTAGCAAGTCAATCATCTCGTCAGAAGGTTCCAAGGGTTTTGGCTTCGATCCTGCCCCCAGCTCTTGTATGCTGTCTTCTATCGCCGAGTGAGCTTCTTCGTTAGTTAACGCCGAATGAGAGACCATGTGGCAACTTGCCACATAGTCCTCAGATTATTCTGACGAGTCATCCCCATCGTTATTGTCGTTATCTCCGCTCTCAAGGATATTGTTGAAAAATTCTTGGAGTGTGACCGGGGTCCGCGCCTTCTGGTTATATTCCTCCAGCGCGTCAATATGCTTTTGCAGATCCGTGCGCTTGTCATCAGGTTTCATGGGCTTTTTCTTCTTCTTTGAAGATTTTGACGGCTGGGCCTGAGCGTTTTGACCATCGCTACCAATTCTCGGAATCGGGCACGGTTTTAGCATCCCCTCAATGATCTCAAGCTCTAGCGGGCTTTTCCACCTGATTGCCGGGCATGCGTGAAGATCCTTCAGCATTCTTTTCGTCTTGGTTGAAAGAGCAACCTCCCATGGAGCTTCTTCTATAAAAGAGCACGATGCCCCTGGTGTGTCCACTCTTTTAGGAGTGTGCTGTTGTGGCGGATTCACCTTCCAGTTTTTGGATAGCGCGAACTTGCCCTGTTGGTATTGGTCTTCAACCCAGTTTTTGAAGACGTAGCAGTTTTCGATCGGATGGCCCAATACTCGGTGGTAGGGGCAGTAATTAGGATCGTTGACGTCATTCGGTCACGTTGGGTGTCTCGACTCCGGTAGAGTGATGAGCTCATTGCGCACTGCCAGTTCAAATAGTTTTCTTGTTTTATTCCGGGGAAACGAGTAAGGACGTCTCAACTTCTCATCGAGAGATCGCCGCTTGTTGCTTTGGCGAACAACCGGTCTCGGGATACTCGGTTGTTGTTGAGCATTGGCGACGAAGGTTGCTTTCCCTTTGCCCTTTTCATTCTAAGGCTACGTCTTTGGAGAGGAAGGCCTATGGCCCATCTGGTCCATTTGGGCCAGCTTGTCAATCAAGGCCTGGAAGGTGGTCGGCTTGAAGAACATCATGAATTGGGATATGGTTGCCTGCAGATCGAGGGTTCCTATGAACATGCCTATTGCAGGCGCCTCTTCGATGCGCTGTTCGCACTTCGACCATAGATTCCTCCACCGTATCTCGTACTGGACCCATGTTTCGCCTGGCTTCATCCTGGTGTTGATCAATGCCGTTATTGTGGTGCGTTCACTAGCACTCGCGAAACGCTGGGTGAATAGTAGCTCCATCTCTGTAAAGGTTTTTTGATGGAGTCGTTGGGATGCTCCGAATACCACTCGAACGCTGTCTCTGACAAGCTACCAACGAATTAGCGAAGCAATAGTTTGTCTTCGCCTCAAGTGTTGCCGCATAAGGCTCTGAATTGAGCGATGTGCTGATGCGGATTACCCGCCCCCTTGTATACGTGGAACTTAGGAATCGTGTATCCTGGCAAATACTTGATCTGATCGTACCATCCAGGATATGGTCGACCAGTTCTGACGACTTGGCCAGTTGCTTCATTTGCTTGATGAGCCCGTATTTGCTGAGCTATATAATCATCCATGGCAGCTTTTGAGATGGTCTCCTCTTTGGCTGCTGAACAAGCCGGAAGGGGGTTTGACGTCTCTGCTCTGTCATCTTCGAGGATAATCAGAGGATCTTCAGCTGGAGGGTCCGGCTGGATCATCATGCCCACTATATCTTGGAATAGAAGGGCCATTTGTTTTATATTGGCTGCTTGTTCTGCGGCCTCTTTGTCCTTCTTCTCAAGCATTCTCCGTAGGAATTCGGCATCTGTTTCCTACTCACGGCGCTGCTCCGAAGATGTCTCCGGGTTTGCTTTCGGTCCCGTAAGTGCAGCCATAGCTGATAACATTTCCTGGAGCTTCTGTTGTTTCTCCTGGGCCTTTGTTACGGATCTGGTGAGTGGTTGATGGCCCGTAGAGATACGGCTATTCTCTTTTCCGGATGCCATATAAACAGTGTGCACCACCATACCCCCAGACTTGGGGCGTTTGGGTTCAGTGGCCTTGAGGTTCGTTGCGGACGCGGGGACTTTCTCCGCCCTCCTTCTTTTGTGAGCGGTCGAGGTTGAGGGGGCCGTTGCAGTGGGCACCCAAGTAGCTGTCTTCTTCTGTGGCTTGGCAGGATTGTCCTCTTCTTGCCGAACCTTCATCTTTTTCTATCGGCGGGGATAGTCTTGATCTACCACGGAGTCCTGGACATGTTGCCAAACTTTATAAATTTTAGAGGACAGCTGTTGAGGGGGCTGCTCCGGCTTCGCCTTTGTAACGTTCTCCATTGGTGGAGGAGATCTTTTCAGCACAGCAGTCGGAGAGTTCTTGCGCACCCTCCTTAGCGGTTCAAAGTTGTTCCCAATTGGAACAACAGCATCAACTTCCACCGTTGGAGCCGACGGAGTCAGTCCGGAAGGGGAATTGCCCCCAGCCTTTCTCACTCGGCGCCAGTGGCGACGTCGAGCGTGTCTTACAGTTGGAATTATCTCAGCTATGGGGGTGGTTTCCTCATGCCCCCTGTCTTGATCAGAAGTGTTAGTGTATATGCCCTAGGGGCCATTATTATATCATACTTGTATGTATATTACTTAATGGAAGCTTGGGATATTCACAGATGTATATACAGTCTTGCTAAAAATGGTAGTATGCTACTTGGTTTGTGTCTATTTTAATATGTGCATATGTTTCTTGTAACGTATCACTTATACATATTAGTAGAGCCCATATGATCTTTGCTTGATTACCAGCGTTGTGATGGCAGTCGCACTAGTGGGGGCTGGGTAGTCTGTAAGCAACATCCTATACAGGTCCCTGGTCATTGGATTATCGAGATAGGGCATCGATATTCCGGAGTAGACTAAGTGTGTACGCTTCTCATCCCAGTTAGGGAGATGGTCTGTCCCACAGCCATCAGTACGTCGTACTGGAGATAGTATACAGGTGCTCGTTAGGTTACGGGGGTACACCGGACAAGACTCGCAGGGGAACTGATTGGTTGGTATTATACCTGCTGTCAGTTAACAGGTCCCAGGTGACATGAGTACAGCATAGTCCGCAGACTTGACACTGCTACTTCGCCTCGAGTGTGTCCCGCTGTTCTTAGATTGCTACCCTACCACGGCTCAAAGGAGTCGTGCAAACAGGTAGCAGTTGGGTGCAGTCCCGAGCACTTGGAGGCAGTGGCGGTTAGACAGGATTCGTCTCTCCCGGTATTGGGAGTTGATATTGCGCTGTGTCAGAGAGCCATTACACAAAGTCCCTGGCCAGGGCAAGCGAGATTTACTGGTAGGTTCCAGTAGTTTTCTCAGGGTGTATGTGCTACGCTCCGACACGACTTATACCGCTATTAGGGGACTGACGCTTGCCGCCCCCTAGGCTCGATATGCGATAGTCTTAAACGAACAGACCGGACTGTACGGAGATTGTCACATCAGGCTCAGTAGGAGTTCGGATGGGTTTCCTCATCGGCTTTCTTATCGACATCTACCTGGGCACCGTTACGTACAGCTAGTGCCGCTTACGGTCTGTGGTTAAACCCACTGCCAGCGTAGTGTCGAGTCTTTAGAGTCCCACACAGAGAGTTTCCCTGCTCCAAGAGAAACGATATAGAGGTCGTATGGTTTTACGACAAGGGTTCAGACGCATACGTGTTTAAACGCACGTACGGCGTTCGGACAGTTTTTACTAGTCGGCTTTGGTTTAAGCCAGTTTCTAGTATCAGGTTATGAGATTTATATAGTCTAAAGTTTTTCCGTGTTTTCACGGATTGGAGGGGCGTTCTCGTAATTTTCCGGGAAGCTTCTAGAAGCATGGTGACTTGGGAGTTAAGGTGGTATAAGCATTTATTGCTTAATGACTCATTTGTATGATTCATCCATGGAGTTAATGCTTCATTTATGAAGCTAATAACTCATGAGATGAATCACACAAGGTGAATGCATCAACCATGATGATTAATCATATATATTATTTATTTGATAAATTTTTATGGTTGATATATTCTAATGAGTTCATTTTTCAATATCATTCTGATCATCACCTTCTCTCTCCTCAAGCTCTCTCATTCTTGAAACCCTAACCCTAACCTCTCATGTGTTGAGATCAAGGGTTAGCTAGACTAATACATCCTTAACCTCACTCTATATCCCCTAGGTAGCTTAGATTAGCACTTTGAGCAACCTAGTTATCTCAAGTTAGAGATAAAGCTTGGCGTAGGAGCTCTCGGGTGGATCGTCTTTAACTCGAGGAGGCCGTTGAGGTGCCGATGTTCCAAGGAGCCTACGAGGAGTGGAGGACCGCGATGAAGACCCGAAGGACAAGTAACGTGAGGTATAACTTCGAATCCGAGTAGTTAAACCTTTCGTAGTTTGCTAGTAACGGTTTAGAAACGATTCATGCGCTAAAGTCCGTGTTACGAAGCTTTGATAATCATTTTTCATATATTCCGCCTCCCCGCAAGCTCGTGGGGTGCGTGACATGGACTTACAGTGGTATCAGAGCCAACTAAACCATTACTAGCTTGTTAGCAACTGATTAGAACTTCGATCGTCTGAAAACGCGAAAACGAAACCCCGGATATCCCTAGTTTCTGTTAATTTTAAAAGTGTCTAAAAAACTATTTGACATACCTTAAAATTCACAGCAGGGTATTTTAAGAATACTGGGAAAATACGAGCCTGTAACTCGGCAAAACGGCCGCGGATCCGCTGCAATAGAGTGCTTGTGCCGCGGATCCGCCGCCGAGTCAACGCCGAGTTGACTCGGATTTGCTCAGTAATTCCTATTTTGTGGTTTTCTGTTTTCCTGTATGTTCTGTTTCTACCCAGGTTGCTTCTTTGCTTGTTTGCTTTTGGGGTAAACACGGAATATGGTAATCGATCGATGTTCTAAGATATTTGCTAATCGGGTTATTATCTGTAATGTTTAATGTGTTCGTAAACCTCCCCTAACTACTAGTATGTCGGTTGGGAGGGGGTCGCACATTTCTGTAATGTTTACTGTTTGTGTATATGAACTGTATTGGACTGTTGTGATGATTAGCCGGGGTTTGAGATGGGTTTAATATTCATTCATTCGATGTAAATGTAATATGATGTAATATTCTTTTGCGGGACGCATCCAGGTTGCGGTTGTAGCCACCGTTGTATTATTTCTTTTTACTGTTTTTGCTCCTAGGATAGACCCAAGGTGGGGTACACAAACTACCGGGTACGTTGAAGTGTTTAGTGGCCTACTCACGTTGTTGAGGGAGACCGCTTCACTTCGGGTAGTTGGCGGGTAGTTTTCCGTATCCGTAGGGGTCTAGGGTGGGGTAATGGCTATTCATCACAACCGTGTAATCCGTCTTTTATTGCAGGCTCAAAGCAAATGCGGATTGCTAGTATATCCAATAAAGTTCATCTGTGATCTGGAATGCCTATTATTGCGTCTGACGAATGTACAATATCTATATATGATAGCTATTAGACGTCACTTATGTTTTACACCCGCGCTAGCCCAGCCCCCGCTCTGTCGTTAGTTAAGTAACCTAACGGGTGATGACGGGGCCCCGTGGCAAATGCAGATGGCATAAGAGGACGTGGTATTTTTCGTTGTTTTCTGCAATGATAGGATAAATGATGGGACGCATTATTATAATGCAAAGAAAATAAACCAAAGTTCAATCGTTGGAACAAATTTAAAAGAAACCACTCGGTTATTTTAAAAATATCAGATTTTTTAATTGCGGAGCTTTAACCACTCATTTTAAAAAGTATCAGGTTCCTTCGATTATATCAAGTTCACTACGTTCACGGTTTTGCCAAAACCAGTCGTAGCCCTCCGTCATTTCATATGGATAGTCAATAGTATTCAAGCTGTGTTTGTTTGGCCAAAGTCAAGGCACAGTGTTTGGTAGCTGTTGGATATTCATATGTAGCATAGATAGATGCATTGGTTTGGGACAGTCGTACTGCCTTGTTTGGCCAAAGTCAAGGGTATGTGCGGATGAGTTCAAATTAACCTGGATAATGACGGGTAGAACTTGACATGTGACATATGATTTGTTTGGCCAAAGTCAAGGTCATAAGAGCATGGGGCAAAAATCCACATCGGGAATTTCTAAAGAAACTGAAATTTGCAGAAAGAGCATACCATTTTGGAGTTTGATGAATGTTGGTAGGATTTTTTCAACATTATCATACGATGATATTTTGGATCCCGATCCTACTGTGAGTACAAGCTACTTATCAGGAGATTCGTCACTTAACGATCAATGCTATAAACCAAGTAGGTGCCTAGAAAGGTGTCAGCGGGGCTATGCCCCCAGAGAAAAGAGGTTATTTAATTAAGGAACTTCGCGAAAGCGTTGGAAAACCTCCCTCAAAGTATCGACACTGACCTGGCTGAACGGTTAAGCAAGAATTGTACGGTGAGAATAATCCTGGCTAATTCTTCTTTTATGGTTTGAGGAGGGATTCGAGAAACAGTGGGAGCCATCTTGTTTAGATAAATTAAAAACCAATCTAAACTTGCAAGATCATCATGCTGATAGTATTTTCTTCTCTCTCTTAAATTGCAGCGACCTTGTGACCACACCTAGGTTACATCTAGATAACAAATTGACTGAATCTGACTTATATGACTGGCAAAGGTCTGTCCAGATGTCCATTGCCTATGACAAGCTCGACCACCCTATTACTACTCAAGATCCCGCCGTCCCAGGTCCAGTTTCCACCGTCATGGATATGAATATCCGCCAGACAAGGGAAAAAGATAAAGCGAAAGCTAAGTGCCTCGTATTAGCTTCAGTTGATGGTGTATACCAGAAGCAGCACGAGAAGATGGACTTAGTTTCCATCTTTCTCCATAACAAAAATTATATGGAGAGCAATCTCATATCACAAGATATGAAACCTCGAACGAATTAATTCAAGCGAAGTTGGCTGACGGGTCATCTGTAGGGGACAACGTCCTTACAATGACTAGCTGTATTGATGAGCTCCAGGACCTGGAGACCGCGTTGGGAAACGAGTCAGATACTGACTTGATTCTACAATCTCTGCCTCCTACCCTGAAGGAAACCAGGGAAGTAGAAGGAAAGAGAAGGGCAAAAGTTTTGGGACTGGATATAGTAAAAGAGGGACGTTCCTATTGTTACAGGAATGAACATCGGCAGAATGATTGCTGGGCTAGCAAAGCCAGTAGCCAGGATTTGAAGCATGTTGTGGCTTCAGCCTCAAGTGTATTTGTTATTGAGAACTGTTTGTCAATTAACTCTACTTCCTGGGTACTAGATACCGGAGCAGGATCTCATATCTGTAATTCAATACATGCTTTGAGAAACCGTAGAGTTATAAAGGTAGGTGATTGGTCTCTCAGAGTTGCAAACGGAATGACAGTGAACGCTGAATCCGTGGGAGAATATCGCCTGGGTTTGACAAGTGGGCATATATTGATTCTACGTAACTGTTTGTATATACCGAGTATGACTTGTAATATCATATCAGTATCCTCACTTTCGAGAGAGGGATATGATTTTACATTCATAAGCGATGTAGTTAACATCCACCTAAATCAAGTTCAGATTGGGTCAGGTATATTAGATAACGGTATATACGTATTAAGTCAAGCTCATGTTTTCAATATCCAGAACACACTGAAAAGAAAGTCTCCAGAAATGAATCAGGCTTTCTTATGGCATTGTAGACTAGGCCACATCAATGAAACACGATTAACTAAGTTACATAGAGAAGGATATTTGAATCCGTTCGAATATCAATCTTATGCTACTTGTGAATCTTGTCTCATGGGAAAGATGACAAAGACTCCGTTTACTGGACACGGAGTAAGAGCGAGCGAGCTTTTGGGACTCATACACAGTAATGTGTGCGGTCCAATGTCTACACATGCGCGAGGTGGTTATTCCTACTTCATTACTTTTACAGATGATTTCTCTAGGTATGGATATGTCTTCTTAATGAAACATAAATCCAAGGCCTTTGAGAAATTCCAAGAATACAAGAATAAAGTGGAAAAACAAACAGGCAAAAGTATCAAGACACTAAGATCTGATCGAGGTGGTGAATACTTAAGTGCCGAGTTCCTAGGTTACTTAAAAGAGAATGGAATTCTCTCTCGGCTTACTCCTCCATACACACCACAACACAACGGTGTATCAGAAAGAAGGAATCAAACCCTATTGGATATGGTTCATTCCATGATAAGTAAAGCTGAGTTACCATGATCATTCTGGGGATATGCACTAGAATCAGCTGCATACCTTTTAAACCGAGTTCCAACTAAGACTGTGCCTACTTCACCATATCAGATGTGGTGTGGAAAGAGACCATATCTTAAACATATTAAGATATGGGGATGTCCAACTTTTGTAAAGAAGCAGCATGCGGACAAGCTAGAGGCACGATCAGTACAGTGTAAGTTTGTGGGATATCCAAAGAACTCCAAAGGATATTATTTCTATTACGCAGAGGAACAAAAGATTTTTGTTTCTCATAATGCTCGCTTCTTGGAAACTGAGTTTTTAGAAAATCAGATAAGTGGGAGCGCAATAGAACTGGAAGAAATTCCAGAACCACAAGCTATTACTGAAAGCTTGGTAGAAGCAGAGGTTTCAGAAGAACCGGACATCCCGACGCCACTCCGCAGGAGTAGGAGGCAATCTCTTCCGCCCGAGAGATACTACGGTTTTCTCATAGACGGGGATAGAGAGGATTGCACTATTGACTATGATGAGCCTACTAGCTTCCAGCAAGCCATTCAGAGCGGTGACTCAGTAAAATGGCTGGATACAATGCGGACCGAAATGGAGTCCATGTACACTAACAAAGTATAGACTTTGGACGTTGCTCCAGATGGGGTAAAACCCGTAGGATGCAAATGGATCTTCAAAAAGAAGATTGGTGTAGATAGACAGGTTGAAACCTGTAAGGCTAGACTTGTTGCAAAGGGGTTCCGTCAAAGACCTGGTTTGGACTATGACGAAACCTTTTCTCCAGTGGCTATGCTCAAATCCATTAGGGTCCTTCTTGCTATTACTGCCTTCCACGATTATGAGATCTGGCAGATGGACGTAAAGATGGCTTATCTAAATGGTAATTTGGAAGAAAGCGTCTATATGGATCAGCCAGAGGGATTCATTCAGAGTGGGAGCAGCGGTAAAGTATGCAAGTTGCTTAAGTACATTTATGGACTAAAGCACGCATCTCAGAGTTGGAACATCTGTTTTGATGATGCTGTCAAAGAATTCGACTTTATCAAAAATCCAGATGAACCTTGCATATACAGTAAGATTGTAGGGAGAGCTGTAGTATTCCTCGTCTTGTACGTGGATGACATTCTCCTAATAGGAAATGATATTCTTATGTTACAGTCAGTCAAAAGATTCTTGTCACAGAAATTCTCCATAAAAGACCTGGGTGATGCCACCTACATTCTGGAGATCCGGATCTATCGTGATAGATCAAAGAGGATGTTAGGACTTTCGCAGTCCAGGTACATAGACACCATAGTGAAAATATTCAGTATGGATGATTCTAAGCGTGGTAACCTACCGGCTTGTCACGGAATCACCCTCTCCAAAGAGATGTCTCGCAAGACTGATTTGGAAAGGGATCGCATGTCGATTATACCCTACGCTTCTGCGGTAGGCTCTATAATGTATGTGATGTTATGTACCAGACCAGATGTAGCATACGCATTGAGCGTAGTAAGCAGGTATCAAGCAAACCCAGGGGAGAAGCACTGGATAGCCGTAAAGAACATTCTCAAGTACCTGAGGAGGACTAAGGAGATGTTCTTGGTATATGGCGGAAAAGACCTCCAGATGGAGGCTTTTGCCGACTCCGGCTTCCAGAGTGACAAGGATGACTCCAAATCCTTGTCGGGTTATGTCTTTACCCTCAATGGAGGGGCAGTCAGTTGGAAGAGTTCCAAGCAGGAGACCGTTGCTGACTCAACAATGGAAGCGGAGTACATAGCTGCTTGCGATGCCGCAAAAGAAGCAGTCTGGATGAAGAAGTTCCTCACAGAACTTTAGGTGGTTCCTACCAGTGTTGATCCAATACCTTTGTATTGTGACAACAACGGCGCTATAGCTTTAGCGAAGGAACCCAGGTCCCATCAGAAGTCCAGACACATCTTAAGGCGGTACCACCTGATCAGGGAGATCGTAGATCGCCGGGAGATCGAGGTGAAAAGAGTAGAGACAGAGAATAACATTGCCGATCCATTCACAAAGGCCCTTCCTCGGACGCAGTTCGAGAGGCTATTCGAGATGATAGGTATACGATATGCCAGCTCATGGCCCTAGTGCAAGTGGGAGATTGTTAGTGTATATGCCCTGGGGGCCATTATTGTATCATACTTGCATGTATATTACTTAATGGAAGTTTGGGATATTCACAGATGTATATACAGTCTTGCTAAAAATGGTAGTATGCTACTTGGTTTGTGTCTACTTTAATATGTGCATATGTTTCTTGTAACGTATCACTTATACATATTAGTAGAGCCCATACGATCTTTGCTTGATTACCAGCGTTTTGATGGCAGTCACACTAGTGGGGGCTGGGTAGTCTGTAAGCAACATCCTATACAGGTCCCTGGTCGTTGGATTATCGAGATAGGGGATCGATATTCCGGAGTAGACTAAGTGTGTACGCTTCTCATCCCAGTTAGGGAGATGGTCTGTCCCACAGCCATCAGTACGTCGTACTAGAGATAGTATACAGGTGCTCGCTAGGTTACGGGTACACCGGACATGACTCGCAGGGGAACTGATTGGTTGGTATTATACCCGTCGTCAGTTAACAGTTCCCAGGTGACATGAGTACAGCATACTCCGCAGACTTGACACTGCTACTTCGCCTCGAGTGTGTCCCACTGTTCTTAGATTGCTACCCTACCACGGCTCAAAGGAGTCGTGCAAACAGGTAGCAGTTGGGTGCAGTCCCGAGCACTTGGAGGCAGTGGCGGTTAGACAGGATTCGTCTCTCCTGTTATTGGGAGTTGATATCGCGCTGTGTCAGAGAGCCATTACGCAAAGTCCCTGGCCAGGGCAAGCGAGATTTACTGGTAGGTTCCAGTAGTTTTCTCAGGGTGTAATGGGCTACGCTCCGACACGACTTATACCGCTATTAGGGGACTGACGCTTGCCGCCCCCTAGGCTCGATATGCGATAGTCTTAAACGAACAGACCGGACTGTACGGAGATTGTCACATCAGGCTCAGTAGGAGTTCGGATGGGTTTCCTCATCGGCTTTCTTATCGACATCTACCTGGGGACCGTTATGTATAGCTAGTGCCGCTTGCGGTCTGTGGTTAAACCCACTGCCAGCGTAGTGTCGAGTCTTTAGAGTCCCACACAGAGTGTTTCCCTGCTCCAAGCGAAACGATATAGAGGTCGTATGGTTTTACGACAAGGGTTCAGACGCATACGTGTTTAAACGCACGTACGGCGTTCGGACAGTTTTTACTAGTCGGCTTTGGTTTAAGCCAGTTTCTAGTATCAGGTTATGGGATTTATACAGTCTAAAGTTTTTCCGTGTTTTCACGGATTGGAGGGGCGTTCTCGTAATTTTCCGGGAAGCTTCTAGAAGCATGGTGACTTGGGGGTTAAGGTGGCATAAGCATTTATTGCTTATTGACTCATTTGTATGATTCATTCATGGAGTTAATGCTTCATTTATGAAGCTAATGACTCATGAGATGAATCACACAGGGTGAATGCATCAACTATGATGATTAATCATATATATTATTTATTTGATAAATTTTTATGGTTGATATATTCTAATGAGTTCATTTTTCAATATCATTCTGATCATCACCTTCTCTCTCCTCAAGCTCTCTCATTCTTAAAACCCTAACCCTAACCTCTCATATGTTGAGATCAAGGGTTAGCTAGACTAATACATCCTTAACCTCACTCTATATCCCCTAGGTAGCTTAGATTAGCACTTTGAGCAACCTAGTTATCTCAAGTTAGAGATAAAGCTTGGCGTAGGAGCTCTCGGGTGGATCGTCTTTAACTCGAGGAGGCCGTTGAGGTGCCGATGTTCCAAGGAGCCTACGAGGAGTAGAGGACCGCGATGAAGACCCGAAGGACAAGTAACGTGAGGTATAACTTTGAATCCGAGTAGTTAAACCTTTCGTAGTTTGCTAGTAACGGTTTAGAAACGATTCATGCGCTAAAGTCCGTGTTACGAAGCTTTGATAATCGTTTTTCATATATTCCGCCTCCCCGCAAGCTCGTGGGGTGCGTGACATGGACTTACAAGAAGATGTCGTTGTCAATCTGTTGAAGACTGATGTCCGCTGAGTGGGGATGACCAACCTATTGAAAGCAGACTTCCAAGCAGGTGAAGCAGCCTTGACGATTTCGCCTGAAACGGGAGCTGAAACAGTCGGTCTTGTGAAGACCGACCCTTTGGCAGGAGAAGCCGCTTTGACGACTTCGAGAGCAGGAATGGCTATCCTTTTTGTGATAACCCTTTCTGGTATCATGGGCTTCTTCATGGGCCCAAATGAGCTTTGACCCAGTCTGTCAAAGACTGAGGCACTGGATTTGGGCGACCCGTTGAGAGTGGCCGCTGTAGTTGCAAGACGATCAAAGACCGACTTCTTGGGAGCTTCTTGCGATGGTACAGGAGCGTTGAAGCTCATCGGTGGGAGAATGGTCCCGAAGAATAATCCAGTGGTGGTCTGAGTCACCTGTTCCACCGGCATAGCGAAGATGGAGGCCGCTTGGGGCCCGTAAGTCACTCCTCCGGACGGGACGGAGCAAGAGTTGCAGTTGCAGTTAGTGCAGTTTGAAGCCATTGATCTTCTGTTTTCTGCACGGAGCAAGACACCAAATCTTAGTACCTCGAATCCACAGGCAACCATAGCAAACCGCGATTCGTTTGCGAACACGACACACGAAGTGTGGAGTGGAAAGAGGAAAAGGTCCCACCGGGCGTGCCAGAATCTGTTCTCCTCCGAACACGGGAGACGCGACCGCGTAGGTCCGTCTTGCCTGAATTTAGGGGTAGATGCTATTTGGTGCTATCCATCCACCTCTCCGAAGATGCCAAGTTGATTTATGACACCATGTATCGAAGGTTTAAACGGATGCAGCCGATCTAGCAGATTTCGTCAGATTCCCCCTTGTTGAGGGGTTTTTGATTGTGGGGACGCTCTTCCCTGCAGGCGCAAGCCCCTGCAGTTAATTACGCTATCGCATCGCGGTACCCACTTTCTCCTTCTCCAGATGGTCACTTCGTGTCATGTGTGTTTGTTTTGTTTTTGGTTGCCCGTGGATTGTATACGGAGACTAATTTATGTTGTCGCCCGTAGGGCGTGGATTAGTCCAAATCCGTATCTTCTTAGATTTGGGTTTGATGGTAAGGTTTAAGGATACGTTAGTCTTATTTGAAATTAAGATCAACTTAAACATTTGTTAAGGATACGTTAGTCTAATTTTAGACTAAGATCAACTTAACAGTTTGTTAAGGACACGTTAGTCTGATTTTAGACTAAGGTCAACTTAACCATTTGTTAAGAATACGTTAGTCTAATTTTAGACTAAGATCTACTTAACAGGATCATTTAGATCCAACAAAAGAGCATTTGGGCTCTATTGTTTTAGTTTAGGGACTTTGCGGTCAATTACCAGTTTAAGGACATGGTGGTCCAATACCCGTTTAAGGACATAGTGGTCCAATGTTAGTTTAAGGACATCTCGGTCCAAGGTTAAGGACATCATAGTGCATGGGTTTTAAAAGACCCCACAGTCCGAGGTTAAGGACATCATAGTATATGGGTTTTAAAGGACCCCACAGTCCGAGGTTAAGGACATCATAGTCTATGGGTTTTAAAGGACTCCACAGTCCGAGGTTAAGGACATCATAGTCCATGGGCTTAAGGACCCCACAGTCCAGTTTAAAGACGTCATAGTCTATGAAATGTATGGTTGTCGGGACCCGTCACCTCTCTGAAGACGTTGAAGGATTACAACGACATATATCATAGGGGTTCAGAGATGTACCCTTGAACCGCTGTGAGTTGGTTGAAAGATCTGTAGTCCAATTTGAGGCTAAGATCTGTTAAAATATTTATGAGGAGATGGGCTCAATTAATATGAGTTAAGGACTTATGGCCAATCTTGGGCTAAGTCCAATCAAATTAAAATGTTTATCATTTATTTTGGGCTACCGAGCATTTGCTTGAGCTTGGCCCTATTGACAATGGTAAGCATTGACTTGAATTCTGACAATATTTGTCTTTTATTTAATGCTGGGCATTCATCATAGCTCTGAGCTTATTAAAGAACAATTTATGTTCTATCAGCGCGACACGTGGCGCGCTTGGCACTTTGCGCCAATCAAAGAGCGCAGTGTGCTTCTGACGAGTAGCGCACACGTGAGGGACACGTGTCGCGCTTGGCGCTGAGCGCCAGATGATGGGTGCATTGCGCCAGTTTATGAGCGCTGAGCGCTAATCCATGAGCGCATTGCGCTTTCAGTTTAGTGGCGCACACGTGAGTGACACGTGGTGCGCTTGGCACTGAGCGCCAGCCCATGAGCGCAGTGCGCTATTTCAAGAGCGCAAAGCACTAGTGGTTAATTGGCGCATACGTGATTGAAACGTAGCGCATTTGGCGCTGAGCGCCAGTCCAGAGAGCGCAGAAGCGCAGTTCAAGAGCGCAAAGCGCATTTGATCAATTTTATGATCTGAGCTTTTTAAAAGAGACTTTGTCTCAAGATCTAAGAACTACCGTTCTTATTTTGTTTCAATCTCTTATATTGATGCAAGGTTTTGCCTTTATGGATTTATGATTCTTAAGAGAATTGAATTATTCTACTTTTTATAATGAGATGTTCATGATCTCTTTGAGAAATACTTTAGTCTTATAGATCTATGATCTTTTTAAATAAATGAATTCTTCTTTCTTAATCATTAGATGATTTCATCTCTATGTTCGTCATTTATTCTTTTTACCTTGAAGAAAAAGAATTTTCTTCCGAGAGCTTGCTCTTTATCTTTGAGTTTCTCAAAGTTTATGGGGGGTTCTCTATATCTGACTTGAAGTCTTGGGGCCTTTATATAGGGCAAGCTGATTTGTTGAATCAGTTAAAGAGATTTTTCTCTGATTGATTTGGGGATATTTCCCCACCATTGGATCTTTGATCCTAGGGCTTCTGTTTTACAGAAGGCAATTTTCTTGTTTTTAACAAAATTGATAAATCTTTTCATACAGAATTTATTCTATCTTTTAGTAATTTTTATTTACCATTGGATCACTGATCCAACGGTGCTTTGATTTACAGAGCACAATTTTGTTGTTTGGAAAGATTTTGAGAAATCTTTCCTTAACAGAATTTAATTCTGGTTAATTAATGATTTATCATTATTATTAGATCTTTAATCTAACGGTGGGGAGCTTAGTTCCAGCGCTAGCGCTTATACGCTCTGCCCATGGTGCGCTACTTGGAGCGCAACGCTTTTAGCGCACACGTTCTTTGCACGTGGTGCGCTAGTCAAAGTTTTTGACTCTCAGCGCTGGCGCTCTTGGCGTTAGTGCTTTATGAAGCGCAGTTTTATTTTGAATTTCAAGACTTGAACAGAGCTTTGCTCTGATTGGGGAAAACATTTGCTCATAACTTTTGATCCCGGATGAATTATGAGGCCCATAATATATCAAATCGAAGGATTTTTCGAGACACTTTCGATAGCGTCAGAATTTAGTTGTTTCTCATTCGGGAGTTTGTCAAAATACAGCCCGAAAAATACTGGTTCACATTTTCTTAAGCGTATCGCTGCCATTTGATACCTTGAGCTCTTTTGCGCAGAAATTTTTGGCGGGAACAACTGTTGTTATATGAAAACTCCACAAGATGTAGGTGATCTTCCCACGATCCTCTAAAGTCTAACATACACGCTCTGAGCATATCCTCCAAGATCTGAATAGTTCGTTCAGACTGACCATCAGTTTGTGGATGATAAGCCGTGCTGAAGTTCAGACTTGTTCCCAAGCTTGCTTGCAGACTCTGCCAAAATTGCGATCGGAACCTGGTGTCACGATCGGAGACAATACAGACCGGTACTCCATGAAGTCGCACAATTTCCTCCATGTACTTCTTTGCAAATGTCTCAGTTGATTGGCCAACCCGAAATGGAATGAAGTGAGCCAACTTTGTGAGTCGATCCACAATAATCCATACCGCATCGTTAATTTTTGTGCTGCGAGGAAGTGCAGTCACAAAATCCATCATGTTGTGTTGCCACTTCAATTTTGGGATCGGTAACGGTTGATGTAATCCAGCTGTCCTGTGATGTTCAGCCTTTACTTGCTGATACACCAAGCATTTAGCGATGCTTCTGGCTACTTCACATTTCATTCCATGCCACCAGTAATTCTGACGTAGATCTTTGTACATCTTTGTACCTCTAGGGTGTACTGAATAGGGAGAGTTGTGAGCTTCTTTCATTAACTCTTCCCGAATAGAACCTTTTGGTACACACAATCTGCCGCCGTAGCTCAAACATCCGTCTTCATGGATGATGAAGTCTGTTCTGAGTCCATTCTCTACTTGTTCTCTGATCTTTTACAACTTAGTATCACTTTCTCAACCTGTTTTGATCTGATTGACAATTGTAGATTGAACTTGTAAATTCATCAAACTTGAAGCGTTACCTGGCATGACTACTTCAATCTCCATCTGATGCAAGTCTTGTTGAAGCTTCCACTGAGCGGTGAGATTCATTGCTAATGGTTGGCGACTAAGGGCATCAGGTACTACATTCACCTTCCCTGGGTGATATTGCAGGTTGATGTCAAAGTCCGCCATGAGTTCTAACCATCGTCTCTGCCGCATATTAAGCTTCTTCTAACTAAACACATATTTCAGACTCTTGTGATCAGTGTATAAGTTCACTCGTTCGCCGAGAAGATAATGACGCTAAATCTTAAGAGCAAAGATAATGGCTGCAAATTCCAAATCATACGTCAGATAATTGATCTCATGAATCTTCAGTTGTCTTGAAGTATAAGCCACAACTCTACCGTGCTGATGTAGAACACATCATAATCTCTTACCGGATGCATCACAATGCACTTCGAACCTCCAGATTGGTCCGGTATAACGAGAATAGGAGCTTATGTCAACCTTGACTTGAGTTCTACGAAAGCTTGTTCGCATGCTTCTGACCACACAAATTCTTCATCTTTACGTGTGAGATTGGTCAGGGGTGTTGCTATCTTCGAAAAGCCTTCAATGAACCTTCTGTAATATTTAGCTAGACCCAAGAAACTTCGAATGTCCTTCACTGACTTTGGTGTCGGCCATTCGCTTACTGCTGCTAGTTTCGCTGGATCCACAGAGATTCCTTCGCCCGATACAATATGCCCAAGAAAACCAACTTGATCTAGCCAAAACTCGCACTTGCTGTACTTGACGTAGAGTTGATGTTGTCATAGAGTTTCCAGGATAATTCGTAGGTGCTTGGCATGTTCTTTCCGACTTTTTGAATACACCAGGATGTCGTCGATAAAGATGACATCAAATCTGTCTAAGTACTCCCGGAAAACATGATTCATTAGGTTCGTAAATATTGCTGGTGCGCTGGTCACTCCAAATGGCATCACAAGAAATTCGTACTGACCATAGCGAGTTCTGAAAGCTGTTTTATGAATATCAGCTTCCTTGACCTTCACCTGATGATAACCTAAACGAAGATCTAACTTGGGAAAGACACAAGATCCACTTAGCTGATCGAATAAATCGTCGATACGTGGTAGCGGATACTTGTTTTTTATCGTTACTTCGTTCAAGGCTCTATAATCAATGCACATTCTGTATCCTTCTTCTTCACAAGTAGTACTGGTGATCCCCAACTTGAAGTGCCGGAACGAATCCATCCTTTAGCCAATAATTCGTCCAACTGAGTTCGGACCTCCTTCAAACCTTCCGAACTTAATTGATACGGTGTTTTGATCACCGGTTGTGCTCCTGGTACTAAATCAATGCTGAATTCAAGAGCTCGATCGGGAGGCAAACCTGATATATCGTCAGGAAATATATCGTCGAACTCTCGAACCACTTCTGGCTTTGATCCTTCCTCCACTTGAGTTGCTGCAATTACTGCCTTCTTCGGCTTCGCCTTGTAAGTACTTGGCTCCAGGGTACGGTCTCCACTTTTGAAATAAAAGACTGGATGTTCTGGAATCTCGAACACTACCCTCATTTGACGACAGTCGATGGCAGCGTAGAAGGTTCCTAGCCAATCCATTCCTAGAACCACATCGAAGTTCGGTATGTCCAGCACCTTGAAGTCAGCATAGAATTCTCTGCTGCAGACGACTACTGGACACAAGCTGTATCCTATTGTTGCCTTTAGAACGCCATTCCCTGAACTGACATTACAGCTGGATACAAACGGTGTGACTGGAATCGCATGAGTTTGGACGAACCGTTGCGACATAAAGCAGTAAGATGCTCCAGTATTGAAGAGTGCTAGTGCAGGAAGTGAGGCTACTAAGATTGTACCTAAGGTATGTGGGATATGTTTTAGGTATAGGAAAAGTATGCAGGTAGATGTTAAGACTGAAAGAAAAGATTGAGAAGAAAGGGTTACCAGTGATGACTTAGCCAGTAGCATCAGCTTCTTCCACGGTCATCGTGAAAGCCTGTCGCTGTGGTACATTCCTCCTGGCCGGAGGAGCATTCCTCGGAACGTTCCGTTGAGCTTGATGGAACTGACGAGGAGGAAGTGCAGTCGGTGGTCCTCTAGGTGGTGGAGCAGGGAGAGCGAGTCTTAGAGCAGGTGCCTGAAGAGCTGGTCTCTGCTGATAAGTGATTGCTGGCCTGGGTGCAGCAATTGGGTTGTGTCTTATGGGACAAGACCCAATATCATGAGTAGCTGAGCCGCAGGCTAAGCAAAGACGGTTAGCTCGCCGGCAGTCTTTCATCATATGTCCAGCTCTCTTGCAGTAGGTACAAAAGGCTGGGCTGGGCCTATTGTTCGGTACTCCCGGTCTCCTTAGCACAAAGTGTGGTCTTAATGAGGGTCCTCCTGCCATCTGGTTGGCAGGGCGCTTAACTCCAGCAGATTGAGATCTGCCCCTCATCTTTACCACTGCCTCATAACGGTGAGCAGCTTTCAGAGCCGATTCATGAGTCGGAAAATCTCCTGTGGCCAGTGCATCCTGGATCTCCAAATCTAAACCCTGTTGAAATCAACGGGCTCTGATCTCATCCGTCGGTATCAGGTGTGCCGTAAATCTGTTAAAGTATTGTGTTAGCTGTGTAATATGTGATTTATTGAAAAATTGAATTAGTGAGACATATCTTACCGACTGAGTATGGTGAACTCGGCGTCATATTTATCTACTGACTTGGTCCACATTGAACCTTGTTGCAGATGGATGAACTGCTGTTCCATATCGAACCTGACAGTCTCAGGGAAGTACTTTGCGTCAAACATATCTCGGAAAGTCTTTTATTCGATAGGTTGATCAAGACGACTTTCTTCCGCCTTCCACCAAACCCATGCATTGTTCGTGAGCCGCAGTTTCGCAACACGGACTCAAGCTATCTCTGGCACTTGTGCCGCTGCCAGACCGTCTTCGATACTCTGAGCCTATTCCTCAGCTTTTAGAGGGCTCTCTTTTCCTGAGAATTGTTTGGGGTGCAAAGCTTTGAATTTTTTCACCACAGGTGCTTCTGTCTCTGGTCGGTTCATCAGGATAGCGGTCTGCTGCTGCTGTCCTTCTAGGAGGCTGCGGATTGCCTCTACCAGTACCGTCTGCTCGTTGATCGGAGCAGCGACGGCAGGTGTAAGTGGTAGTGGTGGGGGAGTGTTGTTGACATTCGTGCTGGTGTTGTTTGGGGAATCCATAACCTTGAATGAAAAATTTGGGTTAGGACAGATTCAAAGTATATGAAATAATAAGATTCAAGGAATATGAACTGTAAAGAATGTTTAAGTTGCTGGTTCTTGTGTTATATTGCTTAAGTTTTCCATGTTTCCCCCAATCAGAGAGCAAAGCTTCATTTAAAATTTTAAAATTTGAAATTTAAACTGAGGCAGCGCCTCATAAGAGCGCTGGCGCCAAGAGCGCCAGCGCTAAGAGTCAAAGACTCTAAGGCAGCGCTCACGTGCAAAGTATGAGAGCGCTCGCGCCAAGAGCGCCGGCGCTAAAGACTCTGAGGCAACCCGATTTCAGTCCTTTCATAAAGCGCTAAGAGTCGAATTTTCTTGATTTCAGTCCTGATATAATTTCTGCACAATTATCTCAATAAATAATGTTAGTGGAATTTGTTTTTATCTTAACTATTTGACATGATATTATAGTTTTAAGAGAATTGGTCAAAAATATTTAATAAGGTAAGCATATTTAAATGGACCAAATTTTACATAGATATTATATGCTTACATTTTTCTTCATAATGTTAATTATAATATATAAACACATGAAAATAGTATTTTTTACAGATAAACCTTCATATGTGTCATATTTATAATAAACACATTTTATTATATAGAAATAGTAAGGAAAATGTCATATCAAAAGTGCAGTTTTATCAACTGAACAAATACCCCCAAACTTAACTTTGATCGTCCCGAGAAAACTAGTTATTCAAGAGAAGGAGATAAAAGAAAAAGAAAAACCTAAGTAGCACACTTTCGTAGGCAACACGATTGCACTGAGCACGTGCAACAAGCCGTTAAACCTCTAGGTGTCCCTAATAGGAGGAGTGTTGTCCCAAGATCGGTCTTATAAGCGGTGCGAAATGTCCAAAGAGCATCCGTCAATTTGGTTGACCAATCTTTACGGTTTTTAGAAACCGTCTTCTCCAAAATTTGTTTGATTTTTTTATTTGAGATCCTAGCTTGCTCGCTTGTTTGGGGATGATAGGGCGTAGAAAGTTTGTTGTGGATTGCATATTTCCACATCAAAGTCTCAAAAGACCGATTACAGAAATGCGTCCCGTTGTCCCTAATTATAGCGTGAGGGTGTCCGAATTGCGAAAAGATATTTTCTTTAAGGAACTTAATGACAACCTTGTTGTCATTAGTGTGACACGGTATTGCTTCTACCCATTTCGAGACATAATCAACCGCTAATAATATATATAAATTCCCAAAATAGTTGGGAAAAGGGCCCATAAAATCAATACCCCAAACATCGAATATTTCCACAACCAGGATAGGTTGGAGCGGCATCTCATTTCTTCGTAAAATTCGACCTAAGCGCTGACACCGTGGGCAAGTTTTGCAATGATTATATGCATCTTTAACTAGTGTTGGCCAATAAAAACCACATTGCAAAACTTTCTCCGCCGTTTTTCGAGGTCCAAAGTGACCGCCGCATGCCTGATAATGACAAAATGATAACACACTCTTGAATTCATCGTTAGGGACACACCTGCGAATGATTTGATCGGAACAATACTTAAACAAATAAGGTTCATCCCAGTAAAAGTATTTTACTTGGGATAGAAATCGAAGTTTGTCTTATTTCGACCAATTGTTAGGAATAAGTCCCGTCGCTAGATAATTCAAAATATTCACGAACCAAGGTTCGTAGGATACGGTCAAGAGCTGTTCGTCAGGAAATGAGTCATTTATCGGCACAGTCAACGTTGGTGAAGAAGAGATGCGTGAAAGATGGTCGGCTACTACGTTTTCACATCCACTCTTGTCTCGTATGACATGATCAAATTCTTGTAACAACAAGATCCAACGTATTAGCATGGCCTTAGCATCCTTCCTCGATAAAAGGTGTCGTAGGACGGAGTGATCAGTGTAAACCATTATCGGCGAGCCAATCAAGTAGGGCCTGATTTTTTCTAATGCAAATACAACTGCCAAGAGCTCTTTCTCGGTAGTTGTGTAATTAATTTGTGCATCGTTCAAGGTCCTACTTGCATAGTAAATTACATGTGGCATCTTATCAATGTACTATCCTAAGACCGCACCAATAGCAAAATCTGATGCATCACACATAAGTTCGAACGGGTGGTTCCAATTCGGAGATGATAGAACGGGGGCTGTCGTGAGAGTTCTTTTAAGCGACTCAAAAGCTGCCTCACAATCCGAATCGAAGTGAAATGTTGTGTCCTTGGCCAAGAAAAGAGTTAAGGGTCTAGCAATTTTGCTAAAGTCCTTAATAAATCTCTTATAAAATCCTGCATGACCAAAGAAGGATCGTATATCTTTGACGCATTTAGGATGAGAAAGGTTATGGATGACATCTATTTTAGCTCTGTCAACCTCAATGCCTTTTCGTGAAATTATATGTCCAAGAATAATACCTTCTTGGACCTTAAAATGGCATTTTTCCCAATTCAAAGTTAAGTTCTTATCCTTACAGTGGGTAAGAACCGTGTCCAGATTACGACGACAGTCCTCAAAGGAGTCCCCAAATATGGAGAAATCGTCCATAAATATTTCCAGAAAATTCTCAACCATGTCTCAGAATATCCCCATCATACACCGCTGAAATGTAGCGGGAGCGTTGCATAACCCAAAGGGCAAGCGTCTATAAGCAAAAGTACCGAAAGGACAACTAAATATGGTTTTATCTTGATCCTTTTCGGCGATGAGGACCTAGTTATAGCCAGAGTATCCGTCCAAGAAAAAATAGTATTCATGTCTAGCTAATCATTATAACATCTGGTCAATGAAAGGTGGAGGGAAGTGATCTTTCCTCGTTGCGGCATTGAGTTTCCTATAATCAATACATACGCGCCACCCAGTTTGGGTGCGTGTTTGGATTAACTCATTAGCCTCATTAGTTATGACCGTGATGCCAGACTTTTTAAGGACCACGTGAATGGACTTACCCATTGGCTATCAGATATAGGGTAGATTATACCACTATCTAGGCACTTGACGATTTCTTTCTTTACTGCCTCCTTCATAACGGGATTTAACCGTCTTTGTGGGTCTCGGGTTGTCTTGGCTTCATCCATCAGATGTATATAATTTTCAACAATTAAGGGACTAATCCCTTTGATATCAGCCATTGTCCAACCAAATGCTTGCCGATTTGATCTCAATACCGCCAAAAGTGCGTTCTCTCGCTCTAAAGCTAGAGAAGCGGATATGATCACCGGTAAAGACTCATTCTCACCTAAATACGCATATTTAAGATGAGAAGGTAGCGGTTTGAGATATATTATTGGTGGAGAGACAATAGAAGGTGGGGTAAGGGAATGATGCTCGAACTCTCTAAGAGGTTCATAACTTGCATAGGATATTGACTCGGAAAGTGCTACTGACTTTTGCGACGAGTCAACAGATTCAAACTCGGAGATGGACTCATCGAAGATATCCTCACTATAAGAATTTTCCAAATCAAACAATGTCGCGCTAGTGTTGTCGAGATCATCATAGCAAAGTGCTTCCGCTTCGCAGCTGTCGGAAGCTATCTCGTTGATAGAACAGACATCAAGCAAATGAGCAGAAGGTTCAGATGGTTGACTTCCTAGCCTGTAAATATTAAGCTCGATTGTCATCTTCCCGAAGGATAAGTTCATAGAACCGTTACGACAATTAATTACAACGTTGGAAGTTGCTAGGAAAGGTCAACCGAGTATCACCGGGATTTGGTTGCATGGGTTAGCCACAGGTTGTGTATCCAAAACAATAAAGTCCACAAGGAATATGAATTCCCCGACTTTAATTAACATATCCTCTAGTTTGCCCCTAGATTTGGTGATTGATCGGTCTGCCATCTGGAGAGTGCAGTGGGCAGGTTTCAACTCTCCTATACCTTGTTGCTTATATACGGAATATGGAAGCAAGTTAACGCTAGCGCCAAGGTCGAGTAAAGCACGATTAATATTTTTACCCCCAATAGAAATAGAAATGGTAAGACAGCCAGGGTCCTTACGTTTCTTTGGTAATTGCTGGGTAAAAGCTGTGCTAACATTACTCGTCATGAAAACTTTTTTAAGCACTTGAGTTTTTCTCTTCCTAGTACACAAGTCTTTAAGGATTCTTGCATAAGATGGGACTTGTTGAATAGCATCTAGGAGAGGAATATTGATGTTAACTTACTTAAACATTTCCATAATCTTCTCCATTTGTGGGTTAGGTTTGTTGGCCCTTAATCTGTTTGGAAACGGAGCTTTATCAATAAGGATTGGGTCCAACATTGGAGAAGATTGTGGGGATGGAATGGATCCTAAAATTGGAGTGGGGATCGCTTTAGATAGATTCGAGGAAGTGGGCTGAGGGTTCGAGCCTTGTGGGAAGCGTAGAATAGGTTTGGAAGTAGGTGGGAGACTAGACGAATTAGGGGAAGAAGTAGAAGCCGGAGTATTATTGGTATCACTGACGTCATCAACTTGTTCACCCACTCGGTTATTCAGCACTCTTCCCGATCTCAACGTAAAAACGACACTCATATTATGATGTTGTGAGTGGCCAGGATTCGGTAGGGGTTGAGATGGGAGTTTCCCTTTTTCTCTCGCACTCATCGCGGCATTCAACTGTGCAATTTGGGCTTCTATTGATTTAATACTTTCACCGTGGGAGGCGGAGTCTTCTTTATGGAATCAATAGAAGACCTCATATCAGCCGACATTTGGATCGAATGTTTCATAAAAAAATCCAAAGTTTGTACGAGTGAAGAAGAGTTATCGGTACCGGTCGTTTGGAAAGAATTATTGGCCGGGTTTTGAACATGTTGCGATTGAAAGGGGTGCTAACTCTATGGTGGTGGTTGTTGTTGCTGTGGAGAAGGTCTTTGGTAATTGCTTTGGAACAGGTTTTGATTTTGATTTTGGTCTTGGTTCCAAGCAAAGTTAGGATGATTCCTCCATCCCTGATTATATGCGGAAGAATAAGGATCGTTTCTAGGTCGCTGCTGAAAAGCAACATTAGTTTGCTCATGACCTTGAAATGGTACATACATAGGACATTCTTCCGTCAAGTGTGATGGATCGGAACATCAACCACACACGGTTTTGAGAAGCGTTACCTGGTTTAGGGAGACTGATGAGAATTTGTTCTCAATAGCATCGAGTTTCTTTTGCATCGCTGCCATTTTGGTTTTTACTGCGACGGAAATATCGAGCTGATGAATACCTCCCCTAGATGAAGGCGGTCTAACGCTTTCCCACTGCAAAGTGTTTTCAGCTAGATCTTCCAGATACTTCCAGGCTTCACCATCGTCTTTTGACATGAAATTGCATTGACACATGGTTTCAAGCATCTGCTTTATCGCTTTATTAATGCCTTCATATATAATTCAGCACAGATCCCATCTATGTATTCCATGATGAGGACATTGGACAAGCAGATCCTTAAACCGTTCAAAGCACTTCCAAAATGGTTCATTGGGAAGTTGGGTAAACTGGTTGATTTCGCTCCGAACACAGGCGGTCTTATGATTGGGGTAAATTTTTTTAAAGAATGCTATCACGAATTCATCCCAATTGGTAATAGAGTGTGCGGCAGTATTATAAAGCCATTTTTCTGCCAAGTTGCACAAAGTGAACGGGAGAAGACGCAAGCGCATAGCATCCACGGACAGTTATGAAGTACCCATCATTGCGCATACGTTTTCGAATTTGGTGATAAAAACGTATGCGTCTTCAGACTCGAGCCCGTGAAATTTAGGCAACAGGTTGATGTAGTGGGGTTTACTTTCAAAATTATCCCCGTTGGCTGGTGGAATGGATAGACAGGTAGGAAGTGGACCACGGATAAGATAACATCTCTCTTGGAGAGAAATGCGCGGTGGATTCTGCGCACCTACAGGTGGTGGCAGGGTGGTGTTATAATCTGATGGAGTACTGTCCATCTCGGTGGGTGGAGGGAAAAAAGAAGATGAAGAAGCACCGATTTCGGAGTCGATAGCAGAAATGCGGACAAGACGGGCACTGGAATCTCGTGTCCAGCCGAGCATACACTAAGCGGGTTTAGCGCAAGTGGCAGCGTGTGTATGATTTAAAATTGGTTTGTTTTAAAAAGTGTCGGACTTGAGACAAATCACACAAAAATGCACAAACAACTCTAGAACTAAGGTTACCTGAGTTAAGTCTCTAGACCGCTCCTAGACTTCCAAAGGACAAGCCGCAGGATCAATCCTCTACCACTTGCCTTGGACACACTTGCCTAGACACCACAAAAGTAATGCGGATAAGCGATAGATTACCCACGAACTTCCTCTGTCCTTATTGAGCGTGACAGTTCTTAGAGTCTTGTCTAGATATTTTTTAATTAATGTAGGATTGATGCGGATGCTCATTTTGTGATTTGTGGGGTCTAGGAAGGGTGATGAAATCCCCATCTAATCTGAATTTGGTCTTTCCCCCTTAAAGTCCGTATTAAAATATGAATAAACAAACCAATTACAAAACTTTTGCAAAAAGATTTTTGAGTGGCGATATTTTGCAATGAATCCTGCAGAAAAGATATTTTATTGGATTTCAGAGGAGAGAGAACGATATAGAAAAGATACCAGAGAATTTGGAAACCCTAAATCCTCTAATGCACCGCGGTTTCGACTCTAATATGCTCTTTGTACCGCGATTCCGCCGCCGACTAGGAAGATCTGATGAAGCTTTTTGCTACGTGGCCTCCCTTTCTCATTTGGATCTTGATGAATGACTCTGAATCTCTGTTTCCTCAAGTCTGTGACTCCAGATCCCCTTGCAAAAATCGCACACTGATCGTTAAATATGCAAGATGCAGTTTTGTTTTATTTATGATATTGATCAAATAAGAATTCAACACGAATAGTTAGAAGAAGAAAAATTACGCACGTATCCCCGGCAACGGCGCCATTTGATTGATCTGTTTTTTTAGAGAAGTGTTTATAGTATAACCGCAATCATTAACGGTGTCGCGTGTAGCTAGACCGAGATGAGTACGGGTCGTCCTCGGGAAAACGTTGAATCTTTTAATCTTACTTTAGGCGTGTTGATTAGGAAAAGAGAAAGAATAATGAATAGTGGCAATAGTTTCTAGATCTACGTTAAATACGGATGTAGAATATAGATCTAGATTAACTACGGATGTAGGTTTTATATTAGAAGGGGGCTTGTAGGGTTCGTTAAGATTTAGTAGTCATGAATGATTAATTAAAGATTGCTCCTCTTATCCTTTAATAGATTTAAAACTAGATCGATAATGATGCATGTAGATTAGGGTTTCTGGAGGAAAAAGGGTTCCCACTCTTAACCCCTACCTTGACATGGATCTCCGTTCATGTCTAGCCTTTACCAAAACAATCGTTAATCTAATCTCTAATCGCGGTCGTGAATATCAATGAATTGATAGCGCATCCGATTAGGATGTTAACTATTATTTTGATAAAGTTTATAAACTTTATAGAACGTAAAAAGAGTTTAAGGATCTTCATCATCCATTAATCTACCATAATCCTACGAACCCTAACAAGCGGAGAATTACTCGCGCATGTTGGGAAAAGAAAAGATAGAAAGGGAAATCATATTGAAAACTACAGAAAATAAAAATGATATAGAAAACAACTACCTTTATTCAACAAGATCAAGTACACTTTGTTTCTTTAGAAAATGATTACAAAACCCTAGTTTGCTTCTCGATCTCTTCTAAGGAGGTAGATGAACCGTCGATGATCAAACAGGATTATTGAGCCGTCATGGACTTCGTGATCACGTCGGTTTGATGATTTTTCTAAGAGGCTCTCGGTCCTTATTTATAGTCACAGAGCCAAAATCTCCAGTTTCCTAATAAAGCAACTAGTTATTAAGATCCTACCCAAAAAATACAAAATCCCAACTCTCTCAACTTGCGGCGGAACCGCGGCCATTTGGTGGGTTTGGCCGCGGATCCGCGGTGGATGGGGAGGATTGTGGGTTCGTTTCACTTGTGGTTTCTTCTCGTGACACATGTAGACTATTTTGATATCTGGAATCTGAAAATCTTCTCTACGTCTTTGCCAGAATTGATTTCTTCGATTTACTTGAACATTTCGGCAGATTTGATCTCGCCAACTCGAATTTCCTTGATTTCAGTCCTGATATAATTTCTGCACAATTATCTCAATAAATAATGTTAGTAGAATTTATTTTTATCTTAACCATTTGACATGATATTATAGTTTTAAGAGAATTGGTCAAAAAAATTTAATAGGGTAAGCATATTTAAATGGACCAAATTTTACATAGATATTATATTCTTACATTTTCCTTCTTAATGTTAATTATAATATATAAACACAAGAAAATAGTATTTTTTACAGATAAACCTTCATATGTGTCATATTTATAATAAACACCTTTTATTATATAGAAATACTAAGGAAAAATGTCATATCAAAAGTGCAGTTTTATCAACTGAACAAGCTTGCCGCCAAGGACCCAACGAAGAAGAGCAGAGTGGATTACAATGTCCTGGCCTATCTGAGGAAGATACCCTCACAATTAAGCATTTTGTATGCCCTTCTCTAGTCTAAAGAGGCATGAGATTCTCTAATCAAGGCATTACAAGACCCCAGACAGTTTCAAGCCTTCCTTGCCGAAGAAAAGATGAAGGACGAGCTAGAAGAAGTTCACACGGCCGACATTACCTTCAGCGATGAAGACCTCCTTCTCGGGACGTGCGAGCACAACCGCCCCTATATGTCACCGGGTACTGCCACGACATTAAGATAGAGAAGATTCTAGTTGACAACGGGTCCTCTGTCAACCTCCTAAATGTCAGAGTGCTAAAAGAAATTTGCATGAGCATTCAGCACCTAGCTCGGGATAAAATTACCATCTCCAGTTTCGACTCCCAGTCATCACGGACACTCGGGTCTGTGATTCTGACGTTACGCATTGGGATGCTCGTCACTAACATCAAGTTTCATGTCGGCGCCAAGACCTGCTACAACGCCTTGCTTGGCAGGCCTTAGTTATACGAGTACAACATCATCTCTTCTACACAACAGCAGTGTATGAAGTATTTCAAAGATGGTCTCGAGTACACCGTAACGGGGGAGCTAAATCCATTCTCCGTGAATGAAGTCCGCAAATACAAGGATGCAAAGTATTTCCTGCCAGACTTTGAAGACACAAAAAGATGCCATAAACCAGAGAATAATCAAAAATGTATCACCACTATTCTGGTATTCGGGATCGATACCGAGGAGGAAGAAGAGATGGTCTATTCTGGGCCGTCCCAATGCAACAAGCCGGGACCATCTACCCATATTCTGGTTTTTGGCAGTGACTCTGAAGACGAAATCAAAGCAGCGTTCTCGGTCCGTCCATCAGTGCAAGCCTTCACTGGAGATGATCAGAGTTTGCAGATCGCCATGGTTCCGCGGCAGCACTACAGAGAGCTTGATGCGCTTGAGATATATAGTGTGCAAGAGCTACGGACATTCTACTTCCCTCCCAGGCGAAGAGGTGAAAAGGCGATCCTATTTATCGATCCGTGGAAACCAAAGTGGAGAAAGAAATCTGGCATGGTGCCGATTCGACACTTGATAGGCTCCAGCCCATCCGTCTGCCCAGATACTACACAGAAGGATTAAAAAGGCCGTTGAGACGCCAAGGCATACCTTTCAAACAGAATGCTCAACAAGCTCAATTCTACAACAGGATCTGGATCATCCCCGAAACTCAGTGAAAATTGCCCAACGGGAGAATGGAAACAATCGAGCTTGGATATGTTCGATCCAAGAAACGGGAGCGATTCCATGGCTGCTACGTTATACATGACTTCGATGAAGAAGGAGAAACTCTGTTAGAAGACACTGCGATTGAACTAAAACGAGATCCTGCCGTAAAAATGCCAAGTCCGTCGTTTGAAGAACATATGGACAAGCTAATAAGGGAAGCAGGTCAAAAGGTCCGGGATGACCACAACCGTGAAATGGCCATTTACGAGAAAGCCAGGACACAACACCTCCTCCAGCAGGCTACGGAGAATGACGATGCCCTTCGTCGCCAGCCCATCATACAGAAGACCCGACGCGGAGGCAAAAAAAAACTAAAGAACGGAAAAAACGTTCGACGGCGGCAAAGCGGGTCCAAGAAGCCACGCGATCGAGAATTGAGCAGCCGGGATCCGTCTCTTATAAAGAAGATGGGTTGAGCATATTCTTTTCCCCAAGACAAGACAAAGAAGATATTCGATTTTGTCATGAAACATTAAATGATTACGCACCCGGAGTCCAAACACCCCGAACAAGCAGACGAGGTCTCTCACCCGGATTATTGCTCCTATCACCGAGCGATAGGACATCCTCTCGAAAACTGCTTCACATTCAAAAACTGGGTAGAAGACCAGTATCAGCAAGGCATGTTCACTCTATCCAGCAGGTGGAGGGTAACCCCACCACAGAAGCATGTTCCAAAAGCAACGTACATAGCGAGAGTAGAACCAGATCAACATCGGTGTTGGAAACGATCTCGTGCATGTCACACGATAACGCTGTCAGAAGAAGGAGTACGTGAGGACATGGATGACCTCTCCTGGTGCTTCGAAAATGATGATGAAGATGAGTTGATCTCAGAACTTCTACCGGCGCCAAAAGAGCTGGAAGATGGAATATATACTACTGCGGACAACCTAAGGAAAATTGACTTGGGGACGGCAAACGACCCGAGGCCTACGTTCGTCAGTGAGCTCCTGTCCGAAGAACAGGTAGCTACGCTAAGAGACGTGATCGTGCAGTATAAAGACTACTTCGCATGTAACTACTCCGAGATGCCGGGGCTAGATCCGGAAATAACTGTGCATAAATTGGCGATATCCCCAGACGTCAATCCAGTCAAACAAGCACTGAGGAGAATGCGGCTCGAACTTGAAATAAGCCTCAACGCCGAAGTCAAGAAGCTAATCGACTCCGGCTTTATCCAAGAAGTTCAGTATCCTAACTGGATCGCCAACATTGTCCCAGTGATGAAGAAAAATGGGACGGTACGTATCTACGTAGACTTTTGGGACCTCACAAAGCTTGCCCAAAGGATAATTTTCCCGTACCGGTTATTGAGCTGATGATAGACAACACGTCCACTCACGAAGTCTTCTCTTTCATGGACGGATCATCAGGGTACAATCAAATAAAGATGCACCCCGAAGACCAGAAGTATACCGCTTTCCGGACTCCCCTGAGAATATTCTGCTACAAAGTGATGCCTTTCGGCTTGAAGAACGCCGGCGCTACCTATCAGAGGGCCATGACAATGATTTTCGATGACCTCATACATGAAATCGTCGAATGCTATATCGATGAACTCGTGGTGAAAAGCAAGTCATATGAGGAGCATTGGGAGCATCTGAAGATCGTGTTTCAGCGCCTTCAGAAATACAACCTGAAGATGAACCCTCTGAAATGCGCGTTCGGAGTATCCCCGGGCAAATTCCTAGGATTCATCATACGACACCGGGGCATCGAGATAGACCCGTCGAAGGTCAAGGCGATCATGGAAATGCCTCCGCCAAGAACTCTCAAGCAACTGCGGTCTCTCCAAGGGAAGCTCGCGTATATCCGACGGTTCATAGCTAACCTCTCCGGCAAATGCCACCCCTACAGTCATTTAATGAAGAAGGGGACCCCGTTCGTCTGGGATCGCAAATGCCAAAGCGCACTGGAAGAAATCAAGCAATACATGCAGAATCCGCCGGTACTGACCATCCCGGTCAAGGGAAAGCCCCTCATCTTGTACACAACCGCCCTTGAAGGTTCTTTAGGCGCGCTATAGGAACAGGAAAATGACCAAGGGAAAGAGAGAGCCCTTTACTATTTGAGTCGAGTTCTCCTGGGGGCAGAAAAAACTACTCCCCTATCGAAAAACACTACCTGGCGTTAATCTTCACGATAACGAAGCTCAGACACTATGCTTTGGTGCATGAGGTCCATCTCATATCAAAGGTAGATTCTCTCAAGTATTTGATGTCAAGAGCCATACTAACAGGACGAATCGCTAAATGGGCCCTCCTCTTGATAGAGTTCTCGATAATCTATCGACCCCTCAAAGCAGTGAAAGGCCAGGTCATCGCCGACTTCCTCGCCGAGCATCCGATACCTGCCGATTCACCCTTAAATTGTGAACTGCCGGACGAGCATGCGTTTGACACGATTGACAGGGAGAGAGGAGGGAGTCATACCCGATGGGAACTCTACTTTGACGGGGTAGGCCTCATCTTCGTGACTCCACAAGGAGGGATAATGCGCTTTGACTTTTTCTTAACAGAGTCAAGGACAAACAATGAAGCGGAATATGAAACTTTGATAGCAGATCTTGAGATCGCCGTCAACATGGGAATCGAAAACCTCCTCATATACAGGGACTCCCAGCTAGTCGTTAATTAAGTAAACGGCGACTATCAAACATGTAAACCAGAGTTGGTAAAGTACGGTGAGAGAGTGCAACAATTGCTGACTCAAATCCCTTCCTATGCCCTAGAAAGCATACCGCGTGCGGAAAATAGCAAGGCAGATGCATTAGCCAAACTCGCTAAAGAATTGGCCGACGAAAACCTCGATGACGTGAGGATCGTTGTACAAAACCGTCGGGTTCTTGCGCCAGCAGAAATGTCCATAGAGTCGTCTGAAGAAATGGAAGCGACCAAGCAAACTGCCCTACAAATAGAGGACCAAGAAAAGGTTAAGGATTGGAGAGAAGTCTTTTTAAACTACTTCAAATCCCATCGAACGCCGGAAGATGCATCCTCAAGACATCAGCTCATGAGACGAGCTCTATCTTTCGCCTTCATCAATGATACTCTGTATAAGAGATCGTTCGACTCTCTGTGGCTAAGATGCCTGGGACCGGAAGAAGCAAGGAGAGTCGTCCAAGAAACTCACGACGGACTCTGCGGTTCTCATCAAGCCGGGCCAAAGATGAAGCTGAAGATCAAAAGGATGTGCTACTATTGGCCCACGATGATCTAAGACTGTATCGAACACGCAAAGCAGTGCCACTCGTGCCAAATTCACGGAGACTTCATCCATCAGCATCCAAACCAGCTACACCCAACAGTGGCTAGCTGGCCGTTCGAAATGTGGGGAACCGATATAATCGGGCCCATCGAACCAGCGTCATCCCAAGGACATCGGTTTATATTGGCAACAACCGATTACTTCTCTAAGTGGGCAGAGGCAGTACCGCTAAGAGAAGTGAAGACGCAGAACATCCTCCATTTATTCAAGACATACGTCATCTATCAGTTCGGCACTCCGCGATGGATTATCTCCGATAACGGATCGGCCTACAGAAGTCATAGAATCAGCCGCTTCGCACAACAACATAATATAGACAGGAGATACTCTTCGTTCTATAATCCCCGAGCTAACGGTCTAGATGAGGCTTTCAATAAGACCTTGAAAAAGATCATAAAGAAGACGGTGTCCAAAAATAAGAATGACTGGCATGAGAGACTGCATGAAGCTCTCTGGGCGTATCGGACCACGTTCGAAACGGTCACAAACACAACGCCTTATGCGTTAGTATTCGGCACAGAAGCAGTACCCCCCTTGGAGATAGAGCTACCCTCTCTACGAGTGGCGGTTCATCATAAGCTAATAGACGAAGAGAATGCTCGTCTTCGGCTCTAGGAGCTCTACGCCCTCGATGAAACTCGTCTCATGGCGCAGCAAAACCTAGAAGCTTACAAAGCAAGGATGACGCGCTCATACGAGAGATTGACTAGGCCGAGAACATTTCGCCAAGGCGAACTCGTGCTAGTGGTCAAGAGGCCTATGATCCCCAATCGTGCCAAACGGGGGAAATTCAAGCCGAACTATGAGGGCTCATACATCATAGACAAAGTCTACCAAAGAGGGGCCTATCTACTTATGGACATGCATGGCGAAAGACCCTTCAGGCCAATAAACGGCCGGTTCCTGAAAAGATACCACACCTGACGAGTCACGGTCTAAGTCAACGATAGATGACAACACCTATGTCTGCTCGCTGTCTTCCCAAGCCAAAACTCTATAAGTAGTATCCAGCGAAAACTTGCCTCAAAATCGCTGTGGACCGAAACGTCCCTAAACTAACCAAGGACCGCAATGTCTTAAAACTAACGACGGATCGAAACATCCTTAAACTAACAATGGACCGTAACGTCCTGAAACTAGCGACATACCGAAACGTCTCTAAAACTACTACAAACCGCAGCATCCTTAGGCCGACGTAAAAAAAAAATAAATAAAATTAAAAATAAAAAATTAAAAGGTACGTCCATAAGCAAGATGGGCACGGATGAAAACACGAAAGGGCTCCGTGAGTAAAAACAACAGGGCTGCCGGCGGGTTTGTGAAAACCCAAAAGGGCGCAATCTCGTTAAAAGACACTTGCAAGGTCCTCTCGACCTTGTAAGGAGAAAATTACCTGCGTGAGATCCTTACGACTCACAAAGGAGCGACACACTTAGGGATCCCCATGATTCATGAGGAGAAATTACACTTACGAAATCTTCACGACTCGTAAGGAAAACCCTCTTATGAGACCCTCACGGCTCATAAGATTCGAAAGCCTTAAGCTACAGGGATCTGAACCTGTTCTTAAGCCATCACATTTCCCAGACTGCCTTACAAACGGTTCAATGTTGACCCTTGTATACAATCCATGGGCACAAATAAACACTTCCCCTACCAAGTTCCACCAATGGCACAAGATGTCCTCATGTGGTGAATGACACTTGTAAGTCCTCTCGACTTATAAGGAGAAAACACTCTTGTAAAATCCTTACGATTTATAAGAGAACATATACTTAAGAATCCTCATGATTCTTAAGGAGAAAACACACCTACAAGATCCTCACGACTCGTAAAGAGAAACATCTTTATGAGACCCTTGTGGCTCATGAAGTCAAAAGCCTTAGTCGACAGGATTCTAACCCTGTTTGCTATGCCATCTTTGTTTAAATTGACAAAGGCAAATGATGATTCGCTCTTGGAAATATCCCAGTTGTAGCGATGCTGATGCCTAAATCGGTATCAAATTCCATGTCTTTTCACGGCAAATAATGATTCGCTCCTGGCAACATTCCAGCCGCAGCGATGCTGATGCTAAGATTGGTATCAGATCTTAGCATATAAAATAGCCGAAATGTTTGGGCAACTCGCAATAAAAATCAGCGAGTAAAATATATGCATACAAAAATAGCCGAAATGATTAGGCAACTCGCAATAAAAAGCAGCAAGTAAAGAAAAAGAAAAATAGCCGAAATGATTGAGCACCGCGAAAAATAGCCGAAATAATTGGGCAATCGCGACTTTCGCGATATAAAAAACTAAAATGATAGAGCATCGGAGAAAGAAATAAAAAAAATGAAAGAATGAAACTTTTGCCTTGCAGGTAAGTCCATACTGACCCCTGTATACAATCTATGGGTATAAACAAAAAGGGAACCACATGTCCCAACAAACTCTGTCAAAGGGAAAGTCAGATTTCGACAGTAATATCTGCATCCCAGAAGACCAACAACGGCGTCCCTCCTCATGCCAGCGGCGCACGGACGCGACACCACCAATCGAAGCCATGACAAAGTCCCCAGTTCCAGGACCCTACGGTTCACAGACAATCTAGAGTCAGCCCCGATACCGCAGAAAGCGGAGCAAGTCAACCCGACACCGCAGAAAGCGGAGCACGTCATCCGATGACCCCGTCTCAGAAATACGTCAGCAAATGAACCCGTCTCGGAAATACTTCAGCAAATGACCCCGTCGCGGAAACACGTCAGCCAATGACCCCGTCGCGGAAACACGTCGGCCAATGACCATGTCTCGGAAATACGTCAGCCAATGACCCCGTCGCGGAAATACGTCAGACCCCGTCCCGGAAACCATGTCAGCAAATGACCTCGTTTTGGAAATACGTCATCCAATTACCCCGTCTCGGAAACAATTCATCCAATGACCCCGTCGCGGAAACACGTCATCCAATGACCCCGTCGCGGAAACACGTCATCCAATGACCCCGTCTCGGAAACACGTCAGCCAATGACCCCGTCTCGGAAACACGTCACCCAATGACCCCGTCGCGGAAATACGTCAGCAAATGATCCCGTCGCAGAAACACGTCAGCAAAAGACCCCGTCTCGGAAATACTTCATCAAATGACCCCGTCGCGAAAATACGTCATCAAATGACCCCGTTGCGGAAATACGTCAGCCAATGAGCCCGTCGTGGGAACACGTCAGCAGATGACCCCGTTGCGGAAACACGTCATCCAATGACCCCGTCTCGAAAATTCGTCATGAAATGATCCCGTCGCGGAAATACGTCATCAAATGACCCCGTTGCGGAAATACGTCAGCCAATGACCCCGTCGCGGAAACACATCAGCAAGTGACCCCATCGCAGAAACACGTCAGCAAATGACCCCGTCTCGGAAATACGTCATCAAATGACCCAGTTGCGGAAATACATCTTCAAATGACCTCGTTGCGGAAATACGTCAGTTAATGACCCCGCCTCGGAAATACGTCAACCAATGACCCCCTCATCGGAGCAGTGATTCAACTCAGGAACAAGTAAACTCATCAACCACTTACAAGTCCTCTCGACTTGTAAGGGGGAAAATTCTCTTGTGAGATCCTTACGACTCTCAAGAGAAAGCACACTTAGGAATCCTCACGATTCTTAAGGAGAAAATACACCTACGAGATCCTCTTGACTCGTAGGGAGAAAAATCTTTATGAGACCCTCACGGCTCATAAAGTTGAAAAGTCTTAGGCAGCAAACCCGAACCTGTTTCCTAAGCCATCGCTACCCTACGAAGAGTTCAAGATGAGTTGTTATCTACAGGCTACACTTACTAGAGTAACATGACAACAACACAACAAAGAAAAGAAGGCGACAATACAAGATAGAAAAAATGTGTCCTTTATTCATGAATTCAATGGAATACAAGATACATCATATAAAAAAATGAAATGATGAAATGAATACATGTTATCTATAAATTACAAAGACGACTATTGGGAAGGAGGCATTTTCAACAAGTCGGCAAGCCGCTCACGCACTCCTCTCAATTCCTTTTCATGGTCGGCCGCTGCGGCCAGCTCCGCTTCGACTCGAGCCCGTTGCTGCAAACAGGATGAAACCTTCTCATTGATTTCCCGCTGGGTTGCTTCGTGACTCTGTGTAACCTGCTCAATGAAGTCAAGCTTCTGCCTCAATGCCAGCCCGTCCGAAATGCATCGCTGCAAATTGACAAAGACCACTTTCAATTGTGCAGCATTCGTTTCGACCTCGGCGCGCAACCGAGCATATTCGCTTGAAGCTACTTCGTGATCCTTTCGCCGCAGGGTCATCTCTTGTTCAAAATGGCGAAGGAAAGGGACACTCTGCTCGACCCATGCCGTCCGTTGGATGTTCAACGCTAATATTTCAGGAGCAAGACGCTTGATCTCAACTTCATGCAAGAAAGCCTCGATTTGTTTGCAATAATTAACCCAAGATTCGACTATGCCCTCGCTATGGAAGTGCACAAGCATCGCCAACATCGGATTAACCTCAACAGCAAAATCTGCAGCGAATGCAGGGGCCTCCGCGTCAAGCTCCTCGATAGATTCGCTCAACATACGCAGGCTGGTCACAGCGCCCTTGGAAAATGAACGTTTAGAAAAGGGCCCTGGCGGCATTAGGATGCGAGACTCGAAGGGAGCTGGAACCGGTGCGATTGCTGCAAAATGAACTACAGTTAAAAGCTGACTCGCGAAATAACGAAATCACACGAGCGATGGAGTCTACTATACCGGCTGCGACAGATGGCAAGGTTGGGAGTACCGGTGGCGCGACTATTCTCTCGTCCCCTCCTTCAATCTATAACGCTGCAATCAATGCAAAGAAGATTTAGCAACGACATGGCTGCCCGTAGAAGAAAGGAAAAGATTTTTGTTAAAAACTATACTCACCAACACCAGCAGCCAGGACAATTTCTGACTGGAAGGAGAAATATGGGTTTAACACCTGATACAGATGGTCAAAAAGGACTCCTGCAAAGTTGTGTCAATATATTTTCAATACAAGGAGGATGATACCCATGATGAAACCGATAAGTTGCAAACCCTTAGCTTCCAGCATTCCATAGGATATAGGAGAAGGCGAGGGGACAACAACCGTCATGGCGGCGACCGGAGGTGTGTCAGATGACACAATCTCAGCGTTCGCTACACCTAAAAATAAAATACCGTTAGAACGAACTGAAAGAGATTGCGAAATAAAAAGTAAGCAGCGACCCAAGACCTACCTAATGGGTCATCAGCCAAAACCGCGACGGAAGCATCACCAGGCGCAGCGGCTTCTTCGCTTTCCTTCAGTGGAATAGTTTCGGTGCCTGTGGCTTCGTCCCCTGATTCGACAAGAGCCGTTGTGACGCTTGCGGTGCCTGCCAATCTCGGAGAGCCACAAAGAGAAAAAGCGGCGGTTTGGGCAGTCCCAGACTCCCAAGAGAGAGTAGCCGCTTCGGGCTCTGTGGTCGCCGTCGTCTCACCTGCCATCTCATCGTCGAGACTTGGCCCTGTAGGATATTGTTCTCTGATAAAAAAAACTGAATAATAAATAAAAAGCAACGAGAAAACCCCCCAAATAGAGCATCTCGTGCCCACACGTGATAGGCACTGCGCTTAACAAAATAAGCCGAAACTGAGCCTCACGTGTAGACATGTGACCCCTATATACAAAGTATATGAGCGCTTATCTAAAACAAACAATTGGTCAGAGAAAAAAAAACCCACGTGATATCACGTGACGATCTTTGGTATGCTTAATTTGGTGAGGTCACGTGCTACACGTGATGGGCTCCTAAGCCTTCTGAACCAATAGAATTAAATTCTAATTAAAAGGAATCAAAAACTTTATGCTTAATTTGATGAGGTCATGTGCTATACGTGATGGGCTCCTAAGCCTTCTGAACCGATAAAATTAAAATCTAATTAAAAGGGATCAAAAGCTTTATGTTTAATTTGGTGAGGTCACGTGCTACACGTGATGGGCTCCCGAGCCTTCTAAATCGATAGGATTAAATTCTAATTAAAAGGGATCAAAAGCTTTATTGGAAAATATTTCCTTGGATCTTTCTAAACAAGAAAGATTATGCTCTGTAAAACAGAGCGCCGTTGGATTAAAGATCCAAAGGTGATTAAAAATCACCAATCTATAGAAAAATTCTGTGTAAGAAAATATCTTCCTAAACTTGTTAAGAACAACAAAAGAAATATCTTCTGTAAAACAGAAGTCTTTGGATTAAAAATCCAACGGTGAATAAAATTCACCGAATGATCTAAAAGATCATGGTTGTTGATCAAAATCTTTTAATGAGAGATTTTCTAAACAAATTGATTCTTTTCTTTCTCCTATAAATAGGAGCCAAGAAGAAAGAAGGAAAGGGAGAGAAAAAAAACCCCTCGTAAGCTTAAAACAAAGAGAATTTAATTCTCCAGAGAGAAAAGAGAAAAAAGAAACTCTAGGTAAGAGAAGGAACGAAACACAGAGAATATCTCATCTCCTTTTCACCTCCATAAGAATTTAACTCTTCTAAAAAGAACTTAGTTCTTCTTTTGGTTGAGATTGGCAGAAGCAGATCTCCCCACAAGTTGAGAATTTAATTCTCATCGGGGAGATCCTGCCATGCAGATCCAAAACCTAGGCGAAGATCTAAGTTCAGAGAATTTAATTCTCCCAAAAAGTATATAGGAATTTAATTTCTCTGATAAAATAAGGGTTTAACCCTCATAATATGAACTTAGTTCTTCCTTATGGTGAAAAATCTGCAGAAGCAGATCTCCTGACAAGTTGAGAATTCAATTCTCATCGAGGAGATTCTGCCATACAGATCCCAACCTAAGAGAAAAACTAAGTCCTAAGAATTTAATTCTTACAAAACAGTGGGTTTGAAAGTCTCGAAACTAAGGATCTCCATGCACGTAAAAGGATTGGCATCCAACATGATAACAACCGATCATGTGCTCCCACGTGAACTCCCTTGATGAACAAAAGAGGAAAACTGAGACTGGCTCATGGGATCCCACGTGACCCCCCCAAGTAGTGCTTAGCACTTATAGAAAGAGAGTAAATCAAAAGTCAGCTTTCAGTCTTTGGGAACGCCTCATGTGATCCCACGTGACCCAATAGTGCTCAGCTCTCAGAAAAGAAAAAGAAAACAAATCCAAAGAAGCTGTGCCAAGTCTCAGGCGCCTCACGTGAGCCCACATGAGCGCCTCAGACTTTCAGTGTTTAACACTACTTCAAGCGCCTCACGTGACCGCACGTGAGCGCTTCAAATCTCAGTGCTTAAAAGGATATTAGCATCCAAACATGATAATTGCAGATCATGTGCTCCCACGTGACCCCTGAACAAATCTTTGTAAAAAGAGAATAAAACAAAGGCAACTTTCAGTCTTTAGGGCGCCTCACGTGACCCCACGTGACCCCTTAATAGTGCTTAGCTCTTTTCAAAAGAGAATAAAACAAAGGCAGCTTTTATTCTTTGGGAACGCCTCACGTGATCCCACGTGACCCAATAGTGCTCAGCTCTCAGAAAAGAAAAAGGGAACAAATCCAGAGAAGCTGTGCCAAATCTCAGGCACCTCACACGATCCCACGTGAGCGCCTCAGACTTTCAGTGTTTAACACTACTTCAAGCGCTTCACGTGACCCCACGTAAGCGCTTCAAATCTTCAGTACTTAAACAATACTTTAAGGCCTCATGTGGGAGCATGTGAGCGCCTAACATACTCTAGTGTTTAACACTATAATGAGGCTAATCTTAGCCCAAATCAGCTAGGTCTTCTAAAGCCAAAATCCCTTTTGACTGAGCCCACATTATACTCAGGTCTTCCAAACTTAGTCATCTCAGATGGCATTCAAAATAATTTTCATCCCATTCCCTCTCAATCTGACATTCGGTTCAAGGGTACATCTCTTCACACCTCTGATACATATCATTGTAATTCTTCAACGTCTTCAGAGAGGTGGTGGGTCCCGACGACCAATAACTATCTGGTGCATTTCCAACCTATGGTTACATCTAAACTATGGACCGTAATGTCCTTAAACTAACTCCGGACCGTAATGTCCTTAAACTAACTATGGACCATAACGTCCCTAAAATAAGCTCTATAGACTATGACGTCTTTAAAACTGTAGACTATGATGTCCTTAAACTCCATGGACTATAATTTCCTTAAACCCAATAGACTATAACGTCCCTAAACTAAAACGATAGAGCCCAAATGCTCTTTCGTTGGATCTAAATGATCCTCAAATCATGTTGAGTAGATCTTAGTTTAAGATTAGACTAACGTGTCCTCAACAAACGTTTAAGTTGATCTTAATCTAAAACAAGATTAACGATCCTTAAACCAACCCAAACCCAAATCTAAGAAAATACGGATTTGGACCAATCCACGCCTTACGGGCAACAACATAAATTAGTCTCCATATACGATCCACGGGAAACCGAAAATAAAACAAACACACACGACACGAAGTGACCATCTGGAGAAGGAGAAAGTTGTTACCGCGATGCGGTAGCGTAATTAACTGCAAGGGCTTGCGCCTGCAGGGAAGAGCGTCCCCACAATCAAAAACCCCTCACAACGAGGGGGAATCTGACGAAGGCTGCTACATCGGTCGCATCTGTCTAAACCTCTGATATACAGTGTCATAAATCAACTTGTAATCTTCGGAGAGATGGACGGATAAAACCCAAATAGCATCTGCCCCCAAATTCAGGCAAGACGACCTATGCGGTTCCGTCTCTGTTTTCGGCGGTAAACAGATATGATATATAAGAATTTGAAGACCAAATTCTAATAAAAGACTCAGTGTTACGTTACCTTCGGGCGGCTTTTCGGTCTCTTCCCGAGCCACGCGTGCAACCTGTCTATGGGTGGTAGATAGGGCAGCTGGAGCATCCTATGGAGGAACAACGACAGATGGGGTAGTTTTTGAACCTGCACCCACGGCCAAAGCAGCATCACGTTCCCTAGCCGCACGCTTCCTACGCTTCTTTTCGGTCTGAGCAGTGAGAAGCGATCTCCTCAAGAGCTCCGTCAAAGGGACGTAATCGTCTGAACCAAGCTCTGCCTCTGGAGCCGCTACAGCGTCCGTCATCGGCTGTTTAGGTAAAGCCTCTTGCAGTACTGGCGGGGGAGCTGGGGCCTACCGCAACCTGCTGAATCTCCACAATCGCGACTGACAGGATTTCTTTTAGATGTTGTCTTCTCTGGACAAATAAATCTGTGTATAGTTTAGGGCCACATTTCGTTTTTTTGAGAATGCTTTATTTAAAATCTTCTGGAATGAAATAAATTGCTGAGTTCGCTAATCTTTTGATCTTCTTAGTTCACTTGATACTTGATTATTTCTTCTATACAATTATTTTCCTACTGAGATCTGTCCACCTCTACTCCTTACATTGTCTTAACACTCACTAAGATTAACTAGTACCGCACCCGATCTTTTAGAGGTCCACCCTCCATCCTCCGTCTGTGCCTCGTTTGAGATCCTTCTGGGAGGAGAAAATTTTAGTGAAACTTCCGAGTTCGCTAACCCTTCAAATTCTTGATTCATATGATGTACCGACCGTTATCCTCCCCATACTTTTTCCCTTGTAGTCCTTTGTTGCTCACCCTTACTTCCTGTGCTGACCCGATCCCAATCTCCTTGATCTTCAGCCTAAAGCCGCCACACTCCGACCTTCTGAATGAGCCACACTTCCTTGTAATCATTACCCTAGCTAGCCTTATACCTCTTTGTGTTTTTTCCTATTACCCTAAATATATATAGGGATATTATTATTCGAAAATTTGGTTTTCATTATTTTATATTTATCGAAGAGTTGGTTCTATCGACTATTCCCGTTTTACGCATTTCAAGTACTCCACTACTAGCTTTCTCATTATTTTCAGTAGCGCAACCTTACATCGCGTATATTTTCGTTACATGTTTCTTATTTTCATTATGTGGGTTTTCTAAGTTATTTTAAAACTATTCGATCGATAAATTATCCTAAAATGTTTTAACCTACCGACTAATCTTTCACTACTTTATTGTCGTTCTTTTATTTTTCGGGTATTGTGCCTATGTTTACTATTATAAATGATTGTGCCTTATACTTATTTCTACCGTGCTACCTTTGATATACTTATAAGTGCACATAGTTGAATTTCGATTTTATCGAGTACGCCTCGAATAATATTGTTCGTTATTATTGTTATTTATATTCCCGTATATATGTAGTTTGCTCTTATAGTTGTTCCTGCCTTATACTTATTTAGACCCATCCTTTTGTATGTTGTTCTTACATATATAAACCTTCAAATTTCTTCATCTGCCTATTTCAAGTAAAGCATTGTGTTAGTTGGCAATATAATAACTTTCGCTTATGTTTGTATAACTTATCGTTTATTTTAAATTTCGAGGACGAAATTTTTGTAAGGGTGATATGATGTAATACCCGGTTCATTTATATACGCCTATATCCGTATTTCTTTTAACCTATAAATTTTTATTTATAATTATTTATTATTTTAAAACTCCTAATCTATTATAGTACTTTCCCTCTCCTTTCTCAGACCCTAATCCCAATTCCTCATGTTCCTGTCCCATTAATATAAACCTCAATTTATATACACCCATCTCTTTTCATATTTCTATTTAAACTCAAAACCCTAATTTTTCCCTTCAACCCATTCCTTTTACTCATTTAAAACTAAACCCAAAATTTCCCATTTTAAAACCCTCAGCCCATTCTTTTCCCCATTCTATTTCTTTAAGCCCGGCCCCTTTCCTTTTCTTATTTATCCTTGATTTTTATTCCTCTGGCCCGGCCCAACCCCTTCAGCCCGAGCCCACGAGAATTTATTAAATTAAACCATTTTTAACTCCTGGCCCACTACCTCCAGCCCGCTCACCTCAACCCGACCCGGCCCACTACCCCTCCTCTTCCTCAACGGCTACTTCCTATTTCCTCGCTCGCTCGATCCACTTCCGTTGCCTCCGCCCGCGCCCACGCCTCGCCGTTACCCCGACTCGCGCTCCCCCACGACCCGATCCACTCGACCCCTTCCCTTCGTCTCCCCTTACTCCTTCTCTCATTCCTCACCTCTCTCTCGAAAAAGCCCAACTTTAACCTACTGAGCTCAATTACCGCCGGCTCCCCCTCTTCTTCCCGGTGACCACCAACTCCATCATCCCTCTCATCCCTCTCCTCTTCAACCACTACTCCACCCTCGCCTGCATACCCAACCCACAGCCAAGCTCAAACTCCCCTGCACCCGAGCTCGACCACCCCCTGCCCCGACGCCGGTGAGCTTCTCGTCTCGTCGTCGACACCCCTGCACCCTCCTCGTCATCAACATCATCGTCGCCATCCCCCTTTCTCTCTCTCTTGTTCCCCCTCACTCCCGATCTCCCTCCCTCTTTCTCGATCTCTCTTTCTCCCTCTGTGTTCTCTCTTCCTCTACTCTCTCTCTCTGATCTCTCTCACTCCCTGTCTCTCTCTCTCTCTCTCTAATCCTTTCTCTCTCTCCCGCACTCTCTCTGTCTCCCCCTCTCTCTAATCTCTCTCAATCTCTCTATCCCTCTCTACACTCTCTCCTCCCCTGCTCTCTCTCTCTCTCACTCTCTGCAATCTCTTTCTCTCTCTAACTCTCTCTCTCTGTTTAACTCTCTCTCTCAATATCTCTCTCTCTCCCTCTGCAATCCCTCTCCATCGGCCTCGACAACACCAGCGACCCCCAGCCCAGACACCCCCTCACTGCATCCCTAGCCGTCACTGTCGAGCCCCGGCATTACGTCGAGCACCTACAGAAATCGCCGCTGCCGCTGCCGTGCATCGCCAGAACGTCTCCAGGCAAGTACTTTTACTTGCTACATGCTAATTTATTCGAGTTACGAACTTATATTATCTAGATTACAAGTTTACATCATCCAATAGATTATATAATAAACCTGTTCGATGCATGATCCCTAAGAGATTGTTCATCTGTTTTGATGGAGCTGGATTGTTTATATTGGCCCGTGTAGTGATGAATACCTTGTACAAATTTCGCTGGAAAATACGACTATTAACGACTAAAACGACTACCCCCAAGTATACCTGTAAAACTGGAAATTTCTTGTACCTGAAAACCATTAAAATCACCATAAATTATATATATACTGGAATGATGCGTTCGAGGGCTCAAATCGAAGACAACTCGACGAACTATAACCCTAAGTAAATTTCTAATTGTTTCTGTACTTAAACTGTGACAATATTTGGATTGGAGTGCGACTCTGGACTGCAGTCCAGAGCGACTCTGTTTACTGTGTGCTGTCCCGTAATGGGTACCACCTGGTTTCCTTAACTCATAGGTTGCGGAACTCCGCTTTTTATAAAAGGTGAAACTTTTATCTAGGTAACACAAGTGGTTTCATTCTGTTTCGTCATCGTTTGCTATTTAATCTGTAATTTAAAAGATGGGGACGTATAACAGTCCCAACAGAATCAGAATTGACATACTAGTATTGAACAGTGTATATCTCCTGACGTACAGACGCGATTGAGGATCCATCTATTGCGTTGAAAATCTTACTGAAAACCCTAGATTTCATTCAGCTGTAGAGACACTAAAATCTGATCCCAATTGCGATTAAAATGCGTTGCGAACGGACTTCCAATTCTGAAACCGGGTTTCCAGCCGTGAACGCTTAAAAGGAAATGGCCATAACTAATGATGCTGAAACCCGATTGCCGTGAAACCAAATTCACTGGTTAGATAAACAATCATACTATTTATTCCGCATTTATCATTTCGCTAAACTGTACACTTTTGATTTATGATAAATATTGCAAGTGGTAGATTACTGATTCATGATATCCTAATCGTGCTTTACATACTGTTTACGCATCATATCATACATATGTCACTGCATTGATAACTTAGTGATAATGTGCATTACCCAGTGTTAGGTATTAGTAATGATTGTGGCAAGTACGTTAGTGTTCGTGTATAAGTGAATAAGTGAAAGTGACACGTATTTGTACACAATCAGTGAACCTTATTATTCTATTGCATTGTCGACGTCTGTGGGACGCGTGTACGTGTGACTATAAGTGGTATGGGACACTTATGGAAGCTCTTGCATGGGTGTCACAGATAAGTCACCAAACACTGCCATTTATCTTAGGTATTAGTCGGTACGTGCTTGATGGAGGTCCTGCCTCCAGTTCTCACGCAGACTTTGTCACGGACCGATTGGTATTTGAGGTTATGGTTAGCGTTTGATGTAGACCACGGGGTGTGGGGTAGTTTGAGTGTGAGTTCAACAGAATCTCGGGAGTCCCATACCGGCTTATATATATGGAGATATATGGAGATTTACAGGGTACATGATTATTACCGTGAGTTACATGTTGGGCCCGTGGTCCCTTGCCCTTGGGTGGAGGACACTCGCGAGTGGTTGACTCTCACACTTGGACTGACGATAGGCTCTGTGACCTGTACAGTGAGACTTAGAGACTGATAGGGATAATGATATTGATATACATCACTTACTGTGTTGACATACCTGGCATATTCTTTTACTGCTATACTGTTCACCTACTCTATTAGACACTTCTTCGATTACTGCATGTTCATACCCATACCGTCTTTGATTTACTGTTATATATATATTTTTATCACTGTTAGAGTTGTCACTTGGATTTATATATTATATTGCTATTGTGTCGCTCTGACAACCTGAGTATGCATGCTCAGTGTGAGGAGAGGATTTAGCCTGGACCAGGACTAGACGTACATCACGGACATCTTGATTTACCATCCAGAGTTATACTCTTTTGTTTCCCATCAGGTCAGTTCTTATTATTGTATTGTTTCAGTTACTGCATTTCTCATTACCTGCGCATTATTTACTGTTTACCACGTAAAGCTAGAAGCCGAAGTGTGACTACGGCAGGACATTTCCTTGACCGTAGGAGCATGGATGGCCTTGTCAACCCCTCGTATTCCGTATTTTAGGAAGCGGGGCGTGACAGTACCCCAATAAATGTTTAGCAGTATGTGCACAGAGAAAGGACTATGTCCTAATAAGTGTCTAACATTTTATAAAAAAAGAAGAAGAGAAATGACAGAGACTCAGTGGGTTCAGCCCAAGTTGGTCAAACTCATAATCAACTTAGCCAATGCACTCTTTATTGGACTCAGTTCCAAACAAGATTATCAAATCTTTGATGAACATTCACTGGTTCAAGGGTACATCTCTCCACACCTCGGATACGTGTCGTTGTAATTCTTCAACGTCTTCAGAGAGGTGGAGGGTCTCAATAACTAATAACTTTTGGTGCATCCCCAAATTGGCTAAACAAGAACCCCACAGACCATGATATCTTTAAACCCTACAGACTATGACGTCTTTAAACATAGACTATGATGTCCTTAAACTCCATGGACTGTGATGTCCTTAAACTTATGAACCACAATGTTCCTAAACTAAGACGATAGAGTCCAAATACTCTTTCGTTGGATCTAAATGATCCCAAAACCTTGTTGAGTAGGTCTTAGTCTAGAATTAGACTAACGTATCCTCAACAAATGTGTAAGTTGATCTTAATCTAAAACAAGATTAAAGAACCTTAAACCAACCCAAATCCAAATCTAAGAAAATACGGATTTGGACTAATCTACGCCCTACGGACGACAATATAAATTAGTCTCCGTATACAATCCATGGGCAACCGAAAATAAAATAAACACACACGATACGAAGTGACCATCTGGAGAATGAGAAAGTTGTTACCGCGATGCGGTAGCGTAATTAACTGCAGGAACTTGCGCCTGCAGGGAAGAGCGTCCCCACAACGCGAGGGGGAATCTGACGAAGTCTGCTACAACGGCTGCATCTGTCTAAACCTCCGATATACGGTGCCATAAATCAACTTGTCATCTTCGGAGAGGTGGACAGATAAAACCAAATAGTATTTGCCCCTAAATTCAGGCAAGACGTCTGTCTTCCCGGTTTCCGGCGGTGAACAGTCCACGCGGAACTAAACTGCATGGTAGAGTTCCATACATCTCTGACCTGCATGGGCCACCAACAAAACCTGTCACGCCCCGCTTCCCAGTGTACGGGCAGAGGACGCGACGAGGCCGCTACGTATTTACTCAGAAGTAAATACGCTAAGCGTAACTAAGCAATATAAAAGAAATATACACAAGAGACAAATGTAATGAACAACAACTTTATTTATTAACATTCTTTTACAGTACATGAAAAGTAAATACATGGAATGAAAAGCAATGCCTAAATAGTGGCATAACAGAAATGAAAAATACAGAATGTAATGTGTACCAAGGAATCTGAAGCTCTGAGTCGTAAGCTAGCTGGTCCAAATCCTCGCTGGTGGGCTCGATCTCCTGAAGGTCCGAATCACCTGACGACATTCCAAAGAAAAAGAAAGAGGATGTCGTCAACGAACAAATCGCTCGGTAAGTCCCAAAGATGAGGGAGAAATAGAATAGATGGAGAAAGTGTAACTTTTAAAGTTGTATTATATTGTTATAATGTTGTATTTAGTGTTAACGTTCTTGTTTGTAGTTTGGTACAGAAGATGCCAATGTATACGAGAGGAGTCTCAGTAGACCAGAGACTAAGGTGGACGGAAAGTATAAGGAACCGTTCAGCTATGGTACAACAGCAATGGAAAACAGCAATGGAATACATGTTAGGTGTCTTAATGGTTGCAGTCTTGTGCCACTTCTAACACCTTCCGTACCAATCTACCTCTTATAAACCTCGCGATGTCTTAATTGTATTATTTGTATTGTATTGTCTTGTAATTGAATTGTATAGATGGATGACTTGCCGAAACCATGATATCAGTAAATGGATGTAATTGGAGAATCATGTAGATGGATGTATATCCATGGTTCAGTTCGGTCAAGTTGTATATATTGATAGATTGAACAGATTGAATACATGGATTCATATTGATTTATTATATATACTTGAATCTCATTCAAGTCAGATTGATTATATTAAGACTCAGTCTAAGTCAGACAATTAGAAAAGAAATTGAATCCTGATTTAAGTTTTGGTGTTATCGGTAACCGCAACACATGGACGGCAGGATTTGTATCTTTTTCAAAGATGATTATCGTGTTGATACCACCGTTTGTTAAGTTGTCTACCTTAAATAGGCAAGCACCCATATCTTCGGCTCCCTGAGGCACAAGAGACCGGTCCCGCTTAAACCTATATTTACTAGGGTCCTTATTGTAATTTATAAAACTTGAGGGAGGTTTATGTAAAAATAATTTTGTATAATTTTCAAAAAACACCTCAAGTATTTAATTATCGTCTTTAGAGATTTTATAGATGTAGATTTTATATATGTGACATTTCTAGTGAGTAAAACCTAATTTCATAATATATGGTATTTAATTGTAAAGTATTGAACATGTATGGAATTGCATGGTGTTTTCATGTGAAGTGATTCTTTTGATTTAGAAAAGTTGGAATATTTATATTATATCAAAAATTAGATATTTTGATAATACATATATATATATATAAAATAATTTTAATTTATTATTTTTCTAGAAATCTCATTTTCTTAAGATATTTGTATTTTTAAATGTTTCAAGACTGTATGCTTCTTGCGGAGGTCTGCATCTCGCACTACTAAGTCCGAGGATGTGCGATAATCCGCACCATCCTGAACGGGTTTCCCGAAATGGGTTGTAGCGGCGCTTTGCAAAGATTTGTTCAAAATACATAATCTTGTAGAAAAAGGTCTTTATATAAGTCGGAGGTAGTTTTATGTAAAACCGTATTTTCCCAAATTCATATTTTTCAATATCATCGTGCTATGTTACATATGAGTGTTGTGAAGGGGTAGGTCATTACCTCATGAACTATCTAAAGGTATAGCAAGGGTAATAATGTTTTTATGTCGAAGCTAAACTATATGGTATTTTTCTGAAAAAAATGCGATAAAAATTACAATATACATTCTTTTGAAATGGAACTTGTTTAATACGTTTTGTTAAGGATTAATAGTCATGTTGTGAGAGTTTGGTATTGTTGTTTTTAAGAAAAATGGAAGTTTTAAAGAAAAACCGAATCGGAAGTCGGATTAACTCCGCTTCCGTCGGGTTTGAGAGTTTTCATAATAAAAAAGAGAAGAGGGAGGAGGGACTTACTAAATTTTAGATTAGAGAAGTGGAAGAGGGAGTGGTAGGAGGTGCTGGTGCGTCGTTTCGTCGCCGGGAGCTCCTAGGGTCGTCGTCGGAAGTTCGTCGGAGTTTCACCCTTCGCTAACTCCACTTGTACACAAAAGTTCTTGAAATTTTTCTTGAGAGTTTGGACAGAGATTGTGAGTGAGGGGGTGTGGAATGGAGTGGTATTTATAGGAAAATATTAGGATTAGGGTAGATGAAAGGGTGTACTAAAATTTGTATTAAAATTTGTATTAAAAAAAGGATTAATAGGTTTTTAAATGGCTCTATTACTGTGCAGTGGATTTAAACCATACAGGGGTTATAAGAAGACAAAAAGACACAAAAGTCAAGAAGAGAAGAATCGGATCCGAGGTGAGTCGGCCGGCGGCGGCGGCCGATTCGGCCGATCCGCCGGCCAAGTCATGCCGAGTCGGGCCCCCCCGACACCACGTGTTCATTGCCTCTTGGTCTACCTCGTGGACTCGTTTGTTTTTAGTGTGACCTTTGGTTTTACGGGTTACACACGTGTAGACTCTTGGACTTCTAAAAAGATTAAAAGAAATCAATATAAAAAATAATGTGGCTGATGGGATTTGAACTCTGGTGCTTTGGTTCAGCAGTGCAAGGTCTTACCAATGAGCTACAAGCTCCTTCTTGCTATTAAAAAGCAAAACAAATACTTATAGTACTCACAGGAAATGTAAATACCCCAAGTATACATTAACTTTACCTCAAATTTACGTACACAAGAATTGGAGTTTTTACAGGTTCCGACTCACTGGAGATAGAACCCAGTTCAGAGGACTTGGATTAGTTCAGCAAGAAATCCGAGCTTTAGACTCTTATCATATTCATGTCATTGTTTAGGCATTGCTTTCATCATTGTATTTACTTTTCAGTTGTATTGAAATGAAATGTTTAATAAATAAAGGTTGTTGTTCATTTACATTTCATGTCTTCTTGTGTATATTTGCATTATATTGCTTAGTTACGCTTAGCGTGTTTATTTTTGAGTAAATACGTAGCGGGCCTCGTCACGTCTCCTTACCTGTACACTGGGAAGTGGGGCGTGACAGGGCAGGTGCCTATAGTGTGTGAGGATGATCCACATATCAGACAAAGACCATTCGATCGACAACAATTTTTGACTTGATGTTCGGTCCTCTTACAATAGATGCAGAAGTTTGGTTCAGTCTTGGAAAATGATCCTCCTGACCTTATAGTTGGCGCTGGGAGAGTTGGCCTAGAAGAGGCTTCTCCAATAATCTGATGGACGGGATATTTCATACCGACCAACTGTGGCCTTACCTTCTTTTTAATGACCGCTTCATAGCGACGGGCTAACTTCAAAGTTGCTTTATGTGTTAGCTATTCTCCCGTTGCTAGGGCAGCCTGGATCTCCGGGTCTAATCCTTGCTGGAAGCGCCTGGCTCTGATTTCTGCAGTAGGAATTAGATGGACGACGAATCTGCTGAGCATGGTGAATTCAGTATCGTACTCGTCCACTGACTTATCCCACATAGATCCTTGTTGCAAGTGAATGAACTTCTGTTCCGTCTCGAAGTGTGCGGTTTCCGGAATGTACTTGGCGTCAAAGAGATCACGGAAAGTCTTCCACTCGATTGGCTGTTCAAGACGGCTTTCCTCGGCCTTCCACCAGACTTTGGCATTGTCGATGAGCTGGAGTTTGGCTATTTTGACCCAAGTTACTTCTAGAACTTGGGCTGCGGCCAGGTCATCTTCTATACTCTGAGTCCATTCCTCGGCCTCACGCGGTTTTTCTTTCCCTGAGAAGTTCTTCGGGTGTAACACCCGAAATTGTTTCACTCCCGGTGCTTCTGCTTCAGAGCGGGTGAAACTTTGTTGAAGGAGAGCATTCTGCTCCTGCAAAATCGTGCTTTGATCCTGCTGACCTTCAAGTAGGATTTTGATAGCCTCCAGAATCATCGTCTGTTCTGTGAGTGATATGGTTACGGTAGGTGGTAGAACGGTAAGGATAGGTGGTGGTGTACTTCTATCGTTGGTGCTAGGGTTGCTGGGAGAATCCATCACCTTAGATAGAAAAGAAAGATTAGGATAGATTTAACGGAAATTGAATGTACAAGGATCTATGGCAACACTACTGGTGGCATGGAATGAAGCGCGAAGTGGCTAGAAGCGTAGCCAAGTATTTGGTGTGTCAGCAAGTGAAGGCTGAACATCACAAAACTGCCGATCTACTTCAGCCGTTACCAATCCCAGAATGGAAATGGCAGCACATTACCATGGACTTCGTCACTGCCCTTCCTCACAGCATGAAGGGTAACGACGCAGTATGGGTTATTGTGGATCGACTCACCAAATCGGCTTACTTTATTCCATTTCGAGTTGGCAACCGAGACGTTAGCAAAGAAGTACATGGAGGTAAACATAAATCTAAAGTAAGATTTAAACCTTTAAAGTGTACTATATTTGATATCCATGAACGCATGCAGAAGATCATGAGATTACATGGAGTTCCTGTTTACATCGTCTCCGATCGTGATACAAGATTCTGATCACAGTTTTAGCAGAGTCTGCAAGCTAGCCTGGGAACGAGTCTGAATTTCAGCACGGCTTATCATGCACAAACGGACGGGTAGTCCGAACGAACAATTCAGATTTTGGAAGACATGCTAAGAACTTGTATGTTAGACTTCGGAGGTTCGTGGGAAAATCACCTACACCTTGTGGAGTTTTCATACAACAACAGCTATCAGGCAAGAATTGGAATGTCACAATTCACAGCACTCTACAGACGGAAGTGCCGTTAACCGCTAAGTTGGGACGACATCGGAGATCGTGAACTTCTTGGACCAGAGATGATCGTAGCAACTGTGGATGTAGTTCACACGATCAGGGAAAGAATACGCATAGCCCAAGACCGATAGAAGCATTGGACAGATACTAAGCGCCGACATCTAGAGTTCCAACCGGGAGACCATGTTTTTCTACAGATATCTCCAAACAGAGAAGTGATCCGTTTTGGAAAGAGGGGTAAACTAAGTCCAAGATATATAGGACCGTTTGACATACTCAAACGAGTTGGAGAAGTGGCATACCGTTTAGCACTACCATCCTCATTGGAAGGAGTGCACAACGTGTTCCATATATCCCAGCTACGATGATATGTGAGCGACCCCAGCCACATACTTGATCACTCAGAGCTCACAGTACACACGGATCTAACCTGCGAGCAACAACCCATTAAGATCATGGACCGAAAGGTGAAAACACTATGGAACAAGGAAGTAAACTTGGTCCAAGTGATGTGGAGAAAGGACCCGTCAGGAGAATCAACATGGGAACGATAAGAAGACATGCGTGCAAGATACCCTTACCTATTTGAAAATCAGTCCATATGTAATTGTAAATTTCGAGGACGAAATTTTTATAAGGAGGGTAGAATGTAACGACTCTAAAATCTTGTACGAAATTTTTACTATTAATATACAAGAAATGAGTTTTACAGCCTGAGTTTGAGTTATAAGTTAATTTTGTTAAATAATAGCAAGAAACAACTTCTAGCTCACTGGTAAAACCCCTGCACTGCTGCGACGTAGCCTGTGTGTTCGATTCCCATCAGACACATTATTTTTTTCTATTTTTTTTTAAATTTTTTGAAGCCCAAAAGTTTGCATGTGCAATACACGGGGAAATGAAAAGTTCAGAAAATCAAACATGTGGAAAATGGAGTAAACAGGGATTTAATCAGCTGGCACGAGTCTCGATGCCAGATGTCACAAATCGACCGGCCAAATAGCCTATAAGGCCGGCGCCGACGGTCAGATCAAGGCCAATGAAGCCCGGGCTTTGCACACACACCTCTTCACCTACCTTTAACTCTTCTGCACTTTTAGATTTCCCTGCAATCAAACAGAGACCCTCCATTTCATAATTAAACACGTTTTAATGCATTTTAATCCACCATTTTAATTCCCAAACCCTAATTCTCTACTAGAAATACTACCCCACACTTTAGCTTAGCAACATTCTGAAATTTCTAACCAAAACTCTCTAAAAGTTTCTAGTGCAAAGTGGAGTTAGAAAGCAAGTGGGTTCCGACGAATATCGAAGCAAATTCCGGCGCTCCCGCGACGCTACGAAGTTCACCCCTTCTTCTTCAACCTTTCTTTAAGCTTTCTAAACTGTAAGTCCCTTCCAAATCTCCTTTTTTCTATTGAAATTCCTCTTCAAATTTATATCGGTAAAAGTGGAGTTAATACCAATATGTTCTTTTCTAAAACACAAAACTTCCTTTTCCTTTACAATTTAGTCAATCTAATTTTAATACATCACTTGTAACCTTAAACCTTAATATTTAGAATCAAATTTTATCAAAATTCTCATGTGAAACAAACAATAGTAGCACTTTTTCATTAAAATATCTTGAACTTTATAAACACATATTTTAGTAGTTGCTTAACAACATCTTAGGAAAAATTCACGGGGTAACGACCTACCCCACACACATATTTAGTTTCATAGCATGATACTCATTATATGCATTTTTCATTTCGAAGAATAATATTACGATAAAATACCACATAACTTTAAAAACTGGATTTCTTTTAAAACAATATTTCATATCCTTTGCGATTACGCATCTACAACCCACTTTAGGGGACCCGCTAACGAATGGTGCGGATTATCGCACATTCTTGGGCTAATAGAGCGAGATGCAGACCTCATCACGGAGTATTCAATCTCGAAAGAATTTAAATACGGTTTTTAAGAAATACGAATTTTCTAAATAAAATAAAATTATTTCTAAAATTAAAATTATATAAATTATAAATCTCTATTTTCAAAATATAATAAATCTATATTTTTCAAAAAATGAAAAGATTATCAAATATCAATAAAATACAATCAAGATACCGAAAAGGCAAGTTTTACAGTAAAATACCATGAACTTTCCAAGCTAAGTAATTATCACTAAAATTACCCCAAATACTTAAAATCCATGCTCATGAAAACCTCAAGTAATACTAATCACTCTCGAAATTTACTTTTAAACTATATTAAAATATTTTCATAAAACCCTCTCGAGATATATAAAACAATATTTAAGGACTTTAGTAAATATAGGTTTAAGCGGGATCAATTCTCTTGAGCCTCAGGGAGCCGAAGAAAGTGAGTGCTTGTCTATTTAAGATAGAAAACTTAACGGAGTTATCAATGGTAATTGTCTTGGAAAAAGACACAATCATGCCGTCTATGTGCAGCAGTTACCGATAACTCCCGAACCTAATTCAAGAGCTAAATCTGTTTACAATTGTCTGACTCGGTCCGAGTCCAATTTAAATCTGAATGCAATATCAAATATGAATACTTGATCAAGAACACGAATACTTGAAATCAAACATCAATATCAAATATGTGTACTTGACTTGACTTGACCGAACGATGGTTATAACTTGACTTGACTACTTGAATACTTGATTACATCCCGAACATGAATATTTGAATAATTTGTATCCATGGTTTCGGAAAGACTTGTAAATATAATGTATACAATACATTACGCGGGGATAAATGGGTAGATTGGTACGGAACGTATATCGTGGCACAAAAAGGTCACTTAAAAGACACCTACATGAATTCTCGTGCTGTTGTCCTGTGGGTTATGACGGGGCCTTGTACTATATGTTATCATAGTCCACGGTGTAAGATGGACTTCTCTCCTATACATGAATACTTTCTGTATCAAGCTACAAACAACCACGTGATAATAACCATCATATACCGTACAACTTACCTGTTCATTCACATTACTTGTTATATTCTATTTCTTCTTTTGGGACTTACCGAGTGCTAGTTCGCTGACGAATTTTTTTTTCTATTTCTTTCTTTGGAATGTTCGTCAGGAGGACGGGTTCTCAGAAGATCGAGCCTAGCCAGGAGGATTTGGATCGGCTTGCGGCACCGCCTGACTTCTAGTTCATTATACTTACTTTCATTTTGTATACCACTATTTAGGCACTGCTTTACTCATTGTATCTTTTGTTTTCAAACATTTGTATATAAAATTGAATGTAAATAAAGTTGTTGTTTTATTTTAATACTCTTGTCATTCTTGTACATATTATATATTGCTTGATTACACTTAACGTATTTATTTCTTAGTAAATACGTTGCGGCCTGTCACGTCATCGTTTTCGTCTACTGGGAAGCGATGCGTGACAATATTAGTGAAACACACACACACACACACATTAGGTCGTGGGCCTTGCGGCACGGCTGCAAGGTTATGTCCCGGGCAACAGTGGACCGTAGTCCCGGGCATGCACGAGACCCTTATTAAACACGAGCATTCTTTTCCATCGATTGATTTCAATTGAATTAGTGATTGATAAGTAGTGGCATACACATTGCCTGGTTTTTTGACATAATGCTTATACCTCACTGTCCATGTTCACTTGGTATTCCACATGCTCATGATTGTTTCGTTCTGCCGTCCATTTCATGTTTAATAATATAGTACATACACTTTATAGATATAAATATATTGCTATATGTATCTTCCTGACGACCTGAGCGTGCATAATCAGAAGACGAAGTAGACCCAGTCTAGAAGCAGGGCCCGCCATTCGAGATCGTGGAGATTGAGACCGCGACATCAGCGCTATCGCATTTTGCTTGCTATAAGAATATTGTTATTTTTTTTGTTAGTTATTTCCTTCATGCAAATAAATGTATCCGGAACTCTGTTGTTTTAATGTAATAAAGTTGTGAGCTGTGATTTCTTTTACTTTAGTGTTGTGATTACTAATTACCATATAATGCTAGAAACCGAAGTGTGACTACGACGGGATTATTCCTTGACCGTAGGAGTATAGCTGGCCTAATCATCCCTCGTATTCCGTATTTTGAGAAGTATGACGTGACAACAAAAATAGAGTTTTAATTATTGATAATTTAATGGTTTTAGAGGTGAAATTTGGACAACTTAACGGTTTTAGGGGTGAAATTTGGAAATACTAAATTTTAGAGGTGAAGTTTGAACAATTTCATAATTTTGGGTGTGAAATTTATAAATACTAGATTTTGGGGGTGAAATTTGGACAAGTTAATATTTTTGGGGGTGAAATTTGGAAATACTATATTTTGGGGGTGAAATTTGAAAATATTGAAATCTTGAGGATGAGATATACAAAAACCCAAAAGAATTTAGATGCAAATACAATTTTCCCTTCTTCATTTCTTAGAGCAGCATCCTATAAACATAATTTGTTTATTAATTTCCGCAACAGTTTTCCTTAGTTGTTTCATCATGCGAACACAAAAGATATATCGAAACTAAAATTGGGGCCGAGTGTATACAAAATTATCAAGCGTAACAAATGTTATATTTTCTACTTCATAGTGAACCATGCATTAATATTGCCCAGATCCGATAAATTTTTAGAGAGTAAACTTGAGATAGAGGGTGAAAGCTCCACTTCTTAACTTTTTGGAAGCCCAAAAGTTTGTATGTGCAATACATGAGAAAATGAAAAGTTCAGAAAATCAAACATGTGGAAAATGGAGTAAACAAGGATTTAATCAATTGGCACGAGTCTCGATGCTAGATGTCACAAATCGACCGGCCAAATAGCCTATAAGGCCGGCGTCGACGGTCAGATCAAGGCCAATGAAGCCCGGGCTTTGCACACACACCTCTTCACCTACCCTTAACTCTTCTGCACTTTTTGATTTCCCTGCAATCAAACAGAGACCCTTCATTTCACAATTAAACACATTTTAATGCATTTTAATCCACCATTTTAATTCCCAAACCCTAATTCTCTACTAGAAATACTACCCCACACTTTGGCTTAGCAACATTCTGAAATTTCTATCCAAAACTCTCTAAAAGTTTCTAGTGCAAAGTGGAGTTAGCAAGCAAGTGGGTTCCGGCGAAGATCGAAGCAAATTCCGGCGCTCCCGGGACGCTACGAAGTTCACCCCTTCTTCTTCAACCTTTCTTTAAGCTTTCTAAACTGTAAGTCTCTTCCAAATCTCCTTCTTTCTATTGAAATTTCTCTTCAAATTTATATCGGTAAAAGTGGAGTTAATACCGATATGTTCTTTTCTAAAACACATAACTTCCTTTTCCTTTACAATTTAGTCAATCTAATTTTAATACATCACTTGTAACCTTAAACCTTAATATTTAGAATCAAATTTCATCAAAATTCTCTTGTGAAACAGACAATAGTAGCACTTTTTCATTAAAATATCTTGAACTTTATAAACACCTATTTTAGTAGTTGCTTAACAACATCTTAGGAAAAATTCACGGGGTAACGACCCACCCCACACACATATTTGGTTTCATAGCACGATACTCATTGTATGTATTTTTTCGTTTCGAAGAATAATACTACGATAAAATACCACATAACTTTAAAAACCGGATTTCTTTTAAAACGGTATTTCATAACCTTTGCGATTACACATCTACAACCCACTTTAGGGGACCCGCTAACGAATGGTGCGGATTATCGCACATTCTTGGGCTAATAGAGCGAGATGCAGACCTCCTCACGGAGTATTCGATCTCGAAAGGATTTAAATACGGTTTTTAAGAAATACGAATTTTCTAAATAAAAAAAATTATTTTTAAAATTAAAATTATAGAAAATTATAAATCTCTATTTTCAAAATATAATAAATCTATATTTTTCAAAAAATGAAAAGATTATCAAATGTCAATAAAATACAATCAAGATACCGAAAAGGCAAGTTTTACAGTAAAATACCATGAACTTTCCAATCTAAGTAATTATCAATAAAATTACCCCAAATACTTAAAATCCATGCTCATGAAAATCTCAAGTAATACTAATCACTCTCGAGATCTACTTTTAAACTATATTAAAATATTTTCATAAAACCCCCTCGAGATATATAAAACAATATTTAAGGACTTTAATAAATATAGATTTAAGCGGGATCAATTCTCTTGAGCCCCAGGGAGCCGGAGAAAGTGAGTACTTGCCTATTTAAGATAGAAAACTTAACGGAGTTATCAATGGTAATTGTCTTGGAAAAAGACACAAATCATGCCGTCTATGTGCAGCAGTTACCGATAACTCCCGAACCTAATTCAAGAGCTAAATCTGTTTACAATTGTCTGACTCAGTCCGAGTCCAATTTAAATCTGAATGCAATATCAAATATGAATACTTGATCAAGAACACGAATACTTGAAATCAAACATCAATATCAAACATGTGTGCTTGACTTGACTTGACCGAACCATGGTTATAACTTGACTTGACTACTTGATTACAGCCCGAACATGAATATTTGAACAATTTGTATCCATAGTTTTGCAAAGACTTGTAAATATAATGCATACAATACATTACGCGGGGATAAATGGGTAGATTGGTACGGAACGTATATCGTGGTACAAGAGGTCACTTAAAAGACACCTACATGAATTCTCGTTCTGTTGTCCTGTGGGTTATGACGGGACCTTGTACTACATGTTATCATAGTCCATGGTGTAAAATGGACTTCTCTCGTATACATGAATACTTTCTGTATCAATCTACAAACAACCACGTGATAATAACCATCATATACCGTACAACTTACTTGTTCATTCACATTACTTGTTATATTCTATTTCTTCTTTTGGGACTTACCGAGCGCTAGTTCACTGACGACATTTTTTTTCTCTATTTCTTTCTTTGGAATGTTCGTTAGGAGGAGGGGACTCTCAGGAGATCGAGCCTAGCAAGGAGGATTTGGGTCGGCTTGCGGCACTGCCTGACTTCTAGTTCCTTATACTTACTTTCATTTTGTATACTACTATTTAGGCACTGCTTTACTCATTGTATCTTTTCTTTTCAAATATTTATATGTAAAGTTGAATGTAAATAAAGTTGTTGTTTTATTTTAATACTCTTGTCATTCTTGTACATATTATATATTGCTTGATTATACTTAACGTATTTATTTCTTAATAAATACGTTGCGGCTTGTCACGTCATCGTTTCCGTCTACTGGGAAGCGAGGCGTGACAATATTAGTGAAATACACACACACACATTAGGTCGTGGGCTTTGCGGCACGGCTGCAAGGTTATGTCCCGGACAACAGTGGACCGTAGTCTCGGGCATGCATGAGACCCTTATTAAACACGAGCATTCTTTTCCATCGATTGATTTCAATTGAATTAGTGACTGATAAGTAGTGGTATACACATTGCCTGGTTTGCTGACATAATGCTTATACCTCACTGTCCATGTTCACTTGGTATTCCACATGCTCATGATTGTTGCGTTCTGCCGTCCATTTCATGTTTAATAATATAGTACATACACTTTATAGATATAAATATATTGCTATATATATCGTCCTGACGACCTGAGTGTGCATAATCAGAAGACGAAGTAGACCCAGTCTAGAAGCAGGACCTGCCATTCGAGATCGCGGAGATTTAGACCGCGACATCAGCGCTATCGCATTTTGCTTGCTATAAGGATATTGTTATTTCTTTGGTTAGTTATTTCCTTCATGCAAATAAATATATCCGGAACTCTGTTGTTTTAATGTAATAAAGTTGTGAGCTGTAATTTCTTTTACTTTAGTGTTGTGATTACTGATTACCATATAATGCTAGAAACCGAAGTGTGGCTACGACGGGATTATTCCTTGACCGTAGGACGGGATTATTCCTTGACCGTAGGAGTATAGCTGGCCTAATCATCCCTCGTATTCCGTATTTTGAGAAGCAGAACGTGACAACAAAAATGGAGTTTTAATTATTGATAATTTAATGGTTTTAGAGGTGAAATTTGAATAACTTAATGGTTTTGGGGGTGAAATTTGGAAATACTAAATTTTAGAGGTGAAGTTTGAACAATTTCATAATTTTGGGTGTGAAATTTATAAATACTAGATTTTGAGGGTGAAATTTGAACAAGTTAATATTTTTGGGGGTGAAATTTGGAAATACTATATTTTGGGGGTGAAATTTGAAAATATTAAAATCTTGAGGATGGGATATACAAAAACCCAAAAGAATTTAGATGCAAATACAATTTTCCCTTCTTCATTTCTTAGAGCAGCATCCTATAAACATAATTTGTTTATTAATTTCCGCAACAGTTGTCCTTAGTTGTTTCATCATGCCAACACAAAAGATATATCGAAACTCAAATTGGGGCCAAGTGTATACAAAACTATCAAGTGTAACAAATGTCATATTTTCTACTTTATAGTGAACCATGCATTAATATTGCCCAGATCCGATAAATTTTTAGAGAGTAAACTTGAGATAGAGGATGAAAGCTCCACTTCTTATTGCAATAAAAGAAATAATAATGGCAATAAATATAGGAAATTCAACTTCACAAATCATTCTGTGATTGGTGGAACCTTTCAACTCTTTGTATTTAATCCCATCAACGACTCTATTTAAAACGAGGGGAAAAAATTAAATCAACTTGTTACGTAAAGAAAATAAAAAATAAGGTTAGCTGACCTTGCTCTTAAAAAATGTATTCTTTGGCCATTTACCATATTAAATAAACAAACAAGTAAATTTATACAGCGAAGCAAATCGTACATAAACGTAACAAAAATTGCCGCGTCCGTCAATCATAAGAAATGATAGAGTTCCTCCTAAAATGCTTGGGGTAAAGGCAATAATTTATTGCCATCATAAATGGTATTCACACACCGGTTCCTCATAGAATTTATCCTAGGATGGCGACATATGAACATAATATGGATTAGTTATCTTGTCATCGCTTGTTGTATTAATTATAAGTTGTCATGTCAGCCTGTCACGGTGTTTTCCAACTATAGCATCCGTTTACTTTATCTTGTAAGTAAGACCGAATTTAGCTTGGTGCGCTGTGTGAGGCCTAATTTAAATTCGCGACTATAGCCTATATCAAAAGAATGCAGAGCATCGTAGTTAACCTATTAGGCTAACGCTATAGTTTGGGTCCTATAGCAACATCAGACCGGGCTATCAAAAAGCTCTCGGTCCGCTCGGGAGTTGTCTAAAAACACTTGATATTTGGAAAGGGCTTGCCGTTCAAAATCTTTGTGAAAAACCCCCGGGCCGCATTTCATTTAGACTTTATCGATACCGCAAGCAATTTTATAAAGGGGGTCTTAATTGGGTCCAGGGTTTTTTTAACAAGAGCGAAAGGCACATGGGTTTTTACACAAGTTTGAACAGGGCCATGGGCTTTTTGACAATTTACCCCTTCACTTTTATATTTGCACCTTTCGGCCATGCTTGGCAACATGGACACGATCGTTTGTAACCGAGGCACAACCGAAATAGAGTCCTCAAATCACGGTTTCAAAAAAATTCTGGTGCTTGAAACCTCATTTTTTTTAGATTGTAGTGTTTGGTAAAGTTTCATGTCACTCTGTTTTTAAAGCCTTATTTTAAATGCATCCTTGTTTTGAAGACTATGCTGTTAAAATATCCTGAACTTTACAAAATCTTATTTGTAAAAACTGTATTTCAGAAAATATTGTTGTCAAACCATGCCTGAGTTTTCAATCTTATGACTACTCAGCTCTGATAATGTAAACTTCAAAGGTGTACAAATCAATGTCGTCAATTGATGGCGTCCTCTTTTCATCATAAGAAATTTTAAAAATGAAAAAAATGTTTCGATTTATTTCTTATTTCAAACTAGACACAACCATCATCATTCTATTTAAATATTTCAATTAAATCCTTATTTTTAGAGCCATACGTTAGCTTTGCTTTAAAATCACAACCATTTCAATCAATAAGATCAATTTGAAAGATAAAAACATATTTGCACACAGATGCATGACACTTACAAAAAGTTAGTCCCTATCTAACTAACTATTATAAAGCTTCGTGGGAAAAGAATCTTTTGCATATAATGAAATCTTTTGCCAAAATCATTATTTTTGGCAAGTTTTTTTCCCAAAATGACTTTATGGATTTGAATGTAACAATATTCTGTAAGGATACTTTTAGAAAACCAAATTCTTGATGAGACATATTTCCCAATTTGTTCCCATAAAGGATTTGCAAAATCCTTAGGAAAGCCATAAAAGATTTTGGTTTAAAAAGGGTATGTCAAGAAAAAATCTTAATAATTCCCATGTTATTCATGTTGTTATTCATGTAAAGGATTTGCAAAAACCTTGGGAAAATTTTGCTCATTGTCTAACATGACATTTCTTTCCTTGATATAATTTATGGGTCTCATCTCTATAGTATGGGTGCTATGGAGTTTTCGCTTTATTATCCTTAGGTTTTATAATTAATGATATTAGATAGGAATTTATTAAAAAAAATTAAAAAGAGAAATAATAATATCTGTATCGAAATAGCCAAAAAAAATCTTATATCATTTTTTCAAATACGGTGAAACAATAATGTTTCAAATAACAATAGTTATTTTACATTTATTTATAGAAATTATAATTGTTTTAAAGCTTATGCTAAAATTTCACGATTGAAATAACTATCGCTATTAAAAAATTTACTAGGTAATGAATTTATTGAAAAATAATTGTTTTAGCTGAAACATTGACATGATTTATTATTTACATTAGTTTATAGCCATATTACACAACATAAAACATTCGTATTTGTAAATTGTAAATTGAAAACACCAAACAGGGTATTGATTTAGATATGATGAATATTTTTGGTATCTACTCAAAAATCATAAAGTATATTGTATTTATATTAAAAAATTACCAAAAGATTTTGGTATTTAAATGAAATTTAGCCTTTACGTGTTCTTGAAATATTAAAATAAGATTTAAGTTGTTGTATGATATTTTTTATAGAAAAGAAATCAAATACCGTCTTGATAATCAAATAAAGAGTTAGACTATTTAGAAAATTATTAAAATTATATTTAATAATTAGATTGTTTATCATGCATGATATAAAGTATATAATTATCTTTTTTAATAAATTACATTCAATAGTTACGCTTTCATTACAACTAATTATGTATCACGTCTTATAATTCATACAAAATTAAAAATAAATACTATTTCTATATATTTTTGTAAGAATTTTAATATTTATGAAGAAATATCATAATTTATAAAGAATCTGATTGATGATGACCATTTTGAGCTAGAAGAAAACAACTATGTACTTTCTTTTATGTTGCTTACATTTCAAATCGTAACAACTTTTGTGTATCGTATAAATTCATCTATGAATATATCGAATTGTCTTTGATCCCACACGTTATGCGTGAGGTCAAAGTCTAATAATACTATAAACTTATGAGTGAAGCTTCGATATGAACATAAGAAAATGCATTGTGACGGTGTATTATCATAAAAGTCTTTGCGAATCATACATCACGAAGACCTATTTACAGAACAAATCAAACACTTATTCTCATGTACAAAGCCCAAAAAAAATACAGCAAAGATCATATGGATGTCAGGCTCTAAGGTACATACAACGGTAGGATATTCGTGCTAGCACGCTAAATCCATAACGACGAACTTATCTAATTTAGGTCGTTTCGGATTTTGAGCATGCATACGATCGATTTAACGGTCTATGTTAGGATTTTTAGATCCCAAACAATTAAAGAACCAACACGGGATTTTTGAGAAGAAAGAATAAAATAAAGACACGACCAAACACAAGGAAAAATCTTCCAATTTCTTTTCTTTATTCAACTTCAATATGATTATAAAATCTCTCTTCCAACAAAAGTTTCTCTTAAACCCCTTCTTCTTCTGTCTATATAAAATACACCGATCAATGTATATTTATAGGTCTAGACAATGATATTTAAAAATAACAATGATTTAATTAGGATTTACCTCTAAATAACTAACAAAACCTTATCTCTAAACAAATCTTCAAATATCTTCATAATTCATCTCATTCAACTAACAATTTAAATTTAGATATAATCTAAATCTAAATCCGCAACTTTCTTGTTCCCGCCAAAAAAATTTTGCGCAAAAGAGCCCAAGATATCAAATGGCAACGATACGTTTAAGAAAATGTGAACCAGTATTTTCCGGGTTGTATTTTGACAAAATCCCGAATGTGAAACAGCTAAATTCTGATGGTATCGAAGGCGTTTCGAAAAAGCCTTCGATTTGATATATTATGAGCTTCATAATTCATCCGGGATCAAAAGTTATGAGCAAATATGCTATGCACGTGTAATCTAAGGAAGAAAATGTGAACCCGTATTTTCCGGGCTGCATTTTGACAAACTCCCGAATGAGAAACAACTAAATTCTGATGGTATCAAAAGTGTCTCGAAAAATTCTTCGATTTGAAATATTATGGGCCTCATAATTCATCCGGGAGCAAAAATTATAAGGCATCACGTGCGGGCATCACGTGCCCACACGTGACTGGGCATCACGTGCCCACACGTGACCATTTACAGGAAAAGTCTGTAGGCACTGAATAAAATAAATAATTAGAAATAATTAATCAGTGGGTCACGTGCTAACACTTGATGGGCTTTTAAACCCATTGAAAAGAATTAAAGATATAATAAAATAACAAGGAAAAACCCCAATGCCGATCCGTGACCAAAGGTCACGTGCTGACACGTGATAATTTCCGAGTTCTTTAAAACAACAGAATTAAATTCTGATCAAATGCTTAATCAGGAGGTCACGTGCCAACACGTGATGAGTTCCTAAAGATTTATGAATTAATAGAATTAAATTCTAATTAAAAGGGAATCAAAAAGCCTAACTGGAAAAATATTTCTCTAAATTTTTCCAAACAAAAAAGATGGTGCTCTGTAAAATGGAGGACCGTTGGATTAAAAATCTAATGGCGATTAAAAATCACCAATTTATGAAAAGATTTTATACAAGGAAAGATTTCCCTGAAATTTGCCAGGAATAACAGATAAAAGATCTTTTGGATTAAAAATCCAATGATAAATAAAATTCACTGAGTGATCTAAAAGATCATGTTGGTTACAAAAAAACAACCAAAATCTTTCAATGAAAGATTGACTAAACAAATTGATTTTTTTCTTTCTCCTATAAATAGGACCCAAGAAGAGAAGAGAGGGGATCTACTTTTTTGAGAAATATACAACAACAGAGAGAAAAAAGAGAGGAGAATTTAATTTTCAAGAGAGAAAAAGAAGATCTCTTCAGAAAAAAACCCTAGGTGAGAAAGGGAAAGAGATCTAAGCTCCATAAAACAAAAAGAGAATTTAATTCTCAATTTAAGAGTTTAACTCTTCTGAATAAGAACTTAGTTTTTCCTTTGGTTGAAGATCTATAGAAGCAGATCTCTCCACAAGTTGAGAATTTAATTCTCATCGTGGAGATTCTGCCATGCAGATCCAAAACTCAGAGGGAGAATTGAGTTTAAGGAATTTAATTCCCCTAAATTCATAGGAATTTAATTCCTCCGAATGAAACTAGGGTTTAAACATTTATGAGAATTTAATTCTCCCAAATTCATAGGAATTTAATTCCTCCAAACGAAACTAGGGTTTAACCCTATATAAGAATTCAATTCTTCCAAATACACAGGAATTTAATTCCTCTAAACAGAATTAGGGTTTAACCCTATAAAAGAATTTAATTCTTAAAAAACAAGAGACTTAAACCTCTCCATGCACATAAAGATCAAAGTATCCAATGTGATCACGTGGTAACACGTGACCCTCATCCTCAATGAGTAAAAAAAGAATGAACAAGACTAGGTCACGTGTCCCCACGTGACCATTAAACAGACCCCTCAAAATGAGAAAGAAAAAGCATGAAGGCAATGCCTCACGTGCTCACACGTGACTCTCGAAACAAAAGGAAACAAATCCAAGAGCAGAATCAATTTTGGGCGCCCTCACGTGTCCTCACGTGACCCCTAATAAACACTTTAATAATCAATGCATGGGTACCCATCACGTGCCCACACGTGATGGTCTGAAGACCAAAAGTGTTTAACACTTATCTGAATATTCTGAGAACAAAATAAAGGAAGTCTGGCCCCATCTTCAGATGCCTTACGTGGCCCCACGTGACCAATTCAATTTTAGTGTTTAATACTACTTTAAGCGCCTCGTCCTTAGTGTTTGACACTATTTTCAGCATATCACGTGGGAGTAGGTGATCGCCAAGTACTCTCTAGTGTTCAACACTATTTAGCCAAGCTTATCCCAAATTGGTTAAGTTTTCCAGAGGCAAATCTCCCCTTCAACTGGACCTCAAAATTGGTCAGTTCATATTATATGCAAAGTAAAGTCCAGAGCTATAACGAATGGTTAGTGCTCAGCCAAAGACAAAATGTTGTCAGAGCCCCCAAACCCCTGTTTAGCATTGCTAAATAATAGAGGGCTTAACCCAGACAAATGTTTAATGGTCCAACAAGGGGCCAACATTTCAAACTTAATTGGACTTAGCCCAAATTGGCCATAAATCCTCAATTCAGATTTAACTGAGCTAATGGGCTCATAATCTAATTAATTGATTTTAGTTCCAAAATTGGACTATAGATCTCCCAATCAACTTTGGTTCAAGGGTATATCTCTTCACTCCTTTGATATTTGTCGTTGTAATCCTTCAACGTCTTCAGAGAGGTAACGGGTCCCGACAACCACACATTTCACAGACTATGACGTCTTTAAACTGGACTGTGAGGTCCTTAAACTCATGGACTATGATGTCCTTAATCTCGGACTGTGGGGTCCTTAAACTCATGGACTATGATGTCCTTAACCTTGGACCGTAATATCCTTAAACTAACAATGGACAGCAAAGTCCCTAAACTAAACAACAGGGCCCAAATGCACTCTTGTTGGATCTAAACGATCCCGTTAAGTTGATCTTAGCCTAAAAATTAGACTAACGTATCCTTAACAAACGTTTAAGTTGATCTTAGTCTCAAATGAGACTAACGTATCCTTAAACCCAACCCCTAAACCCAAATCTAAGAAAATACGGATTTGGACTAATCCACGCCCTACGGGCGACGACATAAATTAGTCTCCGTATACAATCCACGGATAACCAAAAACAAAACAAACACCCACGACACGAAGTGACCATCTGGAGAAGGAGAAAGTTGTTACCGCGATACGGTAGCGTAATTAACTGCAGGGGCTTACGCCTGCATGGAAGAGCATCCCCACAATCAAAAACCCTTCAAATGAGGGGGAATCTGACGAAATTTGCTACATTGGCCGCATCCGTTTAAACCTTAGATATACGATGCCATAAATCAACTTGGCATCTTCGGAGAGGTGGACGGATAACACCTATTAGCATCTGCCCCGAAATTCAGGCAAGACGGACCCTCGCGGTCGCGTCTCCGTGTTTTGGCGGGGAACAGATTCTGGTACGCCCGGTGGGACATTTTCCTCTTTCCACTCCACACTTCGTGTGTAGTGTTCGCGAACGAATCGCGGTTTGCTATGGTTGCCTGTGGATTCGAGGTACTAAGATTTGGTGTCTTGCTCCGTGCAGAAAACAGAAGATCAATGGCTTCAAATTGCACTAACTGAAACTGCAACTCTCGTTCCGTCCCGTCTGGTGGAGTGACTTACGGGCCCCAAGCGGCCTCCATCTTCGCTATGCCGGTTGAACAGGTGACTCAGGCCACCACTGGATTGTTCTTCGTAACCATGATCCCGCCAACAAGCTTCAACGCTACTGTACCATCACAAGAAGCTCCGAAGAAGTCGGTCTTTGATCGGCTTGCAACTACTATGGCCCCTCTCAACGGGCCGTCCAAGTCTATTGCCTCAGTTTTCAACAGACGGGGCCGAAGCTCAGATGAGCCCATGAAGAAGCCCACAATTCTTGAAGAGATTATCCCGAAGAGGATAGCCATTCCTACTCCTGAAGTCACCAAGGTGGCTTCTCCTGCTAAGGGGTCGGTTTTTACAAGACTGGTCGTTCCAGCTCCTACTCCACATGAATTCATGAAGGTTGTTTCCCCTGTTCGAAAGTCGGCCTTCGCAAGACTGACTACCCCCTCTCAGCCGATGTCTGTCTTTGACAGGCTAGCGCCAATAACAGCCTCTCCTCAAAACAGGGGGCATGGAAAAGCTGATCCAACAGCGGAGGTGATCCCAGCCGCACGACACGCTCGACGTCGCCACTGGCGCCGGGTGAGAAAAGCTGGGGGCAATTCCCCTTCCGGACTGACTCCGCCGGCTCCAACGGTGGAAGTTGATGCTGCTGTTCCAACTGGGAACAGCTTTGAACCGCTAAGGAGGGTGCGCAAAAACTCTCTGTTTCCTGATTTAAAATCAGAAAAGCTTATGGGAAAAGCTTCAGAAAGGGGGCCACGTGCTTACACGTGACCAGCAGTCACGTGTTGACACGTGACATATAAAAGCAGCGGAAAGGGCACATTGGTTCCCTGAGCAAGTCAAGGAAAAAGGCTTCAAGAGAGGACTCGTTCTCCAGTTGAGTCAAGGAAAGGGGCTCCCGCCAGGGGTCACGTGTTCACACGTGACCAATGGTCACGTGTTAACACGTGATGACTAAAACAGCAACCAGAAGACAGAGAATAAAAAGAAAGCAGAGGAGGGCTCATTCCAAAGAGGGTCACGTGTCCACACGTGACCATGGGTCACGTGGTCACACGTGACCGGCTTTCAAAGCCCATTTTGTCGACAGAATTAAATTCTGAAGGAGATTCAAATCTTTCCAAAGGAAAGCGATTATCTGGAACCAATCGAATTAAAGATTCAGAGGTGATTAGACATCATCTATCTATAGGAAAATCTCGGGTTTGGAAAGATTTCCCCTTTAAATCTAACCAAAATAACAAAGGAGAATCTCTGGATTTAAAATCCAATGGTGAATAAAATTCACCTAATAATCCAAAGGTCCAGAACGAATGATGGATGCAAATCAAATCTCTCAATGAAAGATTTACCAAAACTGATTGGTTCGGCTGCTTCTCCTATAAATAGGAGCCAAGAGATACAAAAAGAGACATAGAGATACATGCGCAGAGAAAAAAAAAAGAAAAAAGGGAGGAGAGCTTTGATATTTTGAAAAGACTCGGAGCTTCTGCAAAAAACCCTAGGTAAGAAAGGGAAGGCTTTTTGAAAACAAAGAGAATTTAATTCTCAACATGTAAAACAGAAGAATATATTTCTTCTCTCTCTGGCAGAGGATCTGCAAAGTGCACATCTCCCCTTTAGGTTGAGAATTTAATTCTCAATGGGTTGAGATCCTGCCATGCAGGTCCAAAACATAGAGAGGGAATGCAAGCATGAGAATTTAATTCTCAGAATTACAGGAATTTAATTCCTTTAAGATAAAAGTAGGGCTTGACCCTGTATCACGGGAATTTAATTCCTTCAAAACAAAAGAAACATGGTTGAATCCTAATTGAGAACATAGTTCTGTTGAAACAGCGGGAATTTAATTCCTTTAATCATAATTCCCGAAAAGGGGAGTTTAATTCCTTAAAAGCTTTTGTTCAGTTCTTCGCATAAACGAGGAATTTAATTCCCATAGAAAATCTAGAGTTAAACTCTATTCCAGAATACAAGTCTTCAAAAGGAAATAGGAATTTAATTCCTCTAAGATTTAAAGTTCGAGGAATTTAATTCCTAAAAAAAAAAAGAGAGTAACAGATCCTCTAAAAACTACATAGAGGTAGGGTCACGTGCTACCACGTGACCCCCCAAAACCCCTACAGAAAGCCCCTTTGAGGCAGCACCCCACGTGACCCACGTGACCTTGGCAGAAACTCTGATACACAGGCATTTGAATGCCCATCACGTGATGGCACGTGAGGCTTTGAAGGAAATGATAATTTCAGCGGAACAAAAGAAGGGAGGGCGCTCTCACGTGCTGCCACGTGACCCTTCTTGCCTTAGTGTTTAACACTAAAATTAAAACTCTCAAGCCCAGTGTTAAAACACTGTTGGGCCTTAGCATTCAACACTGATTAAAAAGCCTTATTTGCAGTGTTCAACACTGAGCTGTTTTAGTGTTTAACACTAATTTGAAAAAGCCTTATTGCTGGTGTTTAACACCAATTATCTCTCAATGTTGAACACTAACTTGTAAACCGAGATGTCATTCCCAGTATTCAACGCTGATTGCTCTGAAGTGTTTAACACCAGGCTTAGGCCCAATTGGCTAAAGGGATAGAGGCAAAGCCTCTCCTGACTGGACTTAGCCCAAGCTGGCCATAAGTCCTCAATTTGTGATTAACTGGGCCGATAGGCTCATAACACAATTGATCAGTCTTGACCCAAATTGGGCCAAGGACTATTTAATCCACCCCGGTTTTAGGGTACATCTCTTCACTCCTTTGATACTTGGCATTGTAATCCCTCAATGTCTTCAAAGAGGTGACGGGTCCCGAAGACCATTCATGATATGGACTGTGGGGTCCTTAAACCCATGCATAATACAAAATTCCTGGTTACGTGGAACGTGGATAACGTCACTCTTTGACCCCGCGGAGAACGTCCAGAGCGGATCCTGGTCCTCGCAGAGCACGGCAGTGAACCCGTGTGAAGCATCCAGAGCGGAGCCTGGTCCTCGCCTAGCACGGCAGTGAACCCGTGTGAAGCATCCAGAGCACATACCGGACTGTGGAGTCCTTAAACCCATGGACTATGACGTCCTTAACCTTGACCGAGATGTCTTAAAACTACCAACGGACCGCAATGTCCTTAAACTACCCATGGACCGCAATGTCCTTAAACTACCCACGGACCGCAATGTCCTTAAACTACCCACGGACCGCAATGTCCTTAAACTAGAACCATAGAGCCTCCATATGCTCTTTCGTCGGATCTAAACGGTCCTGTTTAAGTTGATCTTAGCCTCAAAAATGGCTAACGCGTCCTTAAACCTTCAAGCAGACTGGACTATGAATCCCCCCTAATTAATTCTGGCTCGAGGGTACATCTCTGAACTCCTCTGACATCCGTCGTTGTAATCCTTCAACGTCGTCAGAGAGGTGACGGGTCCCGACGGCCACACATACAATGGACCGCCACGTCCCTAAACTGGAACATTAGAGTCCAAACACTCCTTTGTCGGATCTAAACGATCCCGTTAAGTTGATCTTAGTCACAAAGTTAGACTAACGTGTCCTTAACAAACGTTTGAGTTGATCTTAGCCTCAAGTATGGCTGACGTATCCTTAAACCAAACCCCCAAACCCAAATTTAAAATAATGCGGATTTGGACCAGTCCATGCCCTACGGGCGACAACATAACTCAGTCTCCGTAAACGATCCACGGGCAATGAAACATAAAACAAGAACACACGACACGAAGTGACCATCTGGAGAAGGAGAAAGTTGTTACCGCAAAACGGTAGCGTAATTAACTGCAGGGGCTTGCGCCTGCAGGGAAGAGCGTCCCCACAATCAAAAACCCCTCGAACGAGGGGGAATCTGACGAAGTCTGCTACATCGGACGCATCCGTCTAGACCTCCGATACATGGTGCCATGGATCGAATTGGCATCTTCGGAGAGGTGGACGGATAGCACCAATTAGCATCTGCCCCGAATTTCAGGCGAGACGGCCCCCACGTCCCGCGTGTCCGTTCGGAGGGGAACAGATTCTGGCACGCCCGGTGGGACCTTTTCCTCTTTCCACTCCACACTTCGTGTGTCGTGATTCGCGAACCAATCGCGGTTCGCTAACAGTTGCCCTTGGGTTTCAAGATACTAAGAATTGGCGCCTTGCCTATTGCAGAAAACAAAGGATCGATGGCTGCTACCTCCGCGAAATCCTCCAACTGCTCAAGCTGCAATTGCGACCAACGCTTTGCCTCGCCGGGAGGTATAGCCTATGGACCCCAAGCTGCTTCGTTGTTCACAATGCCGGCGGACCAGGTGACTCAGGCCACTACCGGATTGTTCTTTGGGACTATGCTCCCCTCATCAAGCTTCGTGGCGCCGGTGCTGACAAAGGAAACTCTCAGGAAGTCGGTCTTTGATCGTCTTACCCCTGCCGCGGTTCCTCTCAACGAGTCGCCCAACGTTAACGCCTCGGTCATCTCTAGATTGGGCCAGAAATCTTGCGAACTCATCATGGGGCCTACAATCCCAGAGAAGACTGCTTCTAAGAAAGCGGCCGCTCCTGCCTCCGAAATCGCCAAGGCGGTTTCCCCAGTCAAGAAATCGATCTTCACGAGATTAACAGCTTCGACTCCCGCTCCCGCTGCACAAAGGACATCGGTCTTTGACAGGCTAACACCAACAACGACCCCCCACCCACACAGGGGGCAAGATGAAACCATTCTTATGTCTGACTCTACGCCGTCTGCTCGACGCGCTCGACGTCGTCATTGGCGCCGAATAAGGAAGGCTGGGGGCAACTCCCCCTCTGGATTGACTCTACCAGCCCCGGCGGTAGAAGTTAATGCTGCTGTTCCAACTAGGAACAGCTTCGAAATGTTAAATAAGGTGCGAAGGAATTCCCCTACCGCAGTGCTGAAGAGGTCTCCTCCCCCATCAGAAAAGGTTGTGGAAATAGAATCAGAACAGCCCCGATCTCCTCAACGGCTGTCTTCCAAAATCTATAAGGTTTGGCGGCGGGCCCGGGACTCAATCGTCGATCCAAACTTCTCCCGCCAGCATAAAAAGCTGAAGATCCAACCGAAAGCTGGTCACCAGGCGAAAACCCAAAAGGCTGTTTGGACGCCCACCTCGACGGCCCCCTCAACCTCCATGGCTCATAAAAGGAGGGAGCCCGAGAAGATCCCTCAACGTGCAACGACGGCTAAAAGCAACAAGCCCGGACACCCTAAGTCTGGGGGCATGATGGTCCACACCGTATACATGGCCTCTGGAAAGGAGGAGAGCCGCACTTCTACAGGCCACCGACCGCTAACCCGATCCGTAACGAAATCCCAGGAGCAGCAACAAAAGCTCCAAGAAATGATGAATGCTATGGCCGCGCTCACCGGGCCAAAGGAAAACCCAGAAGCGTCCTCAGACGCACGCCGGGAGGAAGAAACCGACGCTGAATTCCTTCGCCGGACACTGGAGAAAAGGGACAAAGAGGCTGCTGAACAAGCGGCCAACATACAACGGATGGGCCTTCTCTTTCAAGATGTGATAGGAATGATGATCCAACAGGACTTACCCGCCGAAGATCCTCCGATTGTTCTTGAAGACGACCGAGGAGAGACGTCCAATCCACCACCAGCCTTCTCAACGGCCAAGGAGGAGACGATCTCTAAGGCTGACTTGGCTGACTACATAGCCCAGCAAATCCGAGTTCATCATGCGACTGAGGCAGCTGGTCAAGTCGTGAAAACAGGGCGACCGTATCCAGGCTGGTACGATCAAATCAAATATCCGCAAGGCTATACGATACCGAAATTCCATGTGTATAAGGGGACCGGCAATCCTCATCAACACGTCGCCCAGTTCCGGGCCCTCTGCGGTAACACCGGCTGTGACGATAAACTGTTACTCCGTCAGTTCGTTGGCAGCTTATCAGAAACAGCGTTCGAATGGTATTCGGAACTCCCAAACGATTCCATCAAACGTTCGCTGAAATGGAGTTGTTGTTCACTCAGCGGTTCGCAAGTGCCAGCGAGCGCACTCCAATTACTGCTTTGATTAACGCCAGGGTAAAGCCAGGCGAAACCTGGGTCCAGTACGCTATACGCTGGCGGAATTTGTGGTCGAGATGCGAGCAACGCATTGAGGAAGCACCCGCAGTGGGTATGTTCGTGGGAACCCTAGACCCCCACGCAACTATCTCCCAGTTTATGATGTTCTTTAAGCCAACCACATTCCAGGCTTTGATCGACAAGTTGGCTCAGATGGACCAGATGGGTCATAGACCACCTGCCCCGAAGCCAGAACCTCGGAATGACAAGGGTAAAGGAAGGGCGACTTTTGTCGCGAACGCCCAACAGCAGCCTGACGCCCCGAAATCGGCAGATCAATTGGAAGAAAGACGCCGATATTATAACGAAAAGATGAAGCGTCCCTACTCGTTCCCACGAGAAAAGACAAAACGGTTATTTGAGCTGGCAATACGCAACAGACTTATCAACCTCCCGAATCCAAGGCGACCGCCACAACCCACCGAGGTGAATAACCCCAACTATTGCCCTTACCATCAGACGGTAAGCCATCCGATTGAAGATTGCTTCGTCTTCAAAGGATGGATCGAGGATCAATACCTCCAGGGGAAGTTTGTACTGTCCGAAAAGTGGAAGGTGAACCCGCCACAACCACATACTCCTAAAAAGGCAGACACACCGGGGGCAACCTGCTCCTTTATCGAAGAAGTTCCATGGGAGGTCGTGCTATCAACGAAGACCAAAAGGATGCTGAGAGACCTTCATGCGTGTCCTGTAATCGAATGGAAGGACCCTCTTGAACCTCGAATTATCGAAGGAGCAGTGAAGCCCCGCGCAACTACGAAGACTACTGATAAGGGCCCAAATACTCACGCCCAGCCGTCAAAAGCTTCGAAGAAAAAGAAGAAGAAATCCAAGAAGCCCGCGAAGCTTGGAGACGAGCGAACAAACTTGCAGAAGCAAATCGACGCGCTGGAAGAATATAATCAGAAGGCGCGAACTCCTGTCACACTGCATGAGTTCCTCAGCCACATCTTTCAAGAGGACGATGATGGAGAGAACTCGTCGGATGAATCCGAGGGATATGCGGCAAGTTGCAACATGATCTCCCACTCGTTTACCGATGATGAGAAAACTCCTAGCACTAAGAAGCTGAAGGCGGAGCCCGAACCAGAGCGTGCGAGGCTGACAACTGATATGATCAATGCCTTCCTAGACGAGATTCGTCTAAAAAGTAAAGCAGATCAGGAGCGTGAGATGGCAGCATCAGGAGGAACCAAATGCGGGCGACTGAACGAAGGAGTTGAACTACCCCTGCCAGAGCGAAAGGCATCCGAGATGGACAAGAAGATATTCAAGACGAGGAAAAGGTTCGCCAAAGCCATGTCAATGGGAATGAGGCTACCACCCTCGGAAGGAAACACACACAATGGGGCGGAGAAGCACCCCGATTACTGTGCATATCATCGGAAAGTCTCACACCCCACAGAGGAGTGCGACGCCTTTAAGATATGGTGGCAAGGGTATGTTGCTCGTCGGCAACATTTCAAACGCATGAAACGCAAGAGCCGTCGGGAGCAAAGAAGCGCCGTTGACGGGCCCAACAGAATTACTGGCAACTGTTATATGGCTCATGCCGAGGGGTCGCAAGTCCTCACCTTTGGGAGCGACTCTGACGAAGAAGTGACTCTGGGCCCTCTCTTTGAAGAATCCGCGCTAAGGAAAGATGAGGAATCAGAAGCCTGCGGAAACACTCAGCTGCGCAATCGCACACTCCCGGAAAAGAATCTCGGGCCTACGAACAGAAAAGATAAGGGAAAGGAAAAGGTCACTGAAGATATCACTTTGGATGACCAAGTCGCGAAAGAACTGGCTGCCAAAGACCCTCCTAGGAGGAGTAAAGTGGACTATAACATCCTCGCACATCTAAGGAAGCTACCTTCTCAGCTTAGCATTCTCGACGCCCTCCTATTATCAAAAGAAGCACGGGACTCACTAATTAAGGCACTACAAGAACCTGAGCAATTCCAAGCCTTTCTCGCCACTGAAAAGATGAAGGACGAACTGGAAGAAGTGCATACGGCCGACGTCACTTTCGGTGATGAAGACCTCCTTCTCGGGACGTGCGACCATAACCGTCCCCTATATGTCTCTGGGTACTGCCATGACATCAAGATTGGCAAGATCCTAGTGGATAATGGATCCTCCGTCAATCTCCTTAATGTTCGGGTGTTGAAGGAAATCTGCATGAGTGTGCAGCATCTCGCTCGGGACAAAATTACTATCTCCGGTTTCGACTCACAATCGTCACGGACTCTCGGGTCCGTGATACTAACGTTACGCTTCGGGCTTCTCGTCACAGACATCAAATTCCATGTCATTGACGCCAAGACCTGTTACAATGCCTTGCTCGGCCGTCCTTGGTTACACGAGTACAACATCGTCCCTTCTACACAACATCAGTGTATGAAGTACTTTAAAGATGGTTTCGAGTATACTGTAACGAGTGAGCTGAACCCATTTTCCGTGAACGAAGTCCGCAAATACGAGGATGCGAAATACTTTTTGCCAGACTTTGAAGATACAGAAAGGTGTCACGACTCGGAGAACAAGGCCGCCGCCACCATCCCTGTTTTCGGAAGCGATACCGAAGAAGAAGAAGAGATAGTTTATACGGGGCCATCTCAACGCAACAACCGGAGGACGCCCACCCCCATATTGGTCTTCGGAAGTGATTCGGAAGATGAGGTCAATGCCGTATTCTCCAATCGGCTTTCAATACAAGCACCTCCTGGCGATGACCATAACTTGCAAATCACCATGGTACCGCGAGAACACTACAAGGACCTCGACACGCTTCAAGCTCACAGTGTGCAAGAGCTGCAAACGTTTTGCGTCCCCCCCAGGCGAAAGGGTGAGAAGATGATCCTATTCTATCGATCCTCAGAGTCGAAAGTAGAGAAAGAGATCTGGCACGGCGTAGATGCTACATGCGACAGACTCCAGCCCATCCGTCTGCCCAGATACTATACAAATGGATTAAAGAAGCTATTGAAGCGCCAAGGGGTACCCTTAAAACAAACTGTTCAACAGGCTCGGTTCTACAACAGGATTTGGGATGTCCCTGGAACCCAACGCAAATTGCCTAATGGGAAAATGGAGACACTCGGGCTTGGATACGCGAGAACCGGAAAACGAGAACGGGCTCATAACAGCTACGCTATATATACCTTTGATGAAGAAGAGGACGCCCTGTCAGGAGATGCCAACCCCTCATCAAAACCAGACCACGCGATTGAGGCGCCAAGTCCGTCATTTCTAGAACGAATGGACAAGCCTATCAGGAAAGTGGGTCAGAAAGGTCGGGAAGACCCCAACCACGAAATAGCCATCTACGAGAAGGCCAGGACGCAACGTCTATTTCAACAGGCTGCGAAAGGCAAGAATGCTCATCCTTGTCAACCCATCATGCGAAAGGCCCGATGCGGAGACGGAAATAAGTCGAGAAGCGGAAAAAAGAGCCGACAACAACGACGCAGGATTAGAGGGTTACGAGATCGAGTACTGCACAGCTCGGATTCGCTCTTCATAGAAAAGATGAGTCGAGCGTACTCCTTCCCCCAAGACAAGACGGAAAGGTTACTCAAGCTCGCCCTAAAACATCAGATGATCGCGCTTCCGGAGTCTAAACACCCTGAGCAAGCTAATAAGGCCTCTCGCTCGGGCTATTGCTCTTATCACCGAGCCGTAGGACATCCTACCGAAGACTGCTTCACCTTCAAGAACTGGGTCGAGGACCAGTACCGACGGGGCAGATTCGCTTTATCCAACAGCTGGAGGGTAACGCCGCCACGAAAGCACGAGCCCAAGGCCGCAAGAGCAGAGCCGGATCCGCCTCGGCCCCGGGAGTGGATTCGCACCTGTTATACGATTACGATAGACAACCCTCCCCGGTGCTTCGAAAACAGCGATGATGAGGTTATCTCAGAATTCCCGCCCGCTCCGAAAGAAACTGGAAGACGGTATACATACTACCGCAGATAACCTCAGAAAGATTGAGATGGGATCAGCAGAGGACCCGCGACCAACATTTGTCAGCGAGCTACTCTCTGAAGAAAGGGTGGCCGCGTTAAAGAACGTGCTTCTACGGCATAAAGATTGCTTCGCGTAGAACTACTCCGAGATGCCAGGTTTAGATCCGGAGGTCGCTGTGCATAAATTAGCAATATCCCCAGATATCAAGCCAGTCAAGCAGGCGCCAAGAAGGATGCGACTCGAGCTTGAGATGAGCATCAACGCCGAAGTCAAGAAACTGATCGATTCTGGATTTATCCAAGAAGTCCAATATCCCGATTGGATCGCCAATATCGTCCCGGTGATGAAGAAGAATGGGACGGTGCGTATATGCGTGGATTTCAGGGATCTCAACAAAGCCTGTCCAAAAGATGATTTCCCGGTGCCGGTAACCGAGCTAATGATAGATAACACGTCCACTCACGAGATCTTCTCCTTTATGGACGGTTCCTCAGGATACAATCAGATAAAAATGCATCCCGAAGACCAGAAGCACACCGCTTTCCGGACCCCTTTGGGTGTATTTTGCTACAGGGTTATGCCCTTCGGTCTAAAGAACGCCGGCGCTACCTATCAAAGGGCCATGACAAAGATCTTCGACGACCTCATACATGACATCGTCGAGTGCTATATCGACGACCTCGTAGTAAAGAGTATGTCATACGAAGATCACTTAAAGCATCTAGAGACTGTATTTCAACGCCTTCGGCAATATAATTTGAAGATGAATCCCCTCAAATGCGCGTTTGGAGTCTCCTCGGGAAAATTCCTGGGATTCGTCATCCGACACCGAGGTATTGAGATAGATCCGTCAAAGATTAAAGCGATCATGGAAATGCCTCCGCCAAGAACCCTCAAACAGTTGCGGTCTCTCCAAGGGAAGCTCGCATACATCCGGCGATTTATCGCAAATCTTTCAGGCAAATGCCGCCCCTACAGTCACCTGATGAAGAAGGGAACCCCATTCGTCTGGGATCAAAAATGCCAAGGTGCGCTAGACGAGATCAAGCAGTACCTGCAGAACCCGCCGGTATTGGCCGCGCCGGTCAAGGGAAAACCCCTCATTCTTTATACAACCGCCCTCGAAGGTTCCTTGGGCGCACTATGGGCGCAAGAGAACGATCAGGGGAAAGAGAGAGCACTTTACTACTTAAGTCGAGTCCTACTCGGGGCAGAAAGCAATTACTCCCCCATTGAAAAACATTGCTTGGCATTGATCTTCGCGATAACAAAGCTCAGGCACTATGCGTTGGCACACGAAGTCTGCCTCATCTCAAAGGTGGACCCCCTTAAATACTTGATGTCAAAAGCCATATTGACGGGACGACTCGCTAAATGGGCCCTGCTCTTGATGGAGTTCTCGATAACATATCAACCTCTCAAGGCAGTGAAAGGCCAGGCCATTGCCGATTTCCTCGCTGAGCACCCGATACCGGCCGATTCTCCTTTGAATTGTGACTTGCCGGACGAGCATGCATTTGATGCGATTAGCGGTGGAAGCACCCGATGGGAAATCTATTTCGATGGAGCGTCCTCTATAAAGAAACAAAAGCAAGGTATCCCAATGATCAAGTCAGGGATAGGCCTCATCTTTGCGACTCCACAAGGAGGGATAATGCGCTTCGCCTTCTCCTTAACAGAGCCGAGGACAAACAATGAAGCTGAATACGAAGCCCTGATAGCAGGTCTCGAGCTTGCCATTGACATGGGAATTGAAGACCTCCTCATATACGGGGATTCTCAGCTGGTCGTTAGTCAAGTGAATGGTGACTACCAAACGTGCAAACCGGAGCTGGTGAAGTACGGCGAAAAGGTGCAACAACTATTGTCCCAAATTCCTTCCTACACTTTGGAGAACATACCACGCGCAGAAAATAGCAAAGCAGACGCATTGGCTAAGCTTGCTAAAGAACTGGCCGACGAGAACCTCGATGATGTCAGAATCGTGGTACAAAGCCGTCGAGTGCTCACCCCCGCAGAAATACCTCCGGAACTATATAAAGAGGGAGCAACTGAGCAGACAACCCTACAAATAAAAGACCAAGAGAAGGCCGAGGACTGGAGGGAAGTCTTCATAGACTACTTTAAGTCCCGCCGCATACCCAAAGAAGCGTCCTCGAGACATCAGCTCATGAAACGAGCTCTATCTTTCGCTTTCGTCAACGATACTCTATACAAGAGATCGCTTGATTCTCTATGGCTGAGATGCTTGGGACCTGACGAAGCAGAAAAAGTCGTTCAGGAAGTCCACGACGGGCTTTGCGGCTCTCATCAAGCAGGCCCAAAGATGAAGTTAAAAATCAAACGGATGGGTTATTACTGGCCCACGAAGATCCAGGACTGCCTCGAATACGCGAGGCAATGCCACTCGTGCCAGATTCATGGAGACTTCATCCACCAACACCCAAATCCACTACACCCAACGGTGGCCAGCTGGCCATTCGAAATGTGGGGATCTGACATAGTCGGCCCCATTGAGCCGGCATCATCTCGGGGACATCGTTTTATCCTGGCGACTACTGATTACTTCTCCAAATGGGCAGAAGCAATACCATTGAGGGAAGTGAAGACGGAGAATATCCTCCACTTCTTCAAAACGCACGTCATCTATCGGTTTGGAACCCCACGGCGGATTATCTCCGATAACGGGCCAGCCTACAGAAGCCATAAGATTAGCCGCTTCGCGCAGCAGCACAATATAGACTGGAGGTATTCTTCAGTTTACAACCCACGAGCCAACGGTCTGGCCGAGGCCTTCAATAAGACCCTGACAAAGATCATAAAAAAGACCGTTTCCCGGAATAAGAGAGACTGGCACGAGAGGCTGCAAGAAGCCCTTTGGGCTTATCGAACTACGTTCAAGACGGCCACAAACACAACGCCATACGCGTTGGTATTTGGGACGGAAGCAGTACTCCCCTTCGAGATAGAGTTACCCTCTCTACGAGTGGCAGTCCACCACGAACTGACCGACGAAGAAAATGCTCACCTTCGACTTGAGGAGCTTGATGCCCTCGACGAAACCCGACTCATAGCGCAACAACATCTAGAAGCCTACAAAGCAAAGATGACGCGCTTGTACGAAAGATTGACCAGGCCAAGGGAATTCCGCCAAGGCGAACTCGTGCTGGTAGTCAAAAGACCTATGATCCCCAATCGTGCCAAGCGGGGAAAATTCGAGCCAAACTATGAAGGCCCGTACATCATAGACCAGGTTTACCAGGGTGGAGCCTATCTACTCGTGGACATGCACGGTGAAAGGCCTTTCAGGCCAATAAATGGCCGCTTCTTGAAGAAATACTATGCTTAGTGAGCCACAGCCTGGGTCAACGGTAGATGACGACGACTATGTCCGCTCGCTATCTTCCTAGGCTCAGACTTTACAAGCAGTAGCTGGCCCTCCCATAACGACGGACCGAAACGTCCTTAAACTAACAAGGGACCGAAACGTCTTTAAACTATGGACGGACCGAAACGTCCTTAAACTATCAACAGACCGAAACGTCTTTAAACTAACGGTGGACCGAAATGTCCTCAAACTAGCGACGGACCGAAACGTCCTTAAACTAGCGACGGACCGAAACGTCCTTAAACTAACGACAGACCGAAACGTCCCTAAACTACTGCCGCAGCATCCTTAGGCTGGCAAGATATAAAAAATAAAAAAAAATAAAAAAAAAAAAAAAAAACGGTATGTCCATAAAGCAAAATGGGCACGGATGAAAACCCGAAAGGGCTCCGTGAGTAAAAACAGCAGGACTACCGGCGAGTGTTTGTGAAAACCCGAAAAGGCGCAACCTCGTTTAAAGACACTTATAGGGTCCTCTCGACCTTGTAAGGAGAAATCACCTGCGTGAGATCCTTACGACTCACAAAGGAGCAACACACTTAGGGATCCTCACGATTCCTAAGGAGAAAATACACTTACGAGATCCTCACGACTCGTAAGGAGAATTTTCTTATGAGACCCTCACGGCTCATAAGACTTGAAAGTCTTGAGTTACAGAAACCTAAACCTGTTCTTAAGCAAATCCTCCACAACCTCCGACATTGCCCTACAAGCGGCTCGGACTGACCCTTGTATACAATCCACGGGCGCGAATAAACATTTCCCTAACAAAGTCCCACCCGTGACTGGGGATATATCCATATGGTGAACAACCCTTGTAAGTCCTCTCGACTTATAAGGGGAAAATCCTCTTTGTAAGATCCTTACGACTTACAAGAGAACATGCACTTAAGAATCCCCACGATTCTTAAGGAGAAAACACACCTGCAAGATCCTCACGACTTGTAGGGAGAAACACCTTTGTGAGACCCTTACGGCTCATGAAATCAAAAGCCTTGGTCGACAGGACCCTTAACCCTGTTTGCTAAGCCACCTTTGTTCAAACGTCGACAGAGGCAAATGATGATTCGCTCCTGGTAAACATTCCAGTTGTAGCGGTGCTGATGCCGAAACCGGTATCCAAAAGAAAAAAAAATCCGAGCTTGCCGCGAAAAAGCTAGCAAGCCACACATGCATGACAAAATAGCCGAAATGACGGGACAACTTGCAATAAAAAGAAGCAAGCAAAATCTCGGCGGTTCACAGATAACTTAGTGATCACCACCGTGGCATTCGTCTCGATACAGCAGACGCGATACCAGCAAATGAAGCGAAGGCCAAATTCGTAGCTTCATTGTCTCGACGACACAACATCAAGCGAAACGGAACAGCGGCAACCCCAAGTTCCATGGCTCGGCGACACATATCGCCCATCCCGTGAAATGCGGATACAATCAGCAAACTTCCTGGTTACGTGGAAAGCGGATAACGTCACTCTTTGACCCCGTGGAAAACGTCCAGAGCGGATCCTGGTCCTCGCAGAGCATGGCAGTGAACCCATGTGAAGCATCCAGAGCGGAGCCTAGTCCTCGCCTAACGCGGCAGTGAACCCGTGTGAAGCATCTAGTGCAAACTTCCTGGTTACGAGGAAAGCGGATAACGTCACTCTTTGACCCCGTGGAAAACGTCCAGAGCGGATCCTGGTCCTCGCAGAGCATGGCAGTGAACCCATGTGAAGCATCCAGAGCGGAGCCTAGTCCTCGCCTAACGCGGCAGTGAACCCGTGTGAAGCATCTAGTGCAAACTTCCTGGTTACGTGGAAAGCGGATAACGTCACTCTTTGACCCCGTGGAAAACGTCCAGAGCGGATCCTGGTCCTCGCAGAGCATGGCAGTGAACCCATGTGAAGCATCCAGAGCGGAGCCTAGTCCTCGCCTAACGCGGCAGTGAACCCGTGTGAAGCATCTAGTGCAAACTTCCTGGTTACGTGGAAAGCGGATAACGTCACTCTTTGACCCCGTGGAAAACGTCCAGAGCGGATCCTGGTCCTCGCAGAGCATGGCAGTGAACCCGTGCGAAGCATCCAGAGCGGAGCCTAGTCCTCGCCTAACGCGGCAGTGAACCCGTGTGAAGCATCTAGTGCAAACTTCCTGGTTACGTGGAAAGCGGATAACGTCACTCTTTGACCCCGTGGAAAACGTCCAGAGCGGATCCTGGTCCTCGCAGAACACGGCATTAAACCCGTGTGAAGCATCCAGAGCGGAGCCTAGTCCTCGCCTAACGCGGCAGTGAACCCGTGTGAAGCATCTAGTGCAAACTTCCTGGTTACGTGGAAAGCGGATAACGTCACTCTTTGACCCCGTGGAAAATGTTCAGAGCGGATCCTGGTCCTCGCAGAGCATGGCAGTGAACCCATGTGAAGCATCCAGAGCGGAGCCTAGTCCTCGCCTAACGCGGCAGTGAACCCGTGTGAAGCATCTAGTACAAAATTCCTGGTTACGTGGAACGCGGATAATGTCACTCTTTGACCCCGTGGAAAACGTCCAGAGCGGATCATGGTCCTCGCAGAGCACGGCAGTGAACCCGTGTGAAGCATCCAGAGCGGAGCCTGGTCCTCGCCAAGCACGGCAGTGAACCCGTGTGAAGCATCCAGAGCAAATACCGGACTGTGGAGTCCTTAAAATCCACGGACTATGACGTCCTTAACCTCGACCGTGATGTCTTAAAACTAACGATCAACCACCCCGATTCCTTACAAATTTTGCCTTGGTTTAAGGGTACATCTCTTCACTCCTTTGATGCCTGGCGTTGTAATTCCTCAACGTCTTCAAAGAGGTGACGGGTCCCTGCAACCACACATCGGACTGTGGAGTCCCTAAATCCACGGACTATGAGGTCCTTAACCTTGACCGTGATGTCTTAAAACTAACATCGGACTGTGGAGTCCTTAAACCCACGGACTATGAGGTCCTTAACCTTGATCGTGAAGTCTTTAAACTACGATACCTGGAGCAGCCCCTGACCCCGCGAAACACGGATAAGGGTGACCACATCCAGCACTTACATGTCCTCACGACCTGTAAGGGAGAAAAACTCTCTTGTGGGATCCTTACGACTCTCAAGAGAAAACCCTCTTAAGAATCCTCATGATTCTTAAGAAGAACTTACACCTATGGGATCCTCTCGACCTGTAGGGAGAAAAACTCTTTACGAGACCCTCGTGGCTCATAAAAATGCAAAAGTCTTAGGAGGCAGATCTTAACCCTGAATCCTGAGCCATCGCTGTCCTGCAAGGAGATCAAGATAAATTGTCCGCAGAACACATTCAATAGAAAGGGGACACACCATTGAAGAGAAGAATATGCCTTCATTTATAAACCTCCCTTCGACAACAATACTCGATCAAAAGCCAGCGCAAACCACCCGATACGGGAGATAACGTGGTAAGTTTCTGATCTGTATCCTATCAGGCACGCATTTGCAACTGTACGAATGTTTAAAAGGAAATGTTGCCCGAGGCACTGATGTGCATGCAACGTAACGATGGTGCTCGTAATTAAAGAAAAACAGACAGCTCATTTACGCAAGCAAGACACACGTACGACTGTCTGACAAGCATGAAAATTCAACAGAAAGCATGCAAACCACCAATGATTAAAGGAGTACATGGATTCAAACATACTACATTGGTGGGAAAAGATCACCAAACAAGGGATCAGAAACACAAGGGTTAACAAAGCAAAACACAAAATTCTCCAACTCCCTCTCCGCCTTCTCCAGCACGTCAAAACGGCGGTTTTCGCGAGGAGTCGCTCCCCACCGGTTGGAGCAGCGCTCATCAGCAAAAGTAGACATGACGGCCCGACGAGCTCTTATCTGACTCAGTAAATGAACTGAGTGATCCTTCAGAGCTTGAGTGATTAGACAAGCCTCATGAAAACACTCAAGCTTGTCCTCCGCCGCGTCAAGGATCGCCGAAGTCATCTCCGCCGGATGAGGGGGTATATTGGCAAGCACAGACAGGAGGATCATCCGGAGCCAAATGGAGCCCATGGGAAGAGGAGAGCCCCGACGGGTCAGTAGCTCGTACATCACCGTGTCACATTGAGCATCGGTGAGAAGGGGATCCGCCAGCCGCGCAGCGAAGCGAGGAACTATCTCCTCAAGGGGTACCTCCCATGGTTGCCGACGAGCATGGGGACGATTGCAAGCCATGGCGATTGATCGGGTTCTCAAAGATGACCACCTTAAGGTATGAATGGGTTTCTCTGTGAAGAAAAGAAGCAAGGCATAGGGTTCAGGTTATAAAGGGGAGCATTTAATGCTATGCACGAAAAATGTTGTGCATGGTGGGACTATTCTCAAAGCCCGGAAAGAAGGGGAGAGCGTTGGAAATGAAATCCAACGACGCATTGGAATTAGGTTAGGGAAATGAAACGTCCCCATCAAGCAGATCCCTGCATACGCAATACGTGAGCACTAGCCTTTGATTGGAAAATGAGGCGGCGCTGCACAGGCACAACAGGGAACTAAGCTCTGAGAACGAGAATCAAATTCTTAAAAGAAAGGTTTGAAAGAAAGGACATGAAAAAGTGAAGGCGCTTCTGAAAGAACGTTTCATCTCCCCAAATCCCTAGAGGAATCCAACGGTCACAAAAGGTGACAGCGTTGCACTCACGTGCAGACACGTGAGAACAACGCTGTGGGGGCATTTGTTTCCTGATTTAAAATCAGAAAAGCTTATGGGAAAAGCTTCAGAAAGGGGGCCACGTGCTTACACGTGACCAGCAGTCACGTGTTGACACGTGACATATAAAAGCAGCGGAAAGGGCACATTGGTTCCCTGAGCAAGTCAAGGAAAAAGGCTTCAAGAGAGGACTCGTTCTCCAGTTGAGTCAAGGAAAGGGGCTCCCGCCAGGGGTCACGTGTTCACACGTGACCAATGGTCACGTGTTAACACGTGATGACTAAAACAGCAACCAGAAGACAGAGAATAAAAAGAAAGCAGAGGAGGGCTCATTCCAAAGAGGGTCACGTGTCCACACGTGACCATGGGTCACGTGGTCACACGTGACCGGCTTTCAAAGCCCATTTTGTCGACAGAATTAAATTCTGAAGGAGATTCAAATCTTTCCAAAGGAAAGCGATTATCTGGAACCAATCGAATTAAAGATTCAGAGGTGATTAGACATCATCTATCTATAGGAAAATCTCGGGTTTGGAAAGATTTCCCCTTTAAATCTAACCAAAATAACAAAGGAGAATCTCTGGATTTAAAATCCAATGGTGAATAAAATTCACCTAATAATCCAAAGGTCCAGAACGAATGATGAATGCAAATCAAATCTCTCAATGAAAGATTTACCAAAACTGATTGGTTCGGCTGCTTCTCCTATAAATAGGAGCCAAGAGATACAAAAAGAGACATAGAGATACATGCGCAGAGAAAAAAAAAGAAAAAAAGGGAGGAGAGCTTTGATATTTTGAAAAGACTCGGAGCTTCTGCAAAAAACCCTAGGTAAGAAAGGGAAGGCTTTTTGAAAACAAAGAGAATTTAATTCTCAACATGTAAAACAGAAGAATATATTTCTTCTCTCTCTGGCAGAGGATCTGCAAAGTGCACATCTCCCCTTTAGGTTGAGAATTTAATTCTCAATGGGTTGAGATCCTGCCATGCAGGTCCAAAACATAGAGTGGGAATGCAAGCATGAGAATTTAATTCTCAGAATTACAGGAATTTAATTCCTTTAAGATAAAAGTAGGGCTTGACCCTGTATCACGGGAATTTAATTCCTTCAAAACAAAAGAATCAGGGTTGAATCCTAATTGAGAACATAGTTCTGTTGAAACAGCGGGAATTTAATTCCTTTAATCATAATTCCCGAAAAGGGGAGTTTAATTCCTTAAAAGCTTTTGTTCAGTTCTTCGCATAAACGAGGAATTTAATTCCCATAGAAAATCTAGAGTTAAACTCTATTCCAGAATACAAGTCTTCAAAAGGAAATAGGAATTTAATTCCTCTAAGATTTAAAGTTCAAGGAATTTAATTCCTAAAAAAAAAAGAGAGTAACAGATCCTCTAAAAACTACATAGAGGTAGGGTCACGTGCTACCACGTGACCCCCCAAAACCCCTACAGAAAGCCCCTTTGAGGCAGCACCCCACGTGACCCACGTGACCTTGGCAGAAACTCTGATACACAGGCATTTGAATGCCCATCACGTGATGGCACGTGAGGCTTTGAAGGAAATGATAATTTCAGCGGAACAAAAGAAGGGAGGGCGCTCTCACGTGCTGCCACGTGACCCTTCTTGCCTTAGTGTTTAACACTAAAATTAAAACTCTCAAGCCCAGTGTTAAAACACTGTTGGGCCTTAGCATTCAACACTGATTAAAAAGCCTTATTTGCAGTGTTCAACACTGAGCTGTTTTAGTGTTTAACACTAATTTGAAAAAGCCTTATTGCTGGTGTTTAACACCAATTATCTCTCAATGTTGAACACTAACTTGTAAACCGAGATGTCATTCCCAGTATTCAACGCTGATTGCTCTGAAGTGTTTAACACCAGGCTTAGGCCCAATTGGCTAAAGGGATAGAGGCAAAGCCTCTCCTGACTGGACTTAGCCCAAGCTGGCCATAAGTCCTCAATTTGTGATTAACTGGGCCGATAGGCTCATAACACAATTGATCAGTCTTGACCCAAATTGGGCCAAGGACTATTTAATCCACCCCGGTTTTAGGGTACATCTCTTCACTCCTTTGATACTTGGCATTGTAATCCCTCAATGTCTTCAAAGAGGTGACGGGTCCCGAAGACCATTCATGATATGGACTGTGGGGTCCTTAAACCCATGCATAATACAAAATTCCTGGTTACGTGGAACGTGGATAACGTCACTCTTTGACCCCGCGGAGAACGTCCAGAGTGGATCCTGGTCCTCGCAGAGCACGGCAGTGAACCCGTGTGAAGCATCCAGAGCGGAGCCTGGTCCTCGCCTAGCACGGCAGTGAACCCGTGTGAAGCATCCAGAGCACATACCGGACTGTGGAGTCCTTAAACCCATGGACTATGACGTCCTTAACCTTGACCGAGATGTCTTAAAACTACCAACGGACCGCAATGTCCTTAAACTACCCATGGACCGCAATGTCCTTAAACTACCCACGGACCGCAATGTCCCTAAACTACCCATGGACCGCAATGTCCTTAAACTACCCACGGACCGCAATGTCTATGTGTGAATCGCGATTATTGGGCAATCGCGATTTTCGCGATATAAAAAGCTGAAATGATAGAGCATCGCGGAAAGGAATAAAAAAATGAAAGAATGAAACTTTTTGCCCTGCAGGTGAGGTCACATTGACCCCTATATACAATCCATGGGCACAAAAAAGAAGGGAACCATATCGTCCCATCAGGTTTCGTCGAAGCGAAGACAAAACTGGACGGTTCATAGACAACCTAAAGAAAATTTTGACATTCGTCGCAATATTGCAGACACAATGTCAACAAACAAAGTAAAGGAAGATCCCTAGCTTCAGGGTCTCGACGTCAACATCGACAACTTAGAGATCAACACCGGCGTTCTTCCTCCCTCCAATCAGATGCAGACGCAACATCAACAAACGGAGCAACGGAAAAGTCCCCTAGTTCCAAATCTCGACGGTTCACAGACAGCCTAGAGATCACCAACGGCGTTTCTCCTTACTCCAGCAGGATGCAGATGCGACGTCAACAAACGATCCCAGGGTCAAAAAAACGGAACCATGGCAAAGTCCCCTAGTTCCAAATCTCGACGGTTTACAGACAGCCTAGAGATCACCAACGGCGTTTCTCCTTACTCCAACCTGATGCAGATGTGACGTCAATAACCGACCTCAAGGTCGCAACGAAACGGAGCCATGGCAAAGTCCCTAGTTCCAAATCTCAATTGCCACATCTACAGCCCGGAGACCAAAAACGGTGTGCCTCCTCATTCCAACAGGACACAGATGTTACACCATCAATCGGAACCACGACAAAGTCCCCAGTTCCAAGACTCTACGGTTCACAGACAACCCAGCGTCATCAAATGACCCTGTCTCGGATACACGTCAGCAAATGACCCCGTTGCGAAAACACGTCATCAAATGACCCCGCCGCGGAAACACGTCATCAAATGACCCCGTCTCGGATACACGTCGGCAAATGACCCCGTCGCGGAAACACGTCATCAAATGACCCCGCCGCGGAAACACGTCATCAAATGACCCCGTCTCGGAAATACGTTATCCAATGACTCTGACTCGAAAACAAGTTAACCAACCCCAGGGAAATCAGTGTCCTTGGCAACCTCCTCGATTCAGGGAAATCAGCATCCTTGACGAGAGCATCTTGATTCGCGTCGACCCGCAAGGAAATCAGTGTCTTTGCAGGAGCACCTCGATTCGTTTCGACCCTCAGGGAAATCAGTGTCCTTGGCAAAACCTCAATTCAGGGAAATCAGCGTCCTTGACGAGAGCATCTTGATTCGCGTCGATCCGCAGAGAAATCAATGTCTTTGCAGGAATCTCTCGATTCGTCCCAACCCCAGGGAAATCAGTGTCCTTGGAAAAAACCTCGATTCAGGGAAATCAGCGTCCTTGACGAGAGCATCTGGATTCGCGTCGACCCGCAAGGAAATCAGTGTCTTTGCAGGAATACCTTGATTCGTCTCAACTCCGAGGAAATCAGTGTCCTTGGCAAAAATCTCGATTCAGGGAAATCAGCGTCCTTGACGAGAGCACCTTGATTCGCGTCGACCCGCAAGGAAATCAGTGTCTTTGCAGGAATACCTCGATTCGTCTCCACTTCGAGGAAATCGGTGTCCTTGGCAAAACCTCGATTCAGGGAAATCAGCGTCCTTGACGAGAGCATCTTGATTCGCGTAGACCCGCAGAGAAATCAGCGTCTTTGCAGGAATCACTCGATTCGTCTCAACCCCAGGGAAATCAGTGTCCTTGGCAACCTCCTCGATTCAGGGAAATCAGCGTCCTTGACGAGAGCATCTCGATTCGCGTCGACCCGTAGAGAAATCAGTGTCTTTGCAGGAATACCTCGATTCGTATCAACCCCGGGAAAATCAGCGTCCTTGGCAAAAACCTCGATTCAGGGAAATCAGCGTCCTTGATGAGAGCATCTCGATTCGCATCAACCCGCAGAGAAATCAGCGTCTTTGCAGGAATACCTCGATTCGATTCAACTCCGAGGAAATCAGTGTCCTTGACAAAAACCTCGATTCAGGAAAATCAGCGTCCTTGACGAGAGCACCTCGATTCGCGTCGACCCGCAGAGAAATCAGTGACTTTGCAGGATTACCTCGATTCGTCTCAACTCCGAGAAAATCAGTGTTCTTGGAAAAAACCTCGATTCAGGGAAATCAACATCCTTGACGAGAGCATCTCGATTCACGTCGACCCGCAAAGAAATCAGTGTCTTTGCAAGAATACCTCAATTCGTTTCAACTCTGAGGAAATCAGTGTCCTTGGCAACCTCCTCGATTCAAGGAAATCAGCGTCCTTGACGAGAGCATCTCGATTCGCATCGACCCGCAGAGAAATCAGCGTCTTTGCAGGAATATCTCGATTCATTTCAACTCCGAGGAAATTAGTGTCCTTGGCAAAAAAAACCTCGATTCAAGGAAATCAGCGTCTTTGACGAGAGCACCTCGATTCGCATCGACCCGCAGAGAAATCAGCGTCTTTGCAGGAATACCTCGATTCGTCTCAACTCCGAGGAAATCAGCGTCCTTGGCAAAAACATCGATTCAGGGAAATCAGCATCCTTGGCGAAAGCATCTCGATTCGCGTCGACCCGCAAGGAAATCAGTGTCTTTGCAGGAATACCTCGATTCATCTCAACTTCGAGGAAATCAGTGTCCTTGGTAAATACCCCGATTCAGGGAAATCAGCGTCCTTAACGAGAACATCTCGATTCGTGCCGACCCGCAGAGAAATCAGTGTCTCTGCAGGAATATACAACGTCAGCAAAGCGGAGCCGTGGCAAAGTTCCCAGTTTCATGACTCGGCGGTGCACAGACAACCTAAAGTCAACCCTCGACCTCCCTGTTGAAGCAATGATTTGACTCGGGAGTAGGTCAACTCATCAATCACTTACGAGTCCTCTCGACTTGTAAGGAAGAAAATTCTATTATGAGATCCTTACGACTCTCAAGAGAAAACACAGTTAGGAATCCTCACGATTCCTAAGGAGAAAATAGACCTACGAGATCCTCTCGACTTGTAGAAAGAAAAAAATCTTTATGAGACCCTCACGGCTCATAAAATTGAAAAGTCTTAGGCAGCAGATCTGAACCTGTTTTCTAAGCCATCGCTTCTTATCTCGATTCAGGGAAATCAGCGTCCTCGGCGAGAACCTCACAATTCGTTTCAACCCGCAAGGAAATCAGTGTCTTTGCGAGAATCTCTCGATTCGTCTCAACTTGCGGGGAAATTAGTGTCCCTACGCATAAAGAAAATTCTCTTGTGGGATCCTTACGATTCTCAGGAGAAAACGCACTTAGGAGTTCTCACGACTCCTAAGGAGAAAAGACACCTACGAGATCTTCACGACTCGTAGGGAGAAAAGCCTTTATGAGACCCTCACGGCTCATAAAGTTGGAAAGTCTTAGGCAACAGATCCTGACCCTGTTTCCTAAGCCATCGCTACCTTATAAAGAGTTCAAGATGAACTGTTATCTACCATCTATGAGCCACACTTTCCAAAGCTACATGCCACTGAAATGGAGAAGTTACTCATGAGCATATAAACTACTTCACGCCAGAGTAAAATATAAAGAAATAGAAGGGTGCGGCTCATGGAGCTGAGGGTTTGGAACTATGTCCCTTAAGAGTCGAGATTTGAGTCAATGATAAATGATGACGCTTGTGTTCGCTCGTAATCTTCACAGATCAAGATTCTGAAAATTATATACCAACCCGAAACTGGTCATACGCTATGAATTACTCTGCACTACTTCACCCACGTATATACTTATGTGGGCAAAATAGTGGGGGGTATTTGTTCCCACCAAAAAATTTCTGCGCAAAAAAGCCCAAAGTATCAAATGGCAGCGATACGTTTAAGAAAATGTGAACCAGTATTTTCCGGGCTGTATTTTGAAAAACTCCCAAATGTGAAACAGCTAAATTCTGATGGTATCGAAAGCGTCTCGAAAAAGCCTTCGATTTGATATATTATGGGCTTCATAATTCATCCGGGATCAAACGTTATGAGCAAATATGCTATGCACGTGTAATCTAAGGAAGAAAATACGAACCAGTATTTTTCGGGCTGCATATTGACAAACTTCCGAATGAGAAACAGCTAAATTCTGATGGTAGTGTGTCGAAAAATCCTTCGATTTGATATATTATGGGCCTCATAATTCATCCGGGATCAAAAGTTATGAGGCATCACGTGCTCACACGTGACCAGGCATCACGTGCCCACACGTGACCGGGCATCACGTGCAGACACGTGACCATTTACAGGCAAAGCCAGTAGGCACCGAATAAAATAAAAAATTAGAAATAATTAATCAGTGGGGTCACGTGCTATCACGTGATGGGATTTTAAATCCACTGAAAAGAATTAAAGGTATAATAAAATAACAAGGAAAACCCCCAATGGGGCATCACGTGCCAACACGTGACCAAGGGTCACGTGCTGACACGTGATAATTCCCGAGTTCTTTAAAACAACAGAATTAAATTCTGGACAAATGCATAATCAGGGGGTCACGTGCCAACACGTGATGGGTTCCTAAAGATCTATGAATTAATAGAATTAAATTCTAATTAAAAGGAAATCAAAAACCCTAACTGGAAAAATATTTCTCTAAATCTTTCCAAACAAAAAAGATGGTGCTCTGTAAAATGGAGCACCGTTGGATTAAAAATCCAATGGTGATTAAAAATCACCAATTTATGAAAAGATTTTATAGAAGGAAAGATTTCCCTGAAATTTTCCAGGAATAACAGATAAAAGATCTTTTGGATTAAAAATCCAATGGTGAATAAAATTCACTGAGTGATCTAAAAGATCATGTTGGTTACAAAAAAACAACCAAAATCTTTCAATGAAAGATTGACTAAACAAATTGATTCTTTTCTTTCTCCTATAAATAGGAGCCAAGAAGAGAAGAGAGGGGGATCTACTTTTTTGAGAAATATACAACAGAGAGAAAAAAGAAAGGAGAATTTAATTCTCAAGAGAGAAAAAGAAGATCTCTTCAGGAAAAAAAAACCCTAGGTGAGAAAGGGAAAAAGATTTAAGCTCCATAAAACAAAAAGATAATTTAATTCTCAATTTAAGAGTTTAACTCTTCTGAATAAGAACTTAGTTCTTTCTTTGGTTGAAGATCTGCAGAAGCAGATCTCTCCACAAGTTAAGAATTTAATGCTCATCGGGGAGATTCTGCCATGCAGATCCAAAACTTAGAGGGAGAATTGAGTTTAAGTAATTTAATTCCCCCAAATTCATAGGAATTTAATTCCTCCAAATGAAACTAGGGTTTAACCCAATATGAGAATTTAATTCTCCCAAATTCATAGGAATTTAATTCCTCCAAATGAAACTAGGGTTTAACCCTATATAAGAATTCAATTCTTCCAAATACACAGGAATTTAATTCCTCTAAACAGAACTAGGGTTTAACCCTATAAAAGAATTTAATTCTTAAAAAACAAGAGACTTAAAGCTCTCCATGCACATAAAGATCAAAGTATCCAACGTGATCACGTGGTAACACGTGACCCTTATCCTCAATGAGTAAAAAAAGAATGAACAAGACTAGGTCACGTGTCCCCATGTGACCCTTAAACAGACCCCTCGAAATGAGAAAGAAAAAGCATGAAGGCAATGCCTCACGTTCTCACACGTGACTCTCAAAACAAAAGGAAACAAATCCAAGAGCAGAATCAATTTTGGGCGCCCTCACGTGTCCCCACGTGACCCCTAATAAACACTTTAATAATCAACGCATGGGTACCCATCACGTGCCCACACGTGATGGTCTGAAGACCAAAAGTGTTTAACACTTATCTGAATATTCTGAGAACAAAATAAAGGAAGTCTGGCCCCATCTTCAGATACCTCATGTGGCCCTACGTGACCAATTCAATTTTAGTGTTTAACACTACTTTAAGCGCCTCGTCCTTAGTGTTTGACACTATTTTCAGCATATCACGTGGGAGCACGTGATCGCCAAGTATTCTCTTGTGTTCAACACTATTTAGCCAAGCTTATCCCAAATTGGTTAAGTTTTCCAGAGGCAAATCTCCCCTTCAACTGGACCTCAAAATTGGTCAGTTCATATGATATGCAAAGTAAAGTCCAGAGCTATAACGAATAGTTAGTGCTCAGCCAAAGACAAAATGTTGTCAGAGCCCCCAAACCCCTGTTTAGCATTGCTAAATAATAGGGGGCTGAACCTAGACAAATGTTTAATGGTCCAACAAGAGGCCAACATTTCAAACTTAATTATACTTAGCCCAAATTGGTCATAAGTCCTCAATTCAGATTTAACTGAGCCAATGAGCTTATAATCTAATTAATTGATCTTAGTTCCAAAATTGGACTATAGATCTCCCAATCAACTTTGGTTCAAGGGTACATCTCTTCACTCATTTGATATTTTTCGTTGTAATCCTTCAACGTCTTCAGAGAGGTAACGGGTCCCGACAACCACACATTTCACAGACTATGACGTCTTTAAACTGGACCGTGGGGTCCTTAAACTTATGGACTATGATGTCCTTAACCTCGGACTGTCGGGTCCTTAAACTCATGGACTATGAAGTCCTTAACCTTGGACCGTAATGTTCTTAAACTAACAATGGACCGCAAAGTCCCTAAACTAAACAACAGAGCTCAAATGCTCTCTTGTTGGATCTAAACGATCCCGTTAAGTTGATCTTAGCCTAAAAATTAGACCAACGTATCCTTAACAAACGTTTAAGTTGATCTTAGTATCAAATGAGACTAACGTATCCTTAAACCCAACCCCAAAACCCAAATCTAAGAAAATACGGATTTGGACTAATCCACGCCCTACGGGCGACGACATAAATTAGTCTCCGTATACAATCCACGGGCAACCAAAAACAAAACAACACCCACGACACGAAGTGACCATCTGGAGAAGGAGAAAGTTGTTACCGCGATGCGGTAGCGTAATTAACTGCAGGGGCTTGCGCCTGCATGGAAGAGCGTCCTCACAATCAAAAACCCCTCAAATGAGGGGGAATCTGACGGAGTCTACTACATCGGACGCATCCGTTTAAACCTTCGATATACGATGCCATAAATCAACTTGGCATCTTCGGAGAGGTGGACGGATTGCACCAACTAGCATCTGTCCCGAAATTCAGGCAAGACGGACCCGCGCGGTCGCGTCTCCGTGTTTCGGAGGGGACATCATAGCCCTACAGGTAAGATCACATCGATCCATGTATACAATCCAGGGGCGCAAACAAAAGAGGGAACCATATCATCCCACTAGGCTCCATCAGAAAAAGAGCCAAGTCTCGACGTGCCAGAATCTGTTCCCCGCCGAAACACGGAGACGCGACCTCGCGGGTCCGTCTTGCCTGAATTTCGGGGCAGATGCTAATTGGTGCTATCCGTCCACCTCTCCGAAGATGCCAAGTTGATTTATGGCATCGTATATCGAAGGTTTAAACGGATGCGGCCGATGTAGCAGATTTCGTCAGATTCCCCCTCATTTGAGGGGTTTTTGATTTTGGGGACGCTCTTCCCTGCAGGCGCAAGCCCCTGCAGTTAATTACGCTACCGCATCGCGGTAATAACTTTCTCCTTCTCCAGATGGTCACTTCGTGTCGTGGGTGTTTGTTTTGTTTTTAGTTTCCCATAGATTGTATACGGAGACTAATTTATGTCGTCACCCGTAGAGCGTGGATTAGTCCAAATCCGTATTTCGTAGATTTGGGTTTAGGGGTTGGGTTTAATGATACGTTAGTCTCATTTGAGGCTAAGATCAACTTAAACGTTTGTGAAGGATACGTTAGTCTAATTTTTAGGCTAAGATCAACTTAACGGGATCGTTTAGATCCAACAAGAGAGCATTTGGGCTCTGTTGTTTAGTTTAGGGACTTTGCGGTCCATTGTTAGTTTGAGGACATTACGGTCCAAGGTTAAGGACATCATAGTCCATGAGTTTAAGGACCCCACAGTCCGAGGTTAAGGACATCATAGTCCATGAGTTTAAGGACCCCACAGTCCAGTTTAAAGACGTCCATGAAATGTGTGGTTGTCGGGACCCGTTACCTCTCTGAAGATGTTGAAGGATTACAACGACAAATATCAAAGGAGTGAAGAGATGTACCCTTGAACCAAAGTTGATTGGGAGATTTATAGTCCAATTTTGTAACTAAGATCAATTAATTAGATTATGAGCTCATTGGCTCAGTTAAATCTGAATTGAGAACTTATGGCCAATTTGGGCTAAGTCCAATTAAGTTTGAAATGTTGGCCCCTTGTTGGACCATTAAACATATGTCTGGGTTCAGCCCCCTATTATTTAGCAATGCTAAACAGGGGTTTGGGGGCTCTGACAACATTTTGTCTTTGGCTGAGCACTAACCATTTGTTATAGCTCTGGACTTTACTTTGCATATCATATGAACTGACCAATTTTGAGGTCCAGTTGAAGGGGAGATTTGCCTCTGGAAAACTTAACCAATTTGGGATAAGCTTGGCTAAATAGCGTTGAACACTAGAGGATACTTGGCGATCACGTGCTCCCACGTGATATGCTGTAAATAGTGTCAAACACTAAGGACGAGGCGCTTAAAGTAGTGTTAAACACTAAAATTGAATTGGTCACGTGGGGCCACGTGAGGCATCTGAAGATTAGGCCATACTTCCTTTATTTTGTTCTCAGAATATTCAGATAAGTGTTAAACACTTTTGGTCTTCAGACCATCACGTGTGGGCACGTGATGGGTACCCATGCATTGATTATTAAAGTGTTTATTAGTGGTCACGTGGGGACACGTGAGGGCGCCCAAAATTGATTCGGCTCTTGGATTTGTTCCCTTTTGTTTTGAGAGTCACGTGCGAGCACGTGAGGCATTGCCTTCATGCTTTTTCTTTCTCATTTTGAGGGGTCTGTTTAAGGGTCACATGGGGACACGTGACCTAGTCTTGTTCATTCTTTTTTTACTCATTGAGGATGAGGGTCACGTGTTACCACGTGATCACGTTGGATACTTTGATCTTTATGTGCATGGAGAGCTTTGAGTCTTTATTTTTAAGAATTAAATTCTTTTATAAGGTTAAACCCTAGTTCTGTTTAGTGGAATTAAATTCCTGTGTATTTGGAAGAATTGAATTCTTATATAGGGTTAAACCCTAGTTTCATTTGGAGGAATTAAATTCCTATGAATTTGTGAGAATTAAATTCTCATATAGGGTTAAACCCTAGTTTCATTTGGAGGAATTAAATTCCTATGAATTTGGGGGAATTAAATTCTTTAAACTCAATTCTCCCTCTAAGTTTTGGATCTGCATGGCAGAATCTTCCCGATGATAATTAAATTCTCAACTTGTGGAGAGATCTGCTTCTGCAGATCTTCAACCAAAAGAAGAACTAAGTTCTTATTCAGAAGAGTTAAACGCTTAAATTGAGAGCTTAGATCTATTTCCCTTTCTCATCTAGGTTTTTTTTCTCTCTTGTGAATTAAATTCTCCTCTTTTTTCTCTTTCTGTTGTTGTATATTTCTCAAAAAAGTAAATCCCCCTCTCTTCTCTTCTTGGCTCCTATTTATAGGAGAAAGAAAAGAATCAATTTGTTTAGTCAATCTTTCATTGAAAGATTTTGGTTGTTTTTTTTTGTAACCAACATTATCTTTTAGATCACTCAGTGAATTTTATTCACTATTGAATTTTTAATCCAAAAGATCTTTTATCTGTTATTCCTGGCAAATTTCAGGGAAATCTTTCCTTGTATAAAATGTTTCCATAAATTGGTGATTTTTAATCACCATTTGATTTTTAATCTAACGATGCTCCATTTTACAGAGCACCATTTTTTTTATTTGGAAAAATTTAGAGAAATATTTTTCCAGTTAGGGTTTTTGATTCCCTCTTAATTAGAATTTAATTCTATTAATTCATAAATCTTTAGGAACCCATCACATGTTGGCACGTGACCCTCTGATTAAGTATTTGACCAGAATTTAATTCTGTTGTTTTAAAGAACTCGGGAATTATCACGTGTCAGCACGTGACCCTTGGTCACGTGTTGGCACGTGATGCCCCATTGGGGTTTTTCCTTATTATTTTATTATACCTTTAATTCTTTTCAGTGGGTTTAAAGGCTCATCACGTGTTAGCACGTGACCCCACTGATTAATTATTTCTAATTATTTATTTTATTCAGTGCCTACAGGCTTTGCCTGTAAATGGTCACGTGTGGGCACGTGATGCCCGGTCACGTGTGAGCACGTGATGCCTCATAACTTTTGATCCCGGATGAATTATGAGGCCCATAATATATCAATTCGAAGGATTTTTCGAGACACTTTAGATACCATCAGAATTTAGTTGTTTCTTAATCGGGAGTTTGTCTAAATACAGCCCGGAAAATACTGGTTCGCATTTTCTTTCTTAGATTACACGTGCATTGCATATTTGCTCATAACTTTTGATCCTGGATGAATTATGAAGCCCATAATATATCAAATCGAAGGCTTTTTCGAGACGTTTTCGATACCATCTGAATTAGCTGTTTCACATTGGGGAGTTTGTCAAAATACAGCCCGGAAAATACTGGTTCACATTTTCTTAAATGTATCGCTGCTATTTGATACCTTGGGCTCTTTTGCGCAGAAATATTTTTGCGGGAAAAAATGTCCCACACTACTTTGCCCACGTAAGTATATACGTGGATGAAGTAGTGCAGAGTAATTCATAGCGTATGACCAGTTTCGGGTTGGTATATAATTTTCAGAATCTTGATCTGGGAAGATAACGAGCAGACACAAGCGTCGTCATTTATCATTGACTCAAATCTTGACTCTTAAGGGTTATAGTTCCAAACCCTCAGATTCATGAGCCACACCCTTCTATTTCTTTATGTTTTACTCTGGCATGAAGTAGTTTATATGCTCATTAGTAACTTCTCCATTTTAGTGGCATGTAGCTTTGGCAAGTGTGGCCTATAGATGGCAGATAACTGATTTCTCTGCGGGTCGACGCGAATCGAGGTGCTCTCGTCAAGAACGCTGATTTTCCTGAATCGAGGTTTTTGTCAAGGACACTGATTTCATCGGAGTTGAAACGAATCGAGGTATTCCTGCAAAGGCGCTGATTTCTTTGCGGGTCGATGCGAATCGAGATGCTTTCATCAAGGACGCTGATTTCCCTGAATTGAGGTTTTTACCAAGGACACTGATTTCCCTGGGGTTGATACGAATCGTGGTATTCCTGCAAAGACACTGATTTCTCTGCGGGTCGACGCGAATCGAGATGCTCTCGTCAAGGACGCTGATTTCCCTGAATCGAGGAGGTTGCCAGGACACTGATTTCCCTGGGGTTGAGACGAATTGAGAGATTCCTGCAAAGACACTGATTTCTCTGCGGGTCGACGCGAATCAAGATGCTCTCGTCAAGGACGCTGATTTCCCAGAATCGAGGTTTTGCCAAGGACACTGATTTCCTCGGAGTTGAGACGAATCGAGGTATTCCTGCAAAGACACTGATTTCCTTACGGGTCGACGTGAATCAAGATGCTCTCGTCAAGGACGCTGATTTCCCTGAATCGAGGTTTTTGCCAAGGACACTAATTTCCTCGGAGTTGAGACGAATCGAGGTATTCCTGCAAAGACACTGATTTCCTTGCGGGTCGACGCGAATCAAGATGCTCTCGTCAAGGACGGTGATTTCTCTGAATCGAGGTTTTTGCCAAGGACACTGATTTCTCTGGGGTTGAGACGAATCGAGAGATTCCTGCAAAGTCACTGATTTCTCTGCGGGTCGATGCGAATCAAGATGCTCTCGTCAAGGACGCTGATTTCCCTGAATCGAGGTTTTGCCAAGGACGCTGATTTTCCTGAGGGTCGAAACGAATCAAGGTGCTCCTGCAAAGACTCTGATTTCCTTGTTGTAGGGTGTTTTTCGTCACCCCAGTGAGATGGGAATACGCGAGCGCTTGTCAGGCGTACTACAGATTCCCCCTGCCTAGGGTAGGCCGGGGTTTAATGATTGTGGGGATCCGAATCTCCGGCAGCCGCGGACTAAGCTGCCGTTAATTACCCCTCACCTTTGGGGCGAGGGAACCTCCGATTAACGGGTTAAAATGGTCATGCGAACTCAATGTGCAGTGTACGTGTGTTGTGTTTTGAAAGGGGGGTTTGGATATATCGGGAGCCACGCAGAGTTTTTACGGGGGTCCCGCTACCCGGATAGCGGGCTGGGGGTCAAGCGGGCTAGCAGCCCCCTTGCGGGGTTCGGGGCAGCGCCCCGGCCCGAAAATTTTTTGGAGGGGGAGAATGTGGCGGAGTATGTATATGTGTGAATTTGTATACATATGTATATGTATATGTATGTACATAAAAAGAGGGGGAAAAGGCATCCAAGGGATGCGTGGGAGCCAGCGCCTTGAGCGCTGTGCGCTTTGCGCAAGAGCGCTGCGCGTAGGTGCGCAAGCGCGTGCACGCGCCACGTGTCGGCACGCGGGCGCTTTGCGCAATGTGCGTTGCGCGCAGGTGCGCAAGCGCGTGCGCGCGCCACGTGTCGGCACGCGGGCGCTTTGCGCACTTGCGCAAGCGCGCAGGTGCGCAAGCGCGCGCGCCACGTGTCGGCACGCGGGCGCTTTGCGCACTTGCGCTGCGCGCTGGAGCGCAAGCGCGCACGCCACGTGTCGGCTCGCGGGCGCTTTGCGCACTTGCGCTGCGCGCCGGAGAGGACAAAAGGCTTTTAGCCTGAAAAAAGATTTCTCAAAAGAGAAATCAGAGAGGACTCGGGCTCCTGAATGTGTTTTGGGTTTAATGGAAGTGGTTCTTCTTCTTCCTCCTGTTGCTTGCTGGATCTTGAAGATCAAGAGATGTGAAATCTCAAAATCTCTCCTTTTTAAGATCTGATGACAGATCCAAGTTCCCCTTTGTGGGTTTTGTGGTGAAAAACTAATTTGTTTTATAAAAAGAAGAGTAAAACTCTTGATTTAATTCAAGAGAAAGAAGAAGGTTTTGGAACCTTGAAGAAGAAGAATAGATCTCAGATCTGGAAATTTTGTGGAGAGAATGAAAAGTATTCTTTTTTTTTATTCATCATGTTGCCTTTTATAGGCTTACATATTTGTATATAGCCCCTTGGGCTTCACAAAAATGGCATTTTAGCCATCCCATGGCTCATGTGCCATTTCATTTTTTGCACATAAGCCATGGGCTTACAAAATATTGGCTTTATGCCCATTTTGCATACATTCATGTATAAAAAATTACATAAAAATTATTTATTACATGATCTATATTTTAGCATGGAGGAGGCTGGCCGCGGGCTCGACTTGGGCATGGCCCCGCTTGACCTGGGCTTGGGCCCACCTGGCTTGGGGTTGACCTTGACTTTGACTCGGTCAACGGGGGTGTAAATTTTTACCCCAACACTTGTGGGTCGACGCGAATCGAGATGCTCTCGTCAAGGATGCTGATTTCCCTGAATCGAGGAGGTTGCCAAGGACACTGATTTCCCTGGGGTTGGTTAACTTGTTTTCATGACAGAGTCATTAGATAATGTATTTCCGAGACGGGGTCATTTGATGACGTGTTTCTGCGACGGGGTCATTTGCCGACGTGTATGCGAGACGGGGTCATTTGATGACGTGTTTCCGCGGCGGGGTCATTTGATGTCGTGTTTCCGCGATGGAATCATTTGCTGACGTGTATCCGAGACAGGGTCATTTGATGACGCTGGGTTGTGTGTGAACCGTAGAGTCTTGGAACTGGGGACTTTGTCGTGGTTCCGATTGATGGTGTAACATTTGTGTCCTGCTAGAATGAGGAGGCACACCGTTGTTGGTCTCCAGGCTGTAGATGTGGCCATTGAGATTTGGAACTAGGGACTTTGTCATGGATCCATTTCGTTGCGACCATGAGGTCGGTTGTTGACGTCACGTCTGCATCAGGTTGGAGTGAGGAGAAACGCCGTTGGTGATCTCTAGGCTGTCTGTAAACCGTCGAGATTTGGAACTAGGGGACTTTGCCATGGTTCCGTTGTTTTGACCCTGGGGTCGTTTGTTGACGTTGCATCTGCATCCTGCTGGAGTAAGGAGAAACGCCTTTGGTGATCTCTAGGCTGTCTGTGAACCGTCGAGATTTGGAACCAGGGGACTTTGTCGTGGCTCCGTTTGTTAATGTTGCGTCTGCATCCGATTGAAGGGAGGAAGAACGCCGGTGTTGATCTCTAAGTTGTCGATGTTGACGTCGAGACCCTGAAGCTAGGGATCTTCCTTCACTTCGTTTGTTGACATTGTGTCTGCAATATTGCGACGAATGTCGAGATTGTCGTTAGGTTGTCTATGAACCGTCGAGTTTTGGCTTCGCTTCGACGAAGCCTGGTGGGACGGTATGGTTCCCTTCTTGTTTGTGCCCATGGATTGTATATAGGGGTCAATGTGACCTCACCTGTAGGGCAAAAAGTTTCATTCTTTCATTATTTTATTTCTTTCCGTGATGCTCTATCATTTCAACCTTTTATATCGCGAAAATCGCGATTGCCCAATCATTTCGGCTATTTTTCGTGCTGCCCAATCATTTCGGCTATTTTTCTTTTTACTCGCTGTTTTTTATTGCGAGTTGCCCAATCATTTCGGCTGTTTTTGTATGCATACATTTTTACTTCCTGATTTCGTTGCAAGTTGCCCCATCATTTCAGCTATTTCATATACATTTTTAGCTCGCTGATTTTTTATCGCGAGTGTGGAACTTGGAATCTGGTGCCAATCTTAGCATCAACATCGCTGCGACTGGAATATTGCCAGGAGCGAATCATCATTTGCCGTGAAAGGGCATGGAATTTGATACCGATTTAGGCATCAGCATTGCTGCAACTGGGATATTGCTAGGAGCGAATCATCATTTGCCTCTGTCGATGTCGAACAAAGGTGGCTTACCAAACAGGGTTATGATCCCGTCGACTAAGGCTTTTGACTTCATGAGCCGTAAGGGTCTCATAAAGTTGTTTCTCCCTACGAGTCGTGAGGATCTCGTAGGTGTGTTTTCTCCTTAGGAATCGTGAGGATTCCTAAGTGTGTGTTCTCTTATAAGTCGTAAGAATATTACAAGAGTGTTTTCTTCTTGCAAGTCGAGAGGACCTACAAGTGTTTGTTCACCGTGTGAGCATATCCCTAGTCGCTGGTGGGACTCTGTTAGGGAAATGTTTATTCGTGCCCGTGGATTGTATACAAGGGTCAGCAATGAACCGCTTGTAAGGTAAACTGAGAAATGTGATGGCTTAAGAATAGGTTAAGATCCCTGTAGCATAAGTTTTTTGAATCTTATGAGCCTGTTCCCCTCCGAATGGCGGCCGAGACATGGGCCGTCCCGCCTGAAGTTCGGGGCAGATGCTAATTGGTGCTATCCGTCCACCTCTCCGAAGATGCCAAGTCGATCCGTGGCGCCATAAATCGGAGGTCTAGACGGATGCGTCCGATGTAGCAGACTTCGTCAGATTCCCCCTCGTTCGAGGGGTTTTTGATTGTGGGGACGCTCTTCCCTGCAGGCGCAAGCCCCTGCAGTTAATTACGCTACCGCTTTGCGGTAACAACTTTCTCCTTCTCCAGATGGTCACTTCGTGTCGTGTGTTCTTGTTTTATGTTTCATTGCCCGTGGATCGTTTACGGAGACTGAGTTATGTCGTCGCCCGTAGGGCATGGACTGGTCCAAATCCGCATTATCTTAAATTTGGGTTTGGGGGTTTTGGTTTGAGGATACGTCAGCCATACTTGAGGCTAAGATCGACTCAAACGTTTGTTAAGGACACGTTAGTCTAACTTTGTGACTAAGATCAACTCAACGGGATCGTTTAGATCCGACAAAGGAGTGTTTGAACTCCATTGTTCCAATCATCGTCTATGTGGCCGTCAGGACCCGTCACCTCTCTGACGACGTTGAGGGATTTCAACGACGGATGTCAGAGGAGTTCAGAGATGTACCCTCGAGCCATAGTTAATTAGGGGGGATTCGTAGTCCAGTCTGCTTGAAGGTTTAAGGTCGCGTTAGCCATTTTTGAGGCTAAGATCAACTTAAACAGGACCGTTTAGATCCGACGAAAGAGCATATGGAGGCTCTATGGTTCTAGTTTAAGGACATTGCGGTCCGTGGGTAGTTTAAGGACATTGCGGTCCGTGGGTAGTTTAAGGACATTGCGGTCCGTTGGTAGTTTAAAGACATCTCGGTCAAGGTTAAGGACGTCATAGTCCATGGGTTTAAGGACTCCACAGTCCGGTATGTGCTCTGGATGCTTCACACGGGTTCACTGCCGTGCTAGGCGAGGACCAGGCTCCGCTCTGGATACTTCACACGGGTTCACTGCCGTGCTCTGCGAGGACCAGGATCCGCTCTGGACGTTTTTCGTGGGGTCAAAGAGTGACGTTATCCACGTTCCACGTAACCAGGAATTTTGCATTATGCATGGGTTTAAGGACCCCACAGTCCATATCATGAATGGTCTTCGGGACCCGTCACCTCTTTGAAGACATTGAGGGATTACAATGCCAAGTATCAAAGGAGTGAAGAGATGTACCCTAGAACCGGGGTGGATTAAATAGTCCCTGGCCCAATTTGGGTCAAGACTGATCAATTATGTTATGAGCCTATCGGCCCAGTTAATCACAAATTGAGGACTTATGGCCAGCTTGGGCTAAGTCCAGTCAGGTCTGGAATATTGACTCTTTGTTGGTCCATTGAGGGAGAACGTTTGCCTCTATCCCTTTAGCCAATTGGGCCAAATCCTGGTGTTAAACACTTCAGAGCAATCAGTGTTGAACACTGGGAATAAGGCTGATGAGTTAGTGTTCAACACCAAGAGATAATTGGTGTTAAACACCAGCAATAAGGCTTTTTCAAATTAGTGTTAAACACTAAAACGGATCAGTGTTGAATCCTGCCAATAAGGCTTTTTAATCAGCATTGAATGCTAAGGCTCGACAGTGTTTTGACACTGGGTTTGAGAGTTCCAATTTAGTGTTGAACACTAAGGCAAAAGGGGTCACGTGGCAACACGTGAGAACGCCCTCTTTCCATTTATTCTGCTGAAATCGCTGCATTTTTCAGAGCATCACGTGCCCTCACGTGACGGGCATTCATATGCTCATTTGGTAGAGCTTTTGTTAAGGGTCACGTGGGTCATGTGAGGGACCGCCTCAAAGGGGTTTTCTATAGATCTTTTGGGGGGGTCACGTGGTGGCACGTGACCCTGCCTCTATGCATGTTGTTTTTAGAGGATCCGTTGATCTCTTTTTTTTTTCCAGGAATTAAATTCCTCGAGCTTTAGATTTCAGAGGAATTAAATTCCTACTTCCTTTCGAAGATTCATATTCTGAAATAGAGTTGAACTCTGAATTTTCTGTAGGAATTAAATTCCTCGTATATGTGAAGAACTGAATAGGGTTAAACCCTAGTAAAAGCTTTTAAGGAATTAAATTCCCATTCTCTGTTAAATTATGATCAAGGGAATTAAATCCCCGCTGTTCCAACAGAACTAGGTTCTTAATTAGGGTTAAACCCTGGTTTCTTTTGTTTTGAAGGAATTAAATTCCCATTATACAGGGTCAAGCCCTACTTTTATCTTAAAGGAATTAAATTCCTATAGTTCTGTGAGAATTAAATTCTCATGCTTGCATTCCTTCTCTATGTCTTGGATCTGCATGGCAGGATCTCGACCCATTGAGAATTAAATTCTCAACCTTAAGGGGAGATGTGCACTTTGCAGATCCTCTATTAAAGAGAGAAGAAATGTGCTCTTCTGTTTTTATGTATCAGAGTTAAACTCTGTTGAGAATTAAATTCTCTTTCTTTCCGAAAGCCTTCCCTTTCTTACCTAGGGTTTTCTTTTGCAGAAGATCCAAATTCCTCCAAGTATCAGAGCTCTCTTCTTTTTCTTCCCTCTGCGTATGTATCTCTCCCTCTCTCCCTTTTTGCGTCTCTTGTCTCCTATTTATAGGAGAAGCAGCCGAATGAATTAGTTTTTGATGAATCTTCACTGAGAGATTTGATTTGCATCCATCATTCATTTTGGACCTTTGGATTATTGGGTGAATTTTATTCACCATTGGATTTTAAATCCAGAGATTCTCCTTTGTTATTTTGGTTAGATTTAAGGGGGAAATCTTTCCAAACCCGAGATTTTCCATTTAATCATCTCTGAATCTTTAATTTGATTGGTCCCAGATACTCACTTTCCTTTGGAAGGATTCAAATTTCCTTCAGAATTTAATTCTGCCGTCAACATGGGCTTTGAAAGCCGGTCACGTGTGACCACGTGACCCATGGTCACGTGTGAGCATGTGACCCCCTTTGGAATGAGCCTTCTGCGCTGTGTCTTCTGATTGCTGCTTAAACGTCACGTGCTACCACGTGACCCCTGGTCACGTGTGAGCACGTGACCCTGTCTGGCGCCTCTTTCCTTGGTTCTTCTGGAGAACGAGTTTTGCTGCCTTGAACGTCACGTGCCAACACGTGACCCTGGTCACGTGGGAGCACGTGACTTCTTCTGAAGCTCTTTTCCTTGACTTTGCTCAGCGAATTAATGTGCGCCTTTTCTGCGTTTTATAGGTCACGTGTCAACACGTGACTGCTGGTCACGTGTAAGCACGTGGCCCCTTTTTGAAGCTTTTCACAGAAGCTTTCCTGATTTTAAATCAGGAAACAAATGCCCCCACAGCGTTGTTCTCACGTGTCTGCACGTGAGTGCAACGCTGTCACCTTTTGTAACCGTTGGATCTGTTTTGGGAGTAGGATAGATGACTTGTCCTTTCAGAAGCGCCTTCGCTTTTTCATCCTTTTCTTTTCAAATCTTTCTTTTAAGAGTTTGATTCTCGTTCTCAGGGCTTAGTTTTCTGTTGTGTTTGTGCAGGGCCGCTTTATCTTCCAATCGAAGGCTAGTGCTCACGTATTGCCCATGCAGGGATCTGCTTGATAGGGACGTTTCATTTCCCTTACCTGATTCCAATGCGTCGTTGGATTTCATTTCCAATGCTCTCCCCTTCTTTCCGGGCTTTGAGAGTAGTCCCGTCATGCACAACATTTTTTGTGCATAGCATTAAATGCTCCCCTATATAACCTGAACCCTATGCCTTACTTCTTTTCTTCACTGAGAAACCCATTCATACCTTAAGGTGGTCATCTTTGAGAACCCGATCGATCGCCATGGCTTGCAATCGTCCCCATGCTCGTCGGCAACCATGGGAGGTGCCCCTTGAGGAGATAATTCCTCGCTTCGCTGCGAGGCTGGCGGATCCCCTTCTCACCGACGCTCAATGTGACACGGTGATGTACGAGCTACTGACCCGTCGGGGCTCTCCTCTTCCCATGGGCTCCATTTGGCTCCGGATGATCCTCATGTCTGTGCTTGCCGATATACCCCCTCATCCGGCGGAGATGACTTCGGCGATCCTTGACGCGGCGGAGGACAAGCTTGAGTGCTTTCATGAGGCTTGTCTGATCACTCAAGCTCTGAAGGATCACTCAGTTCATTTACTGAGTCAGATAAGAGCTCGTCGGGCCGTCATGTCTGCTTTCGCTGATGAGCACGGCTCCAACCGGTGGGAAGCGACTTCTCGCGAAAACCGTCGTTTTGACGTGCTGGAGAAAGCAGAGAGGGAGCTGGAGAATTTTGAGTTTTGCTTTGTTAACCCTTGCATTTCTGATCCCTTGTTTGGTGATCTTTTCCCAGTAGTGTAGTATGTTTGAATCAATGTACTCCTTTTATCATTGGCGGTTTGCATGCTTTCTGTTGAATTTCCATGTTTGTCAGATAGTCGTACCGTATGTCTTGCTTGCGTAAACGAGCTGCATGTTTTTCTCATGGGAATTTTTTTAATTGCGAGCACTATCGTTACGTTGCATGCGCGTCAGTGCCTCGGGTAACATTTCCTTTTAAACATTCACACAGCTGCAAATGCGCGCTTGGTGGGGTACAGATCAAAAACTTTCCTTGTTATCTCCCGTATCAGGTGGCTTGCACTGGCCTTAGATTGAGTATTGTTGTCGAAGGGAGGTTTATAAATGAAGATGTATTTTTCTCTTTAATGGTGTGTCCCCTTTCTATTGAATGTGTTCTGCGGACAATTTTACCTTGATCTCCTTGCAGGACAGCAATGGCTCAGGATTCAGGGTTAAGATCTGCTCCTTAAGACTTTTGCATTTTATGAGCCACGAGGGTTTCATAAAGAGTTTTTCTCCCTACAGGTCGAGAGGATCCCATAGGTGTAAGTTCTTCTTAAAAATCGTGAGGATTCTTAAGCGGGTTTTCCCTTGAGAGTTGTAGGGATCTCACAAGAGAGTTTTCTTCCTTACAGGTCGTGAGGGCCTGCAAGTGCTGGATGTGGTCGCCCTTGTCCGTGTTTTACGGAGTCAGGGGTTTCTCCAGGTATCGTAGTTTTAAAGACGTTGCGGTCAAGGTTAAGGACCTCATAGTCCGTGGATTTAAGGACTCCACAGTCCGCTGTTAGTTTTAAGACATCGCGGTCAAGGTTAAGGACCTCATAGTCCGTGGGTTTAGGGACTCCACAGTCCAATGTTAGTTTTAAGACATCACGGTCAAGGTTAAGGACCTCATAGTCCGTGGATTTAGGGACTCCACAGTCCGACGTTTGGTTGCAGGGACCCGTCACCTCTTTGAAGACGTTGAGGAATTACAACGCCAGGCATCAAAGGAGTGAAGAGATGTACCCTTAAACCGAGGCAAAGATCTGTAAGGAATAGGGGTGGTTGATCGTTAGTTTTAAGACATCGCGGTCGAGGTTAAGGACGTCATAGTCCGTGGATTTTAAAGGACTCCACAGTCCGGTGTTTGCTCTGGATGCTTCACACGGGTTCACTGCCGTGCTTGGCGAGGACCAGGCTCCGCTCTGGGCGTTTTCCGTGGGGTCAAAGGGTGACGTTATCCACGTTCCACGTAACCAGGAATTTTGCACTAGATACTTCACACGGGTTCACTGCCGTGTTAGGCGAGGACTAGGCTCCGCTCTGGATGCTTCGCACGGGTTCACTGCCATGCTCTGCGAGGACCAGGATCCGCTCTGGACGTTTTCCACGGGGTCAAAGAGTGACATTATCCGCTTTCCACGTAACCAGGAAGTTTGCACTAGATGCTTCACACGGGTTCACTGCCGCGTTAGGCGAGGACTAGGCTCCGCTCTGGATGCTTCGCACGCGTTCACTGCCATGCTCTGCGAGGACCAGGATCCGCTCTGGACGTTTTCCACGGGGTCAAAGAGTGACATTATCCGCTTTCCACGTAACCAGGAAGTTTGCACTAGATGCTTCACACGGGTTCACTGCCGCGTTAGGCGAGGACTAGGCTCCTGCTCTGGATGCTTCACATGGGTTCACTGCCATGCTCTGCGAGGACCAGGATCCGCTCTGGACGTTTTCCACGGGGTCAAAGAGTGACATTATCCGCTTTCCACGTAACCAGGAAGTTTGCACTAGTTGCTTCACACGGGTTCACTGCCGCGTTAGGCGAGGACTAGGCTCCGCTCTGGATGCTTCACATGGGTTCACTGCCATGCTCTGCGAGGACCAGGATCCGCTCTGGACGTTTTCCACGGGGTCAAAGAGTGACATTATCCGCTTTCCACGTAACCAGGAAGTTTGCACTAGATGCTTCACACGGGTTCACTGCCGCGTTAGGCGAGGACTAGGCTCCGCTCTGGATGCTTCGCATGGGTTCACTGCCATGCTCTGCGAGGACCAGGATCCGCTCTGGACGTTTTCCACGGGGTCAAAGAGTGACATTATCCGCTTTCCACGTAACCAGGAAGTTTGCACTAGATGCTTCACACGGGTTCACTGCCGCGTTAGGCGAGGACTAGGCTCCGCTCTGGATGCTTCACATGGGTTCACTGCCATGCTCTGCGAGGACCAGGATCCGCTCTGGACGTTTTCCACGGGGTCAAAGAGTGACATTATCCGCTTTCCACGTAACCAGGAAGTTTGCTGATTGTATCCGCATTTCACGGGATGGGGGTTGACTCTTGGCGATATGTGTCGCCGAGTCATGGAACTTGGGGTTGCCGCCGTTCCGTTTCGCTTGATGTTGTGTCGTCGAGACAATGAAGCTAGGAATTTGGCCTTCGCTTCATTCGCCGGTATCGCGTCTGCTGTATCGAGACGAATGCCACGGTGGCGATCACTAAGTTATCTGTGAACCGCCGAGATTTTGCCTGCTTCTTTTTATTGCAAGTTGTCCCATCATTTCGGCCATTTTTTCTGGAATGTTTACCAGGAGCGAATCGTCATTTGCCTCTGTCGACGTTTGGACAAAGGTGGCTTAGCAAACAGGGTTAAGGGTTCTGTTGACCAAGGCTTTTGATTTCATGAGCCGTAAGGGTCTCACAAAGGTGTTTCTCCCTACAAGTCGTGAGGATCTTGCAAGTGTGTTCTCTCCTTAAGAATCGTGGGGATTCTTAAGTGTATGTTCTCTTGTAAGTCGTAAGGATCTTACAAAGAGGATTTTCTCCTTATAAGTCGAGAGGACTTACAAGGGTCGTTCACCATATGGATATATCCCCAGTCACGGGTGGGACTTTGTTTAGGGAAATGTTTATTCGCGCCCGTGGATTGTATACAAGGGTCAGTCCGAGCCGCTTGTAGGGCAATGTCGGAGGTTGTGGAGGATTTGCTTAAGAACAGGTTTAGATCTCTGTAACTTAAGACTTTCAAATCTTATGAGCCGTGAGGGTCCCATAAGAGAGTTCTCCTTACGAGTCGTGAGGATCTCGTAAGTGTATTTTCTCCTTAGGAATCGTAAGGATCCCTAAGTGTGTTGCTCCTTTGTGAGTCGTAAGGAGCTCACGCAGGTGATTTCTTCTTACAAGGTCAAGAGGACCCTATAAGTGTCTTTTAACGAGGTTGCGCCCTTTCGGGTTTTCACAAACACTCGCCGGTAGTCCTGCTGTTTTTACTCACGGAGCCCTTTCGGGTTTTCATCCGTGCCCATTTTGCTTGTGGACATACCGTTTTTTTTTTATTTTATGTATTATTTTTTTTTTTATTTTTTTTTTTTTTATCTCGTCAGCCTAAGGATGCTGCGGTAGTAGTTTAGGGACGTTTTCGGTCCGTCGTTAGTTTAAAGACATTTCGGTCCATTGATAGTTTAAGGACGTTTCGGTCCGTCGCTAGTTTAAGGACGTTTCGGTCCGTCGTTAGTTTAAGGACGTTTCGGTCCGTTGATAGTTTAAGGACGTTTCGGTCCGTCGCTAGTTTAAGGACGTTTCGGTCCATCGTTAGTTTAAAGACGTTTCGGTCTGTTGATAGTTTAAGGACGTTTCGGTCCGTCGCTAGTTTAAGGACGTTTCGGTCCATCGTTAGTTTAAAGACGTTTCGGTCTGTTGATAGTTTAAGGACGTTTCGGTCCGTTCATAGTTTAAAGACGTTTCGGTCCCTTGATAGTTTAAGGACGTTTCGGTCCGTCGTTATGGGAGGGTCAGCTACTGCTTGTAAAGTCTGAGCCTAGGAAGATAGCGAGTGGACATAGTCGTCGTCATCTACCGTTGACCCAGGCTGTGGCTCACTAAGCGTAGTATTTCTTCAAGAAGCGGCCATTTATTGGCCTGAAAGGCCTTTCACCGTGCATGTCCACGAGTAGATAGGCTCCACCCTGGTAGACCTGGTCTATGATGTACGGGCCTTCATAGTTTGGCTCGAATTTTCCCCGCTTGGCACGATTGGGGATCATAGGTCTTTTGACTACCAGCACGAGTTCGCCTTGGCGGAATGCCCTTGGCCTGGTCAATCTTTCGTACGAGCGCGTCATCTTTGCTTTGTGGGCTTCTAGATGTTGTTGCGCTATGAGTCGGGTTTCGTCGAGGGCATCGAGCTCCTCAAGTCGAAGGTGAGCATTTTCTTCGTCAGTCAGTTCGTGGTGGATTGCCACTCGTAGAGAGGGTAACTCTATCTCGAGGGGGAGTACTGCTTCCGTCCCAAATACTAACGCGTATGGCGTTGTGTTTGTGGCCGTCTTGAATGTAGTTCGATAAGCCCAAAGGGCTTCTTGCAGCCTCTCGTGCCAGTCTCTCTTATTCCGGGAAACGGTCTTTTTTATGATCTTTGTCAAGGTCTTATTGAAGGCCTCGGCCAGACCGTTGGCTCGTGGGTTGTAAACTGAAGAATACCTCCAGTCTATATTGTGCTGCTGCGCGAAGCGGCTAATCTTATGGCTTCTGTAGGCTGGCCTGTTATCGGAGATAATCCGCCGTGGGGTTCCAAACCGATAGATGACGTGCGTCTTGAAGAAATGGAGGATATTCTCCGTCTTCACTTCCCTCAATGGTATTGCTTCTGCCCATTTGGAGAAGTAATCAGTAGTCGCCAGGATAAAACGGTGTCCCCGAGATGATGCCGGCTCAATGGGGCCGACTATGTCAGTTCCCCACATTTCGAATGGCCAGCTGGCCACCGTTGGGTGTAGCGGATTCGGATGTTGGTGGATAAAGTCTCCATGAATCTGGCACGAGTGGCATTGCTTCGCATACTCGAGGCAGTCTTGGATCATTGTGGGCCAGTAGTAGCCCATTCGTTTAATCTTTAACTTCATCTTTGGGCCTGCTTGGTGAGAACCGCAGAGTCCGTCATGAACTTCCTGAACGACTTTTTCTGCTTCGTCAGGTCCTAAGCATCTCAGCCATAGAGAATCGAGCGATCTCTTGTATAGGGTATTGTCGACGAAAGCGAAAGATAGAGCTCGTTTCATGAGCTGATGTCTTGAAGACGCTTCTTTGGGTATGCGGCGGGACTTAAAGTAGTCTATGAAGACTTCCCTCCAGTCCTCGGCCTTCTCATGGTCCTTTATTTGTAGGGTCGTCTGCTCAGTCGCTCTCTCTTCTTTGCATGATTCCGGAGATATTTCTGCCGGGGCGATCACTCGACGGCTTTGTATCACGATTCTGACATCATCGAGGTTCTCGTCGGCCAGTCTTTAGCCAGCTTAGCCAATGCGTCTGCTTTGCTATTTTCTGCGCGTGGTATGTTCTCCAAAGTGTAGGAAGGAATTTGGGACAATAGTTGTTGCACCCTTTCGCCGTACTTCACCAGTTCCGGTTTGCACGTTTGGTAGTCGCCATTCACTTGACTAACGACCAGCTGAGAATCCCCGTATATGAGGAGGTCTTCAATTCCCATGTCAATGGCAAGCTCGAGACCTGCTATCAGGGCTTCGTATTCAGCTTCATTGTTTGTCCTTGGCTCTGTTAAGGAGAAGGCGAAGCGCATTATCCCTCCTTGTGGAGTCGCAAAGATGAGGCCTATCCCTGACTTGATCATTGGGATACCTTGCTTTTGTTTCTTTATAGAGGACGCTCCATCGAAATAAAGTTCCCATCGGGCGCTTCCACCGCTAATCGCATCAAATGCACGCTCGTCCGGCAAGTCACAATTCAAAGGAGAATCGGCCGGTATCGGGTGCTCAGCGAGGAAATCGGCAATGGCCTGGCCCTTCACTGCCTTGAGAGGTTGATACGTTATCGAGAACTCCATCAAGAGCAGGGCCCATTTAGCGAGTCGTCCCGTCAATATGGCTCTTGACATCAAGTATTTAAGAGGATCCACTTTCGAGATGAAGCAGACTTCGTGTGCCAACGCATAGTGCCTGAGTTTTGTTATCGCGAAGATTAACGCCAAGCAATGTTTTTCAATGGGAGAGTAATTGCTTTCTGCCCCCAGTAGAACTCGACTTAAGTAGTAGAGTGCTCTCTCTTTCCCCTGATCGTTCTCTTGCGCCCATAATGCGCCCAAGGAACCTTCGAGGGCGGTTGTATAAAGAATGAGGGGTTTTCCCTTGACCGGCGCGGCCAATACCGGCGGGTTCTGCAAGTACTGCTTGATCTCGTCTAGTGCACCTTGGCATTTTTGATCCCAGACGAAAGGGGTTCCCTTCTTCATCAGGTGACTATAGGGGCGGCATTTGCCTGAAAGATTTGCGATAAATCGCCGGATGTATGCGAGCTTCCCTTGGAGAGACCGCAACTGTTTGAGGGTTCTTGGCGGAGGCATTTCCATGATCGCTTTAATCTTTGACGGATCTATCTCAATACCTCGGTGTCGGATGACGAATCCCAGGAATTTTCCCGAGGAGACTCCAAACGCGCATTTGAGGGGATTCATCTTCAAATTATATTGCCGAAGGCGTTGAAATACAGTCTCTAGATGCTTTAAGTGATCTTCGTATGACATACTCTTTACTACGAGGTCATCGATGTAGCACTCAACGATGTCATGTATGAGGTCGTCGAAGATCTTTGTCATGGCCCTTTGATAGGTAGCGCCGGCATTCTTTAGACCGAAGGGCATAACCCTGTAGCAGAATACACCCAAAGGGGTCCGGAAAGCGGTGTGCTTCTGGTCTTCGGGATGCATTTTTATCTGATTGTATCCTGAAGAACCATCCATGAAGGAGAAGATCTCGTGAGTAGACGTGTTATCTATCATTAGCTCGGTTACCGGCACCGGGAAATCATCTTTTGGACAGGCTTTGTTGAGATCCCTGAAATCCACGCATATACGCACTGTCCCATTCTTCTTCATCACCGGGACGATATTGGCGATCCAATCGGGATATTGTACTTCTTGGATAAATCCAGAATCGATTAGTTTTTTGACTTCGGCGTTGATGTTCATCTCCAACTCGAGTCGCATCCTCCTCGGCGCTTGCTTGACTGGCTTGATATCCGGGGATATTGCTAACTTATGCACGGCAACCTCCGGATCTAATCCCGGCATCTCAGAGTAGTTCCATGCGAAGCAGTCTTTATGTCGTAGAAGCACGTTTTTTAACGCGGCCACCCTTTCTTCAGAGAGTAGCTCGCTGACAAATGTTGGTCGCGGGTCCTCTGCCGATCCCAACTCAATCTTCCTGAGGTTATCTGCAGTAGTATGTATACCGTCTTCCAGTTCTTTCGGAGCAGGCGGGAATTCTGAGATAACCTCATCATCGCTGTTTTCGAAGCACCGGGAAGGGTTGTCTATCGCAATCGTATAACAGGTGCGAATACACTCCCGGGGCCGAGGCGGATCCGGCTCCGCTCTTGCGGCCTTGGACTCGTGCTTTCGTGGCGGCGTTACCCTCCAGCTGTTGGACAAAGCGAATCTGCCCCGTCGGTACTGGTCCTCGACCCAGTTCTTGAAGGTGAAGCAGTTTTCGGTAGGATGTCCTGCGGCTCGGTGATAAGAGCAATAGCCCGAGCGAGAGGCCTTATTAGCTTGCTCAGGGTGTTTAGACTCCGGAAGCGCGATCATCTGATGTTTTAGGGCGAGCTTGAGTAACCTTTCCGTCTTGTCTCGGGGGAAGGAGTACGCTCGACTCATCTTTTCTATGAAGGGCGAATCCGGGCTGTGCAGTACTCGACCTCGTAACCCTCTAATCCTACGTCGTTGTTGTCGGCTCTTTTTTCCGCTTCTCGACTTATTTTCGTCTCCGCGTCGGGCCTTTCGCATGATGGGTCGACAAGGATGAGCATTCTTGCCTTTCGCAGCCTGTTGAAATAGACGTTGCGTCCTGGCCTTCTCGTAGATGGCCATTTCGTGGTTGGGGTCTTCCTGACCTTTCTGACCCACTTTCCTGATGGGCTTGTCCATTCGTTCTAGAAATGACGGACTTGACGCCTCAATCGCGTGGTCTGGTTTTGATGAGGGGTTGGCATCTCCTGACAGGGCGTCCTCTTCTTCATCAAAGGTATATATAGCGTAGCTGTTATGAGCTCGTTCTCGTTTTCCGGTTCTCGCGTATCCAAGCCCGAGTGTCTCCATTTTCCCATTAGGCAATTTGCGTTGGGTTCCAGGGACATCCCAAATCCTGTTGTAAAACCGAGCCTGTTGAACAGTTTGTTTTAAGGGTACCCCTTGGTGCTTCAATAGCTTTTTTAATCCATTTGTATAGTATCTGGGCAAACGGATGGGCTGGAGTCTGTCGCATGTAGCATCTACGCCGTGCCAGATCTCTTTCTCTACTTTCGACTCTGAGGATCGATAGAATAGGATCATCTTCTCACCCTTTCGCCTGGGGGGGACGCAAAACGTTTGCAGCTCTTGCACACTGTGAGCTTGAAGCGTGTCGAGGTCCTTGTAGTGTTCTCGCGGTACCATGGTGATCTGCAAGTTATGGTCATCGCCAGGAGGTGCTTGTATTGAAAGCCTATTGGAGAATACGGCATTGACCTCATCTTCCGAATCACTTCCGAAGACCAGTATGGGGATGGGCGTCCTCCGGTTGTTGCGTTGAGCTGGCCCCGTATAAACTATCTCTTCTTCTTCTTCGGTATCGCTTCCGAAAACAGGGATGGTGGCGGCGGCCTTGTTCTCCGAGTCGTGACACCTTTCTGTATCTTCAAAGTCTGGCAAAAAGTATTTCGCATCCTCGTATTTGCGGACTTCGTTCACGGAAAATGGGTTCAGCTCACCCGTTACAGTATACTCGAAACCATCTTTAAAGTATTTCATACACTGATGTTGTGTAGAAGGGACGATGTTGTACTCGTGTAACCAAGGACGGCCGAGCAAGGCATTGTAACAGGTCTTGGCGTCAATGACATGGAATTTGATGTCCGTGACGAGAAGTCCGAAGCGTAATGTTAGTATTACAGATCCGAGAGTCCGTGACGATTGTGAATCGAAACCGGAGATAGTGATTTTGTCACGAGCGAGATGCTGCACACTCATGCAGATTTCCTTCAACACCCGAACATTAAGGAGATTAACGGAGGATCCGTTATCCACCAGGATCTTGCCTATCTTGATGTCATGGCAGTACCCAGAGACATATAGGGGACGGTTATGGTCGCACGTCCCGAGAAGGAGGTCTTCATCACCGAAAGTGACGTCGGCCGTATGTACTTCTTCCAGTTCGTCCTTCATCTTTTCGGTGGCGAGAAAGGCTTGGAATTGCTCAGGTTCTTGTAGTGCCTTAATTAGTGAGTCCCGTGCTTCTTTTGATAATAGGAGGGCGTCGAGAATGCTGAGCTGAGAAGGTAGCTTCCTTAGATGCGCGAGGATGTTATAGTCCACTTTACTCCTCCTAGGAGGGTCTTTGGCAGCCAGTTCTTTCGCGACTTGGTCATCCAAAGTGATATCTTCAGTGACCTTTTCCTTTCCCTTATCTTTTCTGTTCGTAGGCCCAAGATTCTTTTCCGGGAGTGTGCGATTGCGCAGCTGAGTGTTTCCGCAGGCTTCTGATTCCTCATCTTTCCTTAGCGCGGATTCTTCAAAGAGAGGGCCCAGAGTCACTTCTTCGTCCGAGTCGCTCCCAAAGGTGAGGACTCGCGACCCCTCGGCATGAGCCATATAACAGTTGCCAGTAATTCTGTTGGGCCCGTCAACGGCGCTTCTTTGCTCCCGACGGCTCTTGCGTTTCATGCGTTTGAAATGTTGCCGACGAGCAACATATCCTTGCCACCATATCTTAAAGGCGTCGCACTCCTCTGTGGGGTGTGAGACTTTTCGATGATATGCGCAGTAATCGGGGTGCTTCTCCGCCCCATTGTGTGTGTTTCCTTCCGAGGGTGGTAACCTCATTCCCATTGACATGGCTTTGGCGAACCTTTTCCTCGTCTTGAATATCTTCCTGTCCATCTCGGATGCCTTTCGCTCTGGCAGGGGTAGTTCAACTCCTTCGTTCAGTTGCCCGCATTTGGTTCCTCCTGATGCTGCCATCTCACGCTCTTGGTCTGCTTTACTTTTTAGGCGAATCTCGTCTAGGAAGGCATTGATCATATCAGTTGTCAGCGTCGCACGCCTTGGTTCGGGTTCCGCCTTCAGCTTCTTAGTGCTGGGAGTTTTCTCATCATTGGTAAACGAGTGGGAGATCATGTTGCAACTTGCCGCATATCCCTCGGATTCATCCGACGAGTTCTCTCCATCATCGTCCTCTTGAAAGATGTGGCTGAGGAACTCTTGCAGTGTGACAGGAGTTCGCGCCTTCTGATTATATTCTTCCAGCGCGTCGATTTGCTTCTGCAAGTTTGTTCGCTCGTCTCCAAGCTTCGCGGGCCTCTTGGATTTCTTCTTCTTTTTCTTCGAAGCTTTTGACGGCTGGGCGTGAGTATTTGGGCCCTTATCAGCAGTCTTCGTAGTTGCGCGGGGCTTCACTGCTCCTTCGATAATTCGAGGTTCAAGAGGGTCCTTCCATTCGATTGCAGGGCACGCATGAAGGTCTCTCAGCATCCTTTTGGTCTTCGTTGATAGCACGACCTCCCATGGAATTTCTTCGATAAAGGAGCAGGTTGCCCCTGATGTGTCCGTCTTTTTAGGAGTATGTGGTTGTGGCGGGTTCACTTTCCACTTTTCGGACAGTACAAACTTCCCCTGGAGGTATTGATCTTCGATCCATCCTTTGAAGACGAAGCAATCTTCAATCGGATGGCTTACCGTCTGATGGTAAGGGCAATAGTTGGGGTTATTCACCTCGGTGGGTTGTGGCGGTCGCCTTGGATTCGGGAGGTTAATAAGCCTGTTGCGTATTGCTAGCTCAAATAACCGTCTCGTCTTGTCTCGTGGGAACGAGTAGGGACGCTTCATCTTTTCATTATAATACCGGCGTCTTTCTTCCAGTTGATCTGCCGATTTCGGGGCGTCAGGTTGCTGTTGGGCATTCGCGACAAAGGTTGCTCTTCCTTTACCCTTATCATTCCGAGGTTCTGACTTCGGAGGAGGTGGCCTATGACCCATCTGGTCCATCTGAGCCAACTTGTCGATTAAAGCCTGGAATGTGGTTGGCTTAAAAAACATCATAAACTGGGAGATGGTTGCGTGGGGGTCTAAGGTTCCCACGAACATACCCACTGCGGGTGCTTCCTCAATGCGTTGTTCGCATCTCGACCACAAATTCCGCCAGCGTATGGCGTACTGAACCCAGGTTTCGCCCTGTTTTACCCTGGCGTTAATAAGTGCAGTTATTGGAGTGCGTTCGCTGGCACTTGCAAATCGCTGAGTGAACAACAGCTCCATTTCAGCGAACGTTTTGATGGAATCGTTCGGGAGTTCTGAATACCATTCGAACGCTGTTTCTGATAAGCTGCCAACGAACTGACGGAGTAACAGTTTATCGTCACCGCCGGTGTTACCGCAGAGGGCCCGGAACTGGGCGACGTGTTGATGAGGATTGCCGGTCCCCTTATACACATGGAATTTCGGTATCGTATAGCCTTGCGGGTATTTGATTTGATCGTACCAGCTTGGATACGGCCGCCCTGTTTTCACGACTTGACCAGCCGCCTCAGTCGCATGATGGTCCCGGATTTGCTGGGCTATGTAGTCGGCTAAGTCAGCCTTAGAGATCGTCTCTTCCTTGGCCGTTGAGAGGGCTGGTGGTGGATTTGACGTTTCTCCTCGGTCATCTTCCAGAACAATCGGAGGATCTTCGGCGGGTAAGTCCTGTTGGATCATCATTCCTATCACATCTTGAAAGAGAAGGCCCATCCGTTGTATGTTGGCCGCTTGTTCAGCAGCCTCTTTGTCCCTTTTCTCCAGTGTCCGGCGAAGGAATTCAGCGTCGGTTTCTTCCTCCCGGCGTGCGTCTGAGGATGCTTCTGGGTTTTCCTTTGGCCCGGTGAGCGCGGCCATAGCATTCATCATTTCTCGGAGCTTTTGTTGTTGCTCCTGGGATTTCGTTACGGATCGGGTTAGCGGTCGGTGGCCTGTAGAAGTGCGGCTCTCCTCCTTTCCAGAGGCCATGCATACGGTGTGGACCATCATGCCCCCAGACTTAGGGTGTCCGGGCTTGTTGCTTTTAGCCGTCGTTGCATGTTGAGGGATCTTCTCTGGCTCCCTCCTTTTATGAGCCATGGAGGTTGAGGGGGCCGTCGAGGTGGGCGTCCAAACAGCCTTTTGGGTTTTCGCCTGGTGACCAGCTTTCGGTTGGATCTTCAGCTTCTTATGCTGGCGGGAGAGGTTTGGATCGATGATTGAGTCCCGGGCCTGCCGCCAAACCTTATAGATTTTGGAAGACAGCCGTTGAGGAGATCGGGGCTGTTCTGATTCTATTTCCACAACCTTTTCCGATGGGGGAGGAGACCTCTTCAGCACTGCGGTAGGGGAATTCCTTCGCACCTTATTTAACATTTCGAAGCTGTTCCTAGTTGGAATAGCAGCATTAACTTCTACCACCGGGGCTGGTGGAGTCAATCCAGAGGGGGAGTTGCCCCCAGCCTTCCTTATTCGGCGCCAATGACGACGTCGAGCGCATCGAGCAGACGGCGTAGAGTCAGATATAAGAACGGTTTCATCTTGCCCCCTGTGTGGGTGGGGGGTCGTTGTTGGTGTTAGCCTGTCAAAGACCGATGTCCTTTGTGCAACGGGAGCGGGAGCTGAAGCCGTTAATCTGGTAAAGACCGACCTTTTGGCCGGGGAAGCTGCCTTGGCGATTTCGGAAGCATGAGCGGCCGTTTTCTTAGGAGCAGCCTTCTCTGCGACGAATCTGCAGGATTTCTGGCCCAATCTAGAAAAGACTGAGGCGTTGACATCGGACGACTCGGTGAGAGGAGCCGTGGCAGGGGTGAGACGATCAAAGACCGACTTTATGAGGGCTTCCTTTGTCAGCACTGGCGCCGTGAAGCTGGATGGCGGGAGTATAGTCCCAAAGAACAATCCGGTGGTGGCCTGAGTCACCTGGTCCGCCGGCATTGTGAACAACGAAGCAGCTTGGGGTCCATAGGCTATACCTCCCGGCGAGGCAAAGCGTTGGTCGCAATTGCAGCTTGAGCAGTTGGAGGATTTCGCGGAAGTAGCGGCCATCGATCCTTTGTTTTCTGCAATAGGCAAGGCGCCAATTCTTAGTATCTTGAAACCCAAGGGCAACTGTTAGCGAACCGCGATTGGTTCGCGAATCACGACACACGAAGTGTGGAGTGGAAAGAGGAAAAGGTCCCACCGGGCGTGCCAGAATCTGTTCCCCTCCGAATGGCGGCCGAGACATGGGCCGTCCCGCCTGAAGTTCGGGGCAGATGCTAATTGGTGCTATCCGTCCACCTCTCCGAAGATGCCAAGTCGATCCGTGGCGCCATAAATCGGAGGTCTAGACGGATGCGTCCGATGTAGCAGACTTCGTCAGATTCCCCCTCGTTCGAGGGGTTTTTGATTGTGGGGACGCTCTTCCCTGCAGGCGCAAGCCCCTGCAGTTAATTACGCTACCGCTTTGCGGTAACAACTTTCTCCTTCTCCAGATGGTCACTTCGTGTCGTGTGTTCTTGTTTTATGTTTCATTGCCCGTGGATCGTTTACGGAGACTGAGTTATGTCGTCGCCCGTAGGGCATGGACTGGTCCAAATCCGCATTATCTTAAATTTGGGTTTGGGGGTTTTGGTTTGAGGATACGTCAGCCATACTTGAGGCTAAGATCGACTCAAACGTTTGTTAAGGACACGTTAGTCTAACTTTGTGACTAAGATCAACTCAACGGGATCGTTTAGATCCGACAAAGGAGTGTTTGAACTCCATTGTTCCAATCATCGTCTATGTGGCCGTCAGGACCCGTCACCTCTCTGACTACGTTGAGGGATTTCAACGACGGATGTCAGAGGAGTTCAGAGATGTACCCTCGAGCCATAGTTAATTAGGGGGGATTCGTAGTCCAGTCTGCTTGAAGGTTTAAGGTCGCGTTAGCCATTTTTGAGGCTAAGATCAACTTAAACAGGACCGTTTAGATCCGACGAAAGAGCATATGGAGGCTCTATGGTTCTAGTTTAAGGACATTGCGGTCCGTGGGTAGTTTAAGGACATTGCGGTCCGTGGGTAGTTTAAGGACATTGCGGTCCGTTGGTAGTTTAAAGACATCTCGGTCAAGGTTAAGGACGTCATAGTCCATGGGTTTAAGGACTCCACAGTCCGGTATGTGCTCTGGATGCTTCACACGGGTTCACTGCCGTGCTAGGCGAGGACCAGGCTCCGCTCTGGATGCTTCACACGGGTTCACTGCCGTGCTCTGCGAGGACCAGGATCCGCTCTGGACGTTTTTCGTGGGGTCAAAGAGTGACGTTATCCACGTTCCACGTAACCAGGAATTTTGCATTATGCATGGGTTTAAGGACCCCACAGTCCATATCATGAATGGTCTTCGGGACCCGTCACCTCTTTGAAGACATTGAGGGATTACAATGCCAAGTATCAAAGGAGTGAAGAGATGTACCCTAGAACCGGGGTGGATTAAATAGTCCCTGGCCCAATTTGGGTCAAGACTGATCAATTATGTTATGAGCCTATCGGCCCAGTTAATCACAAATTGAGGACTTATGGCCAGCTTGGGCTAAGTCCAGTCAGGTCTGGAATATTGACTCTTTGTTGGTCCATTGAGGGAGAACGTTTGCCTCTATCCCTTTAGCCAATTGGGCCAAATCCTGGTGTTAAACACTTCAGAGCAATCAGTGTTGAACACTGGGAATAAGGCTGATGAGTTAGTGTTCAACACCAAGAGATAATTGGTGTTAAACACCAGCAATAAGGCTTTTTCAAATTAGTGTTAAACACTAAAACGGATCAGTGTTGAATCCTGCCAATAAGGCTTTTTAATCAGCATTGAATGCTAAGGCTCGACAGTGTTTTGACACTGGGTTTGAGAGTTCCAATTTAGTGTTGAACACTAAGGCAAAAGGGGTCACGTGGCAACACGTGAGAACGCCCTCTTTCCATTTATTCTGCTGAAATCGCTGCATTTTTCAGAGCATCACGTGCCCTCACGTGACGGGCATTCATATGCTCATTTGGTAGAGCTTTTGTTAAGGGTCACGTGGGTCATGTGAGGGACCGCCTCAAAGGGGTTTTCTATAGATCTCTTGGGGGGGTCACGTGGTGGCACGTGACCCTGCCTCTATGCATGTTGTTTTTAGAGGATCCGTTGATCTCTTTTTTTTTTCCAGGAATTAAATTCCTCGAGCTTTAGATTTCAGAGGAATTAAATTCCTACTTCCTTTCGAAGATTCATATTCTGAAATAGAGTTGAACTCTGAATTTTCTGTAGGAATTAAATTCCTCGTATATGTGAAGAACTGAATAGGGTTAAACCCTAGTAAAAGCTTTTAAGGAATTAAATTCCCATTCTCTGTTAAATTATGATCAAGGGAATTAAATCCCCGCTGTTCCAACAGAACTAGGTTCTTAATTAGGGTTAAACCCTGGTTTCTTTTGTTTTGAAGGAATTAAATTCCCATGATACAGGGTCAAGCCCTACTTTTATCTTAAAGGAATTAAATTCCTATAGTTCTGTGAGAATTAAATTCTCATGCTTGCATTCCTTCTCTATGTCTTGGATCTGCATGGCAGGATCTCGACCCATTGAGAATTAAATTCTCAACCTTAAGGGGAGATGTGCACTTTGCAGATCCTCTATTAAAGAGAGAAGAAATGTGCTCTTCTGTTTTTATGTATCAGAGTTAAACTCTGTTGAGAATTAAATTCTCTTTCTTTCCGAAAGCCTTCCCTTTCTTACCTAGGGTTTTCTTTTGCAGAAGATCCAAATTCCTCCAAGTATCAGAGCTCTCTTCTTTTTCTTCCCTCTGCGTATGTATCTCTCCCTCTCTCCCTTTTTGCGTCTCTTGTCTCCTATTTATAGGAGAAGCAGCCGAATGAATTAGTTTTTGATGAATCTTCACTGAGAGATTTGATTTGCATCCATCATTCATTTTGGACCTTTGGATTATTGGGTGAATTTTATTCACCATTGGATTTTAAATCCAGAGATTCTCCTTTGTTATTTTGGTTAGATTTAAGGGGGAAATCTTTCCAAACCCGAGATTTTCCATTTAATCATCTCTGAATCTTTAATTTGATTGGTCCCAGATACTCACTTTCCTTTGGAAGGATTCAAATTTCCTTCAGAATTTAATTCTGCCGTCAACATGGGCTTTGAAAGCCGGTCACGTGTGACCACGTGATCCATGGTCACGTGTGAGCATGTGACCCCCTTTGGAATGAGCCTTCTGCGCTGTGTCTTCTGATTGCTGCTTAAACGTCACGTGCTACCACGTGACCCCTGGTCACGTGTGAGCACGTGACCCTGTCTGGCGCCTCTTTCCTTGGTTCTTCTGGAGAACGAGTTTTGCTGCCTTGAACGTCACGTGCCAACACGTGACCCTGGTCACGTGGGAGCACGTGACTTCTTCTGAAGCTCTTTTCCTTGACTTTGCTCAGCGAATTAATGTGCGCCTTTTCTGCGTTTTATAGGTCACGTGTCAACACGTGACTGCTGGTCACGTGTAAGCACGTGGCCCCTTTTTGAAGCTTTTCACAGAAGCTTTCCTGATTTTAAATCAGGAAACAGAGCCGTGAGGGTCTCATAAGAGGGTTCTCCTTACGAGTCGTGAGGATCTCGTAAGTGTAATTTCTCCTTAGGAATCGTGGGGATCCCTAAGTGTGTCACTCCCTTGTGAGTCGTAAGGATCTCACGCAGGTATTTTTTCTTACAGGGTCGAGAGGACCTTGCAAGTGTCTTTTAACGAGATTGCGCCCTTTCGGGTTTTCACAAACTCGCCGGTAATCCTGCTTTTTTTACTCACGGAGCCCTTTCGGGTTTTCATCCATGCCCATTTTGCTTGTGGACATACCCCATTTTTTTCTTTTTTTTCAACGAGTCTGCGCCCTTTCGGGTTTTCACAAACATCGCCGGTAGTCCTGCTGTTTTTACTCACGGAGCCCTTTCGGGTTTTCATCCATGCCCATTTTGCTTATGGACGTACCTTTTTTTTGTTTTTTTTACCACGTCGGCCTGAAGATGCCGCAGGTTGGTAGTAGTTTAACGATGTTTCGGTCTTTTGTTCATAGGTCCGAGATTTTTCGGGCAACGTACGATTACGCAGCTAGATTTTCTCGCAAATCTTCGCATTTTTTTTTGTCGGAGGTGGATTCCTTGAAGAGAGGGCTGAGGGCGATTTCTTTGTCTGAGTCGCTTCCAATGGTGATAACTCGCGATTCCTTGGTGTCGACTATGTGACAGTTGCCAGCAGCTCTTTTGCGCTCATCTGTCGTGCTTTTCTGTTCCCGACGAGCCTTGCGCTTCACTCGTTGAACGCGTTGTCGGTGGACAACATATCCCTGCCACCAGTTTTTAAAGGCTATGCACTCCTCCGTAGGGTGTGCAATCCTCTGATGGTATAAGCAGAAGTTAGGATGTATGTCCGCTTCATCAAAATGTATACTGCCAGGAGAATTTCTTCTGAAAGAGGGCAACTTCATTCCTATTGACAGGGCCCTAGCGAATCGTTTCCTTACTTTAAGCTTGCTTTTGCTGGCGATAGGGATGCTTCGATCCGGTTGGGGTGCCTCGACCTTTTCATCCAGTCGTCGGTGTTTGTCTTTTTCGAATATAGCCAGTTCGCGCTCTCGATTGGCTTTGCTTTTCTGACGGGTTTCGTTCAGTAGCAAGTCGATCATCTCGTCAAATGGTTCTAAGGGTTTTGGCTTCGATCCTGCCCCCAGCTCTTTTATGCTGTCTTCTATCCCCGAGTGAGCTTCTTCGTTAGTTAACGCCGAATGAGAGATCATGTAGCAACTTGCCACATAGTCCTCAGATTCTTCTGACGAGTCATCCCCGTCGTTATTGTCGTTATCTCCGCTCTTAAGGATATTGTTGAGAAATTCTTGGAGTGTGACCGGGGTCCGCGCCTTCTGGTTATATTCCTCTAGCGCGTCAATATGCTTTTGCAGATCTGTGCGCTTGTCATCAAACTGCGCGGGCTTTTTGGTCTTCTTCTTTTTCTTCGAAGACTTTGACGGCTGGGCCTGAATGTTTTGTCTACCATCACTATTAACTCCCAATGTTGGGCGTGGTTTCAGCATTCCCTCAATGATCTCAGGCTCTAGCGGGCTTTTCCACCTGATTGCCGGGCACGTGTGAAGATCCTTAAGCATTCTTTTCGTTTTGGCTGAAAGAGCGACCTTCCATAGAGTGTCACGCCCCGCTTCCCAGAGTACGCTAGAATGGGCACGTGACATAGCCAACCATGCTACCTGTGGGTAGGAAGTATCCATCCACAGTCACATTACGGTTGTAGAGATATCAAGAACAAAATAAAACTATCTAAACATGTCCATAATCCAAGATAACATGAGTCAAGAGTAAATAAATGCGGAAGCGAAAGATCCAATACAAAATAACTGGAATGTATGTCCCATAATGCGGGCTCACATCAGGAAATAAATCCAGGAAAGAAAACTAACTACTGCTGACACTCACAGCTCAGCCTGTCGGCTGAAGTACTCCTGCTCGGGCTGCGACAGCGGTACGGAATCTGGGCCATGCAAAACCCAGACGTCAGCGCGTCAAGTCATCAAGTAATAACATAATAAACAGGCAATGCGAATATAAACATGAATAAAGCAAGGGTAACAATAATGTGAATCAGAGCAATGCAGGGTAGTGTGCAGTGTGTAAACTGGACTGTTCTATCAGGTTCTCTGTTCTAAAGTCTTTGAACCAAATTGATGAATCATCGATGTAACTCAATAGTATCCCGTACATACCCGGGACCACGGCCCTAATATTCTCGGGCTGAAACCGAGACATGCCGCTAGGCACCAAACAAGAATATCCCGTACATACCCGGGACCACGGCCCCAATATTCTCGGGTTGAAACCGAGACATGCCGCTAGGCACCAAACAAGAATGTGTACACTCAGTAGTATCCCGTACATACCCGGGACCACGACCTCAATATTCTCGGCTGAAACCGAGACATGCCGCTAGGCACCAAACAGGAATGTGTATACTCAGAACAGGTAGTGAACTGTTGAGTTACAAGTCAGGTTTCACCTTTGATTTCCCCATACCCCCAAGTTATATGTGTATGTCAAGTCAGGTATCCCGTAGTCAAGAAACTAATGCCAACACAGGATCAGGTAAACAGGTTTGTCTGGATAGACAACAGGAACGGTCCATGAGGACTACATGTCAGGTTTGTTGGCATTAGACACAAGATCAGGTAACGGGTCAGGTCATGGTACATCAGGTCAAGTCAACAGTATACGGTACCATGTCGGATCAAGCACTATGTATGTAGCAAGTCAGGTCAAGATGTAGACGATAACATAGGTGTGCTCACAATCAGTTATATAATCAAGCATGGTTATCAACACATAATATAAGCAATGAATTAAGCAATAGGCAGATTCACTCAATTTGCAGTACAGTTATCAGTCGTGTCACAGAGATGATTTCAATATCATAAGAATGCAGTAAGACAATTATAGCCATTTGATCATGTTAACAAGTTAAAGACTTCATGGATGCAATGTTATATGTGTATATAGGTTCCACGAATGAAATCACAGTTTAAGCAGGTTAAATGTATACGAGTGTCCGAATGAAGTAAAATGGTAGAAAAGGTGCCATAGGCTACATCATCAGTGAAAGTGTAATTAAAACATGTAAATGTGATTATTAGGTTCCAAACAGTAATTGCAACAGGTAGGTTACGAGTTTGAAAGATAAATGATATATATCAATCTTAAACACGAAAAATGGGAAATTATAATACCAAAGTTAAATTGCAGGTTTTAGGGTGTCATCAAGTATATGTAAATATTGTTTAGCATGTAGCAAGGGGTACTTTCCTCGACGGGTCGCGGATCGGGAAAACGGGACGTTAAACGTCGGCGGGGAAAACTCGCGACGGGCGCACGGTTCACGGAATGAACCCAAACGACGAACAGTGGAACCACACGGGTCGGGGTACCTCGCTGGAACATCGGGACGCGTCGCCGGCACGGCCGGATTCCGGCGAGATCAAAAACAGCGAATCGATCAAGATTGCAACAAGAAAAGAAAAGAAAATAAAGAAGAAGGGAAGGAGGATGGAGAAGGGAATGCTCACGAGGATCTGTGGGACGGGTGGTGACGGTCGACCACGTCGATGGAGCTCCAGCGGTGGCCTACGACGACAGCGAAAGAAATCTGCCGATCAAGAAAAATATTAACAGAAAATAAAGAAGAAAGGAAGAGAGGAGGGGATGCTAGCTCACCGAGGGGGTGCTTGCGAGGCCGGGGGCACGGGGATGAGGTCACCGGCGGCGACTCACGGTGGCGCGAACGCGTGCAAGGGGTGCAGGTGGCCGCGGTGAAGGTGCAGGGTGCACGGGAAGAAGGGAAATGAGGAAGGAGGCGTGGTGGATTGGTCAAGGGCGAGGAGGCGACGATGCTGGTGATGGTGGTGTCGGCGTTGGGGCTGCGGCGACGAGGAGGGAGGCGGCGGTAGCTAGGGTTCGCTGGGGTTTGGGTTGCTGCGTGAAAGAAAAAGGAGAGGGGGAAAAAGAAATATAGAGGAGAGAGAGAGAGAGAGAGCGCGACGGGAGAGAGAGAGGAGAGAGGTAGAGAGAGGAGGTGGGGCCCACGGGAAAAAAGAGAACTCGTGATTGGCTGGGAAGAAAGATTTGGTTAGGAAAAATATTAAAAAGATTTTAAAGATTTACGGGAACAGTGAAAATTATATGGTTAAGAAAAAATATACGATGGTTTAAATATATTAGAAAATGGGATTTTGGCGCAAAGTAAAACATTTCCAAATTGCGCCCGGGTCGGGTCCAAAAATTCGAAATTGAAATAATAGAATTTTAGGCGGGATCCAAAATTTAAAATGAAGTGTTTTATGATAAAAAAGCATACCCCCAAAACGGACACACGTACGTGCGCGTAGCCGTCCAAACTCGCCCGTTTCACTGAATGGGACGAGAACACGACGCACAGACGCTACAACAGGGTTAGGGGTGTTAAGCAGGCCAAGATTAATATTTTTAATTTTATTTTAGATGTCTTAAATTGTTATATGCAGAAATGAATTGTCGGGATAAAATTTACAATAAGTCATAACAGTCAAGTAGGATCAACGAAATAAATATCATACGCCAACATACGACAACCGAAACCAGTAGCATTGGGCTCGGGTGTTACATAGAGCTTCTTCTATAAAAGAGCACGATGCCCCCGGTGTGTCCAACCTTTTAGGAGTGTGCTGTTGTGGCGGATTCACCTTCTTATTTTCAGATAGCGCGAACTTGCCTTGTTGGTATTGGTCTTCAACCCAGTTTTTGAAGACGTAGCAGTTTTCGATCGGAAAGCCCAATACTCGGTGGTAGAGGCAGTAATTAGGATCGTTGACGTCGTTCGGTCGCATTGGGCGTCTCGACTCCGGTAGAGTGATGAGCCCATTGCGCACTGCCAGTTCAAACAGTTTCCTTGTTTTATCCCGAGGAAACGAGTAAGGACGTCTCAACTTCTCATCGAGAGATTGCCGCTTGTTGCTTTGGCGAACATCCGGTCTCGGGACACTCGGTTGTTGTTGCGCGTTAGCGAAGAAGATTGATTTCCCTTTGCCCTTTTCATTTCGTGGCTCCGGCTTCGAAGAGGAAGGCCTGTGGCCCATCTGGTCCATTTGGGCCAACTTGTCATTCAAGGCCTGGAAAGTGGTCGGCTTGAAAAACATCATAAACTGGGAAATGGTCGCCTGAGGATCAAGAGTACCCATGAACATGCCCACTGCTGGCGCTTCTTCGATGCGCTGCTCACATTTCGACCACAGATTCCGCCATCGTATTGCGTATTGAACCCATGTCTCGCCTGGCTTCACCCTAGCGTTAATGAGTATGGTAATCGGAGTACGCTCGCTAGCGGTTGTGAATCTTTGTGTGAACAACAGCTCCATCTCTGTAAATGTCTTGATAGAGTCATTCAGGAGTTCCGAATACCACTCGAATGTTGTCTCCGACAAGCTGCCAACAAACTGGCGGAGCAGTAATTTATCATCACCTCCAGTGTTGCCGCACAAGGCTCTGAATTGAGCGACGTGCTGATGCGGATTTCCCGTCCCCTTATATACGTGGAATTTGGGGATCATGTATCCCGGTGGGTACTTTATTTGGTCATACCAACCCGGATAGGGTTGTCCAGTTTTAACAATTTGCCCAGCCGCTTCATTCGCCTGATGAACTCGTATCTGCCGAGCGATGTAATCATCCAGGACGGCTTTTGAGATGGTCTCCTCCTTGGCTGCTGACAGAGACGGCAGAGGGTTTGATGTCTCTCCTCTATCATCTTCAATTATTACTGGAGGGTCTTCGGCTGGAGGGTCCGGCTGGATCATCATGCCCACCATATCTTGGAATAGAAGGGCCATTTGTTTTATATTGGCCGCTTGTTCCGCGACCTCTTTGTCTTTCTTCTCAAGCATTCTCCGAAGGAATTCAGCATCAGTTTCTTGCTCATGACGCTGCTCCGAAGATGTCTCCGGGCCTGCTTTTGGTCCCGTGAGTGCGGCCATAGCTGTTAGTATCTCTTGGAGCTTTTGTTGTTGCTGCTCCTGGGCCTTTGTTACAGATCGCGTAAGCGGTCGATAACCTGTGGAGATACGGCTATCCTCTTTTCCGGATGCCAAATAGACGGTATGTACCACCATGCCCCCAGACTTGGGGCGCTTGGGTTCAGTGGTGTTGCGGTTCGTCGCAGACACCGGGATTTTCTCCAGCTTTCTCCTCTTGTGGGCGGTCGAAGTTGAGGGGGCCGTTGCAGTGGGCACCCAAATAGCTGTCGCCTTCTATGGCTTGACAGGGTGGTCCTCTTCTCGCCGAACCTTCATCTTTTCCTGTCAGCGGAGATAGTCTTGATATATTACGGAGTTCTGGACCTGTCGCCAAACTTTATAAATTTTAGAGGACAGCCGCTGAGGGGGCTGCTCCAGCTTCGTCTTTGTAGCATTCTCCATTGGTGGAGGAGATCTTTTCAATATAGCAATCGGAGAGTTTTTGCGTACCCTCCTAAGTGGTTCAAAGCTGTTCTTAGTTAGAACAGCAGCATCAACTTCCACCGTTGGAGCTGATGGGGTGAGTCCGGAAGGGGAATTGTCCCCAGCTTTCCTCACTCGGCGCCAGTGGCGACGTCGAGCATGTCGTGCGGCCGGGACTGGCCCAGCTATAGGGGTGGCTTGATCGTGCCTCCTGTTCTGGTCAGGTGCTGTTATTGGCGCCAGCCTATTGAAAACGGACGACTGCTGAGCGGGGATAGCCAACCTGTCGAAGGCAGACTTTCGAACAGGAGCAGTCTTGGTGACTTTGTTTGGAGCGATAGCCGAAACAGTCAGTCTTGCAAAGACTGACTCCTTAACAGGGGACGCCTTGGGGACTTCAAGAGTAGGAATGGATATCCGTTTTGGGATAACCTCTTCAGGAATTGCGGGCTTCTTTACGGGCCCGTTGGAGCTTTGGCTCAGTCTGCTGAAAACTGAGGCGCTTGGTTTGGGCGACCCGTTAAGAGGAGCCGCAGTACTGGTAAGCCGATCAAAGACCGACTTCTTCTGAGCTTCTTGCAATGGTACAAGGGCGCTGAAGCTCGTGGGTGGGAGCATGGTCCCGAAGAATAGCCCAGTGGTGGCCCGAGTCACCTGATCCACCGGCATTGTAAAGACAGAGGCCGCCTGAAGCCCGTAGGTTACTCCTCCGGACGGCACGGAGCGAGAGTTGCAGTTGCAGTTAGTGCAGTTTGAAGCCATTGATCTTCTGCTTTCTGCACGGAGTAAGACACCAAATGTCACGCCCCGCTTCCCAAAATACGGAATACGAGGGGTAGACAAAGCCAGCTATGCTCCTACGGTCAAGGGAATGTCCTGCCGTAGTCACACTTCGGCTTCTAGTTTGTCATGGTAAACAGTAAATGATGCGCAGGTAATGAGAAATGCAGTAACTGAAAGAAATAATGTAAAGACTGACCTGAAGTGGAACAAACAAATGTAACTCGGAATGGCAAGTCAAGAAGTCTGTGATGCACGTCTAGTTCTGATCCAGGCTAAATCTTCTCCTCACACTGAGCATGCATACTCAGGTCGTCAGAGTGACACAATAGCAATATAATATATATAAAATCAAGTGACAGTTCTAACAGTGGTAATAGATATGAATGACAGTAAATCAATGCAGCGGAGCAGTAAAGCAGTAGAACGATATATCACGTATGTCAACACAGTATATAAGGTATATAAATGCCAGTATCCCTATCAGTCTCTAAGTCTCACTGTACAGGTCACTAAGCCTATCGTCAGTCCAAGTGTGAGAGTCAACCACTCGCGAGTGTCCTCCACCCAAGGGTAGAACCCAAGGGCAAGGGACCACGGGCCCAGCATGTAACATGTATATCACGGTGTATATCACATACCCTGTAAATCTCCATATATCTCCCTAATCATATAAGCCGGCATGGGACTCCCGAGATTCTGTTGAACTCACACTTAAACTACCCCACACCCCGTGGTCTACATCGAACGCTAACCATAACCCTAAATACTAATCGATCCGTGACAAGTCTGCGCGAGAACTGGAGGCAGGACCTCCATCAAGCACGTCCCGACTAATACCTAAGATAAATGGCAGTATCTGATGCCTTATCTGTGACACCCGTGCAAGGGCTTCCATAAGTGTCCCATACCACTTATAGTCACACGTACACGCATCCCACAGACGTCGACAATGCAATAGAATAATAGGGTCACTGATTGTGTACAAGTACGTATCACTTTCACTTAATCACGGATACACGAACACTGACGTACTTGCCACAATCATCGCTAGAATCTAACACTGGGTAAATGCACGATATCACTAGGTTATCACTACAATGATATGGGTATGATATGATGCGTGAACAGTATATAAGCACGATTAAGGTGTCACAAAAACAGTATTTTATCACTTGCACGATTTATCATGAAACGTACATATATAATATAGCAAAACGATAAACAGGTAGTAATTAGTATGTTCAGTTTTCCATCCATCAAATTTGGTTTCAAGCCAATCGGGTTCCAGGATCATTAATTATAACCACTTCATTTTAAGCGCTCGCGGCTGGAAATCCGGTTTCAGAATCAGAAGTCCGTTTCGCAACGCATTTTAATCCCAGTTGGGATCAGATTTTAGCGACGCTACAGTTGGATGAACTCTAGGGTTTTCAGTAAGGTTTTCAACTCAATAGACGGATCTTCAATCTCATCTGCACGTCAGGAGTTATACACTGTTTAACACTAATATGTCAGTTCTGATTCTGTTGGGACTGTTATGCGTCCCGATCTTTTAAATTACAGAATAATTAACAAATGGTAACGAAACAGAATGAAATCAATTGTGTTGTCTAGCTAACAGATTCCCCTATAATAATCAGTAGAGTTCCGCAACCTACGAGTTAAGGAAATTCTGTGGTACCCATCACAGAACAGCAAGCAACAACTGGAGTCGCTCTGGACTGCAGTCCAGAGTCGCACTCCGATCCAATTATCCTCACAATTTAAGTACAGGAATACCAGGAAACCAGTATAGGGTTAAAGTTCGTCGAGTTGGATTCGATTTGAGCCCTCGAGCACATCATTCCAGTATGTATATGATTTATGGTGAATTTAACGGTTTTCAGGTACAATAAAATTCCAGTTTTACGATTAAACTTGGGGGTAGTTGTTTTAGTCATTAACGATCAAATTATCCAACGAAACTCCTGCACTAGGTTCACAGCCATACGGACCAAACATTACCATTTAGTTCCGTCAAGTTTGATAAGAAATTTCATTGGGAACACACACCGAACAGTTATAACGCCTAATTGATCTAACATTGTAATGTGATAATCTAAGCAGTCTAAGTTTGTAACTCAAATATATAGCATGTAAGCAAGTAAAATAATTGCCTGGAGACGAAGAATTAATAGCACGGCAGCGAAGGCAGTAGCGACACGGCAAGGGCACGGAATAGCAAGCGCCCGACGAGTCTCGGCTAGGTTTGGCTTGAGCTCGAGTCTTGACAGCGGCTTGATTGCCGGGGTCTAGACGACAAGGGTGGTGGTCGGTGGTGTGCCGAGACCGATAGTGAGGGATTGCAAATGGAGAGATATTGAGAGAGAAAGAGAGTTAGAGAGGGAAAGAGAAAAGTGTTGTAGAGAGAGAAAAGAGATTGCAAAGAGAGAGAAGGAGAATTTAGAGAGAGAAAGAGTACTGAGAGTGAGAGAGAGAACATAGTGAGAGAGAAAGAGAGAACAGGGTGAGAGAGAGAGAGAGGGCAGTGAGAGAGAGAGAGAGAGACGATGGCGATGGAGATGATGTTGATGAGGAGGGTGAAGGGTGTCGATGGAGTTGGTGGTCGACGATGATGGTCGTCGGGAAGACGGGGCGCCGGCGGTGAGGTTACAAGGTGGTCGAGCTCGGGTAAAATGGTTGGTGTGCAGGGGTGCTCGGCAGGGGCTCGAGTCGACGAAGGTGGAGTCATAGAGGAGCCGTGTTGGTGGGGGGGGAGTGAGCGAGGGTTGCCGAGGGTTGTCGACGAGACGTAGAGAGGGGCTCGCCGGCGAGGGGCGCAGGGCTCGTGCTCGGGTGTGCAGGGAAGTGGGTTCGGGGTGGTTGGAGAAGGTGAACGTGAGAGTTTTAGGGGGAGGTTAGGGTGAGGAGATGAAGGAGGAGGAGGTTCGTTGTCGTCGGCGTCGTCGTCGGGGGTGTGGCTGCAGCTTGGAGGCGATGGGTTGAAGTTGGGTTTGCGAGAGGAGAAGGTGACGGTTGCGGGAGTGAGGGTTGAGGGAAGGCGATGGGAATGAGGGGGAGCGGAAATGAGACGAGGCGAGCATCGTGGGGGTAACTGTTGCGACGTGGGCGAGCGCGCGGGCGGAGGCGGAGGCGAGAAGCGCGCTCGCGAGCGGGAATTACGGAAAGGAGCCGTTGGAGGAAGATGATAGGAACGGGTCGGGTCGAATTGGAGAAGCGGGCGTGGGCTTGGAGGGGGACGCGGGAGCGGGCCGGGGAAAAATGGGCCAGAAAATTTAAATAAAAGAATTGGAGAGAAGGAGGGCCGGGCCGAGGAAATAGAAGTTTATTAAGGGAAAAATTTAGTGGGCTCGGGCTGGAATTTAATTTAGCAAATTCTTTTATGGTTTTCCAGTGGGCTTAGGAATGGGCTGCAGGGAAATAAAAGGAAAAGGAAAATTTGTCTATTAAAAGGGAAGTGGGCTGAGGGAAAAATGAGATAATATAGGGTTTGGGTTTTATTGATAAAAGCAGTTTTATTGTTAATAGAAAATGGAGGTATAAATTCAATTAAAATTATAAATAATATAACTAAAATTATAAATAGAATTATAAAGTAACAAAATACAGATTTTGATATAAAAGGGGCTGGGTATTACATCATACCACCCTTAATAAAAATTTCGTCCTCGAAATTTAAAAGAACCAACAAGCTATAAAATAATAAGCGAAGAGTTATCATATCGAACACTAATACATGTGGATTTACTTAAAACGGGTAGAGAAAGTTTTGAAGGTACATACATATATATAAGAACCACATACAAAAATAGGCTTACAAGGTATAATGCAGGAAAACTATAAGGGCAAGTACAAATATACGAGAATATAGGTAACAATAACGAATAATAATCAAAGGGTGCTCGATAAAAGTCGAGACTCAAATATGTGCACCTCTATGTTTATCAAAAATAAGCAGAAAAATAATCGTAAGGTTCAACCCTTTATAATAGTAATCATAGGCACAAATCCCAAAAATAAATTAACGATAATAAAGCAGTGAAAATTAGTCGGTAGGTTAAAACATTTTAGGAAAAGTATCGATAAAATAGGTTTAAAATAATTTGGGAAACTTATATAGTGAAAATAAGAAACATGGAACAAAATATGCGCGGTGTAAGTGTTGCGCTACTGAAAATGAGAATAATACATAAAACGGAGTAATCAATAACACGTACTCTTTTACAAAATACTGAAAACTAAATTTTCGAATAACAGTGTTCCTAAATATAGCTAGGGTAACAAGAAAAACACAAAGAGATATAGGGCTAGCTAGGGTAATGATTACAAAGAAGTGTGGCTCATTCAAAGGTCAGTGTGTGGCGGCTTTAGGCTAAAAATCAAGGAGACTGTGATCGGGTCTGCACAGGAAGTAAGGATGAGCAACAAAGGAATACCAGAGAAAAAGTATGGGGGAAAACAACAGTCGGTACATCACACGAATCAAAATTTGAAGAGTTAGTGAACTCGGAAGTTTCCCAAGAAATGTTCTCCTCCCAGAAGGATCTCAAACGGGGCACAGACGAGGGATGAAGGGTGGCTCATTCCAAGGATCAGGATGCGGTACTTTCTAATCGAAACGAGAGTGAAAACTACACAATGAGTAGGGGTGGATAGTCAGGGAACTCGGCAGAAAATAAATGGATATGGGCAATAAACAAGTATCAAGCGAACCAATAATCAAAAGATTTACGAATTCAGAAGATTTATTTCATTCAAGAAAATTTGAAACAAGGCATTCTCAAAGACGAAAAGTGGCCCTAAACTATACACATTTTATTTGGCCAGAAAGACAACATCAAAAGAAATTCCGTCAGTCGCGGTTGTGGAGATTCAGCAGGTTGCGGTAGGCTCGCGCACTCAGGTAGGGGCGTCCATTTCCATAGCGCCTCGCAGGTATCTCTATTGGAAGTCCTTCCACCACAGGATCTTGATCTTCTGGTCCTTCTTCTTCGGATAGAGCTTCTTCATCGAGATCTGATTCCATGTGATTTTCTTCTTCTGGATTTTCTTCCACGGGGTTTTCCTCCGCTGGATTTTCTTCTATCGGTTCTTCCTCGGGGTCTTCCTCTATCGGGTTCTCTTCAGGGTCTCCTTCCTCTTCTTCGGAATCGTCTATCATGTCAAACTCTGGGGCGGCTGCTCCTTCGTCCTCTGAATCGTTGTTTCCGAAATTGACCTGGGGACCGTTGATCTCATCGTCAGAACTCATCAGCGTGTTGTCTAAGGAAACGCATGACTGTGCATCCTCATCTAGATGCGGCGCTGCTCCGGGGTGGGCCATGTCCTGAAAGAAAGCGTTATGATCAAACAACGGAACACATCAAGAAAAATAGTTAAGCGTACGAGGTATAGAAAGATATGCGGTGGCAGGAATTTTTAAAAGAATCAAGATTAAACTGTTGTGCTAATGAATAGTATGAACAAGGGAAATGACAAGAAAATGATGCATATATTACGATTCAAATTTTATTTCATTCAACTAAAAGTTCGACGGATACAAAGGTTCAAACGGAAAGAAATGTTTATAAGAGGATGGCAACATAATACTGAAATTGGAAACATAAAAATTCTTCTTTGATTGCTAGACCGCTGCATCATCGTTACGTGAGTTGAATCCTGTGTTGGGTCCGCTTTTATCCCCGAAATTCGAACTACGCAGTAATCCTCACTTGGCCGAAGTGGGGAGTGTGGACGAGTCTCCTCCCTGTAGCTCCTTCCTTTCTGGGCAACCGTTAATGAGATGTTCACTGGATCCGCAAATCAGACATTTCCCTTGGGCGCGGCGACAATCCCTCTGAAGATGCCCTGGTCTCTTACAATACCCACAACATGGGGTCTTCTGCTTCTTCTGTCGCGGGGAAACAAATTGGCGCTTCATCATCTTCTCTTTTTCTCGTCTAACAGGGATCCCTTTACGATTAGAGACTTCCGCTGGTGCCTGATTCACCTGCCTTCTCAGTCCTTCAGCTAACAAGTCGTTTGTTCGCTCCTGGGCTTCCTTCAGACCTTGCAGTGCACTCAGAATCTCAACGGTCTGATTCTGGGGAGTGGAGATAGATGGAGAGTTGTTGGAAGACATGATCCTGAAACAACAATTTCGAGAATGATATAAGTCACACGCTAAACGAATCAAAATATAATATGGATAGGACAAAGATTCAAAAATATCAGAGGTGCTGAATTTATTATAAGTGGGGAATCAACTGTATGACTTTAAGTCACTTGATTAGAGTACGGTAGTGCAATTGCAACCACGTATCCTTATCAAGTCACCCGATACCATAGCGAATGGATAGCTGAACACACGATGTGAATATGGATCAAGAATGACAAGTTTACAATCTAGACCGAGGGATGTCTTAGATTGCCAAACTATACACGGAAAACTGCAATCCCAATCGATGCAAAACCTGGCTCTGATACCAACTAAACCATGTCACGCCCCGCTTCCCAAAATACGGAATACGAGGGGTAGACAAGGCCAGCCATGCTCCTACGGTCAAGGGAATGTCCTGCCGTAGTCACACTTCGGCTTCTAGTTTGTCATGGTAAATAGTAAATGATGCGCAGGTAATGAGAAATGCAGTAACTGAAAGAAATAATGTAAAGACTGACCTGAAGTGGAACAAACAAATGTAACTCGGAATGGCAAGTCAAGAAGTCTGTGATACACGTCTAGTTCTGATCCAGGCTAAATCTTCTCCTCACACTGAGCATGCATACTCAGGTCGTCAGAGCGACACAAAAACAACAACAACAACAACTGAGCCTTTTATCCCAAGCATATGGGGTAGGCTACATGAACCAACATGAGAATCACGCCGGGTCCAGCACATGAATCCTCTGTCTCCACTCACTTCTATCGAACAATATACTTTCATTGAGTCCTTTGGCAACCATATCGTTTCGTATCACCTCCATCCATGTTTTCTTCGGTCTCCCTTTTGCCCTTTTGCCATTACCCATATCGAGAGTATCTATTCGTCGAACCGGTGCTTCCATAGGTCTGCGTCGCACATGACCAAACCATCTAAGCCGGTTTTCCCGCATCTTCTCCTCCACGGGTGCTACACCAATTTTTGCACGAATATCCTCATTTCGCACCTTGTCTTTTCTAGTGTTACCGCACATCCAACGAAGCATGCGCATCTCCGCTACGTGCATCTTCTGTGTATGATGCTTCTTAGGAGCCCAGCATTCTGTACCATATAATAAGGCAGGCCGAATAGCGCTCCGATAAAACTTCCCTTTCTAACAGTGGTAATAGATATGAATGACAGTAAATCAATGCAGCGGAGCAGTAAAGCAGTAGAACGATATATCACGTATGTCAACACAGTATATAAGGTATATAAATACCAGTATCCCTATCAGTCTCTAAGTCTCACTGTACAGGTCACTAAGCCTATCGTCAGTCCAAGTGTGAGAGTCAACCACTCGCGAGTGTCCTCCACCCAAGGGTAGAACCCAAGGGCAAGGGACCACGGGCCCAGCATGTAACATGTATATCACGGTGTATATCACATACCCTGTAAATATCCATATATCTCCCTAAATATATAAGCCGGCATGGGACTCCCGAGATTCTGTTGAACTCACACTTAAACTACCCCACACCCCGTGGTCTACATCGAACGCTAACCATAACCCTAAATACTAATCGATCCGTGACAAGTCTGCGCGAGAACTGGAGGCAGGACCTCCATCAAGCACGTCCCGACTAATACCTAAGATAAATGGCAGTATCTGATACCTTATCTGTGACACCCGTGCAAGCGCTTCCATAAGTGTCCCATACCACTTATAGTCACACGTACACGCATCCCACAGACGTCGACAATGCAATAGAATAATAGGGTCACTGATTGTGTACAAGTACGTATCACTTTCACTTAATCACGGATACACGAACACTGACGTACTTGCCACAATCATCGCTAGAATCTAACACTGGGTAAATGCACGATATCACTAGGTTATCACTACAATGATATGGGTATGATATGATGCGTGAACAGTATATAAGCACGATTAAGGTGTCACAAAAACAGTATTTTATCACTTGCACGATTTATCATGAAACATACATATATAATTTAGCGAAATAATAAACAGGTAGTAATTAGTATGTTCAGTTGTCCATCCATAAAATTTGGTTTCAAGCCAATCGGGTTCCAGGATCATTAATTATAACCACTTCATTTTAAGCGCTCGAGGCTGGAAATCCGGTTTCAGAATCAGAAGTCCGTTTCGCAACGCATTTTAATCCCAGTTGGGATCAGATTTTAGCGATGCTACAGTTGGATGAACTCTAGGGTTTTCAGTAAGGTTTTCAACGCAATAGACGGATCGTAAATCTCATCTGTACGTCAGGAGTTATACACTGTTTAACACTAATATGTCAGTTCTGATTCTGTTGGGACTGTTATGCGTCCCGATCTTTTAAATTACAGAATAATTAACAAATTGTAACGAAACAGAATGAAATCAATTGTGTTGTCTAGCTAACAGATTCCCCTATAATAATCAGCAGAGTTCCGCAACCTACAAGTTAAGGAAATTCTGTGGTACCCATCACAGAACAGCAAGCAACAACTGGAGTCGCTCTGGACTGCAGTCCAGAGTCGCACTCCGATCCAATTATCCTCACAATTTAAGTACAGGAATACCAGGAAACCAGTATAGGGTTAAATTTCGTCGAGTTGGATTCGATTTGAGCCCTCGAGCACATCATTCCAGTATGTATATGATTTATGGTGAATTTAACGGTTTTCAGGTACAATAAAATTCCAGTTTTACGATTAAACTTGGGGGTAGTTGTTTTAGTCATTAACGATCAAATTATCCAACGAAACTCCTGCACTAGGTTCACAGCCATACGGACCAAACATTACCATTTAGTTCCGTCAAGTTTGATAAGAAATTTCATTGGGAACACACACCGAACAGTTATAACGCCTAATTGATCTAACATTGTAATGTGATAATCTAAGCAGTCTAAGTTTGTAACTCAAATATATAGCATGTAAGCAAGTAAAAGCGAAGGCAGTAGCGACACGGCAAGGGAACGGAATAGCAAGCGCCCGACGAATCTCGGCTAGGTTTGGCTTGAGCTCGAGTCTTGGCAGCGGCTTGATTGCTGGGGTCTAGACGACAAGGGTGGTGGTCGGTGGTGTGCCGAGACCGATAGTGAGGGATTGAAAATGGAGAGATATTGAGAGAGAAAGAGAGTTAGAGAGGGAAAGAGAAAAGTGTTGTAGAGAGAGAAAAGAGATTGCAAAGAGAGAGAGGGAGAATTTAGAGAGAGAAAGAGTACTGAGAGTGAGAGAGAGAATAGAGTGAGAGAGAGAGAGAGAGGGCAGTGAGAGAGAGAGAGAGAGAGAAACGATGGCGATGGAGATGATGTTGATGAGGAGGGTGAAAGGTGTCGATGGAGTTGGTGGTCGACGATGGTGGTCGTCGGGAAGACGGGGCGCCGGCGGTGAGGGTATAAGGTGGTCGAGCTCGGGTGAAATGGTTGGTGTGCAGGGGTGCTCGGCAGGGGCTCGAGTCGACGAAGGTGGAGTCGTAGAGGAGCCGTGTTGGTGGGGGAGGAGTGAGCGAGGGTTACCGAGGGTTGTCGACGAGACGTAGAGAGGGGCTCGCCGGCGAGGGGCGCAGGGCTCGTGCTCGGGTGTGCAGGGAAGTGGGTTCGGGGTGGTTGGAGAAGGTGAACGTGAGAGTTTTAGGGGGAGGTTAGGGTGAGGAGATGAAGGAGGAGGAGGTTCGTTGTCGTCGGCGTCGTCGTCGGGGGTGTGGCTGCAGCTTGGAGGCGATGGGTTGAAGTTGGGTTTGCGAGAGGAGAAGGTGACGGTTGCGGGAGTGAGGGTTGAGGGAAGGCGATGGCAATGAGGGGGAGAGGAAATGAGACGAGGCGAGCATCGTGGGGGTAACTGTTGCAACGTGGGCGAGCGCGCGGGCGTAGGCGGAGGCGGAGGCGAGAAGCGCGCTCGCGAGCGGGAATTACGGAAAGGAGCCGTTGGAGGAAGATGATAGGAACTGGTCGGATCGAATTGGAGAAGCGGGCGTGGGCTTGGAGGGGGACGCGGGAGCGGGCCGGGGAAAAATGGGCCAGAAAATTTAAATAAAAGAATTGGAGAGAAGGAGGGCCGGGCCGAGGAAATAGAAGTTTATTAAGGGAAAAATTTAGTGGGCTCGGGCTGGAATTTAATTTAGTAAATTCTTTTATGGTTTTCCAGTGGGCTTAGGAATGGGCTGCAGGGAAATAAAAGGAAAAGGAAAATTTGTCTATTAAAAGGGAAGTGGGCTGAGGGAAAAATGAGATAATATAGGGTTTGGGTTTTATTGATAAAAGGAGTTTTATTGTTAATAGAAAATGGAGGTATAAATTCAATTAAAATTATAAATAATATAACTAAAATTATAAATAGAATTATAAAGTAACAAAATACAGATTTTGATATAAAAGGAGCTGGGTATTACACCAAATCTTAGTACCTCGAACCCAAGGGCAACCATATCAAACCGCGATTCGTTCGCGAACACGACACACGAAGTGTGGAGTGGAAAGAGGAAAAGGTCCCACCGGGCGTGCCAGAATCGGTTCCCCTCCGAAACGCGGGAACAATGGAACTGTGGGGTCCTTAAACCCATGGAATATGATGTCCTTAATCTCGGACTGTGGGGTCCTTAAACCCATGGACTATGATGTCCTTAACCTTGGACTGTGGGGTCCTTAAGCCCATGGACTATGATGTCCTTAACCTTCGACCGCAAAGTCTCTAAACTAAAACAATAGAGTTCAAATGCTCTTTTGTTGGATCTAAATGATCTTGTTAAGTAGATCTTAGTCTAAAATTAGACTAACGTATCCTTAACAAACTGTTAAGTTGATCTTAGTCTAAAATTAGACTAACGTATCCTTAACAAAGGTTTAAGTTGATCTTAGTCTCAAATGAGATTAACGCATCCTTAAACCTAACCCCAAACCCAAATCTAAGAAAATACGGATTTGGACTAATCCACGTCCTACGGGCGACAACATAAATTAGTCTCCGTATACAATCCACGGGCAACCAAAAACAAAACAAACACTCACGACGCGAAGTGACCATCTGGAGAAGGAGAAAGTGGTTACCGTGATGAGGTAGCGTAATTAACTGCAGGGGCTTGCGCCCGCAGGGAAGAGCGTCCCCACAATCAAAAACCACTGAACGAGGAGGAATCCGACGAAGTCTGCTACAACGGCCGCATCCGTCTAAACCTTCGATTCACGGTGCCATAAATCAACTTGGCATTTTCGGAGAGGTGGACGGATAGCACCTAATAGCATCTGCCCCGAAATTCAGGCAAGACGGAGCCGCGCGGTCGCGTCGCCGTGTTTCTCTCCTAAAAGATTTGAATGTTTGACAAATCTTAACAATCTCCACCTTCCCATGCATTCAACAAGCCGTTTTCTAACTTCTCTTGACAACTTCCGCCCATGACATCTTCTGAGTTTTGCTCAAAGCTCCACCTTGCTCCGAAATTCTTCTTTCATGCACAATCTTCTCCACGACTTAATATATTTTGCTTGAGGTTCTGACACTTTTCATCACGACACGGTTCTTCTAGCACACCCTCGTTACTCCACCTTGAGCAATAATGATGTAAACTCTTGTATCCAATCTCCTAAGCGAAATTAAATTTCTCTTCAGTTTTGGGACATACCGACATCACCAAAAACTTTCTACTTCCCATCAAATATCTTCATCTTCATGGTGCCCACACTTTCTACTTCTACTTAAGAATTATCCACTAATGTCACCGTCTCATTTTTCTACATGATTTTATCGAACCACTCCTTATTTGAATATACGTGAAAGGATACTCCCGAATCCATGTACCACTGTCACGCCTCGCTTCACAGTGTACGGGCAGAGGACGCGACGATGCCGCTACGTATTTACTCTGAAGTAAACACGTTAAGCGTATCTAAGCAATATAAAATAAAATGTACACAAGAGACAAGATGTAAATAAACAACAACTTTATTTATTAACATTCTTTTTACAATACAAAGAAAAGAAAATACATGGAATGAAAGTAATGCCTAAACAATGGTATAACAGAAATGTAAATGAAATGTACAAGTAACTAGAGCTCCGGATCAAAAGCTAGCTGATCCAAGTTCTCGTTGGTGGGCTCTGTCTCCAAAAGGTCCGATCCACCTGACAACATTCCAAAGAAAGAAGAAAAGAAATGTCGTCAACGAACAATCGCTCGGTAAATCCCAAAGAGTAAGCATAGACAGAATAGACAGAAAGAGATTGTAACTTTTAAAGTTGTATTATATTGTTAACGCTGTTGTTTGTAGCTTGGTACAGAAAATGCCAATGTATACGAGAGGAGTCTCACTATCCCGGAGACTAAGGTATACGGAGTACAACGAACCGTTCAGCCACAGTATAACGGCAATGGAGATTCAGGTTAGGTGTATTATGGTTACAGTCTAGTGCCATTTTTAACACCTTCTGTACCAATCTACCCCTTATAAACCCCACAATGTCTTGATTGTATTGATTGTCTTGTATTGTAAATTGTATATGGATGACTTGCCGGAACGATGATATCAGTAAATGGAATGGATATAATGGATGTACATGTAGATGGAGTATATCCATGGTTCGGTTCGGTCAAGATAAATTGATACAAATTGAATAGACGGTTTCATGGATTCATGTTGTATTGTAGTTTGAACTTGAATCACATTCATGCCAGGTTGATTAGATTGAGATTCAGTCTGAGTCAGACACTTTTAAAAGAAATTGAAGTCCTGAATTGTTTTGATGTTATCGGTAACTGCTGCACATGGACGGCATGATTTGTGTCTTTTTCCAAGACAATTACCGTATTGATAACACCGTTTGTTAGATTGTCTACCTTAAATAGGCAAGCACCCATATCTCCGGCTCCCTGAGGCTCAAGAGACTGGTCCCGTTTAAACCTATGTTTACTAGGGTCCTTATTGCAATTTAATATAACTTGAGGGGGTTTTGTGTAAAATAGTTTTGGCATAATTTCAAAATACCCCTCAAGCATTTAATTATCGTCTTTAGAGTTTTCATAGATGTATATTTTATAAATGTGAAATTTCTAGTGGATAGAACCTAATTTGATAGTATATGGTATTTTCTTGAAATATTGTACTTGTGTTGTATTTGGATGGTATTTTCATGTAATAGTGATTCCTTTGATTTGGAAAAAGTTGGAATATTTATATAATCAAAACAGATATTTTGATAATATATATATATATATATTTAATGAAAATAATTTATTTATTTTCTTGTAGAAATCTCATTTTCTAAAGAAAAATGTATAAAAATTCCATCGAGATCAAATGCTCTTTGCCGAGGTCTGCATCTCACTCTACTAGGCCCGAGGATGTGTGATAATCCGCACCATCCTAAACGGCGTCCCCAAAATGGGTTGTAGAGGCGCAATTGCATGGAAATGATTAATACACTTTTGTATAGAAAACGGTTTTATAAGTTTAGGATATTTATTTGTAAGTCGTATTTCTCGTATTCTATTATCCCAAACTTCATCGTGCTGTGATAGAGATGTGTAATGTGATGAGATAGATCATTATCTCGTGAACTATCTAAACGTATAACAAAAAATAAAAGTTATAATATCGAAATGAATAGTTTGGGGTATTTTTATGTAAAAATGCGATAAATGTCACATAAATGATTATTTTGATGTGAAACTTGTTTTATTGAGTTTTTAATGTTTATTAATCAACATATGAGAATATGGTTTTATTTTGTTGAAGAAAAATGTAGATTTTAAAGAAAACCAATTCGAAAATCGGACCAACTCCGCTTCCGTCGTGTTTTAGAAATGGAAACTTTTAAAGAAAAAGATGAGAGGGGAGATAGGACTTACTGGCTTATTGGACTATAGGAGAGGGGGTGTCCTAAATAAGGCTTCGAGACTTCAATTCGTCACCGGAATCTGCTCGGAAGTTCGTCGGGGCTTCGCCCTTCACTAACTCCACTTGAACACTAAAAGACTTGGGATTTTGGTATAGTTTTTGTAAGAGAATTCTGAGTGAGAGGGGTGTAGAATGGAGTGAGTATTTATAGGGGAAATTAGGGTTTAGGGGGTGATGAATAATCCATTAAAATTTGCATTAGAATAGAATTTGAAGGGGTTTTATTATTCTCTGTAAATGTGCATAGTAAATAAGCAATACTGGAGTTAAGGGGGTAGTCCAAGGGTCTAGGGTATTCAAAAAAAAAATTGGGTTTGGCTAACAAAAACCGGCGGCGTCGGCCTGTGGGTTAATCTCGCCGGTCGAATTCTTGGGTTGGGGGCTCGGATTCTCGCCACGTGTCCAAGTCGGTCTGAATACTAATTTGCACCTGTTTGTTTTAAGTGTGAATCTTCATTTTACGTGCAGTGCACGTGCAAACTCTTGGGCAGCGATAGCGAAGCCTAGAGAGGTAGTGAATACTTCTAAAAGATTAAAAGAAATTAAAATAAAAAAATAATATGGTTGATGGGATTCGAACTCGAGTGCTGCATCACAACAGTGCAAGGTTTTACCAATGTGCTATAAGTACTTTCTTGCTGTTCTAAATTAAAACAAATACTTATTGTATTCACAGGATTGCAAATACCCCAAGTGTATATGAATTTTCTGTACATTGAAATTGGAGTTGTTGCAACCACATATCTTCCTTCTTGACTTTACCATCACTAGTCATAAGCAAATCGCGCTCTATATTGATATCGTGGGCCACATTCGTTTGCTCTTCCTCTCTACGTCTCTTCAGATTATCTAAGTCCTCTTTCATTTTGGGGCAATAAGACATATAGTGACCTATCTTGTTGCAGTAATGACATGTTATCTTCGAAACATCTTTTGCAGGCCACGACCTCTGATTTCTTCCATATTTGCTATGTTCTTTCCTCCACTTCGGGCCGTTTCTTGCAACAAGTACAGATGAATCGAACGATCTACTTAATAACTTCCTTCTTAATTCTTCATTTAAGAGACAGTTTTTTACTGCGCTCATAGAAATAACTCTGTCAGGAAACGAATTGCTTAAAAAAACTACTAGAGTTTTCCAACTGCTCGGAAGGGAACTCAATACAATAAGTGATTGCATCTCATCTTCAATCGGTATCTCCATGACTACAAGTTGATTCACAATATTCTGAACTTCGTTTATTGAGGAATTTTCCTGGAACTTTAAATTCATCAATTCTCTTATTAGAAAAGCCTTGTTCAAAGCCGTCTTTATCTCGTAGAGATCTGTCAACTTTTTCTATAAAGTTTCTGCAGTGCATTCTGACGATACATGGTGAAACACTGAATTTTCTATCCATTCGCAAATAAGACTCCTCTTCTTTCGATCCCTCCTCGTCCAATCTTCATTAGATATCTTCTCTGGTTTAGCGCTAATCCCATAAAGAGACGCATCTAAATGTTTGAGGCACAACATGTCCTCCATTCTCGACTTTCATATCAACCAATTTTTACTATTCAAAAACACCATTTTTATTGCGGTTTGAGTTGTCTCCATCTTCGTCGTTTTTCTCTCAATCAAACTCTGATACCAATTAGGTAGGATTTTTAGGTCCTAAGCAATTAAAAAACCAACACAGGATCTTTAAGAAGAAAGAATAAAATAAAAATACTATCAAACACAAGGAAAAATCTACCAACTTCTCTTCCTTATTCAACTTCTGTATGAATTACAAAATCTCTATTCCTACAAAAGTTTCTGTTCGACTCTTCTTCTTCTCCCTGCATAAAACACCCAACTTAATCTATATTTATAGACCTAGACAATGATGTTTAGAGATAATATCGATCTAATCAGGATTTATCTCTAAATAACTAACTAAATCTCATCTCTAAACACATGTTCAAATATCTTTATAATTAATCTCATTCAACCAACAATTTAAATTTAGATCTAATCTAAATCTAAATCTAAATCCGTAACTTTCGCTTCTAAAAAATTTGAATGTATGACAAATCTTAACAGTCTAGTATATTAAGAAAACGTCCTTGTGTCATATAAAAATGTACTCAAAACGGTACAATCTACCCACTCAAGAAGTATTTGACAATGTTATTCTCATTTTGTTATCATATCTATCTTGAACTTTGAATATATGCATTGCATCCTAATCATGGGTCTCATCCATTATACATTTCACCTAACACCACAATTGAGCAACTTCGAGGACTTTTCAACTAAGCTTTTAGCTACGAATCAAAGGACATAAATGTAAGCAACTTGAATGTGCCACTTCCAAGTTGCTCTCTATGTCGGGAGCCGCATAATATCTTTGAAAAGGGTTCAAATATTGCAGCTATAATTAAGCCTTTATTTTCGATTATCACACACCATTGACAAAATATCTATGCGTTCAAAGTTTTGAACAAGTCAAAGATGGGAATTAAGTTTGCTTGGATGCATTCTTCATGCATGTCCCATCTTCATAAATATTAATATTGTGTGCAAATTATTTATATAAAAAAAACTATTTCCATCAATAATAACGCGAACCAATAATTAAACGAAAACAGTTACATTTTTGGTGTAAGTTTGGTTAATAAAGTTATTCCATGAAAAGTTTATCGGCCCGAAGGAATAGCAGTCTAAAAGTAAACACGGATGCATCAGTGATCGTGGTATGAAATCCTAAATGATAAATTTGTTTAAGAATAGTCGAAAACTGAAATCCGTAATAATAAATTTGTTTAAAAACAGTCGAAAACTCACGCGTTGGGTGAGTGGGTGACACCATCCTATAAAATAGATTTGGTATGGAAATCATGCAGTATGCTTGCGCAATAAACGATATGGGTTTTCTTAAATTAACGATTTTGGAGATGCTAATCAAATCCATTGCGCTGATTTATTCCAATATTTCATCGTCTTTTTATCACCATATCCATATCAGAAGACTCTTATATTGATATATGCACTCCGTTGAAATTAAACGTGTGTGTTGTAATGGAGATTAACTTCAATAAACCACAAAAAAAAGTAGCAAAAGAAAAATAGAATTAGATACATATACGCTCATATAAATAACTAACGATTGGAAAAAGAGATTTATTTTTATTTTGAACTGGTCCGTAAGCCCTATCCATGCACACACCACATCCATGCACACACCACATACAAACACACAATACACACGCACCCGAAAGACCAACCAATTTACCTTAAAAGTTAAATTGTGGCCAATTTTCCTTCTCACGACCCAACCTTGCAGGCTTCGAGGAAGGGGAACTGCCATATGACTCATTGGTTAGAAAATGACAATCAAAACCTCTCACATGCTTCCGCATCTTTTGCGAGGATCCAAAGGATGTCATCATCAAGAATTTGATGGAATTCAATGAACACCAAAAGAAATCGAAGGATTGATTTGATATTTGATATCCCTCAAGTCAAGGGTCAACCCCCTTGATTCAGCGTGAAGACTCTAACTAATTACGCGCCATAAAAATGATGCAATCCTAAAACAACCAAATAACTTTATAAAAAAATACTATCAAATATAAACAATGAGAATATTCAAATAGCAAGATAGACATTAATTTAGGTTATTTGAAACAAGCCAATTGTTACATGAGAGAATCGGGACAAAGAGTTCGTGAGTGTGCAAATTGAGTTCTTATTATCCGTCTTGCATGGAACACCTTAAAACGTATGTATTGTGTACTCTAAATTTGTTCTAAATGTTTACTATTTATCTCGAGGCACGGTCAAATAAATATTTTATTTTATTTTAATTTATGCTGAGAGGTCTTTTCTTGTTATTTCCTTAAGAAAATATTTGGTCTAAATTCATCTCAACACACACAAAAAATAAAAATATACATATGGTGGAGGTACAGCATCTATTTTGTGGGTTGAAATCCGGCCTTTTATCTTTTGCCGCATCTTTTCTTTAAGCACATAGCCGAATAAGTTGGATTTAATACAAAATTTTAAGTTTGAGGTTAATGGGTACGTGGCAGGTGCCTAGCTGATTAAGCCGGACAGAGTAGGATTGCATTTGGATTCAAATATCCGGATATTTTCGGATACAGATATGAAATTTCGGATCCGTTCGGATACGGATATATATTTTCGGATCTAGTCGGATACGGATACAGATCTTTTCAAAATTTTCAGATACGGGTCCGAATATCCGGATATCCGAATTTGGATATGAATACGAATTCGGATACGGATATTTGCAGAATTATTGTGTTAAATATAACATTTTAAATTAAATTTCAAATGTCTTTATACATAATTAATTAATACTTTTTATAGAAAAATTAATATTAAATATTATATTAATTTGTTTATTTTATATGTATTATAAATTATATATTAAAAATATTATTTTATTATTTTTACTTTAAAATATACATAATAGAAAAATATATATATGTGTGTGTGAGAGTGATTATTTGTTAATATATTTTGTTATGTGCATATTTATTCGTTTCAAATATTTTAAGCAGTATATATCGGTTGCATTTTCACTTCACATTAACTTACTTTATATTTTAAATATTTATTTATCAATATCTGATTTGTATCCATGTCCGTTTATCTCATATCCAATCCGTATTCGTATCCAATTCTATCAAATATAAATATGAATATTTTTTACTGAATTATATCCGGATCCGAAAATAGAAAGCGAATATGATAATGCTCATATCCGATCCGTATCCATTCCGACCCGTTTTTTCTTGGTATGACATTTAATGGGGTCGCGGCAGACGGCAACCCCAGAAATACTTTATGTTTATGCACAACTTCTTACCGTTAAAAGAAAAGGAAATGTCTAACTTCCGATGGAAATCTTGGCACAATTTTTCAATGCGGGATTCAAATTGTTATTTTCTGCATTTATTACTATCCTTTCTTCACGAATATCATCATTAGAATAGTCTTCGCATTTGTCAGGGGATTTTTTTTTTAAAACAACATGTTTCAATTCCTATATAATTCTTATGTGCTTGAATGTGAAATTTTATTAGTTTTTATTAGGAGACAATGCTCTGGAACTTTTCTCTTAACACATTTCTATGAGAGAATAAAACATCTTAAATATAACATTATGCAGTAATATCTATATCGTAACGATTTCCATAAGATTTTACGGATCTCCAAATATATTTTCATGCATTATGTTTGATATCAAGGAAAAACAATCCTTACTTCAAAGGGCACTTGTTTTTCAATGGAAAAAATGGAAATACCATTTTACCAATTCCGGCAATATTATTCACCTCCATACAAGAAATTAACCCATCTCAAGGAATTAGGGGACTTTTTATGTACCTCTTCTACCATTCTCACGGTATTTACCGGTCACACAGATCTGTGACGTTTTTGTTACTCACTGTTAATTTTGATAGCAGGGGATAACAAGATAACATGAGATATGCAATAACATACGATTAAGATCCTCTGCTTGTGAAAAAACCCAAGCACCATGCTATTCCCCTCTTCTTGTTGTCCGATCTTCCCCTTGGCCCCACAACATCCACACCCTTCCCGCGGTTTTATTCCTGATCCCTGTTGCTGGATTTGGCCAGTTGGGAAAAAAAACAGCAGAGTATCCGGATGCAATAACAGGCATCATCAATCCACCTCATGCATTGAGACTATACTAAACAGGACAAGCAGCGCACTACAGGTGAGTTGGGTCAACCATGCCAAAAGTCCTAGAAAAGCACTTAGTTTAAAGTGAACGAATCTCTTAGAATCCATCCTTTTTGTACTCGAAGGGAAAAAACCACACAACTTTACTTATATTTCTAAAGTTTCTTTTTTTTGACGGAAAAGATGATATTTTTGTTAATTCTCAAAAAGAAAAGGACTTTTTTGTTTTGTTTTGACAAGTATCCTTTTGAGAATATCATTGACTTATAAAGTCGTTGGCTGATGTCATGCTTGTGATAATATACAAGGATTGCGTAAATTAAGGTACTGTCATCAAATTCATTTGTTCTTGAAATGTTAGAAGGTATTTGGAGCTTCAAAACATAGCAAATTCATTTCTGTCCAAAATTTTGTATTTACTTTTTACCCCCAAAACCCATAAGATACATCATTTTATCCCCTTTACGATTTCCGCAAATTTTTAACCGCATAATTTTAAAATATGCCAACCACTTTTCCTCTTTGGAAATACTCAATTTCTTTCTCAAATTGAAATTAGAGTTTAGGTTTCTGCTGTACCTTTCTCAAAATCGGCCGTGAAATCAGGATCATCTTCAATGTCCCTCTCTAGCTACGAAGAAATTGAATGATTCTACGGTTTTGGTTGTTGTCTTTAGCTAAATGGCAAACCTAAAATTTATGAAGAAAGGTTAAAGTTGACGGAGTTTTTTTTCTGACGGAAATCGTAAATGGATAAAATGATGGTTCTTGGGTAAAAAGCAAATACTAAGTTTTGGGTGATCAGAAGGGAATTTGTTGGGGGCTATAAGTAAAAAAGCCCATTTTAAAAATGATTAATTTACAGATGAAGCACACCTAATTCTTTGGAAAATCAGGCCGAAAAATATAATTGCACTTTCGTTATCAACCATAGTCACAACAACACGGTATATATGATGTAGATTTATACTAAAAAAACCTTGTAATTTACCTTTTTAAGAGAAGGGAAGAAAAAAATAAACCCTCCTAAGCGTAACCACTCAATTGAGTATTATTTACTTGTATACAACGACTGTTATCTCTAATTTTATTGCTTGAATTTCTGTACGGATTACAATGAATAAGGTGATGCTGCTGAAAAAATCTAGTATACAAAGGTTTGCATGGTGCAAGCCCTTGCATAGCACTTGGATAGGCTTCCCTTTTGCATCCAAGGGCTCTAGAGAGGCTTGCATGATGCAAACCCTTCTAGAGAATATTTTTCCGATGCTACAACCTCTCTAGATCGGGCAGAACTTCGTTTAAGCAGGTTTAGCATATGCTGGTTTCATGTCCGGCATTGGGTTAAAAAGGCCTGACATAAAAATAAGTAAATGATTAGAATTAATGTAATTCTCACATTGAATAACAAAATTTTTGGTAGTGCCCAATGCTACGCTTCTTATGCCTTGCATAGTATCACACAATTTGCATGTCCCCTTTCTCCATTTCCCCACTTTCCTAGCATTTTTTGGACACACAAAAGAAAGTTTGTATGCAAGTACGAGAATCGTACCGAGTGGGCACCATCGAACGTGTCTCCCTATTGTAATAGCACAAGCCTATCCAGATCCTACCATTGAAAATCTTCAATGGGTCCAGGTATTGTAGCCAATACTAGGCAGCCCGTTGGTGAAGCGTTATAGCACCGACGGAAAACCCGTTGGTGATGACCTTACATCAGTATAGTTGCCGGTATCCACGTCTTACTAATAAAGATGCTTGTGATTGGAAAATATATAAAGGAATCCTTCTTGATTCATGGGGAGTAAGTGATACCCTTCAATATGTGTTCGTACGCAACCACCACCGTTAATTTTTCCAAGTTTAATCAAAGTTTTCTTTCTTTGTTTTGGAATGAAGGAAGGTGATGGAGCTCCTTTCCGGGCCTCCGTCAGAAGTTGTCTTTCGTTGATCCCGCGGTGAACTTAGCTGTTTTTCCTCCGTTGCGTGTGGGTCTCGGTGGGTGTTGAGAGGAAAAGGTGGGGTGAGGAGGCTGTCGCCGAGTACCTGCAAAGAAGTCCCGGGGTGGTTTGGTACCACCAAGGACCCTCCGACGCTCAAGTTAGTGATGAAATCCGAGCAGAGCAACGGCGTAAAGTGTAAAAAATGGCTTACCAGACCCTTCCGTGATGGGGGTTTATATAGCGGTGGTGACGCGCAGCAGCAGGTGCGAGGATCTCGCCGGCAGTTACGCCCCCGACGTCACGCCCGCGTAGAAAGCGGATTGCCCATTAATGGGGACTGATGGCGTGGAACGTGGGATGTTATTGGCGTAGAATCCGCGCATGGCGAGATTCGCGGGGCGGCGGTTACGCCTGTGTGCGGTGACTTTGGTCGGGGGGCCGAGGAAGATGCCCTCGGCAGGGAGCTTGGGACGAGCGGGGAGGCCGAGGAGTCCAGGTCTAGCGGCAGCATGGCGTGAGACGCGGGGACGAGGAAGCCAATTTGCAGGGGGCCTCGAGGTGGGCCAGCTTGTGTTCGCAGGTCGGGTACAGGGCAGCCGGGTCGGCCCCCTATGGGCCCTCTTTTGGGTTCTGGACACGCCCCCCTGCCACGTGTCCTGATCTTGGAGGTCGCCAATATTAAGCATCATCATTAGCCCCCCACTCTTGCCCCGACCAGCTAGCGGGTCGGGTCAGGAGTGGACTGCCGGATCCCCCGAGGTGAGCTCCTTCTCAGGGTTATGTCGGGATGAGTCCTCGAGCCGTCGGTTGTCTTTTCCGCTAGCTAATCGAGACGAGATCTTTGCATTTAAGGAGGGCGCGCCGGTTCGTGCATTCTGCAGTCGAAGCGACGGTCCACGTGTCGAGCGCCAATTAGCTAATGCGACGTGCGCAGGTCTGCGGCGTCTGATGGGACGCGGTCAATCGCTGGGCTGCCACGTGGTGCGATCGGAGCTGCTGGGCGCAAGGTGCTGTTTCGGCGGGAGACGATGGGCGCCATTGGATGAGGCCGTATGCGGTAATAAATACGGGTGGGGCCCGCCCTCGGGCCCTTACTCTCTCATATTTCTCTTCCTCAAGCCCCAGCTGCTCGGCGCTCGTCACCCCTCTTTCGTTCCCAACCTTTGAAGAATTTCTTTCCCAGGTTAGATGTCTTCCCCTGTAGAATCAGTATACGTTGTAGGAGTAGATGGTTGGGTTCTTTTAGATGTGTCCGAGTCTTCTCGGGGAGCAGGGGCTGAGCCCTCTCCCCGAGGCTGTGAGGCGGGGGCCGCCTCCACGGAGGAGGCGGTAGATGTAGCCCCCAGCACCCCGTGCTGGGTGAGGCATGAGGACGAGCTCGCCAATGCTCGAGCTCGCCAATGCTCGAGCTCGCTTCCACATTCCCCCGCGCTATACGTTTCTTCTGGCCGAGAAGGGAGAGAGGGCAGACCAGGTACGGGGCAGGGAGATTGCCCTGTATTTGGAAGCTTTTTGGGGTGGAATGCGCTTGCCCTTCTCTCCTGAGGTCATCGCCGCTCTGAATTTCTTCGGCTTGGCTCCCGGCCAGTTAGTGCCGAACGCGTGGAGGATCCTCCTCGGGTTCCTGATCCGCCTGAAGCTGCAGACGGTTCCTTTCAGTCTTTCCCTTCTCAATTCCTCCCTTGCTTTCAAGAGTCACCCCGGCGGTCGAGCTGGCGACCCGAGGTGGGTTTACTTTACTTTTAGGAAGCGGCCCGGGGTCGCTGCCGGGACTGGGGTTGTGGCCTTGCCTTCCTCCATTCACGACTGGAAGAAGAAATTTTTCTTCGTCTCCCCTCCCGAGGGCGAGGACTGGCCGGTGCCCACCAAGTGGTCGAGGGAGAAGAGTCTGCCGGGGAACCTGTCCGATGACCCCGCCGCGGTGAGAGTGGCGTCATGGGAACCCATCCCTCGATACGACATGTTTCTGTCCGAGAGGGTTTTGAGCTGGTCCGGGCTTAGCCCCGTCGAGTTCGTCGGTAAGTTAGGCTTGCTTCTTGGGTTTACATTTTACTCGTGTTGCTGATCTGTTGGGTGTTCGTTTCATGCAGGATCCATGGACTTCGGCTCTCTCCGAGATGCTATGCGCCAACCGAGGCAGCCTGCTAGGGCTGGGGGCGCCAGCTCTTCCCGGGCGCAGCCTGCCCCTGCTCCCACCGCCCCGGTGGCGGTGCTCCGAGGATGCTCGGCGGTGGATCCCGCCCCGGGTCCCAGCAGAGCGTCGGGTCGGAAGCGGGCCCTGATTGTGGAGTACACGGCCTCGGAAGAGGAGATCGGCTCCCCCTCGGAGCCGCCCAAGAGGAGTTCCCGGAGACCTTTCCGGGGCCGGTCTTCGCCGACCATGGTGGAGGAAGGGGGGCTCCGGTTCGCGGTGTCGTCCGGGCTGTCGGTCGCAGACAGCCTCCTCCACGAGATAGAGACCTCGGCCGAGGGTCGGGTTTCTGGGGGAACCCTCAAGGCTCAGCTGGCGTCGATCGCCCAGGAAGCCGTGCAGGTAAGCCCCCAGTGCGCGGTGAGATTTAGTGTTTTCCTTCATATTTCTGATCCTTCTTCTTCTTTTTTTATCTCTTCCCAGACTCTCCAGCACGTGGCCCTCGCGCTTCGCATAGAGACCGAGGTGGTAGCACCGGCGGTGGAGGCCGCGGGCCAGCTCGCCGCACTACAAGAGAGCTCCAGGCGAGAGCAGGAGGCGATGTCTGCGAGGATCGCCGCCTTGGAGGGCGAGGTGGATGCCGGGAAAAGGGAGGCCACCCGGCATCGCGAGGCCGCCGCGATCACCGAGGGCAAGCTCGAGGACTCCCAGGTGCTCGCCGGCAACCTGAAGAAGACCGTGAAGACCCTCCGGAAGGAGCTGGGAGCGGCGGCCGAGGCCTTTAAGTCGGCTGGATCGAGGGCCGTGGCGAGCTACAAAGGGTCGAGGGACTTTTATGACGACCTGGCCGTGGCCACGACCCGCATTTGGCACGACGCCCTTGATGCCGTTAAGTCTCGGATGCCGGAGTTCGACGACGCGGATCTCCGGACCGAGTTCCCCCTCGTGGGCGCCGACGAGCAAGGGGGAGAGGCTCCCGGTGGGGAGGGGGCCGAGGACCCAACACCCCCAGTAGTGGAGGTCGAGGATCTCGAGGTCGCGCCCGGGCCTGAGGTGTAGAGCCCCCGCTCCCCTACCTTCATCTTGTTTTTCTTTTGAATTTTGTAAGGCTGAGGAGCCTAAAAAATACCTTTTGTAAAAAAAACTTATCTTTGGCAGTAGTAATAAAGTTTTTCTTTCTGCCATCTGTTTGTGAAGAATGCTCGTTTGGGATATTTTTACTTGCGACGTTGTGTTTTCATGTCGGGTTTGCCCTCTGTCTAACGATCGCCTGTCGAGCTGACTGCAATCGCTTGCCGATGAGCGTCTCCGAGGAGGTATCTCCCTAGGCCTCGGGGGCGAGGGGAGATCGTTTAGACTTGGACAGACCTGACATCCATTTCTGATTTAGAGTATTGGCCGTCATCTGAGGGTGATCGGGCAGGGTAGCTGCGCCGTCATCTCCTGCTAAGGCTTCATGCATCTGTCGCGGCAGTAGAGGGTTACTCGCCAGGGATGGCCGAGCAGGGTAGCTGCTCGGTTGTCTCTTTCGAGGGCTTGGTTCTTTAAAGTCATGAGTAGGCAACTACCAGCCTGGGGTGGTCGAGCGGGGTAGCCGCTCCGATGCCTCTTGTGAGGGCTTTTGATCCCTGGCGTAGAGGGTAGGAGCCGGAGTTTGACCGAGCAGGGTAGCTGCTCGGGTGCCTCTGTATGAGGGCTTTTGATCCTTAAGGACGGTGGTAGGAAGCTACCAGCCGTTGATGGCCGGGCAAGGACCCGACTGCCTCGGGGAGAACTTTTTGATCCCCGGCGTATGGCAGGGAAGCTGCCCGCCGGGGATAGCCGAGCGAGGGAACCTCGGGCTCGACTGCCTCTGGGAGGGCTTTCCGATCCTTCAGGACGGGGACCGAGCAGGGTTACTGCCCAGTGCCTCTTGGCGAGGACTTGGATCCCTGTCGGTTGTGGTAGGAAGCTACCAGCCGGGGATAGCCGGGCAAGGACCTGACTGCCTCTTGGAGGACTTTGGTCCTTGGCGCGAGAAAAGCTATAAGGCTGTAGGAAGCCCACCAAGGACCCTTGGCCGGGCCGGGCTACTGCCCGGTGCCTCTTGGCGAGGGCTTTTGTCCTGAAAGATAGCCGAGTGAGGGAACCTCGGGCCTCGACTGCCTCTGGGAGGGCTTTTTGATCCCCGGCGTTATGGCAGGGAAGCTGCCTGCGAGGGATAACCGAGCGAGGGAATCTCGGGCTCGGCTGCCTCTGAAAGGGCTTTTTGATCCCCGGCGTTGTGGCAGGGAAGCTACCCGCTGGGGATAGCCGAGCGAGGGAATCTTGGGCTCGGCTGCGTCTGGGAGGTCTTTTCTGATCCTTGGCGTTGTGGCAGGGAAGCTGCCCGCTGGGGATAGCCGAGCGAGGGAACCTCGGGATCGGCTGCCTCTGGGAGGGCTTTTTGATCCCCGGCGTTGTGGCAGGAGAGCTGCCAGCCGGGGATGTCCGAGCAGGGTAGCTACTGAGTTGAATCTTTGACGAGGTGCAGCGTGGCCGTTCGGCTGTAGGTGCGGGGGATGGGAACGGCGCGCGCAGCTAGTGCATTGAATGCGGAGGGAGGCGAAGCGACAGGGGCGCGTCGCTTCGTTTCCACCGGGTAACGTTCAATGGACGCCGCGTGGCGGCTGTTGGGCTGTACAGCGGGCTATATAAGGAGTACTGGTTCTTCCCCCTTCGCAGACAGGCCATCTAGAATGGAGGATTTCCCGTTCACCATTCCCGAAATCGTCAGCTTTGAAGACGTGTATGTTTACGATCCCTGCTGCACCGAGGACACGGTGTGGTTGGTTCACGGGTGCATTGAGGAGCGTTTCGGCCGGCTGCTCCCCAGGCGCTTCTCCCTGCTGCAGCTACTGATGTACTCCATCTGGAGGGCATCGCCGGGGCTTTACAACCTCCTGTCGGAGCAGCTCTTCGATGAGGCTGTGGGCAAGCTGCGGTCTTTGAGGCGCTTCGGCTTGATCTCCGCGAACCGGTTGACCCGCTCAGAGGCGCTCGTCCGCGAATGCTACGAGCTGAGGCTCGGGGTCAATGCCCGCGGGAGGAACCGGGAACAGAGGCTGGAACTTGCGCGGCCCCGGTTGGCGGAGATCTTCGCCGAGTACCACGAGCAGTGCTCGCTGCACCCTGTTCCCCCACTACTGTGTAATCTTTTTTTTTCTTTTTGCATGTATGGCCGAGGAGCCCATAATACCTTTTGAATAAACAAGGGTTTTCTTTCTTTTTCGCAATGCTCCATTGATTAAATTAACAATAGATCCTAGGAAGAATCTACATTGTCTAAAAAAAATAGGAACAGATTAAAGGATGACTTTGTTGGCTTGGGCCGAGCTCCTTGAAGGGCTGTCGGCCTCCGCGCTTGGCATAGGGCATGGGGCTTCCTGAGCTCCGGGCTGGCCGTCCGCTGAAGCAAGTATGATCTGGCCGATGGTCAGGTCGGTGGGAGGGCGAGGCTGCTCCTGCTCGCGGTCGGTCTGTCGTTTGTCCCATAAGTAGGTGACGAGGTGTCCAGATTGGATGAGCTCCTCGATGTAGTCCCTCAGTTGTTTGCAGTCCTCTGTGGCGTGGCCCAGTACCCGGTGGAAAGCGCGGTAGGGGCCCCGGGTTCGCTTAGCGGCCTGACGTGGGATCGGAGGGAACTTGAAGAACCCCTCATTCTAGGTCTCCTCCAGCAACACCGCGAGGGAGACGCTGAGGGGGGTATACTCCTGGAACTTCGGGTGGTAGGGCTGCTGACGCTCCGGCCTCTCCTCCCGAGTCCTTTTCTTCTGGTCGGGCCGATCCGCCCGGGAAAGGTTAGCATTCACTTCGGATTCCAGCTGGACCTCGCACTCGGTCCACGCCTTGACTTCGGCCATGGTCTTAGGTTGAGCCAGCGTGAAGGAGCGCAACCATTCTTTGTGCCTAAGACCAGATCTGAGTGCCGTTATGACGGTCTCTTCTCGGTGCTCGGGCACCTCGAGGAGGGCGTTGTAGAAGCGGGCAATATAGGTGTTCCCGCCAAAAATTTCTGCGCAAAAGAATCCAAGGTATCAAATGGCAGCGATACGTTTAAGGAAATGCGAACCAGTATATTCCGGCATGTATTTTGATAAACTCCCGAAGGAGAAACAGCTAAATTCTGATGGTACTGAAAGTGTATCGAAAAACCCTTCGATTTGATATATTATGGGCCTCATAATTCATTCGGGATCAAAAGTTATGAGGCATCACGTGTCCACACGTGATGGACCTTTAAAAACCCGCTGGAGGAGTTAAAAGATATAATAAAAAACTCAGAAAAGACCCCAATGGGGCATCACGTGCTCACACGTGACCATGGGTCACGTGCAGACACGTGATGGGCTCTTAAGGCCTCTAAAATAATGAATAGAATTAAATTCTAAAATCTGTTCCCTGATTAAAAATCAGAAATTACCTCAATGAGGTATCACGTGCTCACACATGACCAATGGTCACGTGTTGACACGTGATGGTTAAAACAACAACATAAACAAGCGGCCGTTAAAGAACTCAATTGGGGGTCACGTGCTCACACGTGACCAAGGGTCACGTGTCAGCACGTGACTGGCTTCGAAAGCCTTACAGTTAATAGAATTAAATTCTAAAAGCTTCCAAATCTTTCCAAATGGAAAAGGTTTATGGGGACCGTTGGATTAAAGATCCAAGGGTGATTAAATATCACCAATTCATGGAAAGATCTTAGACAAGGAAAGATTTCCCCTAAAATCTCACTGGAAATAACAAACAGAATATGTTTGGATTTAAAATCCAAAAGTGAATAAAATTCACTGAATGATCTAAAGGATCATATTAATGATGAAAACAAATCAAATCTTTCAATGAGAGATTTGCTAAACAAATTGATTCTCTTCCTTCTCCTATAAACAGGAGCCAAGAAAAGAAGAGAGGGGGCCTTTTTTGGGAGAGAAAAACAGAGAGAGGAGAATTTAATTCTCAAGAGAAAGAAAAGAAAGGAGAATTTAATTCTCAACAAAGAAAACCCTAGGTGAGAAAAGAAAGGAAATCAAAACTTCAAACGGAGAATTTAATTCTCAAAATCTAAGAGTTTAACTCTTATACAAAAAAGAACTTAGTTCTTCTGCTGGTTGAAGATCTGTACAGAGCACATCTCCCCATGAGTTGAGAATTTAATTCTCATCGGGTCGAGATCCTGCCATACAGATCCTAAACTTAGAAGGGGAATTGAGTTTTGAGAATTTAATTCTCCTAAAACAAAACTAGGGTTTAACCCTAATCAAGAATTTAATTCTTTTACATATCTGGGAATTTAATTCCTTTAAAAAGAAATCAGGGTTTTATCCTAAATAAGAATTTAATTCTTTCACAATAGGAATTTAATTCCTCCAAAACAAAAATTAGGGTTTAACCCTACAGAGAATTTAATTCTTAAAAAAAAAGAGACTTGAAAGATCTCCATGCATGCAAAAGACCAAGGTCACGTGTCCCCACGTGAACCCTGAAGAGATCCCCAGAAATGAGAAGGAGGACAGCTTTGAGGCAATGCCTCACGTGCTCCCACGTGACTCCCAAAACGCAGAAAGAAAAAGCAAAGGAAATGAAAGCTTTGGGCGCTCTCACGTGTTATCACGTGACCCCTCAGCAAATGCTTTAACAATTGGCGCACAGATCCCCATCACGTGCCAACACGTGATACTCTAAAATAAAAATGAAAAGTGTATAACACTTATTCGCAGATTTGAGGATAAAACAAAAGGAGATTTGGCTCCACATTTAGGGCGCCCTCACGTGTCCCCACGTGACCCCTAACAAATCCCTTTAATATCCAATGGATGGATGCCTATCACGTGCCCACACGTGATGGCCAGAAAATGAAAAGTGTTTAACACTTAATTGCAGAACGAAGAAAAGGGATCTGGTCCCCCCTTTGGTCGCTCTCACGTGTCCACACGTGACCCCTCTGTCTTTAGTGTTTAACACTAATTTGGGGATTATATTTCCAGTGTTTAACACTGATTGTTTCTAGTGTTTAACACTAAATTAAAGATTATATTTCCAGTGTTTAACACTGATTGTCTTTTATTGTTTAACACTAATTTGAGAGTTCTATCTCCAGTGTTTAACACTGTTGTTCTCTAAGTGTTTAACACTACTTTTAGCCAAATTGGCTAATTTTCCAGAAGCAAAAGTCCCTCCTCCAAATGAATCTCAAAATTGAGGAAATTAAAGACAAAATGTTGTCAGAGCCCCCAAACCTCTGTTTAACACTGTTGAATGACGAGGGGCTGAACCCAGACAAATGTCTAATGACCCAAAGGGCCAATATTTCAAACATAATTGGACTTAGCACAAATTGGCCATAAGTCCTCAAATCATCTTGAACTGAGCACATCTGCTCTTTCAACCAACTCATTGGGTTCAAGGGTACATCTCTGAACTCCTCTGATATTTGTCGTTGTAATCCTTCAACGTCTTCAGAGAGGTGACGGGTCCCGACAACCACACATTAATACGGACTGTGGGGTCCTTAAACTCATGGACTTATGCGTCCTTAAACTAACATTTGTCCCCAAAACGGGAATGATGGACCACCATGTCCCTAAACTGGAACAATAGAGCCCAAACGCTCTTTTGTCGGATCTAAACGATCCCGTTAAGTTGATCTTAGTCTCAAACTGGACTAACGTATCCTTAACAAACGTTTAAGTTGATCTTAGCCTCAAATGCGGCTAACGTATCCTTAAACCCTCAAACAGACTTTAGTCCCAAATTGGACTACAGGTCTCCCAACCAACTTTGGTTCAAGGGTACATCTCTGAACTCCTCTGATATCTGTCGTTGTAATCCTTCAACGTCGTCAGAGAGGTGACGGGTCCCGACGGCCATACATTCAATGGACCACTATGTCCCTAAACTGGAACAATAGAGCCCAAATGCTCTTTTGTCGGATCTAAACGATCCTGTTAAGTTGATCTTAGTCTCAAATTAGACTAACGTATCTTTAACAAACGTTTGAGTTGATCTTAGTCTCAAGTATGGCTAACGTATCCTCAAACCAAAACCCCAAACCCAAATCTAAGAAAATACGGATTTGGAATAATCCACGTTCTACGGGCGACGACATAAATTAGTCTCCGTATACAATCCACGGGCAACCACAAACAAAACAAACACCCACGACACGAAGTGACCATCTGGAGAAGGAGAAAGTGGTTACCGCGACACGGTAGCGTAATTAACTGCAGGGGCTTGCGCCTGCAGGGAAGAGCGTCCCCACAATCAAAAACCCCTCAACGAGGGGGAATCTGACGAAGTCTGCTACATCGGCCGCATCCGTGTAAACCTTCGATATATGGTGCCATAAATCAACTTGGCATCTTCGGAGAGGTGGACGGATAGCACCAATTAGCATCTGCCCCGAATCTCAGGCAAGACAGTTCGTCTTGGCCGTCTTTCGGAGGGGAACAATATGCCTTGAACGTTTCCTTGTCCCCGCTCTTAACCGTGAAGAGGTAGTCGATCGTGCGCTTCTATCGACGGTTCCCCACGAAATGGCCGAGAAACTGGGTAGCCAGCTCATCGAAGGTCGAAATCGAGCGGGGCTCGAGCCCCCAGAACCAGTCCCAACCCGCGCGGATGAGGGTGGCCGGGAAGGCCCTGCACTGGGCGGCGTCGGAGTGATCTTGGAAGCTCATTCCCGCGGTGAAAGCGTCCAAGTGGTCCTTCGGGTCGGTTTTCCCATCGAACAGAGAGACCTTCGGGGGCTTATTACGCGAGGAGACGCGCACGGCGAGCAGTTCCTCAGTGAACGGCTTCGTGAGCGAGTCGGAGTCGTACTTAGCCCCGTCGCTCGAGAGGTGAGCTTCTCGGTGCATGCCCTCGATCTTCTTCTTGAGGGCGTCGAGCCGACCGTGGTACCTCGAGGAATCGGCGCCTCGGGATTCCCGGGCCCCGCTGCGGGTGAACTGCGTCTGGGAGCGGCCCCGGTTTCTCTCGATGAGGTGCCTCAGGTCCCGGGATGGGGTAGCTCTTGAGTCGCCGGGGCGGACCCCTTCTGTGCGGCCTCGCCGATCATGGTGGGGTCGGCCGCGCTCGTGGATAGGAGAGGTGACCGACATTTCCTCAGGGGGGGTAAGGGTCGCGAGGAGGCTCGGGGCGAGGCGCCCTGGCGGCGGATCTCGGCGTGGAGCCCTGGGGTGCCCAGCGGGCCTTAGGGAGCACCGGTTCGAGGGACCGGCGGCCAGGGGATGCAGCCTGCTCGTGGTCGGCCGTCCAGACAGGGACAGAGTCTTCTGGAGGCGGTGGAGCAGCGATCTGGGGCCCGGGCGCGGCCATTTGGACGCGGACGAGGGCCTCCACGAGGGATTGCATGCGATCTATCCGGCCTGCGAGGGCGTTGATGACGGTCATGGGGGGAGGTTCATCCCCGCCTTCGGTGAGTGGAAGGCAGCGGCTGGTACTGGGATCCCCAGGATGGTCGTCCGCCATGAGGGAGGAGATAGGAAGGCCAACTTTGTATTTTGTGGAATTTTAGTTTCCCACAGACGGCGCCAACTGATGGAGCTCCTTTTCGGGCCTCCATCTGATGTTGTCTTCCGTTGATCCCGCGGTGAGTTTAGCTGTTTTTCCTCCGTTGCGTGTGGGTCTCAGTGGGTGTTGAGAGGAAAAGGTGGGGTGAGGAGGCTGTCGCCGAGTACCTGTAAAGAAGTCCCGGGGTTGTTTGGTACCACCGAGGACCCTCCGACGCTCAAGTTAGTGATGAAATCCAAGCAGAGTAACGGCGTAAAGTGTAAACAATGGCTTACCAGACCCCTCCATGATGGGGGTTTATATAGCGGTGGTGGCGCGCAGCAGCAGGTGCGAGGATCTCGCCGGCAGTTACGCCCCCGACGTCACGTCCGCGTAGAAAGAGGATCGCCCATTAATGGGGTCTGATAGCGTGGAACGTGGGATGTTGTTGGCGTAGAATCCGCGCATGGCGAGATTCGCGGGGTGGCGGTTACGCCTGTGTGCGGTGACTTTGGTCGGGGGGGGCCGAGGAAGATGCCCTCGGCTGGGAGCTCGGGACGAGCGGGGAGGTCGAGGAGTCCAGGTCTTGCGGCAGCTCGACGTGAGCTGCGGGGACGAGGAAGCCAATTTGCAGGGGGCCTCGAAGTGGGCCATCGGGTACAGGGTAGCCGGGTTGGCCCCCTGTGGGCCCTCTTCTGGGTTCTGTACACGCCCCCTGCCACGTGTCCCGATCTTGGAGGTCGCCAATATTGAGCATCATCAGAAGGGATGCACATGTATGACTCCATATGACTTATAATATAGAAACTTGACCAGATCAATAAAGAAGTCATGAATGCTATGTGCTAATAAACCAGTTGGAGGATGATAAATGATTCTTCTATTGACCAGATGGTACGTACCATGAGAAAGACACCAGGGATTTCAGTGCTAAATGATTCTTCTATTGACCAGACGGTATATACCAGGAGAAAAACTCGAGGGATTTCTGTCCAAATTGCTACGATTTGTCCAAGTGAATATACAAAGAACTAGTACGTAAATAATTGATCGTGAACAAATTTAATTAACATCTATCAATGGGAGTTCACTTGAGTGAATTTACATAGAAATTCAGTCCAACACACAATCTTTCAACTAGGCAGATACATACAATTGGCATGACCCATGGGAACATGGGAGATTAATAATAAGTTGCAATTCTTCAGGTCAACGAAAAACACATCGACTTCAATGTAAACACAAGGCCAGCTTCCTTCCTCTGATCACTTCTCTCTATATAATTAATATGCACCATTCATCTCTCGCCCCAACAACTTAACTTTCTCTCACACTCATACCTTATATATATATTACTCTCTTTGACACTAAATATTTGCCCATCAAGTTGAATAAATCTTTCTGCTTGTGTTGATTTGCTTGCCTCCTTCTTAGTTCCATGGGTACCCAAGGTCCAGACAACTTTGAGAAACAAAACAGTGTATGCTCTCTCTCTCTCTCTCTCTCACACACACACACACACCCATCTTTTGGTACAGTTACATTAATGAATTTACACATTTAAGGCGTCCATTAAGTGGCAATGATACCATTGGAAATACATTTTTATCCCCATTTTGATTACAATTGTGAGACTTTTCATACAAAATATAGTGAAGGCACTAGAGCAGACCTATTTTTATTTTCATGGATTTCTTTTCAAGCTCCAACATGAACAGAGTTTTCAGTGAATAATAAGCATCAATGTATATAAAGATACTTACATTTAGAAAAAAACAAGCCATCTAAGCTATCATTTTAGATATAATCATTCTTTATAAGTTTTATGCAATTAAAATTTTGAGTTATAATATGACTTTAGCTATCCTAATTTACCACTCAAATTGAATGTAAATTGGTTAGAATGCAGCTCTAATTTCTGAGAATTATTTCTACTCATTTTTTTTGGAAGGGAATTTACATTTTTTTTTTGAATTAATCTATTTGCAATTATTATTTTTTCTTCCTTTAATTATTATTATTATTTTTGAGATAAGCAGATTGTTGTTTAAAAATATAAATAAATTAAGAAAACAAACAAGCAAAGTTTGGATCCGGAGTGGCTGCTATTACAAGTATAACATCACTCATTCTATTAGATCCAACGGTTTAGATTCATCCAAAATTGAAGTCAAACGGTCGAGATTAGTGTAAAACATGCAAACCCAGATCTTTAAAAGATAAGATTCTCTAAGAGCTGTAATTTAGCTGGATTTTTATCATATTTAAAAAACTATTGAGAATTTTATAATTCTTGCATCACATGATACCAATCTTTTTTTATTTATTTATTCACATTTTTTTGGGTCAATAAAATTGCTGTCTTGTTGACTTAATACCAGACTCCAAATGGTTGATTGCAAGCAACCATGTGAACCATTAAATAAATATGGATGAAAATCCTCCTCAACCTCTACGGCATTGACTTTATTACCCTCCATATCTTAAATTAAAATTTAAAATATTAATTAAATAATAAAATCTTTCTTCAACAACTAGCCCAATTAAATGATTTGTTCCAATTTAATTATATGGAATATCTATTTTTATGCAATATGTATGCATTTAACCGACATATTTGCATAGTTCCCCGCAATATGTATGCGTTACCTAGATTTTACAGACAACTGTACAGATATTGCAAGCACTGGGGTTTTGACCGTCGAAAACTTTCCCCCTTTTTTGGTTGTCGACAATTTACCCTTACCTTTTTAGTTAAATCTATAACTTTTATTGAAGAAAAGTAATTTTGTATTGTGAATATTGATACTAAATAACATGTCGTCGCTGCAGACCGAAGAGAAGGAGAGGCAGAAGCAGAAGCAGGTGGATGATTGGCTTCCGATAACATCGTCGCGCAATGCCAAGTGGTGGTACTCGGCTTTCCATAATGTCACGGCTATGGTCGGAGCCGGAGTGCTCAGCTTGCCTTATGCTATGTCTGAGCTTGGATGGTATAACTAACCAACTAAAAAATTTCCTCGATTTTTTTTCTTTTTCAAGATTTTTGATTCCTTTTCGGGGTTTTATGTATAAGAAAATTTTCGTTAAGCGATGCTTATTTACTTTTCTTTTGCATTAAGTTTTTTTTGTTTAGACAGATATCGTTTCAGGTCTTTGTAAACAAAATAAGAATTTTGAAACCGACTATTCTGAGAAATGCATACAGCGTTTTTCGTGCCCCGGAAATGAGTGATACTACCACGTCCAGAAAAATCCAATTTGATTCGGTTTTCTTCGGTTTTCTCAAACCACAAAGAGAACGAAAGAAACTCATCTCCGTCTCTCTTTTTTAGTCAAACATTTGCTAAAGTTAGCAAAATATCAGAATTAAGGAATCGCGATTTACTTTTCTTTTGCATTAAGTTATTTGTTTAGACAGATATCGTTTCAGGTCTTTGTAAACACAATAAGAATTTTGAAACCGGCTATTCTTAGAAATGCATATAGCGTTTTTTCGTGCCCCGGAAATGAGTGATACTACCAAGTCCAGAAAAATCCAATTTGATTCGGTTTTCTCAAACCACAAAGAGAACGAAAGAAACTCACCTCCGTCTCTCTCTCTTTTAGTCAAACATTTGCTAAAGTTAGCAAAATATCAGAATTAGGGAATCGCGATTTGTACGCATGCAAACTCCCGTTTCGTTTTAAATTACGAAACTTTGGTTGCGGAATCGTATTACCAAACTAGGCTTTACCTTGGAGTACTACTTCTTGGTTCCATGTCTCTTTCTCTTTCTCTTTCTCTTTCTCTTTCTCGTCCTGAATTTAAGCAATCCCAAGGTTTATGAACAATTCATATGCATATCAATATAGCAAAATTTTATGAACAAGATTCAAATTTTATTATTCTGCAATTCACAGCCTAATCACGGCAAAAAAAAGAATTTTGAGAAAACAGACTTTTCCCTGTTGGACTTTCTTTTGGTTGTATATGTCTTTTCTGAGATAAATTTGTTACAGTTCTAATAATTCAGTTCATACCATATGCTTATCAGGAAAATTCTTTATATTAATCCGCAAATGTCTCAAAAATTTTCAGGGGTCCAGGTATCGCGATCCTAGTTCTATCATGGATCATAACCCTATACACACTATGGCAAATGGTCGAAATGCACGAAATGGTCCCAGGAAAAAGATTCGATCGGTACCACGAGCTCGGCCAGCACGCATTTGGCGAGAAGCTCGGACTTTGGATTGTGGTGCCTCAACAATTGATCGTCGAGGTTGGAGTCAACATTGTGTATATGGTCACTGGAGGCACTTCACTCAAGAAATTTCATGATAGTGTTTGCCCGAGTTGCAAGCCGATTAAAAGGACTTACTTTATCATGATTTTCGCCTCGGTGCATTTCGTGCTATCACAGCTGCCTAATTTCAATTCTATCTCTGGGGTTTCATTGGCCGCCGCCGTTATGTCTCTCAGGTATTTTTACATCTAATATCCACTAAGAATAGAAAACGAAAAGTGATATTATATTATCATGTTGGTAATCTCTAGTTAGAAAACAATTTTATCTTAAACAACTGCATTTTTCGAAAAATTTCAGTTACTCGACCATAGCATGGGGAGCCTCAGTAGACAAAGGAAAACAACCCGGAATCGAATACGGATACAAATCTTCAACCAAAGCAGGAACAGTCTTCGGCTTCTTCAATGCATTAGGCGATGTCGCATTTGCCTACGCGGGGCACAATGTGGTTCTTGAAATCCAAGCCACGATTCCTTCGACTCCCCAAAATCCCTCGAAAAGACCGATGTGGAAAGGAGTTGTTGTTGCCTATATCATCGTTGCTCTGTGTTATTTCCCTGTTGCTCTTGTTGGGTATTGGGCTTTTGGTAATGCGGTTCAGGATAATATTCTTGTCACTTTGGAGAAGCCGAGGTGGCTGATCGCGGCAGCGAATATGATGGTTGTTGTTCATGTCATTGGGAGTTATCAGGTATGTTTCTTTTTCTGTACAACAAATTTTCAGTGTCAGAATCTTAATTTCAATTGCAACTCATCAAAACACTAGTCATATCTTATAATGATAAAATCCGATTTTATTGATGCAGATCTATGCCATGCCAGTGTTCGACATGCTAGAAACCGTGCTCGTGAAGAAGCTTCATTTCCCACCCGGCCTTACTCTTCGTCTGATCGCTCGTAGCTTATATGTTGGTAATGCCCTCCCCCCCTACCCCCACCCTAAATAACCGTATATACATCTTTGTAGATAAATTGGTAGCCGACTTTAACATTCATGTTTACAACTGTCTCGTGCAGCATTCACAATGTTCGTCGCTGTAACGTTCCCTTTCTTCGGCGGGCTACTTAGTTTCTTCGGAGGCTTCGCATTTGCGCCAACAACATACTTCGTAAGCACATGAAATAGAAATTTCTTCATTTTTCAGGAAAGAAAAAAAAATAGGATTATTTCTAATTAATCTTATGTAATTTCTTGCAGCTTCCTTGTGTCATGTGGCTCATCATTTACAAGCCAAGAAGGTTCAGCTTATCTTGGTTCAGTAACTGGGTAAGCTTAATTTCCTATAGTCTCTCTGTTTACGGTGGCCGGCTATCTTACGGAAAATCTCGTGCTAATCTCATTTTGATTGCTTTAATTGTATACAGATTTGCATCATACTCGGGCTTTGTTTGATGATCTTATCGCCCATCGGCGGACTAAGGCAAATCATCCTCGACGCAAAGACATACCAGTTTTACTCTTAAACTGATACTCAAAGTTTTGAGTCGTATTGATAGATGGAAATGTTTAGGATTGTGGTGTGATACAAAAATAGTTGGATTCTGAAACTATGTTGTGCTTGTGTTGTTCAAGTTGTTTACTGTTCATAGAGTGTGTTTACTCGATGTTTGTTTATGGTTGAAGTTTGAAAAGAATATAACTGGACACGAATATCTCTGATCCTGTTACACGGCCATATTTACTGTTCATGTTTGTTGATGGTTGATGTTGTTTACTGTTCATTATCGTCAAACATCTAATATGATATATAATATGAAACAAAAAATACAGTATAAAACGAGCGCAAGCCGACGAAAAGAGAGTTGAGAGTGGCATTGTAGAAGAGGGGTAAAGCTTTTAGATGTTGAGCAAGAAGCCTGGGAACTTGAAAGTAACCATTTAGAGAATAACAAGCAGATCGGAACATAAAGAGTCACCATTTAGTTGAAACAAAAAATTGTATATTGGTTTTTAAACATTTAATTTGATTCAAGCATGTTGCATTCCAATCAACCTAGACCGTGTTCGGGAGAAAATCGATACATGGAACAATACTCGCGATAAATCAAATCACGCAATAACAACAATCACGCAATTAATCAACGAAAAATAAATAAATAAGTGCGAGAATAAAATAAAAAAACGCAAACCAGAAAGACACAAGGATTTGTTGACGGGGGTTCACCTACCGCATGTTTAGTTTCCGGCAGAGCGGAATCTGCAAACGCTTACTCAATTCTTGAATCAAATTTACAAACAACGTTAGGAGATTTCTCTCAAATCTCTCTATCAGCCGTCACTCTCTCAATATAATGATCTCTCAAATTAAATCAGCTTGGCCTTGAGAAATTAATTTAATATAGCAACCGTTGCCATTTAATAAGCCTCTATTAAATTAACGTGGCTTATCCTTTTCTTTTCTTTTTTGGTGGATACATACATAATTGATATACTAATCAATTATATATATATATAGGTGAATGGCTTCCTTGTAGATAATGTGAAATTTAAACTTAGATTAATTTAAATCTTCACAAAATCCAATTAATCTATGATATATATATTCATATATATATATCAATAGGCTTTTAGAGATAACTTGGAATTTAGATATAGATTAACATAAATCCCTACATCCAATTCTAACTAATTTAATGCAAATTCATCATAATCTTTAGAAAGATTCTCCACAACATAATATTCTCCTATTTGGAGATATCTTCCGCCTTAATTCCTAACGCTAGTAGATCTCACATGATTCCGCTGCTGCTCTCTCCTTATCAGATTTTCATGAAGAGTTTTACCAACCTGCAATAGAGATTCAAATTATCTCTGTTTACGATCTTGGTGGACATATCCACCGGATTCTTTTCTCTAGCGTTCACCGCTTACTCCCACTGCTTGCTAGCACCATCGCTTGTTGGTTTTTTAAGGGATTCGGGCTCTCCCGTATCTGTGTACAAAACGAAGTCGGTCACAAGTCTTTCAGGTATTCTTCTTTCTTTCGCAGATCCCCTCAAGGCACATCAGGTTGCTGAATATGGTCACCATCCTGTTCTTGAACCTGATCCTGTACCGCGGTTTCCTCAAGTTTTGATCACCACCTGTAGACACCCGAATGCTCTCTTGAGTTCCGTTTAGCTCGACGAACTCACGTAATGCACCCTTCTTTGCTTGCTTTTTATCTTTGTACAAGTGCTGCTCATCAAAAATGACGTTCCGGCTTCGTATTACCTTCTTGCTTATGTAATCCCACAGCCGATATTCGAACTCATCTCCACCATATCCGATAAAAGTGCACTTCCTAGACTTGGAGTCAAGCTTACTTCTTTCCGCCTTATCAACCAAAGAATACGCAGCACATCCAAACATTTTTAGATACGAATAATCAACTGGTTTACCTGACCAATTTTCTTCTGGAATGCCTCCATCAAGCGCACTTGCCGGGCTTTTGTTGATCAAGTACACGGCAGCATCAACTGCCGCTGCCCATAAGAACTTAGGCACATCCGCATCTAAGGTCATGCTCCACACTCGCTCTAGAATTGTTCTATTCATCCTTTCAGCGATGCCATTCTGTTGTAGTATCCCCAGTACCGTCTTCAGCCAACAAATACCCTTCTGCGAGCAAAACGCTTCGAACTCCTGTGTGCAATATTCCCCTCCATTATCGGACTTAAGGCATTTTACTTTAGTCCTTGTTTGGTTCTCAACCTGCGTAATCCAGTGTTTGAAGATACCAAACATATCAGACTTCTTCTTCATCGCATACGCCCATATCTTCCGGTTTGAATCATCGATGATCGTCACGAAATACCGATTTCCACCATAAGACTCCACTGAGGCCGGGCCCCATACATCCGTATGTACCATCTCCACCTTCTTGATCTTCTTTGCTAAGCCTCTAATATGAAATTTGAGCGCGTTTTGTTTCCCGCAAACACAACTCTCGCACAGCCCAACTCCACCTTTTTCAGCCCCGAAAGAAGCCCCTTTCCTTGAAGAATTTTCAAGGTCTTTTCGCTAAGGTGCCCCAATCGTCTATGTCACAACGAAGTCTCCGAATTTAACTCCGAACCCGTTGCCAATGCAATCAAACCTCCGCTAAGGAATACAACAAACCGCTTAAACTTTCCCCTAGCAACCACCAACGACCCTTTGGTAATCTTCCACTATGAATTCCCAAATGTCGTAATAAAACCTTCGTTGTCAAGCTGACTAGTAGAAATCAGGCTCTTTTTCAAATTGACCACCTCTTGATGCAAGGTGATCGTCCCCTTTCCAACGATCTTACACGGCTGACCGTTCCCCACCGTTACATGTCCAAGATCCCCCCTGAACATACTGAAGTGATGTCGTCCCGAAGTGCAATGGAAGGATTCTCCCGAATCAAGGAACCAAGTATCCGCCTTTGTATTCTCGCTCGCCGATAAATAAAGACCTTGTTCCCCATGTTCTTGTATAAACACCACATTAGCTTCCTTTCTATCTGCTTTCACATTCGAGTCTTTCTTTGGAGCTTTACTGCTACTTTTTCCATGACCTTTCTTTTCGCAGTTTCAACAGTCGCCTTAGATTTTCTCCTTTGATTTTCCCCGGCTGTTAGACTTGCCCTTTTTCCCTTTCCCTTTTCGTTCTACCGCGATTCTCCACCAAAAGTGTAGATGTTTCCAAAATCCCACTCACGACCTTTCTCTACATCTTATCGTTTAATGCAACTCACCGCTTCATTAAACGTTAGAGCCCCCGAGATCGAGTTGCTAACCGCCATCACTAGATTCTCCCAACTCTCCGGCAACGAACAGAGAAATAGAAGTGTTCGAATCTCGTCTTCAAAGACGATTTCAACCGATTCGAGTTGGCTCATCATGCTGTTGAACTTATTCAGGTGCTCCGTCACCGAGCCGTTTTCAGCTATCTTCATGTTGAAAAGTTTCTTCATTAAAAATATTTTATTTGATGCCGAAGGATTCTCATACAATTTCGCTAATATCGTCATTAGCGCCTTGGTTGTTTTCTCTTTCGATATTAAAGGCCACCTGCGAAGTCAACGACAACCGGATCGCCGCTAGGGCTTTCCTATCTAAAAGGTTCCACGTCTCTGTTGGGGTAAAAAATTACACCCCGGTTGACCAAGTCAAAATCAAAGTCAACCCCAAGCCAAATGGGCCCAAGCCCAGGTCAAGACCGAGCATGGAAGGGACCGGCCCTGTGACAAAAAGAATTAAGTCATAAATTAGTTTAATGTAATTCTTTTTTTAGAAATAAATGTATGTAAAATGGGCAAAAATCAAAAATTTTGTAAACCCCATGACTTATGTGCAAAAAGAGATAAGCACATAAGGCATGGGATGGCACAAGTGCCATTTGGAAAAGCTCAAGGGGCTATATGTAAAGTATGTAGTCTATAAAGGCAAACATGATGAAAAATAAATAAGAACTTTTTCATTTCCTCAAAAAAGTTTAGGGTTCTGTGCCTTCATCTACTTCCTCAAGATTCTAAATCATCTTCCTTTTTCTTAAATTAAATCAAGAGTTTCACTCTTCTTTTCCCAAAAAGGAATAGTTTTTCACTATGAAACCCACAAAGGGGAGATCAAATCTCCCATCAGATCTCTAAAAGAGGAGATTTTTAAGTCTTACCCCCCTTTTTCTCTAAGATCCAGCCGACAGAGAGAAGGAAGAAGGAGACCTATCTCCAAAAATCCCACTTTGGGAAGATCCAATTCTCAAGAGAAAATTCAGGGCTCAAGGGAGACGAAAGGGGTCCCCTTTTATCATCTCCGAAAATCTCTTAGGAGTTTAACTCCACAAAATAATAATAATAATAATAATAATAATAATAATAATAATAATAAATCCCTTTTTTTAGGAGTTTAACTCCAAAAGTCAACCGGGAAGTACAACTCCCTATGCAGGGGCTAAGCCCTTCTTCCTTTTTTTTTTTCGGAATTTAACTCCAAAAGTCAATCGGGAGTACAACTCTCAGTACAGGGTCTAAGCCCTTTTTTCCGCGGGCGTCCAGCACCCATGTGTAGGGCGTGTAAACCGCTGGCACCCGCGTGCGGGGCGCGTGAACCGCTGGCGCCCGGCGCCCGCGTAACACGCATGTTGCCTGCTGGCGCCCGGCGCCACTCACGCGTCCTTAGGACGCTCCTCACCTCTCTTTTTCCTTCATGCTCCACACTCAAATCACGTCCCCCGTTAGAAAAAATTTCTAACGGGGCGCTGCCCCGCACCCCGCAAAGGGGCTGCTAGCACCCTTGACCTCCAGCCCACTATCCGGATAGCGGGACCCCCGTAAACCCTGCGTGGCCCCCGATATGTCCAAGTACCCTTCAAAACACAACACACGCATACGGCACATTGAGTTCGCATGATCAGTTTGACCCATCAATCGGAGGTTCCCTTGCTTCAAAAGCGATGGGTAATTAACGACAGCTTAGTCCACGGCAGCCGGAGATTCGGATTCCCACAATCAATAAACCCCGGCCTGCCCAGGACAGAAGGAATCTATACATGCCTGACCAGCGCGTGCATTCCCGTTTCAATGGGTGACGAAAAACACCTTACAGATTCTGGCACGTCCGGTGGGACCTTATCTCTTGTCACGCCCCACCCTCAATACATAGAGTATTGTCCGCTCTGGCCAAAGCCGCACGGTTTTGTCCTTCGGGACGAACTGGACCCGACCAGGGGCCACTTCCCAGGAGGTCACCCATCCCAAGACTTCCCTGGCCCGAGCACGCTTAACTACGGAGTTCTCAAACTCCTGTAGTGTTGGTTCACTTAAAATGCGCCTCTGTATTGAAGAGTGGTATCATTCTATTTATAGTACAGATTTGTCCCCTTTCGGAATGTATTCCGAAGATTCCTCATTATTCTACAGTGGGTCCCACGGACTCAAGAAGTGGCCCCATGGATTCAAGAGGTGGCCCCCGCCCACTTAAACATGACACTTGGGGTGACACTTTGTTCCGTGTGACACTTTGTTCCGTGAATAAGAACCGGGTCCCGACATTCTCCCCACCTTTGAATAATGGTTCGTCCTCGAACCACAGACCTACTATTGAGGAACCAGTTCTGATACCATTCTGTCACGTCCCACCCCCAATACAGAGAGTATTTTCCGCTCTGGCCAAAGCCGCACGGTTTTTTCTTTCGGGACGAACCAGACCCGACCAGGGGCCACTTCCCAGGAGGTCACCCATCCCAAGACTTCCCTGGCCCGAGCACGCTTAATTACGGAGTTCTCAAGCTCTTGTAGTGCCCGTTCACTTAAAAGACGCCTCTGTATTGAAGAGTGGTATCATTCCATTTATAGTACAGATCTGTCCCCTTTCGGAATGTATTCCAAAAATTCCTCATTGTTCTACAGTGGGTCCCATGGACTCAAGAGGTGGCCCCCACGGATTCAAGAGATGGCCCCCGCCAACTTAAACATGACACTTGGCGTGGCACTTTGTTCCGTGAACAAGAACCGGGTCTCGACATTTTAGTTTGAGTGTGAGTTCGATCAACGGAATCTCGAGAGTCCTACTGCCGGCATATACAGCGATTTCGGGAGTCATATGGGTGATATTACTGATTATTAGCGAGCGTTATTCGGGCCCGTGTTCTCTTGCCCCTGGGGCCTACCCTTGGGTTGGGAATACTCCTGCGGTGGTTGACGCTCACACTTAGACTGACGATAAATTTAGTGACCTGGACATTGAGACTTAGAGACCGATAGGTTTAGTGACATGAACATTGCATTGGCTAATGATTCGATACACATTCTTTACTGTTTATCTGTATCGGTTATTTCATGCTCACGTCATTACTTTATGTTTACTGCTTCATGTTTATCATCACTGCATATATTGCATATTTTTATATATATTGCTATTGTATCGCTCTGACGACCTGAGTATGCATGCTCAGGTGAGAAGTGGACTTAGCTTGGATCAGGACCTGACATACCTTGAGGATATTGCGGACATCTAGATCAGCGACGCCAGCGCTATTTTTCTCTTGATCCCTATCTGGTATATCTTACATCCTTTTGATAGTGTAGTGACTTCTTTTCTCATTACCTGTGCATTGATTATTGATTACCATGTAATGCTAGAAACCGAAGTGTGACTACGGCAAGATATTTTCTTGACCGTAGGAGCATGGCTGGTCTTGTCAACCCCTCGTATTCCGTATTTTGGGAAGCGGGGTGTGACATGGTTTTGTTGGTATCAGAGCGCCAGGTTTAGATTGAGATTACAGTTTCCGAATAGGGCTTCACAATTTAAGTCGCTCATTCGGTCCAGATTGTAAACTTGTTATCCTTGACTAGAATCCCTATAGTTCATCAAGCTATATTTTTGACTCCATCCGCTAGAGTTTTGGGTGACCTAGTAGAGTTATGTGATTGTAACTATGAACTGCAGTATAGTTACAAGGCAGCACTCCACTTGAGTGACTTAGAGTTCTACATTCGATTTCCATTCGATTGAGTTTCACCTCACCACACATTCTTGTTTCGTCCTATATCTTATTCTGATTCTTATACCTTATACCTTATGCCGTCCTAAAATTTTTTATTTCAGGACCATATCTCCCAACAACTCTTCTTCCATCTTCACTCTCCAGAGCCAGAATGCCGATATTTTGGATGTGCTGCAAGGTATGACGGAAGCCCAGGAGCGAACGAACGATCTCTTAGCTAAAAGACTAAGAAGACAAATGGCTCAAGCACCAGGAGGAGCCCCCAATCGTAGGGGAATCCCTATTAAACAAAAAGGTGGCGTGCAGATGAAGCGCTCATTTGTTACTCAGCAACCGAAGCAGCAGAGAGTCCAACGTTGTGGTTATTGCAAGAGGCCGGGGCACTTTTAGAGGGACTGTCGCCAGGCCAAAGGGCAGTGCTTGATTTGTGGATCCGACGAACATCTTGTCAATGGTTTTCCTAGGAGGAAGGAGCTGCAAGGTGGAGATTCGGCAACGCCCTCCAAATCTGCTTGAGCGACTTGGTTGTTTTCGTACTTAAATTTCGAGGACGGCACGGACCCAGCACAAAATTTAGACTTGCCTTACGAGATTGCAAAGATTTAGATATCGACGCAGAGTTATCACCTTTCCTGCTTTCAATAAAGATATTGTTACTCTATTTTTAGTAGTTGTTTCCTTCCGTTTAAATCTTGTATCTGTTGAAGTTCTAGTTTGAATGCAATAAAGTTGTGAATTGTGACTAATTACTTTTTATTTGACTCACTATATCTAGACCCTAAACTTAGTTGACACCATGGTTCAGTATCGCCCCCCTGATCTTTCCCAATTAGGCTGTATCTTGCCGCATACTCCTGTCGGAAACTGTCAAACCCTATCCGCATTGTAAATTTATATCTTTTCCAGATTTTGAATTCGAATTTCATCCTTTTTATTTTTGTGTCATTCTGGAGAACCCAATTCCTATTTACATTTCTTTTATTCGAGTGCTTGCTCGCGGTGTCGACCTTCAAAATATATACCGCAATACTTACTCTAGCTAGTCTATCGTATACTACTGGCATTATTTTCCTGTTAACATAGTTATACTAGTAATGCTTACTATATTAAATTTAGAATTTTGCCTATTTGTAAATATTTAGATTCCTATTATGTGTTAGTAAGTATTTTAGTTTTCCTCCCTGTCTTGAAATGCTCTACTATCTTCTCAATAGTTCAAACTTACACCGTATATTCTATTTCTAGTAAATTGTCCCTATTTATGCTTTTCATACTACCGTTCTTTTATTATGCAATCCTACTTTTCATGCCTTCCGTTTTGACTTTATCTACTTATATTTACTGGATGTCACTTCAAGTTATTGCTATTCTATAATTCCTTTAACGTTTTATTGTTTATTATAAGATTAACATTCATCTCCATTTCGGTTGTCTATTTTCAACGGACTGGGTCTTTCTTTAAAATTTGTTCTATCATGATTTTCTACATAATATACTCTATTCCTTGTTCCCCTCCGAAAGACAGCGCGACGGACGTCTTGCCTGAAATTCGGGACAGATGCTAATTGGTGCTATCCGTCCACCTCTCCGAAGATGCCAAGTTGATTTATGGCACCGTGAATCGGAGGTTTAAACGGATGCGGCCGATGTAGCAGACTTCATCAGATTCCCCCTCGTTTGAGGGGGTTTTGATTGTGGGGACGCTCTTCCCTGCAGGCGCAAGCCCCTGCAGTTAATTACGCTACCGCATAGCGGTAACAACTTTCTCCTTCTCCAGCTGGTCACTTCGTGTCGTGGGTGTTTGTTTTGTGTTTGGTTGCCCGTGGATTGTATACGGAGACTAAGTTATGTTGTCGCCCGTAGGACGTGGATTAGTCCAAATCCGTATCTTCTTAGATTTGGGTTTGGGGTTTTGGTTTGAGGATACGTTAGCCATATTTGAGTCTAAGATCAACTCAAACGTTTGTTAAGGATACGTTAGTCTAATTTGAGACTAAGATCAACTTAACGGGATCGTTTAGATCCGATAAAAGAGCGTTTGGGCTCTATTGTTCCAGTTTAGGGACATAGTGGTCCATCATTCCCGTTTTGGGGACAAATGTTAGTTTAAGGACGCATTAGTCCATGAGTTTAAGGACCCCACAGTCCGTATTAATGTGTGGTTGTCGGGACCCGTCACCTCTCTGAAGACGTTGAGGAATTACAACGACAAATATCAGAGGAGTTCAGAGATGTACCCTTGAACCAATGAGTTGGTTGAAAGAGCCATAGTCCAATTTGGGACTAAAGTCTGTTTGAGGGTTTAAGGATACGTTAGCCGTATTTGAGGATAAGATCAACTTAAACGTTTGTTAAGAATACGTTAGTCCAGTTTGAGACTAAGATCAACTTAACGGGATCGTTTAGATCCGACAAAAGAGCGTTTGGGCTCTATTGTTCCAGTTTAGGGACATGGTGGTCCATCATTCCCGTTTTGGGGACAAATGTTAGTTTAAGGACGCATTAGTCCATGAGTTTAAGGACCCCACAGTCCGTATTAATGTGTGGTTGTCGGGACCCGTCACCTCTCTGAAGACGTTGAGGAATTACAACGACAAATATCAGAGGAGTTCAGAGATGTACCCTTGAACCAATGAGTTGTTTGAAAGAGCAGATGTGCTCAGTTCAAGATGATTTGAGGACTTATGGTCAGTTTGGGCTAAGTCCAATTATGTTTGAGATATTGGCCCTTTGGGCCATTAGACATTTGTCTGGGTTCAGCCCCTCATCATTCAGCAGTGCTAAACAGAGGTTTGGGGGTTCTGACAACATTTTGTCTTTTATTAGGCACTGACCATTCATCATGGCTCTGGAGTTTACTTTGAATGTCATGTAAAACGATCAAGTTTGGAAAACAAGGGTATATTTGGAGTTCAGTCAAAGGGGAATCCTGCCTCTGGAAAAACTTAGCCATTTTGGGCTAGGTCGGTTTTGAAATAGTGTTAACACTAGAAGGTATTTGACGATCACGTGTTCCCACATGATGCGCTTTAAAAATAGTGTTAAACACTAAAAAGGGGTGGTCACGTGGGGTCACGTGAGGTGCCTGAGATTGGACCGAAACTCCTTTCTTCGTTCTGCCATTAAGTGTTAAACACTTTCATTTTCTGGCCATCACGTGTGGGCATGTGATAGGCATCCATCCATTGGATATTAAAGGGATTTGTTAGGGGTCACGTGGGGACACGTGAGGGCGCCCTAAATGTGGAGCCAGATCTCCTTTTGTTTTATCATCAAATTTGCGAATAAGTGTTAACCACTTTTATTTTAGAGCATCACGTGTTGGCACGTGATGGGGATCTGTGCGCCAATTGTTAAAGCATTTGCTGATGGGTCACGTGATAACACGTGAGAGCGCCCAAAGCTTTCATTCCCTTTGCTTTTTCTTTCTGCGTTTTGGGAGTCACGTGGGAGCACGCGAGGCATTGCCTCAAAGCTTCTTTTCTTCAGGGGACTTTTCAAGGGTCACGTGGGGGCACGTGACCTTAGTTCTTTTCATGAACAGAGATCTTTTAAGAATTGAATTCTCTGTAGGGTTAAACCCTAATTATGATTTTGGAGGAATTAAATTTCTATTGTGAAAGAATTAAATTCTTATTTAGGATAAAACCCTGATTTCTTTTTAAAGGAATTAAATTCTCAGATATGTAAAAGAATTAAATTCTTGATTAGGGTTAAACCCTAGTTTTGTTTTAGGAGAATTAAATTCTCAAAACTCAATTCCCCTTCTGAGTTTAGGATCTGCATGGCAGGATCTCGACCCGATGAGAATTAAATTCTCAACTTATGGGGAGATGTGCTATGTGCAGATCTTCAACCAGAAGAAGAACTAAGTTCTTTTTTGTATAAGAGTTAAACTCTTGGATTTTGAGAATTAAATTCTCTGTTTGAAGTTTTGATTCCCTTTCTATTCTCACATAGGGTTTTCTTTGTTGAGAATTAAATTCTCCTTTCTTTTCTTCCCTCTTAAGAATTAAATTCTCCTCTCTCTGTTTTTCTCTCCAAAAGATTCCGCTCTCTTCTTTTCTTGGCTCCTATTTATAGGAGAAAGAAAAGAATCAATTTGTTTTGCAAATCTTTCATTGAAATATTTGATTTGTTTTCATATTTAATATGAGCCTTTAGATCATTCAGTGAACTTTATTCACCGTTGGATTTTAAATCCAAAGATATTCTGTTTGTTATTTTCGGTGAGATTTAGGGGAATCTTTCCTTATCTAAGATTTTTCCATAAATTGGTGATTTTTAATCACCTTTGGATCTTTAATCCAACGGTCCCCATAATCCTTTTCCATTTGGAAAGATTTAGAGTAATTTAGAATTTTAATTCTATTTCGAAAGATTTTAGAGAAATTTAGAATTTTAATTCTATTAAAATGTAAGGCTTTCAAAGCCTGTCACGTGCTGGCATGTGACCCTTGGTCACGTGTGAGCACGTGACCCCCAAATTGGTTCCTTTAACAGCCGCTTGTTTATATTGTTGTTTTAACCATCACGTGTCAACACGTGACCATTGGTCACGTATGAGCACGTGATACCTCGTTGAGGTATTTCCTGATTTTTAATCAGGGAACAGATTTTAGAATTTAATTCTATTCATTATTTTAGAGGCCTTAAAAGCCCATCACGTGTCTGCACGTGACCCATGGTCACGTGTGAGCACGTGATGCCTCATTGGGGTCTTTTCTGAGTTTTTATTATATCTTTTAACTCCTCCAGCGGGTTCTTAAAGGTCCATCACGTGTGGACACGTGATGCCTCATAACTTTTGATCCCGGATGAATTATGAGGCCCATAATATATCAAATCGAAGGGTTTTTCGAGATGCTTCCAATACCATCAGAATTTAATAGTTCCTCCTTCGGGAACTTATCAAAATACAGGCCGGAAGATATTGGTTCGCATTTCCTTAAGCGTATCGCTGCCATTTGATACCTTGGACTCCTCCACGCAGAAATTTTTTGTCGGGAACATTCCTTTATTCTTATTTTTACCAATTTTCCCCTTGAGCTTATTTATATCTTCCCTCATACGTTTTCTTACTACTCTTTGTTAAACTTACTTTTCCTTACAAAGTCTTTTCTTCTTCTGTGATATTCGATTTTCACACCACTTCCTCGACTTTCTTCTCAAACGTATTTGTGACCACTATGCTTTAAAAATTTTATTACTGTGTTCCTGTATATATATTATGATTATCGTATTTCTATATTTAATGCCACCTATTTTTTGGTTTTATTCTCTTCTATATTTTTACCGTAGGGATATTCTCAAGTTATTTTATAAATTCCTTGGTTCGCAATTTTACTAAAGTAATTTTGAATCTTAAGGCTTACCAGCCAATCCTTCATCATTATTTATATTTATATATATGTATGACATATTGCCATATTAATTGTTATGTCTTTAGTCTTACATATGGCTATTCCATTTTAACGGCTCTACCTCTTACCTATAAATATTTAAAAAAATTCTAGTGTTTTGCGTAAATTATTAAATAGTAAAATTTGATTTTCTAGTTACGCTTCGCATGACTTTTATAGCTTATTACTTGTTTTAATTTCGAGGACGAAATTTTATTTAAATTATTAAATAGTAAAATTTGATTTTCTGTATTTGAATAAATTTTCCCCAAAAAACTCCTATATTTTTCAACTATTTCTTTTCTATTTATTTTTCCCAATTAAATTGTATTGTCATATTTTTCTCTCCAAAACCTAAAATGCTATTTCTGTAAAACCGTAGCCTTGGCCCAACACCCAAATCCCACAGACACCTAGGCCGACCCAACCCCTTCTCCTCATTCTTTCAATAGCATTGTACTCTTTTCAAATTCCAACCAATCTCCTATAAATTTTCCATTAACCCTCTTTAATCACACCTTTCCCCCCTAATTAATCATAATCAATCTTACCTGCCTCTCTCTCTTCTCTATACATATATATATTATATACTTCTTTTCTTTAACCTATATTTCCAAAACCCACACACAAAATCCCACACCCAAACCTTACACAGCACACCCAAAACCCCCCTTCACTGTGCTTCTTCTTCTTCTCCTTCTTTTCTTTAAATTCAAATTCCTCCCATTAATCTCCTCAAATCCCAACTGAAATTCTCCAATAAATTTTCATAACATCCAATTTAACTCCTCCTTTAATCCCTTATTAATTTCATTAATTCCTATATCTCTCTCCATATACAAAACTCTCTCTATCTCCATATCTCTCTCTCTAACTCTCAAACCCACAGCCCCTCCAACCTTCACCGCCGGAAGCTCCTCACTCCCACCGACGACCTCACCTCCCTGCTCTCTCTACCAACACCGTTGGCGGCACCCAGAGCCACCTCCTCGTACCCACGAACCCGAACCCCATCACCACCGCTACTTATCACTGTCGACCTCCCTGCTCCACCGACGATGTCAGAGGCCACCTGAGCAGCCGCCGAACTCCATCAGGGCTCCGAGTCTAGCCACCTCCGTTCACCACCGCTCCCCATCGCCGATGAGTATTCGCCACCACGAACCCATCGCCACCCTCTTAACTTCCAGCGACCAACTCGAACCACTGGCGAGCCCCGAGCACCGCCACCGAGTTCCAACTTCTTCGAGCACCTCCCCGTCTCCAAGTTCTCGTCGCCCGCGGCCCCGTGCCGTCGCCACGCCACTGCCATCTGTCGAGCCAAGCCTCAAGAGTTGCTGCTGCTCCTACTATTGCTGCTATAGTTCATCGTTGTAGCTGTCGTGCCATGCAAATCGCCGTCATCGTTGCCGCCAGTGCCATGATCGTGCCGTCCGTGTCGCCGTCGTCATTACTGTCATCTTGAGGCAAGTGAAACCTTCACTTGCTTTACATGCTATCACGATATTGTTGGTCGATTATTTAATTTTAATTATATTGATATACATATATACATTGCTTTTGTCGTTGCATTTTAATGTACGACCGTCGTAAATTGATCGTTTTGAGGAGAACGCATTCGAGCCTTATGTTACGCCTTAATATCATGTAGAACTTGTAGTGATTATACATTGCGCTGATTAGTTGGGGAAAACCGATGTTTCGACGATGGTGTATATACACACACGCATGCACGCACGCTAGGTGTTCGATGTGTTTTCCTCAATCAAACTCTTATCAAAAGTCCATAAATGTTTTATCAATGAATTTATTCGCTGTTAATGAGGAAATTGTAGAGATTTATCCATAAAAATAACGACGTTAGATCATGAAACGACGCCCCCAAAAGGCGACATCGAATCTGGAATTCACCGCACATGCCACGTTCTAAAATTCATATTAAATTGAATACAACGCGCAACTTAATGTTCTAGGGCTCATATCGAAGCCAGTAGATAAATCTACAGCACCCCATAGTTCAACTTTGTATTTTGATAAGTATAACAACTAATACTGAGGCGATTCGCGGCCCTGAACTGCAGTCCGAGGCAGTGTTTCGTTTTGGATACTATACTTTGAACACATGTGCACCCCCGCTTTAAACTGAAAATGCGCGGAACCCTATATTATCACGTAGATAATTTAATTATCTAACACATGAATCTAGTCCCGTGTCGTTTCACCGTCGTTTGATATTTAATTTGCATTTTAGAATACCGTTATGTTCTGCATTTTCTGCAGTGACCTCTCTTACACCGTCACATTGAACATAACCTAACTTCTAATACAGAAATCCTATCGATAATCCGTTTGATTCATTGGAAACATAACAGAAGAATCTACATATTATTTAACTGTAGAATCACCTAATTATGCTCCCAACTTAGAGTAAATAGTGTTACGAAACGGAATTCCAGTTCAGAAATCAGATTTCCAGTAGTAAACATTTAAAATGAAATGACCATAACTAGCAAACCTGAAACCCGATTGACGCGAAACCAATTTTGATGGACAAATAATTAAACATACTGTTTACCCCTTTTATATTGTTTTGCTTAATTCTGCACGTATTTATAGTAAATTTTGCAAGTGGTATGACACCGGCTGTTATGTTTTATTCGTATTATAATTAATTGCATTCTTATCATATCATATAGCGGTTATATCCTCATTTGAATAGTGGCTATATATATTGATAATCTAGTGACTGTGTTACATTACCCAGAGATAAATGTTAGTGATTGGATTGTGGCAAGTACGTTAGTGTATAAGCGTGATAGAATAGTGAAAGTGACACGTACTTGTACACAATCAGCGGAACCAGTTAATTATTGCATTGTCGACGCCCATGGGGCATATATAAGTGTAACTATAATTGGTATGGGACGGTTATGGAAGCACTTATATTAGTGTCATAGGTAAAATATCGAGTACTGTTCATTTATCTTGGATATCAGTCGAGACATGCTTGATGGAGACCCTGTCTCCAGTTCTCGCGTAGACTTGTCATGGGGCGACTAGTATTTGGGTTCATGGTCGGTGTTTGATATATACCGCGGGTGTGGGGTAGTTTGAGTGTGAGTTCGATCAACAGAATCTCGGTAGTCCCGCTTCCGGCATATACAGCGATTTCGGGAGTCATATGGGTGATATTACTGATTATTAGCGAGCGTTATTCGCTCCCGTGTTCTCTTGCCCCTGGGGCCTACCCTTGGGTTGGGGATACTCCTGCGGTGGTTGACGCTCACACTTGGACTGACGATAGATTTAGTGGCTTGGACATTGAGACTTAGAGACCGATAGGTTTAGTGACATGAATATTGCATTGGCTACTGATTCGATACACATTCTTTACTGTTTACCTGTACTGGTTATTTCATGCTCGCGTCATTACTTTATGTTTACTGCTTCATGTTTATCATCACTGCATATATTACATATTTTTATATATATTGCTATTGTGTCGCTCTGACGACCTGAGTATGCATGCTCCGAGTGAGAAATAGACTTAACTTGGATCAGGACCTGACGTACCTCGAGAACATTGCGGACATCTAGATCAGAGACGCCAGCGCTATTTTTCTCTTGATCCCTATCTAGTATATCTTACATACTTTTGATAATATAGTGACTTCTTTTCTCATTACCTGTGCATTGATTACTGATTACCATGTAATGCTAGAAGCCGAAGTGTGACTACGTAAAGATATTTTCTTGACCATAGGAGCATGACTGGCCTTGTCAACCCCTCGTATTCCGTATTTTGGGAAGCGGGGCGTGACATCTCTCCTCTCATATTTCAGGTTAAATGTTCATACAAATTCAATCAACATATATATCGATTGCTTGTACTGAAGTCATTTTTTTGTGTGTACAGGTTAACAAGTGTTCAGTCACAGTCTCGAACTCAACAATCATGTCTCCCAAGATGAGCTTCGTTTCTGACGTGACTCCGATCCAGTACGTGGTCAAGATCAATATCCGCGTGGTTCTCCCTGCAGGTCTCAGCCGGCAATGGGAGGAGCCATCCCGCCAATTTGGTTCCATCATCATCTACTCTGCCGGAAACGCTCATCTGGTGGAGGTCACGACAAACCAGGTGGCCAAACCGGTTTCAAAGGGCAAGAGGCCGAACGTTGTGATCGCCAAGGCACCACAACCCAAACGTAAAACGGTGTCGGTAACAACTCCAATTTCAATTTACAGAAAATTGTTTAAAAGTTAATGTACAAATGGAATATTTGCAATCCTGTGTACACTATAAGTATTTGATTTGCTTTTGAACAGCAAGAAAGCACTTGTAGCACATTGGTTAAGCCTTGCACTGCTGTGACGTAGCCCTGTGATCGAATCCCCCCAGCCACATTATCTTTTTATTTAATTTTTCTTTTAATCTTTTAGAAGCCCAAAAGTTTACATGTGTACAATACGTATAATGAAAAGCCACACAGACAACAAACACATGGGAAATTGCATTTACACAGACCCCAACACGTGGCGTGAATCCAAGTCCCTCTCACCAGGAATCGGCCGGCGAGACCCTCAAAAGGACCGGTACCGCCAGGTCCCCCGTAGGTAATGCCTTGAAAAATTTCCCCTGCACCTCTTGGCCTACCCCACTTCTCCTAGACTGTTTGCTTTCTCTGCACATTTTCCAAAGAACTTAAATCACCTTTAATCCAATTTTTAATGCATTCTTTAACCCTATAAACCCTAATTTTCCCTATAAATACCACACTCCATTTCACACATCCTCACTCGGAAATTCCCTGTCAAAACTCTCAAAAATTCTCAAGTCCTAGTTATGCAAGTGAAGTTAGCAAGAGGCAAAGTTCCGGCGACGTTCCAAGGAGATTCTAGCGACGAAACGACGCCATGACGCATCCCTAGTCTTCCCCTACCTCTCTTCTTTCTCAATATCTAGTAAGTCCCTTCTTCCCCTCTCTTGTTCTATTCTAAAACTTTCATTCTTTAAAACCCGACAGAAATGGAGTTAATCCGACTTCCGATTCGGTTTTTCTTTAAAATGTCTATTTTTTTTATAAAAAAAATACCATACTCTCATATAACGTTTAACAAACATTAATAAACACATTAAAATAATTTTCATCTCAAAAGAATCTTTTATGCAACTTTTATCGTATTTTTTCGGTAAAATACCTTATACTTTACATTTCACCATAAATCTCATATTTCCTTGTATTACTTTAGAAAACTCACGAAGTAATGACCTACCTCATCACAACACACATATTTGATATAGCACGATTTACTTTTTGATAATATTTTTGGGAATATCACGAGTTACAATAAAATACCCTAAACTATTATAAAACCGTTTTCTTTAAGAAAAATATTAACTAATTCCTTATAATTACGCCTCTACAACCCATTTTGGGGAACCCCGATTGGGATGGTGCGGGTTATCACACATCCTCGGGCCTAGTAGAGCGAGATGCAGTTCTCCGCAAGGTGCATTCGATCTCGATGGAATTTTTAATACTATTTTTAAGAAAATGAGATTTCTAGAAAATAAATAAAATTATTTTTATTAAATAAATATATATATATATATATGAATATTATCAAAAGATTTATTTTAAATATATTATACAAATATTCCATGTTTTCTAAATCAAGAATCATAATTACATGAAAGTACCATTTCAATACAAAACAATTCCAATATTTCAACAAAATACCATATACAATGAAAACTAGATTCTATTCACTAGAAATTTAGATTTTATAAAATATAAATCAATGAAAAACCTAAAGACAATAATTAAATACTTGAGGTGTATTTTGAAAATATCTTAAAACTATTTTTTCATAAAACCCCCTCAAGTTATACTAAATTACAATAAGGACCCTAGTAAATATAGGTTTAAGCGGGACCAATTCACTTGAGCCTCAGGGAGCCGGAGAATGTGGGTGCTTGCTTATCTAAGATAAACAATCTAACAAATATTGTTATCAACACGGTAATTATCTTGGAAAAAGACACAAATCCTGCCGTCCATGTGCAGCAGTTACCGATAACATCAAAACTAATTCAGGATTTCAAGTTCTTTTTCAAAGTGTCCGACTTGTAGGGTGTTTTTCGTCACCCCATAGAGATGGGAATACGCGCCCGCTTGTCAGGCGCATTACAGTTCCCTGTCTAGGGTAGGCTGGGGTTTATTGATTGTGGGGATCCGAATCTCCGGCAGCCGTAGACTAAGCTGCCGTTAATTACCCCTCGCCTTTGGAGCGAGAGAACCTCCGATTGACGGGTCAGACAGGTCATGCGAACTCAATATGCAGTGTGCGTGCTTTGAAGGGGTTTTGGATATATCGGGGGCCTCGGAGAATTTTTACGGGGGTCCCGCTACCCAGATAGCAGGTTGAGGGTCAAGGAGGCTAGCAGCCCCCTTGCGGGATGTGGGGCAGCGCCCCGTGAGAATTTTTTTTTCAATTAGGGACAGTGTCGTAGAGTGTGTGTGTGTATATATACATATATACATATATATAAAAGGGGAAAAAGCGTCCAAAGGACGCGTGGGGGCCAGCGCCTCACGTGTGTGGCACGCAGGCACTGGGCGTCGGGCGTCCCACGAGCTTGGCACGTGGGCGCTGGCGCTCTGGGCGCCCCACCTGCTTGGCACATGGGCGCCGGCGCTCTGAACGCTGGGCGCCAGCGCCCCACGTGCTTGGCACGCAGGCGCTGGACGTCAACAAAAAGGGGACTTTGTCCCCGCACTGGGAGCTGTGCTCCCGATTTGACTTCTGGAGTTAAATTCCTAAAAAGAGATTATAATATGGAGTTGAACTCCAACAGATCTTGAATGGAGTTAAACTCCTAAAAAAATATAGAAATGATCAAATGGGGCTGCTTTGTTTCTCCACTTTGGCTCTGGATCTTCCCAAGATGGGATTTCTGGAGATGGGTCTCCTTCTTCTTCCTCTTGGTTGGCCGGATCTTGGTGAAAGGGGGTGAGATTTAAAAATCTCCCCTTTTTTGAGATCTAATGGAAGATTTGAGCTCCCCTTTGTGGGTTTTTTGGTGAAAAACTATTTAGTTTTGGAAAAGAAAGAGTAAAACTCTTGATTTAATTGAAAAGGTGAAGAAGGTTTGAAACCCTAAAGTTTTAGAGAATGAAAAGTGTATGCTTTATTCATCTTCATGTTGCCTTATATAGGCTTACACATTTACGCATAGCCCCTTGGGCTTTACAAAATTGCATTTTGCCCATCCCATACCTCATGTGCTCTTTCTTTTTGCACATAAGCCATGGGCTTTACTGAAATTTGGCTTTATGCCCATTTTGCTTACATTTATGCACAAAAAATTACATCAAAATTATTTGTTACATGATTTTTATTTTGGCATGAGGGAGGCCGGCCGCGGGGCTCGACTTGGGCATGGGCCCACTTGCTGGGGCTTGGACCCGCTTACTTGGGGTTGACCTTGACCTTGACCCGGTAAACTAGGGTGCAAATTTTGACCCCAACAAAGTGCCCTCCATCAGTAAATGCACACCATGCATATGAGTTGGGTGCATGAAATTGATGGATCTTGAAGGTGTACTTCGAGGTGGAACATCATTCCGGGGGCGGAGCATCATTCCGTGAGCATAATTTTGGGGATCGGAGCATAATTCCGAGGATCGGAGCATCATTCCGAAGAGCGGAGAATGATTCCAAGGATCGGAGCATGATTCCAGGGATTGGAGCATGATTCCAAAGATCGGAGGAGCATGATTCCGAAGAGCGGAACATGATTCCAGGGATCGGAGGAGCATAATTCCGAAGAGTGGAGCATGATTCTAGGGATCGGAGCATAATTCCGATGAGCGGAGCATGATTCCAGGGATCGGAGCATAATTCCGATGAGCGGAGCATAATTCCAAAGGGTCGGAGGAGTATAATTCCGAAGTGCGGAGTATGATTCCAGGGATCAGAGCATAATTCCGATGAGCGGAGCATGATTCCAAGGGGTCAGAGCATAATTCCGACGAGCGGCGACATTCTGACCAAAGCATAATTTCGATGCAGAGGTTGATTCCCAGGCGAAGCATAATTCTGACAGGGAAGGCAGATACTCCGAGGCAAAACATGATTTCGACACGGGGTACATTCTGAGACGAAACATGATTCCGACGTAGAGCTTGTTGGTCGACTTGATTCCGAGGCGGAGCTTAATTCCGACGAGGAGGTCGCTGAATGATTCTAAGCTGAAGCATAATTCCGACAGGGAAGGCAGATACACCAAGGCGAAGCTTGATTTCGATGCGGGGTACACTCTGAGACGAAGCATGATTCCGACGCAGAGCTTGTTGGTCGACTTGATTCCGAGATGGAGCTTAATTCCGACGAGGAGGTCGCTGATTGATTCCGAGCCGAAGCATAATTCCGACAGGGAAGGCAAATACACCGAGGCGAAGCTTGATTTCGACGCGGGGTACACTCTGAGACGAAGCATGATTCCGACGCAGAGCTTGTTGGTCGACTTGATTCCGAGGCGGAGCTTAATTCCGACGGGGAGGTCACTGGTTGATTCCGAGCCGAAGCATAATTCCGACAGGGAAGGCAGATACACCGAAACGAAGCTTTATTCGACGCGGGGTACACTCTGAGACGAAGCATGATTCCGACGCAGAGCTTGTTGGTCGACTTGATTCCGAGGCGGAGCTTAATTCCGACGAGGAGGTCGCTGGTTGATTCCGAGCCGAAGCATAATTTCGCCAGGGAAGGCAGATACACCGAAGCGAAGCTTGATTTCGATGCGGGGTACACTCTGAGACGAAGCATGATTCCGGCGCAAAGCTTGTTGGTCGACTTGACTCCGAGGCGGAGCTTAATTCCGACGAGGAGGTCGCTAGTTGATTCCGAGCCGAAGCATAATTCTGACAGGGAAGGCAGATACACCGAGGCGAAGCTTGATTTCGACGCGGGGTACATTCTAAGAAGAAGCATGATTTCGACGCAGAGCTTGCTGGTTGACTTGATTCCGAGGCGGAGCTTAATTCCGACGAGAAGGTCGCTGGTTGATTCCGAACCGAAGCATAATTCCGACAGGGAAGGTAGATACACCGAAGCGAAGCTTGATTTTGACGCGGGGTACACTCTGAGACGAAGCATGATTCTGACGCAGTGCTTGTTGGTCGACTTGACTCCGAGGCGGAGCTTAATTTCGACGAAGAGGTCGCTGGTTGATTCCGAGCCGAAGCATAATTCCGACAGGGAAGGCAGATACACCGAGGTGAAGCTTGATTTCGACATAGGGTACACTCTGAGACGAAGCATGATTCCGGCGCAGAGCTTGTTGGAATTGGTTGGTTTGATTTGTTTGATTTTTGCCTTGTTCAGCGGGACTTTTGAATTTGAGAGGAATTTGTAATTTTTTTAGCATCAGTATTGCTGCACTGGAATAATGCCAGGAGCAACTCATCGTTTTCCCTGGGAGGACTTAGGATTTTGGTTTTGGTTTGACTTGTGTTGACATCAGTATCGCTATACTGGAATATGGTACCAGGAGTGAATCATCATCTGTCATGGGAGGATTTGGGAATTTTGGTTTTTGTTTGGCATTAGTATTGCTGCACTGGAATAATGGCAGGAGCAACTCATCATTTGCCCCAAGAGGATTTGGGAATTGGTGGCTTAGGAGACAGGTTTAGTTCCCTATCACCTAAGGCTTTTCAATTTTATGGGCCGTAAGGGTCCCATAAAAGCATTTTCTCCCTACGAGTCGAAAGGATCTCGTAGGTGTATTTTCTCCTTAAGAGTCGTGGGGACTCCTAAGCGTGTTGCTCCTTTATGAGTCGTAAGGATCTCACACGGGAATTTTCTCCTCACAAAGTCGAGAGGACTTTGCGAGTGCATTTCATCTCTTTTTTACGAGTTTGCACCCTTTCGGGTTTTCACAAACACGCCGGCAGTCCTGCTGTTTTTACTCACGGAGCCCTTTCGGGTTTTCATCCGTGCCCATTTTGCTTGTGGACATACCCTTTTTTTTGAATCTTTATCGCCGGTGGGACTTTGAATGCGGTCTCGCCGGTAGGACTTGGGAGAGATTGGGATCGTTTTACGCCCGTGGATTGTATACGGTTTTGCAGGATGTATGATCCAGACCGTAGGGCCGGAAGAATTTCGGGACTTTGTTAGCATCTGCATCGCTGTACTGGAATATGGTACCAGGAGTGACTCATCATTCGCTGTCGGGAATTTGAGTTTTGGTTGGCGTCTGCATCGCTGCACTGGAATATGGTACCAGGAGCGACTCATCATTCGCCGTGAGGGGATCTCCCTCGTTTCTAGTTTAACGACCTAGGGGTCATCTGTTTCCAATTTAACGACTTAGAGGTCATCTGTTTCCAGTTTAACGACTTAGAGGTCTTCTGTTTCCAGTTTAACGACTTAGAGGTCATATGTTCCCAGTTTAAAGACTTAGGGGTCTGTTGGATTGGAGTTTGGAATTTTGGTATTAAGGTAGGCATCAGCGTTGCTAACACTGAACCACATGTGCCAGGAGCAATTCATCATTTGCCGTTTCCTGTTAGGGAGCAATGGCTTAGGAGACAGGTTTAGGTCCTTATCACTTAAGACTTTTCAATTTTATGAGCCGTAAGGGTCCCATAAAAGTACTTTCTCCCTACGAGTCAAAAGGATCTCGTAGGTGTACTTTCTCCTTAGGAGTCGTGGGGACTCCCAAGTGTGTTATTCCTTTGTGGGTCGTAAGGATCCCACGAAGGCGTTTTCTTACAAGTCGAGAAGATCTCGTAAGTTTGTTCTCCTCATGTATCGTGAGGACACATGAGTGGGTCTTCCCAATGGAGCATAATTCCAAGGGCAGAGACCGGCCGTGTAACTGGTGATTGCGGTGGAGCATGGGTATGATGAGAATTATTTGAGCCCGTGGAATGTATACGGTAGTCAACTTGGGGACCAACCGTAGGGCTGGAGGAATTTTGGAAAATTGGATTTTGGTTGGCGTCTGCATCGCTGCACTAGAATATGGTACCAGGAGCGACTCATCATTCGCCATTTTTGTATTATTTTTTTTTGCTTTACCGCGATTGCTCTATCATTTCAGCTTTTCTTATCGTGAAGGTCGCGATTGCCCTATCATTTTGGCTATTTATTCGCGGTTTCCCTATCATTTCGGCTTTTTTTTATTTACACATTTTTTTTACATTCCCAGTTTAACGACTTAGAGGTCGACTGTTCCCAGTTTAATGACGTGGTGGTCGACGTTTCCAGTTTAATGACGTGGTGGTCGATCGTTCCCAGTTTAACGACGTGGTGGTCGGCTGTTTCCAGTTTAAAAACTTAGAGGTCTACTGTTTCCAGTTTAACGATATAGAGGTTATCTTTTTCTAGTTTAAAGACTTAGAGGTCTACTGTTTCCAGTTTAACGACTTAAAGATCATCTGTTTCCAGTTTAACAACGTGGTGGTCATCTGTTTCCAGTTTAAAGACTTAGAGGTCTATTGTTTCCAGTTTAACGACTTAGAGGTCATCTGTTTCCAGTTTAACGACGTGGTGGTTATCTGTTTCCAGTTAAACGACTTAGAGGTCATCTATTTCCAGTTTAACGATGTGGTGGTCATCTGTTTCCAGTTTAATGACTTAGAGGTCATCTATTTCCAGTTTAAAGACTTAGAGGTCTATTGTTTCCAGTTTAACAACTTAGAGGTCATTTGTTTCCAGTTTAAAGACTTAGAGGTCTATTGTTTCCAGTTTGACTTAGAGGTCATCTGTTTCCAGTTTACAGACCTATAGGTCTATTGTTTCCAGTTTAACGACTTAGAGGTCATCTGACGGGGAGCTTAGAGAAGATACCCGATTGAGCAGTTGTCAGGGGCACCGCTGGAGCTTTCCCGAGATGCCTTATTACTTTGTCGGTGTTGATGGCCTTGCCCCCAGCTGGGGCCAAGGAAAGTCATTCAACTACCGACTTGTGTTCGAAGATTGCAATTTGAAATTTGTTAACCTGCACAAAGAAGCATGATTTCAGTACAGGCAATCGATATGTATATTGATTGAGTTCGAATGAACGTTTAATCCGAAATATGGGAGGAAAGATAAAGTCCCGCCGGGCGTGCCAGAAATCTGTAGGGTGTTTTTCGTCACCCCATTGAGATGGGAATACACGCGCGCTTGTCAGGCGCATTACAGATTCCCCCTGCCTAGGGTAGGCAAGGATTTATTGATTGTAGGGATCCGAATCTCCGGCAGCCGCGAACTAAGCTGCCGTTAATTACCCCTCGCCTTTGAAGCGAGAGAACCTCCGATTGACGTGTCAAACAGGTCATGCGAACTCAATATGTAGTGTGCGTGTTTTGAAGGGGGCTTTGTCCCTGCACTGGGTGCTGTGGTCCCGATTTGACTTCTGGAGTTAAACTCCTAAAAAGAGATTAATTTATGAAGTTGAACTCCAAAATATCTTGAATGGAGTTAAACTCCTAAAAAAAATTTAGAAATGATCAAAGGGGACTGCTTTGTTTCTCCCCTTTGGTCCTGGATCTTCCCAAGATGGGATTTCTGGAGATGGGTCTCCTTCTTCTTCCTCTTGGTTGGCCGGATCTTGGAGAAAAGAGTTGAGATTTAAAAATCTCTCCTTTTTTGAGATCTAATGAAAGATCTGAGCTCCCCTTTGTGGGTTTTGTGGTGAAAAACTATTTAGTTTTGGAAAAGGAAGAGTAAAACTCTTGATTTAATTGAAAAGGGGAAGAAGATTTAGAACCCTGGAGTTTTAAACTATTTAGTTTTGGAAAAGGAAGAGTAAAACTCTTGATTTAATTGAAAAGGGGAAGAAGATTTAGAACCCTGGAGTTTTAGAGAATGAAAAGTGTATGCTTTATTCATCATCATGTTACCTTATATAGGCTTACACATTTACACATAGCCCCTTGGGCTTTACAAAATGGCATTTTGCCCATCCCATGGCTCATGTGCTCTTTCTTTTTGCACATAAGCCACGGGGTTTACAAAAATTTGGCTTTATGCCCATTTTTTTTACATTCATGTACAAAAAATTACATAAAAATTGTTTGTTACATGATTTTTATTTTGGCATGGGGGAGGCCGGCCGCGGGGCTCGACTTGGGCATGGGCCCACTTGCTTAGGATTGGGCCTGCTTATTTGGGGGTGACCTTGACTTTGACCCGGTCAATTGGGGTACAAATTTTGACCCCAACACGACTCAGACTGAGTTTCAATCTAATCAATCTGACTTGAATATGATTCAAGTATAAAACTATAATTTAACATGAATCTATGAATCCGTCTATTCAATCGATATCAATCTATATTGACCGAACCGAACCATGGATATACTCTGTCTACATGACTCTCCATTTATATCCATTCTGTTTACTGATATCATGGTTTCGGAAAGTCATCCATCTATATAACAAACAATACAAAAGACATCGCGGAGTTTTTAAAGGGGTAGATTGGTATGGAAGGTGTTAGAAGTGGCATGAGACTGTAATCATAATACACCTATCCTGAATATCTATTCCCGTTGAACCATGGCTGAACGGTTCCTTGTGCTCCGTATAGCTTAGTCTCCGGAATAGTGGGACTCCTCTTGTATACACTGGCATTTTCTGTACCAAGCTACAAACACCGCGTTAACATTATAATAAAATATTATTTGTTACATTCTCTTTCTGTCTATTCTATCTCTACTCGCTTTTGGGACTTACCGAGCGATTGTTCGCTGACGACATTCCTTTCTTTTTTCTTTGGAATGCTGTCAGGTGTTTCGGACTCACTGGAGATCGAGCCCAGCACTGAAGATTTGGAGCAGTTAGCATTTGACCCAGAGCTTTAGATACTTGTACATATTTTCATTTCAGTTATGCCGTTGTTTAGGCATCGCTTTTTATTCATGTATTTACATTTCCAGTTGTACTTGTAAAGAATTGTTAATAAATAAAAGTTGTTGTTCAATTACATTTATTGTCACTTTTCTTGTGTACATTTACTTATATTGCTTAGATACTCTTAGCATGTTTACTTCAGAGTAAATACATAGCGGACCCCGCCGCGTCCCCTTCCCGTACACCGAGAAGCGGGGCGTGACAGATTTTGTTGGTGGCCCATGCAGGTCAGCTCTGTATGGACATGCAAGTCAGTTCTGCATGGACATGCGAGTCAATTCTGCATGAAGTCCTAAGCAATATAACACAAGAATCAGCAACTAAAAATATTCTTTACAATTCATATTCCTTAAATCTTACAATTTCATATACTTTGAATCTGTCCTAACCCAAAATTTTCTTTCAAGGTTATGGATTCTCCAAAAACACTAGCACCAACTTCAACAACACACCACCACCTCTACCGCTTACACTTACCGCCGCTGCTCTGATCAATGAGCAGACGGTACTACTTGAGGCAATCTGTAGCCTTCTGGAAGGACAACAGCAGCAGACTGCTATCTTGATGAACTGTCCAGAAGCGGAAGCACCCGGGGTAAAGCAATTCCGGGCTTTGCACCCCCAAGCAGTTTTCGGGAAAAGAGAACCCTTTAGAAGCTGAGGAATAGGCTCAAAGTATTGAGAATGATCTGGCAGCGACACAAGTGCCAGAGATCGCTTGGGTTCGAGTTGCAAAGATGCGGCTCACTGACAATACCCGAGTCTGGTGGAAGGTGGAAGAAAGCCGTCTTGATCAACCTATCGAATGGAGGACTTTTCCCGACACGTTCGACGCAAAATACTTCCCAGAGACTGCCCGATTTGACATGGAGCAACAATTTATTCATCTACAACAGGGTTCGATGTGGACCAAGTCCGTGGATGAGTATGATGCTTAGTTTACCATGCTAAGTAGGTAAGATATGTCTTAATGTTCGATTTTAAATATCACATATTACACAGCTAACACAAAACCTTAACAGGTTCACGGCACATTTGATACCAATTGCTGATATCAGATCCAGAAGATTTCAGCAAGGGTTAGATACGGAAATCCAAGCTTCCTTAGCTACAGGGGATTTCCCAACCCACGAATTGGCCCTGAAAGCTGCCCGCTGATATGAGACAGTGGTAAAGATGAAGGGTAGACCCCACTCTGCCGGGATAAAGCGCCCCGCCACTCAGATGGCAGGAGGAGCCTCTTCAAGGCCATAATTTAAGCCCAGGAGACCGGGTGTACCGAACAACCAGCCCAACCCAGCCTTTTGCACCTACTGCAGGAGAGATGGATATTTGGTGAAAGACTGCCGGCGTGCAAATCGTCTTTGCTTAGTCTGCGGCTCAGATACTCATGACATTGGGTCTTGTCCTTGTGTACATAACCCAAATGTTGCACCCAGACCAGCAATCACTTACCAGCAGCGACCAGCCATCCAGGTCATGCTCCATGACTAGCTCTACGTGCTCCACCTCCTCGTGGACTGACTACACCTCCTCCTCGTCAGTTCCATCAAACTCAACGGAACGTACCTCAAGGACCAAGGAACGGACTGAGGAATCCTCCTCCAGTAAGGAGGAATGTGCCGAGGCGACAGGCTTTCACAATGACTGCGGAAGAAGCTGAAACCACCGGCCAAGTCATAACTGGTAGCACTTTCCTTTCAAACTTTCCTTCAGTCTATATACATATCCATATCTTTTCCTTATACCTAAAACCTATCCCACATAACTTGTAGCCTCACTTCCTGCACTAGAACTCTTCGATACTGGAGCATCTCATTAATTTATGTCGCAACGGTTTGTCCGAACTCATGCGATTCCAGTCAAACCGCTCGTATTCAGCTAGAATGTCAGTTCAAGGAACGACGTTCTAAAAGCAATAACGGGATATGACCTGTGTCCAGTGGTCGTCTACCTCAGAGAATTCTATGCTGACTTCAAGGTGCTGGACATACCGAATTTTGATGTCGTTTTGGGTATGGATTGGCTCGGAAATTTTTACGCTACCATCGACTGTCGTCAAAGGAGGGTAGTGTTCGAGATTCCAGACCATCCGGTCTTTTATTTCAAAAGTGGAGACCTTACCCTAGAGCCAAATACATACAAAGCAAAACCGAAGAAGGTAGTAATTGCAACATTTCAAGCGGAGGAAGGATCAAAGCCAGAAATAGTTTGAGAGTTCGACGATGTATTTCCTGAAGACATATCAGGTTTGCCTCCTGATCGAGCTCTTGAATTCAGCATTGATTTAGTACCTGGAGCACAACCGGTGAACAAAGCACCGCATCGGTTAAGCCCTGAAGGTTTGAAGGAGGTTCATACTCAGTTGGACGAATCATTGACGAAAGGATGGATTCGTCCCAGCACTTCAAGTTGGGGATCACCAGTTCTACTTGTGAAGAAGAAGAAAAGTTCATATCGAATGTACATTGATTATAGAGCTCTGAAGGAAGTAACTATAAAGAACAAGTATCCACTCCCGCGCATCGACGACCTGTTCGATCAGCTAAGTGGATCTTGCGTTTTCTCCAAGTTAGATCTTCATTCGAGTTATCATCAGGTGAAGGTCAAAGAATCTGATATCCATAAAACGGCATTCAGAACTTGCTATGGACATTACGAATTTCTTATGATGCCATTTGGAGTGACCAACGCACTAGCTATATTCATGAACCTAATGAATCAAGTTTTCCGAGAGTACCTAGACAGGTTTGTTGTTATCTTCATCGATGACATCCTGGTGTATTCTAAGAGTCGGAAAGAACATGCCGAACATGTGCGAATTGTCCTGGAAACTCTACGACATCATCAACTCTATGCCAAGTACAGCAAGTGCGAGTTTTGGCTAGATCAAGTTAATTTTCTCGGACATATTGTCTCAGGCGATGGAATCTCTGTAGATCCAGCTAAAGTATCAGCAGTAAGCGATTGACCGACACCAAAGTCAGTGAAGAACATTCGAAGTTTCTTGGGATTAGCAGGATATTACAGAAGGTTCATTAGATTGCAACACCCCTGACCAAGCTCACACGTAAAGATGAAGAATTTGTGTGGTCAGAAGCATGCAAACAAGTTTTCGTAGAACTCAAGTCAAGATTGACATCAGCATCTATTCTATACCGGATCAATCTGGAGGTTTCGTAGTGCATTGCATGCATCCGTTAAGGGATTAAGATGTGTTCTACATCAGCAAGGTAAAGTTGTAGCTTATGCTTCAAGACAGCTGACGATTTATGAGCGCAATTATCCGACGCATGAATTGGAGTTGGCGGCCGTTGTCTTTGCTCTTAAGATTTGGCGCCATTATCTTCTTGGTGAACGAGTGGACATATACACAGACCACAAAAGTCTAAAATATGTATTTACTCAGAAAGAGTTGAATATGCGGCAGCGAAGATGGTTATAACTCATGGCAAACTTCGACATCAACCTACAATATCATCCAGAGAAGGTGAATGTAGTACCTGATGCCCTTAGTCACCAACCATTAGCATTGAATCTCACCGCACAGTGGAAGCTACAACAAGACTTGTATCGGATGGAGATTGAAGTAGTCATGCCAGGTAACGTTTCAAATTTGATGAACTTACAAGTTCAATCTACCATTGTCAATCAGATTAAAGCAGCTCAAGCAAGTGATGCTAAGTTGCAAAAGATCAGAGAACAAGTAGAAAGTGGACTTCGAACATACTTCATCATCCATGAAGACGGATCTTTGAGATACGGCAGTAGGTTGTGTGTACCAAAAGGTTTTATGCGAAAAGAGTTAACGAAAGAAGCTCACAGCTCTCCTTATTCAGTACATCCTGGAGGTACAAAGATATACAAAGATCTGCGTCAAAATTACTGGTTGCATGGAATGAAGCGTGAAGTAGCCAAAAGCGTCGCTAAATGCTTGGTGTGTCAGCAAGTAAAGGCTGAGCATCACAGGACAGCTTGTTTACTTCAACCGTTACCTATCCCAGAATGGAAGTGGCAACATATCACAATGGATTTCATGACTGCTCTGCCTCGCAGCACGAAAGGTAACGATGCGGTTTGGGTTATTGTGGATCGACTCACAAAGTCGACTCACTTTATTCTCTTTCGAGTTGGCCAATCTACTGAGACACTAGCAAAGAAGTACATGGAGGTAAGAATCTAAGTAAGATTTAAACTCTTCATTATGTACTATCTCTGATACCAATGAACTCATGCAGGAAATTGTAAGATTACATGGAGTACCAGTTTGCATTGTCTTCGATCGTGACACCAGATTCCGATCGCAATTTTGGCAAAGTCTAAAAGCTAGCTTGGGAAAAAGTCTGAACTTCAGCACGGCTTATCATCCACAAACAGATGGTCAGTCTGAGCGAACTATTCAAATCTTAGAAGATATGTTAAGAGCGTGTATGCTAGACTTCGGAGGATCGTGGGAAGATCACCTACATCTTGTGGAGTTTTCATAAAACAACAGCTACCAAGCAAGTATCGGAATGGCATCATTTGCAGCTTTATATGGAAGGAAGTGTCAATCGCCATTAAGTTGGGACGACATCGGAGATAGAGAACTCCTTGGACCTGAGATGATAGTAGCAACTGTCGATGTGGTTCGCACTATCAAGGAAAGAATGCGCATAGCCCAAGATCGACAGAAGCATTGGGCTGATGCAAAGCGCCATCACTTGGAGTTTCAACCGGAAGAACATGTATTTCTGAAGATATCTCCAAACCGTGGAGTGATTCGTTTTGGAAGACGGGGTAAGCTAAGTACAAGGTATATTGGACCGTTCGACATACTCGAACGAGTCGGTGAAGTGGTTTATCGCTTGGCACTTGCACCTTCATTGGAAGGAGTGCACAATGTGTTCCACATATCCCTTCTCAGAAAGCATGTGAGTGACCCCAGCCATATTCTTGATCACTCCGAGCTCACTGTATAGCTAGATTTATTTTATTAGCAACAACCTGTTGAGATCTTGGATAGAAAGGTGTAGTCACTTCGGAACAAGGAAGTCAACTTGGTTCGAGTGATGTGGAGAAAAGATTCACCCGGAGAATCAACATGGAAACGTAAGGACGACATGCGTGCAAGATATCCTCATTTATTTGTAAACTAGTCCTTAAAATAAATTGTAAATTTCGAGGACGAAATTTTTGTAAAGAGGGTAGACTGTAACAACTCCAATTTCAATGTACAGAAAATTGTTTAAAGTTAATGTACAAATGGAGTATCTGCAATCCTGTGCACACTATAAGTAGTTGATTTTCTTCTGAACAGCAAGAAAGCACTTGTAGCACATTGGTTAAGCCTTGCACTGCTGTGACGTGGCCCTATGATCGAATCCCCCCAGCCACATTATCTTTTTATTTAATTTTTGTTTTAATCTTTTAGAAGACCAAAAGTTTACACGTGCACAACGCGTAAAATGAAAAGCCACACAAAAAGCAAACACATGGGAAACGACATTTACACAGACCCCAACACGTGGCATGAATCCAAGCCCCTCTCACCGAGAATTGACCGGCGAAACCCTCAAAAGGTCCGATACCGCCGGGTCCCCCCGTAGGTAATGCCTTGAAAATTTCCCCCTGCAACCCTTGGCCTACCCCACTTCTCCTAGACTGTTTGTTTTCTCTGCACATTTTCCACAGAACTTAAATCACCTTTAATCCAATTTTTAATGCATATTTTTAATGCATTCTTTAACCCTATAAATCCTAATTTTCCCTATAAATACCACACTCCATTTCACACATCCTTACTTAGAAATTCCCTGTCAAAACTCTCAAAAATTCTCAAGTCCTAGTTATACAAGTGGAGTTAGCAAAGGCAAAATTCCGGCAATGTTCTAAGGAGATTCCGGCGACGAAACGACGCCCCGATGCTTCCCTAGTCTTCCCCTACCTCTCTTCTTTCTCAATAGCCAGTAAGTCCCTTCTTCACCTCTCTTATTCTGTTCTAAAACTTTCATTCTTTAAAACCCGACGGAAACGGAGTTAATCCGACTTCCGATTCGGTTTTTCTTTAAAATGTCTATTTTTCTTAAAAAAATAAATATCATACTCTCATATAATGTTTAACAAACATTAATAAACACATTAAAACAAGTTTCATCTCAAAAGAATCTTTTATGCAACTTTTATCGTATTTTTTCGGTAAAATACCTTATACTTTACATTTCGCCATAAATCTCATATTTCCTTGTATTACTTTAGAAAAATCATGAAGTAATGACCTACCTCATCACAATACACATATTGGACATATCACGATTTACTTTTTGATAATATTTTTGGGAATATCACGAGTTACAATAAAATACCCTAAACTATTATAAAACCGTTTTCTTTAAGAAAGGTATTATCTAATTCCTTACAATTACGCCTCTACAATCCATTTTGTGGAACCCCGATCGGGATGGTGTAGGTTATCGCACGTCCTCGGGTCTAGTAGAGCGAGATGCAGTCCTCCGGAGCATTCGATCTCGATGGAATTTTTAATACTATTTTTACGGAAATGAGATTTCTAGAAAATAAATAAAATTATTTTTATTAAATATATATATATGAATATTATCCAAAGATTTATTTTAAATATATTATACGAATATTCCATGTTTTCTAAATCAAGAATCACAATTACATGAAAGTACCATTTCAATACAAAACAATTCCAATATTTCAATAAAATACCATATACAATGAAAACTAGGTTCTATTCACTAGAAATTTCAATTTATAAAATATAAATCCATGAAAACCCTAAATACGATAATTAAATACTTGAGGTGTATTTTGAAAATATCTCAAAACTATTTTTCATAAAACCCCCTCAAATTATACTAAATTACAATAAGGAACCTAGTAAATATAGGTTTAAGCGGGACCAATTCTCTTGAGCCTCAGGGAGCTGGAGAATGTGGGTGCTTGCCTATCTAAGATAGACAATCTAACAAACGGTGTTATCAACACGGTAATTGTCTTGGAAAAAGACACAAATCCTCCCGTCCATATGCAGCAGTTACCGATAACATCTAAACTAATTTAGGATTTCAAGTTCTTTTTCAAAGTGTCTGATTCAGACCGAGTCTTGATCTAATCAATCTGACTTGAATATGATTCAAACTACAATTCAACATGAATCTATGAATCCGTCTATTCAATTGATATCAATCTATATTGACGGAACCGAACCATGGATATACTCCGTCTACGTGACTCTCAATTTATATCCATTCTGTTTACTGATATCATGGTTTCGGAAAGTCATCCATCTATATAACAAATAATACAATCAATACAAAAGACATCGCGGGGGTTTTAAAGGGGTAGATTGGTACGAAAGGTGTTAAAAGTGGCACGAGACTGTAACCATAATACACCTAACCTGAATATCCATTGCCGTTGTACCGTGGATGAACGGTCCCTTGTGCTCCGTATAGATTAGTCTCCGGATAGTGGGACTCCTTTCGTATACACTGGCATTTTCTTTACCAAGCTACAAAAAACCGTGTTAACATTATAATAAAACATTACTTGTTATATTCTTTTTCTGTCTATTCTATCTCTACTCACCTTTGGGACTTACCGAGCGATTGTTCGCTGACGACATTCCTTTCTTCTTTCTTATCGAGCCCATCACTGAAGATTTGGAGCAGTTAGCATTTGACCCAGAGCTTTAAATACTTGTACATATTTTCATTTCAGTTATGCCATTATTTAGGCATCGCTTTCTATTCATGTATTTACATTTCCAGTTGTACTTGTAAAGAATTGTTAATAAATAAAAGTTGCTGTTCTATTACATCTATTGTCACTTTTCTTGTGTACATTTACTTATATTGCTTAGATACGCTTAGCGTATTTATTTCAGAGTAAATACGTAACGGACCTCGCCGCGTCCCCTTCCCGTACACCGGGAAGCGGGGCGTGACAGTGTCCGAACGACTCTTTGGTTCTCCAGCTGGGGGCAAGACTACCGGAAATAAGGGCATCATCGAACGTCGCGGACAAGCACAGGCGATGCCTCTGACAATTGCACAAGCAGCCGTATCTCCAAAGCACTCCATCGTTTGGTCTACGGTGGCCCCCCGAAGAGTCGAAGCCTGCCAAGTGCTCAAATCAGAAAAGTTAAGGCAGAAGCGTCTCAGATATAAAGCCAACAAGAGGGCCAGGACTCCGACCAAGTGGAATCTTGTGAGGTTCCAAGAGCAGGGTCACCCCGCGACGACTGCTGAGTCAGCCGTAAAAGTCAGCAATTCCTTCGAACCTCTAAAGTGGATTAAGAAAAATGCCATGACCGCCAGAATCAAGGAGACAACAGTCCAAATGATGCTACAAAGAGACGTGTCCCAGCCCCAACAGAGAAAGTATGACACTGTTTCTTCTAGAGTCTATCTGGCGCTCTGTGCCGCGCGAAAGCAGCGGGGCAAATCCAAAAAAAAAAGCTTCGGCACCACTCAAGAATCCGGTCAGGCCAGCCATCTTCAATCGATTGTCCGTTACCAAAACAGAAGGGCCACGACAGCGGTCCACGAAATCAGCTGCCAATAATGAAAAGACGGCCGGATATATTATCCATACGGTCCATATGGTGGGCGCGCGGCCCAGCGATAACTTGCGTAGCAAAAGCAAAGATGGGACCATCACATTTTAAGCTCAATCTGGCTTGAATGTGGTTGCCGCTTCCCAAGATCAGCCGCCTCCGTCGGATGATGAAAACCCTCTCGATGAGGCCGACAGGCAGAAAGACCCCTCAGTCCATATGGAGTCAAGCTCGAACATCGAGGAAGATCCGACTTTTCGCCCCAGGACCGTAGAGCAAGAGCTGTTTCAAGTGCTTCGAAAACAGCTCAGGAGCAAAGATAAAGAGATAGCCAAGCTCTATTAAAAAATTGACGACCTAACGAACGTTGTGATGAAGCTCACGGCTCGAATTGCTCGGACGCCTCCCAATCAAGCACAAGTCTCTACTCATGAGCCGGGTAATGACAATCCGAAGCAACCGATGCCTGTCCCTTTGGGTTCAAGATTGGGCGAGCCGCACGAAAGCCGGCCACATTCCGCTTCTGGAGATGCACTGGCCCCAGATAGCACCATCCCGGTAACATAAGATTGGATAATGGATTTGGTCACCAGCAAGGTTAAAACATTGGGGCCGAAGCCGAAGCTCATAAAGAAATTGGCAGTAGTGGGCGGTCATATCCCGCACAGTACGATCTGATCGAGTTCCCGAGCGGCTACATCATTCCTAAGTTGGGAAGATTTGACGAGACGGGAAACGCAAATCAGCATGTCACCCACTTTAAAGCGTCGTACAGAAATATAGGGGGTAATGATACGCTCCTTCTTCGTCAGTTTGTCAACAGCCTGACTGGTGTCGCTTTCGACTGGTATGCGAGTATACCAGACGGGTCCGTCACTACTTTTGCCCAAATGGAGTCTCTGTTTCGGCAAAGGTTCATGATCGTCAGTGATAAAATATCCATTGCTGACCTTGTGAGAGCCAAACTGGGAAATAACGAAAGCAACACAGACTTTATTTCCCAATGGCGCAACCTCACTGTCAAGTGCGAACCACCGCTAGAGCAGGACCAGTCCGTCAGCCTCCTCATTGGGAACCTCAGCAATTGGATGGTCCCATTTTTGTGTACAGCAGGCATCAAGACATTTCAGTAGCTGACTAAGAGAGTTCAAATGTTGGAACGCTCGAAGCAAGAGTCTACCCCGGACTCTCAGAAAGACAAGACTTGGAAAAGCAAGAGGGACAACAACCGTAAAAGAAGGAGCTCCAACAAGACCAACGCCTTCAACGCATCCGACAATTAAGACAAGCGAATGGCAGGCGAATCCAAAACCAACCAGTCTCAAAAGCCAGTGCCGGGAGGAGAAGGGTCTTCCCTAAAGGAGAAAAAGAACAAAGTCTACTCTTTCAGGAAGGACAAGGTCCGCAAGATATTCAAGGATGCCCTGAACAACGGTCTACAATTGCCGGAGTTGAAGAGACCTCACGAAGCAAAAATGACCGACAATCCCTTGTATTGCCCGTACCACATAATAGTGAACCATGCAATCGAGGATTGCTACATTTTCAAAGACTGGGTCGAAAAGTAATACAACACCGTGTTAGTGTATATGCCCTAGAGGCCATTACTGTATCATACTAGTTTGTATATTACTTAATGGAAGCTTAGGATATTCACCTTGTATATACAATCTTGCTCAAAATAGTAGTATGCTACTTGGTTTGTTTCTACTTCAATGTGTACATGTGTTTATTTTAGTATATCGCCTATACACATTAGTGGAGCCCTTAGGATCTTTGCTTGATTACCAGCGATGTGATGGCCGTCACACTAGTGGGGCTGGGTAATCTATAAGCACATCCTTATGCAGGTCCCTGGTCGCAGGACTATCGAGACAGGGCATCGATACTCCGGAGTAGACTAGCGCATGCGCTTCTCATCCCAGTGTGGGAGACGGTCTGTCCCACAGCCGTCAGTACGTCGTACTTGAGATAGTATGCGGGTGCTCGTTAGGTTACGGGTACACTGGACAGGACTCGTCGGGAACTGACTAGTTGGTATTATGCCTATCGTCAGTTATCAGTTCCCAGGTGACATGAGTACAGCTTAGTCCGCTGACTTGACACTGTCACTTCGCCTCGAGTGTGTTCCCACTGTACTTTGATTACTACCCTATCACGGCTCAAAGGAGCCGTGCAAACAGGTAGTAGTTGGGTGCAGTCCCGAAGCACTTGGAGGCAGTGACGGTTAGACAGGATTCGTCTCTCCCGGTATTGGGGGTTGACATCGCGCTGTGTCTAGGAGAGCCATAACACGAGTAGTCCCTGGCCAGGGCAAACGAGATATACTGTTAGGTTTCCAGTGTTATCTCAGGGTGTTTTGGGCTTCGCTCCGGCACGACTTGTACCGCTATTGGAGGACTGACGTTTACCGCCCCCTAGGCCCGCCATGTGATGTATCAGACGAACAGACCGGACTGTACGGAGAATGTCACATTCAGGCTCAGTAGGAGTTCAGATGGGTTTCGCCTCGTCGGTCTTCTTGTCGGCATTACCTGGGACCGTTACGCACAGCTAGTGCCGCTTGCGGTCTGTGGTTAAACCCACTGCCAGCGTAGTGTCGAGTCTTTAGAGTCCCACATAGAAAGCTTTTCGCCTTTAGGCAAAAGAGTAGAGGTCGCATGGTTTTGCGATAGGTCGCATGGTCTTTGCGACAGGGTTCGGTCACATCCGTGCACTTGTGCACGTACAGTGTCCGGACAGCTTACACTAGCGGGCTTTAGTTTAAGCCAGATCCTAGTGTACCTTTTGGGATTGGATTTATCCAGTATGCATTCGTGTTCCTCGGAACGCGGATGCGGGTGTGTATGCACAGTTGACGGGGAGACAGAGGCAGCGGATTCTCATTAGGGTTGTTGACAGTTGACCGTTGACTATTGACTTTTTGCTCAACCCTAATGAGAATATGATATATGATTAACAATTATATTAATTAAGTATTATGGTGACATGGTTGTTGACTTGTTGACTTTTGTTGACTTGTTGACTTTGTTGACCGGTTGACTAGGCTTGACTAGTTGACCATCATGATAACCATAGCCATCATTTCATGGCAAAGACTTTTGCTTGCTTGCTCATTTGTGCAAAATGAGTGCATGAAATGATATGGTTATGGTTGCTTCAACCATCACATAACACTTGATTGGTATGATGAGTTATCATTACTTTGGATTATGAGAGGGTGAAAGGAAAAAGAGTTGCTCATTCCCACTTGACCATTCTCTCTCTTTGTTTTTGAGCTCTCTTGTTTTGCTCTCACCCTCTTCCTCTTGCTCCCTCTCTTGACTCTATGGTTCACATATCTCATGAGTTGAGAATCAAGAACCATAGATAAAATCCCATACAAACTCTTCTCTACTCACTCTAGTTCACAAGGTTTAGCAAACCGAGTGAACTAGTTTCTTCAAAGTTCGAAGAAGGAGCCAAAGGTTGGAGCTTTCAGGTGGATCTATCTTCGGCATAAGGAGACGACGGGAAGAAGCCAATCCGGACCACCATTGGAGCTTGAAGACGAAGGAGTTCGAGACAAGCAAGGTATAACCCCCTAACCGAGTAGCTAGAAACTCGTAGTTAGGTTGTTAGTTAGATGTTTAACCAAGATCCGGGTTATAAGTCCATGTTACCACCTCTATAAAAATCGTTTTTCATCAAATTCCGCATGCCCGTAAGTACCGGGAGAGGTAGCATGGACTTACAGTGGTATCAGAGCCTAGTTAAACTCTATCTAACATGTTAGCAAGTAACTAGAAGATCGATCAAAGAAAAAGTCCCGAAAACGAACCCCAAAATTCGAAGTTTCTGTCGATTTTTATACTGTTCAAAAGTTGATTATTTTCACACCTAAAATCGACTCAGGGTTTTCTGTGAATACTGTAGAAATTTGGTCCAGTGATCCCATCAAAGAGCCGCGGAAACGCGGCAATAGCTTGCTATTGCCGCGGTTCCGCGGCCGACTTGGCTCCTCTCTGTTCTTTCTTTGCTACAGTATTCTCATAGGGGTATTTTAGGATTTTTGGAATATGTATTTTCAGCCCAGATTTTCCAGAACGAAAATTTTATTTTTGGGGTCCCGAAAATCCGTATTTTTTGATCGAACTTCTAAAAAAGACTTAAGCTAACGGGTTTTTCTGTAATGTGATATTTGTATTGAACGTCTGCTAATCGCTATATGTCGATTAGTGGGGGTTATACAAATCTGTGATCTGTAATGTTGCTGGAATGTGTATATGAATATGTTGGATTGTCGCGGGTGAATAGCCGGGGGTTGTAAGACGAGAGTTTTCTTTTCTTTCAATTCATGTAAATTTATAAATTGATGTAATAATTATTTGTATGGCCGCACAACCGGGTCGGGGTTGTAGCCGTCATTGTATAATTTCTTTTTACTGTTTTTGCTCCTAGGATAGACCCATGGAGGGGGTGCACAAACTACCGGGTATGCCGAAGTGTCGAGTGGCCTACTCATGGAGATGAGGGAGGTTGCTACGCTTCGGGTACTTGGCGGGTAGTTTGCCGCACCTGTAGGGGTCTTGGGTGGGGTATTGGCTATTCACCGCGACCGTGTAATCTGTCTTTCGTTACAGGCTCGTACGAATTACAGATTCCTAGTATATCCAATGTATTCATCTGTGATCTGAAATGTTTATCATTGCAGTATATCTATATATGATATTATTTAGGCGTTGCTTATGTTTTACAGACGCGCTAGCCCAGCCCCCGCTCTGTCGTTAGTTAAGTAACCTAACGGGTAATGACGGGGCCCAGTGGCGAATGCGAATGGCATAAGCGTACGTCATATTTTGGTTGTTTTCTGCAATGGTAGGATTAAATGAAGGGACGCATTAAAAGAACTAATGCAAGAATATCACGCATTAAAAGAACTAATGCAAGATAATAAACCAAGTTAAAGTCGTTGGAACACTTTCGAAAAACCACTCGGTTCTTTTCAAAATCAACTTTTAAATGCGGAGCTTGAGCCACTCCTTTTAAAAGCTATCTTGTTCCATCGACTATATCAAGTTCACTACGTTCACGGTTTCGCCAAAACCATTCGTAGCCCTCCGTCGTTTCGTATGAATATTCAATAGTATTCAAGCTGTGTTTGTTGACCTTCGTCAAGGCATAGTGATTGGTAGCTGTTGGGTATTCATATGTAGCATAAATAGATGCGTTGGTTTGGGACATTCGCATTACCTTGTTGACCTTCGTCAAGGGTATATACGGGTGGATTCAAATTAACCTGGATAATGACGGGAAGAACTTGACATGTGACTTATGATTTGTTGACCTTCGTCAAGGTCATAAGAGCATGGGGCAAAAATCCACATCGGGAGTTTCATAAGTACTGAAACTTGCTAGATTTGCATACCATTTGGAGTGTGATGATTCTGGTAGGATTCCTTCAGTTTCGTCACGCAATGATATTTGGATCCCGATCCTACTGTGAGTATATGCTACTCCTCGGGAAATTTCTCACTAAACGATCAATGCTATAAACCTAGTAGGTGCCTAGAAAGGTGTTAGCGGGGCTACGCCCCCAGGGAAAAGAGGTTCTTTAATTAAGGAACTTCGCGAAAGCGTTGGAAAACCTCACTCGAAGAACCGACACTGGCCTGGCTGAACGGTTAAGCAAGTATTGTGCGGTGGGATTGATCCCGACTAATTCTTCCTTTATGGTTTGAGGAGGGATTCGAGAAACAGTGGGAGCCATCCTGTTTTGACAAACTAAAAACCACTCTAAACTTGCAAGAGCATCATGCTGAGTGTTTCTTCTTCTCTCTCCTAATTGCAGCGACCAATCGACATGACTGGACTTAAGTTACTTCTAGATAAAAACATACTGACAGGGCCAAACTACAAAGATTGGCTCAGGAATGTCAAAATGGCAATCACTTACGACAAGCTGGGGTATCTTCTTACCACCAAAGCTCCCCCTGTCCCTGGTCCCACTTCCAGCGTCGCGGATAAGGAAATCCGCAAGACTTGGGAGATTGATAGCGCGAAGGCCAAGTGCCTCGTACTTGCCTCGATGGACAACGAACATCAGAGGAGGCACGAGAATATGGACCTTGAATCCATATTTCTCCATACAAAAGAACTGTATGGAGAGCAATCTCGTATCGCAAGATACGAAGCGTCGAAAAAGTTATTTTCGGCAAAGATGGCCGTCGGATCATCAGTAGCCGAGCACGTGCTAAAGATGATCGGCTACATTGAGGAGCTCACGGACCTAGGAACCACATTGGAGAGTGAGCTCTATACGGACTTAGTTCTCCAGTCCCTTCCTTCCACTTACGCCCAGTTTATACTGAACTTCAACTTACAAGAAAAAGAGGTTGAACTTTCAGAGCTCCTCAACATGCTGAGGAGCGCAGAGGGCACCCTACAGAAAAGTAGGGAAACATCCACTTTGTTTGTAGGAGGATCATCTTCTTCTAGGTCCAAGGCGAAAGCCAAGGGAAAGAAGAAGAAAGCCCCCGCCAAACCAAGGGGCGGTGTTAGTAAAGTGGATACGAAGGGAAAAGCTAAAGCAACAAAGAAAGCGGGGAAGCTTGTGGATAAGGAAGAATGCTTCTATTGTCATAAGAAAGGTCACTGGAAGAATGATTGCAGGGCTTGGAAAGCCAGAACACAGGAATTGAAACAGGTTGCAGCTTCAGCTTCAGGTGTGTATGTTATTGAAAACTGTCTTTCAATAAACTCTACTTCCTGGGTATTGGATACCGGATCAGGATCTCATATCTGTAATTCTTTGCAGGCGTTGAGAAACCGTAGGTTTTGAAGGCAGGTAACATGACCCTCAGAGTTGCGAACGGAGCTAGCATGGATGCTAAAGCCGTGGGGGACTATCACCTGGGAATGTCAGATGGACATGTTTTGGTTTTGCGTAATTGCTTTTTTGTACCCAACGCAACTTGTAATATCATTTCTGTATCTTTAGTTTCTAAAGAAGGTTATGAATTTGCGTTTGTAAGCAATGTTGTAAACATTCACCTTAATCAAGTTCTGATTGGGTCAGGTACATTGAGTAATGGTATATACGTATTAAACCAACCACAGATTTTCAATGTCCAGAATACACACAAAAGAAAGTCTCCGGAAATAAATCAGACTTTCTTATGGCATTGTAGACTGGGTCACATCAATGAGAGAAGGTTGACTAAGTTACATACAGAAGGATATTTGAATGCGTTCGAATATCAATCGTATGCCACTTGTCAATCCTGTCTCAAAGGAAAGATAACAAAGACTCTGTTTACGGGACATGGAGTAAGAGCAAGCGAGCTCTTGGGACTCGTACACAGTGACGTGTGCGGTCCAATGTCTACACATGCGCGAAGCGGTTATTCTTACTTCATCACTTTTACGGATGACTTCTCAAGGTACGGTTATGTCTTCTTAATGAAACATAAGTCTGAAGCCTTTGGAAAATTCCAGGAGTATAAGAATGAAGTAGAAAAACAAACCGGCAAAAGTATTAAGATTCTAAGATCGGATCGAGGTGGAGAATACTTAAGTGCCGAGTTCCTGGACTATTTAAAAGAGAACGGAATTCTCTCTCAGCTTACTCCTCCATACACCCCGCAACATAACGGTGTATCGGAGAGACGGAACCGGACCCTATTGGATATAGTACGGTCCATGATGAGTAACGCTGAGTTACCGCGATCATTCTGGGGATATGCACTAGAAGCAGCTGCGTATCTCTTGAACAAGGCTCCCACCAAGACTGTGCCTACCACCCCATATCAGATGTGGACTGGGAAGAAACCCTGTCTTAAGTATCTTAAGGTATGGGGATGTCCAGCTTTTGAAAAAAAGCAGCATGCGGACAAGCTTGAGGTACGTTCAGTACAGTGTAAGTTTGTGGGATACCCAAGGAACTCCAGGGGGTATTTTTTTCTATTCCGCTGAGGAACAAAAGGTTTTTGTTTCTCAGCATGCCCGCTTCTTGGAAACTGAGTTTTTGGAAACCCAGATAAGTGGGAGCACAATAGAACTGGAAGAAGTTCCAGAACCACAGACTATTACTGAAGGCTTAGTGGAACCAGAGGGTTCGAAAGAACAGGACATTCCTACGCCGCTCCGCAGGAGTAGTAGGCAGACTCATCCGCCCGAGAGATACTACGGTTTTCTCATAGACGGGGATAGAGAGGATTGCATCATAGATTATGATGAGCCTACTAGCTTCCAGCAGGCCGTTCAGAGCGTTGACTCAGTGAAATGGCTGGATGCAATGCGGACCGAAATGGAGTCCATGTACACCAACAAAGTATGGACGTTGGACATTGCTCCAGACGGGGTAAAACCCGTTGGATGCAAGTGGATCTTCAAAAGGAAGATTGGTGTAGATGGACAGGTTGAGACCTATAAAGCTAGGCTGGTAGCAAAGGGTTTTCGTCAAAGACCTGGCTTGGACTATGACGAAACCTTTTCACCAGTAGCCATGCTGAAATCCATTCGGATTCTTCTTGCCATTGCTGCCTTCCACGACTATGAGATCTGGCAAATGGACGTAAAGACCGCTTTTCTAAATTGAAATTTAGAGGAGTGTGTCTATATGGACCAACCAGAGGGTTTCATTCAGAGTGGGAGCAGCGGAAAGGTGTGCAAGTTGCTTAAGTCCATCTATGGACTAAAGCAGGCATCGCGGAGTTGGAACATCTGCTTTGATGAGACGGTCAAAGAATTTGGCTTTATCAAAAATCCAGATGAACCATGCATCTATAGTAGATTTGTAGCGAGAACTGTAGTATTCCTCGTTTTATACGTGGATGACATTCTCTTAATAGGAAATGACATTCCTATGCTACAATCTGTCAAGGGGTTCTTGTCACACAGGTTCTCCATGAAAGACCTGGGTGATGCCTCATACATCCTGGGGATCCGGATCCATCGTGATAGATCCAAGAGGATATTAGGACTTTCACAGTCCAGGTACATCGACTCCGTACTGAAAAGATTCAGTATGGAAGATTCCAAGCGCGGTAACCTGCCGGCTTGTCACGGGATCACCCTCTCTAAAGAGATGTCTCCCAAGACTGATTTGGAGAGGGATCGCATGTCTATTATACCCTACGCTTCTGCGGTAGGCTCTATAATGTATGCGATGTTGTGTACCAGACCGGATGTAGCTTATGCACTGAATGTGGTAAGCCGGTATCAGTCAAACCCTGGGGAGAAACATTGGATAGCGGTAAAGAACATTCTCAAGTACCTGAGAAGGACTAAGGAGATGTTCTTGGTGTATGGCGGAAAAGACCTCCAGATCGAGGCCTTTGCTGACTCCAGCTTCCAGAGTGACAAGGATGATTCCAAGTCCATGTCGGGTTTTGTCTTTACCCTCAATGGAGGGGCGGTGTGTTGGAAGAGTTCCAAACAAGAAACCGTTGCAGATTCGACGATGGAAGCGGAATACATCGCTGCATCTGATGCCGCAAAAGAAGCCGTCTGGATGAGGAAGTTCTTGAAAGAACTTCAGGTGGTTCCGTCCATTGTTGATCCAATACCTCTGTATTGTGACAACAACGGGGCTATAGCTTTAGCGAAGGAACCCAGGTCCCATCAGAGATCCAGGCACATCTTGAGGCGGTATCACCTGATCAGGGAGATCGTAGATCGCCAGGAGATCGAGGTTCGGAGAGTCGCTTCAGAAGATAACACTGCAGATCCATTCACCAAGGCCCTGCCCCAGACTCAGTTCGAGCGGCTGATCGAGATGATAGGTCTTCGATACGCCAGTACATGGCCTTAGTGCAAGTGGGAGATTGTTAGTGTATATGCCCTAGAGGCCATTACTGTATCATACTAGTTTGTATATTACTTAATGGAAGCTTGGGATATTCACCTTGTATATACAATCTTGCTCAAAATAGTAGTATGCTACTTGGTTTGTTTCTACTTCAATGTGTACATGTGTTTATTTTAGTATATCGCCTATACACATTAGTGGAGCCCTTAGGATCTTTGCTTGATTACCAGCGATGTGATGGCCGTCACACTAGTGGGGCTGGGTAATCTATAAGCACATCCTTATGCAGGTCCCTGGTCGCAGGACTATCGAGACAGGGCATCGATACTCCGGAGTAGACTAGCGCATGCGCTTCTCATCCCAGTGTGGGAGACGGTCTGTCCCACAGCCGTCAGTACGTCGTACTTGAGATAGTATGCGGGTGCTCGTTAGGTTACGGGTACACTGGACAGGACTCGTCGGGAACTGACTAGTTGGTATTATGTCTATCGTCAGTTATCAGTTCCCAGGTGACATGAGTACAGCTTAGTCCGCTGACTTGACACTGTCACTTCGCCTCGAGTGTGTTCCCATTGTACTTTGATTACTACCCTACCACGGCTCAAAGGAGCCGTGCAAACAGGTAGTAGTTGGGTGCAGTCCCGAAGCACTTGGAGGCAGTGACGGTTAGACAGGATTCATCTCTCCCAGTATTGGGGGTTGACATCGCGCTGTGTCTAGAAGAGCCATTAAACGAGTAGTTCCTGGCCAGGGCAAACGAGATATACTGGTAGGCTTCCAGTGTTATCTCAGGGTGTTTTGGGCTTCGCTCCGGCACGACTTGTACCGCTATTGGGGGACTGACGTTTACCACCCCCTAGGCCCGCCATATGATGTATCAGACGAACAGACCGGACTGTACGGAGAATGTCACATTCAGGCTCAGTAGGAGTTCAGATGGGTTTCGCCTCGTCGGTCTTCTTGTCGGCATTACCTGGGGACCGTTACGCACAGCTAGTGCCGCTTGCGGTCTGTGGTTAAACCCACTGCCAGCGTAGTGTCGAGTCTTTAGAGTCCCACACAGAAAGCTTTTCGCCTTTAGGCAAAAGAGTAGAGGTCGCATGGTTTTGCGACAGGTCGCATGGTCTTTGCGACAGGGTTCGGTCACATCCGTGCACTTGTGCACGTACAGTGTCCGGACAGCTTACACTAGCGGGCTTTGGTTTAAGCCAGATCCTAGTGTACCTTTTGGGATTGGATTTATCCAGTATGCATTCGTGTTCCTCGGAACGCGGATGCGGGTGTGTATGCACAGTTGACGGGGAGACAGAGGCAGCGGATTCTCATTAGGGTTGTTGACAGTTGACCGTTGACTATTGACTTTTTGCTCAACCCTAATGAGAATATGATATATGATTAACAATTATATTAATTAAGTATTATGGTGACATGGTTGTTGACTTGTTGACTTTGTTGACTTGTTGACTTTTGTTGACTTGTTGACTTTGTTGACCGGTTGACTAGGCTTGACTAGTTGACCATCATGATAACCATAGCCATCATTTCATGGCAAAGACTTTTGCTTGCTTGCTCATTTGTGCAAAATGAGTGCATGAAATGATATGGTTATGGTTGCTTCAACCATCACATAACACTTGATTGGTATGATGAGTTATCATTACTTTGGATTATGAGAGGGTGAAAGGAAAAAGAGTTGCTCATTCTCTCTTTGTTTTTGAGCTCTCTTGTTTTGCTCTCACCCTCTTCCTCTTGCTCCCTCTCTTGACTCTATGGTTCACATATCTCATGAGTTGAGAATCAAGAACCATAGATAAAATCCTATACAAACTCTTCTCTACTCACTCTAGTTCACAAGGTTTAGCAAACCGAGTGAACTAGTTTCTTCAAAGTTCAAAGAAGGAGCCAAAGGTTGGAGCTTTCAGGTGGATCTATCTTCGGCGTAAGGAGACGACGGGAAGAAGCCAATCCGGACCACCATTGGAGCTTGAAGACGAAGGAGTTCGAGACAAGCAAGGTATAACCCCCTAACCGAGTAGCTAGAAACTCGTAGTTAGGTTGTTAGTTAGATGTTTAACCAAGATCCGGGTTATAAGTCCATGTTACCACCTCTATAAAAATCGTTTTTCATCAAATTCCGCATGCCCGTAAGTACCGGGAGAGGTAGCATGGACTTACACACCGAAGAGATCGAGCTATCCAAGAGTGTATTAGTGAACAACCCAGCTGCAACCACCAATTTTATACAGACAGAAGCTGAAGCCTTTCGGGAGCAGACAGCTGAATCTGCTGCCCCAAGAAATGAATCCGACTCGCCGCAATCTCCATGGAGCATGCACATGTCCAAAAAGATGAAGAAGATGCTAAAGCTACTTCAAAAAGAGCCCATAACAGAATAGGAGGGGCGGAAGGAGTCCACCGTTCCAGCTACCACTTCGGCTCAATCAGGCTCAAAATCTAAAAAGCTCAAGAAGAAGAAAAGTGCAGCTCAACACGAAAAAGTGTCTGCAGGGAGATCAACCATTCAAAAACATATCGATTCCCTTGAAGACTATGAAAAAAGGGAAAGAAATCTAATTCAATTGAATGAGTTCTTCCCTGTAGAAGCGGCTGAGATTCTGGAGGAGTTAGAAGAAGACTCCGATGACGAGATCCCTATAGTGACCTGCTATATCGTCCACCTCGGTAGCGACTCTAAGGAAGAACTTTGTTTTCCTGAAGAAGATGAGGAGCTTGCCATGACGACCAACCAAATCCAGCTCAGAAGCGGCAAAGCTCTACCACCAAATCAAGGTAACGCCCCAAAAGAGAAGGAAAAACAAGTTGCTAATGAAGAAGATGGCAGAGAGCTTGCTCATGAAGACTTGAGTCCTTCCCCAGTGGACTATAATGTCTTGGCTCATCTCCGGAAGCTTCCGACTCTCTTAAGCATCTATGATGCTCTTGTCCCGTCCAAAGATCTAGAGATATTCTCATTCATGCTCTATAAAACCCCGAGCGGTACCTGGCTAGCTTTGCATAAATTAACATGAAAGAGGCCCAGTACACTCTGCATATAGCCGCGGTCACATTTAAGGATGAAGACCTGTTACTGGGAACACCTGAGCACAACCGACCGCTTTACGTGACAGGGTACAACGACGGAGATCGGATTAATCGCATATTGATTAATCCGGGGTCCTCAGTGAACATCATGAACTTGAGGACTCTAAAAAGTTTATCAATGGAGGTCTGACACCTGTCAAGGGAGAGGATTGTCATCCAGGGTTTCAATCAAAACTGCCAGCAAGTTCTGGGATCCATAGCTTTGCCGATCAGGTTTGGGGACCTGCAAACCGAAACTAAGATATATGTGATCGACGCCGACGCGTCCAATAAGATCCTCCTGGGAAGATCATGACTTCACGATTATGGCATCGTTCCGTCAACTATCCATCAGTGCATGAAGTATACCAAAAATGGCGAAGAAAAATGCATTGATGGGGACATCCAGCCGTTCGGTGTGCATGAAGTCCGATACGAATATTCTCGGTACTTTGTGATCCTCCAAAGTGTTGAGCCACAGCTGACCAAAGACAGAACGGCTCCGAAACTCAAAAGCAAATCTGAGCCTCATGTCACTTTCAAAAGCAAAAACCCCTAAGTGTGTCCGCATTTCGGCAGTGACACTGATGAGTCCGACGTTAGAAGTCCGTCCGTCCATAAAAACCGCCCTCATCTTGGTAGCGATACGGACGAGTCTGATATCGAAGGCCCTCCGACAGCAAAATTCGCTCTCGTTTAGGCAACGACACTGAAGAGTCGGAGGAAGAGAACCTGCCTTGCAACAGCTATACAGATTGGCCCCCCACGCAACAAGCAAAGCTAGGAGAGACCTTCGAAGTTATGGAAGGGTCCCTAGCCGTCACAAGGGTGCCGGAGCAGATGGGCAAAGAGCTCGATGTATTTTCAGTCTCCATCGTGGATCAGCTGAAAACTTTCTACGTTCTCGGAAGGAAAAGTGGACAGAAGGGTATCCTGTTTTATGAGTCAAATCCTGCCGCGCACCCGGACGATTTATCTGTAACATGCCTTCCATACGAGAGAGGCATAAGGGCCGTCCAAAATCCCAGATATTATGCGCCCGAGATGCGGGAATACTTTAAAAAGTACGAGTGTCGGCTATATCAAACGGACTCCAAAGCAAAGTTTACGGAGGGCTATGGCAGTCCGAGCACTCATCGATGGACGAATCCCAGATAGACGAGGCATAGGTTTTATTCAACCCGATGCCAAATCATGCTACATGATCCATGTTGATGAAGCCAGCGATGGGTCAAATGATGACGACGAGCTAGCCGAGTCAGAAGAATCCCCTCGAGAGCTCGAAGATTGCGGACAAGCAACCTTCGACGAGCAAACCGAGATTGATTTGGGAATGTCCGATAATCCAAGGCCGACCTACATCAGTTCGCTCTTGTCAGAGGAAATGAAAGAGTAGATAATCGCTCTGCTGCATGAGTTCGCCGACTGCTTCGCATAGACGTACAAAGAAATTCCTAGTCTTTCCCCTAAAGTGGTCATGCATAAATTGGCTATATCTCCTGATACTAAGCCAGTCAAACAAGCTCCTCGAAAAATGAGAAGAGATGTCACGCCCCGCTTCCCAGAGTGCGCTAAGGTAGGCACCCGACAGAGCCAACCATGCTACCTGTGGATAGGAAATATCTCTCCACAGTCACATTACGGCTGTAGAGATATCAAGAACAATAAACTATCCAACACATGTCCATAAGCCAGAATAAACGAGTCAAGAATAAAATAATGCGGAAGCAAATGATCCAATACAAGAATAACTGGAATGTACGTCCCATAATGCGGGCTCACATCAGGAATGAAAATGCAAAAATAAAACCAAAATACTAACAAGTCCTTACTGCTCGGCCTGCTGACTGAAATATTCCTGCTCGGCCTGCAGCAAAGGTAAAGAATCTGGGCCATGCAAAACCCAGACGTCAGTGCGTCATAATATCAAGCAATAATATAAACAGGGGGTAGCAAGACATGCAGGTATGAGCATGAACGGTAAAACAGGTAAAACAGTACCATAAGTAGTGACAGTGAAGGGTAAGGCACAGGTGATGTGCAGTGAGTAATCTAAACTGGTCTACTGGGTTAACTACTCTCAAGTCTTTGAAATCAATTTGATGAATTATCGATATAACTCAATAGTATCCCGTGCATGCCCGGGACCACGGTCAAGATTCTCGGGCTGAATCCGAGACGTGCCGCTAGGCAGTAAAAGGTAGTATGTAACGATGAATGATGTCAGCCGCATCATCCCGGGGCTGGCCTAGCCCGTAAGACCGATCAGTATAAGTATCGAACTGTCGAGTTACAAGTCAGGTTTCATCATTGATTTCCCCATACCCCCAAGTTATGTGTTCAAGTCAGGTATTGATAAATCTGGAGCTAATGCCAACACAGGATCAAGCAAGTACAGGTTTGTCTGAATAGACAACAGGAAATGTCCGTAGGGACAACAAGTCAAGATTATCGGCATTAGTAACAAGATCAGGTAACATGTTAAGCTGTGGTACATCAGGTCATGTCAGGTAGTGAACAAGTATCAACTACGTCAAGAAGTGCACGGTATCAAGTCGTGTCAAGTAGTAGTGTATCAAATCATGTCAGGGGGTGCACAAGTGTCACGTGGGTGCTCATAATCAAACTATAATAAGCATGGGTACACAAAAACAAGTATGGGGTACCAATGTAACAATAAAATGGAATAATGTGATGTGGTATGCAATGGTATAGATTCAAACATATGGATGCACAGTTATCGATTAGGGTTAAAGTTATAGTTCCAACACCAATTAGGATGCACTTTATTAAACATGGAATGTTAATATCACAATATTATGTATTAATATGATCTATGGATGCAGTTATATATATTCTAAATGAAATGGATGCAAACGGGTATCCGAAAAGTTATAAAACTATAAAATGGTAACATGGGATGTACAACTAAGCAATATGTAATATAAATATTGGTATGGATGCATTGTAATGTAATCTACTATGTAACAAGATTAGTTTTCATGATCTAGATCTAAAATGATGTAAACGGGTGCAAACGGAACATCGAAATGTTATAAAATGAATCATGGGGAACTAGATTTAAACTACAGGCATGGTATGTATTTAAATCAGTATATAATAATTTAAATAGCATGTAGCAAGATTAACTTGCCTTGACGGATCAAGAACGGATGTGTACGGAACGTTTCATGTCGGCGAAATGTCGCGACGCGCGCACGGTACACGGAACGGATCCAAACAACGTACAAAGGTGATCACACAAGTCAGGTACGTTCGCTGGCTCGTCGGGATCGTTGACGTCGTCACGGCTCCGGCGATCTACAGAAATAAATAAATACAGAAAAAAGAAAAGAAAGAAAGAAAGAGAAGAAAGGAAAGAGGAAGAAGAAGAATGAGAAGAGGGGAAAGCTCACTGTGGTTTGCAGAGAGGGGTCGTGAGGGTGTCGACGAGGTCGACGGAGCTCCGGCGAGGTGACCTACAGAGAACAGAGAGCCATTTATCTTTAAAACAGAAGAAAGGAAAGAAAAGAAAGGAAGAAGAAAGAAGGGGAAGAAGAAGGAGTACAAGGCTCACTGGGTTATACCGTAGGCAAGGAACGAGGGGCGACGACGAGATCAGCTCCGGTGATCTTCGCCGGCGGTGAAGTGGCGTGCAGGGGGTGTGCTCGGGCTCTGTTTCTGGAGGAGGAGAGAGAGAATGGAGGTGAGGACGAGGAGAGGTTATGATGAGGATGATGAGGCGACGAGGTCGGGAAGGGCGTCGTCGGAGGTTTTGGGCGACGGCGAGGTGGAGGCAGACGGGGGTTAGGGTTCGCAAAGAAAAAAAATGAGAGGAAGAAGATATAAATAAATAGGGAAAGAGAGAGAGAGAGTTAATATGAGAGAGAGAGGAGAGAGAGAGTGTGGGTGAACAGTGAGGAGAAAGAGTTTTGGAGGTTAGCGGGGAAAGAGAAAGAGAGAAATAGAGAAAGAAGAGAAAGAGAAAAGAGAGAGAGAAAGAAAGAAAGAGGGAAGTGGGGTCACGGCCAACTAGGGAGAGCCGGATTAGTTAGGGAAAAAGATTTTTAAATTTTAAAAAGGATTTTAGTTGGTTATACTTAACAGGTAACGAGATTTTTAAATACAAATATTTAGTTAGGTATAAATTTAATTTGTAGATTTATTTAGATTAAAAAAAAATGGATTAGATTTTAATTTTGAAAGATTATAGTTTGTTAGACTGAGTTTTAAATCTGTCGATTTAACTAAATTAATTAATTTGAATTTTGGTGAGATGCAAAAATACTTCAAAACGCGCCTGGGTCGGGTCTAAAAATTCAGATTTAAAATATGAAAAATATATACGACTTTAAAAATTTAAAATGAATGTTCAGATAACGAAAATGCATACCCCCAAGAACGGATGCACGTACGTGCGCGTAGCCATCCAAACACGTCTGTTTCACTGAACGGGATGAGAACAAGATGCGTGGATGCTACCATGGGGTTAGGGGCATCATGCAGGCTATGAAATGAAAATTTTAAATTATTTTACATGACCTAAAGTGTTATATGGTAAAAGATGCAATGCCAGGTAAAATGCCAGTATGCGGTATACATGAGATGCACGTGTCTATGCAACAAGTCAAGATAATCTATAAATATGAATCAACAGGTTCAAGCAAGCGGGTCGGGTCGAATGCAATGTAAAATGTAAAATACCATTCGCACCCAAACACGATAAATCAATAAAATACCACAGATAAATAAATACGGGAACTGGAATTGGTATAAATGGACTAGGTTGTTACATTATACCCAACTACAAAAAGAATTTCGTCCTCGAAATTCAAAGAACAAGAAAAGATAAACAATCAAGAAACTACAAGAATAGATGTGGAAACTTCTGCCGGATTTCATCTTCTCGTTCCCAAGTTGACTCTCCATGTGAGCGATTTCCCCAAGAAACGAGTACAAGAGGGATAACCTTGTTCTTAAGAACCTTTTCCCTTCGATCCTCAATCGACATCGGTCGCTCCTCAAAAGTCAAATCTTCACGTACAGTCAGCTTTGAATGATCCAGCACGTGTGTTTCATCTCGAACATACTTACGGAGTTGAGATACATGAAACACGTCATGAACATTCGCCAAGGATTGCGGTAAAGCCAAACGATACGCTACTTCTCCAACACGCTCCAAAATTTCAAAAGCTCCAACGAATCGAGGACTGAGCTTTCCTCGACTTCCGAAACGAATCACCCCTCTAGTCGATGATATCTTCAAGAATACTAAATCACCAACGGCGAACTCTAGAGGTCTTCTCGATATATCTGCCCAACTCTTTTGTCGGTCTTGTGCTGCTTTCATATGATTCCGGATAGTGTTAACCTTCTCAACTGTTTGCACGATCAAATCCGGTCCCAACAATCTTCGTTCTCCAACATCGTCCCAACAAACAGGTGAACGACACTTGTGACCATATAATGCTTCGAATGGATCCATCTGAATAGTCGCCTGGAAACTATTATTGTAAGAAAACTCCACCAAATGTAGATGATCCTCCCATGAACCCTTGAAGTCTAGCATGCAAGCTCTCAGCATGTCTTCAAGAGTTTGGATCGTTCTCTCCAACTGGCCATCTGTCTGAGGATGATAAGCTGTGCTAAACTTCAATCGAGTCCCCAAACTTTCCTGTAAGCTCCTCCAAAAGTGTGACAAGAAACGGGTGTCACGGTCGGACACGATGCTTACCGGTACTCCATGCAATCTTACAATCTCCTGCATGTACCGTTCTGCCAAAGCTTCCGTTGATTGACCAACTCGAAATGGTATAAAATGAGCTGCCTTGGTCAATCGATCAACAATCACCCAAACTGCATTGTTGCCCTTTGGACTCCGCGGTAAAGCCGTCACGAAATCCATGGTTATATGTTCCCACTTCCACTGAGGAATCGGAAGTGGTTGCAATAAACCAGCAACCCTTTGATGTTCAGCCTTAACTTGCCGACACAGCAAGCACTTTGCTACAAAGCGGGCAATCTCCCGTTTCATGCCTTCCCACCAGAAATGTTGTCGTATATCTCGGTACATCTTCGTGCCTCCTGGATGTACGGAATATACTGAACTGTGCGCCTCCTTCATAACTTCTTCACGGATATCTCCCTTTGGCACACACAAACGACTACCATATCATAACGAACCATCTTCATGAATCAATAAGTCCGTTCGAAGTCCAGCTTCAACCTGTTCTCGAAATTTTTGCAATCTAGGGTTCTGTAACTGCGCTGCTTTAATATTCTCGATCAACGAAGACTGTACTTGCAGCTGCATCAACTGTCCCGAAGAATGCGGTAGCACGACCTCCAAATCAAATATTCGAAAATCTTCAATAAGTTCCTTCTGTGCAGTCAACATCTGAATTGCTGGCAACCGACTAAGCGCATCCGGCACAACATTAATTTTTTCCGGATGGTACTTAAGATCAAGATCGTAGTCATCCATCAGCTCCAACCATCTACGCTGCCTCATATTTAGCTCCTTCTGTGTGAACACATACTTCAGCCTTTTGTGATCAGTGAATATTTCGACCCTTTCGCCTAATAAATAGTGTCTCCAAATCTTCAAAGTGAAAATCACAGCTGCTAGCTCCAAGTCATGAGTTGGGTAATTCTTCTCATGGGTCTTCAACTGTCTTGATGCGTAAGCTATAACCTTCCCATGCTGCATCAAAACACATCATAATCCTTTCCCAGATGCGTCGCTGTGAATCACTAATCCTCCGGAATTGTCTGGCACGGTCAAAATAGGAGTGGTTATCAATCTCTGCTTCAATGCCTCAAAAGCTGACGCACACTTATCTGTCCAAACAAATGGTACTTCCTTGCGTGTAAGCTTGGTCAAAGGTTCAGCCAAACGAGCAAAATTCTCCACGAACCTTCTGTAATACCCGGCAAGTCCAAGAAAGGTTCTGATCTCTGCAACGTTCTTCGGAATCGGCCAATCTCGAACTGCTGCAATCTTTTCGGGATCAACGGCGATTCCATCTCCGGACACGACATGCCCCAAAAACTTCACTTCTTCAAGCCAAAACTCGTACTTGCTCATCTTTGCATACAATCTTTCTTGCCTCAATGTCTGCAGTGCGATCTTTAAGTATTCTGCATGCTCTTCTACGCTCCTCGAGTAGACCAGAATATCATCAATGAACACTACTATAAACTGGTCCAAGAATGGTGAAAAGATTAGGTTCATCAAGTCCATAAATATCGCCGGTGCATTCGTTACTCCGAAGGGCATCACTAAATACTCGTAATATCCATACCGAGTTCGGAACGCAGTCTTGCAAATATCTTCTGATTTAACTCGGACCAGATGATATCCGGATCGTAAATCCAGCTTCGAGAATACCCTCGCGCCACTAAGCTGCTCAAATAATTCGCCGATGCGAGGGATCGGGTACTTGTTCTTAATAGTCACCCGGTTTAATTCTCGATAATCGATGCACATCCTCCTTGTGCCATCTTTCTTCTTGACTAGAAGAACTGGAGATCCCCAAGGTGAGTTACTGCTGTGAATCCAACCCTTCTCAAGTAATTCGGTAACCTGCTTCTTGACTTCTTCCAATTCCACTGGTGCCATTGGATAGTACGCCTTTGAGACTGGCGCTGCACCAGGAACAAGATCGATCGCGAACTCCATATCCCTTTCGGCGGTAAACCTGAGATGTCCTCGAACACATTCATGAACTCTCGAACTACAGCTAGCGCTTCCTCCTTGTCAACTTCCATAGACGAAAGAACATTATTTGTCGGCCTCGCCCGAAACTCGATTGGCCCGACAGAACTGCTTCCTCCAGTAAAGATAAACTCTGGATGTCCGGGAATTTGGAAAATTACTTCCTTTGCCCTACAATCAATGTGAGCGTGGAAAGTGCCGAGAAAATCCATTCCCAAGACGACTTCATAGCTGCCTGTATCAATCACCAAGAATTCTGCAAACAGCTCCCGTCCGCAAACAACAACTGCACAATCCTTACATTCTCTACTAGATATGATCTTCCCACTCCCAGTGTGTATGTCCCAGCAACTAGACAGGGTCATGCAAGCAATCGAGTGTGTAGAAATAAACTTAGACGACATAAAACAATGGGATGCACCAGAATCGAATTACGCTAATGCGGGAAAACCATGAACAAGTAGAATACATGAAACAACTTCTCCTGAAGCCTTGGCTTTCTCAGCCGTCAAGGTAAATGCTCGAGCTTGATTGGGTCCCTGAGTCAGCTGCTTCTGTCCCTGAAACGGTTTCTGCGGTGGCTTCTGAACATCATCTTTTGTGCGAAGCTTTGACGGACAAGCGTTGATAGTATGATCCGCCGATCCACAAACCAAACAGAGTCCCCGCATCCATCGACAATCTCTTTACACGTGTCCGGGTAAATGGCCGTAGTCACCAATCACGCTCCTTCTTTGATCAACAACAACAGGCTTCTTCATAGGTGTTACGCCACGACGGCTCACCGGAATACCTCTGCGTACATGCGCTCGGTTCGGTGCAAATGCCGGCTTCCGCACTGTAACTGTTGGCTGCTGCGTACTCACAGTCTTCATAGATAGGCTCTGCTGCTCTCGGGCCGCTATAAGTACTTGTGAGAAAGTGGTCAAACCCAGAGATATAATTTGCCTCTGGATGTCCACATCCAAACTACGCATGAACCTCCTTACCCTATCAGCATCGTTGGCAACCAAAAGTCCAGCGAATCTACTGAGCCGTGTCCACTCAGCTGCATGTGCATCCACAGGTGCGCCGTTCTGCTTCAAACTGATGAAATTTTCTTCCATTTCCTCCCGTGCAGTCTGCGGGAAGAACTTCTCCAAGAAACTCTTCGAAAAATCCGCCCAACCGATCGGCTTGGGCAAGTGGGTCTCATCCACAAGCCACCATTCACGGGCATAGTCCACCAACTGGATGCGTACCACATCCACCCTTTTATCGTCTGGGATCTGTGCCGTAATGAGTAAATTCTCCGTATCCACCAGCCACTGCTCCGCTGGCAACGGCTCTTCCAGGCCAGTAAAGACGGACGGACCCAGTCTCCTGAAATCCGCCACGGTACCCACACGATCAATTGGTCTGGCTACCACATTGTTTACGGACTGCTGGACAGTCCGCAAACCTTCCTGAAAAGCTTCAGCTTGCTGCTGGTTCAGCTTGGTCTGTCGCTTCTAGTTCTCCAGCATCCCACGGATTACTCCAAGCAAAGCGGCTTTGTCAACACGCCTCTGGTACGTTTTCAGATTCTTGCCTTCCATGTTCCTGAAATCAAAACACCGAAAGGATTAGTATGATAACAGATTCAAAATATAGATCAAGGATATGAATCAAGGCTAGAACTCCAAGTTACTTAATTAGAGTACCGCATTGTAACCATACCGCGGCACATAGCTACAATTACATAACTCCACCCAAGTCGTCTAAGTTCTAGAGATAACCAATAGGAACCAGGTTTCGAGTCGAGATGCAAAAGAGGTTTGCATATCGTCAAGGTAGAATCAGGAGGAAGTTAAGATTCAAAAATGGTAAGATGGTAAGGTGGCAGGACATATTCCTAATCACGAGTATTCTGATTCGTGTATTGGGTCCAATACCCAACTACAAAAGAATCAAACCCGATTAACCTAGATCCTATGGCTCTGATACCAAACAAACCCTGTCACGCCCCGCTTCCCAGAGTGCGCTAAGGTAGGCATGTGACAGAGCCAACCATACTACCTGTGGATAGGAAATATCCCTCCACAGTCACATTACGGCTGTAAAGATATCAAGAACAATAATAAACTATCTAACACATGTCCATAAGCCAGAAAAAACGAGTCAAGAATAAAATAATGCGGAAGCAAATGATCCAATACAAGAATAACTGGAATGTACGTCCCATAATGCGGGCTCACATCAGGAATGAAAATGCATGAATAAAACCAAAATACTAACAAGTCCTTACTGCTCGGCCTGCAGTAAAGGTAAAGAATCTGGGCCATGCAAAACCCAGACGTCAGTGCGTCATAATATCAAGCAATAATATAAACAGGGGGTAGCAAGACATGCAGGTATGAGCATGAACGGTAAAACAGGTAAAACAGTACCATAAATAGTGACAGTGAAGGGTAAGGCACAGGTGATGTGCAGTGAGTAATCTAAACTGGTCTACTGGGTTAACTACTCTCAAGTCTTTGAAATCAATTTGATGAATCATCGATATAACTCAATAGTATCCCGTGCATGCCCGGGACCACGGTCAAGATTCTCGGGCTGAATCCGAGACGTGCCGTTAGGCAGTAAAAGGTAGTATGTAACGGTTCCCCTCCGAATGGCGGCCGAGACATGGAATGCCTCGCCTGAGATTCGGGGCAGATGCTAATTGGTGTTATCCGTCTACCTCTCCGAAGATGCCAAGTTGATTTATGGCACCGTGTATCGGAGGTTTAGACGGATGCGGCCGATGTAGCAGACTTCGTCAGATTCCCCCTCGTTGAGGGGTTTTTGATTGTGGGGACGCTCTTCCCTGCAGGCGCAAGCCCCTACAGTTAATTACGCTACCGCATCGCGGTAACAACTTTCTCCTTCTCCAGCTGGTCACTTCGTGTCGTGGGTGTTTGTTTCGTGTTTTATTGCCCGTGGATTGTTTACGGAGACTGAGTTATGTCGTTACCCGTAGGGCGTGGACTAGTCCAAATCCATGTTTATCTTAGATTTGGGTTTGGGGGTTTGGTTTGAGGATACGTCAGCCATACTTGAGGCTATGATCAACTCAAACGTTTGTTAAGGATACGTTAGTCTAGCGTTGAGACTAAGATCAACTTAACGGGATCGTTTAGATCCAACAAAAGAGCATTTGGGCTCTATTGTTCCAGTTTAGGGACATAGTGGTCCATCGTATGTGTGGCCGTCGGGACCCGTCACCTCTCTGACGACGTTGAAGGATTACAACGACGGATGTCAGAGGAGTTCAGAGATGTACCCTCGAGCCAGAGTTAATTGGGGGGATTCATAGTCCAGTCTGTTTGAAGGTTTAAGGATACGTTAGCCATCTTTAAGGCTAAGATCAACTTAAACGGGACCGTTTAGATCCGACAAAAGAGCACATGGGGCTCTATTGTTCTAGTTTAAGGATATTGCGGTCCACGGGTAGTTTAAGGACATTGCTGTCCACGGGTACTTTAAGGACATTGCGGTCCACGGGTAGTTTAAGGACATTGCGGTCCACGGGTAGTTTAAGGACATTGCGGTCCATTGTCAGTTTTAAGACATCTCGGTCAAGGTTAAGGACATCATAGTCCATGGGTTTAAGGACTCCACAGTCCGGTATGTGCTCTGGATGCTTCACACGGGTTCACTGCCGTGCTAGGCGAGGACCAGGCTCCGCTCTGGACGTTTTCCACGGGGTCAAAGAGTGACATTATCCGCGTTCCACGTAACCAGGAATTTTGCATTAGACATGGGTTTAAGGACCCCACAGTCCATATCATGGGTGGTCGTCGGGACCCGTCACCTCTTTGAAGACATTGAGGGATTACAATGCCAAGTATCAAAGGAGTGAAGAGATGTACCCTAGAACCGGAATGGCTTGAGTAGTCCTTGGCCCAATTTGGGATCAAGACCGATTAATTATGTTATGAGCCCATTAGCCCAGTTAATTATGAATTGAAGACTCATGGCCTAGCTTGGGCTAAGTCCGATCATATCTGGAATATTGGCTTCTTGTTGGTCCATTGAAGGAGAGGCTTTGCCTCTATCCATTTAGCCGATTGGGCCAAAGCCTAGTGTTAAACACTACAGAGCAATCAGTGTTGAACACTGGGAATGAGGTTGACAAGTTAGTGTTTAACACTAAAAGATAATTGGTGTTAAACACCAGCAACAAGGCTTTCAAATTATCATAAACACTAAAACAGATCAGTGTTAAACACCGGCAATGGAGATCTCAGATTAGTGTTAAATACTAAGGTAATCAGTGTTGAACACTGCGAATAAAGTTTTTTGATTTGTGTTGAACACTAAGGCCCAACAGTGTTTCAATACTGGATTCGAGAGTTCCAATTTAGTGTTAAACACTAAGGCAAGAGGGGTCACGTGGCAACACGTGAGAGCGCCCTCCCTTCATTTATTCTGCTGAGATTATCGCATCTTTCTGAGCATCACGTGCCCTCACGTGACGGGCATTTAAATGCTTATATGTTAAAGCTTCTGCCGAGGGTCACGTGGGTCACGTGGGGTGCTGCCTCAAAGGGGCTTTCTGTAGATCTCTTGGGGGGGTCACGTGGTGACACGTGACCCTGCCTCTATGTATGTTGTTTAGAGAATCTGTTAATCTTTTCCAGGAATTCAATTCCTCGTAGGGTTAAACCCTGACAGTAATTTCAGAGGAATTAAATTACTACTTCCTTTTGAAGATTTATATTCTGAATAGAGTTAGACTCTGAATTTTCTGTAGGAATTAAATTCCTCATATATGTGAAGAACTAAATAGGGTTAAACCCTAATAAATCTTTTAAGGAATTAAATTCCCATTCTCTGTTAAATTATGATCAAGGGAATTAAATACCCGCTGTTCCAACAGAACTAGGTTCTTAATTAGGGTTAAACCCTGTTTCTTTTTGTTCTGAAGGAATTAAATTCCCATAACACAGGGTCAAACCCTACTTTTATCTTAAAGGAATTAAATTCCTATAGTTCTGTGAGAATTAAATTCTCATATTTCCATTCCCTCTCTATGTTTCGGATCCGCATGGCAGGATCTCAACCCATTGAGAATTAAATTCTCAACCTAAAGGGGAGATGTGCACTTTGCAGATCCTTTATCAAGGAGAGAAGAAATATGTTCTTCTGTTTTATATATCAGAGTTAAACTCTGTTGAGAATTAAATTCTCCCTCTTTCAAAAAGCCTTCCCTTTCTTACCTAGGGTTTTCCTTTGCAGAAGCTCCAAATTCCTCAAAGTATCAAGGCTCTCTCCTTTTTTCTCCCTCTCTGTATATCTCTTTTTTGTATCTCTTGGCTCCTATTTATAGGAGAAGCAGCCGAATCAATTAGTTTTTGACGAATCTTCCTTGAGATATTTGATTTGCATCCATTATTCGTTCTGGACCTTTGGATTATTAGGTGAATTTTATTCACCATTGGATTTCAAATCCAGGGATTCTCCTTCGTTATTTCGGTTAGATTTAAAGGGGAAATCTTTCCAAACCCGAGATTTTCCCATAGATAGATGATATTTAATCACCTCTGAATCTTTAATTCGATCGGCTCCAGATAATCACTTTCTTTTGGAAAGATTTGAATCTCCTTCAGAATTTAATTCTGTTAACAAAACGGGCTTTGAAAGCCGGTCACGTGTGACCACGTGACCCATGGTCACGTGTGGGCACGTGACCCCCTTGGAACGAGCCTTCCTCTTTCTTTTTGTTCTCTGTCTTCTGGTTGCTGCTCAGTCATCACGTGTCAACACGTGACCATTGGTCACGTGCGAACACGTGACCCTTGTCTGGAGCCTCTTTCCTTGATTCAACTGGAGAACGAGTCTGCTGCTTTGAGCGTCACGTGCCAACACGTGACCCTGGTCACGTGGGAGCACGTGACCTCTTCTGAGGCCTTTTCCTTGACTTGATCAGGGAACCAATGTGCCTTTTCCGCTGCTTTTATATGTCACGTGACTGCTGGTCACGTGTAAGCACGTGGCCCCCTTCTGAAGCTTTTCCCATAAGCTTTTCTGATTTTAAATCAGGAAACAAATGCCCCCACAGCGTTGTTCTCACGTGTCTGCACGTGAGTGCAACGCTGTCACCTTTGTGACCGTTGGATTCCTTTAGGGATTTGGGGAGATGAAACGTTTCCATTGCCTTCTATAAATACCACTGTCTCTTCAGAAGGGCATTCACTTTGCTCATCTTCTTCTTCTTTTGAGAACTTTTTCTGAGAATTTAATTCTTGTTTCCAGAGCTTAGTTCTCTGCCTCAGACATTTTCCAGAGTTTAACTCTGTTGACGGATCCCTTTTCCTCAGGTAATGTTTTTGGACAAACGATGGACCTTCACATTCCTCTGGATTTTAAATCCAAAACAAGGGTTTTTACCCTTTTTCCTTCATACTTTCCATAAGAACATGAAACTGCTTAACCTTCAGACTGTAGATCTCTTAGGGTTTAGATGATCCTTGGGGAAATGATGATGGCGTTTCCACCCCATGGAATTTAATTCCATCAAAAATGTTTCTGGGAATTTAATTCCCTTTTCTTAATAAGGAATTTAATTCCAATGAAGAACTCAGTTTCTTCACACGGAGGCTTCCTGGGGTCTCTTGGCCCTAGGTTGTTCTTCCTGCCATTAATGCAATAGGGGCTTTGTAATGATGTCTTTTTGTGGGAATTTAATTCCTTTGATTTTGTTGGATTCATTGTAGAGCCCGAGACAGATCCTCTTGGGGGGGATGTGCATGGTCATCATTCTTTATTGAATGAGGATATTCCCTTTGTTTTATTGTAATGATTTGGCCTCATTATTAATGAGCCGTCATCCGGATTCTGTGGGGTCCATATGTTTTGTAGCCAATGGTCCTAGAAAACTCTGCTGTTGCTTTCTTTAACTAGTCCTCATGTTCATGCATGAATATATATCGCTGACTTTTCTTTTAACAGTCCTCCTTTATTGGATTTCAGGTGCGATGGCTTCTGTTCCACGCTTTCCTTTTTCTCGCTCGGAGGCGGCTTTTCCTCAGTCACCATCTGATGAGGAAGCGATGGCGATGATTCGGGCCCATGACCCGAACTGCACCAACCTTCTTCAATGGGGATCTTGGTGTAGTCAGATTATTCAGGGTCGCCGGAGTTTTCTTTGCGCGGTGCCAACGGAGCCCACTTTCCCCTTTTTACCGATGGATCCTCCAAGGACAGCTTTTGCTGTGGAAATGCCCAACTGGACTCCAACGGGGAGGCTGGAGCCTTCGACGACCGGCATTCCGAACCATCCGATCCCGGCCATAGACATCTTGGGACGGCGTATTTGCCAGGGTGAGACCCACCCGTGGGGGCAAATTTATAAGATAGGGCTCACTCCTAGGCATCCTACGGGCTACCTTCTTTGGGCTCGCTACATCCTTTCTGCCCATCGGGCGCGGTTGCAGAAAGTCGGGCTTTACCAGGCCATATACGCGTCACTATTCCATTACAAGTCCCCGCATGTCTGGTGGGTCAAGGCGTTTTTGAACCAGTGGAATCTTCCCACTAATACTTTCATTCTGGGAGATCGCGAGGTTTCGATTTCTCTGGCCGAATTTTATGATATCTCGGGGTTGCCGATAAGGGGTAATCTGTATAAGGAGTTGTTGCCTCCTGACGAGTACGTTTTTGAACCCGAGCCCGCCCCAGTTGACGGCCTGTCTGCTGAGAATGCTGTTCGCCACAAGCGCCCCAGTTTAATTAAGGCCCTAGGCATCTTCGACCGATTATTCACCGAGTCCGAGGAGCAGGGTGTCACTTTCAAGAGCTTCATTGCTCGTTTCCTTCGTGAGGACGCTTTATCGAAGACAGCCCCGAAGTTTGCCAACATTGGGGACCCCTTTGGGTTCGGTCCGAAGAGGTTGTCGGCCAACGAATCAGATTTACCTCAGTATTACATCCCTATTATATCGCCGATATCTTTTGAATCCATTGCTGTCCCAGGCATGGACGAGGAGACGTTCTTTATGGGGTTTGTTAGTGTCTGGCTTAGTTGGTTCGTTATCCCCATGCATCGCCGCTTCATGAGAGCCTCGGTCATCTACCCGGCTCATCGTATTGCTGAGGGGATGCGGTTGGCTATCGGCATCCCAGCCTTGGCGCACCTCTATAATGGATTGGGCACCGCAGCTAATACCTCTACGCCTGGCGTGGACGTAGTGAACTTTTCGCTTCATTATTTCACGTCGTGGATCGAAATGCATGTGCTGGGGTCTTTTGCTATGCATCAGAGGCCCGCCTTTTACGACGCCTATCCCTTCCCGCGACTTATGCGACTGGTGGGTGCTTCTGCTGCCGACCCAACTCAATTTGGGGCTATTCGGGTGCTGATTTCTCCTCATGCCACCGCTGGCGGGTTGGTTTTTAATGATCGGGTTTTGTCTACTCCTTCGGGTCCCGTTCAACAACTCTGGGACCGGTCGAAAGACAACGCGCCTTCTCTGAAGCCCCGGGAGGCCACGCATTTGTATACAATTAGACCGGGCTACTTGGTGTTTTGCCAGGACAGTGCAGCTCTTTTTATGCGGTACAATCTGCATCGATTTGCCCGGCAGCTTGGATATGACCAGGGTGTTCCTTTTGAGGCTTTTATAGTCGCCCCGATCCCTTCGCTCGATGCTGTTCGCGATGCCGCTCATCATTTCATGAGGCTGAACACCGGCTCTCATTTCATGGTCCCTGAAGCCGAGTACATCCCCCGATGCGTAGGTGCATTTACGGGCTGGTATCTTCATCGGATTACCCCAATTATTGCTGAAGAAAGAAGGGTTCTTCTTGGTCACGACGCCCCTCCTCAGGTTTCGGGAGTTAATCTGCGACCGAGGGTTCCAGTCCGCTTCCCTTTGAGGGAGATTGGCACCGCCCTCATTCCGGGGGAGTCAGGGGTAAACCTTACTCCAACAGCTGGTATGCCCTTGGGTTCCCGATCGCGGGGTAAACGGGCTCCAGTAGTAGCACCTCTGCCGGTGGCGGCACCGCCCCCCGTGGCGTTGACAATGGCGATGTCGTCCTCGGTTGTGGCACTGAGCGAAAGTAACAGGGATGAGGGCGCTGAAGGCGATGTGGGCCAGCGCCGCCCTAAGGCTTCGCGAGGGAGGAAGCGGTCATCCTCAGCGACCGGCTCTGGGTCTAAACGGCGGAGGAAAGCGGCTACCACCCCGCTTGATTCTGTGGTGGAGTCTGAGCCTATCCTTGAAGACGAACCATTGGCCTTGCAAGAGTCAAACGCTGGACTTCTCTTCCCGGGTTCGGCTGATGAGGAAGCTGCGCAGTTGGCTGAGGCCATACGGCGTTCAAAAGACGCGTCCCATAACGCCAAGGTTCCGAAGAAGTCTTATCCCGCTGTAATTTTTTACGAAGACCCTTCGTGGATTCAGCGGCGATTTATCGGCCCTTTGGAGGAATGGGGGAAAAGGGCTTTGAAGCAGGCCGCTTCAGAAGACGCCGCTGATGCGCTTTCTTTATGGACCGGCGGTCATGAATCTACCCTTAAACCCCGGCGAGCTCACCTCCTTGAGAAGGAGAAGCGGCTTGAAGAAGCCATATTGAGGGCTTCTTTGCGTATAGGTACGTTGTGCTTCTTTTGTAGTCTTTTCGATTATTTATGCTCGTGGGTATGTATCATTATTCTCATTTGAATCGTGCAGAATCTTCGACGCTGGGGGAGCTCCCTACTGGCCCATTAAAGCTAAAGCCCGCCGAAATTCTCAATGAAGCCTTGCTGGATGTGGAGGGGGCTGATGAGGCTGCTCCTCTCATGATAGAACCTCCAGCGGCGGTTCTTGATCAGGGAGTGCTTGCCCCTTTGGGGGAGGCTCCCTTGGAGGCCGCCGCCCCAATGACTCTTACTGAGGGTGGCCCAAAGGCTGGAAGCGAGGTAGTCGGGACTACTCTCCCTTTGTTAGAGCCTGAGGTCACGGCGGAGACCGTTGAAGCTGCTATCCCCCCGGCTCAGAATGGGAGGAGTGTTGAAGGTATCCCTCTGCGTTTTAATTTAGCAACCCCTTCATAGTCTGAACTCTTTTATCTTTCCCAGAATTGCGCGGCTTGGCGGCCACGATCGCGGATCTGTCGCCTCGCCGGTCATTTCAGCGTTTATTGGAGATGGCAGCTCCGCAGGCGATCTCCCCTCAGCGTATTGTCCTTTCCTCTGGGCAAGGTTAGTGTCATTCGCCATTTTTTACCATAGCATTGTTACTATTTTGCGAAATGACGTTGATGTCTCTTATAGTTTTAGAAGCCGACGATGAGGTTGAGGTCGTTGAAGGGCCAGGGGAACCTTCAGCTCCTACTTGCATGACTGTCGGTGAGTGACATTTTATTATAGTCCCGTTCATTCTGCGTTTAAAAGTTTTACTAACATTCGCCAAATTTGAACAGCCCTGCCAGTCTCCATGGCTTTGGAATCGCGCATTGTGATGCCGCCCGGCCCCTACGCTTTGCGGGCTTCAGAACGCTTGGCCCAATTGAGCCTTGTCTCCCTATCTTCTTTCATCGAGGAGCTCCGTGCTGGTAGTGCGACCACAGCCGAAGCGTTTGCCGCTGAAGCTAACGGCTCCCTCCCTTTTCTCGCCACCTATCACAGCGAGGAGGTGGTGCGGGTCTGGGTGGAGTTCTGTAGGAAGGTGGAGGCTTGTTTGTACGCTCTGGAATGTTCTCGCCTTTCCTCGGAAGCCGTGGCTGCAAAAGCGGAGTTACGAGGTCTGATAGCACGATGTGCGGCCAACATGACGTCGTGCGAGAAGAGGCTTGGCCGCAAGTTCTCAGAGAGGGAGCTAGCCTCCAAGGCGCTGGGTGAGCTTCAAGCCAACCTCACAGCTAAAGCCAACAAAGCGTATGAACTCTGGCGGGTGCTTCAGGAGTCTATCAAGGAGGTGGTGGCTCTCGATAAAGCCGACATGTTTACTCGCGAGAGGGTTGAGGCTCATAAGGCCACTGAGAAAGAGCTTGAAGCCCGGCTTGCTTCATATCAGGCCCAACAAGCTCAGGCGGAGGCTCGCCTTCTGGAGATCTTGCGTCATGAAGCCGTGGCTCAGCAACAGAACGATGAGCTGGTGAAATTATTGCACCGCCCGCCGGCTTGAGGACTTGTATCTTTTCTCCCCTTTTTTGTACATACTCATGGATGGGAGTATCTCTTTTTTTGTTTCTTTTTTCATAAATTGTATTTTGTATCCATTTTGGTTTATGAATAAAAGATACAATTTTCCTCTCAATGGTGTGTCCCCTTTTTTATTGAATGTATTCTGCGGATATTCTACCTTGATCTCCTCGCAGGACAGCGATGGCTCAGGATTCAGGGTTAAGATATGCTTCCTAAGACTTCTACATTTTATGAGCCACGAGGGTCTCATAAAGAGTTTTTCTCCCTATAGGTCGAGAGGATCCCATAGGCGTAAGTTCTTCTTAAGAATCGTGAGGACTTGAAGCGGGTTTTCCCTTGAGAGTCGTAAGGATCTCACAAGGGAGTTTTTTCTTCCTTACAGGTCGTGAGGACCTGCAAGTGCTGAATGTGGTCACCCTTATCCGTGTTTCACGGGGTCAGAGGCTGCTCCAGGTATCGTAGTTTAAAGACGTCGCGGTCAAGGTTAAGGACCTCATAGTCCGTGGATTTAGGGACTCCACCGTCCGCTGTTAGTTTTAAGACATCACGGTCAAGGTTAAGGACCTCATAGTCTGTGGATTTAGGGACTCCACAGTCCGATGTTAGTTTTAAGACATCATGGTCAAGGTTAAGGACCTCATAGTCCGTGGATTTAGGGACTCCACAGTCCGATGTTAGTTTTAAGACATCACGGTCAAGGTTAAGGACCTCATAGTCCGTGGATTTAGGGACTCCACAGTCCGATGTTAGTTTTAAGACATCACGGTCAAGGTTAAGGACCTCATAGTCCGTGGATTTAGGGACTCCACAGTCCGATGTTAGTTTTAAGACATCACGGTCAAGGTTAAGGACCTCATAGTCCGTGGATTTAGGGACTCCACAGTCCGGTGTTTGGTTGCAGGGACCCGTCACCTCTTTGAAGACGTTGAGGAATTACAACGCCAGGTATCAAAGGAGTGAAGAGATGTACCCTTAAACCAAGGCAGAATCCGTAGGGAATCGGGGTGGTTGATCGTTAGTTTTAAGACATCACGGTCGAGGTTAAGGACGTCATAGTCCGTGGATTTTAAGGACTCCACAGTCCGGTATTTGCTCTGGATGCTTCACACGGGTTCACTGCCGTGCTTGGCGAGGATCAGGCTCCGCTCTGGATGCTTCACACGGGTTCACTGCCGTGCTCTGTGAGGACCAGGATCCGCTCTGGACGTTTTCCACGGGGTCAAAGAGTGACATTATCCGCGTTCCACGTAACCAGGAATTTCGCACTAGATGCTTCACACGGGTTCACTGCCGTGCTCGGCGAGGACTAGGCTCCGCTCTGAATGCTTCACACGGGTTCACTGCCATGCTCTGCGAGGACCAGGATCCGCTCTGGACGTTTTCCACGGGGTAAAAAAGAGACATTATCCGCGTTCCACGTAACCAAGAATTTTGCACTAGATGCTTCACACGGGTTCACTGCCGTGCTCGGCGAGGACTAGGCTCCGCTCTGGATGCTTCACACGGGTTCACTGCCGTGCTCTGCGAGGACCAGGATCCGCTCTGGACGTTTTCCACGGGGCCAAAGAGTGACATTATCCGCGTTCCACGTAACCAGGAATTTTGCACTAGATGCTTCACACGGGTTCACTGCCGTGCTCGGCGAGGACTAGGCTCCGCTCTGGATGCTTCACACGGGTTCACTGCCGTGCTCTGCGAGGACCAGGATCCGCTCTGGACGTTTTCCACGGGGTCAAAGAGTGACATTATCCGCGTTCCACATAACCAGGAATTTTGCACTAGATGCTTCACACGGGTTCACTGCCGTGCTCGGCGAGGACTAGGCTCCGCTCTGGATGCTTCATACGGGTTCACTGCCGTGCTCTGCGAGGACCAGGATCCGCTCTGGACGTTTTCCACGGGGTCAAAGAGTGACATTATCCGCGTTCCACATAACCAGGAATTTTGCACTAGATGCTTCACACGGGTTCACTGCCGTGCTCGGCGAGGACTAGGCTCCGCTCTGGATGCTTCACACGGGTTCACTGCCGTGCTCTGCGAGGACCAGGATCCGCTCTGGACGTTTTCCACGGGGTCAAAGAGTGACATTATCCGCGTTCCACGTAACCAGAAATTTTGCACTAGATGCTTCACACGGGTTCACTGCCGTGCTCGGCGAGGACTAGGCTCTGCTCTGGATGCTTCACACGGGTTCACTGCCGTGCTCTGCGAGGACCAGGATCCGCTCTGGACGTTTTCCACGGGGTCAAAGAGTGACATTATCCGCGTTCCACGTAACCAGGAATTTTGCTGATTGTATCCGCATTTCACGGGATTGTGGTTTGACTCTCTGTGGGAATACATCGTCGAGTCATGGAACTGGGAGTTGCCGCTGTTCCGTTTCGCTTGATGTTGTGTCTGCTGCCATGAGACGAACGACGAGATGATCTCTAGGCTATCTGTGAACCGTCGAGATTTGGCTTCTCCTTATGATGAAACCTGGGGAAGGAGTATGATCCCTTCTTTGTTTGCGCCCCTGGATTGTATACAGGGGTAGATGTAACATCACCTGTAGGGCGAGAATTTCACTTTTATTTTATTTCTTTTTCCGCGATGCTCTATCATTTCAGCTTTTATATCGCGAAGGTCGCGATTGCCCCATCATTTCGGCTATTTTTCGCGGTGCCCAATCATTTCGGCTATTTATTTATTTTCTGCTCGCTGCTTTTTATTGCGAGTTGCCCCATCATTTCGGCTATTTTTCATGCCTTCATTTTTACTTGCTGCTTTTTATTGCAAGTTGCCCCATCATTTCGGCTATTTTGTAGGCATGTGTGGCTTGCTAGCTTTTTCGCTGCCAGCCTGGATTTTAGGCACCGATTTCGGCATCAGCACCGCTACAACTGGAATGTTGCCAGGAGCGAATCATCATTTGCCTTTGTCGACGACAAACAAAGGTGGCTCAGCAAACAGGGTTAAGGGTCCTGTCGACCAAGGCTTTTGACTTCATGAGCCGTAAGGGTCTCACAAAGGTATTTCTCCCTACAAGTCGTGAGGATCTTGTAGGTGTATTTCCTCCTTAGGGATCGTGAGGATTCCTAAGTGTATGCTCCTCTGTAAGTCGTAAGGATCCTACAAGAGGGCTTTCTCCTTATGGATCGAGAGGACCTACAAGGGTTGGACTTTGCTGGGGAAATGTTTATTCGCGCCCGTGGATTGTATACAAGGGTCAGTATTGAGTCCTTTGTAGGGCAATATCGAAGGTTGTGGAGGATTTGCTTAAGAACAGGTTTAGGTTTCTGTAACTTAAGACTTTTAAATCTTATGAGCTGTGAGGGTCCCATAAGAGAGTTCTCCTTACGAGTCGTGAGGATCTCGTAAGTGTATTTTCTCCTTAGGAATCGTGAGGATCCCTAAGTGTGTTGCTCCTTTGTGAGTCGTAAGGATCTCACGCAGGTGGTTTCTCCTTACAAGGTCGAGAGGACCCTATAAGTGTCTTTTAACGAGTTTGCTCCCTTTCGGGTTTTCACAAACGCTCGCCGGTGGTCCTGCTGTTTTTACTCACGGAGCCCTTTCGGGTTTTCATCCGTGCCCGTTTTGCTCGTGGACGCACCGTTTTTTATTCTTTTTCTCTCTTTTTTTTATCTCGTCAGCCTAAGGATGCTGCGGTAGTAGTTTAGGGACGTTTCGGTCCGTCATTAGTTTAACGACATTTCGGTCCATCGATAGTTTAAGGACGTTTCGGTCCGTCGATAGTTTAAGGACGTTTCGGTCCGTCGATAGTTTAAGGACGTTTCGGTCCGTCGTTAGTTTAAGGACGTTTCGGTCCGTCGTTAGTTTAAGGACGTTTCGGTTCGTCGTTAGTTTAAGGACGTTTCGGTCCATCGTTATGGGAAGGCCAGCTGCTGCTTGTGAAGTCTGAGCCTAGGAAGATAGCGAGCGGACATAGTCGTCGTCATCTATCATTGACCCAGGCTATGGCTCATTAAGCATAGTATTTCTTTAAGAAGCGGCCGTTTATTGGCCTGAAAGGCCTTTCACCGTGCATGTCCATGAGTAGATAGGCTCCACCCTGGTAGACCTTGTCTATGATGTAAGGGCCTTCGTAGTTTGGCTCAAATTTTCCCCGCTTGGCACGATTAGGGATCATTGGTCTCTTGACCACTAGCACGAGTTCGCCTTGGCGGAATGTCCTCGGCCTGGTCAATCTTTCGTACGAGCGCGTCATCTTCGCTTTGTAGGCTTCTAGATGTTGTTGCGCTATGAGCCGGGTTTCGTCGAGGGCATCAAGCTCCTCAAGCTGAAAGTGAGCATTTTCTTCGTCCGTCAGCTCGTGGTGGACTGCCACTCGCAGAGAGGGTAACTCTATCTCGAGGGGGAGTACTGCTTCCGTCCCAAATACCAACGCGTACGGCGTTGTGTTCGTGGCCGTCTTGAATGTAATTCGATAAGCCCAAAGGGCCTCTTGCAGCCTCTCGTGCCAGTCTCTCTTATTCCGGGAAACGGTCTTTTTTATGATCTTCGTCAAGGTCTTATTGAAGGCCTCGGCCAGACCGTTAGCTCGTGGGTTGTAAACTGAAGAATATCTCCAGTCTATATTGTGCTGCTGCGCGAAGCGGCTAATCTTATGGCTTCTGTAGGCTGGCCCGTTATCGGAGATAATCCGCCGTGGGGTTCCGAACCGATAGATGACGTGCGTCTTGAAGAAATGGAAGATATTCTCCGTCTTCACTTCCCTCAGTGGTACTGCTTCTGCCCATTTGGAGAAGTAATCAGTTGTCGCCAGGATAAAACGATGTCCCCGGGATGATGCTGGCTCGATGGGGCCGACTATGTCAGTCCCCCACATTTCGAATGGCCAACTAGCCACCGTTGGATGTAGTGGATTCAGATGTTAGTGGATAAAGTCTCCATGGATCTGGCACGAGTGGCATTGCTTCGCATACTCGAGGCAATCCTGGATCATCGTGGGCCAGTAGTAACCCATCCGTTTAATTTTTAACTTCATCTTTGGGCCTGCTTGGTGAGAACCGCAAAGTCCGTCATGAACTTCCTGAATGACTCTTTCCGCTTCGTCAGGTCCTAAGCATCTCAGCAATAGAGAATCAAACGATCTCTTGTATAGAGTATCGTTGACGAAGGCGAAAGATAGAGCTCGTTTCATGAGCTGATGCCTTGAGGATGTATCTTTGGGTATTTGGTGGGACTTAAAGTAGTCTATGAAGACTTCCCTCCAGTCCTCAGCCTTCTCACGATCTTTTATTTGTAGGGTCGTCTGCTCAGTCGCTCCCTTTTCTCTAGATAATTCCGGAGGTATTTCTGCCGGGGCATGCACTCGACGGCTTTGTACCATGATTCTTACATCATCAAGGTTTTCGTCCGCCAGTTCTTTAGCAAGTTTGGCTAACGCGTCTGCTTTGCTGTTTTCCGCGCATGGTATGTTCTCTAAAGTGTAGGAGGGAATTTGGGTCAATAGTTGTTGCACCTTTTCGCCGTACCTCACCAACTCCGGTTTGCACGTTTGGTAATCACCATTTACTTGACTAACAACCAGTTGAGAATCCCCGTATATAAGGAGGTCTTCAATTCCCAAGTCGATGGCGATTTCGAGGCCCGCTATCAGAGCTTCGTATTCAGCTTCATTGTTTGTCCTCGGCTCTGTTAAGGAGAAGGCGAAGCGCATTATCCCTCCTTGTGGAGTTGCAAAGACGAGGCCTATCCCCGATTTGATCATTGGGATACCTTGTTTCTGTTTTTTTAAGGAGGACGCTCCATCGAAATAGAGTTCCCATCGGGTGCTACCGCCGCCAATCGCATCAAATGCATGTTCGTCCGGCAAATCACAGTTCAGAAGAGAATCGGCCGGTATCGGGTGCTCAGCGAGGAAATCGGCAATGGCCTGGCCTTTCACTGCCTTGAGAGGTTGATATGTTATCGAGAACTCCATCAAGAGCAGGGCCCATTTAGCGAGTCGTCCCGTCAATATGGCTTTTGACATCAAGTATTTAAGGGGATCCACTTTTGAAATGAGACGGACTTCATGCGCCAACGCATAGTGCCTGAGCTTTGTTATCGCGAAGATTAACGCCAAGCAATGTTTTTCAATGGGAGAGTAGTTGCTTTCTGCCCCCAGTAGAACTCGACTTAAGTAGTAGAGTGCTCTCTCTTTTCCCTGATCATTCTCTTGCGCCCATAATGCGCCCAAGGAACCTTCGAGGGCGGTTGTATAAAGAATGAGGGGTTTTCCCTTGACCGGCGCGGCCAACACCGGAGGGTTCTGCAGGTACTGCTTGATCTCGTCTAGTGCACCTTGGCATTTGTGATCCCAAACGAATGGAGTTCCCTTTTTCATCAGGTGGCTGTAAGGACGGCATTTGCCTGAAAGATTGGCGATAAATCGCCGGATGTATGCGATCTTCCCTTGGAGAGACCGCAACTGTTTGAGGGTTCTTGGCGGAGGCATTTCCATGATCGCTTTAATCTTTGACGGGTCTATTTCGATACCTCGGTGTCGAACGATGAATCCCAGGAATTTTCCCGAGGAGACTCCAAACGCGCATTTGAGGGGATTCATTTTCAAATTATATTGCCGAAGGCGTTGAAATACAGTCTCCAGGTGGTTTAAATGCTCTTCGTATGACATGCTCTTTACTACGAGGTCATCGATATAGCACTCGACGATCTCATGTATGAGGTCGTCGAAGATCTTTGTCATGGCCCTTTGATAGGTAGCGCCAGCGTTCTTTAGACCAAAGGGTATAACCCTGTAGCAGAATATACCCAAAGGGGTCCGGAAAGTGGTGTGCTTCTGGTCTTCGGGATGCATCTTTATCTGATTGTATCCTGACGAACCGTCCATAAAGGAGAAAATCTCGTGAGTGGACGTGTTATCTATCATTAGCTCGGTTACCGGTACTGGGAAATCATCCTTTGGACAGGCTTTATTGAGATCCCTGAAATCCACGCATATGCGTACCGTCCCATTCTTCTTCATTACCGGGACGATATTGGCGATCCAGTCGGGATATTGGACTTCTTGGATAAATCCAGAATCGATCAGCTTTTTGACTTCGGCGTTGATGCTCATCTCAAGCTCGAGTCGCATCCTTCTTGGCGCCTGCTTGACTGGCTTGATATCTGGGGATATTGCTAATTTATGCACAGCAACCTCCGGATCTAAACCTGGCATCTCGGAGTAGTTCCATGCGAAGCAGTCTTTATGCCGTAGAAGCACGTTCTTTAACGCGGCCACCCTTTCTTCAGAGAGTAGCTCGCTGACAAATGTCGGTCGCGGGTCATCTGCCGATCCCAACTCAATCTTCCTGAGGTTATCTGCAGTAGTATGTATACTATCTTCCAGTTCTTTCGGAGCTGGCGGAAATTCTGAGATCACCTCATCATCGCTGTTCTCAAAGCACTGGGGAAGGTCATCCACGTTCTCGCGCTCTTCTTTTAATATCGCGATCGTATAACAGGTGCGAATCCGCTCCCAGGACTGAGGTGGATCCGGTTCTGCTCTTGCGGCCTTGGGTTCATGCTTTTGTGGCGGCGTTACCCTCCAGCTGTTGGATAAAGCGAATCTACCCCGTTGGTACTGGTCCTCGACCCAGTTCTTGAAGGTGAAGCAGTCTTCGGTAGGATGTCCTATGGCTCGGTGATAAGAGCAATAGCCCAAACGAGAAGCCTTGTTAGCTTGCTCAGGGTGTCTAGACTCTGGAAGCGCGATCATTTGATGTTTTAAAGCGAGCTTGAGTAACCTCTCCGTCTTGTCTCGGGGGAAGGAGTACGCTCGACTCATCTTCTCCATGAGGGACGAATCCGAGCCGTGCAGTACCCGTAACCCTCTAATCCTGCGTCGTTGTTGTCGGCTCCTCTTCCCGCTTCTTAATTTATTTTCGTCTCCGCATCGGGCCTTTCGTACAACGGGTTGACAAAGATGAGCATCTTTGTCTTTTGGAGCCTGTTGAAATAGACGTTGCGTCCTGGCCTTCTCGTAGATGGCCATCTCGCGGTTGTAGTCTTCCTGAGCTTTCTGACCCATTTTCCTGATAGGCTTGTCCGTTCGTTCTTCAAACGACGGACTCGGTGCTTCAATCACGGGGTCTAGTTTTGATGAGGGGTTGGCATCTCCTGACAGGGCGTCCTCTTCTTCATCAAAGGTATATATAGTGTAGTTGCTGTGAGCCCGTTCCCGTTTTCCGGCTCTCGCGTATCCAAGCCCAAGTGTTTCCATTTTCCCGTTGGGCAATTTGCGTTGAGTCCCGGGGACATCCCAAATCCTGTTGTAGAACCGAGCCTGCCGAACAGTCTGCTTCAAGGGTACTCCTTGGCGCTTCAATAGCTTCTTTAATCCATTTGTATAGTATCTAGGCAGACGGATGGGTTGGAGCCTGTCAAGTGTAGCATCCGCGCCATGCTAGATCTCTTTCTCTATTTTCGACTCCGAGGATCGGTAGAATAGGATCACCTTCTCACCCCTTTGCCTGGGAGGGACATAAAACGTTTGCAGGTCCTGCACATTGTGAGCTTGAAGTGTGTCGAGATCCTTGTAATGTTCTCGCGGTACCATGGTGATTTGCAAACTATGACCATCGCCAAGGGGTGCTTGTATTGACGGCCGATTGGCGAACACGGCATTAACTTCATCTTCTGAATCACTTCCGAAGACCAACATGGGGGTGGGCGTCCCCAGGTTGTTGCGTTGAGATGGCCCTGCATAAACTATCTCTTCTTCTTCTTCGGTATCGCTCCCGAAAACAGGGATGGTGGCGGCGGTTTTGTTCTCTGGGTTGCGACACCTTTCTGTATCCTTGAAATCTGGCAAAAAGTACTTCGCATCTTCGTATTTGCGGACTTCGTTTACGGAAAATGGGTTCAACTCACCTGTTACAGTATACTCGAAACCATCCTTAAAGTACTTCATACACTGATGTTGCGTAGAAGGGATGATGTTGTACTCGTGTAGCCAAGGACAACCGAGCAAGGCGTTGTAGCAGGTCTTGGCGTCAATGACATGGAATTTGATGTCTGTGACGAGAAGTCCAAAGCGTAATGTTAGTATCACAGATCCGAGAGTCCGTGACGATTGTGAATCGAAACCGGAGATAGTAATTTTGTCACGAGCGAGGTGTTGCACACTCATGCAGATTTCCTTCAACACCCGAACATTAAGGAGATTGACGGAGGATCCATTATCCACCAGGATCTTGCCTATCTTGATATCATGGCAGTATCCGGAGACATATAGGGGACGGTTATGGTCGCACTTCCCGAGAAGGAGGACTTCATCACCGAAAGTGATATCGGCTGTATGCACTTCCTCCAGTTCATCCTTCATCTTTTCAGTGGCGAGGAAGGCTTGGAATTGCTCAGGTTCTTGTAACGCCTTAATTAGTGAGTCTCGCGCTTCTTTTGATAATAGGAGGGCATCGAGAATGCTAAGCTGAGAAGGTAGCTTCCTTAGGTGCGCGAGGATGTTATAGTCCACTTTACTCATCCTAGGAGGGTCTTTGGCAGCCAGTTCTTTTATGACTTGGTCATCTAAAGTGATATCTTCAGTGACCTTTTCCTTTCCCTTGTCTTTTCTACTTACGGGCCCGAGATTCTTTTCTGGGAGTGTGCGATTGTGCAACTGAATGTTCTCGCAGGCCTCCGATTTCTCCTCTTTCCCTAAAACGGATTCTTTAAAGAGAGGGCCCAAAGCCATTTCTTCATCAGAGTCGCTCCCAAGGGTGAGAACTTGTGACCCCCCGGCGTGAACCATGTAACAGTTGCCAGTAGTTCTGTTGTGCCCTTCGACAGTACTTCTTCGTTCCCGACGGCTCTTGCGTTTCATGCGCTTAAAATGTTGCCGACGAGTAACATATCCTTGCCACCATATCTTAAAGGCGTCGCACTCCTCCGTGGGGTGTGAGATTTTCCGATGATATGCGCAATACTCAGGGTGCTTTTCCACCCCATCGTATGTGTTTCCTTCCGAGGGTGGTAGCTTCATTCCCATTGACATGGCTTTGGCAAACCTTTTCCTCGTCTTGAATATCCTCTTGCCTACTTCGGATGCCTCTCGTTCTGGCAGGGGTAGTTCAACTCTTCCGTTCAGTCGCCTACCTTTGGTTCCTTCTGACGTTGCCATCTCACGCTCCTGATCCGCTTTACTCTTTAGACGAATTTCGTCTAGAAAAGCATTGATCACTTCATTTGTCAGCCACGCACGCTCTGGTTCAGGCTCTGTCTCCAGTTTCTTCGTGCCAGGAGTTTTCTCATCATCGGTAAAAGAGTGGGAGATTACGTTACAACTCGCCACATACTCTTCGGATTCATCTGATGAGCTCTCTTCATCATCTCCCTCTTGAAAGATGTGGTTGAGGAACTTTCGCAGTGTGACAGGAGTTCGCGCCTTTTGATTGTATTCTTCCAGCGCGTCGATTTGCTTCTGCAATTTCGTGTGCTCGTTTCCAAGCTTCGCGGGCTTCTTGGATTTCTTCTTCTTTTTCTTCGCAGATTTTGACGGTTGGGCGTGAGTATTTGGGTCCTCACTTCGAGTCTTCGTAGTTGGGCGGGGCTTCAACATCCCTTTGATAATTTGAGGTTCAAGAGGGTCCTCCCATCCGATCGCAGGGCACGCATGAAGGTCTCTCAGCATTCTTTTGGTTTTAGTTGATAGCACAACCTCCCATGGAGCTTCTTCAATAAAGGAGCAGGTTTCCCCCGGTGTATCTGCTTTCTTAGGAGTACGCGGTTGTGGTGGGTCCACCTTCCACTTTTCGGATAGTACAAATTTCCCCTGGAGGTATTGATCTTCAATCCATCCTTTGAAAACGAAGCAATCCTCAATCGGATGGCTTACCGTTTGATGGTAAGGGCAATAGTTGGGGTTATTCACCTCAATGGGTTGTGGCGGTCGCCTTGGATTTGGCAAGTTTATAAGTCTGTTGCGTACTGCCAGCTCAAATAACCGTTTCGTCTTGTCCCGTGGGAACGAGTAGGGACGTTTCATCTTCTCATTATAATACCGACGTCTTTCTTCCAGTTGATCTACCGGTTTCGGGGCGTTCGGTTGCTGCTGGGCATTCGCGACGAAGGTTGCCCTTCCTTTACCCTTGTCATTCCGAGGTTCCGACTTCGGGGGAGGTGTTCTATGACCCATCTGGTCCATCTGAGCCAACTTGTCGATTAAAGCCTGGAATGTGGTTGGCTTAAAGAACATCATAAACTGGGAGATAGTTGCGTGGGGGTCTAGGGTTCCCACGAACATGCCCACTGCAGGTGCCTCCTCAATGCGTTGTTCACATCTCGACCACAAGTTCCGCCAGTGTATAGCATACTGGACCCAGGTTTCGCCTGGTTTTACCCTGGCGTTAATCAATGCAGTTATCGGAGTGCGTTCGCTGGCACTTGCGAATCGCTGAGTGAACAACAGCTCCATTTCAGCGAATGTTTTGATAGAATCGTTCGGGAGTTCCGAATACCATTCGAATGCTGTTTCTGATAAGCTGCCTACGAACTGGCGGAGCAACAGTTTATCATCACCGCCGGTGTTACCGCAGAGGGCCCGGAACTGGGCGACATGTTGATGGGGGCTGCCGGTCCCCTTATACACGTGGAATTTTGGTATCGTATAGCCTTGCGGGTATTTGATTTGGTCGTACCAGCTCGGATACGGCCGTCCCGTTTTTATGACTTGACCAGCTGCCTCAATCGTATGATGAACCCGGATTTGCTGGGCTATGTAGTCAACCAAGTCAGCCTTAGAGATTGCCTCCTCCTTGGCCGTTGAGAGGGCTGGTGGTGGATTTGACGTTTCTCCTCGGTCGTCTTCAAGAATGATTGGGGGATCCTCGGCGGGTAAGTCTTGCTGGATCATCATTCCTATCATATCTTGGAAGAGAAGGCCCATACGTTGTATGTTGGCTGCTTGTTCAGCAGCCTCTTTGTCCTTTTTCTCCAGTATCCGGCGAAGGAATTCAGCGTCGGTTTCTTCCTCCTGGCGTGCGTCCGAGGACGTTTCTGGGCTTTCTTTTGGCCCGGTAAGTGCGGCCATAGCATTCATCATTTCCTGAAGCTTTTGTTGCTGCTCCTGGGCTTTCGTCACGGATCGGGTAAGCGGTCGGTGGCCTGTAGAAGTGCGGCTTTCCTCCTTTCCAGAGGCCATGTAAACAGTGTGCACTACCATGCCCCCAGACTTAGGGCGTCTGGGCTCAGTGCTTTTAGCCGTCGTTGCACGCTGGGGGGTCTTCTCCGGCCTCCTCCTTTTATGAGCCACGGAGGTTGAGGGGGCCGTTGAGGTGGGCGTCCAGACAGCCTTTTGGGGTTTAGCCTGGTGACCAGCTTCCGGTTGGATTTTCAGCTTCTTGTGCTGGCGGGAAGAGTTTGGATCGATGATCGAGTCTCGGGCCTGTCGCCAAACCTTATAGATTTTGGAAGACAGCCGTTGAGGGGATCGGGGCTGTTCTTATTCTATTTCCACAACCTTTTTTAATGGGGGAGGAGACCTCTTTAGCACTGCAGTAGGGGAATTCCTTCGCACCTTATTTAGCATTTCGAAGCTGTTCCCAGTTGGAACAGCAGCATTAACTTCTGCCATCGGGGCTGATGGAGTTAACCCGGAGGGGGAGTTGCCCCCAGCCTTCCTTACTCGGCGCCAATGGCGACGTCGAGCGTGTCGAGCGGACGGCGTTGGGCCAGCGGTAAGAATGGTTTCGTCTTGCCCCTGTGTGGGTGGGGGGTCGCTGTTTGTGTTAGCCTATCAAAGACCGATGTCCTTTGGGCAGCAGGAGCGGGAGCTGAAGCCGTCAATCTTGTAAAGACCGACTTTTTGGCCGGAGAAGCCGCCTTGGCGATTTCGGTGGCAGGAGCGGCCACTTTCTTAGAAGCAGCCTCCCCTGAGATTGCAGGTCCTATGATGAGTTCGCAGGATTTCTGGCCCAATCTAGAGAAGACCGAGGCGTTGACGTTGGGCGACTCGTTGAGAGGAGCCGCGGCGAGGGTAAGACGATCAAAGACCGACTTCTTGAGAGCTTCCTTTGTCAGCACCGGCACCGCGAAGCTTGATGGTGGGAGTATAGTCCCAAAGAACAATCCGGTAGTGGCTTGAGTCACCTGGTCCACCGGCATTGTGAACAACGAAGCAGCTTGGGGTCCATAGGCTATACCTCCTGGCGAAGTAAAGCGTTGGTCGCAATTGCAGTCTGAGCAGTTGGAGGATTTCGCAGAAGTAGAAGCCATCAATCCTTTGCTTTTCTGCAATAAGCAAGACGCCAATTCTCAGTATCTTGAAACCCAAGGGCAACTATTAGCGAACCGCGATTGGTTCGCGAATCACGACACACGAAGTGTGGAGCGGAAAGAGGAAAAGGTCCCACCGGGCGTGCCAGAATCTGTTCCCCTCCGAATGGCGGCCGAGACATGGAATGCCTCGCCTGAGATTCGGGGCAGATGCTAATTGGTGTTATCCGTCTACCTCTCCGAAGATGCCAAGTTGATTTATGGCACCGTGTATCGGAGGTTTAGACGGATGCGGCCGATGTAGCAGACTTCGTCAGATTCCCCCTCGTTGAGGGGTTTTTGATTGTGGGGACGCTCTTCCCTGCAGGCGCAAGCCCCTGCAGTTAATTACGCTACCGCATCGCGGTAACAACTTTCTCCTTCTCCAGCTGGTCACTTCGTGTCGTGGGTGTTTGTTTCGTGTTTTATTGCCCGTGGATTGTTTACGGAGACTGAGTTATGTCGTCACCCGTAGGGCGTGGACTAGTCCAAATCCGTGTTTATCTTAGATTTGGGTTTGGGGGTTTGGTTTGAGGATACGTCAGCTATACTTGAGGCTATGATCAACTCAAACGTTTGTTAAGAATACGTTAGTCTAGCGTTGAGACTAAGATCAACTTAACGGGATCGTTTAGATCCAACAAAAGAGCATTTGGGCTCTATTGTTCCAGTTTAGGGACATAGTGGTCCATCGTATGTGTGGCCGTCGGGACCCGTCACCTCTCTGACGACGTTGAAGGATTACAACGACGGATGTCAGAGGAGTTCAGAGATGTACCCTCGAGCCAGAGTTAATTGGGGGGATTCATAGTCCAGTCTGTTTGAAGGTTTAAGGATACGTTAGTCATCTTTGAGGCTAAGATCAACTTAAACGGGACCGTTTAGATCCGACAAAAGAGCACATGGGGCTCTATTGTTCTAGTTTAAGGACATTGCGGTCCACGGGTAGTTTAAGGACATTGCGGTCCATTGTTAGTTTTAAGACATCTCGGTCAAGGTTAAGGACGTCATAGTCCATGGGTTTAAGGACTCCACAGTCCGGTATGTGCTCTGGATGCTTCACACGGGTTCACTGCCGTGCTAGACGAGGACCAGGCTCCGCTCTGGACGTTTTCCACGGGGTCAAAGAGTGACATTATCCGCATTCCACGTAACCAGGAATTTTGCATTAGACATGGGTTTAAGGACCCCACAGTCCATATCATGGGTGGTCGTCGGGACCCGTCACCTCTTTGAAGACATTGAGGGATTACAATGCCAAGTATCAAAGGAGTGAAGAGATGTACCCTAGAACCGGAATGGCTTGAGTAGTCCTTGGCCCAATTTGGGATCAAGACCGATTAATTATGTTATGAGCCCATTAGCCCAGTTAATTATGAATTGAAGACTCATGGCCTAGCTTGGGCTAAGTCCGATCATATCTGGAATATTGGCTTCTTGTTGGTCCATTGAAGGAGAGGCTTTGCCTCTATCCATTTAGCCGATTGGGCCAAAGCCTAGTGTTAAACACTACAGAGCAATCAGTGTTGAACACTGGGAATGAGGTTGACAAGTTAGTGTTTAACACTAAAAGATAATTGGTGTTAAACACCAGCAACAAGGCTTTCAAATTATCATAAACACTAAAACAGATCAGTGTTAAACACCGGCAATGGAGATCTCAGATTAGTGTTAAATACTAAGGTAATCAGTGTTGAACACTGCGAATAAAGTTTTTTGATTTGTGTTGAACACTAAGGCCCAACAGTGTTTCAATACTGGATTCGAGAGTTCCAATTTAGTGTTAAACACTAAGGCAAGAGGGGTCACGTGGCAACACGTGAGAGCGCCCTCCCTTCATTTATTCTGCTGAGATTATCGCATCTTTCTGAGCATCACGTGCCCTCACGTGACGGGCATTTAAATGCTTATATGTTAAAGCTTCTGCCGAGGGTCACGTGGGTCACGTGGGGTGCTGCCTCAAAGGGGCTTTCTGTAGATCTCTTGAGGGGGTCACGTGGTGACACGTGACCCTGCCTCTATGTATGTTGTTTAGAGAATCTGTTAATCTTTTCCAGGAATTCAATTCCTCGTAGGGTTAAACCCTGACAGTAATTTCAGAGGAATTAAATTACTACTTCCTTTTGAAGATTTATATTCTGAATAGAGTTAGACTCTGAATTTTCTGTAGGAATTAAATTCCTCATATATGTGAAGAACTAAATAGGGTTAAACCCTAATAAATCTTTTAAGGAATTAAATTCCCATTCTCTGTTAAATTATGATCAAGGGAATTAAATACCCGCTGTTCCAACAGAACTAGGTTCTTAATTAGGGTTAAACCCTGTTTCTTTTTGTTCTGAAGGAATTAAATTCCCATAACACAGGGTCAAACCCTACTTTTATCTTAAAGGAATTAAATTCCTATAGTTCTGTGAGAATTAAATTCTCATATTTCCATTCCCTCTCTATGTTTCGGATCCGCATGGCAGGATCTCAACCCATTGAGAATTAAATTCTCAACCTAAAGGGGAGATGTGCACTTTGCAGATCCTTTATCAAGGAGAGAAGAAATATGTTCTTCTGTTTTATATATCAGAGTTAAACTCTGTTGAGAATTAAATTCTCCCTCTTTCAAAAAGCCTTCCCTTTCTTACCTAGGGTTTTCCTTTGCAGAAGCTCCAAATTCCTCAAAGTATCAAGGCTCTCTCCTTTTTTCTCCCTCTCTGTATATCTCTTTTTTGTATCTCTTGGCTCCTATTTATAGGAGAAGCAGCCGAATCAATTAGTTTTTGACGAATCTTCCTTGAGATATTTGATTTGCATCCATTATTCGTTCTGGACCTTTGGATTATTAGGTGAATTTTATTCACCATTGGATTTCAAATCCAGGGATTCTCCTTCGTTATTTCGGTTAGATTTAAAGGGGAAATCTTTCCAAACCCGAGATTTTCCCATAGATAGATGATATTTAATCACCTCTGAATCTTTAATTCGATCGGCTCCAGATAATCACTTTCTTTTGGAAAGATTTGAATCTCCTTCAGAATTTAATTCTGTTAACAAAACGGGCTTTGAAAGCCGGTCACGTGTGACCACGTGACCCATGGTCACGTGTGGGCACGTAACCCCCTTGGAACGAGCCTTCCTCTTTCTTTTTGTTCTCTGTCTTCTGGTTGCTGCTCAGTCATCACGAGTCAACACGTGACCATTGGTCACGTGCGAACACGTGACCCTTGTCTGGAGCCTCTTTCCTTGATTCAACTGGAGAACGAGTCTGCTGCTTTGAGCGTCACGTGCCAACACGTGACCCTGGTCACGTGGGAGCACGTGACCTCTTCTGAGGCCTTTTCCTTGACTTGATCAGGGAACCAATGTGCCTTTTCCGCTGCTTTTATATGTCACGTGACTGCTGGTCACGTGTAAGCACGTGGCCCCCTTCTGAAGCTTTTCCCATAAGCTTTTCTGATTTTAAATCAGGAAACAGTAACGATGAATGATGTCAGCCGCATCATCCCGGGGCTGGCCTAGCCCTTAAGACTGATCAGTATAAGTATCGAACTGTCGAGTTACAAGTCAGGTTTCATCATTGATTTCCCCATACCCCCAAGTTATGTGTTCAAGTCAGGTATTAATAAATCTGGAGCTAATGCCAACACAGGATCAAGCAAGTACATGTTTGTCTGAATAGACAACAGGAAATGTCCGTAGGGACAACAGGTCAAGATTGTCGGCATTAGTAACAAGATCAGGTAACATGTCAAGCTGTGGTACATCAGGTCATGTCAGGTAGTGAACAAGTATCAATCACGTCAAGAAGTGCACGGTATCAAGTCGTGTCAAGTAGTAGTGTATCAAATCATGTCAGGGGTGCACAAGTGTCACGTGTGTGCTCATAATCAAACTATAATAAGCATGGGTACACAAAAACAAGTATGGGATACCAATGTAACAATAAAATGGAATAATGTGATGTGGTATGCAAAGGTATAGATTCAAACATATGGATGCACAGTTATCGATTAGGGTTAAAGTTATAGTTCCAACACCAATTAGGATGCACTTTATTAAACATGGAATGTTAATATCACAGTATTATGTATTAATATGATCTATGAATGCAGTTATATATATTCTAAATGAAATGGATGCAAACGGGTATCCGAAAAGTTATAAAACTATAAAATGGTAACATGGGATGTACAACTAAGCAATATGCGATATAAATATTGGTATGGATGCATTGTAATGTAATCTACTATGTAACAAGATTAGTTTTCATGATCTAGATCTAAAATGATGTAAACGGGTGCAAACGGAACATCGAAATGTTATAAAATGAATCATGGGGAACTAGATTTAAACTACAGGCATGGTATTTATTTAAATCAGTATATAATAATTTAAATAGCATGTAGTAAGATTAACTTGCCTCGACGGATCAAGAACGGATGTGTACGGAACGTTTCACGTCGGTGAAATGTCGCGACGCGCGCACGGTACACGGAACGGATCCAAACAACGTACAAAGGTGATCACACAAGTCAGGTACGTTCGCTGGCTCGTCGGGATCGTCGACGTCGTCACGGTTCCGGCGATCTACAGAAATTAATAAATACAGAAAAGAAAAGAAAAGAAAGAAAGAAAAAGAAGAAAGGAAAGAGGAAGAAGAAGAATAAGAAGAGGGGAAAGCTCATTGTGGTTTGCGGAAAGGGGTCGTGAGGGTGTCGACGACCTACAGAGAACAGAGAGCCATTTATCTTTAAAACAGAAGAAAGGAAAGAAAAGAAAGGAAGAAGAAAGAAGGGGAAGAAGAAGGAGTACAAGGCTCACTGGGTTATACCGTAGGCAAGGAACGAGGGGCGACGACGAGATCAGCTCCGGTGATCTTCCCCGGCGGTGAAGTGGCGTGCAGGGGGTGTGCTCAGGCTCTGTTTCTGGAGGAGGAGAGAGAGAGAATGGAGGTGAGGACGAGGAGAGGTTATGATGAGGATGATGAGGCGACGAGGTCGGGAAGGGCGTCGTCGAAAGTTTTGGGCGATGGCGAGGTGGAGGCAGGCGGGGGTTAGGGTTCGCAAAGAAAAAAATGAGAGGAAGAAGATATAAATAAATAGGGAGGGGGAGAGAGAGAGTTAACATGAGAGAGAGAGGAGATCGAGAGGAGAAAGGGAGAGGAGATCGAGAGGAGAGAGAGAGTGGGTGAACAGTGAGGAGAAAGAGTTTTGGAGGTTAGCGGGGAGAGAGAAAGAAAGAGAGAAGAGAGAGAGAAAAGAGAGAGAGAAGGAAAGAAAGAGGGAAGTGGGGTCACGGCCAACTAGGTAGAGCTGGATTAGTTAGGGAAAAAGATTTTTAATTTTTAAAAAGGATTTTAGTTGGTTATACTTAACAGGTAACGAGATTTTTAAATACAAATATTTAGTTAGTTATAAATTTAATTATTAGATTTATTTAAATTAAAAAAAAATTGGATAAGATTTTAATTTTGAAAGATTATAGTTTGTTAGACTGAGTTTTAAATCTGTCGATTTAACTAAATTAATTAATTTGAATTTTAGCGAGATGCAAAAATACTCCAAAACGCGTCCGGGTCGGGTCTAAAAATTCAGATTTAAAATATGAAAAATATGTACGACTTTCAAAATTTAAAATGAATGCTCAGGTAACGAAAATGCATACCCCAAGAACGGATGCACGTACGTGCGCGTAGCCATCCAAACACGTCCGTTTCACTGAACGGGACGAGAACAAGATGCGCGGATGCTACCACGGGATTAGGGGTATCATGCAGGCTATGAAATGCAAATTTTAAATTATTTTACATGACCTAAAATGTTATATGGTAAAAGATGCAATACCAGGTAAAATGCCAGTATGCAGTATACATGAGATGCACGTGTCTATGTAACAAGTCAAGGTAATCTATAAATATGAATCAACAGGTTCAAGCAAGCGGGTCGGGTCGAATGCAATGTAAAATATAAAATACCATTCGTACCCAAACACGATAAATCAATAAAATACTACAGATAAATAAATACGGGAACTAGAATTAGTATAAATGAACTAGGTTGTTACAAGAGAACTGGATGAAAAGGTCATCGAGAAAACCAAGAAACTCATCGATACCGGTTTCAACAGAGAAGAGAAATATACGGACTGGATCGCATGCATCGTCCCAGTAAAAAAGAAGAATGGACATATACGAGTTTGCGTTGATTTCAGGGACCTCAAAAAGGCATGCCCTAAATACGACTTCCCGCTACCGGTCATAGAAATGATGGTCGACGACACCTCAAATTACGAGCTGTTCTCCTTCATGGATGACTCGTATGGGTACAATCAGATCAAGATGTCGCCCGAGGATGAGAAACACACAGCATTCTGAACCCCGATCGGAATATCCTTCTACAAGGTGATGCCGTTCGAACTGAAGAATGCAATCACTACATATCAAAGGGCCATGACTAAAATCTTTGATGACTTAATCCATAAAGTCGTCGAATGTTATGTTGATGATTTGATCGTTAAGACCGAAGCCAAGGCCGATCACATCCGAGATCTCAGAACCGTTTTCACCCGACTGAGGGAATACGATGTAGAGATGAATCCTCTGAAGTGCTCTTTTGGCGTGTCGTCGGAAAAATTCTTGGGCTTCATAGTTCAGCATCGGGGGATCGAAATTGACCCATCAAAGATAAAAGCCATCATGGAGATGCCTCCTCCAAAGAATCTGACACAGTTAAGATCCTTCAAAGGCAAACTTGCTTACATACGAAGGTTCATCTCGAACCTATCGAGGAGATGTCGGCCTTTCTCAAAGCTCATGAAGAAAGGAGCTCCTTTTGTCTGGGACGTCGAATGTCAAGAAGCGTTTGAAAATATCAAACAGTACATGTTGCACCCTCCGGTGCTTGCTGCTCCTATTCCAAATAAACCGTTGATTCTCTTTACTGCCGCGCTAGATGAGTCACTCGGTGCACTCCTTGTCCAGAACAATGAGGAGGGAAAAGAAAATGCTCTCTACTACCTCAGTCGAACTTTAGTCGGGGTGGAACAAAACTATTCCCCGATCGAAAAGCAATGCCTGGCTCAGATATTCAATGTGAAAAAGATGAGGCACTATCTGCTCGTTCATCGGGTTATGCTGATTTCCAAGGTCGACCCACTCAAACACTTAATGACCAAAGTAAGCTTAGCCGGCAGAATGGCAAGATGGGCTGTCATGTTGCTTGAGTTTGACATAGTTTATACTCTTCGGAAAGCAATAAAAGGGCAAGCCCTCGCCGATTTTCTCGCTGCTCATCCCATACCGGAAGGGTCACCACTAAATTGTGAATTATCCGATGAACAAGTGCTGCACCTCGAGGATAGCGAACCATGTTGGGAGCTCTACTTCGATAGAACTTCATCAATAAGGACCTCCAGTAAATCAAGCGTCCCGGAGATAAAAGCGAGGATAGGATTGTTGTTCGTCACGCCATCGGGAGGAACCCTACGATGTTCTTTCGCTCTCACCGAGCCTCGCACAAACAACGAGGCTGGGTACGAAGCTCTGATAGCTGGTATGGAGTTCGCCATAGAAATGGGAATCCTTCGGCTATGGGTTTACGGTGACTCCTGGCTTGTCGTCAACCAAATGAGCGGCAACTACAAGATATATAAGCCCAAGTTAACTCGATATAGAAGCCGGGTGGTAGAACTCATGAAAAGGTTCATTCACATTGAACTAATGAGAGTCCCTAGGGCGTTCAACAGAAAACCCGACGTACTTGCTCGCCTAGCCAACGAGCTGGCTGATCCCGGCATGGATAAAATTCTGATCACAGTCAGGAGCCGGCAAATTTTGTCCCAAGTCTCTTTACGAGAAGAGGAAAGCGCAGAACAAAAGAGCAATCCTGCCAAAGAAATTCTGATCATTCAAGAGAAGTCCGATTGGAGAGAGCCCTTCATAGAATACCTCCGATACGACAAGCTGCGCGATGAAAAATATACGAGGGTTCAGCTGAAGAAGAGAGCTCTCCGATATGTGTTTGTAAATAATACGCTATACCGCAAATCATATGACTAACTCTGGCTCAGATGTTTGTCATTAGCCGAAATCCAAAAAGTCATGAAAGAAGTTCACTCGGGCGTCTGCGGGGCTCATCGGTCCGACCCCAAAATGCGGTTTCAGATCAAAGGGCTTGAATATTACTGGCCCACCATGATAAAGGATTGCGAAGAGTATGCAAAGAAATGTCATCTCTGCTAAATTCACGGTGATTTCATTCACAAGCATCCCAATCCGTTGCATCCTACGGTGGCGTCGTAGCCCTTCGAAGTTTGGGGCACCGACATAGTTGGCCCAATTGATCCTCCATCATCCAAAGGCTATCGGTTCATATTGGCTGCAACAGACTACTTCTCCAGATGGGCTGAACCTGTCCTGCTATAAGAAGTCAAGACAGAAGATATTCTGACATTTTTCGGCATAATATTCTATACCGTTTCGGTATACCGAGAAGAATCATTTCTGACAGCGGGCCTTCTTTCAAGAGCTTCAAAATCTCAAGGTTAGCTACTCAGCACAAAATAGTCTAGAGATATTCCTCCATCTATAATCCAAGAGTCAATGGGCTAGCCGAAGCCTTCAATAAAACTCTATGCAAGCTCCTGAGGAAAAATGTTTCAGCCAACAAGAGAGACTGGAATCTTAAACATCATGAGGCATTGTGGGCATATCGTACCACGCATTGTACTCCAACTCAGTCCACTCCATACTCATTACTCTTCAGAATGGAGGAGATCCTCCCCCTCGAAGTCAAAGTTCCAAGCTTAAGAATGGTCGTTCAACACGAGTTGACGGAGGAGGAAAACGTGCTCCTTAGGCTCGAAGAGCTCGACGCTCTCGAAGAAAAGAGTCTCGCAATACAGCAAAATCTGGAGCTGTACCGGGCCTAAATGTCACGGGCCTATGACAAGATGACCCGTCTCCGCGCTTTCAAGAAAGACGAATTGGTGTTGGTCCTCAAAAGGCCGATCATCCCCAATCGACATGCCAAGGAAAAATTCGAGCCAAATTGGGAAGGGCCATACGTCATCGAGAAAGTGTTCGACGAAGGATCCTACCAACTAATAAGCGCGGAGGGAGAAAGGCCCATACCACCCATCAATGGCCGATATCTAAAAAAATACTATGCGTGAATGCTCCAAGTCACAGACGAATTGAGTACACCGGCCCTACGGTCTGGATCATACATTCTGTAAAACCGTATACAATCCACGGGCGTAAACGACCCCTATCTCTCCCAAAGTCCTACTGGCGAGACTACATTTAAAGTCCCACTGGCGATGAAGCTAAGTCAAAAAACAAAAAAATGGTATGTCCATAAGCAAAACGGGCACGGATGAAAACCCGAAAGGGCTCCGTGAGTAAAAACAGCAGGACTGCTGGCGAGTTTGTGAAAACCCGAAAGGGTGCAAACTCGTGAAAAGAGATAAAATACACTCGCAAAGTCCTTCGACCTTGTGAGGAGAAAATCGCTGCGTGAGATCCTTTACGGCTCACAAAGGAGCAACACACTCAGGAATCCCCACGATTCTTAGGGAGAAAATACACCTGTAAGATCCTCTCGACTTGTGGGGAGAAAATGCTTTTATGAGACCCTTACGGCTCATAAAATTGAAAAGCCTTAGGTGATAGGGATTGTTGGGGTCAAAAATTACACCACGGTTGCCCAAGTCAAAGTCAAAGTCAATCCCAAGTAGGCGGGCCTATGCCCAGGTCAATTGGGCCCATGTCCAAGTCGAGCCCCACGGCCGGTCTCTCCTATGCCAATATGAAAATTATGTAATAAATAATTTTGATGTAATTTTTATGAATAAATGTAAGAAAAATGGACATAAAACCAAATTTTTGTAAAGCCCAATACTCATGTGCAAAAGAAATGAGCACATAAGGCATGTGATGGGCAAAATGTCATTTTGTAAAGCCCAATGGGCTATGTGTAAATTTGTAAGCCTATATAAGGCAACACGATAATGAAATGAAAGAACCATTTTCCATTCCCCTTAAAAGCTAGGGTTTGTGCCTCCTTCCCCTTTCTCAAGGTTCTAAACCTTCTTTCCCTTTTCTGAATTAAATCAAAAGTTCAACTCTTCCTTTCCCAAAAAATAAATAGTTTTTCACCATAAAACCCTTGAAGGGAAACTCGAATCTTCCATCAAATCTCTAAAATGGGAGATTTTTAAGTCTCACCCCCCTTTTCTTCAAGATCCAACCAATAGAGAGGAGGAAGAAAGAGACCCATTTCCAAAAATCCCACTTTGGGAAGATCCAAAGCTCAAGAGAAGATCTAGGACTCAAGGGAGAAGAAAAGAGACTTTTTTCATCATCTCCGAAAATATCCTCGGAGTTTAACTCCACAAAAAAAATAATATATATATATAAAATAATAAATCTTTCTTTTTGGGAGTACAACTCCCAGTGAAGGGGCTAAGCCCCTTTGTCCTCCTTTTCAGTAGTTTAACTCCAAAAGTCAATTGGGAGTACAACTCCCAGTATAGGGGCTAAGCCCCCTTTTCCCGCTGGCGTCCGGCGCCCGCGTGCCAAGAACGTGAGGCGCCGGCGTCCGCGTGCCAAGCACGTGAGGCACCGGCGCACGGTGCCCGCGTGCCAACCACGCGAGGCGCCCTACGCCCGGCGCCCATATGGCAAGTGGCACGCGAGGCGCTGGCACCCAGCGCCCACATGCCAAACACGTGAGGCGCTGGTGCCCACGCGTCCTTTGGACCCCCGTAAACTCTGCGAGGCCCCCGATATATCCAAAACCTCTCAAAACACAACACGCGCACACTGCACATTGAGTTCGCATGACCGGTTTTACCCTTCAATCGGAAGTTCCTTTGCTCCAAAAGTGAGGGGTAATTAATGGCAGCTTAGTCCGTGGCTGCTGGAGATTCGGATCCCCACAATCAATAAACCCCAGCCTACCCTAGACAGAGGGAATCTGTAATGCACCTGACAAGCGACGCGTATTCCCATCTCAATGGGGTGACGAAAAATACCCTACAGGGATCTAAACATGTCTCTTAATCCATCGTCCCCCAACGGGCAACGGCAAATGATGAGTCGCTCCTGGCATTACGCTTCAGTGTTAGCGGCGCTGATGCCGACCCAAAACCAATCCCAAGTCCTCCCAGGACAAATGATGAGTTGCTCCTGGCATTATTCCAGTGCAGCAATGCTGATGCTAAACAAAATCCAAATTCCAAGTTCCTCTCAAATTCAAAAATCCCGCAAAATAAGGCAGAAATCAAACAGATCAGATCAAAGTCCCACCCGGCAGCACTTCTAAGCTCGAAAGTCCCGCCGGACAGGTAGGGAACTTCCAAAACAAATCAAATCAACCTCGACACCACAGAAAGCGGGAAAGTCAAATCAACCCTGACACCGCAGAAAGTGGGACAAGTCAAATAAAATCCCGACACCGCAGAAAGATGAGCAAATCAAATCAAACCCCGATACCGCAGAAAACGAAGCAAGTCAAATCAAATCCCGACACCGCAAGAAGTGGAGCAAGGTATCAACCGTCCAAGTCGCAAAAATGGTAGCACCGACCGTCCAAGTCATAAAAATGGCAGCATGGACCGTCCATGTCGCTAAAATGGCAGCCCCGACTATCCACGTCGCTAAAATGGCAGCATACCCTCCACGTTGTCAAAAGGGAACCCAACCAAATCAAGTGTTTCCCCCAATCAGAGCAAAGCTCTGTTTGAATTTCAAAAAAATTCAAAAAGTGAAGCAACGCTTCAAATCCCGTGCGCTGCGCGCAACGCGCCACGTGTCAGAAGTTGATACGTCAGCGCAGCGCCCAAGGCAGCGCGCCCAATCAGAGCAAGGCTCTATTTAAAACAAAAATTAATTGAGGCAACGTTTCAGTTGTGCAAGCGCTGCGCTGCGCGACACGTGTTAGCGCGGTTGCGCAAGCGCTGTGCTGCGCGACACGTGTCAGCGCGGTTGCGCAAGCGCTGCGCTGCGCGACACGTGTCAGTGCGGTTGTGTAAGCGCGGTTGCGCTGCGCTGTGCGCTGAGCGACACGTGCCATCGCAGTTGCGCAAGCGCAGTTGCGCTGCGCTGTGCGCTGTGTGACACGTGTCAAGCGCTGATGCATCTGCGCCAAACAGAATTAAGATTCTAGTAAGATCTTTCTGTTCTTGTTAAAACAAGAAGATTGTCTTCGGTAAAACAGAAGCCCTTGGATCAAAGATCCAACTGTGGGGAAAACTCCTCAAATCACTCAGAGAATGATCTCTTTAACAAACTTAACAAATTTATGGGCACTGTATAAAGACCCCTAGACCCCAATTCAAAAGGACATCAACATTGAGAACGTCAAAAACTTCACAGAGAGAACTCTAAAGAATTTGGAGAAGAACTCAAGAGGAAAAAAAAAGGTAAAAAACCTTTATTCAAGAAGAACTTCTTCTGAATAGATCATTGATCTAAGAACAAGATCAATGATCTTTAATAAAAACTAAATAATAACAGTGCCTTGCTCTTTTTTATGAACCATTGGTTCTGGAATCTTAAAGATTCCTCTCTTAAATCCAAAATTGGATTAAGTCATTAAAACAGTGCCTTGCACTTGCAAATCTGCACTGTTCCGCTCTTGGGTTGGCGCAAGCCATCAGAGAGCGCCACGTGTCAGCTCCAAGGCCACTTGCGCTGCGCGATTTTAAAATAGAGCATTGATCTTTAAAGTTGGCGCAAATTACCAGAGTGCGCCACGTGTCAGCAGCGCAACAGCGCAGCGCACTGGCGCAGCGCACTGTGCTTGCGTGACACGTGTCACCATCACAAGCGCTTGCGCTCAATAATTGGCGCAAAGCGCCTGACAAGCCACTGTCAAGTAATTAATGCACTGCATTATTGAACAAAAGGGCCAAGCCCAATTAAAAATGGCCTAACAGGCCTAATAAAATGCAATGCATTATCTTAAAAAAGGGCAGAGCCCAAACAGATGCTCTGCATCATTTATAAAGGAACAGAGCCCAAATCAAAATGGCCTAGCAGACCAAAATAAAATGCAGTGCATTATTAAACAGGGGCAAGGCCCTAGCACAGGCCTAATAGGCCAAAGATAAATAAAAACGTTGAACATTTCTCAACTAGACTTAGCCCAATCATGGCCGTAAGTCCTCAAATTAAATTGACTGAGCAAGACTGCTCTCCTAAATCAATTTACATCCGGTTCAAGGGTACATCTCTGAACTCCTTTGACTCCTATCGTTGTAATCCTTCAACGACGTCAGAGAGGTGACGGGTCCCAACAACCACAATACATTTTTCAACTGGACTTAGCCCAATCATGGCCGTAAGTCCTCAAATTAAATTGACTGAGCAAGACTGCTCTCCTAAATCAATTTACATCCGGTTTAAGGGTACATCTCCGAACTCCTCTGACATATATCGTTGTAATCCTTCAACGACGTCAGAGAGGTGACGGGTCCCGACAACCACACATCGATACGGACTGCGGGGTCCCTAAACTCGTGGACCGAAACGTCCCTAAACTAATATTCGTCCCAAAATGGGAAGCTTGGACCGAAACGTCCTTAAACTAATATTCGTCCCAAAATGGGAATGTTGGACCGAAATGTCCTTAAACTAATGCTCGTCCCCAAATGGGAATGATGGACCCCTACGTCCCTAAACTGGAACATGGACCACCATGTCCCTAAACTGGAAATCGACCGCAACATCATTAAACTAAACAATGGAGCCAATTGCTCTCTTGTCGGATCCAAACGATCCCGTTAAGTTGATCTTAGCCTGGAGATTAGGCTAACGTATCCTTAACGAACGTTTAAGTTGATCTTAGCCTTAAATAGGACTAACGTATCCTTAAACTAAAACACCAAACCCAAATCTAAGTAAACACGGATTTGGACTAATCCACGTCCTACGGGCGATGGCATCACTTAGTCTCCGTATACAATCCACGGGCAACCATAAACAAAACAAACACACACGACACGAAGTGAACATCTGGAGAAGGAGAAAGTGGCTACCACGATGCAGTAGCGTAATTAACTGCAAGGGCTTGCGCCTGTAGAGAAGAGCGTCCCCACAATCAAAAACCCCTCAAGCAAGGGGGAATCTGACGAAGTCTGCTACATCGGCCGCATCCGTCTAAACCTCCGATACACGGTGCCATAAATCAACTTGGCATCTTCGGAGAGGTGGACGGATAAAACCAAATAGCATCTGCCCCGAATTTCAGGCAAGACGTCCGCCGCGTCTCCGCCGCGTCATTCGGAGGGGAACATCAAGCTCCATATAGAGCAAGATCCATCAATTTCATGCACACAACCCACACGTGCGGTGTGCATTTATTAATGGAGGGCACTTTGATGGGGTCAAAAATTACACCCCGGCTGACCAAGTCAAAATCAAAGTCAACCCCAAGCCAAATGGGCCCAAGCCCAGGTCAAGACCGAGCATGGAAGGGACCGGCCACATGACAAAAAGAATGAAACCATAAATTAGTTTAATGTAATTCTTTTTTTTAGAAATAAATGTATGTAAAATGGGAAAAAAGCAAAAATTTTGTAAATCCCATGGTTTATGTGCAAAAAGAGATTATTCCCGCCAAATTTTTTTGGTTCAGAGCTTGCTGTTCCCTTATAAAAATAAAGGAAAAGCTCCACGTGTTAAATACATGCACCCATATGCAAGGAAAGTAACTATCACCTCAAGTAGCGCCGCACGTGAAATTCACATGGACGCCAATATGCAAAGCACAGTAGCGCATGTTCCCATAATATTTAAACATAATAAAACAACTAAGCTCTGTTAAAATTTTGTTGAGGCAGCGCCTCACGTACCTCTCACGAGGACGCCAGCGCCATCCTATGGTGGTGGCGCACGTGCTCCTCACGTGGGCGACAATGTGCAAAGCACAGGAGCGCCTATCATAAATAAGAATTAAATTCTTAAGTGGCGTCCACATGCACAACACGTGAGCGCCGGCGCCCAAATTAAAAGCAAGTAGAATTAAATTCTACACGGGGATACTTCCCTAAAAACTGGGATATTCTCTGTTAAACAGAGCCGTTGGATCAAAAATCCAATGGTGATAATAAATTATCAGATGATAAATTCTATTTTGGAAATATTTTCCTTCTAATATGCAAAGATCTTTCTCTAACAGAGAATCTTGGATTTAAAATCCAATGGTGATAAAATATCACCAATTAAACCATCTGAAAGAATTAAATTTTATGTCGGAAATATTTCTCTGATCTTCCTTGAATTAGAAAGATCTTCTCTGATCCAACGGTGATTATAAAATCACCTATCGATCATCTGATAGAATAAAATTCTATCTTAAGAAAATATTTTTCTAATCTTATTAAACTAACAAAATATCCATATGATAGAATTAAATTCTATGTTAGGAAAATATATTTCTAATCTTGTTAAACTAACAAGATATTCATATGATAGAATAAAATTCTATCTTAGGAAAATATTACCTAATCTTGTTAAACAAACAAGAAATCTTCTTTGTTAAACAAAGAGACTTTGGATTAAAAATCCAATGGTGAATAAAATTCACCGATTGATCTAAAAGATCATTTTGGTTGATCATGAAATCAATCATGATCTCTCAATGAGAGATTTTCTCAACAAATTGATTTTTCTGTTCTCCTATAAATATGAGTAAAGAGATTAATCAAAGGAGAGGAGAGAAAAAAAGGAGCGGAGACCCCCCATAAGCTTCTGTAAAAATACAGAAGGCTCTCAAAATAACAGAGAATTTAATTCTCTCAAAGAAGAAGATCTCCCTCCTAAAAACCTTAGGTAAAGAAAAAAGAAGAGATCAAAATATCTCTTTTACCTAACATACCATGTCTAAGGGTTTAACCCTTCTATAAGAACTTACTTCTTTCTTTGGATCTGAGATCCATAAGACAAGTCTCTCCATAAGTTGAGAATTTAATTCTCATCGGAAAAATCTTCTTCTTGAGAATCAAAGATTCAGAGAAGAACAAGGTTGAACATAAAGAACAAGGAGTCCATAATACTTCAGAAACTTAGTTCCTTCAAATCAAGAACTTAGTTATTAAAGAACCCGATCCAAGATCATCAAAATAGTGATCTTGGTGATCGTTAATGATCAAAATACTATTAACAGAGATTTAAGTTCTCTAAAAATATCAACAGAAATTAAATCTCCAAAAGAACTCAGCGTCTCACGTGAAAAGCACGTGAGCGCTCAAGGCCAAGTTACATAGCGCCTCACGTGAAACGCACATGAGCGCCTGAAAAAGTTAGTGCTTAGCACTAGTGCAGCGCCTCACGTGAAACACATGTTGGCGCCACAAAAAGCTAGTGCTTAGCACTAGTACAGCACCTCACGTGAAACATACGTGGGCGTCATAAAAAAACTAGTGCTTATCACTATTTCAGCGCCTCACATGAAACACACGTGAGTGCTGAGTGCTTAGCACTGCTGGGTGTTATAGAAACCCAATCTTAGTCCAAATTGGCTAAGTATATATTTATGATATCCAAATTGATATCCAAACCGATCTTAGTCTCAAACATGACTAATGATCTCTCATTAATGATATCCAAAATGATACTAATCTCATATCTTAAGTTAATTTTAGTCTCAAATATGACTAACTATTCTTAGGACCATCACCCATTTTCCCCTCAAATACGGGATTTGGTTTAAGGGTACATCTCTTCACACCTCTTATATATGTCGTTGTAATTCTTCAATGTCTTCAGAGAGGTGGCGGGTCCTGACGACTAACTTCTTTTACATTGATGCACTTCCAAATTGATGTGCAGGCCTCAAATCGGATCGTGCTCCAAATTGAGCACATTCCATATCATCATTGTTCACTTCGTCAAGTAACAAATACACGTGCGCGCAAGATGGATAAGGGACCGAAATGTCTCTAAACTAATATTCAACCCCAGAACGGGAATAAGGGACCGAAATGTTCCTAAACTAATATCCGTCCCCAAAACGGGAATGTTGGACCGAAATGTCCTTAAACTAATATTTTCCCCAAACATGGCGATAATGGACCGTGGCGTCCTTAAACTAAAAACAAACTGAGCCCCAAATGCTCATATATATTTAAGTTGATCTTAATTTCAAACCAGATTAACGGTCCTTAAATAAACCAAGCTCGAATCTAAAAATATATGGATTTGGACTAATCCACGTCCTACGGGCGACGACATAAACTAGTCTCCGTATACAATCCACGGGCAACCAAAACAAACAAAAACACACACAACACGAAATGAACTTCCGGAGTAGGAGAAATTGGTTATCGCAATGCGGTAACGTAATTAATTGCAGGGGCTTGCGCCTGCAGGGAAGAGCGTCCCCACAATCAAAAACCCCTCATAAAATGAAGGGGGATCTGATAAATTCTGCTACAACGGTCGCATCCGTCCAAACCTCCGATATACGGTGCCATAAATCAACTTGGTATCTTCGGAGAGGTGGAAGAATAAATCCAAATAGCATCTGCCCCCAGATTTAGGCAAGACGATCCATCCAGGTTTGTCTCCGTTTCCGGCGGTGAACAGATTTTGGCACGCCCGGTGGGACCTTTTCCTCTTTCCACTCCACACTTCGTGTGTCGTGTTTTGCAAACAAAATCGCGGTTCGCTATGGTTGCCCTTAGATTCGAGGTACTAATATTTGGTGTCTTGTTCCTGTGTAGAAGAAGAAAAATCAATGGCTTCCAACTGCACAACTTGCAACAGCAAATCCTGCTCCGCCCCAACTGGAGAAGTGACTTACGGGCCCAACGCGGCCTCTATCTTTTCAATATTGGTAGGGCAAGTTACGCAAGCCACTACGGGATTGTTCTTTGGGACTATGCTCCTATCAGTGGGTGTCGGTGCCTCAGCGCCGCAGGAAAAAGCTCCCAAGAGGTCAGTCTTTGATCGACTTGCAACTACAACGGCCCCTCTCAATGAGCCGTCTAAATCCGATGTCACAGTCTTCGACAGGCTGAGCCGAAGCTCAGACGTCTCAGTCTTCAGCAAACAGAGCAAGAACCAAAACGGGCCCATAAAAAGGCTCGTGATATATGAAAGGGCTGCCCCAAAATGGATGGCCCTCCCAACTCCTCCTGCAGGTGAAGTCATCAAAGGTGCTTCCCCTACCAGAAAGTCGGTCTTCGAAAGATTGGCCGGTCCTCCTCAAACTCTGCGAAGGACGTCAGTCTTCAACAGGCTGGCACCAACAACAGCCCTTCACCAAAGTTGGGGGCACGAAGAAGCCGTTTCCAAAACTGAGGCGGTCCCGTCTGCAAGACACGCTCGACGTCGTCACTGGTGCCGAGTGAGAAAAGCTGAGGGCAACTCCCCCTCTGGACGTACACCACTAGCTCCAACGGTGGAAGTTGACGCTGTTGTTCCAACTGGGAACAGTTTTGATCTGCTCAGGAGGGTACGCAAGAACTTTCCAACGGCGGTGCTAAAGAAATCGCCCCCGCCTGCAGAAGCCACAGTGCAGGAAAAGAAGGAGCGCTCTCATCAACGGCTCTCCTCCCAAATTCATAGAGTCTGGCGGAAAGTCCAAGACTCTGTGATCAACAAAGATTACTCTCCTCGATCGAAGAAATTGAAGGCTCGGCAAGAGGAATACCATCCCTCTACCATACAGCGAGGGACTTCTTCCACACGGGTGCCTGTTACAACGGCTCCTTCAACTTCGACCTCCCACAAAAGGAGGAGGCCGGAGAAATCCCACCGCCTGCGGCAAATTCCAAAGGCGATGGACCCAAATGCCCCAAGGCTGGGTGCATGATCGTGCATACGGTTTACATGGCTTCCGGAAAAGAAGAAAGTCGTGCTTCCGTATGTCATCGACCGCAAACTCGGTCGCTGACAAAAGCTCAGGAGCAACAACAAAAGCTCCAGGAGATGCTGACTAAAATGGCAGCACTCACCGGACAGAAAGAAAGTTCGGATCCAACAGCCGAACGGCGCCAAGAGCAGGAGACCGATACAGAGTTCCTACGAAGGGTGCTTGAAAGAAAAGGCAAGGAAGCCGCAGAGCAGGCTGCTAACATAAAGCAGATGGCTCTCTTATTCCAGGACATGGTTGGAATGATGATCCAGCTAGAACCCCCAGCCGAGGATCCGCCGATAATTATCGAGGATGACAGAGGGGAAACATCAAACCCTCTTCCGGCCTTATCAGTGGCTAAGGAGGAAAGATCTCCAAGGCCACCCTTGATGATTACATCGCTCAACAAATACGAGCCCATCAAGAAAATAAAGCGGCCGGCCAAACTGTCAGAACTCGGTGACCGTATCCATACTGGTATGACCAAATCAAGTACCCGCCGGGATATACGATCCCCAAGTTCCATGTGTACAAGGGGATAGGCAACCCACACCAGCACGTCTCGCAGTTCATAGCTCTGTGCAGTAATACTGGAGGTGACGACAAACTGTTGCTTCACCAGTTCGTTGGTAGCCTATCGGAGACGGCCTTTGAATGGTACTCGGAGCTCCCAAATGACTCCGTAAAGACATTCACAGAGATGGAGCTGCTGTTCACACAGCGGTTCGCCAGCGCGATCGAGCGCACTCCAATCACGACATTAATCAATGCCGGGATGATGCCAGGAGAAACATGGGTCCAATATGCGATCCGGTGGCGGAACCTGTGGTCAAAGTGCGAACAACGCATTGAAGAATCCCCCGCTGTGGGCATGTTCATCGGGACCCTAGATCCGCAAACGACAGTGTCCCAGTTCATGACGTTCTTCAAGTCGATGACCTTCCAGGCTCTGATCGATAAGCTGGCCCAAATGGACCAGATGGGCCATGGGCCTTCCTCCTCAAACAAGGACCCTTGAAACGCCATAGGTAAAGGGAAAGCGGCCTTCGTCGCCAATACTCAACAACAACCGAGCAACCCAAGACCGGTGGTTCGCCAAAACAATGCACGTCCACGCCTATCCCTGGAAGAAAGGCTAGGATGCGCTTACTCGTTCCCCGCGATAAGACGAGGAGACTATTTGAGCTGGCAATGCGTAACAAACTTATCACATTGCCAGACCTACGGCGTCTACCGAAAACCGGCGACGTCAACAACCCCAACTACTGCTCCTATCACAGAATGGTGAGCCACCCAATTGAGGATTGCTACGTCTTTAAAATCGAGGACCAGTATCAACAGGGGAAGTTCGCGCTGTCTGAGAACTGGAGGGTGAACCCACCACAGAAGCACACTCCCAAAAAAGTGGATGCGCCGGGGGCATCATGCTCGCTCGTGGAAGAAACTCCATGGGAAGTCGTTCTTTCAGCTAAAACCAAAAGAATACTAAAATCTCTACACGCATATCCGGCAGTCAGGTGGAAAAGCCCACTTGAACCCGAAATCATCGATAGGATGTTGAAACCGCATTCCGTACAGGACATTGTTGACAAAGGGCAAAATCCCCAAGTTAACCCATCAAAGTCTTCAAAGAAAAAGAAGAAGACCAAGAAGCCTGTGCAGCCTGCCGAGTATGATGACAAGCGTACAGACCTACAAAAGTACATTGACACGCTGGAGGAGTACAACCAGAAGGCACGAAAACCGGTCACGCTCGAAGTGTTCCTCAAGCATATTCTTGAGAATGAAGATAGTGACAACGATGAGAAAAATGACTCATCAGAAAAAACCGAAGACCATGTAGCAAGTTGCCACATGTTCTCCCATTCATTATTAAATGACGAAGAAACTCCCTCAGCGTCAGAAAACAACGCAGAGGAACTGGGAACAGAAACGGCGCTAAGATCTCCGGAACTGCCAGAAGACCCGATCGATAGGCTGTTAAACGAAGCCTTTCGAAAAAGCAAAGCTGACCGAGAATGCGAAACAGCCATATATGAAAAGGCTAAGCGTCAGAGTCAGGATAAAGAAGCTGCGGTAAGGATGAGTTGTAAAGTACTCCGACCAAACCAAACCACACCTGCCAAAAATAAGAGCAGGATCAAGACAGAGAAGCGGTTCGCCAAAGCCCTGTTAATAGGAATAAAGCTGCCGCCTCTGGTAGGTTACACTCCCGGGGTCATATGTTTCGATGAAGAGGATTCACATCCAAACTACTGCCTATATCATCGGAGGGTTACCCATCCCACCGAAGTATGCAGTACCTTCAAGAAGTGGTGACAAGGATATGTTGCTCATCAAAAACACTTCAAGAGGGTGAAGCGAGAAGTTCGTCGACGACAAAAGAGTGCGACAGATGTGCGTGAAAAAAAACTGGAAACTGTCATATGGTTGGTACCAGTTCAGAAGGGGGAAAACCCCAAGTTCTTACTTTCGGGAGCGATTCTGAAGACGAAATACCCCTCAGCCCTCTCTTCAAAGACACCACATCCGAAAAAGAAAAGGAGAAGAAGAACTGCGAGAATATTAAGCTGCGTAACCGCACGCTGCCTGAAAAGAATCTCGAACCTACAAACAAAGGTTCGAGCAAAAACGATAAAGGGAAAGAGAAAATCTCTGAGGAAATTGCTCTTGACGATGGAGTTGTCAAAGAGCTCGCGGCAAGGGACCCGCCTAGAAAAAATAAGATGGATTACAATGTCCTAGCACATCTGAGAAAAATACCCTCACAGTTGAGCAAATTGGATGCTCTACTCTTGTCCAAAGAGGCACGAGAGTCTCTGATCAAGGCATTACAAGAGCCCGATCAGTTCCAAGCTTTCCTTGCAGAAGAGAAGATGAAGGACGAGCTGGCAGAGGTTCACACAGCTGACATTATATTCGGCGATGAAGATCTCCTCCTCGGTACGTGTGAACATAACCGCCCATTATACGTCACCAGATACTACCATGACATCAAGATAGGGAAAATCCTTGTCGACAACGGATCCTCCGTCAACCATCTCAATATGAGAGTGCTGAAGGAGATTTGCATGAATGTTCAACACCTGGTCCGAGACAAAATTACCATATCCGGATTCGACTCACAGTCGTCACGGACGCTTGGGTCTGTTATACTGACGCTGCGCTTCGAGTTGCTCGTCACTGACATCAAATTTCATGTCATTGATGCCAAGACTTGCTATAAGCTTTGTTCGGCAGGCCCTGATTGCATGAGTACAACGTCATCTCTTCTACACAACATCAGTGTATGAAGTATTTCAAGGATGGCTTGGAATGCACCGTCACAGGAGAGCTAAATCCGTTCTCCGTAAACGAGGTCCGGAAATATGAAGATGTAAAGTATTTCCTACCAGACTTCGAAGATACAGAAATGTGTCATAAGCCGGAGGATAAACAGAAGTCCGTTGCCACAATCCCGATTTTTGGTAGCAATTCCGAGGAAGATGAAGAAATAATCTACTCGGGGCAAACCCAGAAAGAAAACGACAGGCCCAGACCATCTACCCCTATTTTAGTCTTTGGCAGCTATTCTGAGGACGAGGCTGTTGGGGTCAAAATTTACACCCCGGTTGACCAAGTCAAAATCAAAGTCAACCCCAAGCCAAGTGGGCCCAAGCCCAGGTCAAGTGGGATAATGCTCGGGTCGAGCCCGAACATGAAGCCGCCGGCCTCCCCCATGACAAAATAAAAAATTTGTAATAAATAATTTTGGTGTATTTTTTTTATGAATAAATGTAAGAAAAATATGCATAAAGCCAAATTTTTGTAAACCACATGGCTCATGTGCAAAAGAATTAAGCACATAAGGCATGAGGTGGCACAAGTGCCATATGGCAAAGCTTAAGGGGCTATATGTAAAGTGTGTAGCCTATAAAGGCAAATATGATGAAAATATCTATGATAACTTTTCCCATTCTAAAAAATTCTAGGGTTTGTGCCTCCTTCTCCTTTCTCAAGGTTCTAAAACTTCCTTTTTAAATTAAATCAAGAGTTTAACTCTTCCCTTTTACAAAAGAAATAGTTTTTCACCACAAAATCCTTAAAGGGGAACTCGGATCTTCAATCAGATCTCGAAAAGGGGGAGGCTTTTAAGTCTCGCCCCCTTTTCTCCAAGATCCAGCCGATCAAGAAGAGGAAGAAGGAGATCCATTTCCAAAAATCAAACTTTGGACAGATCCAAGGCTCAAAAGAAGCTCCAGGGCTAACAAGAGAAGAGAGGGGTCCCCTTTGATCACCTCTGAAGATCTTTTGGAAGTTCAACTCCAAGACCTAAATCCTCAATAGAGTTTAACTCCTATTCTAGATCATTTAGGAGTTTAACTCCAAATCTAAATCTTTTGGAGTTTAACTCCACTCAAAATCCCTTGGGAGTTCAACTTCTAGCCCAGGGGTTAAGCCCATTTTCCGCTGGTGTTTCCAGCAGTCGCGTGCCGCGCACGTGACCCGCGGGTGCCCAGCGGTCGCGTGCAGAGCACGTGACCCGCGGGCGCTAAGCGCCCACGTGCGCCTCACGTGACTCGCGGGTACTCAGCGCCCAGCGGTCGCGTGCTGCACACGTGATCCGTTGGCGCCCAGCGGTCGCGTGCTGCGCACGTGACCCGTGGGCGTCCAGCGCCCATGCGCTGCGCACGTAACTCGTGGGCGCCAAGCGCCCCGCGCCAGGCACTCACGCACGGGGCATGTGACCCACAGACGCCAAGCGCCTACGCGCCAGGCACGTGACCCATGGGCGACCAGTGCCTACGTGCCATGCACGCGTCTTTAAGACGCTCCTCACCCTTCATTTTTCGTACACTCTACACTCAAAACATGTCCCCTGCTAGGAAATTTTTTGATCTTATCTAATTGATATCCTAGTGATAATGTTATGTCTATATTTTGATCTTGTAAGCTTCTTCATAGTCTGGAAATATAGTGAAAAATATTTTTTTATAAACTAAGTTTTTATATAATACTCTTAATAAAGCATCGTTAGTGTCTTGTAAGATTCTATCATCTAATATCAATATTTTTGTTGATACATTTATTTCTTCTCTAAAATATGCTTTTACTATTATTTGTACTGCCCCTAGATGAACACATTTAACTTTGTCTATAAATCTTTTACTTAAAGATTTTAGCTATTTATTTATAAAAGCTTTAAAGATGTTTGTCCTTTAATTGTTTTAATATCTATAGACGTTTCCCAATGTCTTATAACATATTTAGTTTCACTTTTGAAATCTATTAATGGTATAGAGTAAATTTTTTTTGATGTTAAATTAAAAAATTTCTTTTTTATCTCTTGATATTTCTTTTCTTCGATTATTAATAATCTATTTAATTCTTGTTGATTATCTACTATTTCTTCGATTTCTGTAGATTCATCATTAGTATTTTTATCTAAAAACGCTAGACTGGTTTCCATATTTATATTTTCTGTTAATTCTAGAGATTTTATAGATATATTATCTTCATCTTCTGTAGAACTTGAAGAAATATCATTGGTTTTCTTTATACTTTTTGGCTTTACTGTAGTAAAAGTCTTATTGTTTTTTGTTTTTGTTTTTACTTTATATTTATCGTGATGATATATTAACTTCTTATTTTTCTTTTTAGGAGGGTTAATAAATACTAACTCTTATTTCTCATTTCGATCTTTAGTATTTATAGCTTCCATTATCGCTAACGTTGCTCTATCTAATTTTCTATATATATATATATATATATATATATATATATATATATATTCTATTTCCGATTCACTAGAACTCGATTCTTCACTACTTGAAATTTCTTCCCTTGAGCTTTCTGTAACAATTTCATAATATTCATTTTGTAGGTCTGATAGCTTTTCTATTGGTTCATATTTTTCTTGAAATTCTTCATATAGTCTTATTATTTTATGATTCACTTTATTTGGACAATTGGAGCCATAGTGTCTAATTTCATTGCACGTCCAACACCTACATTCTTTAGGATCTTTTTTATTTTTTATATCCTTATCCTTTCTTTTAAAATATATTTTTCTGGGTTTATATCTTTTGCTTCTTTTAAATCTATATTTTTTGTCTTTGGGTATTTATCCTTAGAATATTTATTTCTTCGTCTAGAGCCTTTATTTTTCTTTGTATAGTGTGAATTATATGTTTTGCAATCCCATTGGGTTGGTTCTCCTATTTTTTCACAGCATAAACCTTTTTATATATCCTTTTTGATCTATTCATTAAATGGCTTTCGACGCACCATTCATTAATTTTCTTTTTTGCGAAATATATTCTTTTTCCTAAGTTGCCTACTTTATCTTTATTATATGTATCATAATTATTAAGTAAACGAATACTACGTAGTTAGTAAACTATTTTGATCTTCTGTTGTGGGTTTATATTGATAGTAATATTTTTGAAATCCACAAGTTTATTTTTCGAAATAACACATATCACAGATTGATAGTCTTTCTAGTAGTTTTTAGGCTTCTAAGGCTTTTTCTCTTTCCATTTTAGGTTCATTATATATTTGTCCTAGAAATTCATATTTTATTGCTTTCTTGAAGTTTTCTATTAATTTTAAGGGTTCTAAAAGAGTTTCTCCGGTTATCGATCCAGTCAAGAGATATCTTTTTGAATTTGCTGATAAAATTTTATACCACATTTCTACTATTCCTGATAACTCTGTTTCTATGATTTTTAGCATTTGTTCAGATGTAAAGGTTTTTGTTTATGCTTGATAGACCAGGGCTTGAGTCCATAGATCTATTATCTTTTCAGGATTTTTTACACAGTCTATATTCAGTATAAAACCGTTAGCTCTCATAAATTCTAACTCCAAATAGGTATATTCATCATATTTGTTTTGTTCCGTATTCAATTTTTTATGAAACACTACTTTTTCAGATGAAGAAAAGCTTATTTGTTCTAATGTCTGATCAAGATTTATTCCTAATCTTTTGCCTAGATTTTTTATAAGGGTTTTTATTTTAATATATATCTCAGGTTCACCTATATCTTCGGTGTAATCTTTGGACTTTATAAGTTTTGCTAGTCTAGCTTGATTATATATTAAAATATGATTATAGATTGGCCATTCGGGTACAGCACCTTTTATTTTAATTATTTTGTTAGCATTTATTTCTATAGATCCTATCCTTAAGAAACCTGGTATATTTTATTTCTAATATTTTATAGTTCTTTTTCGATGTCCATCTCTTAAACACTTGATATGATATTGGAAGTTTAATTCGTTTGGGTTTAATTTCTCTTTGTTCCAATTGTTCACTCACGTTTCTTATCAAGCTTCTTTCTTTGATTTTTATCCAGTTTTTATGTCTTGAGAGGGTTTCCGTTTCTAAAGGATGATCTTTCCAGGATACCATAAAAAAAACGAGAGAATAAGGGAGGAAAGGTGCCATGGGAGGGAATTTCCTCCTATGGCGTCCAAACACTCCACAATTTTATCCGACGATCGGCATCCATCATCTACATCCTTATCATCTAAGATGTGCATACACCGAATTTCATGTGATTCCACCATTTTTCACCGTTGAATTAGCAATGTAAAAAGTTCTATTGTCGGTAAACCATTAATTTTGCACCCACTAAATCAATGGTGAAAAATCGGTAATCATAAAATTTGGTGTATCCACATCTGAGATGATAATGATGAAGATGATTGGTGCCGATCGTCAGAAAAAATTGAGGAAGGTGTATTTTTTCGACGCCATAGGAGGAAATTCCCTCCCATGGCATCTTTCCTCCATTATTCTCGTTCATTCATATATATATATATATATATATATATATATATATATATATATATAAGAGTGCTCCATTGCAAACCGGTCCATGTTTTTTTAAAAACGGAAACTTTTGATCCACGACATATTTGAACGATCCGAACCATTCAAGTTGATCACCCCACCTTCAAGTCTATGTGTATGAAAAATCAAAGGGTTTGAAGACCTCTGGTCTATGCATCGGATAGAGTTTATGTTGCTATATTGAAAAACGTTCATTTTGCACTTATTTGATATATACATGGGTTAGAGGTCTTCAAACCCTTTGATTTTTGATACACATACATTTGGGGATATGGTGATCAACTTGAACGGTTGAGATCGTTCAAATATGTTGTGGACTCGTTCAAATATGTTGTGGATCGATCGAGAGTTCCCGTTTTTAAAAAATACGGACCGGTTTACAATAGATCACATGCCTATATATATATATATATATATATATATATATATATATATATATATATTAGTTTTTTCTTCACCTCCTCAAAATGATGGGGAATAAACTCTGTTTATTTACTCCATTTTTACCAGCATTAGCATATTGTCTAGGCGGAAATCATTTGGCTAGGTGCTATAACCAAATGCCATGGAGGAGATAGCTCTTAATACCTGGGGCTGGGGCTTCTAAAAGTGATCTGGTCAATTGAGGTCAAAATCAACTGTCAAGATGAATCAGCCTAAGCCCATATATGCTTATGCATGCATACCGCATGAAGTGTTGTAGAAGGTCTTACAATTGGAATAATCTATCTTCTTTCTTTCAAACATTTGCATCGTATCATCACAGCTTATTTGTTGATCCTTTCAGTAGATATGGCATATATTGCTCATTACTCCCCGCCGATATTTCATCGTGAGGAAGATACAAATCCTCAACTCTTATGGGTAAATTCCTCTTTTCCCTTGCAAAATTACAGTTAATTAGGTTATTTTTCTTATCGAATGCTCTACTTTGCAATTATTTAAGCAATAGAGGATGGCTTATTAATTATGATTAGGCTAGTTGCTTTTAGAGATATTTATCCCCTCTTAACTGATCAACGTGGCCGATCTGCATACTGTGATATGCTCCTTTCTTTGAAGTCATACTCAAAATAGACAAACAATTACAACATGACATGCCACATTATGCATTAATTGTTCTTGGGAGGATATAAATTCTAGAGTAGAACTGGTGGAAGTTTAAAAAAAGAGGTAGCTAAACTAATGCAATGTGTACTATTTAGTTATTCATACAGAACTAGCAAGGCCCCCCGCGCCGCGTGGTATGAAGTCCAAAGTCAAGAAAAATCATATCAACCTAAAAGTTTATTGTTATAAGATTTATAAGTTGTAATATCTCATATTTATGAACTTCATATGTAACATATACGAAGGATTAACTTTGCAAATACTCTGGCATTTTTCTTCGTCTTTTAAATATGTTTTAGCTTTAGTATACTAGAAAATCATGAGATTTTTAAAAATATCAAAATTTAGTTTCTTCTTCGGCTTTTCAATATTTTGCTTGTTATATAATTCACAAGAATCACGAAATGTAAAAAAATCCCAAAATTCTTTATTTTCTTCAAAATTTCAACATTTTGCATGCTATATAGCACACTATGAAGAAATTTTAAAAATCACAAAATTTCTTTTTTCTTAGGTGTTCTAATATTTTGCTTGTTATAGCACAGGAAAATATAAAATTTCCAAAAATAAAATATTTTTTTGTTTTCTTTGATTTTTCAATATTTTCCATGATATAACACACGATATCGCAAAATTTTATGTTTTCTTTCTTTTTTCAATATTATGCATGATAGCACACGAAAATCATGAATTTTCAAAAGTCTGAAATATTTGTGTTTTCTTCTGTTTTTTAAAAATATTCTGTATGCTACATGACAATCGCCAAACTAACAAAAATCCTAAAATTATTTGTTTTTTTCAAATTTATAATATTTGCGCGCTACCACACAAAGTTGCGTACTTTCCAAAAATCTTCATCTTTTTTGTTTCCTTTTTTTCAATATTTTGCTTCCTATATCATAGAATCTAAAAAAATCAGTTTTTTCGATTTTCAATATTTTCGTGCTATAGCACACGAAAATCTCAATTTTTTTGAAAAAAATTCAAAATTTTCTATGTTTTTCGATTCCAATATTTTGCTTGTTGCACACAAAAATAGCGATATTTTCAAAAAACCTTCAAAAATTCTGTTTCCTTCCTATTTTCAACATTTTGCATGCTCACACGAAAATCCCAAAAATTTAAAAGATCTCAATATTTTCTGTTATATACAAATTTTCAATATTTTGCATGATCGAGCACATAAAAATAGAAAAATTTTCAAAAATCTCAAAACAAATTTGTTTTTTCTTTTTCATTATTTTGTATGCCACGCATGAAAATCATAAAATTACAAATATATCAGAATTTTTTGTTTTCTTCAATTTTCCAATATTTCACTTGCTCATACTTTTGAAGAACTTCCAGGTGCCAAGAAGAAAAAAGGCTATGTGAAGTAAAAAAAGAAAAAGTCGTCGATTGCTATTAATAATCTAATAAAACAAAAAAATCTGGTCCAATTTATAAGTTAAGGGTGACTGGGAACCCTCGTAACACATGAAAATCATGAAATTTAAAAAATTCCCACTTGTTTTTTTTTAAAATTTCCAATATTTTTCATGCTGTGAGCATAAAAAAACCGTAAATTTTTCAAAACGCTTTAGATTTCCTTTTTTCTTTGGTTTTTCAATTGTACTTGTTGTAGCTTACGAAAATCACAAAATCTTCAAAAATCTCAAGAATTTTCTGTTTGCTTATGTGTTTCAATATTTTTTGTTTGCTTAGCACATGAAAATTACGAAATTCTCAAAAGCCTCAATATTTTCTGTTTTATTCTGCCTTTTACATGCGAACCATATTTTTTTTAAATCTCAAAAAATTTTGCTTTCTTCTATTTTTTCAACACCAAACGAAAATCATAAAATTTTCAAAAATCTCAAATTTTCTGTTTCCATCAAAAATTTTAATAACATGAAAGTAGAGAAATTTTCGAAAATGTCAAAATTTTCTGTTTTCTTTGGGTTTTCTTTGTTTTTTGTAATACCAAACGAAAATCGCAAAATTTTTAACTCTACAAAAATTTCTGTTTTTGCTTTCAATTTTTCAATATTATACATGCTATAGCACAAAAAAATCGTGAAATTATTCAACATTTTGCCAGTAAAGTCTAAGTAGTTGGGAAAAATATAAAGAGATTTTAAAGTAGGGGTCGATCAGAATTTTTCCATTATATAAGCCTAACTGTATGCGATGAAAGAGTGATAAATATTGAGTAGGGAGGCAATAAAAAATTTCTATGATCCAAATATAGTAAGAGAACTATACATGGGCTAGATAACAATTTTTCCACTGAAATCCAAGCTAGATAAAAGAATATTGTAAGGAACATTCTCTCATATAGGTTTATGTAAGAGAAATATACATGGCTTGTCAACGGGGGCCCAGACCTTTGGATAAATACTGGGTCTGGTATATGTCCATTAAATGGACCTAGTGGGGTCTGTGTCTCTTTGGTTCGGACCCATTAGACCCACACTCTCTTATTACTCTCTCTCTCTCTCTCTCTCTATATATATATATATATATATATATGAGATTAATGGAGGGAAGAGGCCATAGGAGGGGATTCCCTCCTATGGCGTCGAAAAAATGCCCCCTCCCTAATTTTTTCCGACGATCGGCACCAACCATCTTCATCGTCATCATCTAAGATGTGGGTATACCAAATTTCATGTGATTCTACAACTTTTTCACCGTTGATTTAGTGGGTTCAAAATTAACGGTTTGCCTACAATAGAACTTTTTACATTGCTAAATCAACGGTGAAAAAGTTGTAGAATCACTTGAAATTTGGTATACCCACATCTTAGATGATGACAATGAAGATGATGGGTGCCGATCGTCGGAAAAAACCATGGAGCGGGTATTTTTTCGACGCCATAGGAGGTAATTCCCTCCTATGGCATCTTTCCTCCATTATTCTCTCTCTCTATATATATATATATATAATGTTTTTAAATTCTAATCTTGATAGCAGTTGTTGCTTTTTTGGTTGACTAGTTGAGAGAAAATTAAGAGAGAGATTAATATTTGCAGACTTTAGTTTGTTATTTTTTTTAGTTGTGAGTTTTTTTTAGTTATATGGGCACATGTGGATTATAATTTCATAGATGTGAATTATAATTCAAGTTATTGTTGTTGCCGATTTGAGAAATAAGACTATCAATGAATTTAGTTGATTTTTTAATTATATTTTAACTTTTCAAAGTCGCCACTAATCTTCTGTGCACTTTTGCCAACAATAAAGAACCTGTTAGATATTAGGTTTTTTTATTTATTTTATATGGGTATGGGTAAACGGGTCTAACCCAATTATTAATTTGTTCTGGGTTCATACCATACAAACTCATTGGGTAAATGGACGGGTCTGGGTCCATGAAAAAAACGAGCATGGATCTGGTATATGTTACACCCGATGCAGTTATGAAATTTGATTTGATTTTTAAGAATTTTTTAGTTGATCTCTCTTGCAAATGAGAATGCCACCTCACCAAATTGATTTCAAAATTGGAGACCCCATTCCTTTAGCATTATAATATAATAGTAGAGAAGTATAGAGATATAAGGAGGCGGTTCACTGGCTGCATGTATTGCATCATTTTTAAATCCTACCATGTTGATCATTTCAAGTTTTAGGATATATCAGTGTCCAACTCTTTTCAGATAAAATTACAAGGCTATTTTTTCAATCTGTTTATTGTTTTATTTTATTTTATTTATTTGCTAATTTGCGGCAGGAGTCTGGAAGAGCACCAATTCCTCGAAAAAGGCCTGCAGTCAAACCGGAAGAGCAAAATCTGATATCAAATCACCCGACAGGGTATGAGCATATTTTATTTCCTATTAGTTTGTTTCTACTAATTTTCTAGTTCATCGGTGTGCTAACTAGAGCCGAGCAAGAGGTCAGTGGTTCAGACGTTGTTGGATCAAGTTTTAGCCTATTATTCGAAGAAAATAATGAAAGAAACAAAGAAAATATAGTGATGTTTGTTATTTGCTATTCCTTGCGAATTTATATGGCAAATTGTTGGTTAAGCATTTTAGCTTCTGAATATGCAGTTGTGGCAACTGCATGTTGCAGTGCAAATGATTCTAGATGATGAGGAGGTAAATCCTGAGAAATGCGAAGACAAGAAATTTATCGAGACAGCTCCTACATTTGATGAAGAGAATAGTGTTGAATATATGAAAGCTTATTTTAAGAAAGCTTTGCTACCAAAGACGATTCCGGTGAGTAAATCTTTACAGCCTGGTCATTTTTTTATTCTGTTGAGGCCTCTCTTATACTTACTTTATTTATCGGATTATCTATTTTCTCTTCGGCCAATTACTTGTTTTCAGAACACCAATGTGGGTGAACTTGACCTGGATGCTGCACGTGCTGAGCGTCAGGTGATCTAATGGACTCTAACTCTCTCTCTCTCTCTCTCTCTCTCTCTCACACACACACACTCTCTCTCTCACACACACACAAACGCTCACTTTTAGTATGAATCACCTCCATTTTTTTTACGTAAAGACCATATCGTTTATAAGACAAGAAACCCGTATTATTATTTCAATAGTATAAAGTTAGAAAGAATTAGCGCAAATGGTTTCTAGATTCTATCATCATTTAACTTCCCCCTGCTGCAGTTGAACAATAAATTAAAGGAGGAAGCAGAGGCGAGGGGAGGAGTTTAAGATTGATAGGTTGAGACAGAATATGGAAATGGACGAGTATGACTTAATGCATCGGCAGCGTTCATTAGAAGAAAGAGAAGCTTCGATCGGAGATATCAGCTGGTATGCTCTCTTAGTGCCGTATGTTTTACTGCATAATCGATTAAATTGTGCATATTGCAACAGGCCTTCCTCCTGCTTATGGCCTTCAAATAATTAAATTGCTTGTAGACTTTACACAAATTTATCACACGCATTAACATCTGCAATGTTTGTACAGGCCAGTAAGCTTCTTTTTTTACTTTAAAAAAAAATCACAAGTTTAGAATCTTTCCTCTTAGGCTTGACTGACATTCAGTACGTGCTCTGCAGGTGGTGGTATTAAAAGGCATCTCTGTATAATCGAAAGTTTAAGATATTATAATCTTTTAAAGAAAGGTGGCAATACGGGATAGTGCTTTGAATTGGAGTGCGTATGACACTGTATCATTGATCAGTTGGACTCTAAATGTTGAACTGCGAAAAGCTTGCCCTAGTACGGTTTGCGTTATAATAGTGTTACTTTTGCTCGTTCAATAGAATATACCTTCTGATTTTTAAGAAAAACAAACAGAATATACCTTCTACGTTATCAGAAGTTTACATTTCATTTTCGGTGACTATTTTTCCCAATCCTTGATTTTGTGCTATTTCTTCACCTTGTATTCAATCTTTGCGCGTATTTGAGAAATCAAACCTTTGCATGAAGTAGCAAAATAGAATCTATTTGTTAAATTAGTGTGTAAAGTGCCCATTTTAATATACAACCTAAAGTGAGGGAGTTTTCTAGCAATTTAGCCATTTTCCTATGATGACATTCATAATGTGCATTTAAATTATTTATGTTCATTTTTCAGCGAAAAGCTGTTGGTCTCCCTGTGGAAGAACCTGGAAGATATGACATCGAGACTGCATTCAGTAAAGGCTGCTATGACCTCACGAATCCTCTATACCGATGCGACTACTGGGGAGAGCCCAAGAACTCGGAGAAGAGCAAATGATAATGCTCGGTATCGGCGACCTCCAAGATCTAGACGCGTGGCCGATGACGTGTCCCAAGGCTCAGAAGAAAGGGCCCACAGGGGCCGACCAGGCCACCCTGTGCCCAGCCTGCCAGTGCAAACCGGCCCACCTCGGGGCCCTCTGCGAATATTGCCTCCTCGGCCACTCAGCTCGCCCGAGCTGCCACCAGACCAAGACTCCTCGGCCTCCTCGCTCGTCCTCGAGCCCCTGGCCAGGGCCGCCTTCCTCGGTCCTCCGACCAACTCCACCATTCACAGGCGTAACCGCCGCTCCGCAAATCTCGCCATGCACAGATTCCCCGCCAGTAACATCCCACGTTCCACGCCATCACGATCCCCATTAATGGACGATCCACTCTCTACGCGGGCGTGACGTTGGGAGCGTAACTGCCGGCGAGATTCTCGCGCCTGCTGCTCCGTGCTGCCTCCGCTATATAAACCATCATCACAGAGGGGTCAAGTAAGCCATTTCTCTTTTACACCTTACGCCGTTACTCTGCTCGGATCTCATCACTAACTTGAGCGTCGGAGGGTCCTCGGTGGTACCAAACCATCCCGGGACTTCTTTGCAGGTACTCGGCGACAGCCTCCTCACCCCGCCTTCTCATCTCAAAACCCATTGAGACCCACACGCAAAGAAGGATAACCAGTCGAGTTCGCCTCGGGATCAACGGAAGACAACATCTGACGGAGCCCCCAAAAAGGAGCCCCATCAGCTGGCGTCGTCTGTGGGAAACCGATAACTCCACAAAATACAAAGTTGGCCTTCCGATCCCTGCCCGCATGGCAACCGACTCCCCTAACGATCCGAACGCCCGCTACCGCCTCCCTCGCAGCGGGGACGCAGGCGGACCCTCCCCCGAGGCCGCCGGTCTCCCCCAGGCTGCCACCCAACAGGCTCCGACAGCCGCCCGACCAAAAGAGCTAGGGGCCGGGAGCCCATCACCTTTGGCGACGAGGATCTCCACGGCATATCTGTGCCCCATAGCGACCCACTGGTGATCGTAGCGCGGATTCACTGATACGTGGTCCACCGAATACTCATAGATTCAGGTAGCTCGGCGGACATCCTCTTCCACGACTGCTTTTTGCGAATGGGGCTGGCCCCAGCGGACTTGAGGCCGACCTCCCACGTCCTCTCGGGATTCACCAACCACTCTGTCCCGACGCAAGGGGTGGTCACCCTTCAGTTCACGATCGGCGAGCCCGGCCGCACGCGCACACTACCGGTGGACTTCATTGTGGCCAGGGTCCCCTCGGCCTACAATGTCCTCCTCGGCCGGCCGACTCTGAACTCCCTCCAGGCCCAGATCTCGACATACCACCTGGCGATAAAATTCCCCCTCAGCCGAGGTGGGGTGGGCCAGGCCTACGGAAGCCAACGGGTCGCGGAGGTAGGTTTGGCAAAGGCGGCTTCTCCCGAGCAGCACGCCGATAGCGCCGATTCATGCGGCGACATGGGGGGGTCCCTGGACACCCGGGACGAGCGGAAGGAAGTCCGTGGGGCACCGGTCGAGCCACTGACTGAGGTGCCCTTAGCAGAAGGAGACCCAGGGAAGACCGTCCAGGTCGGGTCACTCCTGACGGGAACCCAGCGGGATGACCTGACCAAGTTCCTCCGGAGCAATTCAGACGTCTTCGCCTGGGCCCCAGCCGACATGCCTGGGATCGACCCCAAAATCATCTCCCACAAGCTCGGGGTTGATCCTACGGCCCGACCCGTCAGGCAGAAGAAGAGAAGCTTCGCCCCGGTCAAACAAAAGGCTATCGAAGAAGAAGTTGACCGACTCCTCGCCGCCAACTTCATCAGGAACGTGCCCTACTCGGAGTGGCTGGCCAACGTGGTCCTGGTCAAGAAGTCGAGTGGGAAGTGGCGTATGTGCGTCGACTTCACCGACCTCAACAAGGCCTGCCCCAAGGACAACTTCCCGCTCCCTCGCATAGACCAGCTCGTCGACAGCTCGGCCGGGCACGAGCTCTTGAGCTTCATGGACGCTTTCTCCGGCTACAACCAAATCCGCATGAACCCTGACGACGAAGACATGACCGCATTCACGACAGACCGGGGGGTGTACTGTTACAGGGTGATGCCGTTCGGCCTCAAGAATGCTGGGGCCACATACCAGAGGCTGGCCAACCGCATGTTCAAGCCGTTGATCGGTAGAAACATGGAGGTCTACGTCGACGACATGCTCGTCAAGTCTGTCTCGTCGGCCGACCACGTCAAGGACCTGGGCGAGGCGTTCAAGGTGCTCCGCAAGTTCAACATGAAGCTGAACCCCGCCAAGTGCGCGTTCGGGACTACCGGAAGGAAATTCCTCGGGTTCATGGTCACTCACCGCGGGATTGAAGCTAACCCGGAGAAGATCGACGCCATCCTGAACATGACCGCACCCAGGACCAACGTCGAAATCATGCGGCTCACAGGACGGGTCGCCGCTCTGAGCCGTTTTATGTCCAGGTCGGGGGAGAAGTGCCTCCCGTTCTTCAAGCCGCTGAGGAAGATCCAAAGGTTCGAGTGGTCGGAAGATTGCCAAGCCGCCTTCGACCAACTGAAGAGGCACCTCGCAACGCCGCCCCTACTAACCCGGCCCGTGGAAGGGGACGAGCTGTCGCTGTACCTGGCGGTATCCGACCAAGCAGCAGGGTTGGTGCTCGTCCGAGAGGCCGAAGGGGTGCAGAGGCCAGTGTACTATGTGAGTCATGTATTCAAAAACGCGGAGACGAGATACCCCGCCATAGAGAAGATCGTCCTGGCCCTCTGTAACATTTAGGAAAAAGCTAGAAATAAATAAATGTAATTAAATTTAGAATAAGCTGATAAATCACAAAATGGTTAAAATCAAATATGTTAATCTTCATAAGTTATATGTAATACAAATTAAATTAAAATTTTTGAATGTAAATTAAATAAGTTATAAGGGTTTTAATGATAATTTTAGCTTCATTTTAACAAAAGAGGTGTTATATAATAAGTTAAGTTGTGAGGGGTTAAATTGTAAAAAGTTAGATTTTATGCAAATAGAAGATTGTTGTGGATATAAGTGAAAAGGGAGTGGGAATTATTTTAGTTCAGAATTTTATTTAAATTAAAAGAAAAAGGGGAGATAATCACTAAACCACCTCATGCTTTCAATAACCCTTCAACCTACACCTCCTCCTTGCATGAAACATGCACACTTCTTCACTTGACACCACCTCCTTAACCCTATCCCTTTCTCCTCTCATATATATAGCTTATTTTCAGTTCATATCACAAAATCAAACTGAAAGAAAATCAAAAGAAAAGGAAAACTAAAGAAGGAAAAAGAAAAACAAGAGGAAGAAGAAGAAGAATGGAGCTTGTTCATGAGTGTTGTTCATCATCAAGCTAGGAGGGGTTGTTTAATCTTGGAGGATCATTCCTACAACTAATAGGAGGGTAAACTTCTTAAACTTAGTAGAGATTAAGTTCTGTAGATTAGTTAATTTTAGTTTAGCTAGGTTGCATAATATCGTATTTAGTTAAAACTTATAGTTTACTAGAATCTGCTTTAATCTGGAACTTAATAAAATGAATTCAACAGAGTAGAAATGATGTAGGTAACAACTAGAACACACCACAAGAAAACGACCATGGGGGGCCGGTTTTGGGCCGGCGACAGAAGGGTTTTGGCCGGCGTCGCCGGCCAAGTGGAGGAAATTTGGGGTTTTGGTTTTTGGGGTGTCTTCAGTATACAATTTGGACCAATTTGGTACTGTTGATTTTAATTAGTTTTACTGTAATTAAAATCTGGAATGATATATCGGAAAAGGAATCGTAAAAACGCTAAATACGACACGATGAAATCGTGTCGCGTATTAAATTCTGAACCAGTACAGATTAGGGTTAAAATACTGAAAGACTAAGTGTTTAATAACTTGAAAAGATCAGATAGTTTATAACCTATGTGGGTTAGCATGTTTCTATGTCCGTTATATCGGAATAGTCGTTTTGCTTATATATGTAAACTTGGTATATTTAGACACGGATACGAGGAGTACGGAAGCCGTGAGGAAAAGGAAAGGATTAGCGATTCCGGAGTAGATTCGACTTTTCCGGTGAGTAGACTAAACATCTACCGGGGAATTTAGTAAAGATGGCGTGTTTCGCCCATGGTTTTACTTAATGTGATATTCATATCATCATGTTTAAATGTTAGAATTTCATGCATTAAAATATGTGTATATTGCTTAGTTGTTAGAACACTTCACAAGTATCGACGAGTCATGCCACGTGCACATCTTATATGCTACACACACCTCGTCGATATTGCCATGTCACATACACTTAAATATCATACTTATTAACATGGATTATATTGTATTTCATATGTCAAGTATATTGGTAGAATTCCTTATTTACATTCTGTTGCTTTATGCGTACTTCCATATTGGATATGAGATAGATGCAGAATTGAGGATTTATGATTTTGAGTTTTGAATACTACTACATAAATCCAGTTTTTCATGATTGATGTGACATGTCCACCCTGAGATGATTTCTGTTTTTGGTTTTATTCCGGACCGAGTGGGGGAGATATACGGTCGCGGATTTACGTTATCCATACTGAGTGGGGGAGATATACAGTTGGATACAGGGTGGACCCGGTCGAGACCGAGGGGCAGGATAGCCGTATTGAGACGGGGGAGCCTAGCGAGGTTACTCGATACCGGAATTGGTTATAGAAATACGGCGTGTATCTAGAGGATAACGACCGATATTATGAGTATAGGATCATTCGGGGAATGATGCCTATAAGAAATGAAGAATTTGTGTCGTTGATGGACACCGAGAAATGATTTACTTGAGTTGTGATTTCAGAAGTATAATGAGATTTATTGTTGGATTTCACATATACTCATATATCATATTGATTCATATTCAGTAGCATGATTGTCATATTTGCTTTATTCGTCGTTATATGTTAGTCGTATTCACTGAGTTGGCAACTCATCCCCGTTGTGCCACAGTTCCTTGCAGGGATAGAGTGGACGGGTAGCTGCGGGGCAGGATCACTTTTGCAGTTGTATTTCCTCTTTTGATAGGTAGGTTACATGTGTAGTAACCTTCCATTTTGTACTTTTGTATCTAGAAAGACTCCATCAGACTGTATTTTGACTTAGAGATGAGAGATGGGATATATATGTACAGTTGAGATCTGTTGATCAGTATTATAGTCTTTTCTTTATGAGATTCAGTGATGTTCTATATTTTATATTCATGTTTATTGTTAATATTGTTGATTCCAACCCGGAATACAACCAAACTTAACCTTTATTAATTGTTTAATGAATAAACTTCATAACTTGAGATTTTTATTTAAAAACTAAATTTTCATAAATAATTCCGAAATAAGGTATTTTGATCTTGGTTTTTGGCTTACTTGCATTGTGCATATCTTTAGATATGATATAATCTGAGTGCCTGTCACATCCAAACTTGGGTCGTGACACCCTCGTGGTAACCTCGCGGAAGCTGCGGCACTACTTCTAAAGACACACCATCATCGTCCTCACTGAGCGCCCCTTAGGGGCTATCCTGGCATCGCCAGAATCCTCTGGCCGCCTAGAGAAATGGAGCTGGGAGCTGTCTCAATTCGACATAAGGTATCGCCCGAGGCAAGCCATCAAGGCGCAGGCCATGGCCGATTTCGTCGTCGAATGCACCATTCCTAGCAGGAAGCAGGATCTCGCGTCGCCCCTCGCTACCCGGGATACCGACTAGGAAGGCCCTAGCTCAGCCTCGAAGTGGGTCATCTACGTCGACGGGTCTTCCACCGAGGAAGGCTGTAGAGCCGGCCTCATTATCCGGGGCTCAAACGAAGCCGAGATGGAGTATTCTCTAAGGCTCGGTTTCAAAGCATCGAACAACACGGCGGAGTACGAAGCCCTCCTAGCCGGACTGCGCATAGCCGTCGGGCTGGGGCTGAAGGTCGTCCGGGTCCGCAGCGACTCGGCCCTGGTCGTCGGCCAAGTAACAGGCCTCTTCGAGGCTCGGGAGCCCCTAATGTTGAAAAACCTAGACGAGGTGAGGAAGCTCCGAAAAAACTTCGACGAAGTCCAGGTGGAACAAATACCCAGACAAATGAATGCTCAGGCAGACGCCCTGAGCAAGTTGGTTTCATCGTACTCAGCTAACAACAGGCAGTCGATACTCTTCGAAACCTTGGCCCGACCCAGCGTTGGCGACGGGACGGCGATACTCCAAGTATACGCAACACAGGAGAATGACCCAGATTGGAGGAAGCCCCTCGTGGAATTCCTGAAAGACGGCACGCTCCCGAAGGACAGAGCAGCCGCTCGCTGCCTCCGGACCAGATCCACCCACTTCATCTGGTGCAACGGGAACCTCTACAAGAAGGCCTTCACTCAGCCCTTGCTCCGGTGCGTTGACCCCCACGATGCCGACTATGTCCTGCGGGAAATCCATGAAGGGGTGGGCGGTGCACACCAGGGGGCTCGAACCTTGACCCAAAAGGCACTACTTCAGGGGTACTATTGGCCCACCATGCACGAAGACGCCCTGAAGTTGGTCAGGAGGTGTAAGAGCTGCCAACTCCACGGCAGTATCCCTCGTCTCCCGGCTACCGAGCTAACGGCCCTGACGTCCCCGTGGCCATTCGCCCAATGGGGATTGGATATGATCGGCCAGTTCCCCACAGGGACTGGCGGACATAAGTACGTCCTCGTCGCGGTGGACTACTTCACCAAATGGATCGAGGCCATTCCCATCAGGAAACCGGACGCCGCCACAACCATCAAGTTCCTCCAAAACAACCTGATTCACCGGTTCGGGATCCCAAGGTGCATCATCACCGACCACGGGACAAACTTCGAGAACGAGAAAGTAAGGAACTTCTGCAAAGAATACCACATCCTCATGAAGTTTGCCACGGTCGCGCACCCCAATGTAACGGGCAGGCCGAGGTCGCTAACCGGGACGTCCTCAGGGGCCTCCGAACCCGCCTGGAAGGGAGGCAAGGCAGTTGGGTCAAGGAACTACCCCGGGTCTTGTGGGCCCTGCGCACGTCAAAAAAGACTCCAACCGGGGAAACCCCTTTCAGCCTCTGCTACGGGACCGAAGCAATGGTCCCAGCGGAGATTGGGCTACCCAGCCACCGAGTCGAGCACTTTGAGGATGAAGCGAACACCATGGCACTACGAACCAACCTCGACGTATTGTTGGAGAAAAGGGATCGGGCCCAGATCAGAGTCGCCGCCTACCAACATCAAACGTCCCGGTACTACAACGCTCGGGTAAAACAACGATCCTTCAAGGCCGGGGACCCGGTCCTGCAGCGGAACGAGTTCATTGACCAAGGCAGGCTCCATAAGTTCTCCCCAAAGTGGGAATGTCCCTTCCTCGTCTTCGAAGCGCTCCCCGGCGGAGCCTACCGCCTGCAAGACAAGGATGGACGGAAGCTCCCTCGGCCTTACAACGCGGAGAAGCTCAAGCTGTACCTATGAAGTCAAAACTAACAAAGCGCCATACCCTGGCTACCGCCCAAAATCTCCCTTTGAAATGATGGTGTATAGTGTCGTCTAAAATTCCTATCCATGCGAATAAAGAAACTTTCGAAACCTTCTTTCCCGGTAAGGTTCCCCCTGTACAACGAGAAGGATCTCCCAGAGACGGTCGAACCCGAGGTCCCCTCGCTCGGCTATCCCCAGCGGACAGTTTCCCTGCCACAGCGCCAGGAATCAAAAAGCCCTCCCAGAGGCAGTCGAGGCCAGAGGTTCCTTCGCTCGGCTATCCCCCGCGGGCAGCTTCCCTGCCACAACGCCGGGGATCAAAAAGCCCTCCCAGAGGCAGTCGAGGCCAGAGGTTCCCTCGCTCGGCTATCTTTTCAGGACAAAAGCCCTCTCCAAGAGGCACCGGGCAGTAACCCTGCCCGGCCAAAGGTCTTTGGCGAGCTTCCTACAGCCTTATAGCTTTCCCAGCACCAAGGACCAAAGTCCTCCCAGAGGCAGTCGGGCCCTTGCCCGGCTATCCCCGGCCGGTAGCTTCCTACCGCAACTGACAGGGATCAAAGTCCTCTCCAAGAGGCACCGGGCAGTAACCCTGCTCGGTCCCCGTCCTGAAGGATCCGAAAGCCCTTCCAGAGGCAGCCGAGCCCGAGGTTCCCTCGCTCGGCTATCCCCAGCGGGAAGCTCCCCTGCCACACGCCGAGGATCAAGATTCCTCCCCAAGGCGGTCGGGTCCTTGTCTGACCATCGACGGCTGATAGCTTCCTACCACCGTCCTGAAGGATCAAAAGCCCTCCAAGAGGCAACCGAGCAGCTACCCTGCTCGTCAAAAACTCCGGTTATTAGTTGTCTACCCACGACGCCGGAGATCGGATCCCTCACCAAGCGGCAACCAAACGACCACCCCGCTCGGCCATGCCCGGCCAATGGTCCTGTGGGCGCGCTTAAGGATCTGGGGCACCCGGAAGGACGACCGGTTCGTCCAAATCTGAACGTACATGAGGATACCTCCACGACAGCGCTTGGCACCCTCGCCGGTTGGCAAACTCAACAGGAGATTGCCGGACATATGGCCAACCTTACACGGAAACTCAACAGTACAAGCAAGGACATCCTACGAACGTCCTTCACACAAAAAGGGAAGAGGAAAAGAAAAAAACACACAAACCGACGAATCAAGAGTTCTTTTTTTCTTTTATTACCAAAATCAAGATCTTTACAAAGGGTACTCTGGGAGCCCCCAGCCCTACAAACTGCCCGGAGGCTTACTTCGGCCATTTCATCGTCAGCGTCACGACCTAAGGCCCTACCACCGAAGACCTTGCCACCAAGGGCGCGCCCGGCTTCCCTCGTCATCCCTCACCGGAGACCTCGTCGCCGGAAGCGGAACCCGAGCGAGGAGTTCACCATCGTCGAACTCGGGAAGCTGTTCCTTCACAGCGTCCAAAGCCTTATTCCACGCAACGGCAGAATACTCCCCGAGCTCGGCATAAAACTGCTCTGACGCCTTGAACTAGACCACAGCTTTATTAGCCCGAGCCTCGGCAACCTGGGCCTTCAGCAGTGCCACCTCAGCATCCCCCTGCTTACGTCCCTCTCCTTCTGCAGTGCCGCTAAGCGTTCGGCCATGTCAGCCAGCTTCCTATCGGCAACCCGGAGAGACGCGTTCAGACGGCGAAGGTCACCCCGAGCCGCCGAGTTGGCGAGCTCCGCAGTCTCCGCCCGGCCCGCCACGACGTCGGCCTTATCCCTCTCCCGGCGCAGGTCACGTCGCAGGATCTCGACCTACGAAGGAAACGCCTCCACTGGCCTCGGGGCGTGGAACGCCCCCTCGGCCTCCATGCGAATGGCGAGGGCACAATGCTGAAGAATCTGACAGAAAGCCGACGAGAAACCAGGAAGCATCCGAACCAAGGAAAGACATACCGAGGCAAATGCGCGTAGAGGGATTCGTACCTGGACCGTCCCTTGGGCCATGGCCTCCAATTGATCCCTCAAGGAGCCACACGGGAGCCTTTCCCCAGCCGATTTCTCCATCCCAGCGAGCAGACCAGTGGCAACGGAAAGCCCAGATGGAACAGTGAAGACAGAGCCCCCTTCCTGTACGGGAATCCCTTCGGGGGCCTTCGACGGCGGCGCACGAGTAACCGTCCTTTTCCTCTTAGGAAGGGGCCGGCCCTCGCCCTTCCTCCCATCACCAGTTTGGGGCTCGGGTAACGGCTGACGACTCCGGCCGCCGCCAGAGAAGCTCCCAGACGCCGCCGACGAGATGGACGGCCCTGCCGTCGGCGGAGAATCAGGCGGAGGGCGCAAATTAGCCGGGGGCTTGGCTACGCCACTAGCTTCCCCCCAACGTGAGCCGCCCGAAAAGTGGGAGTGAACCATGTCTCACGAAGGAGGAAGAACTCCGAGCGATAGCTGCTCGAGGAAGAAGGGAAATGAAAGGTTGGGGGCCCTGGGGTGGGCTTCACCCCCGTTTTATCGCCGCATCCAACGGCACCCGTCAACTCCGGCGAAACGACTCCTCACGACCAGCGGCCCCGATCGCTCCACGTGTCGGCAATGCGCTGGACCGCTTCCAATCAGGCGCTATAGGCCCGCGTACATCGCACCAGCCAGCCGCCCTTTGACACGTGGACCATTGCTTTACATAGTGCACGAACCAGCGCACCCCCCTCAAGGTGCGGAGACCTCGCCCTGGTCCGCTAGCGGAAAAGACGACCAACGGACCTAGGGCTCTCCCCAACGAAACCATAGAAGGGATCTCGCCTCAGGAGGCCCGGCAGTCCCCTCATGACCCGATCGCTAGCTGGTCGGGACAAGAGTGGGGGCTAATGATAATGCTCGGTATCGGCGACCTCCAAGATCTAGACGCGTGGCCGATGACGTGTCCCCAGGCTCAGAAGAAAGGGCCCACAGGGGTCGACCAGGCCACCCTGTGCCCAGCCTGCCAGCGCAAACCGGCCCACCTCGGGGCCCTCTGCGAATATTGCCTCCTTGGCCACTCAGCTCGCCCGAGCTGCCACCAGACCAAGACTCCTCGGCCTCTTCGCTCGTCCTCGAGCCCCCGGCCAGGGCCGCCTTCCTCGGTCCTCCGACCAATTCCACCATTCACAGGCGTAACCCCCGCTCCGCAAATCTCGCCATGCGCAGATTCCCCGTCAGTAACATCCCACGTTCCACGCCATCACGATCCCCATTAATGGGCGATCCGCTCTCTACGCGGGCGTGACGTTGGGAGCGTAACTGCCAGCGAGATTCTCGCGCCTACTGCTCCGTGCTGCCTCCGCTATATAAACCCCCATCAGAGAGGGGTCAAGTAAGCCATTTCTCTTTTACACTTTACGCCGTTACTCTGCTCGGATCTCATCACTAACTTGAGCGTCGGAGGGTCCTCGGTGGTACCAAACCATCCCGGGACTTCTTTGCAGGTACTCGGCGACAGCCTCCTCATCCCGCCTTCTCCTCTCAAAACCCATTGAGACCCACACGCAAAGAAGGATAACCGGTCGAGTTCGCCTCGGGATCAACGGAAGACAACATCTGACGGAGGCCCCAAAAAGAAGCCCCATCAGCAAACAAGAGAGAATGACTTAAGACCATAACAAGACAATTATTGGGAAAGGCAACGTATGGAACGAGATGTCATACGAAAGAAGCAATCAAGCAAACGGAGCGTTGATATGCCCAGATGGAGAACATGCCCAAAGAGCCTGAGAAAAAGGAAGAGATTGTTGATGATGAGGATGACGACGACGACTTGGACTTTGATTATAGCATTTTAGGTAGCTCGAATTCTAATTCGGTGAATAAGCCTGTTGTTAATGGGACTGAATCGCCGAGAATGTCGGATGAAGGCATGTTTGAGAATTAGTATTTAGATATTGATGAATGTTATATCTTGACCGCTATTTGAGTAGCTGATCTTAGAAATATTATTTGGTAGATGAGCGACTGCATTTTCGACTGACCCACGAGATGTTTTTACCATCCAAAAGTGTGGGTGGGTGGGTGGGATCGAATTTTTATATAAATTCCACCACTCTTGATGGTGAAGCTTCAGAGCCTTAGACAGTGGACGTTCCCAAATTAATGGGTACTAACTGGGTCCTGCAAAGCAGCTGTCCAAGGACACCTTTTTAATCTATATTCCATCTGGAACAGGATCAGGATCCTTTTAGCGATTGCAAGCGGTGGAGGAAATTCAGATCAGCAACACGAATGCTAATGGACATCAATCCACAATTATAACTTCAGCGTCAAGTCTATGGTTAGTAAAGTCAGGCTATTGGTAGAGGAAATGACCAGATTTGATCAGCAATTTGAACTTACTAAGCATATTATTCTTTTTTTTCTATCAGATTGAACCGCTGACCTCTCATTTTGCAGAGGAAATTAATACCAAGTGAGCTAGACCTAATTGGTTATTAGACTCCCCATCACATAGCTGCAATCTATACTTAAGAAAAATGAAAAAAATTAAAGAAATATTATACTATCAACTTAATTTCGCTCATTGTTCTTTCTTTCCTGAGTTTATCCATCTTCCTTTCGCTGTGATACAGAAATACCTTATTTGAGCAGTATCCAGGTTTGGAGCATGTAAATTTAAAAATATGATTTTCCCCTGAATTTAACAACCATTGACTATTTCTCCAGGACAACATATTCTTCAAATAAATAATCGGTGTATTTCATTTCTCCCCACCTTTTTCCCTTTCTTTGGCCAGGTTTCATTCCTACTAGTCTGTTTACAGTTCTAGCCAGAAAATAAAAGCAGAACCATACATCAGAATAGCAATCTACATAAGCCCTTGTACAAATCTTAAAATACCTATTGATGCAACGCAAAAAAAATTAAAAGAAGATAAAAAGCACTTTACTCTTTATGCCTCCACATTGTAACCTGTATAATATAAGTGAGCTGTTTACGAAGAAATAAACAAAAGTATAGATTTCCCTGCATCCAGCACCACCACCCTTGGCCACTATCCCTGGCTTTCACTCCTTTCCAACACTCACACAAATCAGATCTTCCTTCAAAACAAAACTCAAAAAGACTTTATCCTTGATCAAGGCGACTCGGATCTGCAGTTGCTTGGATACTCAAAATGCAGTCAGATCAGGTCCCCATCATCTTCAACCGAAGCTTAAGCTTAAAACGACGTCCCGGTTTTCCTCAGTTCACCCACTAGCTCAGTCAATTTCTCCCTCCTCGACATCATTATCAGGAAAGCTAGTGGGCCCACATTCCTCCTCATCTTCATCATCGTCTTTCCTATACAATCCAAGCTGCTCCAAAGGGTTACTTCCCCCAAGATTAAACCCACCTAAACCATGCAAGTGATCTTCTGGGCTCATCTCATGAACTCTGCTCGGGATATTTTCACCTCGACCGGTTCCTAGTATTTCTAGATCTTTCAAGAACAAGCTATTCTCGTTGATCTCCACTGTCTTTTCCATCTCTAGCAGGGCCTTGCGTGCTGCTTCTCTCTCGAGTTCCCTTTTTCGCTTAGCTTCAGCTGCTTCGGCTCTCTTTCGAGCATCCTCAGCAGCTTTGGCTTCTGCCTGTATCCGAGCTTTCTCTGTTTCGATAATTATAGGGTTATTGTACACAAAAGCAATTATTCAAGTTTTTTTCCTCGTTGAATTGGTTCATACCCTCTCTTTGTTGCCGCTCAAGTTCCTCTCTCTCACGCCGTAACTTCTCAGGATCCTTCTTTTCACCCTAAACTCAGAAAAAGAAATTCTCAAATCACGACATGACAAGACATCTTGAAAATATGCCAATATATGATAACGCTAAACAACCCTAAAATACCTTTAACTATCTCCGTCTTTCACTAAACTGCCTTAAAACTTTCTTTATTTCACTACAATACCCTTGAAAGCAACACTTCAAGGGAGCTTACAGTAATAAAATAAAGTTAAGGTAGTTTACTAGAAAAAGGCAGTAATTAAGGATAGTTTACTAGAAAAAGGCAGTAATTAAGGATAGTTTACTAGAATTTAGCTACATATAAAAACAATATGCAAACGAACCTGATTAAGTGTTTTCTCCCGGGCTTTGAGAATCGTATCGGCAAAACGGTTTCTTAATAGAGCTGCCCGATAAAGCTTATCAGGGGATACTTGCCTTTCTGATGTTGCATTCTCCCCTAGAAAATTAATAGGCATAGGTCAAGGTCTATACAATTGAAATGTTACAGACCTCAGGATTTCACTACTTTTTTTCTAGCCACACATGCTTACCCTCTCGATAGTCATCTGCCTCTAAGGATACTTGTTGATCCACCCCACTGATCATTCCTGCATAACGCCACGTTACAAACAAAAGTAACTAATTCGTGAAAATGCCCAAAAATTTCAATATCCAGATATTGAGGGGTAATTTTTAAAATAAGGTGGAAGAGGAAAGTATTAGAGATTATACTATTACTATTTGCATCAGCTGAGACTGCCATATTGCAGTCTCTGAGGCCCCTTGATGCCTCTGTTTCTCCATTTTCCTGCATTTCACAAAACATTAAACTAAAATTTCTATTTTCTAATAAGGGCAATGTCTGGTAACTACTCAAGTTGTTATCGGTCGCAAATGGTTCATATTAGAGTCTGTTTTATACCTTCAGGGATTTTGTGGGAGTAACAGCTTTAGCATCTGACTCGCTTCGGGAGGAACTAGTCGAGTCTGAATCTACAGAATGAATGAAAAGTGTAGAATCATTAGGTGAACAAAATGGATATAAATATCAAACAATTTCATGTAGTGAACAAAGACTAGCATACATGTAAGCCAAATCTATGTACAATAGGCTTTCACTCCTTGATGGGGAAAGGGTGTTATATGCTTACAGATTAATGCAATACTAGTAAAATTATCTGGTTGTACTTATTAAAACCAGTGGTTTTGCCATCCATGGTATTACTAATTAATGATAGAAGAACATATATCAAGAAAATATCAGCAACCACCAATCAACATATTTCTTATTAACTTGACTTATCTATAAACTTTTGCAAAAGAAGAAGCATCCTATCACAGAAGCATTTTTTATTCTATAGTGCTTGCCACCACGACTTCACCTTCAACAATTTGCTGCATGCATTATTAGAAGATTGGTTTTTCATTCCTTTTGCCTCCCTTTTCTCAACCCACTACTTCGTTGTCCCTCTTTCTTTGCGTCTTTAAATGTTCTATATCCTCTTACCCACATGCATTAACTTTGATCGGACATCATCCTCTAGGTTATAAGAAGAGGAAAGCAGAAACATTCACCAAATTATTCATGAGGGTCGCGAGCATTCTTTCCATTTACTTTCTCTGGCATGACAAAGTCTTCATACTATATATTTATTTCAAGTTGCTGCAACTGTACTGGAAGTCCACAGGAGAAAGACCAAGTCCCAACTTCTAGCAGCATGCCAAAATATATGCCTACAATAACACATAAAATGCTTCCACAAGCTGCAGTACTTCAACTCGAGACTTCAACGTCGAGAAGGTCACCAGCAGATTCAGGTTAAGGTGTAAGTAATGGATAACGACCTTTAGTCTGCTCCCCATTCTCCACCATCTTATAGCGAATCTTGTACCCATAGTAAATAACATTTCCTTTGTAGATCTTGTTCTATCTTTTGTAACTCTGTTATATGCATATATTAATATAGTTTGTTTTTTTTGTTTTTTTGGGAAGGGTTTTCTGCCCTGTTTTCCTTCCAAAAAAAGTAACCAGCGTCCTTCCGCTTACAAACCAAAGCATATTATCCATTTTATTCTTGATAATAAAATAGCGAGCTCTTTATTCCAAGTTTTAGCATACACAGCCCCAGCACAATGTGGTTGAAACAGAGCCACCTGGTCTTAAGTCGAACTACAGTTGTTTAATAGGGTATGTTTGCTTGCACTACAGTAATTCAACAGAGCCAAAGTAGCACATCTTCGGATCTTAAGCTGTTTCGCTCAGATGAGGGGGTTAAAAGGATTTGGAAGAGCTTAACACACACCACTTAGAATGACCAGAACCAAAGGGTAGGCATATGGAAGAAATTTTTGAAGAGAGGCCTAAACATTTACTGTTTTTGCTTCTTGTAATAATTATGGAAAATGCGCATCAAACCAACCTTTTAAACTTTGATGCATAAGCAAACATGAAGTGCTTATGGTGCCAAAAAAAACCAAGTGTTTTTAAATTGGGTTTTTCCGTTAGCCCCCCATACTTCAATATTTTTCTCTGCCCCCCATAGTTAGTATTTACCTGTAGCCCCCTATACTTATAAATTACTCATGCAGCCTCCCTACATCACTTTTGAAAATTATTCCTCTTCCTCCTCCTGGCAGCCGCCGTCCCCACCTTCTTCCTCCTTCTCAACACAACCGCCATCGCCTCCTTCTTCTTCCACCCATCGCCTCCTTCTTCTTCCTCCTCCTCAACGCCACCGCTATTATCATCAACACCAACACCACCATCTTCTTCCTCTTCTTCAATCCACAGCCGCCGCCGCCATCATCAAAGAGGAGGAAGAAGGATGGCGGCGGCGGCGGTTGTGGGTTGAAGAAGAAGGTGGTGGTGATGGTGGCGGCGGTGTTGAAGAGGAGGCGTTGATTGGTTGAAGAAGAAGAGGAGGAAGATGGTGGTGTTGACAATGACGGTATTGAAGAGGCGGCGAAAGAAGATAGCGGTAGTGGGGACGGCGGTGATGGCCGGGAGGAGGAGGAGATAATTTTCAAAAGTGAATTAGGAGGCTGCAGGAGTAACTTATAAGTATAGGGGGTTACAGATAAATATTAACTATGGGGGACAGAGAAAAAAATGAAGGGGGGCTAACGGAAAAAAAAAACCTTTTAGATTACTGCAAACTTCTTGAAAGTGCATAAAGCTTTTAGGTGGGGCTTCAGGAATTTATGGCTCCGTGGAACCAACAACCCCTTAAACTTTGAAAGGATTTAAATTAAAGATAAACTCAGGGAAAAAAGATTACCACATAATGTTGTTAAACACCAGGCACAATAATTTGCTCATCTTTATGTGACAGTTCCACCCCTTCATTCTAAATCGGGCAAACTAATATCGTGTATACATGCCCTAATTCCACCTTCATTCTAAACATAGTTTTCTGTGCTTTGAACCTTAATAGATCATTTCTACTCCATGATCAGTTTTATGAGAACACAAGTCAAAAGTTGCAACACTCCAGACTTTAGAAAACCATTTAGGACCCTGGACTGTGAGAAAACGCGCGCGCGCGCGAATCCTCAGGGTGGATGATTTCATATGCGATTTTTCCAAACTCGACGATAGACAACCAGAAAACTAAAACAACGCATATATAATTTAATCAAGTAAAGATTCAAAAAGTTCCTCAACCGACACATGATACAAAATAGAGTTCTTTCTCTACATTATAACCAGCATAAGCAAAATCATCAAAAGAATTTATTATAGGATGCAATAACATGTATATGGCATGAAAGACACCAAAAAATGATATTATGGATGTAAGAATTACAAGTAAATAAACCGATGTGAAGATGCCAGGTGATGTCCAGAAACCAAAATGGTGAAATATTAAAAATTAACAAAAAATAAGAGAAGCTCATTGTGCACTGACCACTGGAGGAGGAACCAGAATCACTACTGGAACTGCTTGATATGCTGCACTTGCTACTTCTTCCTGCTGTGTCCTTTTCTATCTCTAAAGGAGGATAGCTAGAAATAGGAGGATCATCTCCACCAATATCAACATCCTCGTCAGCAGGCTCGTTGACTGCACACAGACCATCATTAATTAGATAAAATCAACTAGACACTACAGAAAAGTTACATTTAACGCAAACACAAGTGTCCTTGATCGAAGGAGAAAGTAACCTTGGCAGGGATAAATTGATGAATTACTAACTCCAGATTCAACCAAAACCTGCACAAGGAAAATTAATTACAAATATACATGCCAAAAGACTAAAAGCATTACTCATACAAGAGCATCCACCTCACAAGGCTCTATTTTTGCCTGTGGTACTGATTGTTTCACACCAAAGTAGTCATCCAAAAGCTTCCGTAGCTTAAACAGGGTATCATCATTAAGATTCTTGAAATCAATCTCTATTTCGTCCTCCCCCTCCTCACTGCACTTTGCATCCTGATTTTGCAGCTTTAAGAACTCAATAATGTGATCAGGGAGCTTCTCAAGCAAAGCTAGCAGCCGGTTTCTAAGTTCCTGTTTCTCATCATATGGCATCTTTGGCTTCACACTCTTTGGCATGGTAACCCCATGCTCCATCGGAGGAGCTTTCCTCTTCTTCAGCAATGGTTGGGGTTCTATCTTGGTAGCTTCTTCTTCTCTTTTAACGACTTCAGCCGCAGCCAGTTTCTCTCCTATAGGTTTCCATCTCTTCTCAAACATCTTTTTCAAAGCATCCGCCATAATGTGCACATCATTATCAGTGGGGTTATAGGTCATGGCATTGGTAAAGGTAAGTCTAACATCTGAAGCAAACGCCAAAGGGCTAGAATAAGAACCAGACGCTAACTTCTTCTTGACGGTTCCGAGATCCATTGGATGCTTAATAATGTTGAAGTAATCGGGGATTTCTAGCTTCACTACATCAACAGGAGTGTTGAAGACCCAACTGTATTTATGTGTCATCAAGTTCTTGAGGAGGGTCTCACACTGTTTCAATACCAAAGCTGCTTGGTTGACTAAAAGAGGCGGGCCCTGTTTTGTAGACTCGAGCCTACTTGAGATCGACCGCTTTAAATCCTGTTTCTTGGCATGCCCATCACTGGATGACGACAAGCCAATGGCACTAGCAACCGCTGGATTTCTCAACTGTATTTTTTTCTGTAGATTCCGAACCTTCTCTAGCTCTCCTCTAAGTCTCATTTCCAAGTCTTTCCGCTCTGAAGCAGATATTTTTGTCGAAATAACTTGAATGGGAACATTGAAAGTGTTGCTGCGATTTCCATTTAAGCTCATGCACTTTCTCTTTGGGGTACAAGAATTCTCCGAGTCAGCGCGGTAAGAGCTGCTAAACCCTTCTGTCTCCCCCAATGTTTCAACTGTTTGTCTATAATCCGGAATAAATCCTTTGGGGAAAGTTCGTGTTTTCCCCGTCATTGCAGATGAACGATCATTAGGGTTCTTCTTCAACTTCTTTCCATTAGAGTATTCCAGAATTACTGTTTGTGTCATAAGGTCAAATAGTGAAAAGCCTCTGCAATTCAACCATGAAGCTGAATTAGACTTTCATTGAAATATGAGACATGAAAACTTGAGGGAATAAAAATATCATTTCAATCAGATTCAAATGCTACAGAAAACAACATTTTTTTTAAAATACTCGATATTATTGTTTTCGGTTAGATTCTTGATAGTACCAAAAACACTGAGAACATTACGGCGCAATTGAATTATTTGTGGTGACATTTCTATAAAAATATGCTGAGATAAATATGTGTTAGGCTTTTTCCTAATTCACTTTTTTTCCCTGTGACATTACCAAATTGCATTTTGTAATCTTTTGCACTAAAATGATGAAATTACTTAAATGGCTACTCTCTTGAAAAACCTTTTGTCCATGTCTATTATATTGTTTGTCAACTCACTTGGATAGCCATATTACCAAATAGTATCGAGTTAGTTCACTGTGGTCAAATCATATCCTGTATGTTAGTTAGTTTTTTAAATTCCATGTTATTTCAAAAAAAACTTCTTTATTAGCGATATTAATGACAAGTAGCCAGACCAAAGCATTTTATATTCCAAAATGATGATGATGATAATATCGGCATTCTCATTCCTCGACTCCCTTGACTAAGAAAATCTATGGAATTCCACCATCTACCCACGCCCGTTGCTTAACATAGCATCAATATTATTTCTTGTAGATTAAATCATAAGATCTACTTTGGAATTTAATATTGACAAATCCAATTTCCAAATAAAAAGCAAATAACTTGTGCTCCCTTTCACCCTTTTCAATGGAAATACAATCCAAACCCAATAGCACATTGATCGTTTCACATCAAACTCGACACTGGCATCTAAATCCAGCTTCCCCTACTCAATGCACCAGCAAAACCCTAATCTCTACTCAAACTTCCTGTTTCCCCCCAAAAACCCCAAATCTCCCCACTTGCAAACCCTAATAAAAAAATCTAAACGCTAACCCCTCTGCTAATCCAGTCAAAACCCTAATCCCAATCCAATCAAAAACCCGCCGCCGCCGCTGACACCAACGATCAACAACAACAATGCTGCATAAATCAAACCCTAACTCGATCAAAACAAACCCAAGCCACGGATCGCAGAACCGCAGCGTACTCCATCGACACAACACACCACAAGAAATCCAAAACGAAATAAAAGTTTCCAAGCACTCGACGAGAGAAACCCTAGATCCCCGACAAAAAAAATAGAAGAAAAACCCTAGTTGCTTACCTCTTCTCTTTTCGCTTGGGCCTTGGAGAGAGAGAAGAGAGCGAAAACCCCAGAGGCTCGAAGAAGAGGAATCGTGGTTCATTAGCCCTTCTGACTTAAAAAAGGGTCCGCCTTGATTGAATCTGCTTGATCTGGGCCGTTGGATTTTTAGAATTAATTGGGGCCTGGATTAATTGACGGCTGGGATTTGTTTCACATTATTGTAGCCTGTGTCCCTTGTTGTAAGTGAGGATTTAGTGTGAGTTTCACGTGATTTATGTGCTGCATTTGATGGAATAGAATGCGATTTTTGGGATATATTTGTTTTACCCCCTTTTTCCCTATTTTTTTTTCGGGGAGCAGCTTTTGTAGGCTCGGATCATAAGTGTGGAGAATGGTATTTGTATTATCTTTTTTCTTAAGGACATTAACATACTAATAGAAATGACGGTCTGGAAAATTAACATCGTTGATTTGCGTTCTTTTAGTTCCCTCTGAGGCATAGGGTCACCTGCCAATATATCTACATTGCACGGCTTTGGCAAATCGTTTGGCTTCGTTCATTTTCAGCAAGAGAGCGCTCGATTAGTGAGCCCGGATCATCTGGTAATGGCTTCATGAGAAGGGAAAATCTAAATAAAATAAATAGGATTTGAGTGTTTTCTATATGTAAATAGATGAAGATGGTTGTAAAAAACAAAAAAGCACATGCTTCTCTGTCTTGGCTGACAAAAAAATGGGAGGATAACATGAGCGGGGTTAAATGTTTGTGCACACCTTGTAGTTTTTTTTATTGCTTTTCATACTTATGTTTTGCAATAATCGGTCAAATTCTAACTGCTTGAAGCGTCTTCGGTTTGGTAGGGACTGTTTAGGATCATAGAAGAAAAGAACACGCCGATGATAGTAGGGTCCGACGAAGCTAGATGTTTGTAAATCAAGGGGGTGTGGTGTGAAGTATATGCGGCTCGTTTTTAAAACCGCATAGGTTTAATTGTTGTTGCATTTTATGTTTTGTAACATAAAAGCAATTTTTATAGTTTCTGCAGGTTGTGAGCTGTGACGATTCCTCTACTCTTATTCAAGAGAAGGAAAAAAGCAAGGCAGAGAAAAGAAACTGCAGGGAGAGTTCAGTTATATCACATCCTTAAACACTGTATAAAGATGGGTGGAAGGTATAAGACATTTACCAGTAAATTCCTATGAAGGAAATTTTCGATTTTTTGAAATCACAATTTTAAACTATACATTCATCCAGTGCATAACAACAACTTCTCTTTTTTAGTCAATGAACACGCGAAAATAGTTTCTTAAGAAATGACAAGTTATAGTAGCCACAACAACAATATTCTAAAACACGAGAGAGAGAAGCAGAATCTGCCACCAAAACCAAATCAATATATTTATTGTTTACATATTCACATGCACATGTGCATAAGAATAACGGAGGACTTTTCCTAGCGGGAAAATTTTGCTAGGGTGAGGTTCAAAAATCAACCCTATATCATTTTTTTGTCCAGTGGATTCCACCATTTTGATCTTCTAGCCTAAAAAATACATGCAACAATGTTCATGCTTATTCTAATGCTTCAAAAAGTTAATTTAATGGAAGAAAAATCAATGATTTTTCGGGATCGGAAATTTTTACTCCGCCCGAACCAAACATCAAAAGGTAATAGAATGAATAAAAAAAGTGTTATATCTCCGTCTTCAAAGATGAAGATCAAGATGTCCAAACCGAGCGACTGAAAAAACAGTGCAGACCTGATTTTTGAACACGCCACAATAGTATTTTCTTGGACACGTTACAAAAGTATTTCCTTAGAAAGGTCTTTTTTTCTTCATTGTACCGGTTCTCACAGCTTGTTGGCTCAAATTCAATTAGACTTAAACGCTTTTTGAGCTGCATAAAACAACAACGATAATACTTCTAAAGGCTCAAAAAGTTCATTAATTGATGAGAAACATACTTCTCCTAAAAGATACTGGCAGTTTAATCCAACTATCAAGATCGATGCAAGATATTTCGTAGACGCATGAGGAAACCTCTTTGCACATCCAACCCTCTCATTTTGGCATATTCTTCTCTAACACAGGCAACTAAGGAATATTCAGTACAGTAAAAAATAATATCTGACAACTACAGGGACCTCAACATAATTCATTGGACTTAGGAACTTAAATTACAAATTCATTCAGTCCTGCAGAGCTCATCGTTCCTTCTTCTCAAATTCTCAGATTTCCAAAAGTTTTGAGAGAGAGGAGAGAGAGAGAGATATGAGAGGAATTAACGATAGCGGGGTTGCTACGCAATCATCGTCTTCTTCTTCGTTCTTTGGATCATTACCAATATTCCAAAATTACCCTCTCGTTTCAGCTCTCGCGGCTTTCTCAATCGCTCAGCTCATCAAGTTCTTCACAACTTGGTAATTTTTCTTTCATATTGTTTATGTAATGTTTTTTTAGATTTTGAAATGGATAAATCTCTGAACTTGATGACTTTAAACCAGGGTTTGGCCCCTTTTCACCTCTTATTTGGGGGGTGCTTTACGCAATTTTCGTTAGAAACGTCACCATGTTTTCTTAGTGATTTATTCTGTGACATCTTAAGGGCATATGTATTTATGTTTGCTAGATTTTTGGGGATCAATCAATTTGGCGATCTTGATCCTGACCAAAAAAAATAATAACATCAAAACCTTTGAACAAAAATCTCATCAAAGGAAGGAAAAGGGATCATATTTCATTAATTATGGATGGAAATTTTTAGAAATGAATTATTGTCTATAGCATATGACCTTGATAACGAATCAAGGTCAGCCGGAAGAGAGGCTTTTGCTCGGCATGCCCCGCTCCCGCGTTCTGGCTGTAGGAAATTGTTTTTGAAAGAAACTCTTCATTAGCTTGACACGACATCTTGAAATCCATGTATTTTTGTACACCCCTTATAATGTAGAAGTTGTTTAGGCTATGCCGCGTTGTTAGTTATGGAGTATATCTATGGAAATTTTCTATTAGAAGTTGACTTTACAACTTAAGCTCCCGTCTCCCACTATTTCGATTTAAGTATTTTAATTTACATGATTCTTTGATCTAGAGCCGATTTCATTGCATCTTGGGCTTCCCGCGATGCCCTTGAGCAATCGGTCAGGTTACCGCTTTAATATTTGCAACGAGAAACCGACGCAGCACAGAACTACAACACTATAGAACCGATGAACATGCAAATGCAAGCAGGCATACGAGATTAGAGAATAAAATAGTAGCCAAAATAAATTGTTCTAAGTCTTTCACTTCGTTCACAATCAAGTTGGTGCTTACTGTAAAAGATTTTGTTAAAGTCACATGACACAAAAGGCGTAAAGATAACTACCGATTGTCGTGAAGATCTCAATATCGTATGGACTCAATATCAGGCCAAATACCTAGACTGTCAATTCTCTAGAATTGTTCAATTAACCAAATAATTAAAACCTTCGCGATAATTACCTCACAAGATCCGTCGACAAATCCAAATTTCACCAACACCCGCAGACTCGAGTAGTAGGCTTCATTCAATCCGGCATGTAGATCGGGATCGCCTTAGTTGTTCTTCGTGCTGTTAACCTAGCTTGCTCTCTGAGCCTTCATATCAAAGGCAATAACAAAGAGAAGGAATTGTCTAATTGATAGTGGGTGGGGCTAATTTAAAATGGAACTGTAGAGAAAGCGGTGTTGATTTATGTCTCTGGCTGTTGCAAGGATTAGAAAAGAAATTCTTTAAGAAGAGGGAAATTTGATAAACGGTGATGGGAGAATAAATATGTGTGATTGCAATAATTAATCAAGCACATCTCCAATGAAGAAAAATAAATCAACCACAGTTGATGATCAAGTTCAAACAATGTCGACTCAACTGAAAATCCTCTTAATTATGCAATCAATAACCTAAAGCCTAAGGTAACCTCTCATATATATAGAGAGAAAGCCGTAGACAAATATATATATATATATATATATATATATATATATATATATATATATATATATATATATTAGTTTAATAAAATAAGAAAACGACAAACTATTTCGGACTTTACTAATAAGCCTGACTGCAAGATAAAATTATTTAGAAAACTATGGAAAGAAATCTAATTAAATCAAGTAGGATAAACGGGTGCGCGGTCAACGTCTCCTCGAGGATCTATGAAGCTAATCCCCATCAGAAACTTTCCAAGTAGATTTGATTTTTTGTTCAACTTCATTTATATGAAAAGAAGAGTTTTGAATTAAGCACTTTCTTCACATACATTAGACATAGCATAAAGTCAGAGCACAAAGCCATTTGTGAGAATTTGCTTAGCAATACATCAAAGTTTGCTCTGAGTATCAGCCACCATTGACTTGGTTGTGTTCATAATACTCATTATTGCTGGCTTAACTAGACAATCGGCGGCAAAAATCATTTTGTTTATTTATTTTGAATATTTTATTGAGAGAAGTTGATATTCGAATGAAATTAATTGACATATACTTCCATGGATCTCAGAGAGTGTCAGGAGTTGACTAAATTGCGTTTACCCTTACTAGCTAGATCCGACGGTATTAAAATATTGAAGGGGAAAACTATCTTTTGGTACTCCAATCCTTCAAATCTCCAAAACTTGTATGTAAATCATTGATGGTTCAAACAATTGAGTAACATTTGGATCTAGACGGATTCAAAATCAATATATTGAAGAGTGTAACCTCCTTATCTACATAGAAAAGGTCAAGAGGAGAGTATAGATCCGATGTTTCTCTCCTTCTTCTGGAGCTTTTTCCCCTTTTGATCGGATAAATTTTGAAGTTTTATAAAGAAAAATTAGAGCCTCAACGTAGCATACGCTAGAGATTATAGGTGGATCATAAACGGATATTGACAATAGTTGTATAATAAAATAAGATTATAGAAACCTTGTAACGTTTGAAATGCATCGTGTATTGCGATCTTTAAAGTGCTCATCGCCTCCACTCGGATTGAGTTTGCTAATGCGTTACGGACAAAACACTTTCATGATACAATGAAGTTTATGGAGCCGACAATTAGTAATCTTGACTAAATTCCTGCTCTCAAGATCTTCACCACTCTTGTGTTAATAATAATAATAAATTAAGATATAAACTTAAAAATAATTTGTTTGTGAGAATAGAAAACTTAACTAGGTTTGTTACTATAGAAAAGAAGCGATAGAGATTTATTGGAAAGATGAGCCTTGCAAGAGGCAAGAGTTGATATCGAGATGCTTATAGATTTTGTTATATCAAAACTTGGAGTGAATGATTGATTATATAGAATTTCAAAGGGTTTTAGTGATCTTTTCATCATCGGAAATTGATTGAAGCGGTCACTGGAGGAAAAGTCTCAACTGTTGGACTTTGTTACCGTTGAACTTTAGTGAATGCTAATATTGTTTATTCCTATTAAAAACTCAACAACTGTTGCATTCTTATACGGTTGGTTTCCACCAAATTAAAACAAAAAAATTAAAGCCTAACTATCAACAATCAGGAAAAAGTTATAGGCCAATAAGAGTTGAGTCAAACTTGGCCAAAACTCTTTTAGAAACCAAAACTTCATTCGATTCTTATGTCCCAATAGTTTAAACGAAAGTTTTACAAGTCAAACTTGATTAAAAATACAGTTCCCGTCAGATTAATACGTCGCTCGTTGTATCATGTAAAAGATGATATAGGAATACATATTTTTCCTTGAACGTGTCAAATAAGAAAGGACAATTTCGTGGATGTGCCGAATGGGAAGGAATATTCTTCAAATGACAACAAACTCAAATGTTTAGACATGAAAAGAGATAAATTAGGCATATGCAAAATTTATTTTTATTCAATGGTTTGTTTTATAAGAAAACAAAATAAGAAATTATCTTTATTTGATTTTTCAAGTTATGCATTAGACTATTTAGTCTAATAGGAACTAAAATATTTAACCAAGTTTGACTAGTCAAACTTTTGTTTTAACCGTTAGGACATGAAAACTGAAGGGATTTTTGGCTTTTAAAAAAGTTTCGACTAAGTTTGACTTAAGTTCTATTGGCCTAGAACTTGCTTTTGACCATTGGCATTTGGACTTTAATTTTTTTTGTTAACTTAATGGGAACCAATCACATTAGGATGCAACGGTTGCTTTGAGTTTTCGATGAGAATTTACAGTAGGGTCATACACTAAAGTTCAACAAGAGTTGGGACTTTTCAGCCAAAGACCGCTCGGCTAATTTCCAATAGTGAAAAGTCTTCACTAAAACCGTTCTATATAATCAACCCTTCACTCGAAGTTTTGATATAATGAAAGCCATATCAAGTTTTCTATCTCTTGCGAACAAATTATATTCAAAGTCTTTATCTTCTTAAATTATTATTATTATTATTATTAACGCAAGAGTTGTGAAGGTCTTGAGATCGGAAATTTAGTCAAGATTGCTACTTGCCGGCTCCATAAACTTCGTTGTATCCTATAAGTGTCTTGTCCCGTAACCCATTAGCGAACTCGATCCAAGTGAGGGTGATGGGCACTTTAAAGATAGTTGTACACCACGCTTCTCAAACCATTCAAATTTTTGTATTATCTTAATATATTATACAACTTTTTCCATCTCCATCTACCCACGATTTCCAACAACATATGGGGTGAATAGGGAGACAATATCAGATGTTTCATTTTAGGACATTCTTTTGAGATTTCAATGTCTTTTTAATAGTAGCCTTACCAGTACCCATCCTTATCCATTAAAGGAGGCAAAACCACAACAGCTAGATACGATAAACACAAGCCTCGACAACCAGAAATTTAAGCATAGGAAACCGAATGATTCCACAAACTTAATGCTGGGTAAAATTGATATTGGTTTGGTACTATCATATAGGAGTTTATTGTTCAAATTCAGCTTCGCAGATTTCTTAATATGTACGGGGGTTTTTCCATAGAACCCTATTAGCAAATATACTTTTTTCCTTTCAAGTACTCGGGCCAATTCAGTCAAGATCTTTCTTTTATTAGTCTTGAGGGCTTCTCCTGATTGAGCCTACAAGTTTGGGATTTCGCAGTTTTATAAACCTGTCAGTATCGCTTTGAAATCACAGTGCACGCTAAGCTTGAAATTTGTATTGTTACCCTACGACATAAACGAATAGCAACTAAAATGATGAATGATTAGTATATTGGCTAATTACAAAATCAATCGCGTCCAGACTTCCAGCCATTTTGTAACAAACAAACCATACCGTTTAACTATAGTAAACAACATAGGCCATAAACATAAAACCCTCTATATGGACTTTGCAGCTCTTCTCAACACCAATTTCATTAATTTAAAGGTTAACGATATAGATATCCTGAAGATACAAAAGTTGTGTACATGCTGATCGAAGGTATACAAGTTGAAAATTAGGGAAATGGGTGATAATGTACAATTATTAATTTCTGTAACTTAGCTTTATATATTACATCATTTGGGGCCTTGTACATCCTCTCTCTCTCTCTGTGTGTGTGTCTGTTGGGGGGGGGGGGGGGGTTAGTTATAGATTTTAATTCTTTGGCTAGACTTTCAGGTACAAGGAAAAGCGTTGGGATGCCAAGCGGCTTATTGGATCTGGAGGGATGCCATCATCTCACTCTGCAACTGTTACAGCACTTGCCATGTCTATTGGATTTCACGATGGCTTTAATGGCTCAATCTTTGCAACTGCGATAGTATTAGCTTTTGTGGTAAGACCACTTGTCTTTGCAATTTTACGTTTACTGATGGTTATCTTTACAAACCCCCATGCCAACCCCTGCGTCTGTTTCTAAGCATCTTTAAGAAACCTTTTCCCTTTCCCTACAAGAAACATCTTTAAGCATCTTTAAAGTAATACATATAGAAAGATATTTCAGCTTTTAACTTCTAAATTCCCTGTTTCAACCTCACTAGATTTGCTTCACATATGAAATTTCATTGCAAACTGTTTAAAGGTGTTTTGGACTATGCTAGGTTATATGGGTTGAAAATTTCGCAAACTGTCCAAAATTATTGATTCTGTGCCACAAATTTATTTTGATTCATCAGAGTAAAGCAAACGGTACTTCCAAAAACCATGCATATTAAAACTAGCATGAATCAAGATGTCTGTTGTTCGGTGAATTTATGGAGCTCAGCAATATACTGGGTGACAGAGAGGTTCAGGTGCATTAGGCTTACCATGGGAATGAGTGATCTATCCAAGGATGGTAAGAAGCATGGAGCGCCAATTTGAAAATCAAGATGTGGAGGAAATGGATTGCATGGCTGAGATTGTTACTCTACTACTCAAGTAAACATTACGTGCTGGTGCAATCTACATAAGTTTGGGTGTAAGAACCCATCATTAAAACGTAATAGTACTTTGTATATGTGATGCTTCTATTAATCTATAAGTATCTTACACATTATTATTAAAAAAAAGATTTTCTCACATTTAAAAGATTTTTAGTTATAATAGAATTGTAAAGGTTATTAAAGATTTTTAGTAATGGTTTGTTAAGATTTTAAATAATATTCTTTTCTCAGATTTAACAGGATTTATTTTAGCATGTGGCAGACTCAAAATAAGATTGGTAATTCAATTTGAGACCCCCTGTCCTTTTAAAATAAATAGTAGAGAGATCGAGGGCATCTCTGTGGTTCTTCAAACTAATGAACTCCATGAAAGCTGCCTTAAAGGTTCACTCTTATTTGTGGAAACATCTGCTTGGATAAGGCAAATATGTTACTCTTCATTATTAATAATTCGACCTTTAAAAAGTTTCATAAGGCATTGCCAACATTAGGCCCTCTTTGTATGAAGAAGGCTTGTATTATTGGCGTTGAAACTGATTTTTATCTCCATTTGTCTATTAATCATTTTGGTGTTTCTCACTTTTTCGCGATCTAAATCTTACTCCCTTCTCCGTAGTGAGTGTAGTTCCTAAGCTTTCTGCCACATCCATATGGTCCATGGATGAGCCTCTTGTAGAGCTAACAAGGCTTGTTAGAGAAGTTGATCTCATGTGCGTAGATTTCTGTGATCGTTGTAATGCTACAAGCAGTTATATCATGCTTGTCAAAATAATGATAACCTGATGATTTTATTAATATCATAATGCTCTATTTATAGAGCAACATGAAATAGGAAACATAATATTTTAGAACAAGAAATAAATTATATCAAATATGCCCAACAAAATAAGGTAAAAGATCTCTAAGTGAGGCATATAATTAGCCGTAATAAGGGAATAGAATTAGCCGTGATCTTTCCATCTTTAACACCCTCCCGCAAACTCACGGCTATCCAAGACCGAGAGTTTGAAAAGAAAGGATGAAGAGCTTATCGCTGATAGTTGAATAGCTTGTTACCGGAGAGACCTCGGATACTTGTCTGTGAAGAGAGACATGGGTTGTCGTTGGAGAGAGTCTTCATGAGCATGCCTCTGAGGAGTTTACGTCGGAGTCGTCGTTGGAGCCAGATGCCTTTGCTTGCTATCGGAGAAAGACATCTAGCGGAGGAGAAGACGATCGGAGAATTCGACGTAGGAGACAACTGGAAAACCCATCGTATGAGACGACTACAGAACCAATGTAAGAGATAAACAATTAAAGAGGTATAGTTTATTATGATAGAGATCAAAGGTGTTTTATTATTTTTCTTTTTTGATCAGGATCATAGCTCTGAAACCATGTCAAATAATGATAACCTGGTGATTTTATTAATATTATAATGCTCTATTTATAGAGCTCCATGAAATAGGAACCATAATATTCTAGAACAAGAAATAAATTATATCAAATATGCCCAACAAAATATGTAAAAGATCTCTAAATGAGGCATATAATTAGCTGTAATAAGGAAATAGAATCAACCGTGCTAATATTTGGCCAATGACATTTTTTTTCTTTTTTGCATGGCATTAATAAATATGTGATATATTATTCTCATTTGCGTCACTCCTTGCCAGGTGATGTATGATGCTTTTGGTGTCAGATTACATGCTGGAAAGCAGGCAGAGGTATGTTTTCAGACCTCAACACTAGTAATTTTGATGTTGTGAACCTTAAATACATCAGTATTGGAAACAGGTTCTTTTAGTTAAACCATTGTCTTTATCTATGCAATTACACATGTAATTTACTAGTTGGATTCTCACTTGAAGTCAGTTTCCTTGTAATTGACATAGCTGAAGCTGACTGTATGATGACAACAAATGCAAAAACTGATGGTGACATTCAAAGCTCAGGTTAACGAGGGGAATATGTTATCCCTTTAAAAACACGAGTAGTTCATGACTATAAAGAAATTATATAAGGATACAGAAGAGATGTAAAATGATAATATGTTGTATGAAAAACCAAAGAACAAGAAGATGAAAACTGTTCTGATTTGCTATATAACATCATGTATGACATGGTATACACCAAAGGCCAAATGGAATCACATTCCCAAATGTTAAACAGGCGCTATTTGATTTTGTTGAATGTGATAATAATCATAATGAAGCTAAGGCAATTTTACTGTGTTCAGATATTCGTGATAGCTTTCATCACTTTCATACATTAAAAAAATCATATTGCAATTGTTTCTATGATCTTTGACAACCGTTTCTTTTACTTAAATCAAGATAATATAAGAATGTGATAATGAAGCTCAATTGAGTTTCTGTTGACGCCCAACTTTAGTCTATATTCAATTGCTTTATATAATCATAAACTTTTATACCTTAATACCAATTATGACTATTGAAGACGAGGGATAATGTACGATCACCGTGCATTCTATGTTTTGAAATGTATATATTCCTTTTGTATCCATCTCTATCTACGAATAATTTGCTGTTACCGCTAATTGTTATGGACCCCTGTTCATCATCTGCTTCATTAATTCTGTATGGTGATTTTTCAGGTACTAAATCAAATCGTATATGAACTTCCAGAAGAACATCCTCTTGCTGACACAAGACCACTACGGGAACTTCTTGGCCATACTCCTCCTCAGGTTCCGTATTGCCTTTTACTCTTTTTAAATTTTTTTTAATGGTCTACTGCAGACTATGGGTTCCCATTTAGTTTGAATCTTTATATATACATGCACATAGAATTGAAATAATGAGAAAAAGTTACTGTTTGAGGTTTCATAAGCCATAACTTGAGTGTGTGCGATTTCCACTCTTGTATATTTTTCTCAGAAACAAAAGCAGGCATTTTTTCTTGTATAGAATTTATATTTGCTTGCGTCTTTATGTATTCATTATTTTGGTAGATTGAAATGCTTTTCATGGTTGCTAGTTACTGATCCCAATAATTTTTTGCCAGCCTCTGCTGAATGGCAGATTGAATGTTTTCTTGATTGAATGGATGCTCTTCAGTCATCTTCTTGTAGTAAATTATACAGGAGTTCCTGCCATGATCCTTTTGTGTCATCCTTATCTTTTCATCCCTGCTATAACCTTAGGGTTAGAAAAAAGATTACAAATTTGAGGTCTCGGTTTAGATGATAAGGCAAGGGTAAGGATTATTTATACACCTGAACGACCATGGATGAAAACAGTTACGATGAGTATAATGGTTTCTGATTAGTTATTATGTTGATGGAGAAGATGACCTTTAATGGAGCTTGATGGGAAATATATAATTCTTGTTGCCAACCCCGAAAGCTTAGAATGAAAAGGCTTTGTTCTAGTCGCCGAGGTCTCATCTGAACGAAATGTGCTTCTTTTTATTTTATTTTATTTGAAAGCAATTTATATGTATCTAAAAGGGGCCTGCATTCACACTGCAGGCCCGATCCTGCAGTATGAATGGGGGAGGGTTTTTTGCAAAACCCGGGGGTGGGGGGGGGAGGGTTTCTGTGAAAATGTTTTGCAGAAACCCCCTGCCTCCATTCAATAGTACAGGACCTGAGCCTGCAGGGTCACTGCAGGCCCCGATTTGGAAGACTCCTTCAGCTGCAAAGTTACCATGAAAATATTGGCTTCTTTCACAAAAACCACCTTATGGTTTAGGTTTACTCGAGTTTACCAAAACCACCATGTAGTTTAAACTCATCAGGAAAAGCCCCCGAACTTTTATTTCGTTACACAGAAATCCCATGCGGTTATTTTATTACAAAAATTGACTAAATTAACCTCTTATTTTATTAAAATACGGATCTTAATTTGGAGAAGAAGACTTTAGGTTTGAGGATTTGGTGAACAAGACTCAATTTGAATTTGAATTTGAATTGATATTTAGAGAAAAGAAAGCTGATATAATGAGATTATGACGGATAATTTAGGATAAAACTACAAGAATCGGTCAAATGTGGGGTCACATGACCCGTCAATCACCAAAAACTTTACAAATCAAACCAAAGGGGGTTTTGTTCAGCAAATCGAAAGTGGTTTATGTGAAATAAGCCAAATATTAAATGTTAGTGTACTGAAGACTCAATCTAAGTCTAGGCCTGCTTAATTCCTTCATTTCTGATGATTTGTTAGTATTATTGAACACAGTACCTCCCGAGTATGCATAGACACAAAGCTTAGAATTTTGTCCTTGGTAAAAAAAACTCGAGTACTTCAGGAGTGACCATAACAAGACTGAGCAACCAGTGTGGAAAAACACTTCCGTGCTACTTCACGACGCGTGATTGATAGATTGGTTAAGGCAGAGAACTTCAGAATGTTGCGTTAATACATTGGAAGATCATACTTTTCCAACCCTGAACCTATTAATTAGCGTGGTCTCCCCAGGTAGAAGGTTCAATTATCTGGGTAATTTTACTCTGCATATATAATTGGTGTGCTGCAAGTGATCATCGAGTGTAAGATATAGTCACTGAGCCCTTTGCTATTTTTTATGTTAAGAAAGGAGTTATATCCATAGAGTGCGAATGCCATTACTACCAGTGAAGTCAAATTAGTTGCCATAATCATATACATCCACTTTGTCCATTTCGCTCGCCCATGCTGTCTACTTCCTGGGATCACATACTTGCTTTGTATCTCCCACGTGCCACACAAGGAGGTTGCTTTTTTCTGACTCCTATATTTGTAAAGAATATAAGTACTGGCAAAAAAGACCAACTGTAGGGACTACACATTTTCCTATTTAAAGGAATGAGAGAAGAATGTTTTTTCCCTGCAAGGACTTGAATTTACAGTTTTGCTCCCATGACTCTTGGTTTAGTCACAACATAAAGAAAAAGAAATGTGCTTAATTCGGTGTTCGAAGCCTTAGAGGCATATATATATTGATGCCTACCGATTTCTTTCTATTGTTATTTCTACAGCGATGCGGGTCTTGCTTTATACCAGATTTGAACAATCTGAAGTGATAAATTTGTTCAGCCACGCTAATTTGATCTCTCCTGGGACTGAATTCAACATATTTTCTTTGTTATCAGGTCATTGCTGGTGCAATTCTTGGGTCGGTCACGGCAACTATTGGACACATGATCATTAAACCGTGACTCGGTGTTCTCGATCGGAAAGGACAACATTATGGACGTGTATGTAATGCAAAGCTTCTCATCGATGCGGAGCAATCTTTCCGCTGCAAAATTTACCCAAAACCTGTCTTGTGTTGTGATTACCGCAAGCAATGTCATTTTGCATCCAACTTCCTCCCTCTTGAATTTGTTGAATTGTAGGTTATATTTCTTGTATACACACTGTTGTATTCTTAGTTGGGAGAAGCAATTGTTCATCTTCTAACCGGACTCATTTAGCAAGCTGTATACAGTCAGTTTGTGGGAATTGAATACTATAGACATTTGCTGTTTTAGGAAATCGGAAGGCATCGCCAGCGTTCTATAAAACTATGGAGCCATATCAAAAGCGCAAATATAAATTATCTTCATTGTTAGTATTGGTCATATCAGGACCTCATTCCAAACAATAATATAGATATGTTTCTGTTGACTTATCGGCCGTATATGATATAAGAAAACATTTTCGATACAATATCTTATTTTTCAAAACTAAGCCTAGACTTCAAGATTTTGAGACCGCAGAGGTTAGGTTATTCAATCTAAAGGCTAAGTAATAGATGCGATACTAAAATGGCTAAAGATTTGCGACCTTTATAGATTAATGGCTAGAGTTTAAAGTCTACCATATAAATATCCCAGTTTCATTTTGGCATTTTGATAACTAATACCGTTAGACCATTCAGTGTGAAATTCTCATGTCAGTTTCGTGATCAACATGGTTAGGGATCAGGAGGGTTCAAACGTTTTTATATATTATGGATCGGATTTTTAACATTGGATATTTATCTAAGCCAAAAAAAATCTGGGACCCAATCTTAATGATGCCAAGATGATACTCAAGTCAAACAAAACAAGCAGCAGAGCAGGCAGGCTTCATTTTTTATTTATTTATTACAGATTTAATCTTTTTGCAAGTACATTGGATCAATTTCACGGTTCTCATAAATAATAATATCATTTTATAATGAATTTATTACAATTCTATTTTTATTACCAGCTCACAACTCACAGGCCATTATGGCCCATGTGAAGGGACGCAGCAACTGTCGTCATCGTGGGGGCCGTAGGCATTTGGAGTTTTGACCGAATCACTTGGTCTTCGGATGCAACTGAACACGTGGCAGTGGCCGTTATGATCGAACCGCATTTTAAAAATGTCGATTTCCCTTAAGCTCACCTCCTAGGTGAGCCTAGGACCCTGAGCACTATAGCCTAGCTATTCTTGGGGAAAAAAGTAAATTAATAAATAATATAAAATTCGATAACCTTGTCCAGATCCGGCTCATCACATGATTCTAACCAACAACAAAATTTACAAAATTTAGATGCCAAATTTAACCGCAGAAACTATGATGGTCCGGTGCTTTTCGCCATTGATATTAGTAACGGCGATTAAATGAAGACGGTATGATAATTGATAGAATGTCAAACATGGATTCAAAGGGTCGAAAGGAATGACAAAATGCTAATTTAACATAATAAATGATTTTAGAATTGAACGGCCATCCGAAATCTTAGAAATAAAATCATTATGTATATTCCGTTATGGTTTCAATGTACATCATGTGTACGTCCATATATGTCAATAATTTTAGAAAGAGAATAATGGAGGAAAAGGAGCCATAGGAGGGGATTTCCTCCTATGGCGTGAAAAAAATACAACCTTCACCATCTTTTCCGACGATCGGCACCCCTCATCATCATCGTTATCATCTAAGATGTGAGCACACTAAATTTCATGTGATTCCATAATTTTTTCACCGTTGATTTAGTGGGTTCAAAATTAACGGTTTACCGTCAATAGAACTTTTTATATTGCTAAATCAACGTTGAAAAAGTTGTGGAATCACATGAAATTTGGTGTGCTCACATTTTAGACGATAACGATGATGATGATGATGATGGGTGCCGATCGTCGGAAAAGATGGTGGAGGTTGTATTTTTTCCACGCCATAGGAGGAAATCCCCTCCTAAGGCCTCTTTTCTCCATTATTCTCTTTTAGAAAACGGGTCAATTAAACTATGGATACAGACGAAGGATTTACTGTTATCCAAATATGCATTTCTATCAGGAAGACCTATCACTCTGAAAATATTCAATCAAACTTTGAATACATTTATCAATAACCGTCAAAGATGTTGTCTTTTAAAGGTGTGATGATATTGTGATCTCCGCAGCACTGACCGAAAAAGTGTTGGAACAAATGCACAAAATAAGAAAAAAGTTCAAACTTCTTATGGTCGGTTTTAGTCTCATATTGCCCACACCAAGAAATGGAAAAGTGTTTATATAACACTTCTATCCTTCGTTGCATTAATTCCAATGAAGGAGATATACTCATGGCGTCTTCTGACGCTAAGTATTGGAAAGAGTCTATTTAAAGTGAAATTGACTCAATCCAGAATAATAATACATACCGGTAGGTTTATACAAAAAGGGAATGAAAATGGTGATCTTGATGAAGAAATTAATATGGAACAACCGGTAGGTTTTATAGAAAAAGAGAATGAAAATAAAGTCTGCAAATTTGTTAAATCTCTATATAGATTAAAGAAAGCCCCTAAATAAGACCATAGTAACGGTAGACCTAAAAGAATGAAAATACTCATCGATGATACCCTACGACTACTACTATTATCTAGTAAAAGATGGAAATAGGCTATTAAAAGAAGATCCTTCTTTTTATGAAGAAGCAATGGCGTTTTCTGACGCTAAGTATTGGAAAGAGGCCATTCAAAATGAAATTGACTAAATCCGGAATAATAATATATGGTTCTAACCAACTTACCTCTTGGCCCTAAAGCTATAGGATGGAAATAGATCTTTAAAAAGAAACTAAAAGCTGATGGTAGCATTGACAAATATAAACTCAAGTTAGTAACTAAAGGGTTTTCTCAACGAAAAGGTATAGACTATAATGATACTTATGCGCATATAGCAAATGGATGTAAAGACCGTCTTTTTAAATGGTGATCTTGATGAAGAAATTAATATGGAACAACCGGTAGGTTTTATAGAAAAAGAGAATGAAAATAAAGTCTGCAAATTTGTTAAATCTTTATATGGATTAAAGCAAGCCCCTAAACAAGACCATAGTAACGGTAGACCATCTTCATGTCTAGGTAGAATCTAAAGATGCATCTTCCTTGGTTCCAACATCCGAACCGAAATTAAGAAGAAATGATAGAACTAAAAGAAGGAAATAGACTACAATGATACTTATGCGCATATAGCAAATGGATGTAAAGACCATCTTTCTAAATGGTGATCTTGATGAAGAAATTAATATGAAATGACCAATAGGTTTTATAGAAAAAGGGAATGAAAATGGTGATCTTGATGAAAAAATTAATACGGAACAACCGATATGTTTTATAGAAAAAGGGAATGAAAATAAAGTCTGCAAATTTGTTAAATCTCTATATGGATTAAAGTAAACCCCTAAACAAGACCATAGTAACGTAGACCTAAAAGAATAAAAATACTCATTGATGATACCCTACTACTACTATTACTTAATAAAAGATGGAAAGATGCTATTAAAAGGAGATCCTTCTTCCTATGAAGAAGCAATGGCGTCTTCTGATACTAAGTATTGGAAAGAGCCTATTCAAAGTGAAATTAACTAAATCCGGAATAATAATACATGGGTTCTAACCAACTTCCCTCTTGGTCCTAAAGCTATAGGATGCAAATAGATCTTTAAAAAGAAACTAAAAGCTGATTATAGTATTGACAAATATAAACTCAGGTTAGTAGCTAAAGGGTTTTCTCAACGAAAAAGTATAGACTACAATGATATTTATGCGTATATAGTAAATGGATGTAAAGACCACTTTTCTAAATGGTGATCTTGATGAAGAAATTAATATGAAATAACCGGTAGGTTTTATAGAAAAAAGGGAATGAAAATAAAGTCTGCAAATTTGTTAAATCTCTATATGGATTAAAGCAAGTCCCTAAACAAGACCATAGCAACGGTAGACCATCTTCATGTTTGGGTAGAATCTAAAGATGCAACTTCCTTGATTCCAACATCCGAACCGAAATTAAGAAGAAGTGATAGAACTAAAAGAAGGAAATAGACTAAATCCGGAATAATAATACATGGGTTCTAACCAACTTACCTCTTGTAACATAAAGCTATAGGATGCAAATAAATCTTTAAAAAGAAACTAAAGGCTGATAGTAGCTAGTAGCTAAAGGCTTTTCTCAACGAAAAGGTATAGACTACAATGATACTTATGCGCATATAGCAAATGAATATAAAGACCGATGTTGACCGCCGAAAGACAGAGACCGAGACGTTGGGATGCCTGGCCTGAATTTTGGGGGCAGATGCTATTTGGATTTATCCATCCACCTCTCCGAAAATACCAAGTTGATTTATGGCACCATATATCGGAGGTTTGGACAGATGCGGTCATTGTAGCAGTCTCCATCAGATTCCCCCTCATTTGTGAGGGGTTTTTGATTGTGGGGATGCTCTTCCCTGCAGGCGCAAGCTCTTGCAGTTAATTACGTTATCGCGTTGCGATAACCATTTTCTCCTACTCCAGCAGTTCACTTCATGTCGTGTGTATTTTTGTTTATTTTGGTTGCCCGTGAATTGTATACGGAGACTAGTTTATGTCTGTTTCCTGATTTAAAATCAGGAAAGTTACGGAAGAGGCATCACGTGCTACCACGTGACCAGCAGTCACGTGTTGGCACGTGACATTTAAAAGCAGCGGCAAAGGCAAAGTCAGCTCCTTGATTAAATCAAAGGAAAGGCTCCAGAAAGAGTCACGTGCTCACACATGACCAGGGGTCACGTGTTGGCACGTGACGGTTGAACAGCGGCTAGAAGACAGAGCGCAGAAAGGAGAAGGAAGCTCGTTCCAGGGGGTCACGTGCCTACACGTGACCGGGGGTCACGTGCCCACACGTGACCGGCTTTCAAAGCCCATCTATTTAACAGAATTAAATTCTGAAAAGCATTCGAATCTTTCCAATGGGGAATGATTATTTGAAACCGATTGGATTAAAGATTTAAAAGTGATTAAATATCACCTATCTATGGAAAAATCTTGAACTTGGAAAGATTTCCCCTTAAAATCTAACCGAAACAACAAAGGAATATCTTTGGATTTAAAATCCAAGGGTGAATAAAATGCACCTAATAATCCAAAGGTCCAAATGAATGATGAATGCAAATTAAATCTCTAAGGAATACAAATCAAATCCCCCAATGAATGATTCACTAAAGCTAATTGATTCTTCTCCTTCTCCTATAAATAGGAGACAAGAGAGACAGAGAAGGGGAGACAGAGATCGATAGACAGAGGGGGAGAAAAATAGAGCCTTGAGACTTTGGAGGAATTTGGATCTTCTGCAAAAGAAAACCTTAGGTAAGAAGGGGGAGGCTTTCAAGAAAAAAGAGAATTTAATTCTCAAAAGAGTTTAACTCTGATATTAAAAAGAAGAACTTAGTTCTCTCTTTAGCAGAGGATCTGCAAAGTGCACATCTCCCCATGAATTGAGAATTTAATTCTCATTGGGTTGAGATCCTGCCATGCAGATCCAAAGTATAGAGAGGGAATGGATGTTTGAGAATTTAATTCTCATAGAATTATAGGAATTTAATTCCTTCGAATTAAAATTAGGGTTTAACCCTATGTTGTAGGAATTTAATTCCTTCGAAATGAACAGAGCCAGGGTTTAACCCTAGTTAAGAACTTAATTCTGTCAAAATAACAGGAATTTAATTCCCTTAAGAAAGAAGAAATTAGCGTTTAACCCTGTGATAGAATTCAGTTCTTCACACACACCAGGAATTTAATTCTTACAGAAGAAAAGCCGAGGTTTAACTCCACCTGAGAATATAATTCTTCAAAAAGAAAAGTGGGAATTTAATTCCTCTAAAGTTATAGCTAGGGTTTAACCCTGTGAAGAATTTAATTCTTAAAAAGATAAATACATCTTCAAACAGGCAAAGAAGCAGGGTCACGTGTTACCACGTGACCCCTGAAAAGTTCTACAGAGAAGGGCTTTGAGGCAATGCCTCACGTGCCCTACGTGACCCCTTGGCAAAAGCTCTAGCAGACAAGCATTTAAATGCCCGTCACGTGACAGCACGTGACGCTCCGAAGTATTCAGTACTTTTGGCAGAATAAAATAAATTGAGGGTGCTCTCACGTGCTGCCACGTGACCCCTCTTGCATTAGTGTTTAACACTAAAGTTGAAATCTCTATAGCCAGTGTTCAACACTGATTTTCTTAGTGTTTAAACACTCATTTGGAAAACTCTATTTACAGTGTTTAACACTGACTTTCTTAGTGTTGAACACCAACCTGGAAAACCCTGTTTCCAGTATTTAACATTGATCTGCCTTAGTGTTAAACACTAATTTGAAATCTCCATTGCCAGTGTTTAACACTGATTTGTTTTAGTGTATAAACACTAATTTGAAAGCCCTGCTGCTGGTGTTTAACACTAACTATCTTTTAGTGTTAAACGCTAACTTGTCAATCTCATTCTCAGTGTTCAACACTGATTGATCTTTAGTGTTTAACACTAACTTTAGCCCCATTGGCTAAGTGTCTAGAGGCAAAGCCTCTCCTCTAATGGACCAACAGAGGGCCAATATCCTAAACATGATTGGACTTAGCCCAAGCTGGCCATAAGTCTTCAATTCAAATTCAATTGAGTCAATGGGCTCATAATATAATTAATTGGTCTTGGTTCCAAATTGGGCCAAAGATTATTTAATCTACCTCGGTTTAAGGGTACATCTCTTCACTCCTTTGATACTCGGCGTTGTAATTCCTCAACGTCTTCAAAGAGGTGACGGGTCCCGATGACCACATATTGATACGGACTGTGGGGTCCTTAAACTCATGGACTATGAGGTCCTTAACCTTGACCGTGATGTCTTAAAACTAACGACGGACTGTGGGGTCCTTAAACTCATGGACTATGAGGTCCTTAACCTTGACCGGGATGTCTTAAAACTAACGCCGGACTGTGGAGTCCTTAAATCCATGGACTATGACGTCCTTAACCTTGACCGTGATGTCTTAAAACTAACATTGGACCGTGGAGTCCTTAAACCCACGGACTATGAGGTCCTTAACCTTGACCGCAATGTCTTAAAACTAACATTGGACCGCAATGTCCTTAAACTACCTATTGACCGCAATGTCGCTAAACTAAACAACAGGGCTCCCTTAATTGCTCTATTGTTGGATCTAAACGATCCCGTTAAGTTGATCTTAGTCTAAAAAAAACTAGGCTAACGTATCCTTAACAAACGTTTAAGTTGATCTTAGTCTCGAATGAGGCTAATGTATCCTTAAACCCAAACCCCCAAACCCAAATCTAAGATAATACGGATTTGGACTAGTCCACGCCCTACGGGCGACGACATAACTCAGTCTCCGTATACAATCCACGGGCAACCAAACATAAAATAAACACACACGACACGAAGTGACCATCTGGAGAAGGAGAAAGTGGTTACCGCGATGCGGTAGCGTAATTAACTGCAGGGGCTTGCGCCTGCAGGGAAGAGCGTCCCCATAATCAAAAACCCCTCAAGCGAGGGGGAATCTGATGAAGTCTGCTACATCGGACGCATCCGTTTAAACCTTCGATATACGGTACCATAAATCAACTTGGCATCTTCGGAGAGGTAGACGGATAGCACCAATTAGCATCTGCCCCGAACCTCAGGCGAGACGACCCTGTGTCGCGCCGTCGTTCGGAGGGGGAACATATTCTGGCACGCCCGGTGGGACCTTTTCCTCTTTCCACTCCACACTTCGTGTGTCGTGATTCGCGAAGCAATCGCGGTTCGCTAATGGTTGCCCTTGGGTTTCGAAGTACTAAGATTTGGTGTTTCGTTTGCTGCAGAAAGCAAAGAATCAATGGCTTCCACTTGAGCGACATGCTCGGACTGCAATTACAACCAACGCTCTGCCTCGCTAGGAGGTATAGCCTACGGACCCCAAGCTGCTCCGCTATTCACAATGCCCGTGGAACAGGTCACTCGAGCCACCACATGATTGTTTTTTGGGACCATGCTCCCGCCGACAAGCTTCACCGCTCCGGTGCTGACAACGAAAGCTCCCAAGAAGTCGGTCTTTGATCGTCTTACCCCTGCCGCGGCCCCTCTCAACGGGTCGCCCAACACCAGTGCCTCGGTCTTCTCCAGACTGGGCCAGAGCTCCTGTGGAACCGCAATGGGGCCTGCAATCCCAGAGAAGGCTGCTCCTAAGAAAATAACCAGTCTCGCCCCTGAAATCGTCAAGGCGGCTTCTCCTTCCAAAAAGTCGGTCCTTACAAGATTGACTGTTCCAGCTCCCACTCCTGCTACCCAAAGGACATCAGTCTTTAACAGGCTGGCACCAGCAACGACCCCACACCTACACAGGGGGCAAGATGAGACTATCGCCCTCACTAAGCCGGTTCCATCAGCATGACGTGCTCGACGTCGTTACTGGCGCCGAGTGAGGAAGGCCGGAGGCAACTCCCCTTCTGGGCTAACTCCTCCAGCCCCGATGGCAGAAGTTAATGCTGCTGTTCCAACTGGGAACAACTTTGAGATGCTAAATAAGGTGCGTAGGAATTCTCCTACCGCGGCGCTAAAGAAGTCTCCCCATCCGCTGAAAAGGGCTATAGAAGTAAAACCAGAACAACCCCAATCTCCTCAACGGCTGTCCTCCCGAATCTATAAAGTCTGGCGGCAGGCCCGAGACTCGATGATCGATCCAAATTTCTCCCGCCAGCACAAGAAGCTGAAAATCCAACAGGAAGCCGGTCACCAGGCTAAGCCACGAAAAGCTGTCTGGGTGCCCACCTCAACGGCCCCCTCAACTTCCACTGCTCATAAAAAGAGGAGGCTGGAGAAGATCCCCGGGCCTGCAACGAGAGCTAAAAGCGCTGAACCCAGACGCCCTAAGGCTGGGGGCAGGATGGTCCACACTGTATACATGGCGTCGGGGAAGGAAGACAGCCGTGCATCTACAGGTCATAGACCGCTTACACGGTCAGTAACCAAAGCTCAGGAGCAACAGCAAAAGCTCCAGGAAATGATGATTGCAATGGCCGCGCTTACTGGGCCGAAAGAAAGCCCCGAGGCGTCCTCGGATCAGCAACAAGAACAGGAAACTGACGCTGAGTTCCTTCGGAGAATATTGGAAAAGAAAGATAAAGAGGCTGCGGAACAAGCGGCCAATATAAAGCAGATAGCCCACTTATTCCAGGACATGGTGGGAATGATGATCCAACAAGACCCACCTGCTGAGGATCCTCCGATCGTCCTTGAAGACGACAGGGGAGAAACGTCAAATCCACCACCGTCTCTCTCAACGGCCAAGGAGGAGACAATCTCTAAGGCTGACTTGGACGACTATATAGCCCAGCAAATCCGGGTTCATCATGCGACTGAGGCAGCTGGTCAAGTCGTAAAAACGGGGCAACCATATCCGAGCTGGTACGACCAAATCAAATATCCGTCGGGTTATACAATACCAAAATTCCACGTGTATAAGGGGACTGGCAATCCCCATCAACATGTTGCCCAGTTCAGGGCCCTTTGCGGTAACACCGGCGGTGATGATAAACTGTTGCTTCGCCAGTTCGTGGGCATCTTATCAGAAACAGCGTTGGAATGGTATTCGGAACTCCCGAACGATTCTATCAAGACGTTCGCTGAAATGGAGTTGCTATTCACTCAGCGATTCGCAAGCGCCAGCGAACGCACTCCAATAACGGCATTGATAAAAGGCCAGGGTAAAACCAGGCGAAACGTGGGTCCAGTATGCTATACGCTGGCGAAATTTGTGGTCGAAATGCGAGCAACGCATTGAGGAAGCGCCCACGGTGGGCATGTTCGTGGGAACCCTAGACCTTCACGCAACTATCTCCCAATTTATGATGTTCTTTAAGCAAACCACATTCCAGGCTCTAATCGACAAGTTGTCCTAGATGGACCAGATGGGTCATAGACCGTCTCCCCCGAAGCCCGAGCCTCGGAGTGACAAGGGTAAAGGAAAGGCAACCTTCGTCGCGAATTCCCAGCAGCAACCCAATGCCCCAAAGCTGGCGGATCAACTGGAAGAAAGACGCCGATATTATAATGAGAAGATGAAGCGTCCCTACTCGTTCCCACGGGACAAGACGAAACGGTTATTCGAGCTGGCAGTACACAACAGACTTATAAACTTGCCAAATCCAATGCGACCGCCACAACCCACTGAGGTGAATAACCCCAACTATTGCCCTTACCATCAAACGGTAAGCTATCCGATTGAGGATTGCTTCGTTTTCAAAGGATGGATTGAAGATCAATACCTCCAGGGGAAGTTTGCACTATCCGAAAAGTGAAAGGTGAACCCGCCACAGCCGCATACTCCTAAGAAGACGGACGCACCGGGGGCAACTTGTTCCTTTATTGAAGAAGCTCCATGGGAGGTCGTGCTATCAACTAAAACCAAAAGAATGCTGAGGGACTTTCATGCTTGCCCGGCGGTCGAATGGAAGAACCCGCTTGAACCTCAAATCATCGAAGGGATGTTGAAGCCGCGCCCAACTACAAAGATTCATGGTGATGGCCCAAACACTGACACCCGACCATCAAAATCTTCGAAGAAAAAGAAGAAGAAATCCAAAAAGCCCGTAAAGCCTTGAGACAAGCGCACGGATTTGCAGAAACAGATTGACGCGCTGGAGGAGTACAATCAAAAGGCGCGGACTCCCGTCACGCTGCAAGAGTTCCTCAACCACATCTTTCAAGAGGAAGATGAGGGGGAGAGTTCGTCGGATGAATCCGAGGGATACGTGGCGAGTTGTAACGTAATCTCCCACTCGTTTACCGACGATGAAAAAACTCCTGGCACTAAGAAACTGGGGATAGAGCCTGAACCAGAGCTTGGGTGGCCGACAGACGAAATGATCGACGCCTTTCTAGATGAGATTCGTTTGAAAAGTAAAGCCGACCAGGAGAGTGAGATAGCCGCATCAGAGGGAGCCAAACGCAGGCGACTAAACGAAAGAGTAGAAGTACTCCTGCCAGATCGAAAGGCATCCGACGCAGATAAAAACATATTCAAGACGAGGAAACGGTTTGCCAAAGCCATGTCAATGGGGATGAAGCTACCACCCTCGGAAGAGAACGCGTTCGATGGAGTGGAGAGGCACCCTAATTACTGCTCGTATCATCGGAAAATTTCACACCCTACGGAGGAGTGCAACACTTTTAGGATATGGTGGCAAGGATATATTGCTCGCCGGCAGCATTTTAAGCGCATGAAACGCAAGACTCGTCGGGAACGAAGAAGTACTACCGACAGGCACAACAGAACTGCTGGCAACTGTTACATGGTCGACGCCGGAGGATCACAAGTTCTCACCTTTGGGAGCGACTTTGATGAGGAAATGGCTCTGGGCCCTCTCTTTAAAGAATCCGTTTTAGGGAAAGAGGAAGAACCAGAGGCCTGCGAAAACATTCAGCTGCGCAATCGCACGCTCCCGGAAAAGAATCTCGGTCCCGCAAATAGAAAAGATAAGGGAAAGGAGAAGGTCGCTGGGGATATCGCCTTAGATGACCAAGTCATGAAAGGGCTGACTGCTAAGGACCCTCCCAGGAAGGGTAAGGCGGACTACAACATCCTAGCGCACCTAAGGAAGCTACCTTCTCAGCTCAGCATTCTCGATGCCCTCCTATTATCAAAAGAAGCGTGAGATTCATTAATCAAGGCGTTACAAGAACCCGAGCAATTCCAAGCCTTCCTCGCCGAAGAAAGGATGAAGAATGAACTGAAAGAAGTGCATACAGCCGACATCACTTTCGGTGACGAAGACCTTCTTCTCGGGACGTGCGACCACAACCGTCCCCTATATGTCTCTGGATACTGCCATGATATCAAGATAGGCAAGATCTTCGTGGATAATGGATCCTCCGTCAATCTCCTTAATGTTCGGGTGTTGAAAGAAATTTGCATGAGAGTGCAGCACCTCGCTCGTGACAAAATTACCATCTCCGGTTTCGACTCCCAGTCATCACGGACTCTCGGATCTGTAATACTAACATTACGCTTCGGACTGCTCGTCACGGACATCAAGTTTCACGTCATTGACGCCAAGACCTGTTACAACGCCTTGCTCGGTCGTCCTTGGTTACACGAGCACAACATCATCCCTTCTACACAGCATCAGTGTATGAAGTACTTCAAGGATGGTTTTGAGTATACCGTGACGGGTGAGCTGAACCCATTCTCCGTGAACGAAGTCCGCAAGTACGAAGATGCAAAGTACTTTTTGCCAGACTTCGAGGATACAGAAAAGTGTCGCAAGCCGGAGAACAAAGTCATCGCCACCATCCCTGTTTTCGGGAGCGATACCGAAGAAGAAGAAGAGATAGTTTACGCTGGGCCGTCTCGACGCAACAACACGGGACCGTCCGCCCCCATGTTGATCTTCGGAAGTGACTCGGAAGATGAGGTTAATGCCGTGTTCTCCAGTCGGCCGTCAACACAAGCATCCCCTGGCGATGATCAGAGTTTGCAAATCACCATGGTGCCGCAGGAACACTACAAGGATCTCGACACACTCCAAGCTTACAATGTGCAGGACCTGCAGACGTTTTACGTCCCTCCCAGGCGAAAGGGTGAGAAGGTGATCCTATTCTATCGATCCTCTGAAACGAGAGTAGAGAAAAAGATCTGGCATGGCGCGGATCCTACACTCGACAAACTCCAACCCATCCGTTTGCCCAGATATTACACAAACGGACTAAAAATACTATTGAAACGCCAAGGGGTACCCTTAAAACAGACTGTTCGACAAGCTCGATTCTACAACAGGATTTGGGATGTCCCTGGAACTCAACGCAAACTGCCCAACGGAAGAATGGAAACACTTGGGCTTGGATATGTGAGATCCGGGAAACGGGAACGAGTCCAAGGTAGCTACGCCATATATGACTTCGATGAGAAAGAGGACGCCTTGTCGAGAGATGCTAACCCTTCGTCAAAACTGGATCCTACGAGCGAAGTGCCGAGTCCGTCATTTGAAAAACGAATTGACAAGCTTATCAGGAAAGCGGGTCAAAAGGCTCGGGAAAATCACAACCATGAAATGGTTATCTACGAGAAGGCCAGGATGCAACGTCTGTTTCAACAAGCTGCGAAAGACAAAGGTGCTCCTCCCTGTCAACCCGTTGTGAAAAAGGCCCGATGCAGAGGCAGAAGTAAGTCAAGAAGCGAAAAAGGGAGTCGACAACAACGAAGCCGGATTAGAGGGTCATGTGATCGAGCATTGCACGGTCCGGACTTGTCCCTCATGAAGAAGATGAGTCGAGCGTATTCCTTCCCTCGAGACAAGACAAAGAAGCTACTCGAGCTCGCTATAAAGCATCAAATGATCACACTTCCGGAGTCTAAGCACCCTAAGCAAGTTAACGAGGTTTCTCACCCGGGTTATTGCTCTTATCACCGAGCCATAGGACACCCTATCGAAGACTGCTTCACGTTCAAGAACTGGGTCGAAGACCAGTACCAGCAAGGCAGATTTGCTTTATCCAGCAGCTGGAGGGTAACGCCATCACAAAAGCACGAACCCAAAGCCGCAAGAGCAGAGCCAGATCCACATCGGTCTTGGAAGCGAGCCCGTCCTTGTCATATGATAACAATGTCAAAAGGAGAGCCCGAGAATATGGATGACCTCCCTTGGTGCTTCGAAAGCAATGATGAGGTCACCTCAGAATTTCCACCAGCTCCGAAAGAACTGGAAGATGGCATACATACGACTGCAGATGACCTCAAAAAGATTGAGTTGGGATCGGAAGACGATCCGCGACCAACATTCGTTAGCGAGCTACTATCTGAGAAAAGGGTGGCGGCGTTAAGAGACGTGCTTCTACAGCATAGAGATTGCTTCGCGTGAAACTATTCCGAGATGCCAGGATTAGATCCAGAGATTGCGGTACATAAATTAGCAATATCCCCGGATATCAAGCCAGTCAAACAGGCGCCAAGACGGATGCGGCTTGAGCTTGAAATGAGCATTAACGCCGAAGTCAAGAAACTAATCGATTCCAGGTTTATCCAGGAGGTACAGTATCCTGATTGGGTCGCCGACATCGTCCCGGTGATGAAGAAGAATGGGACAGTACGCATATGTGTGGACTTCCGAGATCTCAATAAAGCCTGCCCGAAGGACGATTTCCCAGTGCCGGTCACCGAGCTGATGATAGACAATACGTCCACTCATGAGGTTTTCTCCTTTATGGACGGATCATCAGGGTACAATCAGATAAAGATGCATCCCGAGGACCAGAAGCACACCGCTTTCCGGACTCCTTTAGGTATATTCTGCTATAGAGTTATGCCCTTCGGTCTAAAGAACGCCGGTGCTACCTATCAAAGGGCCATGACAAAGATCTTCGATGATCTCATACATGAAATCGTCGAGTGCTATATCGATGACCTCGTAGTGAAGAGCATGTCATACGAAGAGCATTTAGAGCATCTGAAGACCGTATTTCAGCGCCTTCGGCAATATAATTTGAAGATGAATACCCTCAAATGCGCGTTCGGAGTCTCCTCGGGTAAATTCCTGGGATTCATCATTCGACACCGAGGTATCGAAATAGATCCATCTAAGATTAAGGCGATCATGGAAATGCCGCCTCCGAGGACTCTCAAACAGCTGCGGTCTCTCCAGGGGAAGCTCGCGTACATCCGACGGTTTATCGCCAACCTGTCAGGCAAGTGCCGTCCTTACAGTCACCTGATGAAGAAGGGAATTCCATTCGTTTGGGATCACAAATGTCAAGGCGCACTGGACGAGATCAAGCAGTACCTGCAGAACCCCCCAGTGTTGGCTGCTCCGGTTAAGGGAAAGCCTCTCATTCTTTATACAACCGCCCTCAAAGGTTCTTTAGGCGCCTTATGGGTGTAAGAGAATGACCAGGGGAAAGAAAGAGCACTCTACTACTTAAGTCGAGTTCTTCTGGGGGCAGAAAGCAATTACTCCCCGATCGAAAAATATTGCCTGGCTCTAATCTTTGCGATAACAAAACTCCGGCACTATGCATTGGCACATGAAGTCCGTCTTATATCAAAGGTGGACCCCCTAAAATATCTAATGTCGAAGGCCATATTGACGGGGAGACTCGCTAAATGGGCCTTACTCCTGATGGAGTTTTCAATAACCTATCAGCCTCTTAAGGCAGTGAAAGGCCAAGCCATTGCCGACTTCCTTGCTGAGCATCCAGTACCTACCGGTTCTCCTCTAAATTGCGATTTGCCGGACGAACATGCATCTGACGCGGTCGACGGTGGTGATACCCAATGGGAACTTTATTTCGATGGAGCATCTTCCATGAAAAAGCGCAAACAAAGTACCCCTATAGTCAAGTCGGGAGTAGGCCTTATCTTCGTGACCCCACAAGGAGGGATAATGCACTTTGCTTTCTCCTTAACGGAATCGAGGACGAACAATGAAGCCGAATACGAAGCTTTGATAGCGGGCCTCGAGATCGCCATTGACATGGGAATTGAAGACCTCCTTATATACGAGGATTCTCAACTGGTCGTTAGTCAAGTAAATGGTGACTACCAAACGTGCAAACCGGAGTTGGTGAAGTACGGCGAAAAGGTGCAAAAACTGTTGACCCAAATTCCCTCCTATACTTTGGAAAGCATACCACGCGCGGAAAATAGCAAAGCGGACGCGTTAGCTAAGCTCGCTAAAGAATTGGCTGACGAGAACCTCGATGACGTAAAAATCATGGTACAAAGCCGTCGAGTGCTCGCCCCAGCAGAAATATCTCCGGAATCATACGAAGAAAAGGGAGCGACTGAGCAGACGACCCTACAAATAAAAGACCGTGAGAAGGCTGAGGACTGGAGGGAAGTCTTCATAGACTACTTTAAGTCCCACCGAATGCCCGAAGAAGCGTCCTCAAGACATCAGCTCATGAAACGAGCTCTATCTTTCGCTTTCGTCAACGATACTCTATACAAGAGATCGTTTGATTCTCTGTGGCTGAGATGCTTAGGACCTGACGAAGCAGAAAGAGTCGTTCAGGAAGTTCATGACGGAATCTGTGGTTCTCATCAAGCAGGTCCGAAGATGAAGTTAAAAATTAAACGGATGGGTTACTACTGGCCCACGATGATCCAGGACTGCCTCAAATATGCGAAGCGGTGCCACTCATGCCAAATTCATGGGAACTTTATCCACCAGCATCCAAATCCACTCCATCCAACGGTGGCTAGCTGGCCATTCGAAATGTGGGGAACTGACATAGTCGGCCCCATCGAACCAGCATCGTCCAAGGGACATCGTTTCATCTTGGCGACGGCCGATTACTTCTCTAAATGGGCGGAGGCAGTGCCGTTGAGGGAAGTGAAGACGGAGAATATCCTCCATTTCTTCAAGACACACGTCATTTATCGGTATGGAACTCCGCGACGGATCATTTCCGATAACGGGCCAGCTTACAGAAGCCACAAGATCAGTCGCTTCGCGCAACAACACAATATAGACTGGAGATATTCCTCGGTTTATAATCCGCGAGCTAACGGTCTAGCTGAGGCCTTCAATAAGACCTTAACAAAGATTATGAAAAAGACGGTGTCCCGAAATAAGAAGGACTGGCACGAGAGACTGCAAGAGGCTCTTTGGGCGTACCGAACTACGTTCAAGACGACCACGAGCACAACGCCATACGCATTGGTATTCAGTACGGAAGCAGTACTCCCCCTTGAGATAGAGCTACCGTCTCTACGAGTGGCAGTCCACCACGAATTGACAAACGAAGAAAATGCTCACCTTCGGCTTGAGGAGCTTGATGCCCTCGATGAAACCCGGCTCATAGCGCAACAAAATCTGTAAGCTTATAAAGCAAAGATGACGCGCTCATATGAAAGATTGACCCGACCGAGGACATTCCGCCAAGGCGAACTCGTGCTAGTGGTCAAAAGGCCTATGATCCCCAATCGCGCCAAGCGGGGAAAATTCGAGCCGAACTATGAAGGCCCGTACATCATAGACAAGGTCTATCAGGGTGGAGCCTATTTACTCATAGATATGCATGGTGAAAGGCCTTTCAGGCCAATAAACGGCCGCTTCCTAAAGAAATACTACGCTTAATGAGCCACAGCCTAGGTCAATGATAGATGACGACGACTATGTCCGCTCGCTATCTTACTAAGCTCAAGCTCTATAAGTAGTAGCCGGCCCTTTCAACGACGGACCGAAACGTCCTTAAACTAACGACGGACCGAAACGTCCTTAAACTAACGACGGACCGAAACGTCCTTAAACTAACGATGGACCGAAATGTCCTTAAAACTACTACCGCAGCATCCTCAAGCTGACGAGATGAATAAAAAAAAATATAATAAAAAAAAATATTAAAAAAAAACAAAAAAAACGGTATGTCCATAAGCAAAAAGGGCACGGATGAAAACCCGAAAGGGCTCCGTGAGTAAAAACAGCGGGGCTACCGGCGAGTGTTCATGAAAACCAGAAAGGGCGTGACCTCGTTAAAAAAAAGGAATAAAAAGAATAATAAAAACGGTATGTCCATAAGCAAAATGGGCACGGATGAAAACCCGAAAGGGCTCCGTGAGTAAAAACAGCAGGGCTACCGGCGGGTGTTTGTGAAAACCCGAAAGGGCACAACCTCGTTAAAGGACACTTGCAGGGTCCCCAAGACCTTGTAAGGAGAAACCACCCGCGTGAGATCCTTACGACTCACAAGGGAGTAACACACTTAGGGATCCCCACGATTCCTAAGGAGAAAATACACTTGCGAGATCCTTACGACTCGCGAGGAGAACTCTCTTATGAGACCCTCACGGCTCATAAGACTTGAAAGTCTTAAGTTACAGGAACCTGAACCTGTGCTTAAGCAAAATCCCCCATAACCTTCGACAATGCCCTACAAGCGGCTCATACTGACCCTTGTATACAATCCACGGGCGCAAATAAGCATTTCCCCAGCAAAGTCCCATCCGTGACTAGGGGTATGTCCCTATGGTGAACAACCCTTATGAGTCCTCTCGACTTATAAGGAGAAAGCCCTCTTGTAGGATCCTTACGACTTACAGAGGAACATGCACTTAGGAATCCTCACGATTCCTAGGGAGAAAATACACCTACGAGATCCTCACGACTTGTAGGGAGAAATACCTTCGTGAGACCCTTACGGCTCATGAAGTCAAAAGCCTTAGTCGACGGGACCCTAACCCTGTTTGCTAAGCCACCTTTGTTCAACATCGACAGAGGCAGATGATGATTCGCTCCTGGCCATATCCCAGTTGTAGCGGTGCTGATGCCGAAATCGGTGTCTAATTTCAGGTTTATGGCGAAAAGCCAGTAGGCCGCACGTGTATACGAGATAGCCGAAATGATGGGGCAACTTGCAATAAAAAGCAGCAGGTAAAAGTGTATCCACGCAAAATAGCCGAAATGATGGGGCAACTCGCAATAAAAAAAACAGCGAGTAAAAATGAAATAAATAGCCGAAATGATTGGGCACCGCGAAAAATGGCCGAAATGATAGGGCAATCGCGACCTCCGCGATATAAAAGCTGAAATGATAGAGCATCGTGGAAAAAGAAATAAAATAAAAAAAAATTTAATTTATGCCCTACAGGTGATGTTCCATCACACCCTGTATACAATCCAAAGGCGTAAACAAAAAAGGGATCATACTTCTCCCCCAGGTTTCATCATAAGAAGAAGCAAAATCTCGACGGGCCGCGAATGACTTAGAGATCATCTCAGCACTCGTCTCGTAACAATGAACACGACTTCAAGTGAAACGGAACAGCGGCAACTCCCAGTTCCATGGCTCGGCGATATCCTGATCACCGAAAAGTCAAATCCCAACTCCGTGAAATGCGAATACAATCAACGAAATTCCTGGTTACGTGGAACACGGATAACGTCACTCTTTGACCCGTGTGAAGCATCCAGTGCAAAATTCCTGGTCACGTGAAACGCGGATAACGTCACCCTTTGACCCCGTGGAAAACGTCCAGAGCGGATCCTGGTCCTCGCAGAGCACGGCAGTAAACCCGTGTGAAGCATCCAGAGCGGAGCCTAGTCCTCGCCGAGCACGGTAGTGAACCCGAGTGAAGCATCTAGTGCAAAATTCCTGGTTGCGCGGAACGCGGATAACGTCACTCTTTGACCCCGTGGAAAACGTCCAGAGAGGATCCTGGTCCTCGCAGAGCACGGCAGTGAACCTGTGTGAAGCATCCAGAGCGGAGCCTAGTCCTCGCCGAGCACGGCAGTGAACCCGTGTGAAGCATCTAGTGCAAAATTCCTGGTTACGTGGAATGCGGATAACGTCATTCTTTGACCCCGTGGAAAACGTCCAGAGCGGATCCTGGTCCTCGCAGAGCACGGCAGTGAACCCGTGTGAAACATCCAGAGTGGAGCCTAGTCCTCGCCGAGCACGGCAGTGAACCCGTGTGAAGCATCTAGTGCAAAATTCCTGCTTACATGGAACGCGGATAACGTCACTCTTTGACCCCGCGGAAAATGCCCAGAGCGGAGCCTAGTCCTCGCCGAGCACGGCAGTGAACCCGTGTGAAGCATCTAGTGCAAAATTCCTGGTTGCGTGGAACGCGGATAACGTCACTCTTTGACCCCGTGGAAAACGTCCAGAGCGGATCCTGGTCCTCGCAGAGCACGGCAGTGAACCCGTGTGAAGCATCCAGAGCGGAGCTTAGTCCTCGCCGAGCACGGCAGTGAACCCGTGTGAAGCATCTAGTGCAAAATTCCTGGTTACGTGGAACACGGATAACGTCACTCTTTGACCCCGTGGAAAACGTCCAGAGCGGATCCTGGTCCTTGCAGAGCACGGCAGTGAACCCGTGTGAAGCATCCAGAGCGGAGCCTAGTCCTCGCCGAGCACGGCATTGAACCCGTGTGAAGCATCTAGTGCAAAATTCCTGGTTACGTGGAACGCGGATAACGTCACTCTTTGACCCCGCGGAAAACGCCCAGAGCGGAGCCTAGTCCTCGCCGAGCACGGCAGTGAACCCGTGTGAAGCACCTAGTGCAAAATTCCTGGTTGCGTGGAACGCGGATAACATCACTCTTTGACCCCGTGGAAAACGTCCAGAGCGGATCCTGGTCCTCGCAGAGCACGGCAGTGAACCCGTGTGAAGCATCTAGAGCAGAGCCTAGTCCTCACCGAGCATGGCAGTGAACCCGTGTGAAGCATCTAGTGCAAAATTCCTGGTTACGTGGAATGCGGATAACGTCACTCTTTGACCCCGCGGAAAACGCCCAGAGCGGAGCCTGGTCCTCGCCAAGCACGGCAGTGAACCCGTGTGAAGCATCCAGAGCAAATACCGGACTGTGGAGTCCTTAAAATCCACGGACTATGATGTCCTTAACCTCGACCGTAATGTCTTAAAACTAACAATCAACCACCCTGATTCTGTACTGATTCTACCTTGGTTTAAGGGTACATCTCTTCACTCCTTTGATGCCTGACGTTGTAATTCCTCAACGTATTCAAAGAGGTGACGGGTCCCTGCAACCAAACATCGGATTGTGGAGTCCCTAAATCCACGGACTATGAGGTCTTTAACCTTGACCGTGATGTCTTAAAACTAACATCGGACTGTGGAGTCCCTAAATCCACGGACAATGAGGTCCTTAACCTTGACCGTGATGTCTTAAAACTAACATCGAACTGTGGAGTCCCTAAATCCACGGACTATGAGGTCCTTAACCTTGACCGTGATGTCTTAAAATTAACATCGGACTGTGGAGTCCCTAAATCCACAGACTATGAGGTCCTTAACCTTGACCGTGATGTCTTAAAACTAACATCGGACTGTGGAGTCCCTAAATCCACGGACTATGAGGTCCTTAACCTTGACCGTGATGTCTTAAAACTAACATCAGACTGTGGAGTCCCTAAATCCACGGACTATGAGGTCCTTAACCTTGACCGTGATGTCTTAAAACTAACATCGGACTGTGGAGTCCTTAAATCCACGGACTATGACGTCCTTAAGCTTGACCGTGATGTCTTAAAACTAACATCGGACTGTGGAGTCCTTAAATCCACGGACTATGATGTCCTTAACCTTGACCGCGACGTCTTTAAACTACGATGCCTTGAGCAACCCCTGACCCCGTGAAACACGGATAAGGGTGACCACATCCAACACTTGCAAGTCCTCACGACCTGTAAGGAAGAAAAACTCTCTTCTGAGATCCTTACGACTCTCAAGGGAAAACCCCGCTTAAGAATCCTCACGATTCTTAAGAAGAACTCACACCTATGGGATCCTCTCGACCTGTAGGGAAAAAAAAACTCTTTATAAGACCCTCGTGACTCATAAAGTGCAAAAGTCTTAGGAAGCAGATCTTAACCCTGAATCCTAAGCCATCGCTGCCCTGCAAGTAGGCTAAGATAAATTGTCCACAGAATACATTCAATAAAAGAGACACATCATTGAGAAGAAAAATGTATCTTTTATTCATAAACCAATGTCGTTGCCCGTAGGGCGCGGATTAGTCTAAATCTGTATATTTTTGAACTTAAGTTATATTTTTCCTTTAGTTAGTAAGTGTTTTGTTTAGTTTAAGGACCGCTAATCTAGTTTGGGATTAAGATCAATTTAAACATATGAGTATTTGGGTCCAATTTATTCTTAACTGTTAGTGTATATGCCCTAGGGGCCATTATTGTATCATACTAGTTTGTATATTACTTAATGGAAGCTTGGGATATTCACATGTATATAACAGTCTTGCTAAATATGGTAGTATGCTACTTGATTTTTCTATCTTAATATGTGAGTATAAGTATTGATAGAGCTCTTAGGATCTTGCTTGACTACCAGCGTTGTGATGGCAGTCACAATAGTGGGGGCTGGGTAGCCTACAAGCACATCCTTATTCAGGTCCCTAGTCGTAGGATTATCGAGACAGGGCATCGATACTCCGGAGTAGACTAGTGTGTACGCTTCTCATCCCAGTTGGGAAGATGGTCTGTCCCACAGCCGTCAGTACGTCGTACTGGAGATTGTATGCAGGTGCTCGTTAGGTTATGGGTACACCGGACAGGACTCACGGGGAACTGTTAGTTGGTATTATACCCATCGTCAGTTAACAGTTCCCAGGTGACATGAGTACAACATAGTCCGCAGACTTGACACTGCTACTTCGCCTCGAGTGTGTCCCACTGTTCTTAGATTGCTACCCTACCACGGCTCAAAGGAGTCGTGCAAACAGGTAGCAGTTGGGTGCAGTCCCGAGCACTTGGAGGCAGTGGCGGTTAGACAGGATTCGTCTTTCCCGGTATTGGGAGTTGATATCGCGCTGTGTCAGAGAGCCATTGCGCAAAGTCCCTGGTCAGGGAAAGCGAGATTTACTGGTAGGTTCCAGTTGTTTTCTCAGGGTGTAATGGGCTACGCTCCGACACGACTTATACCGCTATTAGGGGACTGAAGCTTGCCGCCCCCTAGGCCCGATATGCGATAGTCTTAGACGAACAGACCGGACTGTACGAAGATTGTCATATCAGACTCAGTAGGAGTTCGGATGGGTTTCCTCATCGGCCTTCTTATCGACATCTACCTCGGGACCGTTACGTACAGCTAGTGCCGCTTGCGGTCTGTGGTTAAACCCACTGCCAGCGTAGTAGTCGAATCTTTAGAGTCCCACACAGAGAGTTTCCCTACTCCAGGCGAAACGATATAGAGGTCGTATGGTTTTACGACAAGGGTTCGGACGCATACGTGTGTTTACGCACATACGACATCCGGACAGTTTTTACTAGCCGGCTTTGGTTTAAGCCAGTTTCTAGTATCCGATTATTGGATTTATACAGTCTAAAGTTTTTCCGTGTTTTCACGGATAGGAGGGGCATTCTCGTAATTTCGCGAGAAGCTTCTAGAAGGTTGGTGACTTGGGGGTTAAGGTGGCATAAGCATTAAATGAGATCAGTGACTCATTTGTGTGATTCATCCTTGTCATTAATGCATCATAAATGCTTAATGACTCATGTAGATGAATCACTCATTTGTATTTATGAAGCATGGTTGTTAAATCCATTATTTCATTTATCTTGATAATGATAATGCTTCATATATATCATGAGAGATCATTATCTCATTCCATTCTCTTGCTCACTTTCTCTCTCCTCAAGCTCTCTCTCTTCAAACCCTAATCCTCCCCTCTCATGTGTTGAGACCAAGGATTAGATTAGACTACTTAATCCATAACCCTTCTCTATATCACTTAGATTACTTAGATTAGCACTTTAAGAAACCTAGTTACCTCAAGTTAGAGGTGAAGCTTGAAGTAAAGCTCTCGGGTGGATCATCTACTACATAGAGAAGGCCGGAGAGGACGTGGAGAACGAAAAGACGAAGGACACGGTTCATTAGGTATAATCACTTTTCATAGTAGTTGTTAACTTCTATGATTCTTGTTAGTTATAGTTTAGCAAAGATTCTCGGTTAGTCGATGTTTACGCAAAGAACAAGATCGTTTTTCATTATTCCGCCTCCCCGCAAGTCGTGGGGTGTTGTACATCGACTTACAATGGTATCAGAGCCTCGCTAAACAATAATTAACTCATTAGCAAAGTCGTAAGAATTTCGAACGCAAAAAGAACCGGAAAAATTATCGATTTAACACAGTTTCTGTCGAATTTAAAACGTGGTCTAAAAATTTTTCAGGGACCTCTAAAATTACAAGCAGAGAATAATAGGGCTACTGCAGAAATTTGGACTTGTGACTCGGTAAACTCACCGCGGAACCGCGGCGGATCCATGCGATCCGCCGCGGATCCGCGGCCGAGTTGCGGCCGAGTCAGCCCAAATTTCTTCAGTAACTCCCCTGTGTTAATAATGATATTTCTGGGATATTTTATTTTCTGCTAAGATCTCAGGTGCACAGAGAAGTTTTGGAGTAGAATCTAAAGTGTTTGCTCGATCAAAATTTTACGATGTTTGCTAATTTGATTATATCTGTGATTGTATAATGTGTTCGTAAACCTTCCCTAACTGCTAGTATGTCGGTTGGAAGGGGGTTGCACATTTCTGTAATGGTTTTTTTACTGTTTGTGGTTGTGAACTGTATTGGACTGTTGTGATGATTAGCCGGGGTTTGTGATGGGTTGTTATATTCATTCATTCAAAGAAATTGTAATATGTTGTAATATTATTTTGCGGGGCACATCCAGGTTGCGGTTGTAGCCGCCGTTGTATTATTTCATTTTACTGTTTTTGCTCCTAGGATAGACCCAAGGTGGAGTGCACAAACTACCGGGTACTTTGAAGTGTTTAGTGGCCTACTCACGTTGATGAGGGAGACCGCTTCACTTCGGGTATTTGGCGGGTAGTTTGCTGTACCCGTAGGGGTCTAGGGTGGGGTAATGGCTATTCATCACAACTGTGTAATCTGTCTTTTGTTGCAGGCTCTAAACAAACGCGGATTGCTTGCAAATCCAATAAAGTTCATTTGAGATCTGGAATGCCTATTATTGCGTCTGACGAATGTACAATATCTATATATGATAGCTATTTAGACGTCACTTATGTTTTACACCTGCGCTAGCCCAGCCCCCGCTCTGCCGTTAGTTAAGTAACCTAACGGGTGATGACGGGACCCAGTGACGAATGCGGATGGCATAAGAGGACGTTGTATTTTCATTGTTTTCTGCAATGATAGGTTAATGATGGGACGCATTATTATTAATGCAAAGAAAATAAACCAAAAGTTGAATTGTTGGAACAATTTAAAAGAAACCACTCGGTTATTTTAAAACAGATGATATTTTTAATTGCGGAGCTTTAACCACTCCTTTTAAAAGCTATCAGGTTCCTTCGGTCATATCAAGTTCACCACGTTCACGGTTTCGCTAAAACCATTCGTAGCCCTTCGTTATTTCATTTGGATATTCAGTAGTATTCAAGCTATGCATTTTGGCCAAAGTCAAGGCATAGTGTTTGGTAGCTGCTGGGTTTTCATTTGTTGTATAGATAGATGAGTTAGTTTGTGACAGTCGTATTATCATTTGACCAAAGTCAGGGGTATGTACGGATGGGTTCAAATTGACAAGATAATGACGGGTAGAACTTGACATGTGACTTATGACATTTTGACCAAAGCCAAGGTCATAAGAGCACGGGGCAAAAATTTATATCGGGAATTTCTAAAGAAACTGAAATTTGCAAAGAGATGCATACCATTTGGAGTTTGATGAATGTTGGTAGGATTCCTTCAACATTATCATACGATGATATTTGGATCCCGATCCTACTGTGAGTATATGCTACTCATCAGGAGATTCTTTACTTAACGATCAATGCTATAAACCAAGTAGGTGTCAAGAAAGGTGTCAGCGGGGTTACGCCCCCAGAGAAAAGAGGTTATTTAATTAAGGAACTTCGCGAAAGCGTTGGAAAACCTCCCTCGAAGTACCGACACCAGCCTGGCTGAACGGTTAAGCAAGTATTGTACAGTGAGAATAGTCCTGGCTAATTCTTCTTTTATGGTTTGAGGAAGGATTCGAGAAACAGTAGGAGCCATCCAGTTTAGATAAATTAAAAACCACTCTAAACTTGCAAGAGCATCAAGCTAAAGTGTTTCTGCTCTCTCTCCTACTTGCAGCGACCCTGAAAATGACTGGACTTAAGTTACTTTTAGAGAAAAATATATTGACAGGGCGAAACTATAAAGATTGGCTGCGGAATGTCAAAATGGCTTTGACCTATGACAAATTGGGGTATGTCCTCACCGCTAAGGCACCTGCAGTCCCAGGTCCCAAATCCAGTAATGCGGATAAAGAAATCCGCAAAACCTGGGAGTATGATTGCGCGAAGGCCAAGTGCATCGTGCTTGCCTCGATGAACAATGAACATCAGAGGAGGCACGAGGATATGGATCTTGATGCCATATTTCTCCATACAAAAGAACTTTATGGAGAGCAATCTCGTATAGCAAGATACGAGACCTATAAGAACTTGTTTCGAGCGAGGTTGGCCGTCGGATCATCGGTAGGAGAACATGTCCTAAAGATGATTGGCTATATAGAGGAGCTCGCAGAACTTGGGACGACTTTGGATAATGAGCTCTATACAGACCTTATTCTCCAGTCCCTTCCTTCCACCTACGCCCAGTTTATTCTAAACTTCAACATTCAAAGAAAAGAAGTTGAACTTCCGGAACTCCTTAACATGTTGAGGAGTGCAGAGGGCACCTTGCAGAAGGCAAGGGAAACACCCGCTATGTTTGTTAGCGGTGCTTCTTCTTCCGGGTCCAAGGCTAGGGCCAAAGGAAGGAAAAAGAAGGCCGCCACCAAACCTAGAGGAGGTGTAAGTAAGGTGGGAGCGAAGGGAAAGAAAAAGTTTGCGGTACCGGTAGTGGCTCAGGATGAGTGTTTCCATTGTCATAGGAAAGGGTACTGGAAGAAAGATTGCAAGGCGTGGAACGCCAAGAACCAGGAACCGAAGCAAGCTGTGGCTTCGACTTTAGGTGTGTTTGTAATTGAGAATTGTCGTCAATCAACTCTACTTCCTGGGTATTGGATACCGGATCAGGATCTCATATATGCAATTCATTGCAGGCACTGAGAAACCGTAGAGTGCTGAAAGATGGTGATATGACCCTGATGGTTGCTAACGGAGCTAGCGTGGGAGCTGTGTCCGTAGGGGATTATCACCTGGGATTGACGAGCGGATACATTTTGGTTTTACATATGTAATATCATATCTGTTTCCTTGTTATCAAATAAAGGTTATGATTTCACGTTTGTAAGTGATGTTGTTAACATCCACCTTAATCATAGTTTGATTGGGTCCGGTACACTGGATAACGCTATATATGTTTTAAACCAACTCCAAATTTTCAATGTCCAGAACACACTAAAAAGAAAGTCTCCAGATTTAAATAAAGCTTTCTTATGGCATTGTAGACTGGGTCACATCAATGAGAGAAGGTTGACTAAGTTACATAGAGAAGGATATTTGGACTCGTTCGAATATCAAACTTATGCCACTTGTCAATCTTGTCTCAAAGGAAAGATGACAAAGACTCCATTTACTGGACATGGAGTAAGAGCGAGCGAGCTCTTAGGACTCATACACAGCGATGTATGTGGTCCAATGTCTACACATGCAAGAGGTGGTTTTTCCCATTTCATTACTTTTACGGATGATTACTCAAGGTACGGATTCATTTATCTGAATAAGTACCTTGAGTAATAGGTCCCACATTTGATATACTGGAAGCCTACCTGTATATCTCGCTTGCCCTGGCCAGGGACTACTCGTGTAATGGCTCTCCTAGACACAGTGCGATGTCAACCCCTAATACCGGGAGAGACGAATCCTGTCTAACCGTCACTGCCTCCAAGTGCTTCGGGACTGCACCCAACTACTACCTGTTTGCACGACTCCTTTGAGCCGTGGTAGGGTAGTAATCAAAGTACAGTGGGAACACACTTGAGGCAAAGTGACAGTGTCAAGTCAGCGGACTAAGCTGCACTCATGTCACCTGGGAACTGATAACTGACGATAGGTATAATACCAACCGGTCAGTTCCCGACGAGTCATATCCAGTGTACTCGTAACCTAACGAGCACCCGCATACTATCTCCAGTACGACGTACTGATGGCTGTGAGACAGACCATCTCCCACTCTGGGATGAGAAGCGCATGCGCTAGTCTACTCCGGAGTATCGATGCCCTGTCACGATAGTCCTGCGACTAGGGACCTGCATAAGGATGTGCTTATAGATTACCCAGCCCCCACTAGTGTGACTGCCATCACAACGCTGGTAATCAAGCAAAGATCCTAAGGGCTCCACTAATGTGTATAGGTGATATACTAAAATAAACATATGTACACATTGAAGTAGAAACAAACCAAGTAGCATACTGTTATTTTGAGCAAGATTGTATATACAACTGTGAATATCCCAAGCTTCCATTAAGTAATATACAAACTAGTATGATACAGTAATGGCCTCTAGGGCATATACACTAACAGATTTACACAAAATATCATACATAAGCTCAAATCCACCAAAAACGCAATATTAAGGTCAAACTAGAACCTCGTGTTGTAACCCAAGCGCGCGTGTGCGCGATACACTAAAACGTGGGATCACGCTCCTGAAGCTAACCTGACGCGTCGCGATACGCAGCACAACCCAAAACCACACACGTATCACGTGTGTCGCGGAGATTTAAAATACGGAAAATAGGGTAATAGGTCCCACATTTGTTTTACTTACTCGCAATAAAAAGCAGCGAGTAAGTAAAACAAATAGCCAAAATGATTGGGCACCACGAAAAATAGCCGAAATGATTGGGCAATCGCGACTTTCGCGATATAAAAGCTGAAATGATAGAGCATCGCGGAAAGAAAAATATATAAAATGAAACTTTTTGCCCTATAGGTGAGATCACATTGATCCCTGTATACAATCCAGGGGCACAAACAAAGAGGGAACCATACCTTCCCACCAGTCTCCATCAGAAAAAGAAGCCAAATCTCGACGATTCACAGACAGCCTAGAGATCGCCAACAACGTTCCTCCTCATTCCAGCAGGATTCAGACGCGACAATCAACCTTGGAGCCATGGCAAAGTCCCTGTTCCAAACCTCGACGGTTCACAGACAACTGAGAGAGAAAATCCTGATCCCGTAGAACACGGCTAATGTCAATCCTAACCCCATGGGAAACGTCCAGAGCACCTCCTGGTCCCGTAGAACACGGCTAATGTCAATCCTAACCCCGTGGGAAACGCCCAGAGCAACTCTTGACTCCGTGAAATGCGGATAAAGTCAACTCCCGACCCCGTGAAATACGGATAAAGTCAACCCCCTGACCCCGTGAAATACGGATAAGGTCAACCCCCTGACCCCGTGAAATGTGGATAAGGTCAACCCCTGACTCCGTGAAATGCGGATAAAGTCAACCCCTGACCCCGTGAAATGCGGATAAGGTCAACCCCTGACTCCGTGAAATGCTGATAAAGTCAACCCCCTGACCCCGTGAAATGCGGATAAAGCCAATCCCTGACTCCGTGAAATGCGGATAAAGTCAATCCATGACTCCGTGAAATGCGGATAAAGTCAACCCCTGACACCGTGAAATGCGGATAAAGTCAACCCCCTGACCCCGTGAAATGCGGATAAGGTCAACCCCTGACCCCGTGAAATGCGGATAAGGTTAACCCCTGACTCTGTGAAATGCAGATAAAGTCAACCCTCGACTTTCCCGTCAAAGCAATTCTTTGATTCGGGAGCAAGTCAACTCATCAATCACTTACGGGTCCTCTCGACTTGTAAGGAGGAAAATTCTCTCGGGAAATCCTTACGACTCCCAAGAGAAAACGCACTTAGGAATCCTCACGATTCCTAAGGAGAAACCACACCTGCGAGATCCTCTCGACTCGTAGGGAGAAAAGTCTTTATGAGACCCTCACGGCTCATAAAGTTGAAAAGTCTTAGGTGACAGATCCTAATCCTGTCTCCCAAGCCATCATTGCCTCGCAGAGAGATCAAGGTAGATTTTCTACAGGCCACACTCTCCTAAGTCAAACATCGACAAGAAAGGAAGCAACCACTTACGAGTCCTCTCGACTTGCAAGGAGAAAATTCTCTTGTGAGATCCTTACAACTCTCAAGAAAAAACGCACTTAGAAATCCTCACGATTCCTAAGGAGAAAATACACCTGCGAGATCCTCTCGACTCGTAGGGAGAAAAACCTTTATGAGACCCACATGGCTCATAAAATTGAAAAGTCTTAGGCAGCAGACTTGAACCTGTATCCTAAGCCATCGTTACCCTGCAAAGAGTCCAAGATGGACCGTCACTTACTATTTACAGGCCACACTTGCTAAAATCACATGGAAACAACACGGCAAAGAGAAGAAAGCGACAGTAAGGAGAGCATTTGATTCGCATTCAGTTAAGCGTTCAAAGCGTACCCATTCATACATGTGCGAAAAGGTTTAATGCATAAAATAAACACATGGAAATGGAAAAGCTTGCTATTCATACTTCAGAAAATTCCTATATTGATGAAAATAGTAAATAAAAACGCCATTAAAGTGATTACAAAAGTAAGACATCAAATCCTGGACATGGATTAAGAAATTCAAAAGTGAGGCCATCCAAAATTTTTCGGGCCTCTCGGACCATCTTCGTGTGCATCTTTTCACGATCACAAGCGTCAAGATCCCCACTGATGTCCTCCACCCTTCGATAGGTGTCACGCCCCGCTTCCCAGAGTACGCTAGATTGGGCACGTGACATAGCCAGCCATGCTACCTGTGGGTAGGAAATATCCATCCACAGTCACATTACGGCTGTAGAGATATCAAGAACAAGATAAAACTATCTAAAACATGTCCATAATCCAGAATAACAGGAGTCAATAATAAATAAATGCGGAAGCAAATGATCCAATACAAATAACTGAAAAGTGTGTCCCATAATGCGGGCTCACATCAGGAAATAAATGCAGGAAATAAAACTAACTACTACTGAACTCACAGCTCAGCCTGCTGGCTGAAGTACTCCTGCTCGGACTGCAACAGCGGTACGGAATCTGGGCCATGCAAAACCCAGACGTAAGCGCGTCACGTCATCAAGTAATATAATATGAACAGTGTAGCAGGCAATATAATATAAACATAAATACAGCAAGAATAACAATAATATGAATCATACCAGTACAGGGTAGCGTGCAGTGGGTAAACTAAACTGTTCTATCAGGTTTTCTATTCTAAAGTCTTTGAAATCAATTGATGAATCGTCGATGTAACTCAATAGTATCCCGTGCATGCCCGGGACCACGGTCAAGATCCTCGGAGCTGAATCCGAGACGTGTCGCTAGGCAGTAACAGGTAGCAGGATGGGCGAGTGATGTCAGCATCATCACTCCGGGGCTGGCCTAGCCCGTAAGACTGATCAGAACAAGTATCGAACTGTTGAGTTACAAGTCAGGTTTCACCTTTGATTTCCCCATACCCCCAAGTTATGTATGTCAAGTTAGGTATTCAGTAATCAAGAACTAATGCCAACATAAGATCAGGTAAAAGCAGGTTTGTCTGGATAGACAACAGGAACGGTCCATGAGGACTACATGTTATGTTTGTTGGCATTAGACACAAGATCAAGTAACAGGTAAAGCCATGGTACATCAGGTCAAGCCAGGTAATGTATAAAGGTGTCATGTCATGTCAAGAGTGTACGGTACCATGTCATGTCAAGTAGGAAGTGTAACAGGTCATGTGAGGAAGCACAAGATGTCATGTGGGTGCTCATAATCAAACTAACATAAGCATGTGTATAAATAAACAAGCATGAGTACTATCAGAACAATAAACTGGAACATGTAATATGATATGCAAATAGATATAATTTCAAGGATATGGATGCACAGTTATCGATTAGGGTTACATTTATAGTTCCAATATTAATTAGGATGCAATTTATTAAACATGGAGTGTTAATATCACATTATTATGTAGTAATGTGATATATGGATGCAATTATATGTATCTTAAATGCGATGGATGCAAACGGATATCCGAAAAGTTATAAAACTATAAAATGGTAATGTGGGATGTACAACTAAGCAATATGTGATATAAATGTTTATATAATAATATTAATATGGATAGCATATTCAAAGCGATTAATAACTATAAAAGTGGTATTGATTAACCATGCACAAGAAAGTTCCGTTCAGAAATTCAGCGTCATCCTAATTTGTAAAATAGCTTAAAAATAACAAAAGTTCTCCAATAGGGACGTGCCTTATACCAAAATAAAGATAATTCAATAAGGTTTTCAGTTTTATAAGTATAAGTATCTCAGGTTGTCCCTACAAAAAGTTATGAACATTCGAAATTGAAAGTTTGCTGCTGGAATTTCCCTGGACAGCAGTTTAGAGACGTGTTCATTTTCATTTTATGTTATTTAAACAATTTATTTTACAAGTAAATATTTTATAGAGTTATAGTATTCTGAGTTAGCTTCGCAACGAACTAAAGAACGTATACTAATGATTTTTCTATGATTTATAATGAATTTTATAAGGTAAGGTGTACAGTAAATTTCAGATTTGTCGTATCCGCTTTTTCAACGACGTTTCATGTGTAAACTATAATATTTTCAAGTGTATAATATTATAAAATTTAGATTATAAACTAATTAAAGATAATAATAAGAAATATTACGACGATATATATTTTAAATGATATGGATGCAGTATAATGTAATCTAGTATGTCACAAGATAAGTTTTCATGATCTAGATTTAAAATGATATAAACGGATGCAAACGGAACATCGAAACGTTATAAAATTAAACATGGGGTACTAGATTTAAACTATAGGTATGGTATTTATTTAAATAGGTATAAAATGAATTATATAGCATGTAGCAAGATTAACTTGCCTCGATGGGTCGCGAATCGGGAAAACAGAACGTTAACCGTCGGCGGGGAAAACTCGCGACGGGCGCACGGTTCACGGAATGTACCCAAACGACGAACAAAGGAACCACACGGGTCGGGGTACCTCGCTGGAACGTCGAGAAGCGTCACCGGCACGACGGAATTCCGGCAACAAAAGAACAGTTAAAAAATGAGAAACGAGACATGAAGCAAGAAGAGAAAGAATGATAAAGAGAAGTACGAGAGAATATATGAGGGAGAGAGAGAGAGAGAGAGAGAAAGTGGAGAGAGAGGGGGAGAGAGAGAGAGAAGAGGGAGAGAGAGAAAGTGGGGCCCACGGGGTTAAAGGGGAGGTTGCGATTGGCTGAGAGAATAAATTGAGAAGGATATAAAAGATTGTAAAAATATTATATGGTTAACTTAAAGATTTAAAAGATAGGTAATGAACAGTAAGATATCAGGTTAGTTAGAAAAATATATGCGATGGTTTTAATAATATTAAAATTTAGGATTTTGGCGCCAAATAAAATATTTCCAAATCGCGCCCGGGTCGAGTCCAAAAATTTGAAATTGAAATAATAGGATTTTAAGCGGGATCCAAATTTTAAAATTAAGTGTTTTATGATTAAAAAGCATACCCCCAAAACGGACACACGTACGTGCACGTAGCCATCCAAACTCGCCCGTTTCACTGAACGGGATGAGAACACAATGCACGGACGCTACCACGAGGCTAGGGGTGTCAAGTAGGCCAAGATGAATATTTTCAATTTTATTTTAGATGCCAAAATTTGTTATATGTAGAAATGACTTTGCCGGGTAAATTTTACAGTAAGCAACAAATAAGCAAGTTAAATGAAATGAGTACCACATTATGCTCAAATAGTAACTGAAAATAGTAGCATTGGGCTCGGGTGTTACATTATACCCAACTACAAAAAGAATTTCGTCCTCGAAATTCCAAGAATACAAAGATAGATAACTACAAGAAAAGGTGAGGAAACTTCTGCCGGATTTCATCTTCTCGTTTCCAAGTGGGCTCTCCACGCGAGCGATTACCCTAAGAAACAAGCACAAGGGGGATAACCTTGTTCTTAAGAACCTTTTCCCTTCGATCCACGATTTCAATCGGTCGCTCCTCAAAAGTCAAGTCTTCTCGTACTGTTAGCTCCGAATGATCCAAAACGTGTGTTTCATCTCGAACATACTTACGGAGTTGAGATACGTGAAACAGATCGTGCACACTTGCCAAGGACTGCGGTAACGCCAAACGATACGCTAACTCACCAACACGCTCCACGATCTCAAGGGTCCAACGAATCGAGGACTAAGCTTTCCTCGACTTCCAAAACGAATCACCCCTCTAGTCGGTGATATCTTCAAGAATACCAAATCACCCACGGTGAACTCCAGAGGTTTTCTTGACGTATCTGCCCAACTCTTCTGTCGGTCCTGTGCTGCCTTCATATGATTTCTGATAGGGTTAACCTTCTCAACTGTCTGCACAACCAAATCTGGTCCCAATAATCTTCGTTCACTGACATCGTCCCAACAAACAGGTGAACGGCATTTACGACCATACAAAGCTTCAAATGGAGCCATCTGAATAGTTGCCTGAAAACTGTTGTTATAAGACAACTCCACCAAAAGTAGATGATCCTCCCAAGACCCCTTGAAGTCCATCCTCAAGAGTTTGGATCGTTATCTCCGACTGACCATCAGTTTAAGGATGACAAGTTGTGCTAAACTTCAATCGAGTCCCCAAACTTTCCTGTAAACTCCTCCAGAAGTGTGATTAGAACCGAGTGTCCCGATCGGACACGATGCTCACCGGTACTCCATGCAATCTTACGATCTCCTGCATGTACCGCTCTGCCAAAGTCTCTGTTGATTGACCAACCCGAAAAGGAATAAAGTGAGCTGCCTTGGTTAATCGGTCAACAATTACCCATACTGCATTGTTGCCTTTTGGACTCCGCGGTAAAGCCGTCACGAAATCCATGGTTATATGTTCCCACTTCCACTGAGGAATCGGAAGTGGTTGCAATAAACCAGTAACCCTTTGATGTTCAGCCTTAACTTGCTGACACACCAAGCACTTTGCCACAAAGCGAGCAATCTCCCGCTTCATGCCCTCCCACCAGAAATGCTGTCGAATATCTCGGTACATCTTTGTGCCTCCTGGATGTACAGAATAAGCTGAAATGTGTGCCTCCTTCATAAGCTCTTCACGAACATCACCCTTTGGCACACACAAACGGCTACCATACCTCAATGAACCATCTTTGTGGATCAATAAATCTGTTCGTAGCCCGGCTTCAACCTGCTCTCGAAACTTTTGCAGTCTAGGATCCTGCGATTGAGCTGCTTTAATATTCTCGATCAATGACGAATGTACTTGCAGCTGCAACAACTGTCCCGTATAATGTGGTAGCACAACCTCCAAGTCAAATCTTTGAAAATCTGCGACGATCTCCTTCTGCGTAGTTAACACCTGAATTACTGGTAACCGACTAAGCGCATCCGGCACAACATTAACCTTCCCCGGATGGTACTTAAGATTAAGATCGTAGTCAGCCATCAGCTCCAACCATTTACGCTGCCTCATGTTAAGCTCCTTCTGTGTGAACACATACTTCAAGCTCTTATGATCTGTAAAAACTTCGACTCTTTCGCCCAAAAGGTAGTGTCTCCAAATCTTCAAAGCGAAAATCACAGCCGCAAGCTCCAAGTCATGAGTTGGATAATTCTTCTCATGGGTCTTCAACTATCTCGATGCGTATGCTACAACCTTCTCATGCTGCATCAAAACACATCCCAATCCTTTCCCAGATGCGTCGCTGCGAATCACCAATCCTCCGGAATTGTCTAGCACGGTCAGAATAGGGGCGGTTATCAACTTCTGCTTCAATGTCTTAAAAGCTAACGCACACTTATCCGCCCATACAAAAGGTACCTCCTTGCGCGTAAGCTTGGTCAACAGCTCTGCCAGACGAGCAAAGTTCTCCACAAATCTCCTGTAGTATCCGGCTAATCCAAGGAAACTTCTTATCTCAGCAACATTCTTTGGAATAGGCCAATCTCGAACTGCTGCAATCTTTTCTGGATCGACGGCAATGCCATCGCCAGACACAACATGCCCCAAAAACCTTACTTCCTCCAGCCAAAACTCGCACTTACTCATCTTCGCATACAATTTCTCCTGTCTCAACGTCTGCAGTGCGATCTTCAAATGCTCAGCATGCTCTTCAAAACTCTTCAAGTAAACCAGAATATCGTCAATGAATACCATAATGAACCGATCCAAGAACGGTGAAAAGATTCGGTTCCTCAAGTCCATGAATACTTCCGGCGCATTCGTTACTTCGAAGGGCATCACTAAGTACTCGTAATGTCCATACCGAGTTCGGAACGCCGTCTTGCAAATATCTTCTGTTTTCACTCGGATTTAATGATATCCGGATCGCAAATCCAGCTTCGAGAATACCCTCGCGCCACTAAGCTGCTCAAAAAGTTCTCCAATGCGAGGGATAGGGTACTTGTTCTTAATAGTCACCCGGTTTAATTCTCGATAGTCGATGCACATCCTTCTTGTGCCATCCTTCTTCTTTACTAGAAGAACTGGAGCTCCCCAAGGCGAGTTACTGCTTCGAATCCAACCCTTTTCAAGCAATTCAGCAACCTGTTTCTTTACTTCTTCCAACTCTACTGGCGCCATTGGATAATACGCTTTAGATACTGGCGCTGCACCAGGAATAAGATCAATTGCGAACTCCACGTCTCTCCTCGGCGGTAAACCCGATATATCTTCAAACACGTCCATAGAATCACGAACAACAGCCGGCTCTTTACTTTCATCACTTCCATTGATGCAAGAATATTGTTTGTCGGCCTAGCCCTAAACTCGACCGGCCCGACCGAACTGCTTCCTTAACGCAACTGCTGTCTGCTGCAAACTCCCTTTCATCCCAGATAAACTCTGCTGCTCTTGGCTGCTGCAAGTATTTGTAAGAAAGTGGTCAAACCCAGGGAGACAATCTGCCTCTGGATGTCCACGTCCGGTCTACGCATGAACCTCCGTGCCCTGTCTGCATCGTTGGCAACTAAAGGTCCAGCGAAACTACTGAGTCTCGTCCATTCTGCTACATGCACATCTACGGGTGCTCCCTTCTGCTTTAGTCCGATGAACTTCTCTTCCATTTACTCCCGTGCAGTCCGCGGGAAGAACTTCTCCAGGAAACTCTTAGAAAAATCCGCCCACTTGATCGGCTTGGGAAAGCGGGTCTCCTCAATAAGCCACCATTCTCGGGCGTAGTCCACTAGCTGAATGCGTACCACACCAACCTTTTTGTCATATGGAATCTGTGCCGCAAAAAGCAAGTTCTCTGTGTCAACTAGCCACTGCTCCACTGGTAACGGCTCCTTTAAACCAGTAAATGTAGACGGACCCAACCGCCTGAAATCTGCTACGGTCCCTACTCGGTCAACTGGTCTAGCTCCAACATTGTTCACAGACTGCTGAACGATCTGCAAACATTCCCGAAACGAGTTCGCTTGCTGCTGGATCAGCTCGGTCTGTTTCTTTGATTCTCCAGCATTCCTCTTATCACTCCAAGCATGGCGGCTTCGTCCACACGCCTCTGGTATGTCTTCAATTTATTACCGGCCATAATCCTGAACTCAAAATACCCAACATTAGAATGATGATAGATTTTGAATATAGATCAAGCCTAAAACTCCAAGATACTTAAATAGAGTACCACATTGTAACTATGCCGCGGTATCATAGCCACAATTACATAACTCCATCCAAGTCGCCTAAGTCCTAGAGATAACAAGGAATCAGGTTTTCGAATCGATATGCAAAGGAAGTTAGCACATCGTAAAAGATATAATCAGGAAGAATGTGATTCAAGAATGGTAAAACGGTCAAGGTGGCAGGACATGTTTCCTAAACACGGGTATTCTGATTCGTGTATTGGGTACAATACCCAACTACAAAAGAATCAACCCGACTATCCTATGGCTCTGATACCAAAAGAACCATGTCACGCCCCGCTTCCCAGAGTACACTAGATTGGGCACGTGACATAGCCAACCATGCTACCTGTGGGTAGGAAATATCCATCCACAGTCACATTACGGCTGTAGAGATATCAAGAACAAGATAAAACTATCTAAAACATGTCCATAATCCAGAATAACAGGAGTCAATAATAAATAAATGCGGAAGCAAATGATCCAATACAAATAACTGAAAAGTGTGTCCCATAATGCGGGCTCACATCAGGAAATAAATGCAGGAAATAAAACTAACTACTACTCTGGCTGAAGTACTCCTGCTCGGACTGCAACAGCGGTACGGAATCTGGGCCATGCAAAACCCAGACGTAAGCGCGTCACGTCATCAAGTAATATAATATGAACAGTGTAGCAGGCAATGTAATATAAACATGAATACAGCAAGAATAACAATAATATGAATCATACCAGTACAGGGTAGCGTGCAGTGGGTAAACTAAACTGTTCTATCAGGTTTTCTATTCTAAAGTCTTTGAAATCAATTGATGAATCGTCGATGTAACTCAATAGTATCCCGTGCATGCCCGGGACCACGGTCAAGATCCTCGGGGCTGAATCCGAGACGTGCCGCTAGGCAGTAACAGGTAGCAGGATGGGTGAGTGATGTCAGCATCATCACTCCGGGGCTGGCCTAGCCCGTAAGACTGATCAGAACTAGTATCGAACTGTTGAGTTACAAGTCAGGTTTCACCTTTGATTTCCCCATACCCCCAAGTTATGTATGTCAAGTCAGGTATTCAGTAATCAAGAACTAATGCCAACACAAGATCAGGTAAAAGCAGGTTTGTCTGGATAGACAACAGGAACGGTCCATGAGGACTACATGTTATGTTTGTTGGCATTAGACACAAGATCAAGTAACAGGTAAAGCCATGGTACATCAGGTCAAGCCAGGTAATGTATAAAGGTGTCATGTCATGTCAAGAGTGTACGGTACCATGTCATGTCAAGTAGGAAGTGTAACAGGTCATGTGAGGAAGCACAAGATGTCATGTGGGTGCTCATAATCAAACTAACATAAGCATCTGTATAAATAAACAAGCATGAGTACTATCAGAACAATAAACTGGAACATGTAATATGATATGCAAATAGATATAATTTCAAGGATATGGATGCACAGTTATCGATTAGGGTTACATTTATAGTTCCAATATTAATTAGGATGCAATTTATTAAACATGGAGTGTTAATATCACATTATTATGTAGTAATGTGATATATGGATGCAATTATATGTATCTTAAATGCGATGGATGCAAACGGATATCCGAAAAGTTATAAAACTATAAAATGGTAATGTGGGATGTACAACTAAGCAATATGTGATATAAATGTTTATATAATAATATTAATATGGATAGCATATTCAAAGCGATTAATAACTATAAAAGTGGTATTGATTAACCATGCACAAGAAAGTTCCGTTCAGAAATTCAGCGTCACCATAATTTGTAAAATAGCTTAAAAATAACAAAAGTTCTCCAAAAGGGACGTGCCTTATACCAAAATAAAGATAATTCAATAAGGTTTTCAGTTTTATAAGTATAAGTATCTCAGGTTGTCCCTACAAAAAGTTATGAACATTCGAAGTTGAAAGTTTACTGCTGGAATTTCCCTGGACAGCAGTTTAGAGACGTGTTCATTTTCATTTTATGTTATTTAAACAATTTATTTTACAAGTAAATATTTTATAGAGTTATAGTATTCTGAGTTAGCTTCGCAACGAACTAAAGAACGTATACTAATGATTTTTCTATGATTTATAATGAATTTTATAAGGTAAGGTGTACAGTAAATTTCAGATTTTTCGTATCCGCTTTTTCAACGACGTTTCATGTGTAAACTATAATATTTTCAAGTGTATAATATTATAAAATTTAGATTATAAACTAATTAAAGATAATAATAAGAAATATTACGACGATATATATTTTAAATGATATGGATGCAGTATAATGTAATCTAGTATGTCACAAGATAAGTTTTCATGATCTAGATTTAAAATGATATAAACGGATGCAAACGGAACATCGAAACGTTATAAAATTAAACATGGGGTACTAGATTTAAACTATAGGTATGGTATTTATTTAAATAGGTATAAAATGAATTATATAGCATGTAGCAAGATTAACTTGCCTCGATGGGTCGCGAATCGGGAAAACAGAACGTTAACCGTCGGCGGGGAAAACTCGCGACGGGCGCACGATTCACGGAATGAACCCAAACGATGAACAAAGGAACCACACGGGTCGGAGTACCTCGCTGGAACGTCGAGAAGCGTCACCGGCACGACGGAATTCCGGCAACAAAAGAACAGTTAAAAAATGAGAAACGAGACATGAAGCAAGAAGAGAAAGAATGATAAAGAGAAGTACGAGAGAATATATGAGGGAGAGAGAGAGAAAAAAAGTGGAGAGAGATGGGGAGAGAGAGAGAGAAGAGGGAGAGAGAGAAAGTGGGGCCCACGGGGTTAAAGGGAAGGTTGCGATTGGCTGAGAGAATAAATTGAGAAAGATATAAAAGATTGTAAAAATATTATATGGTTAACTTAAAGATTTAAAAGATAGGTAATGAACAGTAAGATATCAGGTTAGTTAGAAAAATATATGCGATGGTTTTAATAATATTAAAATTTAGGATTTTGGCGCCAAATAAAACATTTCCAAATCGCGCCCGGGTCGAGTCCAAAAATTTGAAATTGAAATAATAGGATTTTAAGCGGGATCCAAATTTTAAAATTAAGTGTTTTATGATTAAAAAGCATACCCCCAAAACGGACACACGTACGTGCACGTAGCCATCCAAACTCGTCCGTTTCACTGAACGGGATGAGAACACAATGCACGGACGCTACCACGAGGCTAGGGGTGTCAAGTAGGCCAAGATGAATATTTTCAATTTTATTTTAGATGCCAAAATTTGTTATATGTAGAAATGACTTTGCCGGGTAAATTTTACAGTAAGCAACAAACAAGCAAGTTAAATGAAATGAGTACCACATTATGCTTAAATAGTAACTGAAAATAGTAGCATTGGGCTCGGGTGTTACAATAGGCAGGGAGTATCGCAGCCTGCTGAAATGCTTGATGCAGGACATCAACAAGGTTGTCTCGCCTTTTCTTTGAGATTAATCCCATCAGATACACCGAGTGCACCTTATCTTCGACGTCGTCCAATGCCTTAAGCGGCATGCCGGCATAGAATAAAGGAAGTGCCCCCCAGATCGCTCCCACAATAAGCTTCAAGAGAGAGGAACGAAGAGAAAGCAGGCGACCATTGTATGCATCAAAGCGACCCATAATTTCCGCACACTGGGCGTTTGTGAATTCCTGGTTTTGAGAACGGCCGACTGCGCGATTGTCTCCGTAAGAAATAATTTCGGCGAGATTATACATATGAGCGCCCATAACGTATGAAAAAGAAAATCGGCGGGAGTTAGTGGACAGACTGATTAGGAAAATCCTTATTAAAAACAGACACGAGATTTAAACAACTCATGATATCCACGAGGAGGAAATAAGTACTAATTAAATCACTCAATGAAATTAATTCTGTGCAATTAAGGAAGGAATCCTAAAAAGGATTTCGCACTTAATGAAAAGGTTCCTCGGGCCAAGAAGTTAAACTCCTCGAGAGCAATGCTCTGCAGACAGGAATGAAACCTGTCAAAGGCAATTATGAAAGGAATAAAATTCCTCAAGAAAATTCTAAGAGCCTTGCTCTGTAAAAAATTGATGGAATAACCCATCAGAAAACTCAAAATAAAATTTTTAATGAATTAAAATTCTGAGATCTTCAAGATCCATGAACAAACTCTAAGAGTTCTTCATAAGAGATTAACAAATCTTTATGATTTGAAAAGAGCAAAGCTCTGTTAATGGGTGAAACCCTAGATTATTAAATTATCCTTTAAAAGATTTAATCTTTACCTAAATTTTGACAGAGTTCTGTCCTTAGGAAAATTCTTAAGACAAAGAGCTATACTCTAAAGGAGAATAAAAATTCTTAGAAAGAAAGAAGATGAACAGAAATCATCTCAAGGGCCAAAGGTCCTATTTATAGGTTCTGAGAGCCGTTTCAACTTCTGAGTTGCTCCAATGGCAGATATGCTGCCACCGCTGCACTCACGTGTGGGCCACGTAAGTGCAACGGTGGGGGGGGCATTTGTTTCCCCCAATCAGAGCAAAGCTCTGTTCAAAATTTCAAATTTTGAAATGAAGCAGCGCTTCATAGCAGCGCCAGCGCTGAGAGAGTCAAAGATTCTGAGGCAGCGCTCACGTGTAAAGCACATGAGCGCTAGCGCTAAGAGCGCTGCACTCTAAGCATCGCACTACGTGCAAGGCACGTAAGCGCTAACGCTAAGTGCGCTGCACTCTAAGCAACGCACCACGTGCAAAGCATGGGAGCGCTAGCGCTGGAACTAAATATTCCCAACCGTTGGATCAAAGATCCAACGAACATGATTAAAAATCATCAATTGACCAAAATAAAATTCTGTTAAGAAAAGATTCCTCAAAATCTTTCCAAACAAAAAGATTGTGCTCTGTAAATCAGAGCACCGTCGGATCAATGATCCAATGGTGATTAAAGATCACTAAAATATAGAATAAATTCTTTGTGGGGAAAGATTTCCCAATCTTTTTAAAAACAATAAAATTGCCTTCTGTAAATCAGAAGCCCATGGATCAAAGATCGAACGGGGGAGACATCCCCAAATCAATTAGAGAAAAGATCTCTACAACAGATTGAACAAATCAGCCTTGCCCTATATAAAGGCCCCAAGACTTCAAGTCTCGTGGAGAGAGAAACAAATAGAGGAACCTCCCTATAAGCTTTGAGAAATCTTAGAAAGAAGAGCAAGCTTTCGGAAGAAGAAGATTTTCTTTAAGGTAAAAAGAACAGAAAGACGAAATCATCTCATATAAAAGAAGAATTTACTTCTTTTCTAAGATCATAAGATCTAGAAGACCAAGGTCTTTCACAAAGAGATCAAATGATCTCATCATCAAAGAATAAGAAGAAGAACATAATTCTTCTCACAGATCATAGATTTATAAGACTAAGGTCTTTTTACAAAAGAGATCATAAACATCTCATTATTAAAAAGGGGGGAGAATAATTCAGTTCTCTTAGGATCACAGATCCATCAAGGCAAAACCTTCACCAAAATAAGAGACTGAAACATCTCCTGTAAAATAAAAACTTTGTTCTTAGAACCTTGAGACAAAGTCTCTTATAAGAGAGAATTTAATTCTCAGAGCGCAGAACTGATCAAATTTGCATAAAAAAGAGCCTTAGCGCTCCTAATCTAAAAGATCATTAGCGCTCCAAATTTAAAGAAGCGCTCTGCGCTCAAGACCGGCGCACAGCGCCAAGCGCACCACGTGCTCCTCACGTGTGCGCTACTTAACAGAAGAGTCTTAGCGCTCCTAATTTAAAAGAGTTTCAGCGCTCCATATCTAGCGCAAAGCGCTGCAGAGCCTTAGCGCGCCTAATCTAAAAGAGCCTTAGCGCTCCAAATTTAAAGAAGCGCTCTGCGCTCAAGACTGACGCACAGCGCCAAGCGCGCCACGTGCTCCTCACGTGCGCGCTACTTAACAGAAGCGCCTCAGCACTCTAAATATAGCGCACAGCGCTGCGGCGCCTCAGCGCTCCAAAATAGCGCACTACGCTCATTAACTGGCGCTAGCGCCAAGCGCGTCACGTGCTCCTCACGTGTGCGCTGATAGAACATAAATTGTTCTATAAATAAAGCCCAGAGCTATGATGAATGCTCAGCATTCAGTAAAAGACAAAAATATTGTCAGGACACAAATCAATGCCCAGCATTGTCAAATATTTAACATTTTAACTGAGTGGGCCGAGCCCAAATTGGCTATAAACCCCTCATTCAGATTAATTGAGCCCATATGCTCATAAATCTTTTAACAGATCTTAGTCCCAAATTGGACTACAGATCTCTCAACCAAAATTGGTTCAAGGGTACATCTCTATACTCCTCTGATATTTGTTGTTGTAATCCTTCAACGTCTTCAGAGAGATGGCGGGTCCCGACAACCAAACATTCCTCGGACTGTGGGGTCCTTAAGCCCATGGACTATGACGTCCTTAACCTCGAACTGTGGGGTCCTTAAGCCCATGGACTATGACGTCCTTAACCTCGGACTGTGGGGTCCTTAAGCCCATGGACTATGATGTCCTTAACCTTGGACCGTAACGTCCTTAAACTAATTATGGACCGCAATATTCCTAAACTAAACAATAGAGCCCAAATGCTCTTTTGTTGGATCTAAACGATCCCGTTAAGTTGATCTTAGTCTAAAATTAGACTAACGTATCCTTAACAAATGTTTAAGTTGATCTTAGTCTCAAATGAGACTAAAGTATCCTTAAACCCAACCCAAAACCCAAATCTAAGAAAATACGGATTTGGACTAATCCACGCCCTACGGGCGACAACATAAATTAGTCTCCGTATACAATCCACGGGCAACCAAAAACAAAACAAACACCCACAACACGAAGTGATCATCTAGAGAAGGAGAAAGTGGTTACCACGATACGGTAGCGTAATTAACTGCAGGGGCTTGCGCCTGCAGGGAAGAGCGTCCCCACAATCAAAAACCCCTCAACGAGGGGGAATCTGACGAAGTCTGCTATATCGGCCGCATCCGTTTAAACTTTCAATACACGGTGTCATAAATCAACTTGGTATCTTCGGAGAGGTGGACGGATAGCACCAAATAGCATCTGCCCTCGAAATTCAGGCAAGACGGACCTACGCGGTCTCGTCTCCGTATTTCGGCGGAGAACAAGATGTAAAGACCGCCTTTCTGAAGGCTGATGGTAGTATTGACAAATATAAACTCAGACTAGTAGCTAAAGGGTTTTCTCAACGAAAATGTATAGACTACAATGATACTTATGCGCCTATTACAAAAATTAAAACCATGAGAACATTAATTGCCTTGGCCTCTATTCATAAGCTATTAATATATCAAATGGATATAAAGTCCGCCTTTCTAAATGGTGATCTTGATGGAGAAATTAATATGGAACAACCGGTAGGTTTTATAGAAAAGGGGAATGAAAATAAAGTCCGCAAATTTGTTAAATCCCTATATGGATTAAAGTAAGCCCCTAAAAAATGGCATACTAAGTTTGTTGAAGTAATTATTAATTATGATTTTATAATTAATAATTTTGATACATGTATATACTAAATAGAATACCTCATAAAACTATAAAAAAATCTCCATTTGAATTATGATTTGAAAGAATGCCTGGATTAGACCACCTTCGTGTTTGGGGTTGGGGTTGCCTCGCACTAGTATATATTCTTTCTCACAAAAAAAACAAAATAGATCCTAAAACAATAGATGCATTATTTGTAGGATATTTTCTCGACAGTAATACTTATAGATTCATTGTCTTAAAATCTGATATTAAAATTAATAGCTTAATAGAATCTAAAGATACTGCTTTCTTTGAAGATAGATTTCCTTACATAACGCAAATTTCTAAATAAGTAGATGATTATGTTTCTAACCTGACATGGCAAGTAATAATTCATTGTGATAATAGATCTCTATTAGATTTATTAGAACAGAAAATTGCAATAGGAAAACAAATAGATTCCTTCAATTAAGATATGAGACTATAAAACAATACAAAGAAAATTTTATAATGACTCTTATGTTTGTAAGCAGTCAACTAAACTTAACTGATTATTTTACTGAAGGTCTTGCAAAAACCAAGATTCTTAATGCATCGAGAGGAATGAGACAGACCCGTATTGAATTCACCAACAGTGGATACCCAATCTTAAAAGGTTTTGTAATAGGAAGAACGCGGCTGTTAAATGTGAACGTCGGAGCACTTTATTTATGGATATCATATCCTATTCTTATGATGCTGTCGTACTATAGTTTTTAATTAAGGTCGAGAATTTAACTCTTAATGATGTCAAATGGATAATTATTTGCGAGGTACTCTGACAACAAGTATTCTCTTGAGACATTACCTAAGTGAGATTGCTATGAGGCCGTGGCTTGGGATGAGTGGGTGAAACCCTTATAACTCTTATAAGAATCAAGGTACCACGCATTGCCATAATGCGTAACCCGTTTTGACTACCCAAATTTATATTTCATATTATATATGTTTTTGACAAAAGATCGATCAACAAGATATAGTTTTGTAAGATCACTTAATGAATCTATATTCTTGTGTTCTGTAGTTTTCTCCACAAAATGTAAGTTCAAGTCTTTATGACACTTACGCCGATATACAATATTGTTAGATGATCATCTCATAGTAGTCATAGTCATTATAATTTGTATCGAAATTTGAATTTTGTCAGGGAATTGTTGGAACAAATGCATAAAATAAGGGAAAAGTCCAAACTTATCATGGTAGGTTTTAGTCCCACATTACCCACACCAAGGAATGGGAAAGTGTTTATAACTTCTATCCTTCATTGTATTAAGTTCAATGAAAGAGATATGGTGAAACCACACGCGCGCGTCGCCGTGCCGTCCGAGCGAGCGTGTGCCTGCACCTGCGGACACGAATGCTGCTCTGATTCCAGTTCATAAAGTCTATAGTATTCTTTTTACAGAAAATTATAGTAATATATCTTTTTGTAAAATATTTAAACTACATTTTTGAAACGAATTTTTTTCCCTAATGGTTTTATGTGAACGGGTGTGACCATTGGTATTGGCCCGTTTATGGAGAATTACGACCGTTGCTGTTGCTAATGGTTGTGATTATGGCAGTTGACCGCGAACGGTTGCGATCGTTCGAACGATTGCAATCGTTGGAAAAGTTCCAACTTTTTGGGAGGCTATTTAAAGCCCTTTCCTAAAAGAAAAAAACAATACATCCAAAACAGAAACACATACTCAAATTTCTTCTTCATCCTCACTGCATTCACGACATCTGAGTATCTAACCGCGAAACAGAAAAGATACTAACACTACTCAGGCGACTTGTACAAGCCGGAGTACCAGAAGGGTCGGGGGAGTTGTATCTTGGGATTGAATCGCGGGATTGAATCGCCGCTGTAAATCTGCCAAAATGCAATATTTTTCTTAGATTAGCGCACTCAAGTATATGCCTCTTTCATATAAACTTCAATTTTCATACTTGTGATTCACAAAGGTTAGATTTTTGTTTATTCAATTTTTCAGATATAAAACGTATTAAACAACACAATTTCCATCAGAAAGGTTAAAACAATTGAAAACGGGTAGGATCACACGACCACAGCAAATTCTCGTAGCCTATCCTTTTCTTCCTTCTTTTAGTCCTGTAGAGCAATTGATTATTCTTCACCAAGAGTAACTGCATCCCCCATGGCTAGGATGTAACCGAGCCGAGCTTGAACGAGTTGGCCCTACCTCAAACTCGGCTCGGTTTAGTTTATGCTAGCTCAAACTCGGCTCGGGTTCGTTTCGAGCTGAGCAGATCTGTCTTATGTTCAGCTTGTTAGCTTACCGAGCCTTAAACGAGCCAAAGTCGAGTTCGGATACAAAGAGGCGTTTGGTGGAGGCTGAGGATAAATCAATGGCCATTACAGGTGTTTCAGAATAAAATATGAAAGTATTTTGTAAGATATTAGGCTGAGAACAACAATCATAGAGCCTAAGACTTAAGGTGTTGAGATATGGAAAAATTTAAAAAAAAATAATATTTAGAGCATGTAATGCGTCTAAATGCTGGGTTGCACTTTATATATTATCCCCTAATTTAAAAAATAATATTCACTTCGGTTGCACTTTATATATTATCCCCTAATTGAATTAAGTGTTCTGAGTGTTGTATAGAATCTGCTCTATATTACATTACTTTTTTTTCAAACCGTGTAACTGAGCCGAACTCAAGTCAATACCGAACGAGCCTAACCGAGCTCGAGTTCGGCTCGTTTAATAAACGAGGCAAGATTTATGGCTCATGTCCGATTCATTAATAACTGAATCGGGTTTGAACGAGCTGATACCGAGCTGAAGCTTAATCGAACCTAAACCGGCTTGTTCAATTACCACCCCTATCCATATCAGCTGCTCTGAGTATTTAATGTGTGTGGCACCGTGAGCACAGAATAGTATAACCTTTTCCCCTGTCCCATTGAGCACAGAATAGTTTGCCCTTTTCAATGTGCAAAAGGTTTGCCCTTTTCAATGTGGGATTATTCCTACTTTTAACTACAACTTTGGATTTTACTCCCCTGCTCTCTCCCTCTCTCTCTCTCCATCTCTCACAAATAGCAATGCATGTGTGTCTCTCTGTTTTCTTTTACTAGTTAGATCTTGAGAGATAGCTTCAACCTCAGGTGAGTTCATTACCTTAGTCTCTTGCAAATCAATGTTTGCAAACATCTGATTGAGTTGAGAAATCATAGTTCAAAGTTTTATCAACAAAAACTATTTGGGCTTTGTGTATCACTTAATATTTCCACTAGTTTCCTAGTTTCTATTCATTGGTTACAAAGTCAAGTTAGTACTCAGATTTAGAGAAAATGAGGCCAATAGATGATAAGGGGTGTTACAATCACAGCTTAGCTCATGAAACCCACAGTTTTGATTTCCACAAACCAAACAACACAAACAGAAACCCTCATCCCCGAAAAATCGTAGGGTCTAGATCTAAGCCGACTCCATCGAAATGGGATGATGCCCAGAAATGGCTTGCTGGCTTGTCGAATGGAGGGGACCACAATCATGGGAAAAACAAGCCTAGAAACTCGAATGCCGACGACAGGAGACTATTGAACTCCGCATCTCAAAAGGGGAGGGAGTCTACTAGCAGTCTCGATCTGGGTCTGTATGAAGACATTCGGTTGGTCATTACGAATGTTCAAGATGAAGGGGAGACGAAGAAGATGGATTGTAACGAATCGTTGTGGAGAATGAGTAAGCCGATGGAGGAACCGGTTTTGGAAGTTGGTTCGGTCGGTTTGAGGGATGTGGGGACCGAAATGACCCCGATAGCGAGCCTAGAGCCTTCGAGGGCTGTTACTCCGTTACGGGCTACGACGCCCGTGTTGAGGAGCCCGATCGAGTCGAGGCCTTCAAGTCCGGGGACGCGGGTGCCGGCTAACGAGAGGATGAATGGAGCAGTGGTTTTTGGTGTGGGAAATGGTAATGCTGAAGTTAGAGGGGACGGAGATGTAAATGGTCGCATAGTAGCGGCGAGCAATGGTGGGGAGCAGGTTAAGATTCCGAGTACGTTGGAATCTCGAGCAGTGGCATGGGATGAGGCGGAGCGCGCTAAGTACATGGCAAGGTATAATTTGAATATGTCTCTTCTTTGTAAATGCTTATATGCTTTATACTTGGTTTAGTTACCTTCTTAATATTTAGCATCATAACTAATTTAGTTTGAAGAAACTATCTAGTAAAAAATTTGAGCAACTGGGCGCCACCTTTTGGTTCAAGCCATTTGCTTTTGTGAATGTTCTATAGCTTTTGTTTTTAATCTGATACCGCTTAAATTCATCGCATGGAAACCTTTTAACTTCAGCTTCTGGTTATAAAAAACCTTGCAAGTTTTATGAAGACCGCGACCCAAATTTGTTGGTCAGAATTTACAAAGGAAAAAGAGAAAAGGAGCAAATAATTAAAATGCAAATGTCCGTTGAGAAAATGTACAATGTTAAACGCAATTTTATGTTTGTCCACATTCAGCTAATAGAATTTCAGTATATAATAAATTTGGATTATCTTCCGAAGAAATGAACTATCGCCAGAACCATTTGCAAACTAGCTCCTTGAGATTTTCTAAATATCAGACGTCTCTCAAACTGTTAAAATTGCCAGGGAATGTAGGTTTCTTACGAATTGCGTATTGTTTGTAGTATAGTTTGTTTGAAATATTCTTCTGATAAGGATATATCCTTGGTTACAGGTATAAGCGTGAAGAGGTGAAGATACAAGCATGGGAAAATCACGAAAAAAGGAAAGCTGAAATGGAGATGAAGAGGATAGAGGTACAAATCAAATAAAGGATAAATTTTATTTGAATTTCTAACATTAATGTGGTTTTTTTCCCTTTGAAAATATTAATATAATTTATTGCTGGGAATTAGACTTAAAAGAGTAGTAGAAGTACAGGTAATATCAGTATATCTAGCTAATTTTATTTATTTATTTTTCGGCTTAATTGCTGGTTATATCTCCAACTTTTGCCTCAGTGGCAGAAAATACCCCTAACTTTCTAAAGCCCACACTTTGCCTCCTTAGCTTTAATTTATTTTCAAAATGTACTTCATTTAAATGTTTAAATGTAATAAGAAAGAGAGAAAAGTTGACATTTTCAAGTTACCTTGCCCCAGGACTATCTGAATATAACAACCTGCAAATAATGTTTTGTATCTTATATCTTTTATCTTTTAATGAAAGAATATCTAAAAATTACCCATAAATTCCACCCATATTTACAAGTTGATATTCGTTTAGGTGAAAGCTGAGAGATTGAAGTCCCGGGCTCAAGAGAAGTTGGCTAACAAGATGGCAGCGACGAGAAGAATAGCTGAGGAGAAACAAGCAAATGCTGAGGCCAAACTGAACGAGCAAGCCGTAAAAACTTCAGAGAGAGCAGATTACATTAAGAGGACTGGTCACTTGCCTTTCAACTTCACTATCTCCATCAAGCTGCCTTCCTTGTGTGGATAGTTGTCGCCAAATCTTTTAGTTGGTTTCTGATTTTCTTTCAAATTTATTTTTTTCCCATTGTGTTTTTTTTGGGTGTTTAGCATGCATGCGATTAATTTAATTGTGTTTGTTGGTTTGGAATAGATCTATGGAGTTTACTTCATTAGCGAGAAATATCTTTTTTCTATTTATCCTTATTCCGTACCGAATGTTATACATTGATTTCTCTATGTTGTCATTGGACAGACTATTGAGCAGATACTTAGCTACATCGTTCAGATACCGTGTGTACAGAAAAAAATGTGCTGTGAGTTCGCCGTGGTTGCGTGAGGGGTGGGTCCCACCCTCTCTGCGTTACCCCTTTTACTGTGGTCACACGCCTGCACCATTAACCTCTTGTTTGTATTGTACGCTGCGAGAAAATGCAGTAGGCCAAAAACGAGTTTTACGTCAGTTTAAGGATTTGTTTGGTTTGGTTTGGTTTGTTTCAGTGAAAATGCAGTATTTGTTCGTGCAATATTAGTGTCGGCAAAAAAGATAGGAGCAAGACTCCCCTACTCTCTCTCCATCTCTCACAAATAGCAATGCATGTCTCTCTCTTTTCTTTTGCTAGATAGATCTTAAGAGATTGCTTCAACCTCAGGTGAGTTCATTACCTTAGTCTCTTGCAAAATGTTGCTATCATTTGATTGAGTTGAGAAATAATGCTTCAAAGTTTTATCAACATAATCTATGTGGGCTTTGTGTATCACTTAATATTTCCACTAGTTTCCTTGCAAATTCATATGCTCTTGCTCTGTTCCTATTCGTTGGTTACGAAGTTAAGTTAGTACTTAGATTTGAAGAAAATGAGGCCGATGGATGATAAGGGGTGTTGCAATCACAACTGAGCTCATGAAACCCACAATTTTGATTTCCACAAACCAAACAACACAAACAGAAACCCTCACCCCCGAAGAATCGTAGGATCTAGATCTAAGCCGACCCCGTCCAAATGGGATGATGCCCAGAAATGGCCTGCTGGCTTGTCAAATGGAGGGAACCACAGTCACGGCAAAAACAAGCCTAGAAACTCGAATGCCGATGACCGGAGAGTATTGAACTCTGCGCCTCATTAGGGGAGGGAATCTTCTAGTAGTCTCAATCTGGGTCTGTATGAAGACATTCAGTTGGTCGTTATGAATGTTCAAGATGGTGGCGAAATGAAGAAGATGGATTGTTACGAAGAATGAATAAGCCGATGGAGGAATCGGCGTTGGAAGTTGGTTCGGTTGGTTTGAGAGATGTGGGGACCGAAATGACCCCGATAGCAAGCCTAGAGCCTTCAGAGGGCTGGTACTGGCTACGACGCCCATGTTGAGGAGCCCGATTGAGTCGAGGTCTTCAAGCCCAGGGAGGTGGGTACCGGCTAAGGAGACGAAGAATGAAGTAGTGGTTTTTGGCGTGGGAAATGGTAATGCTGAAGTTAGAGGGGACGGAGATGTAAATGGTCGCATGGTAGCGGCGAGCAATGGTGTGGAGCAGGTTAAGATTCCGAGTATGAGGAGGAGGAGCGCGCTAAGTACATGTCAAGGTATAACTTGAATGTCTCTTTTTGGTAAATGCTTGTATTTTTTGTACTTGGTGTAGTTACCTTCTTAATATTTAGCATCATAAATTTGAATTATCTTCCGAAAGAAATGAACTACCATGAGAACCTTTTGCAAACTAGCTCCTTGAGTTTCTTCTCAATATCAGATGTCCCACAGCTCCTTACAACTGCCAGGGAATGTAGGTTTCTTACAAAATGTATATGATTTGGAACAATAAATTATATAACAATAAATCAAAACATAAACCTTACCCGCTAAGTTCTAGTCCCATCACCTCGTACTCGCAAACGAACTCCTTTGAGAGTGGTGTGAAATCTGCAATCGATGAAAACACCTTGTGCTATTTTATTCTACCCTTTATGAGCTTAAGATCCGTTAACCGTTTTGGCTTTAGAGAATCTATCGAACGAGTGGAAAGGAGACGTGAGAGCGGAGAAGAAGAGGCGAGTGATTTAGGGTTTAGGGTTTTAAAAGTACATTTCAGCTTTTTTCTTTTTCTTCTAACTGACTATTTTTCCTACCGGAAAGAATGATAATGACAGTTAGCTTCCCGACCCATCCCTCTCGGAACTATTCCTCCAACTGGCTATTGCTTTTTTGAGTTCAGTCTAGCCTGCTGGACTGTGACGACTAATTACTCAAAAAAAAGTTTTGTTTGGACCGTGGATTGCGGTGGCACCGTACAGGACGATCTCATAGTTCCTACGGATGGAAACGATGTGTTCGGTCCATAGATTTTCCTTCCTTTTGCCACATTAATGGATATAGTTCTTTATGTGCTAGCTAGCTAGCTTCTTTCGAAGGGCTTCAATCATATTTATTATATTACCATATTTATTATGTTACAGAATTTTTTCCGGATTCCCAATTGACATTGTATTAGATTTATTACATTACACCACAATGCACTATGCATGAGTAAAGACATTTCAATGTTTCTTTCCCTCACACTGTCTGTCGCTGCAAGGAAAAGAAGGTTCCGTTGGATGATTTATTCCGTCGGCTAACAGCCGACGGAATAAATCTAAATACTGACGGAATAAATCCCAAAAAAATCCAATGGGCCTTCAGAAAGTTTAATAATTTTATGTAGTTATTCCGTCGGCTGGTACCCGACGGAATTACCCAAGAAATAATTAAGGGGCTCGAACTGAGACCCTACCCTTATTTTCCATCCAAAAAAAAAAAAAAAAAACTAGCTCTCCTCCTCCTCTTTGGCCCCGATGCTCGTTCTCTTCTTCCGATCGAGCCCCGGAGCTCGTCCTCCTCCTTTTCGGCCCCGAAGCTCGTCCTACTCATCTGATCAGATCCCCACTCCTTCTCCTTCTCCTTCTCCTCCTCCTCGACGATCGGCCTCTCCAACTGTTTCTCCTTCAAGCCCTTGCCGCCGACATAAGCCCCCTCTCGCTGTCTCCTCCTCTCTCTGTCTATCATTAACATGCACTCTCTCCCTCTCTCGCAGGCACCACCTCTCTCCCTCTTTTGCAGGCACCACCGCCTCTGCCGTCGAGATTGCCACCGCGTTGCCCCCGTCGAAGCCCACGCCGCTTCGCCTCCCTGTTTAAGCTTGGCCCCTTCAATCGTGCTCGTCAAAGCTTATCGCCGCCGCTGATCAAAGCCCTAGCCCGACCGAGCTCTACTCCGTGGCCGTCTTTGACAAGAGGTAAGTAAAATTGGTTTAATTTTAATCTTTTGTTTAATTTTAAATTTTTTGCTTCCGGCCAAAAAGCGTGTTGTTGATCTTGGTGTTGTTGTTGTTGATGATCGATGTTGCTGTTGTTGATGGGTTAGGGAGGGTTTGGGTTGCGGGTTAGGGTTAGGGTTCAGTGTTAGGGTTAGGGTTCGGGTAATTTAGCTTATTTTTCTAGGTAGTTTATTGAAAAGCAACAATATTTAAGGGTATTTTAGTGGAATTGCAATAATAGTTAAGGGTATTTTAGTGCAATTTTCAGTAATTTAGTTAATTTAAGAAGATGAATTGTTTATTTAAATTTGTTAAGGTAGTTTAGTGAAAAATCAATAATAGTTAAGAGTATTTTAGTGTAATTTAGTAAAATTGAAGAAATAGTTTGCTTAGGAAAATTTTTAAAGTGGTTTAGTGAGAAAACAACAATAGCAAAGGGTAGTTTAGGGATAAATATTTTAGGTATTTTATAGTAATTTAGTGAATGTGTCTATATGCATGTCTATGTGTGTATGTGTACGTGTGTGTATGCTTGTGTGTGTGTATGTGTGTTCATACGAATAGGTTTCTCAACCATATCCATTATGAATTGAACCTTGAATATCAAAACAACATGAAAATCTTATAATATATACTAAGTGTACGATTCTCGATGATAACATGAAAATTAATTGTTATCATTGAGGATCTCACATTCAAAAAATTGAAACACGTCTTAGAACCCGTCTATCAGTTATATACACAACGGTCTCCATCGTGACATAAAACTATATGATGATTGTCAAAACGAAGCGTTTAATCATTTATTTCTGCAACCATCATGTAGTTTATGTGACGAGAGAACTGGTCGTACTATAACCGATAGATTTATCCAGTATGAGCAACTTAAGAATTTATAACAAAAATACACCCTGCATTTGTGTTTTCATTCGTTTCGAGATTAGTTTCGTCGGTATCTTTTTGCTGGTTCTCCGTGTACAAATATAGAGATAATGGTCATTAATTTCATTATTGATATTCAGCATTAAAATGATTATCATCCCTTCTATTACAGTGTACTCTGAGAACAGTGAGGAGGTGTTGCTGAAATTTTCTCGAAACGAATGAAAGCAAAAACGTAGGAGTGTATGCGTTATAAATTCTTAATGGGATAGAAGCCTTACCCTCGACAGACGATATGATGAATTGATAGATCAAACTGAAACATTAAAACTTAATTAAAGACATGAAATAAATGGCTAATTACGTAATACATGATGTCAGATATCGGAGAGTAATGGATAGGAGTTGGATGCAAGTGTCCAAATTTAGTGATGAATATATGGCCGGCGTCGAAGAGTTTATGAAATTTGCATTGAGGGACCGATCTCCTGAAGAGTTGATTTCGTGTCCGTGTAAAAAGTGTCATAACGGCTACGATCTCCGTCGAGATATAGTGTATGAACATTGTAGAGTGTTTTTCGTCACACTATTGAGATGGGAATACGCGCGCTTGGCAGGCGTATTACATGTTCTCTCTGTCTAGGGTAGACCGGGGTTTATTGATTGTGGGGATCCAAATATTCGGCAGCCGCGGACTAAGCTGCTGTTAATTACCCCTTGCCTTTGGAGCGAAGGAATCTCCGATTGACGGGTCAAACTGGTCATGCGAACTCAATGTGCAATGTGCGTATGTGTGTGTCTTGAGTGGTATTGGGTATATCGGGGGCCTTGCAGAGTTTACGGGGTTCCTGCTATCTGGATAGCGGGCTGAGGGTCAAGAAGACTAGCAGCCCCCTTACGGGGTGCGGGACAGCGTCCCGTTAGAATTTTTTTCTAACGGGGAATGTGTTTTGAGTGTGGAGCGTGTAGGAAAAAGAGGGGTGAGGAGCGTCCTAAGGACACGTGAGATGACACGCGGGCGTTGGGCGCCAGCGGGACATGTGCTCGGCACGCGGGCGTTGGGCGCCAGCGGTTCACGTGCATGGCGCGCAGGCGCTGGGTGCCAGCGGTTCACGAGCCCGGCACGCGGGCGCTGGACGCCAGCGGTTCACGAGCCCGGCACACGGGCGCTGGACGCCCGCGGAAAAAGGGTTTAGCCTCTGGATTAGGAGTTGAACAAGTCACTTTTGGAATTAAACTCCTAAAAAAAATCTTTTTGTGAAGTTAAACTTCTAAAAAATATGGATTTTTGGAGTTCAACTACTTCGAGAATTTGGATCTTGGAGTTGAGCTTATCAAAAATTGGTTTGGAGTTAAACTCCTAAAGAAGAGATTCTTGTCCGGAGTTAAACTCCAAAGAGATTTTCGGAGATGATGAAAGGGGACCCCTTTCTTCTTGTTTGAACCCTGGATCTTCTCTTGAGTCTTGGATCTTTCTAAAGTGGGATTTTCGGAGATGGGTATCTTTCTATCTCCTCTCTGTTGGCTGGATCTTGGAGAAAAAAAGGGGATGGGACTTAAAAATCTCCCCTTTTAGAGATTAAATCGGGGATCTGAGCTCCCTTTCAAGGGTTTTATGGTGAAAACTATTTCTTTTTGGAAAAGAAAAAGTTAAACCCTTAATTTAATTTAAAAAATAAAAGAAAAAGGTTTAAAATCTTGGGGAAGGAGAAGGAGGCACAGAACCCTACAATTTTTGAGAGAATGAAAGTTGTTATTGATTTTCTCATTATATTTGCCTTGTATAGGCTACACACTTTATATATAGCCCCTTGGGCTTTTCTAAATGGTACTTGTGCCTCCCCATGCCTCATTTTCTTATTTCTTTTTGCACATAAGCCATGAAGTTTACAAAATTTTGACTTTTTGCCCATTTTTCACACATTTATTTCTAAAATTTGCATTTAAACTAATTTATTGTCTCTTTTTTGGCATGGAGCCGGCCCCTTCCATGCTTGGTCTTGACTTGTGCTTGGACCCACTTGGCTCTTGGGCCTGCATGCTTGGGCTCGGGACCACTTGGTTGGGGGTTGACTGACTTTGACTTGGTCAACCAGGGTGTAATATTTAACCCTAACAAACAACTACTGAAAATAAGATATCTCCTGGGTATACACAATGAAAATTTGAGACCGATAGTCAACGTGTCTACGAGTCGTTAGATTAGGCTAAATGACACTTGTCTTACGAATGTTAGGGACACTGGTTTGAATAGTATGTTGGACGAGTTCCGAACCGGCATGCATCCTGATCATGACATTGTTCATGAACTTAATGCCGGAGAGGAAGTGTAACAACTCTGAAATTACTGTATAAAATTTTTCAATTCAATGTATAGAAAGGAGTTTACAAACTTGAGTACAATTTATAAGTTATTTTTGTTTGAGAACAGCAAGAAACAACTTGTAGTTCATTGGTAAAACCTTGTACTGCTGTGACGTAGCACCTGTGTTCGAATCCCCTTAGACACATTATATTTTTCCTGAATTTTCTTTTAAAATTTTTGGAAGCACAAAAGTTTACACGTGCACTGCACATAGAAATGAAAAGACAGAAAAACAAGCATCTGCAAATTGATATAAACACATAGGAGTACACATGGTGAGAATCCACCGGCCCCTACCACATAAATGACCGGCGAGATGGCCAATAATGCCGGCGCCGACGGGTCGACTGTGGGAAAAAATCCCCGGGCTTTGCATAAGTGTCGTTTCCCCTACCTCCATTACCCCTACACTGTTTGATTGCTCTGAAATCAAACAGAGACCCATCATTTCCGTAATTAATCACGTTTTAATGCATTTTAATTTATTCTTTTAATTCCAAATCCCTAATTTCACACAATAATTAATATCACATGCCCTAGCCCTTCCTTATTTTGAAAATTCTAGCCAAAACCATCATATTTTCTCAAGTACAAGAAGAGTACAGGAGAAGTTAGCCAACGACCAACTTTCGGCGAGGAATCGAGGATATTCCAGCGACCTCGCAACACCACGACTACCAATCTATCTTCTTCAAACTCTCCTTAAACTAATTCACTTGTAAGTCCCTCTCTATCCTTCTCTTTCTTCTTAAAAAAGTTCTTTTTTCAAAACATGTCGGTAAGTGGAGTTAATACCGACGTTTTTTTTAAACCCTAAAAAGTTCACTTGCTCTTTCATACTTTTCATCCATATTCTTACGCCATGTTTGTAATCATATAACTAATGTTTAGAACAACTTTCACTCAAAAACATCATGAAACATAACCTTAATTTAACTTTTATGCTAAAATACCATGCACTTCATATATTCATCTTTTAGTACTTTTGATAATTATAACTTTAGAAAACTTCACGGGGTAATGACCCACACCTCAAAAACACACATGGTTTCCATAGCACGATACTCTTTTAGCATATTCTTGGCTACAATTACAATATTTCATCAAAATACCATATAATATAAAAACCCGGTTTCCTTTAGAATTGTATTTCAAACCCTTTGCGATTATGCCTTTACAACCCATTTGGGGAACCCGCTGCTGGATGGTGTGGATTATCGCACATTCTAGGGCTAGTGGAGCGAGATGCAGACCTCCTCACGGAGCATTCGGTCTCGAAAGGTGTTTAATACGATTTTTAAGAAAAACGAAATTTTCTATATAAATAAAATTAATTTTCAATAATTATATAAATATTATCAAACCACATATTTTCAAGATATAATAAAATTCCATGTTTTCTAAAAAAATAAAAGAATGACAAGTTTCACCAAAATACCCTCAAGTTATCGAAAATACAAGTTTTACACTAAAATACCATGAACTATTCAAGCTAAGTTAATATTCACTAAAATACATCAAATCTTAAAATTTACATCCATAAAAACCCTAAATAATATAAATAAATTCTCGAGGTTTATTTTGAATTTTATATAAAAATATTTTACATAAAACCCTCTCGGGTTATATAAAACACTGTTAAGAACTTTAGTAAATATAGGTTTAAGCGGGATCAATTCTCTAGAGCCTCAGGGAGACGGAGAAAGTGAGTGCTTACCTATTTAAGGTAGAAAAACTTAATGGTGTTATCAATGGTAATTGTCTTGGAAAAAGACACAAATCTTGCCATCCATGTGCAGCAGTTATCGATAACTCCCGAACCTAATTCAGGATCCAAATCAGTTTAAAGTTTCTGACTCAAATCTGAGTCTAAATCAAATCAGAATCCAATCTGAATCTAATTCAAATATGAATCCAAACTCTAACATGCATACTTGAACCTGAACCTGAATACTAGAACAATATCAACATGCAAACATGACTTGACTTGACCGAACCATACCTATAACTTGACTTGATTACATGACTACTTGTTTACATCCTGAACCTGATTACTTGAAAAACTTGTATCCATGGTTTCGGCAAGCCTTGTAACTATAATTCAATACAATACATTACGGGGTTTAACGGGGTAGATTGGTACGGAATGCATTAAAAGTGGCACGATGATGGACACTAAAAGACACCTACATGAACTCTCGTGCGTTGTCCCATGGATTTTGATGGGTCCTTGTACTTACATGTTACCATAGTCCACTATAATTCAATACAATACATTACGGGGTTTAACGGGGTAGATTGGTACGGAATGCATTAAAAGTGGCACGATGATGGACACTAAAAGACACCTACATGAACTCTCGTGCGTTGTCCCATGGATTTTGATGGGTCCTTGTACTTACATGTTACCATAGTCCACGGGATAGTTGGACTCCTCTCGTATACACTGATACCTTCTGTAACAAGTTACAAACAACTGCGTTAGTATAACAAACATATACCTGTATAAATTACCAGTTCTTTCTCTTTACTTGTTCTATTCCATTCTTACTTCTGGGTCTTACCGAGCGCAAGTTCGCTGACGACATTCCTGTCTCTTTTTTTTCTTTCTTTGGAATGTTCGTCAGGAGGACCGGACTCTCAGGAGATCGAGCCCAGTCAGGACGACTTGGACCAGGTCACAGAGCAGACAGACTTCTAGCTTTTCTTTGTACTTACTTTTCATTTATATGCTACTGTTTAGGCATTTTGTACTTTCCTTTTCAAAGTAATGTATTGTAAAGATGAATGTTAATAAAAATTGTTGTTTATTTTACATCTCTTGTCATTCTTGTGCAGTTCATTTATATTTCTTAATTTACGTTTAACATATTTATTTCTGAGTAAATACGTCGCGTGTCTGCCATGTCACCGTCTCCGTCTACTGGAAAGCGGGTGTTTTCCCAATCAGAGCAAGGCTCTGTACAAGTTCCAAGATATGGAATGAAGCGACGCTTCCCTTCCCCCAATCAGAGCAAAGCTCTGTTTTGAATTTCAAAATTCAAAAATTGAAGCAACGCTTCAGATTCTGCGCGCTGCGCGCCACATGTCAAAAGCAGACACGCCAGCGCTAGGAACGCTGCGCCCTAGGCAGCACACCCCATCAGAGCAAAGCTCTGTTTCAAAATTCAAAATTTAAAAATTTGAAGTAACGCTTCAGATTCGGCGCTCTGCACTGCGCGCCACGTGTCGAACGTAGGAGCGCCAGCGCAAAGAGCGCCAGCGCAAAGAGCGCCAGCGCTGGAATTAAAAGAATTCCCCACCGTTAGATCAAAAGATCTAATAATAATAAATTATTAATTAATCAGAATTAAAATTCTGTTATGGAAAGATTTTTCAATCTTATTAAAACAAGAAGATTATCTTCTGTAAAACAGAAGCCTTAGGATCAAAGATCCAACGGTGGGAAATATTCCCAAATCAATCAGAGAAAGATCTCTTAAACTGATTTAACAAATCAATTGGCCCTATATAAAGGCCCCAAGACTTCAAGTCTCGTATAGGAAAATCCCTCTGCAAACTTTGAGAAAAAAGAAGAGCAAGCTCTCAGAAAAAAAAGAAAGATTTTTTCTTTATCTTCAAGGTAAAGAACTATGTTCTTGAAATAACAGAGATGAAACCATCTCGTAAAAAGAAGAACCATCTTCTAAAAAAATCATAGATCTGAAAAAAGACCAAGTTTCTTTGATAAAAAGAAAAAGAGCAAAAGCTCTAATCATAAAAAAAGTAAAAGAAGTATTTTTACTTCATTCACAGATCTTTGATCTATAAAGGCAGAGCCTGTTTATAAGAACAAGAACTTTTTGTTCTCGAAGATTGAGGAAAAGCCTCCTTTAAGAGGAACATAAAATTCGTTCCTTGATCTTAAAATTGATCAGATGCGCTTTGCGCTATTGAAAAGTGCCTTGCACTCATGAACTGCGCCTTTGCGCTCCTTGGATCGGAGCTCAGCGCCAAAACGTGCCGCGTGTCAACCATAGACACCACTTGCGCCCTGCGCTTTTAAAACAGAGCGTTGCGCTTATAGACTGGCGCTCAGTGCCAAGCACGCCACGTGTCGCCCGCTGGCGCGTTAGCGCAAAGCGCTCATAAATGGAAAGCGCAAATGCGCTAATGAACCGGCGCTTAGCGCTAAGCGGAACACGTGTCACCCTCATGTCCGCTAGCGCGATGCGCTCTTTAATTGGCGCAAAGCGCCTGACGCGCCACGTGGCGCACTGTCAGAACGTGCTCTGTTCTGATAAGGACAAAAAATGTCAGAGCCCAATGCTTAGCATTATTAAAAAGGCCGAGCCCAAATAAAGGCTTGATAGCCAGAACAAAAATAAAATGTTAAAACATTTTAATTGAACTTAGCCCAATTCGGGCCATAAGTCCTCAACCTATATTGAACTGAGCACATCTGCTCTTTCAACCAACTCATCATCCTGGTTCAAGGGTACATCTCTTCACTCCTTTGATATTTGTCGTTGTAATTCCTCAACGTCTTCAAAGAGGTGACAGGTCCCGACAACCACACATTTCATGGACTGTGGGGTCCTTAAACCCACGGACTATGATGTCCTTAACCTCGACCACGACCACGACCACGACGTTTTAAAACTAACATTGGACTGTGGGGTCCTCAAACCCACGGACTATGATGTCCTTAACCTTGACTGTGAGGTCTTTAAACTCATGGACTAGATGTCCTTAACCTCGACCGTGATATCTTAAAACTAACATTGGACTGTGGGGTCCTTAAACCCACGGACTATGATGTCCTTAACCTTGACTGTGAGGTCTTTAAACTCATGGACTATGATGTCCTTAACCTTGACCGTGATGTCTTTAAACTAACATCGAACCACTATATCCTTAAACTGGTAATCGACCGAAATGTCCGTAAACTAAACAATAGAGTCTTAATGCTCTCTTGTTGGATCTAAATGATCCTGTTAAGTTGATCTTAGTCTAGAAATTATACTAACGTATCCTTAACAAACGTTTAAGTTAATCTTAGTCTCAAATGAGGCTAACGTATCCTTAAACCAAACCCCCAAACCCAAATCTAAGAAGATACGGATTTGGACTAGTCCATGCCCTACGGGCGACAACATAACTTAGTCTCCGTATACAATCCACGGGCAACCACAAACAAAACAAACACCCACGACACGAAGTGACCATCTGGAGAAGGAGAAAGTTGTTGTCGCGATGCGGTAGCGTAATTAACTGCAGGGGCTTGCGCCTACAGGGAAGAGCGTCCCCACAATCCAAAATCCCTCAGATGAGGGGGAATCTGACGAAGTCTGCTACATCGGCCGCATCCGTTTAAACCTTCGATACACGGTGCCATAAATCAACTTGGCATCTTCGGAGAGGTGGACGGATAGCACTAATTAGCAACTGCCCCGAATTTCAGGCAAGACGTCTGTCTTGCGCGTCTTTCGGAGGGGAACATATTCTGGCACGCCCGGTGGGACCTTTTCCTCTTTCCACTCCACACTTCGTGTGTCGTGTTCGCGAACGAATTGCGGTTTGCTAATGGTTGCCCTTGGGTTTCGAGGTACTAAGATTTGGCGTTTTGCTTGGTGCAGAAAGCAAAGGATCAATGGCGTTCACCTGCTCAAAGTGTTCCACATGCAACTGCAACATACGTCCTGCCTCAGCTGGGCGCATAGCCTACGGGCCCCAAGCGGCTTCCCTGTTCACGATGCCCGTGGAACAGGTCACTCAAGCCACCACGGGATTGTTTTTCGGAACTATGCTTCCGCCGATGAGCTTCAGCAGCCCCGTGCCCATACCAAAAGCTCCCAAGAAGTCGGTCTTTGATCGGCTTATAGCTACTGCGGTCCCTCTCAACGGGTCGTCCAGCACCGGCGCCTCGGTCTTCTCCAGATTGGGCCAAAATTCCTGTAGGCCCACAATGAAGCCTGCAATCCCAGAGAAGGTTATTCCGAAGAGAGTAACCAACCCTGCTCCTGAAGTCGTCAAGGCGGCTTCTCCTGCCAAGGGGTCGGTCTTTACAAGACTGACTGTCCTAACTCCCACTCCCGCTCCTGCTACTCAAAGGACATCAGTCTTCAACAGGCTGATACCAGCAACAGCCCCTCACCTGAACAGGAGGCAAGACAAAGCCATCCCCATCGCCGAACCAACCCCAACAGCTCGACACGCTCGACGCCGCCATTGGCGCCGGGTAAGAAAGGCTGAGGGCAACTCCCCATCTGGGCTAACTCCACCAGCTCCAACGGTGGAAATTAATGCTACTGTTCCAACCGGGAACGGCTTTGAGCTGCTGAATAAGGTGCGCAGGAATTCGCCTACCGCCGTACTGAAAAGATCTCCGCCACCGGTGGAGACTGTTACAGAAATAAAGCCAGATCAGCCCCCTCAACGGCTGTCTTCCAAAGTTTACAAAGTCTGGCGACGGGTCCAAGAATCGGTGATTGATCAAGACTATCCCCGTCGACAGAAGAAACTGAAAGTCCAGCAGGAAGAGAACCGTCCTGGCAACCCGCAATGGACGACAACCACCTGGGTGCCCAATGCAACGACCCCCTCAGTGTCAACTGCTCAAAAGAGAAGGAGGCCAGAGAAAGCCCCTGTGACTACGGCAGATCGCAAAGATGCTAAACCCAAACGTCCCAAGTCTGGGGGCATAACGGTGCATACTGTTTACATGGCTTCCGGAAAAGAGGAAAGCCGCACTTCGATGGGCCACCGATCGCTCACCCGATCAATAACAAGGGCTCAGGAACAACAACAGCAGAAGCTTCAGGAGATGCTGACTGCAATGGCCGCACTCACCGGACCAAAAGAAAGCCCGGAAGCGTCATCGGAGCAGCGTCACGAACAAGAAATCGATGCTGACTTCCTACGCAGAGTCCTCGAAAAGAAGGACAGAGAAGCTGCAGAACAAGCCGCCAACATAAAAAAAAATGGTGCTTCTCTTCCAAGACATGGTTGGGATGATGTTACAGCCGGATCCCCCAGCTGAAGACCCTCCGATCATTATTGAAGACGACAGAGGGGAGACATCGAATCCTCCCCCGGCTCTTTCAGCAGCCAAAGAGGAAACTATTTCCAAGGCCGCTCTGGATGACTATATTGCTCAACAAATACGAGCTCACCAGGCAAATAAAGCGGCTGGCCAAGTCGTTAAAACTGGGCGACCATATCCAGGCTGGTATGACCAGATAAAGTACCCGCCGGGATACACAATCCCCAAATTCCATGTGTACAAGGGGACAGGCAATCCCCATCAACATGTAGCTCAGTTCAGGGCTCTTTGTGGCAACACCGGGGGTGATGATAAGCTTTTGCTCCGTCAATTCGTCGGCAGCTTGTCGGAGACGGTATTTGAATGGTACTCCGAACTTCCAGACGACTCCGTCAAGACTTTCGCAGAAATGGAGTTGTTGTTCACCCAGCGATTCGCAAGTGCTAGTGAACGCACCCCAATAACGGCATTGATCAATGCCAGGGTGAAGCCAAGCGAGACGTGGGTTCAATACGCAATCCGATGGCGGAATCTGTGGTCGAAATGTGAGCAGCGCATCGAAGAAGCACCAACGGTGGGCATGTTCGTGGGCACCCTAGACCCTCATGCAACTATTTCACAATTCATGATGTTCTTCAAACCGACCACGTTCCAAGCTTTAATCGACAAGCTAGCCCAGATGGACCAGAAGGGTCATAGACCGTCTTCTCCGAAGCCGGAGCCGCGGAACGAAAAGGGTAAAGAGAAGGCGACCTTCGTTGCGAACACCCAGCAGCAGCCCAGTGCTCCAAGACTGACGGATCAATTGGAGGAGAGACGACGCTATTACAATGATAAAATGAAGCGCCCTTACTCATTCCCGCGGGATAAAACGAAGAGGTTGTTCAAGCTGGCAATGCGCAACAGGCTTATCAGTTTGTCGAATCCAAGGCGACCACCGCAACCCAGCGAAGTGAATAATCCCAATCATTGCCCTTACCACCAAACGGTAAGCCATCCGATCGAAGATTGCTTCGTCTTTAAGGGATGGATCGAGGATCAGTACCTACAAGGCAAGTTTGCGCTGTCTGAAAAGTGGAAAGTGAGCCCACCACAACCGCACACTCCTAAGTAGATGGACACACCAGGGGCAACGTGCTCTTTTGTTGAAGGAGCTCCATGGGAAGTCGTTCTTTCGGCCAAAACCAAAAGGATGCTGAATGATCTCCAGACATGCCCAACAATTAGGTGGAAGAATCTGCTGGAACCCCAGATCATCGAAGGGATGCTGAAGCCGCGCCCAACTCCAAAGATTGGTGGTGATGGCCAAAGTGTTCACACCCAGCCGTCAAAATCTTCGAAAAAGAAGAAGAAATCCAAGAAGCCCGTGAAGCCTGGTGACAAGCGCACGGACTTACAGAAGCAGATTGACGCGCTGGAAGAGTATAACTAGAAGGCGCGGACTCCAATCACGCTCCAAGAGTTCCTCAGCCATGTTCTTGAAGACGGAGATGATGGAGAAGAATCGTCGGATGGATCTGAGGATTACGTAGCAAGTTGCCATGTGATCTCTCATTCATCGCTAGACAATGAAGAAGCTCCCTGCATAAAGAGACTGGGGGCAGGTCCCGAGCCGGAACTTCTATGGCCGTCAGACGAAATGATCGACGCCTTCCTGAATGAGATTCATCTGAAAAGTAAAGCCAATCGGGAGCGTGAGATGGCCATATTTGAAAGAGCCAAACGCCGACGACTAGACGAAAGAGTCGAGACACTCCCACCGAATCAAGGAACATCCGTCGCGGATAAAAACAAGTTCAAGACGAGGAAAAGGTTTGCTAAAGCCAAATCAATGGGAATGAAGCTACCACCCTCTGAAGGAAACACTCCCGGTGAAGCAGAAACACATCCTAGCTACTGCTTATTTTATCGAAAGATTTCGCACCCTACCAAAGAGTGCGACGCTTTTAAAAGATGGTGGCAGGGATATGTTGCTCACCGGTAACATTTTAAGCGGATGAAACGCAAAACTCGTCGGAGCAAAGAAGTTCGACCGAGGAGCATAAAAGAATTACCGGTAACTGTCGCATGGTCAACACCGGGGGATTGTAGGTTCTCACTTTTGGAAGCGACTCTGACGAAGAGATGGCTCTTGGCCCTCTCTTTAAAGAATCCACCTTGGGGAAGGAGGAAGAACCGAAGGCCTATGAAAACATTCAGCTGCGCAATCGCACGCTTCCAGAAAAGAATCTCGGACCCACGAGTAGAAAAGATAAGGGAAAAGAAAAGGTCTCTGAGGATATCGCCCTGGATAACCAAGTCATGAAAGAGCTGACCGCCAAGGACCCGCCAAGGAAAAGTAAGGTGGACTACAACATTCTGGTGCACTTGAGGAAGTTATCCTCGTAGCTCAGCATTCTTGACGCTCTTTTACTATCAAAAGAAGCAAGGGACTCATTGATCAAGGCGCTACAAGAGCCAGAGCAATTCCAAGCTTTTCTCGCCGAAGAAAAGATGAAGGACGAGCTGGAAGAAGTACACACAGCCGATATTACCTTCGGCGATGAAGATCTCCTACTTGGGACATGTGAACACAACCGTCCCCTATATGTCTCCGGCTACTGTCACGATATAAAGATAGGCAAAATCCTGGTCGACAATGGGTCTTCCGTCAATCTCCTCAACGTGCGAGTGTTGAAGGAAATCTGCATGAGCATCCAGCATCTCGCTCGTGATAAAATCACCATCTCCGGTTTTGACTCCCAGTCATCGCGGACTCTTGCGTCTATGATATTGACATTACGATTCGGGCTACTTGTCATGGATATTAAATTTCACGTTATCGATGCCATGACATGCTACAATGCTTTGCTCGGCAGGCCTTGGTTACATGAGTACAATATCATCCCTTCTACACAACACTAGTGTATGAAGTATTTTAAGGATGGTCTCGAGTACACTGTGACGGGGGAGTTGAACCCATTCTCCGTGAACGAAGTCCGGAAGTACGAAGGTGCAAAATACTTCTTACCAGATTTCGAGGACACGGAGAGATGTCACAAACCGAAGGACAAAGCTATCACCATTATTCCAGTCTTTGGGAGTGATACCGAAGAGGAAGAAGAGATAATTTATTCAGGACCGCCCCGGTGCAACAAACCAGGACCGTCCGCTCCTATGTTGATCTTCGGCAGCGACTCAGAAGATGAGGTCAACGCCATATTCTCTGCTCGGCCTTCAATTCAAACATTCGCTGATGAAGAGCGAAGTTTGCAAGTTACCATGGTTCCGCCCAAACATCATAAAGAACTAGACGCGCTTGATACCTACAGTATGGAAGAGGTGCAGACGTTCTATGTCCCTCCCAGGCGAGAAGGTGAAAAGGCGATCCTATTTTACCGATCCGGGGAAACTAAAGTGGAGAAGGAAATCTGGCACGACGCGGATTCCACACTCGACAGGCTCCAGCTCATCCGTTTGCCCAGATATTACACAGATGGACTAAGGAGACTCTTGAAGCGCCAAGGCGTAACCTTCAAGCAAACTGCTCGACAAGCGCGGTTCTATAACAGGATCTGGAACGTTCCTGGAACTCAGCGGAAATTGCCTAACGGGAAAATGGAAACGACCGGGCTTGGGTATGTTCGGTCCAAGAAACGGGAGCTACTCCGCGACTGCTACGTCGTACATGACTTTGATGAAGAAGAAGATGCTCAATGGGAGAATGTTAACCCTGAACCAGAAAGAGCCCCCGACGTGAAAATGCCCAGTCCGTCGTTCGAAGAACAAATGGACAAGCTTATAAAGGAAGCTGGTCAAAAAGTTCGAGACGACCATAATCGTGAAATGGCCATCTACGAGAAATCCAGGACGCAACGCCTTCTTCAACAGGATGCGAAAGATGAAAATTCCCCTCCCTATCAACCTGCTGTACAAAAGGCCCGACGCAGAGGCAGAAACAAGTCAAAGAGCGGAAAAGGCGTTCGACAGCGACAAAGCGGGACCAAGAAGTCACGCGATCAGGAATCGAGCGGTCCGGATTTGTCCCTTATGAAGAAGATGAGTCGAGCATACTCTTTTCCTCAAGACAAGACAAAGAAGATACTTGATCTTGCCATAAGATATCAAATGATTACACTTCCGGAGTCTAAACACCCCGAGCAAGCCAAGGAGGTCTCTCACCCAAACTATTGTTCTTATCACCAAGCGATAGGACATCCTCTCGAAGACTGCTTCACCTTCAAGAACTGGGTTGAAGACCAATATCAGCTCGGCAAGTTTGCTCTATCCAGCAGTTGGAGGATAACTCCGCCGCAGAGGCACGAACCAAAAGCCGCGCATACAGCGAGAGTAGAACCAGATCAACATCGGTCTTGGAAGCGAGCTCGTACCTGTCATATGATAACACTATCAAAAGAAGAGCCCGAGAATATAGATGACCTCCCCTGGTGCTTCGAAAACAATGATGACGAGGTAATCTTGGAATTTCCACCGGCACCAAAAGAGCTGGAAGATGGAATACATACTACTGCAGATAACCTCAAGAAAATTGATTTGGGGACGACAAGTGACCCGCGGCCGACATTCGTTAGTGAGCTATTGTCTGAAGAAAGGGTGGCTGCACTAAAAGACGTGCTTATGCAGCATAGAGATTGTTTTGCATGGAATTATTCCGAGATGCCAGGACTAGATCCAGAGATTGCTTTCCACAAATTAGCAATATCCTCGGGCGTTAAGCCAATCAAGCAAGCACCGAGGAGAATGCGGCTTGAGCTTGAGACGAGCATCAACGTCGAGGTCAAGAAGCTAATCGACTCTGGTTTCATCCAAGAGGTTCAGTATCCTGATTGGATCGCCAACATTGTCCCAGTGATGAAGAAAAACGGGACAGTACGCATATGTGTGGATTTTCGGGATCTCAATAAAGCCTGCCCGAAAGATGACTTCCCAGTACCGGTCACCAAGCTAATGATTGACAATACGTCCACCCACGAGGTTTTCTCCTTCATGGACGGCTCGTCAGGATACAATCAGATAAAAATGCATCCCGAAGACCAGAAGCACACCGCTTTTCGGACCCCTTTGGGTATATTCTGCTACAAGGTGGTGCCCTTCGGTCTAAAGAACGCCGGTGCCACCTATCAGAGGGCCATGACGAAGATCTTCGATGATCTCATACATGAAATCGTCGAATGTTATATCGACGACCTCGTGGTGAAAAGCAAATCATACGAGGAACATCTAGAGCATCTGAAGATTGTGTTTCAACGCCTTTGGCAATACAACTTGAAGATGAACCCTCTCAAATGCGCGTTCGGGGTGTCCTCGGGTAAGGATTCATCGTCCGACACCGAGGTATCAAGATAGATCCGTCAAAGATCAAGGCGATCATGGAAATGCCTCCGCCAAGGACTCTCAAACAATTGCGGTCTCTCCAAGGGAAGCTCGCATATATCTGGCGATTTATAGCTAATCTCTCTGGCAAGTGCCATCCTTATAGTCACCTAATGAAGAAGGGAACCCCGTTCGTCTGGGATCACAAATGACAAGGCGCGCTGGATGAAATCAAGCAGTATCTGCAGAACCCGCCAGTGCTGGCCGCTCCGGTCAAGGAAAGCCCCTTATTCTTTATACAACAGCCCTCGAAGGTTCCTTAGGCGCATTATGGGCACAAGAGAACGACCAAGGGAAAGAAAGAGCTCTCTATTACTTGAGTCGAGTTCTCCTGGGGGCAGAAAACAATTATTCTCCCATCGAAAAACATTGCCTGGCATTGATCTTCACGATAACGAAGCTTAGGCACTATGCGTTGGCGCATGAAGTCCGTCTCATATCGAAGGTGGATCCTCTCAAATATTTGATGTCAAAGGCCATATTGACGGGGCGGCTCGCTAAATGGGCCTTGCTCTTGATGGAGTTCTCAATAACTTATCAGCCTCGTAAGGCAGTGAAAGGCCAGGTCATCGCCGACTTCCTCGCTGAGTATCCGATACCTGCCGATTCTCCTTTGAATTGCGAAATGCCAGACGAACATGCGTTTGACACGATCGACAGGGGTGATACCCGGTGGGAGCTTTACTTCGATGGAGCATCCTCCATGAAGAAGTGTAAACAAAACACCCCCATAATCAAATCAGGGGTAGGCCTCATCTTCGTAACTCCACAAGGAGGGATAATGCGCTTTGCCTTCTCCTTAACAGAGCCGAGGACAAACAATGAAGCCGAGTATGAAGCCTTGATAGAAGGTCTCAAGATCGCCATCGACATGGGGATTGAAAACCTTCTCATATACGGAGACTCCCAACTGGTCGTTAGTCAAGTAAACGGCGACTATCAAACATGCAAACCAGAACTGGTAAAGTACGGCGAGAGGGTACAGCAACTGGTGACCCAAATACTTTCCTACATCTTGGAAAGTATACCGCGTGCAGAAAATAGCAAAGCGGATGCACTAGCTAAGCTCTCTAAAGAACTGGCCGACGAGAACCTCGATGACGTGAGAATCGTTGTGCAAAGCCGTCGGGTTCTTGCGCCGGCGGAAATATCTCCGGAGTCGTCCGAAGAAAAAGGAGCGACTGAGCAAATGGCTATGCAAATAAAAGACCAGGAAAAGGTTGAGGATTGGAGAGAAGTCTTTATAGACTACTTCAAATCCCGTCGAACGCCTGAAGATGCGTCCTCAAAACATCAGCTCATGAAGCGAGCCCTATCTTTCGCTTTCGTCAATGATACTCTGTACAAGAGGTCATTTGATTCTTTATGGTTAAGATGCCCGGGACCTGAAGAAACAAAAAGAGTCGTCCAAGAAACTCACGACGGACTTTGCGGTTCACACCAAGCCGGGCCGAAGATGAAGCTGAAGATCAAACGGATGAGTTGTTATTGGCCCACGATGATCCAAGGCTGCCTCGAATACGCGAAGCAGTGTCACTCGTGCCAGATCTATGGCAACTTTATCCACCAGCATCCAAATCCACTACATACAACGGTGGCTAGCTGGCCGTTCGAAATGTGGGGGACTGACATAATCGGCCCCATCGAACCAGCATCGTCCAGAGGACATCGATTCATTTTGGCGACAACTGATTACTTCTCCAAATGGGCAGAAGCGGTACCGCTAAGGGAAGTGAAGATGGAGAATATCCTCCACTTCTTCAAGACGCACGTTATTTATCGGTTTGGAACTCCGCGACGGATCATCTCCGATAACGGGCCAGCTTACAGAAGCCACAAGATCAGCCGCTTCGCACAACAGCACAACATAGACTGGAGATATTCCTCAGTTTATAATCCCCGAGCCAACGGTCTAGCGGAGGCTTTCAACAAGATCTTGACGAAGATCGTGAAAAAGACGGTGTCTCGAAATAAAAAGGATTGGCATGAGAGAATGTATGAAGCTCTCTGGGCGTATCGGTCCACGTTCAAGACGACCACGAACACAACGCCGTACGCGTTGGTATTCGGTACAGAAGCGGTACTCCCCCTCGAGATAGAGTTACCCTCTCTACGAGTGGCAGTCCATTATGAGCTAACGGACGAAGAGAATGCTCACCTTCGGTTTGAGGAGCTCGATGCCCTTGATGAGACCCGGCTCCTGGCGCAGCAAAATCTGGAAGCTCATAAAGCAAAGATGACGCGCTCATATGAAAGATTGACCAGGCCGAGGACATTCTGCCAAGGCGAACTCGTGCTAGTAGTCAAAAGACCTATGATCCCCAATCGCGCCACGCGGGAAAAATTCGAGCCGAACTATGAAGGCCCGTACATCATAGACAAGGTCTACCAGGGTGGAGCCTATCTACTCATGGACATGAATGGTGAAAGACCTTTCAGGCCAATAAACGGTCGCTTCCTGAAGAAGTACTACGCTTGACGAGTCACGGCCTAGGTCAATGATAGATGATGACGACTATGTCCGCTCCCTATCTTCCTAAGCCCAAACTCTATAAGTAGTAACCGGCTTACTTTACAATGGACCGAAACGTCCTTAAACTAATGACGGACCACTATATCCTAAAACTAGCTGTTGACCGAGATGTCGAGAAACTAAGGTGGATTGCATCATCCCAAAGCTGATACAAAAAAAAAATAATAATAATAAATAATAATAATAATTAAAAAAAAAGGAAAACGGTATGTCCATAAGCAAAGTGGGCACGGATGAAAACCCGAAAGGGCTCCGTGAGTAAAATAGCAGGGCTACCGGCGAGTCTTGTGAAAACCCGAAAGAGCGCAGCCTCGTTTGAAAAAAAAAGAAAGAATAAAAAAAGGGGAAAACGGTATGTCCATAAGCAAAGTGGGCACGGATGAAAACTCGAAATGGCTCCGTGAGTAAAAACACAGGGCTACCGGCGAGTGTTTGTGAAAACCCGAAAGGGCGCAACCTCGTTAAAAGACACTTACAGGGTCCTCTCGACTTTGTAAGGAGAAACCACCTGCGTGAGATCCTTACGACTCACAAGGGAGCAACACACTTAGGGATCCACACGATTCCTAAGGAAAAATTACACTTGCGAGATCCTCACGACTCATAAGGAGAACCCTCTTATGGGACCCTCACGGCTCATAAGATTCAAAAGTCTTAAGTTACATGGATCTGAACATGTTCTTAAGAAGCCACCACAACCTCCAATACTGCCCTACAAGCGGCTCAGTGCTGACCCTTGTATACAATCCACGGGCGCGAATAAAAATTTCCCTAACGAAGTCCCATCCGTGACTAGGGATATGTCTATATGGTGAACAACCCTTGTAAGTCCTCTCGATTTATAAGGAGAAAACCCTCTTGTAAGATCCTCACGACTTATAGGAGAACACACACTTAGAAGTCCTCACGACTCCTAAGGAGAAAACGCACCTACGAGATCCTCACGACTTGTAGGGAGAAATACCTTCATGAGACCCCTACGGCTCATGAAGTCAAAAGCCTTAGTCGACAGGATCTTAACCCTGTTTACTAAGCCACCTTTGTTCGACATCGACAGAGGCAAATGATGATTCGCTCCTGGCAATATCCCAGTAGTAGCGGTGCTGATGCCGAAATCGATGTCTAATTCCGAGCTTGCAGCAAAAAGTCAGCAAGCCACACATGCATACGAAATAGCCGAAATGATGGGGTGACTTGCAGACAAAATCAGCAAGTAAAAATATATGCATGCAAAATAGCCGAAATGATTGGGCAACTCGCAATAAAAAGCAGCGAGTAAAAATAAAAAAATAGCCGAAATGATTGGGCAATCGCGACCTTCGCGATATAAAAGCTGAAATGATAGAGCATCGCGGAAAGAAATAAAAATAATAATAAAAATGAAATTTATGCCCTACAGGTGATATCACAACAATCCATGTATACAATCCAGGGGCGCAAACAAAGAAGGAACCATACCTTTCCTCCCCGGGTTTCATCAGAAGAAGAAGTCAAATCTTGACGGTTCATAGATAGTCTGGAGATCATCTCAACATTCTTCTCATTATAACAGACACAACATCAAGCAAAGTGGAACAGCGGCAACTCCCAGTTTCATGACTCGGCGGTGTACAGATGACCGAGAGTCAAACGCCGACTCCATGAAATGCGGATAAAGTCAACCCTTCCTGGCTACGTGGAACGCGGATTATGTCACTCCTGACCCTGTGGAAAACGTCCAGAGCGGATCCTGGTCCTTGCAGAGCACGGCAGTGAACCCGTGTGAAGCATCCAGAGCGGAGCCTGGTCCTCGCCGAACACGACAGTGAACCCGTGGGAAGCATCTAGAGCAAAATTCCTGGCTACGTGGAACGCGGATTATGTCACTCCTGACCCCATGGAAAACGTCCAGAGCGGATCCTGGTCTTCGCAGAGCACGACAGTGAACCCGTGTGAAGCATCCAGAGCGGAGCTTAGTCCTCGCCGAACACGGCAGTGAACCCGTGGGAAGCATCTAGAGAAAAGTTCCTGGCTACGTAGAACACGGATTATGTCACTCCTGACCTCGTGGAAAACATCCAGAGCGGATCCTGGTCCTCGCAGAGCACGGTAGTGAACCCGTGTGAAGCATCCAGAGCGGATCCTAGTCCTCGCCGAACACGGCAGTGAACCCGTGGGAAGCATCTAGAGCAAAATTCCTGGCTACGTGGAACGCGGATTATGTCTCTCCTGACCCCGTGGAAAACGTCCAGAGCGGATCCTGGTCCTCGCAGAGCACGGCAGTGAACCCGTGTGAAGCATCCAGAGCGGAGCCTAGTCCTCGCCGAACACGGCAGTGAACCCGTAGGAAGCATCTAGAGCAAAATTCCTGGCTACGTGGAACGTGGATTATGTCACTCCTGACCCCATGGGAAACATCCAGAGCGGATCCTGGTCCTCGCAGAGCACGGCAGTGAACCCGTGTGAAGCACCCAGAGCGGAGCCTGGTCCTCGCCGAACACGGCAGTGAACCCGTGGGAAGCATCCAGAGCAAAATTCCTGGCTATGTGGAACGCGGATTATGTCACTCCTGACCCCATGGGAAACGTCCAGAGTGGATCCTGGTCCTCGCAGAGCACGGCAGTGAACCCGTGTGAAGCATCCAGAGTGGAGCGTGGTCCTTGCCGAACACGGCAGTGAACCCGTGGGAAGCATCCAGAGCAAACATTGGACTGTGAGGTCCTTAAACTCACGGACTATGATGTCCTTAACCTCGACCGTGATGTCTTAAAACTAACATTAGACTGTGAGGTCCTTAAACTCATGGACTATGATGTCCTTAACCTCGACCGTGATGTCTTAAAACTAACATTGGACTGTGAGGTCCTTAAACTCATGGACTATGATGTCCTTAACCTCGACCGTGATGTCTTAAAACTAATATCGGACTGTGGGGTCCCTAAACCCATGGACTATGATGTCCTTAACCTCGACCGTGATGTCTTAAAACTAACATTGGACTATGAGGTCCTTTAACTCATGGACTATGATGTCCTTAACCTCGACCGTAATGTCTTCAAACTAACAGCGGACTGTGGAGTCCTTAAATCCACAGACTATGATATCCTTAACCTCGACCGCGATGTCTTTAAACTACGGTATCCTGGAAAACGTCCAGAGCGGAGTCTGGTCCTCGCAGAACACGGCAGTGAACCCGTGAGAAGCATCCAGAGCAACCCCTGACTCCGTGAAATGCGGATAAGGACAACTTCACCCATCACTTGCGGGTTCTCACGACTCGTAAGAGAGCTAATTCTCTTGTGAGATCCTTACGATTTTCAAGAGAAAACACACTTAGGAATCCTCACGATTCTTAAGGAGAAATTACACCTACGGGATCCTCTCGACCGGCAGGGAGAAAATTCTTTATGAGACCCTCACGGCTCATAAAGTTGAAAAGTCTTAGGTGACAGACCCTAACCCTGTTTTCTAAGCCATCACCATCTTACAAAGAGCACAAGATTGACAGCTATATGCTACCTACAGACCGCGCTTGCTAAAATCACATGGCAACAACACAGCAAGGAGAAGAAAGCGACATAAAGAATATCTGATTTGCATTTAATTAAGCGTCCGAGGCATACTCATTCAGGCATGTGCGAAAGATTTAATACATAAAACAAAACACGCTGAAATAAAAAAATTGCCATTCATACTGCGAAAAAGTTCTTACAATTATAAAACCAATAAACAAAAACATTATTGAGATGGTTACAATGGCAAAACCTCAGACCCAGGGCATGGATTGAGGAATTCAAAAGTGACCTTGTCCAGAATCTTCTAGGCCTTTCGAACCATCCTGGTATGCTTTCTTTCGCGATCACAAGCGTCGGGATCCTCACGGATGTCCTCATCCCTCCGATAGGCAGCAAGTATTGCAGACTGTTGAAAAGCTTGATGCAGGAGATCGATAAGGTTATCTCGCCTTCTCTTTGAGATTAGGCTCATCAGATACACCGAGTGCACCTTATTCTCGGCAGCATCCAACGCCCCAAGTGGCACACCAGTACAGAACAAGGGAAGCGCTTCCCAGATTGCTCCCACGATAAGCTTCAAGAGAGAGGAACGTCAAGGAAGCAGTCTACCATCATATGCGTCGAAGCGACTCATGATTTCGGCACACTCGGCGTTTGTGAATTCTCGATTCTGAGAATGGCCGAGTGAGTGGATGTCTCCGTAAGAGATAATCTCGTCGAGATCATACATATGAGCGTCCATTATTCCTGAAAAAAGAAAATCAACAAAAATTAGCGGACAGATTGATTAAGAAAATTCTTATTAAAAAACAGGCACAGGGAGTTAAACTCCTCGAGAGCAATGCTCTGCAGACAGGAGTGACACCTATCGAAATCAATTATGAAGGGAATTTAAAGAAATTCCCCGAGAGCACTGAGAGCCTCGCTCTGAGAAGATGATATAATTCATCGGAAAATAAAATTCCATTTTTTTAATCTTCAAGATCCATAAAAACTCTTAAGAGTTCTTCTATATGATCTGAAAGGAGCAAAGCTCCATTAATGGATTAAGAAATCATAAGCAAGATCCTTTTAGATCTATGATTCCAAGAGAGCAAACCTCTATTAATAAAACCCTAAAAAGGATTTTCTTTAGATCAAAGATCTATGAAGAGCAAAGCTCTGTTGATAGGTGAAACCCTAAAAGATGTCTCAAAAAGATTTAATCTTTTACCTAATCCGAAAAAATTCTGTCCTTAAAAATTCTTAAGAAGAAGAGCTATGCTCCGAACAAAATTCTCAAAGAAGATGATAATCATCTAGAGGACCAAAGGTCCTATTTATAGGCGTTAAGCCGCCTCTTCGACTTCTGAGTTGATCCAAGGGCTCAGATGTTGCCACCGCTGCGCTCACGTGTGGGCCACGTAAGCGCAACGGTGGGGGGCATTTGTTTCCCCAATCAGAGAAAGGCTTTGTTCAAGTTCCAAGATATGTAATGAAGCGACGCTTCCTTTCCCCTAATAAGAGCAAAGCTCTGTTTTGAATTTCAAAATTCAAAAATTGAAGCAACGCTTCAGATTCTGCGCGCTGCGCGCCACGTGTCAAAAGCAGACACGCCAGCGCCAGGAGCACTGTGCCCTAGGTAGCGCACCCTATCAGAGCAAAGCTCTATGTCAAAATTCAAAATTTAAAAAGTTGAAGCAACGCTTCAGATTCGGCGCTCTGCGCTGCGCGCCGCGTGTCTGACATAGGTGTGCCGGCGCGGCTGCGCTGCGCGCCACGTGTCAGACACAGGTGCGCCGGCGCGGCTGCGCTGCGCTCTGCGCCACGTGTCGAACGTAGGTGCGCTCGCGCAAAGTGCGCCAGCGCTGGAATTAAAAGAATTCCCCACCGTTAGATCAAAAGATCTAATAATAATAAATTATTAATTAATCAGAATTAAAATTCTGTTATGGAAAGATTTTTCAATCTTATTAAAACAAGAAGATTATCTTCTGTAAAACAGAAGCCTTAGGATCAAAGATCCAACGGTGTGAAATATTCCCAAATCAATCAGAGAAAGATCTCTTAAATTGATTTAACAAATTAATTGGCCCTATATAAAGGCCCCAAGACTTCAAGTCTCATATAGGAAAAACCCTCTGCAAATTTTGAGAAAAAATAAAAGCAAGCTCTTAGAAAAAAAAGAAAGATTTTTTCTTTATCTTCAAGGTAAAGAACTATGTTCTTGAAATAACAGAGATGAAACCATCTCGTAAAAAGAAAAACCATCTTCTAAAAAGATCATAGATCTGAAAAAAGACCAAGTTTTTTTGATAAAAAGAAAAAGATCAAAAGATCTAATCATAAAAAAAGTAAAAGAAGTATTTTTACTTCATTCACAGATCTTTGATCTATAAAGGCAGAGCCTTTTTATAAGAACAAGAACTTTTTATTCTCGAAGCTTGAGGCAAAGCCTCCATTAAGAGGAACATAAAATTCGTTCCTTGATCTTAAAATTGATCAGATGCGCTTTGCGCTATTGAAAAGTGCCTTACACCCATGAACCGCGCCTTTGCGCTCCTTGGATCGGCGCTCAGCGCCAAAACGTGCCATGTGTCAACCATAGACACCACTTGCGAGCGTTGCGCTCATAGACTGGCGCTCAGCGCCAAGCGTGCCACGTGTCGCCTGCTGGTGCGTTAGCGCAAAGCGCTCATAAATGGAAAGCGCAAATGTGCTAATAAACCGGCGCTTAGCGCTAAGCGCAACACGTGTCACCCTCATGTGCGCTAGCGCGATGTGCTCTTTAATTGGCGCAAAGCGCCTGACGCGCCACGTGGCGTACTGTCAGAACGTGCTCTGTTCTGATAAGGACAAAAAATGTCAGAGCCCAATGCTTAGCATTATTAAAAGGGCCGAGCCCAAATAAAGACTTGATAGCCAAAACAAAAATAAAATGTTAAAACATTTTAATTGGACTTAGCCCAAATCGGGCCATAAGTCCTTAACCTATATTGAACTGAGCACATCTGCTTTTTCAACCAACTCATCATCCTGGTTCAAGGGTACATCTCTTCACTCCTTTGATATTTGTCGTTGTAATTCCCCAACGTCTTCAAAGAGGTGACGGGTCCCGACAACCACACATTTAATGGACTGTGGGGTCCTTAAACTCACGGACTATGATATCCTTAACCTCGACGTCTTAAAACTAACATTGGACTGTGGGGTCCTCAAACCCACGGACTATGATGTCCTTAACCTTGACTGTGAGGTCTTTAAACTCATGGACTATGATGTTCTTAACCTCGACCGTGATGTCTTAAAACTAACATTGGACTGTGGTGTCCTTAAACCCACAGACTATGATGTCCTTAACCTTGACTGTGAGGTCTTTAAACTCATGGACTATAATGTCCTTAACCTCGACCGTGATGTCTTAAAACTAACATTGGACTGTGGGGTCCTTAAACCCACGGACTATGATGTCCTTAACCTTGACTGTGAGGTCTTTAAACTCATGGACTATGATGTCCTTAACCTCGACCGTGATGTCTTAAAACTAACATTGGACTGTGGGGTCCTTAAACCCACGGACTATGATGTCCTTAACCTTGACTGTGAGGTCTTTAAACTCATGTACTATGATGTCCTTAACCTCGACCGTGATGTCTTAAAACTAACATTGGACTGTGGGGTCCTTAAACCCACGGACTATGATGTCCTTAACCTTGACTGTGAGGTCTTTAAACTCATGGACTATGATGTCCTTAACCTCGACCGTGATGTCTTAAAACTAACATTGGACTGTGGGGTCCTTAAACCCACGGACTATGATGTCCTTAACCTTGACTGTGAGGTCTTTAAACTCATGGACTATGATGTCCTTAGCCTCGACCGTGATGTCTTAAAACTAACATTGGACTGTGGGGTCCTTAAACCCATGGACTATGATGTTCTTAACCTTGACTGTAAGGTCTTTAAACTCACGGACTATGATGTCCTTAACCTTGACCGTGATGTCTTTAAACTAACATCGGACCACTATGTCCTTAAACTGGTAATCGACTGAAATGTCCGTAAACTAAACAATAGAGTCTAAATGCTCTCTTGTTGGATCTAAATGATCCTGTTAAGTTGATCTTAGTCTAGAAATTAGACTAACGTATCCTTAACAAACGTTTAAGTTGATCTTAGTCTCAAATGAGGCTAACGTATCCTTCAACCAAACCCCCAAACCCAAATCTAAGAAGATACGGATTTGGACTAGTCTACGCCCTACGGTCGACAACATAACTTAGTCTCCGTATACAATCCACGGGTAACCACAAACAAAACAAACACCCACGACACGAAGTGACCATCTGGAGAAGGGGAAAGTTGTTATCATGATGCGGTAGCATAATTAACTGCAGGGGCCTGCGCCTGCAGGGAAGAGCGTCCCCACAATCAAAAACCCCTCAGATGAGGGGGAATCTGACGAAGTCTGCTGCATCGGCCGCATCCGTTTAAACCTTCGATATACGGTGCCATAAATCAACTTGGCATCTTCGAAGAGGTGGACGGATAGCACCAATTAGTATCTGCCCCGAATTTCAGGCAAGACGTCTGTCTTGCGCGTCTTTCGCAGGGGAACAGCGGGGTGTGACAGGTTTTGTTGGTGGCCCATGCAGATCAGTTCTGCATGGAATCCTAAGCAATATATCACAAGAATTATAAGAATCAGCAACTATACATTCCTTACATTACAAATTCTTGAATCTATCATAACCTTTCCTTTTCTATCAAGGTCATGAATTCTCCCAACAACACGAGCACAAACGTAAATGGCAACACCCCACGACCTCTTCTACCACTACCTCCTACCATTACAGCTCCTTTCAATGAGCAGACGGTATTGCTTGAGGCGATAAAGTGCCTCTTGGAGGGTCAGCAGCAGCAGACTGCTATCCTCCTGCACCGCCCAGAAGTCGAGACACCAGGAGTCAAGCAATTCCGGGCATTGCATCCGAAACATTTATCCGGGAAAGAGAGCCCCTGGAGGCAGAAGAATGGGCTCAGTCAATAAAAGATGACCTGGCAGCAGCACAAGTGCCAGATATTGCTTGGGTGAGACTTACAAAGCTGCAACTAACAGATAATACCAGAGTCTGGTGGAAGGCTGAAGAAAGCCGACTCGCCCAACTGATTGAATGGAAGATGTTTAGCTATATGTTCGACACGAAATACTTCCCTAAGACTGCCCGTTTTGACATGGAACAACAGTTCATCCACTTGCAACAAGGCTCGATATGGAGCAAGTCCATGGATGAATACGATACTGAGTTTACCATTCTTAGCAGGTAAGATATGTCTCAATATTCAAATTCCTGATATCACATATTACACTGCTAACACAAAACCGTAACAGGTTCGTGGCACACCTGATTCCGACAGCTGAGATCCGGGAACGAATATTTCAGTAAGGGTTGGACCCGGAAATCCAAGCTGCTCTCACCACAGGGGATTTCCCAACCCATGATCTTGCACTGAAGGCTGCCCGACGCTATGAGATAGTGGTGAAGAAGGGAAGACCTCAGACTGTCGGTTTGAAATGCCCTGCCACCCAGATGGCAGGAGGAGCCTCTTCCAGGCCAACTTTTGAACTCAGGAGACCGAGAGTAACATTTAACCGGCGCAGTCGAGACTTTTGCTTCTACTGCAAAAGAAATGGACACCTAGCGAAGGACTGCAGGCGTGCAAACGACATGTGCTTAGTTTGTGGCACATCTACTCACACCATTGGAGCATGTCCTCATAAACTCAACCCAACTCCAGCCCCCAGACCAACCATTACCTTTCCGCAGCGGCCAGCTATTCAGGCTCCTGCGCCTCTTCTTGCTCTATCCGCTCCACCTCCACGTGGACCTACTGCACAGCCTCCTCATCAATTCTATTACGCATAGAGGAACATGCTTCAAGGGCAGAGAAACGTGCCCCAGGGACAGAGGAATGTGCCTCCAGCTAGGAGGAATGTACCCCGGCGTCAGGCTTTCACAATGACAGTTGAGAAAGCCGAAGCCACTGTTCAAGTCATCACTGGTAACTTCCAATCTTTCAAACCTTTTCAATCCTTATACATCAATATATTTTTTCCTATACCTAAACATATCCAAGTATAATCTTATTAGCCTCCCTACCTGCTTTAGCACTTTTCGACACTGGAGCATCACATTGCTTTATGTCGCAACAGTTCGTCCGAAACGGTTCGACACTGGAGCATCACATTGCTTTATGTCGCAACAGTTCGTCCGAAATGGTTCGACACTGGAGCATCACATTGCTTTAGCACTTTTCAAACTCATGTGATTCCAGTTAAACCGCTCGTATCCAGCTGGAATGTCAGTTCAGGGAATGACGTTCTAAAGGCAACTATGGGATACAATCTGTGTCCAGTGGTCGTCTGCAGTAGAGAATTTTATGCGGATTTCAAGGTGCTAGACATACTGAACTTCGACGTAGTCTTGAAAATGGACTGGCTAGGAACTTTCTTCGCTACTATCGACTATCGTCAAAGGAGGGTAGTGTTCAAGATACCAGATCATCCGGTCTTTTATTTCAAGAGTGGAGACCGTACCCTGGAACCTAGCACCTACAAAGCTAAACCAAAAAAGACAGTGATTGCAACTTTACAAGCAGAAGAATCGAAGCCAGAGGTAGTTTGAGAGTTCGAGGACGTATTCCCTGAAGATATAAAAAGTTTGCCTCCCGATCGAGCTCTTGAATTCAGCATTGATTTATTACCTGGTGCGCAACCGGTGATCAAAGCTCCGTACCGGTTAAGTCCAGAAGGATTGAAGGAGATCCGTACTCAGTTGGACGAACTTCTGAAGAAAGGTTGGATTCGTCCCAGTACTTCAAGTTAGGGATCTCCAGTTTTGCTCGCGAAGAAGAAAGAAGGTTCATACAAAATATGTATAGATTACCGAGCTCTAAACGAAGTGACGATTAAGAACAAATATCCACTACCGCGCATCGATGATCTGTTTGATCATCTAAGTGGGTCTTGCATATTCTCAAAGTTAGATTTTCATTCGGGTTATCATCAGGTGAAGGTCAAAGAGTCTGATATTCCGAAGACGGCGTTCAGGACTCGCTATGGTCATTACGAATATTGGTAATGCCATTTGGAGTGACCAATGCACTTGCTATATTTATGAATCTGATGAACCAAGTTTTCTGAGTGTATCTAGACAAGTTTGCTGTTATCTTCATCGACGACATCCTGGTATATTCAAAGGATCGGAAAGAACACGCTGAGCACTTACGGATTGTCCTGGAGACATTACGATAACATCAACTCTATGCCAAGTACAGCAAGTATGAATTTTAGCTAGATCAAGTCGGATTTCTCGGACACATTGTTTCGGGCGAAGGAATCTCAGTAGATCCAGCTCAGATATCAGCTGTCAGCAAATGGCCGACACTAAAGACGGTGAAGGATATTCGAAGTTTCTTAGGATTAGCATGATACTGCCGAAGATTCATTGAAGGTTTTTTGAAGATTGCAGCACCCCTGACCAAGCTCACACGTAAAGATGAAGCATTCGTGTGGTCAGAAGCATATGAACAAGTTTTTGTAGAACTCAAATCAAAATTAACTTCAGCTCCTATTCTCGTAATATCGGACCAATCCGGAGGATTTGTTGTGCACCGGTAAGAGATTATGATGTGTTCTACACCAGTATGGAAACGTTGTAGCTTTTGCATCAAGACAGCTGAATGTTCATGAGCGCAACTATCCAACACATGATCTAGAGTTGGCAGCCATTATCTTTGCACTTAAGATTTGGCGCCACTGTCTTTTGGGAGAACGAGTGGATATATACACTGACCACAAGAGTTTGAAGTATGTATTTACTCAGAAGAAATTGAACATGCGGCAAAGAAGATGGCTAGAACTTATGGCGGACTTCGACATCAACCTACAGTATTATCCAGGGAAGGTGAATGTAGTTCCTGATGTACTTAGCCGTCGGCCATTATCAATGAATCTCACCGCTCAGTGGAAGCTACAGAAGGAATTTCATTGGATAGAGATTGAAGTAGTAATTCCAGGTAAAAGTTCGTATTTGATGAACTTACAAGTTCAGTCTACTATTATCAATCAGATCAAGGCAGCTCAAGCAAATGATGCCAAGCTGCAAAAGATCCAAGAACAAGTAGAAAGAGGACTTCGAACAGACAACATCATCCACGAAGACGGATCTTTGAGATATGGGAGTAGATTGTGTGTACCACACGGCCCAGTTCGAGAAGAGTTGACGAAAGAAGTTCACAGCTCTCCTTATTCTGTTCACCCCGGTGGTACCAAAATATACAAGGATCTACGGTAACACTATTAGTGGCATTGAATGAAGTGCGAAGTAGCCAGAAGTGTAGCCAAGTGTTTGGTGTGTCAGCAAGTAAAGGCTGAACATCACAGAACTTCTGGTCTATTTCAGCCGTTACTAATCCCAGAATGGAAATGGCAGCATATTACTATGGACTTCATGACTGCCCTTCATCGCAGCATGAAGGGTAACGACGCGGTATGGGTTATTATGGATCGACTCACCAAGTCGGCTCACTTTATTCCCTTTCGAGTGGGCCAATCTACCGAGACGTTAGCAAAGAAGTACATAGAGTTAAGCATGAATCTAAAGTAAGATTTAACCTCAAAGTGTACTATATTTGATACCCATGAACTCATGCAGGAGATTGTGAGAATACATGGAGTACCGGTTTGCATCGTCTCCGATCGAGATACCAGATTTCGATCACAATTTTGACAGAGTCTGCAAGCTAGCTGATTGATACGAAAAAGTGTTTGTAGTTAACCGCAATCAATAACGGTGTCGCGTGTAGCTAGACCGAGATGAGTACGGGTCGTCCTCTGGGAAATGTGGAACCTTTTACTTTTACTTTAGATGTGTTGAGAAAGAGAGGAGGAATAAAGAATTTTATAGAATGGTTTCTAGATCTGCGTTAAACAAGAATGTAAAATATAGATATAGATTATTTTAAAGATGTAGATAATATAATAAGAGGGCTTGTAAGGTTCGTTAGGATTTAGTAGTTATGGACGATTAATTAAAAATTACCCTTTTTATTCATTAATAGATTTAGAACTAGAACGACGGTGATGCGTGTAGATTAGGGTTTCTGGAGGGAAAAGGAATCTCACTCTTAACCCTTATCTCGACACGGAACTCCGTTCATATCTAGCCTTTACCAAAACAATCATTAATCTAATCTCTAATCGCGGTCGGAACTAGCAAAGAATTGCTAGCGCGCCCGATTAGGATGTTAATGATTCTTTTGATAAAGTTCCTAAACTTTATAGGACTTAAAAAGGGTTTAATTATTTTCATCGTCCATTAGCCTACCCTAATCCTACGAACCCTAACAAGCGGAGAATTACTCGCGCATGTTGGGAGAAGAAGATGAAAAGAAAGAGAGGGAAAACATAATGTAAAATGCAAAAGAATTAAATAAAATAACTACCTTTATTAATCAACTGAACAATCTACACTTTTATTCCGTAGAAAATGATTACAAAACTTGGTTTGCTTCTCGATCTTTCCTAAGGAGGTAGACGAACAGTTGATGATCAGCCTGGATACGTGAGCGTCTGGGGCTTCGTGATCGCGTCGGCTTGATCCTTTTCCAAGAGGCTCTCGGTGCCTTTTTATAGTGCAAAGCCAGAATCTTTTGCTTCAAAAGTTGGTAAAATATAGTAAAGAATCATGCCCCAAAATCTTTCCTTCTAACTCCATAATATTGCGGCGGATCCGCGGCCCAAGGGTGGGTTTGGCCGCGGATCCGCGCTCAAAGGTGGGGATCTCTCGATCAAATTTCTTGGGCTTCCTTCTCATGACATGTGGCAATCCTAAGCACCTTCAGAATCTGAAAATCTTTTCTCGATTGCTTCCAGACTTGGTCTCCAAGTTTTGCTTTTTAATTTGGCAAGATTTCTTCAACAACTTGATTTGTTTGATAAATTCTGCATAACAACTTGGAAAATTCTGCACAATAATCTCAAATAATATTTAGTAGGCTTATTTCTACTAGGATTTGTTCAATAGATTTATTTGCATACATTTTCCTACCAAATGATAATTAAAATATATTAACACATGGAAAATGGTGTTTTTACACATAAACCCTCATATGTATAATATATTATAATAAAGTTCTTTTTTAATATGAAAATGGTAGGAAAAATGTAATACAAATGTGCAGTTTTATCAACTGAACAAATACCCCCAAACTTATCTTTGATCGTCCCGAGCAAACTAGTTTATTTAAGAGGAGAAAAAGAAAGGAGAAAACTAAGCACACTTTCGTAGGCAGACACGATTGTACTGAGCACGTGCAACAAGCCGTTAAACCTCTAGGTGTCCCTAGTAGGAGGAGTGTTGTCTCCTGAGGGTTTTCAGCGGATTACACCCACAAAATCCAATAACAAAAGAAAGATGGTGAAATTTACATATAAAGATAAGAACCATAAAAGAAAGGCCTTGAAAAGAAGAGTTTCCAACTATACTAGTTTTTCAGTTATCATGAGCCCTATCTTAATAGTCATGAAAAAATATTAGAAATCACATCATCCCTCAATAAAACATCGTCTTTATTCTTCATTCCTACCTTTCTTCCAAACATTGATCATATAACCCTGCGTGTGTGAAATGGGCATCCCTACACTCGGAGAATTCAATTCAAGCTATCATACTCTTGTCCATCTACCTTAGTACTTTTTAATTTAATGAATATTAAGATTTGCTCACACATTTTTATGCGACTGTTAATACTTCTTGAGGTACTAACATACCGATTACTTATATGCTTGCTGATTAGGTGATAATATTTTCCTCGTCTTGCACCACCTAAGGCTTAACAGTGACTCCCAGACCAGTTGGCCTTAGGGCACTAGGTGAAGAGGCACCCTCGCTATATTTTTTTATTGCTGCCTTGGCGATAACAAAACCAGTGTTCATTTTTTTTCTTTTCACCATTTTTATATTTTCTTCATTTTTTTTTCATTTCCTTCATACTTTGGCTTTTAGACAAGAGCATTTCAAGGTATCCTCTACTATCCCTAGTTTCAAGACGTGTGTAAGTGCATATAGTAGGGTATCGACATTCAAATGTTTGGCTTCCAGAATAGAAACTATTTTTCAGACTTATTTTATCCTCAGATTAGTGACTTCCTTCATCTTACTAACCCTTGGGACAACAGCTCATAACTACTTATTACTAGTTCGTTTAAGAAACTTCTAATTTTCTTGGTTTTCTTAAACTATTCCTATCTTTTGGATGTAATTTTTCACTTTCTACTCTTTTGTTATAAAAGATTTTTTTTTTTTATAAAATCTTTGAAAATGTTGTGCTTATGCAAAATATGATGCAAATTGATGAGTAAATAAGCACAAACCTCCCCCAAACCTGTTTACAGCAGTGTCCTCACTGATGTCATCCGTTAAGCTCAAAAAACCTGTAGACTTGGGAGGAAATGGGGGCAAGAATATATGAAAGTGAAAATCCTCCCCCAAACTTATTTTAGGCTCACAATTTTGTAAAAATCATTTTCTTTCAAGAGCCAAAATATACCACCCCTCCCCCAAACTTGAGTTAAACAATTTTAATCTTTTAAAATCACATGAGGGGGTCAAGGTTGTTGGTCAATGCCAAGCTTTGCAAAGACCGAAGGTCAACACCAACCATTCAAAAATTTTATCGATGAAGCACCAAGGTTGGTGGAAGAACATGTCACCTATAGACGTGAAGAAGTGGGGAGGTGATAAGAGGTGTAATAGAAAAGGATTGCGTCTCAATTTGGAGAGACGACACAATGATAGTGATGATGGATTACTCGCATTATCATGATTGTCCAAAAGAAAAGGTGGAGGTCCAATTTCTTCATCTTGGAGTTGATTCATCTCAACACCCGTGTCTTGTAAAAATGCAAGTTCATCAGCGAAAATTTCCTCAAAGCTTTCATCGATACCCCGAAAAATAATGTCATCAGAAAAAATGGGGTGATCGTCAGACTTAATATAAAGTTCCTCATTAGATGTTGACCCGGACAACTCGGTGGAAGAGTAAATGGTTGGGTCAAACAACAACATATGAAAAGAGTCTGTATCATGAGGTTGATCAAATTCGCTGCTGTCGATATCCATTAATTCGACAGAACACACATGAGCATAGGGTTCGGAGGGTTCACTTCCCAACTTGTAAATGTTAAGCTCAATTGACTTCTTTCCAAAGGATAGGGTCATAGAGCCGTTTCTACAATTAATTACTGCGTTGGAAGTGGCCAAAAAGGGTCGACCGAGTATCACCGGGATTTGATTGCGTGGGTTTGCCATAGGTTGTGTATCAATAACGATAAAGTCCACAGGGAATATGAATTCCCCGACTTTGATTAACACATCCTCTAGCTCACCCCTAGGTTGGGTGATAGATCGATCGGCCATCTGAAGAGTGCAATGCGCCGGCTTTAACTCTCCGATCCCTAATTGCTCATAAACAGAATACGGAAGCAAGTTAACACTAGCACCTAGATCGAGTAGAGCACGATTAATATTTTTACCCCCAATAGAAATTGAAATTGTAGGACTTCCGGGGTCCTTTCGTTTCTTGGGTAGTTGTTGTGTAAAAGCAGTGCTCACATTACTCGCAAGGAAAACTTTTTTAGGTACTTGAACTTTTCTCTTCCTAGTGCACAAGTCCTTTAGGATTTTCGCATATGACGGAACTTGTTGAATAACATCTAGGAGAGGAATGTTTATGTTAACTTGCTTAAAAATTTCCACAATCTTCTCCATTTGTGGACTTGGTCTGTTGCCCCTCAACCTGTTTGGATAAGGTGCTTGATCAATAAGTTTTGGGTCCAACGTTTGTGGAGAAGACTGTGGGGATGGATTCGATCCCAAAACTGGAGTGGGAATCGACTTAGATAGATTTGGCGAAATGGGCGAAGGGTTCGAGCCTTGGGGAAAACGGAGAATAGGCTCGGATGAAGGTGGGAGACTAGACGAATTAGGGGAAGAAGAAGAAGAAGAAGGGGTATCAAATGTGTCACTATCATCAAACTGCTCACCCACTTGGTTATTCAGCACTCTCCCCGATCTCAATGTAGTAATGGCATTCACATTATGACTTTGTGAATGGCCAGGATTCAGTAGGGGTTGAGATGGGAGTTTCCCTTTCTCTCTCGCACTCATTGCGGCGTTTAACTGTGCGATTTGGTTTTCTATTGATTTAATACTCTCACCATGGGAGGAGGAGTTTTTCGTTAGGGTATCAATAGAAGACCTTATCTCAGCCGAATTTTGCATGGATTGTTTCATGAACATATCCAAAGTTTGTGCAAGTGAGTTGTCAGTACCGGCCACTTGTGGTGTAGAAATGTTGGCCGGATTTTGGAAATTTTGTGACTGAAAGGGGGGCTGATTCTGTGGTTGTGGTTGCTGTGGAGGAGGTCTTTGATAATTACTTTGTTGGTTTTGATTCCAAGCAAAGTTAGGATGATTTCTCCATCCTTGATTATATGTGGAAGAATAAGGATCATTTCTAGGTCGCTGCTGAAAAGCAGCATTAGCTTGAAACGATGCATTCATAGGACATTCTTCCGTTAAGTGTGAAGGATTCGAACAGCAACCACAGACAGTCTTAGGAAGCATGACCTGATTTAGGGAGAATGTTGAGAACTTGTTTTCAATAGCATCGAGTTTCTTCTGTATCGCTGCCATTTCGGCTTTCACTGCGATAGAAACATCGAGTTGGTGAATACCTCCCTTAGTTGAAGGTGGTCTTACGCTTTCCCACTGCAACGTGTGTTTAGCAAGGTCTTCCAGATATTTCCATGCTTCACCGTCATCTTTAGACATGAAATTGCATTGACACATTGTTTCAAGCATCTGCTTTGTCGCTGGATTAATGCCCTCATATATAATCCGACATAAATCCCATCTTTGTATTCCGTGATGGGGGCATTGGACAAGCAGATCTTTGAAACGTTCAAAGCACTTCCAAAATGGTTCATTGGGAAGCTGGGTGAACTGGTTGATCTCGCTCCTAACATGTGCAGTCTTATGATTTGGGTAAAACTTCTTAAGAAATGCTACGACGAATTCATCCCAATTAGCGATAGAGTGTGCGGCAGTATTATAAAGCCATTTTTCTGCCAAGTCGCACAGTGTGAATGGGAGAAGACGTAAGCGCATAGCATTTAAAGTCAATTGTGAAGTACCCATCATTGCGCATACGTTTTCGAATTTGGTGATGAAAACGTACGCGTCTTCCGACTCAAGCCCGTGAAATTTGGGCAGCAGATTGATGTAGTGGGGTTTAATTTCGAAATTATCCCCATTAGGTGGTGGAAGAGATAGACAAGTGGGAAGAGGACCACGAATAGGATAGCATCTCTCTTGAAGAGAGATGCGCGGTGGATTCTGCGCACCTTCGGGCGGTGGCAGCGTGGTGTTATAATTTGATGGAGTGCCGTCCATCTCGGTTGATGTGGTGTGTGGTGGGGGAAAAGAAGATGAAGAAGTACCGACTTCGGCGTCGATAGCAGGAACGCGGACAAGACGGGCACTAGGATCCCGTGTCCAGCCGAGCATGCACTAAGCGGGTTTAGTGCAAGTGGCAGCGTGTGTGTGATTTAAAATTGGCTTGTTTTGAAAAAGTGGGACTCAAGACAAATCACCCCTAAGATGCACAAGCAACCCTAGAACTAAGGTTACCTAGGTCAGTCTTTAGACCGCTCCTAGACTTCCAAAGGACAAGCCGCAGGATCAATCCTCTACCGCCTCCGTACTACCCTTGTAGCCAGATAAGTGCCAGGTAAGTGGGAAGGAACCACGTCGTGGGCCTAATTAAAAACCACTAGCCTTTGTCACACTTGCCTAGGCACTACAAAAGTAATGCGGATAAACGATAGATTACCCACGACCTTCCTCTGTCCTTATTGAGCGCGACAGTCCTTAGAGGCCGGTCTAGATATTTTTTAAATTAATGAAGGAGAGATCTATATGCTCGGTTTGTGATTTGTGGGGCTTAGGAAGGGTGATGAAATCCCCACCTAAGCTTGATTTGGTCTTTGCCCCTTAAAGTCCGTATTAAAATATGCAAAACAAAACCAATCACAAAACTTTTGCAAAAAGAATTTTTGAGCGGCGCGATTTTGCAAAGAATCCTGCAGAAAATAGATTTTATTGGATTTGAGAGGAGAGAGAAGGAGTTAAGAAAGATACCAGAGAAGTTCGGAACCCTAGATCTCCTGTTTTCTCAAGTCCGCGACTCCAGATTCCCTCGCAAAATTCACACACAAATCGTTAAATATGCAATTTGCAGTTTTGTTTTAATAATGATATGATTCGTCTAAGAATTCAACACAAATAGTAAAAATAAAAAATTACGCACGTATCCCCGGCAACGGCGCCATTTGATTGATACGAAAAAGTGTTTGCAGTTAACCGCAATCAATAACGGTGTCGCGTGTAGCTAGACCGAGATGAGTACGGGTCGTCCTCTGGGAAATGTGGAACCTTTTACTTTTACTTTAGATGTGTTGAGAAAGAGAGGAGGAATAAAGAATTTTATAGAATGGTTTCTAGATCTACGTTAAACAAGAATGTAAAATATAGATCTAGATTATTTTAAAGATGTAGATAATATAATAAGAGGGCTTGTAAGGTTCGTTAGGATTTAGTAGTTATGGACGATTAATTAAAAGTTACCATTTTTATCCATTAATAGATTTAGAACTAGAACAACGGTGATGCGTGTAGATTAGGGTTTCTGGAGGGAAAAGGAATCCCACTCTTAACCCTTATCTCGACACGGAATTCCGTTCATATCTAGCCTTTACTAAAACAATCATTAATCTAATCTCTAATCGCGGTCGGAACTAGCAAAGAATTGCTAGCGCGCCCGATTAGGATGTTAATGATTCTTTTGATAAAGTTCCTAAACTTTATAGGACTTAAAAAGGGTTTAATTATTTTCATCGTCCATTAGCCTACCCTAATCCTATGAACCCTAACAAGCGGAGAATTACTCGCGCATGTTGGGAGAAGAAGATGAAAAGAAAGAGAGGGAAAACATAATGTAAAATGCAAAAGAATTAAATAAAATAACTACCTTTATTAATCAACTGAACAATCTACACTTTTATTCCGTAGAAAATGATTACAAAACTTGGTTTGCTTCTCGATCTTTCCTAAGGAGGTAGACGAACAGTTGATGATCAGCCTGGATACGTGAGCGTCTGGGGCTTCGTGATCGCATCTGCTTGATCCTTTTCCAAGAGGCTCTCGGTGCTTTTTTATAGTGCAAAGCCAGAATCTTTTGCTTCAAAAGTTGGTAAAATATAGTAGAGAATCATGCCCCAAAATCTTTCCTTCCAACTCCATAATATTGCGGCGGATCCACGGCCCAAGGGTGGGTTTGGCCGCGGATCCGCGCTCAAAGGTGGGGATCTCTCGATCAAATTTCTTGGGCTTCCTTCTCATGACATGTGGCAATCCTAAGCACCTTCAGAATCTGAAAATCTTTTCTCGGTTGCTTCCAGACTTGGTCTCCAAGTTTTGCTTCTTAATTTGGCAAGATTTCTTCAACAACTTGATTTGTTTAATAAATTCTGCATAACAACTTGGAAAATTCTGCACAATATTCTCAAATAATATTTAGTTGGCTTATTTCTACTAGGATTTGTTCAATAGATTTATTTGCATACATTTTCCTACCAAATGATAATTAAAATATATTAACACATGGAAAATGGTGTTTTTACACATAAACCCTCATATGTATAATATATTATAATAAAGTCCTTTTTTAATATGAAAATGGTAGGAAAAATGTAATACAAATGTGCAGTTTTATCAACTGAACACTAGCCTGGGAACGAGTCTGAACTTCAGCACAGCTTACCATCCACAAACGGACGGACAGTCTGAGCGAACAATTCAGATTCTGGAAGACATGCTATCAGGTTCATGGGAAGACCGCCTACACCTTGTGGAGTTTTCATACAACAGCAGCTATCAGGCGAGTATTGGAATATCACCATTTGCAGATCTCTATAGAAGGAAGTGTCGTTCACTACTAAGTTAGGATGACATCGGTGATCGGGAACTCCTTGGACCAGAGATGATCGTGGTAACTGTAGATATAGTTCGCACGATCAGGAAAAGAATGCGCATAGCCCAAGACCGACAGAAGCACTAGGCTGATGCAAAGCGCCGACATCTGGAGTTCCAACCTGGAGATCATGTTTTCTTAAAGATCTCTCCAAACCGAGGAGTGATCCGCTTTGGCAAGAGGGGTAAGCTCAGTCCGTGATATATAGGACCGTTCGACATTCTCGAACGAGTCGGAGAAGTGGCATACCATTTGGCATTACCACCCTCATTGGAAGGAGTGCACAACGTGTTCCACATATCCCAGGTTCGAAGATATGTGAGCGACCCAAGCCACATCCTTGATCACTCCGAGCTCACTGTACAGACAGACTTAACTTGTGAGCAACAAATCGTTGAGATCCTGGACCGAAAGGTAAAGTCACTGAGGAACAAGGAAGTAAACTTGGTCCGAGTGATGTGGAGAAAAGATTCGCCAGGAGAATCAACGTGGGAACGAGAAGACGACATGCGTGCAAGATAGCCTCATTTATTTGTACATTAGTCCTTATATAATTGTAAATTTCGACAACGGAATTTTTATAAGGAGCGTAGAATGCAACGACTCTGAAATTACTGTACAAAATTTTTCAATTCAATGTACATAAAGGAGTTTATAAGCCTGAGTACAATTTATAAGTGATTTTGTTTGAGAATAGCAAGAAACAACTTGTAGTTCATTAGTAAAGCGTTGCACTGCTGTGATGTTGCCCTTGTGTTCGAATCCCCTCAGACACATTATATTTTTTCTGAATTTTCTTTTAAACATTTTGGAAGCCCAAAAGTTTACACGTGCACTGCACATAGAAATGAAAAGACAGAAAAACAAACATGTGCAAATTGATATAAACATAGAGGAGTACACGTGGCGAGAATCCATTGACCCCTACCATATAAATGACCGGTGAGATGGCCAATAATGCCGGCGCCGACGGGTCGACCGTGGGAAAAAGTCTCCGGGATTTGCACAAGTGTCGTTTCCCCTACCCCCATTACCCCCACACTGTTTGATTGCTCTGCAATCAAACAGAGACCCCTCATTTCCTCAATTAATCACTTTTTAATGCATTTTAATTCATTCTTTCAATTCCAAAACCCTAATTTCACACTATAAATACTAGCCCATGCCCTAGCCCTTCCTCATTCTGAAAATTCTAGCCAAAACCATCACATTTTCTCAAGTACAAAAAGAGTACAAGTGGAGTTAGCTAACAACTAATTTCCGGCGAGGAATCGAGGATATTCCGGCGATCCCGCAACGCCACGACTACCAATCTATCTTCTTCAACCTCTCATTAAACTAATTCACTTGTAAATCCCTCCCTATCCTTCTCTTTCTTCTTAAAAAAGTTCTTTTTTCAAAACATGTCGGTAAGTGGAGTTAATACCGACGTTTTTTTTAAACCCTAAAAGGTCATTTGTTCTTACATACTTTTCATCCATATTCTTACACCATGTTTGTAATCATATAACTAATTTTTAGAACAACTTTCGCTCAAAAATATCATGAAACATAACCTTAATTTAACTTTTATGATAAAATACCATGCACTTCATATATTCATCTTTTAGTACTTTTGATAATTATATCTTTAGAAAACTTCACGGGGTAATGACCTACCCCTCACAAACACACATGGTTTCTATAGCACGATACTCTTTCAGCATATTCTTGGCTACAATTACAATATTTCATCAAAATACCATATAATATAAAAACCCGGTTTCCTTTAGAATTGTATTTCAAACTCTTTGCGATTATGCCTCTACAACCCATTTGGGGAACCCGCTACTGAATGGTGCGGATTATCGCACATTCTAGGGCTAGTAGAGCGAGATGCAGACATCCTCACGGAGCATTCGGTCTCGAAAGGTGTTTAATACGATTTTTAAGAAAAACGAAATTTTCTATATAAATAAAATTAATTTTCAATAATTATATAAATATTATCAAACCACATATTTTCAAGATATAATAAAATTCCATGTTTTCTAAAAAAATAAAAGAATGACAAGTTTCACCAAAATACCCTCAAGTTATCCAAAATACAAGTTTTACACTAAAATACAATGAACTATTCAAGCTAAGTTAATCTTCACTAAAATACCTCAAATCTTAAAATTTACATCCAAGAAAACCTTAAATAATATAAATAAATTCTCGAGGTTTATTTTGAATTTTATATAAAAATATTTTACATAAAACCCCCTCGAGTTAAATAAAACACTGTTAAGGACTTTAGTAAATATAGGTTTAAGCGGGATCAATTCTCTTGAGCCTCAGGGAGCCGGAGAAAGTGAGTGCTTACCTATTTAAGGTAGAAAAACTTAACGGTGTTATCAATGGTAATTGTCTTGGAAAAAGACACGAATCCTGCCGTCCATGTGCAGCAGTTACCGATAACTCCCGAACCTAATTCAGGATCCAAATCAGTTTAAAGTGTCTGACTCAAGTCTGAGTCTAAATCAAATCTGAATACAATCTGAATCTAATTCAAACATGAATCCAAACTCTAACATGTATACTTGAACCTGAACCTGAATACTAGAACAATATCAACATGCAAACATGACTTGACTTGACCGAACCATGGCTATAACTTGACTTGATTACATGACTACTTATTTACATCCTGAACCTGATTATTTGAACAACTTGTATCAATGGTTTCGGCAAGCCTTATAACTATAATTCAATACAATACATTACGGGGTTTAACGGGGTAGATTGGTACGGAATGTATTAAAAGTGGCACGATGATGGACACTAAAAGACACCTACATGAACTCTCGTGCCGTTGTCCCATGGGTTTTGATGGGACCTTGTACTTACATGTTACCATAGTCTACGGGATAGTTGGACTCTCTCGTATACACTGATACCTTCTGTAACAAGCTACAAACAACTACGTTAGTATAACAAACATATACCTGTATAAATTACCAGTTCTTTCTCTTTACTTGTTTTATTCCATTCTTACTTCTGGGTCTTACCAAGCGCTAGTTCGCTGACGACATTCCTATCTCTTTCTTTCTTTGTTTGGAATGTTCGTCTGGAGGACCGGACTCTCAGAAGATCGAGCCCAGTCAGGACGACTTGGACCAGGTCATAGAGCAGCCAGAATTTTAGCTTTTCCTTGTACTTACTTTTCTTTTATATGCCACTGTTTAGGCATTGCTTTATATCCTTGTACTTTCCTTTTCAAAGCAATGTATTGTAAAAATGAATGTTAATAAAAGTTGATGTTTATTTTACATCTCTTGTCATTCTTATGCAGTTCATATATATTGCTTAATTTACGCTTAACGTATTTATTTCTGAGTAAATACGTCGTGTACCTGCCACGTCACCGTCTCCGTCTACTGGGAAGCGGGGCGTGACAGGAAGATATCTGTAGTCTCCCTGATGCAGAATCGGCAAAATATATAAAGTATAGATGATGCAAATGTACCCCTTTTCGAAGGCGCAAACATCTTTAAGTTGGAATGGATTTTCAAAATGATTCATCTCAAATGCTAGAATAATTGGACTAACAATTCTTTCGATTAGTTTCTTAAGGTGTAAAGGGAGAATTACCCTAAAGCGCTACTGCTAGAAAATTTCACAGAGACGAAGAAGATTTTGAATGATATGGGTTTCAGTTATGAAAAAATTGACCCGTGTCCGAACTATTGCATATTATACTGGACAAAGAAGGATAAGAAGTTGAATAACTGTAGAACTTGTAACTTATCTAGGTAGATCGTACCTCGAAAAGTTAATGGTGAAGATGAGTGTTGGGATCAAAAATTTCACCCCACGGTCGAGGTTAACAAGTCAAAGTCAAAGCCCGAAAAGTAGACCCGGGCCCAAGCCCGAATCCAGGTTATGTGGGTCCAAGCCCGAACCCCAGTCCAAGCAAACGGGCCCAAGCTCAGGTCAAATAGGCCCATGCCCAAGTCAAGCCCGAACATGAAGAGATCGGCCTCCCCCATACCAAGAAGAAAATTATGTAATAAATAAGTTTGAGGTAATTTTCATGCATGAATGTAAAATAAATGGGAAAATGCCAAATTTTTGTAATTTCCATGGCTCATATGCAAAAAGAAATAAACACATAAGATATAGGGTGGGCAAAATGCCATTTTGTAAAGCCCAAGAGGCCATGTATAAACTTGTAAGCCAATATAAGGCATTATGATGAAATGAAATAATTTTTCATTCCGCTCAAAAAAATATTAGGGCTCTGTGCCTCCTTCTCCTCTCTTTAGATTTTAAACTTTCTTCTCTTTTTTTGAATTAAATCAAGAGTTTAATTCTTTTTTTCCCAGAAAGAAATAGTTTTTCACCATAAAACCCTTGAAGCAGAGTTCAAATCTTCCATCACATCTCAAAAGGGGGAGATTTTTAAATCTTACCACCCTTCTTCTCCAAGATCCAAAAAGAAAGAGGAAGAAGGAAACCCATCTCAAAAGAATCCATTTTAGGGAAGTCCAAGACTTGAAGAAGAAGAAAAGGGATCTCTTTTCACCATCCAAGATCAAAATTCTTTGGGAGTTTAACTCCAAATCAATTTTTGAGGAGCTCAACTCCAAAATCCAAATCCTTAAAAGAGTTTAACTCTAAATCCAAACCTTTTGGGAGTTTAACTCCAGATCCATATCTAATTTTCTATTCAGGAGTTCAACTCCAAGTTTAGGGGATAAGCCCCTCTTTCCGCTAGAGCCCAGCGGCTGCGTGCCAGGCGCGTGGATCGCTGGTGCCCACGTACCGAACACGTGGACTGCTGGCGCCTACGCGGTACGCAAGTGACCCGCTGGCGCCCAGCGTCCACTTGCCGGACGCGTGGACCGCTGGCGCCCAGCACCCACACGCCACGCACGTGACCCGCTTGCACCGATGCGTCACGTACGTGACCCGCTGGCGCCCAGTGGTCACGTGCCATCTCATGCGTCCTTAGAACGCTCCTCGTCCCTTCTTTTCCCACACATTTCATACTCAAAACACTTTCCCGTTAAAAAAAATTTCTAACAGGGCACTGTCCCACACCCTACAAGGGGGGCTACTAGCCCCCTTGACCCCTGGCCTACTATCCGGATAGTGGGACCCACGTAAACTCTGTGAGGCCCTCGATACGTCCAAAACATTTTCAAAACACAACACGCATGCATTGCACATTGAGTTCGCATGACATTTTTAACTCGTCAATCGGAGGTTCTCTCGCTCCAAAGGCGAGGGGTAATTAATGGCAGTTTAGTCCGCGACTGCTGGAGATTTGGATCCCCACAATCAATAAACCCATTTCTACCCTAGGCAGGGGAATCTGTAATACACCTGACAGGCGCGCACATTCCTATCTCAATAGGGTGACGAAAAACACTCTACAATGAGTCTACACTCGTGCTCCTAAACAGATTCCAACAAAGGTTTTGCGATACTTCTCAATCAAGCAAAGACTTTGGCGTTTATTTCTGTCAACCAAAACTGCCGATAGCATGTCATGGCATGCAAATGGTCGCACTAAGGACGGAGTCCTGCAGCATCCAGCTGATGGTGAAGAGTGGAAACGCTTTGATGCCCTTTATAAAGATTTTGCTGCGGATTCCCGTAATATCAGGCTTGGTTTATCTGCAGATGGTATGGAGCTGTTCAGCCACGGTGCAAATCACAGTATATGGCTTATTACACTTGATATTTATAATCTACCTCCATGGATGAGTATGAAGCATTCTTACACACAGATGCCCTTATTAATCCGTAGAAGTACATCTCCTTCCAATAACATCAATGTATATTTGAGACCGTTGATTGAGGAATTGAAGGGGTTGTAGGAGCCACCTATACATGTATACGATTCCCACAAGAAGGAAACATTTACACTGCGTGCGGTGCTCTTGTGGACAATCAACGATTTTCCAGCCTATGCTATGTTGTCTGGATGGAGCACTAAAGGTTACAAAACTTTCCCGGTATATATAAAGGAAACCGTTTGTGATCCTAAAGTAGGTTCGCTCAAGATCAAGTGCTACACAGGTCACTGTCGATGGTTGGATATAAACCACCCATATCGTCGTAATTGTAGCAGGTTCAATGGTAAATTAGAGCATATGCATGCCCTACCTGAGCCGACGGGTTTGAAGTTGGGAAGGCCACACAAGGTTTCGATAATGTTTTTTTCGGGAGAACGACAGAATATACAATTCCACGGGTTGCTGGTAGTCGCTGAAGGAAGAATCTCATTTTCAACGAGCTAGTATATTGGCGCGATCTCAATCTACGTCATAACTTAGATTTTCTGTACATCGAGAAGAACGTATGCAAGCTACTCCTTAACACTTTATTGAATGTGAAATCCAAATCTAAGGATACTCTTGCGGTTCGGCAGTGGTACTTACAAGAAAGGCTGCGTGCTGAATTGAACCCATTTCACCCTCAAGAAACGGGGAATAGTAGATGGTCAATTCCTGTAGTGAAGTACATGGTGTCCGCTAGTGAGAAAGGGTATTTTTCTAAGAGTTTTCGAGCAAGTAAGGGTCCCTAACGGTTATTCATCAAATCTCTCTAAGTGCATGGACATGAAACATAAAAAACTTTCTCATCTTAAAAGCAACGACTGTTACATGATCATGCAGCAATTACTCTCTATTGCAATTAGAGCGTTAAAGGATGAGGATGTTGTTTCGATTGTGACGGATATTTACTTCCGAGATTTAAGCTCCAAGGAATATAGGGCAGATGATTTTAGAAATCTGGAGAACAAAGTACCTATCATTCTTTGTAGATTGGAGATGTTGTTTCCGCCTACGCTTTTCACAATCATGTTTTATCTCACAGTTCATCTTCTAAGAGAGGGGCGTTTAGGTGGATTTGTTAATTATCGGTGGATGTATCCATTTGAGAGGTTGGTAATGATTAAAAGTTTAATATTTAAATTTAACTGTCAAATAATATTTATCAAAATTCATCAATTGAACTTACCAAATTAAAATCCAGAGGTTTATGTTTAAGATTAAACGATATATACGAATTAAAGCTAGACCCGAAGGGTCGATTGCTGAAAGGTTTCACACCAAGGAATGCATGACATTTTGTTTTATGTACCTTGAAGGGATTGAGACTGTATTCAACAGGCTGGGCCATAACAAGGACGTCATGGTTCACGAGGGACAAGAAACAATATCAGCCTTCCGTGGAGGCGGGAACATAATAGGTGCCGTGAAACATGTCGCACTTCGTAGTGTGGAGATTGATACAAATACATAGATATGTATTATTTAATTCTGGCGAGGTCGACCTATTTCAAGAGCATGTATACAGACTATTACTTTTTTCAACTTATAAGTATGAAATTATCTAACTGCATTATTTGTTTCATACTTAGTTCATGGAGAGCTCAGTACAGACCACCGAGGGGTCACCTACTACCGAGGCATGTTGATAATGCTTTAAATTGAGAATTTGCAACATGGTTTAACCATTTTATAAGTTTATCACTGAAATATAATTCATTTCTAATCCGTTAAACTAAATACGATTTTTTCTAATACTTATCGTGCCTTATTAGGTTCATACAGCCGTAGATACCAACGTAACAGAAAATTTAAAAATACTTGCATCTGAACAAGATCTATTAGTTGAGCATCTTACTGGTTATGTCATTAATGGATATAGATTTCATACACAAGATAGAGATGCATGTAGAAAGTTCTAAAACTGCGGTGTTTTTTTGACATCAACCACAAGAGCTTACACATCATCTAGAGATATCAATTCAACTACGAGACAACTTTACTACACGGTATGTTGCAAGATATAGTGCAGACACGTTATCGTGCACACAGAGTTGTCCTATTCAGTGTCTCTGGTATGATACTAAGACAGATGGATGAGAATACAAAGTAGAAAACGAGCTACTCCTACTAAATTCTTCAAAACTCGCATTCACGAATGAGCCTTATATATTAGCGAGTCAAGCACGTTAGTGTTTTTATATGGAGGACCTTAGGGATTCTATCTGGCATGTCGCTATCAGAACAAATCCGCGAGACTATTTTAACATAAGAAATCCTGATGATGAAAATCTTGAAATTAGCTGTCCAAGCACGGCAGTCACACCATTACAAGGCCTGACCCTGAATATTGATGACGTTAGCCTTTCAAGGGCTGACATCGATCTGGAGATTGTTGTAGAAGATGGACCATCAAGATCAACTGCCCGTAGACGAAAACAAACAACGCGTGTAGCATACCGATTCATCGATGACTCCGAGCAAAATTCAGCAAGTGAGAGTAGTGCTACTGAAGATGATGATTAACTTCCCATTTTAATTAGTTTTTTGTAATATTCATAATCAAGTATACAATTTAAAAGTTTAGTTTATCGCATTTTTCTTTCATTTACAGCAATATAATTTACTTAACTGTTTAATTTGCTTAACTGTTCATTTCATCTACAAGCATGTAATTTTGTTTATATATTTCCTGAAATTGTTACTGTATTTTTCTGTTTCATTAGTTCATTTCTCAGGATATGGTCTCCAGTTCTCCGGGGCTCATGGACGGACTGAGGGGGATCCGGGAGCCAGTTCCTCCGGTTCTTCGGGCTGTGGCCGAGGACGTACTGAGGGGGACCCTGGAGCCAGTTCCTCCAGTTCCGCGGGTTGTGGCCGTGGTAGGAGGGCCCCCCACATAACTGCAGGATGTATGGGCTCATCCTCGAGATGGTTCAAAGATCGATGTGCACTTTTCAGCGAACAAAGATTTTGTTGAACCCGGGGCGAAAGATCTAAAGAAATTTTGTGCCTCGATCTGTAGTAATAAGAAGTGCATGCCGCATTTGGTAAAGGATGGAGCTAATTACGTTGCAGTGGACTGGACGTCGAGGTCTTTAGAGGACAAGAAGTAAGTGACTTTAGATGAGATATTGGTAAGATTATATAATTAAGCATTCTTATGTTTATCACTTTCGTATATATATGTTTGACCCCAATTCTTTGTAAGTGCGCTTCTCCGTAGTATGGTGGATAGACAGCCCCCCGTCTCTCTACACGTGGTCTGAGACGGATTATTCATATATTTTTTGGGGAGTTGGCGTGATCAGAAACTCTTCGTATGAAAAAAATGGAAGTATGCCGCCATCGATGAGGAGAAATGGGCAATGAAGCCCTTGCATTGGACTGACAAGTATTGGGCCGCTATGATCGATCTCTTCCAGTCATTCGAGTTTTTGGTTCGTATATTGCCGAAAACTTTAATAGCGTTAGATATTAATTCAATATTAGCATGACATCGGACAACATATCTAAATGACAGGCGAGGAGTGAGCCGGGAGCGGTGGCGTAGAAGCACAACCGTGATCGATGGTTGGGCAGAGAGATGAACTCCTCCCAGTATGCAGTTGCTCATGTAAGAGCATTATATTTTCTTAATTTGTCGGCTTTAATTTCTAAACTTGATATAAATTAAATTCATTGATCTAAATGGCAGGTGAAGCAGACGGGAGAAATGCCCAGTCGCGTTGAGTTTTTCATATGGGGTTTGCATGTGACTCCAGCTGCTCCAGCTCATAGGAGACGACTGAGCATTATGTAAGTATGCTCCTACATGATTTTGTTGTATAATTTTAACTGTAATTGTGTTCAATTTAACATTTCGTTGTTAGAAAACCGCAAATCTAAGAGACCGAAACCGAAACGAATATAGAACCATATATTTAACTCATTAATATATAAGAGACCGAAACGAATTCTTGAACCTTGGTTCATATTATAATTTCCCGCAGCAACGGATGTGTGGCGAGATTGAGCAGCGGAGAGTTGCATTTGTTGCGGCACAGTATCGACAACCTACAGACGTGGAGCTTCATATGATCAATGAGGAGGTCTTTCAGCTGCACAACCCGGACCAACATGGGAGAGTTCATATCGGCGGCCAAGGCATCACTCCTATGGTATATCATGCCCATCCCGGTCCGAGTTTGCATCCACCTCGTGCGCGCCTGGGGATATTCATTCAGGAGCCCGTGGCACCCACGCCCGCTGCAGCCCCATCTCCTTCTCTGTCTAGCCCGATATATTACCCAGACGGCTCTCCACATACCACCGCTGGTTATCGAGCACCCGTCTTCTCGACTCCTGCATCTGGATCCGTGTCAGCTTCGGGTTCATCCAGGCCTATGAGCCAAGAAGAAGCCCTAGCCGATATGAAGGCGAGGAGAACGATGATGCGGAGGCTAGTACAATTAGGCAAGGAGATATCGGATGTTAGTTTAATTGATAATCTTTATTTTCAATACAACTTTCATATAGTTATCGTGTATATCCATTTCTAATACTTATATATTTATAACACTGTAGGAGCTGCTCGATTTCAGCGACTATCCTGATGCCTTCCCCCCCCGACAGCGGTTGTGATCGAGAAAGCTATGAGTCTTGCCGAGAGAAAGAAAACGATAAATGTGTTTATTGAAGATAGAGATGTTTTTAATCTCCATATTCAGTAAACGTATTTATGCTTTCTCTCTCTCAATAAGTCTCATATTTTCTCAATCCCTCATCTTCTCGTCATTTTTTGTGGCCTCAGAATTGGTTTTCTGTTGTTTAGTAGTTTCAATTGAATTAACAATTTGTATAAATTTCAATTGTAATTGAATGAATTTTAGTATTTCGTATATTTGATAATATATTTTGTCGTGGATTGTGGAATTGGTGAAATGGATTTGGAATTTGAATTGCATTTGGAACTGCTTTGTACAATATATATTGAATGCATTTTTTGTATCGAATGTTTTCGACGAAGCAATTGCAGGCCAAACATTTTTTTCTCTTTTGTCACTTTATTATGCCCGGTATGGCCCAACGGAATAAATAATGAGCCGACGAAATAAGCTGTCGAACCTGGGAAAAATGAGTTAACTTCCCATATTTTTTAACTTGTTCCGTCGGTATCTAGCCGACGGAAAAAACTCTCCGGACGGAATAAGTTAAAGACCCGACATAATAAATTTTATTACGTCGCAATTTTATCCGTTGGGTATTGTCCGATGGAATAAATTTATTCCGTCGAAAACCTATTTAATATGTCGGGCTTCTGCCGACAGAATAAATGTAATTTTCTTGTAGTGTGTGGCTGACGCGAATCTTACACTATGGCTTGCCACTTATCAACTGTTGGTGTACGTTAATCATTAAAAACAACATGCTTTGTACAAATCTACACTTTTTATGAATGATGCATGTCACAAAAAAGCTTACCTTTTTGACTTCACTGACAAACCTTTGTGTCGCTGATGGAAATGGCATATTCGTAGCTTTGCGAATTGCCTCTGTGTTCCTTTCGAGTCTGTCTCGATATAAGAGACTGATATTTGAATATATGAAGTCCATGTATAATTTTAACGTCAATTAGTACGCACTTCGCTTCCATTTCGGCGCTGCTTTCTTGCATCTCGAAATATATGCTGAAACCGATCAAGAAATTGCCTTCAGCATCCCTAAAGATGATTCCTGCTCCTGACCTCTTCGTTTCAGGGTCAACGTTTGCCTCACAGCTGAGAGTGACTAATGCATCTAGATGTCCTTACCAGCCAAAAGGAGTACATCTCCTTTCCATCCAAAAGGAGTTCCTTCCCTACCCAGGTCATGTGCACTGATAACTACCTTCCTTCGTCTGCAGAATATTTTGCTGTTGCCGCCTTGTTCAAAGGACAATCTAGCACATTGAATTTGTACCGGTAGATTTTATAGATTTAATATTTATATTAATTAAGAAAAATATCTACAAATTGATTTGATTTGATTTGATTTTGAACAATATATCATATAACTAAATAGAAATTTTACCCTATGATTTGGAACAATAAATCAAAACATAAACCTTACCCTCTAAGATCAGTTCCATGACCTTCTACTCGCAAACGAAATCCTTTGAGAGTGGTGTGAAATATGCAACCGATGAGAACACCTTATGTGATCCGTTATGAGGTTAAGACCTGATAACCTTTTTGGCCTTAGAGAATCATTGAGCAAGTGGAGCAGGAGGGCTAAGTGATTTAGGGTTTAGGGTCTTAAAAGTATATTTCAACATTTTTTCTTTTCCTTATGCAATGACCCTAAAATCCATGTACCGTTGTAACTTCCTTCTTTATTAAAAGACAGCTTTTCTTTCGATCATCAGTATATATTTAATTCATGTTGAATATTCAATAGTAAGCTTGTATCTCATTGGTTAATCTCATTGGTTAAGCCCTCGTATTGATGTTTTATAGGGCATATGTTCGAACCCTGGATCTTATAATTATTTTTTATCAAATATTTTTAAAAAAATCCTCTTATAACCTATAAATGATACCTTATTATGAATAATCATGATGAATATAATTACTCTTTATATGCCCCTTTACTCATCCTTCATCCTCCTCAAACCCTTACACCATCAACTCAAAGATCTCCCCTTATCTTCCCGGAGCTAATGATCTTCGGAGTGTTTCTCTGTATGCTAGAAATCCAATCGGTGATCTGGTTGTTATACCAACTCACACAACTTATAAGTCCCCTCTCCTCATCTTTCCCTTTCTCCCTCTCTTTATCATTTCCCTTTTGTTATACCTTCCCTCCTCCTGCCATGTCGTCACTGTTACGCCCCGTTTCCCAAAAGAACGGTAACATATACATGAAAAGCCCGTGCAATATTTATTCCGAGAAGTTTCTTTCTCGAAACAAATACGTTAAACGTATATAAGCAATATAAAATGACACATGAATAAGCATGAAACTGAAATTTCCAAAAACAATTTTATTTACATTCAAAATTCACAAGTTTTAAACGATTACAAGGATCTGAATGGGAAACAACAACATAAAAGCCTAAACATGTGGCTTACTGAAAACTGAAGTAAAGAAATAGTAGTCGATCTAGTCTGTATGCTAAGAGTAATCCTCCTGACTCGGCTCGATCTCCTCAGTCTCTAAATCAGCTGACGAATATTCTAAGGATAGAAAGAGAATAGGGTGGAATGCCCGTCAGTGAACTTGCACTCGGTAAGTCCTCCAAAAAGATAGGAATGTGAATGTGATAAAGGACAACATGTAAGTAAAATATGATTTCTAATGTGGTTATGAAATAGTGTCAATTAAACTTAGCAACTATATGCATATGGTAAGGTATCATGAGTATGGCACAATGTATATAAGCATAGAAATGTAACATGGGTATGGAAAACAAGTATATCATGATCTCTGTTGTTTTAATAAGGGACTTACGGCATGGCGAGAACAGCGAATTCAAGGCGGAGACACAACAAGAAATGGAAAGAGATGGGACTTACGTGCGATTAGAACGTAAGAAAACGATGGAAGTTTTCATTGACATGTTTACATGACCACTTAATATAACTTGTACTAAACTATCAGCTTGATCTAACTTGACTTGAACCATGAATACAATTGATATGACTTGCACTTGACATGATACAAGGTTCTTGACATGAATACTTGAACTTGACATGAATACTTGAAACTCGACTTGAAACTTGAACTTGTACTCTTCTTATGTATTCATAGATTCGGGCAAGACTTGTAACTTTAACTATAATCTATTATACAGGGGGTGTTGGGGTAATTTAAGTATGAATCCGACGGAATCTCATGAGTCCCATTATTATAAATAACGTCGCTTAAGTACCGGGCTGAAAGGGTGCATCACGAATTCATGAATGAAGGCCTGTGTTTCCAAGCCCATGGATGACAGTCTATTAGGTTTGGAATATTTAAATAAGAATCGAAGTCCCGCTATTTTGAGTTTGTGATTCCTTGCCCCTACACGATACCCTTGGGTTCAAGAATACTCTTGAAATTGGTTGATATTCACACTTGAATTCACGTTAGTTAAATCTACCATTTTAGAGATCTTTTATGACACTTATATTTACTATACCTATACTTCGTGACCATGTTATACTTATTTTCCATGCTTACATAGCTGCCATATACATTACCATCCTTGTTCACATATTACGATTTCCATTTATACTATATTATATGTCATCTTGCACTCAATTTATATATTACACATCTCTTTTGGGACTTACGGAGCGCAAGTTCGCTGACGGACATTTCATCCATCTTTTGTTTTTTGGAATGTTCGTCTGGTGACTTAGAATCAGAGGAGGTGGAAGCGATTGTATAGAATTACAACCAATTCGCACATGAAGCAGATCATTAGTTTTCTTTCCAGCTTTACTTTTTCAGTAAGCCACATGTTTAAACACTTTCTTTTTATGTTCAGACTTCTTGTGTCGGTTAAACTCTGTTAAGTTGAAAATGTAAATATATAAAGTGGTTGGATTTTATTTTAATTTTTTTATTCTTGTGTCATTTTATATTGCTTATATACGCTTAGCGTATGTGTTTCGAGAAAGGAACTTCTCGGAATAAATACGTCGCGGGATTATCACGTGCCCACTTTCGTCTTTTTGAGAAGCGGGACGTGACAGTCACTCTTGACTTACTTGTGTCCTTCGTTAAGGTTCCATATTAAAAATTTTGTATTTGAAGCAAAGGTAATAGTCTAATTTTCTAGTGAATGGTCATAATGATCCGCCTATATGCTATGCGTTGTTAATATGTTAATAATTTTTCAATATTTTGTGTATGCCCATGATAATCATTTAACGTTAATAGCTTATGAGAATGTATGGAATGCAAAATATATCCAACATGATGCCTTATGAATCCATTTGTTTATTAAAAAAAGGGATAATCCATTTGTAGTATGAAGTTCTTGTAATTTCTTCCGACGATTATTCTAGTGTATATTCATAACATGATTCTCATATTTGTTCCGTATGCATGATCTCACATTAATTGTTAGCTGTAGAGATTCACACATAACTTTACCGCATTCCTTCCTTTAGAATTTTTAAAATTTTGAATGGAATCCTTGTACATTGAAAGAAAACCGACTTTTGATATCAAGCCTATTTTGAGATGGTTTCTAGCTATGTTTTTAAATGCGGAATATTCTAAGAAAATCAGGCATAACAATAGATAGATTTTTTATACGTGCTATCAGAAAATTTCAGATCGAACCAATCTACGATTTATGTTTGACATCGCTTTTAGTCACTGTTTTTGTAACTCCGAAAACTGTTTTTAAAAGCTCTCTTCAAAAATTCATAACTCTATTTTTAGAAACCCAAACTAAGTGAAATCAAATTTTTACAATAGATCGAAAAATATAACTTTTCTTAATTCAACTCTAATTTTGAAAACTGACGGAAATATTTTATTTCTGCCTTTTAAATTTGTGTGTCGAGTCTGGACAGATTCTGTTCTAATCTACGCATTGTATTTCAAAACGTCATAGCTAACTCTATAGAACTCGGATTACGATGAGCCTTAGATGTACGAATGCCAATTTGGCAACCCTACAACTTTCATGTAGATGTCCAGACAAGTTACCCCCTCATTGCTGTTCCAGAAAATAAAATCTTCTTTATACCCGTAGATTAAAATATTCATAAATATAGTTTCTGATATCCAAATCGAGTAAACTCAAGCTGTTTTAATAACTAAACTGAAAAATCTATCTTTTTCTAGTTCAACTCCAGACCTGAAACAACAACAACTGAGCCTTTTATCCCAAGCATATGGGGTAGGCTACATAAACCAACATGAGAATCACGCCGGGTCCAGTACATGAATCCTCCGCCTCCACTCACTCCTATCGAACAATATAATTTTATTGAGGTCTTTGGCAACCATATCTTTTCATATCATCTCCATCCATGTTTTTTTCGGTCTCCCTTTCGCCCTTTTGACATTGCCTATATCGATAGTATCCATTCGTCGAACCGTTGCTTCCATAGGTCTGCGTCGCACATGACCAAACCATCTTAGCTGGTTTTCCCGTATCTTCTTCTTCACAGGTGCTACACAAACTTTTGCACGAATATCCTCATTTCGTACCTTATCTCTTCTAGTGTTACCACATATCCAACAAAGCATTCACATCTCCGCTACGTGCATCTACTGTGTATAATACTTCTTAGGAGCCCAGCATTCTGTACCATATAATAAGGTATGCCGAATAGCGCTCCGATAAAACTTCCCTTTCAACCTTAACGGAAAGTTACGATCGTACAAAATCCATGTTGCACTCTTCCATTTCAACCAACCGGCTTGGATCCTTTGATTAACATCGCTATCGATCTCCCCATCCTTTTGGATGATGGAACCTAGATATCTAAACTGATTGCTCGGTGATATATCTTGTCCTTCCAGTATTATACCAATGTGGTCTCGACTTCTCTGTTTTTTAAATTTGCAATGCATATATGTTGTTTTAGACCTGCTAAATCTGAATCCCCGAGATTCCAACGTTTGCCTCCATAACTCCAATTTGGCATTAACCCTGCTTTCATCTTAGTAGAAAAATATCACCAGCAAATAGCATACACTAAGGTACCTCATCTTAGATAGCTCTAGTAAGCTCATCCATTACGATGGTAAACAGGAATGGACTTAATGCAGATCCTTGATGTAAACCAATTGTAATCGGAAAATCACCCGTTAGACTGCTGCAAGTTCTAACATTTGCTATTACTCTATCGTACATATCCTTGATTATATTAATGTACTTGACGGGGACCCCCATCTTCATCATTGTCCCCTATAATACCTTTCTAGGTATCTTATCGTGCTCTTTCTCTAAATCAATAAATATCATATGCAAATCTCTTATTCTCTCTCGAAAACGCTTGACAAGTTGACGAAGCAAATGAATTAGCCTCTGTCGTCGATCATTCATGCATGAACCCAAACTGGTTCTATGTTATCTTAATATCCTTTCTTAGCCTGTGGTCAATCACTCTCTCCCAAAGCTTCATGGTGTGACACATAAGTTTTATTCCACGGTAGTTTGAGCAATTTTGAATGTCACCCTTGTTCTTGTAGATAGGTACACGGGTACTTTTGCTCCACTCATTTGATATCTTTTTGGTCTGCCAAATCTTATTAAACAGATATGTCAGCCATTTAACGCCTATTTTTCCTAAGCATCTTCAAAACCCGATAAGAATCCCATCTGGACCAACCGCTTTTCTTAATCTCATTCTCTTCAAACCCGCTTTAACCTATGGTATTCTTATTTTATACATGAAATCACAGTTTATATCTTGAGATTGAATGACAAGTTCATCCAAATTCTTAGTAAGGCTCTCATTGAACAATTTGTCAAAATAATCTCTCCATCTTTCCTTGATTTCTCATCTTGAACTAAAACCTTCTGATCTTCATTTTTGACACACTTCACTACAAATAAGTCTTTGGTCTTCTTTTCCCACATCCGAGCAATCCAGTATATATCATTTTCAGTCTCCTTAGTGTCCAACTTCTCGTACACCTCCTTGTGGACCTTAGCTTTAGCTTCCCGAACAGCTTTCTAAACTTCCTTTTTAGCCATTTTATACTTCTCAAATCTCTCCACATTTCTACTTTTCTTCAAATCTTTATAAGAATCTCTCTTGATTTTAATAGTAGCCTTTATTTCTTCATTCCACCATGATGTGTCCTTAGATAGTGGAGCACCACCTCTCGACTCACCAAGTAGATCTTTAGCTACCCTCTTGACACAACTAGCCATCTTGTTCCATGTTTTGTCTGAATCATGTTCAGACTGCCAATTTGCCTCTTTAACTACACGATCTATAAAAGTCTTTTGGTTACCTTCCTTCAGTCGCCACTACTTAATTCTAGGTTCTACCTTACGTCTAATCTTCCTAGATTCTCTTCTAGATTGAAATTCTAGAACTAAAAGTCTATGTTGAGTGGTTACAGTCTCATCTGGCACTATCTTACAGTCCATACTTGAAAACCGAAAGAAAATATCAAAATACGTGTTTTTAAAACTTACGACGATTGTAGACTAATTTCTGTCCAGCTTTGCATGGTGTCACCGAAAACCTTATATCTCACTCGTTCGGAGCCCGAATGATCCAAACTCAGTTTTGTTGGTTGCCTGACTCCCTGATATAGAACTTTTATGTTTATTACTAATCCAAATTTAGAACAAAAACTGTTTTTTCTTGCATGCGAACTAGCACTAATTTTCTGGATTGTCATGCTTGTAAACTATGCTTAAAATGCTTGCATTGCAACTCGAACCTGATACGTACTTCATGAATACATGTATTCTTGAATCAATGAATCCGTGGCCTGACATGAAATTATACAACACATAAACATGGACCCATATTTGATTCATAAATGAGACTAGTAGATTAGTAACAAGGTTGGGGTAGTTTGGGAAATGAGATGTTGTCAGTTTGTTTCAGGAGTCCCCTTATTAACACATGAATCTGTGAATCCGTATTGCCGTGGTGCCGAGCCGAAACAGTACATTACTAACTCATGAATCCGTGTTGTTGTGGTACCTGGATGAAACGATACAGCTCTTGAAGCAGGTTGAACTCTCACGAACCAAACTTACGTTAGTATAGTAACCATTATGATTACATGCCCATTCATAATATGCTTATTATCTTGATCACATGCCTTATCATATTATGCTTATTATTATGCATGTATGTTTAGTTACAACCATGTTATCTATATGCTTATACTTTTGTTTTAAACCTAGCTTTAAAAATAAATACTTTTAATATGGGACTTACCGAGTGCAAGTTCACTGACAAACATTCTATTTTGTTTCTTTTCTTATTTTTGGAATGTTCATCAGGTGATACATGGGCAAGTGAGAGATTGAGGGAGAGGTCGAGATATCAGAGGACTTCTAGCTGCCTTCTCATTTCCATTCATGGTATGATTATATGTTAATGCTTTCGTTTATTTCTATTTTCGATTGTATCCGATATTCAGACTTGTTATCTGTCTTTCTTTTTATCTTTGGAATTTGAATATAATCATGTAGTTGGATTTTATTCTTTCGCTTAATTCTTGTTATATTATACATATTTCTTAGTATAAGATTAATATATTTATTTCGGGAAGGACCCCTTCTCAGTATAAATATGATGCGGATCTCGTCACGTGCCTTCTACTGTCTTTTGAAAAATAGGGCGTAACACCTTCTAATCGACTCTTTTTCCTACCGGAAAGGATGATGATGACAGTTAGCTTCCCGACCATCGCTCTCGAAACTATTCCTCCTGCTGGCCATTGCTTTTTTAGTTCGATTTAGTCTGCTGGACTGCTAATTACTCAGAAAAGGAGTTTTGTTTGGGCCGTGGCTTGACCGTACAGGGCGATCTCGTAGTTCTTACCGGATGAAGACGATAGGGTCGGTCTATGGATTTTCTTTCCTTTTGCCACATTAATGTATATGGTTTTTTGTGTGCTAGCTGACTAGTCGAGTCAGTAAGGAGGGGCTTCAATCATATTTATTACATTACATCATTTCTTTCGGATTCCCAATTGACATTTTATCAGATTTATTACATTACACGTACTAGGCTGGATTCTACTTTTAGGATCTGGTACCTACATCCGGCCCCATCCTTTAGTTCATATTTTGGCTCTACATCTGGTCATGCGCGGTATGTTCACGAACAATGCAGTATGCATGAGTGAGACATTTCAATATTTATTTCTCACACTGTGGCCAGGCGCAGAGCCATGCATGGGCATGTGTAGGCAATTGCTTACACATGGCTTTCCGAAAAAACCCGTAACCATCTCTTCACCCTAATAATTATATGTTCCTGGCTAAAAAAACTCCGTTGCCGAAAGATAAAATAATAAATAATCCCTTAAAATTATCTAGGTAACAACATACTTTTAAAACATCTCCTACGAATTTGGTTAGATATATTTAGAAACTAATTTTTATACTGGAAATCTGATAACAAGTTAAATTTTAATTGTTTTACTTATTTAAAGAGTCGATTAATAATAATTAGTTAGTTTATAAAATAAAACCAACAAAATCTTTAATTTCAAGAACAAGCAATTAAAAACTTGATTGTTATCTAAATATTTTGATTTTAAAAATATGTCGAACAAAGTTATTCTTGATATATTTTCTCATAATAATTAGTTTATAAAACAGACCAATAAAATCTTTAATTTCTATAATTATTCTCACCGTTTTTTCCTCAACAATATCACTTATTGTCACGTCCCGCTTCTCAAAATACGTAAATACGGCACGTGACAGAACCGACCATGATAGCTATGGTTAGGAATAATCCCTCCATGGTCACATTACGGTTGTCAATCGTATATGAAGAACAGTAAAGTACTAAATTTATCTATCACATGTCCAACTGGCATAGTAAATAAAATCAAGAAATGCATATAGCAGAAACGAATCAATATCCAAATAAAACAATCTTTGAATCATGTCCCTTATGGACTCACATCGATAAAAATAAAACTACGAATAATAAAAGAAACTAAGCATCTATAAACTAAACAGCAGGCTCCTCATTGCTCGGCTTGCTTGCTAAACTACTCTTGCTCCGCCTGCGATAATGTCAGAGGAACTGGGCCATGCAAAACTCAGACGTCAGTGCGTCATAATATCAAAATAATAGTAATAACCAAGATATGATCATATGATTAAACATGAGTATGAATAATTAAACACAGGTGTAAAACAGTGAGGTGTATGTTGTAGGGTATTTTTCGTCACCCCATTGAGATGAGAATGCGCTCGCTTGCCAGGCATGCACAGATCCCCCCTGCTTAGGGCAGGCCGGGGTTTATTGATTGTGGGGATCCGAATCTCCGACAGCCGCGGACTAAACTGTCGTTAATCACCCTTCGCTTTTGGAGCAAGAGAACCTCATATTGACAGGTAAAACCGGTCATGCGAACTCAATGTGACGTATTGATATGTGTTTCTTTTTACATAACAATAAGGACGCGTTCATTATTTTGTTCCATTTGTGAATTTTTTTATTATTATTATTAAAAAAAATTTAAAAAACATTTTCTTATATGGAGTTAAACTCCAAAAACAAATTTATTTGGAGTTAAACTCCGAAAAGTTTCTGTATGGAGTTAAACTCTATTTTATTCAAAGAAACATTTTTTTCTAAAAAAAATTATTATTTATATTTTATTTCTCTTTTTTTTAAATAAAAAATAGGAGAAAGGAAATGCCACCCACTCATGTGAGGTGGGAAAGAGGCCCCCTCACGTGAAGAAGGGAAGAAGCTCCCACTAAGTGGGAGCCTCCCCTTCACGTGAGGGGGGAAAAGCTCCAATTTGGTGGGAGCTTCCTCTCCCTCATGTGAGAGGGAGTAGGGGCTCCCACTTAGTGGGAACCTCCCTCTCACGTGAAGGGGGCTCTAAAAATTAAATGTTTTTGATTTTTTGGAAGGAGTTAAAACTCCAAAACATTTTATTTGGAGTTAAACTCCCAAAACAATTTTATTTGGAGTTAAACTCCTAAAGAATTTTTGTTGTGGAGTTAAAATCCAAAAGAATTTTAAATGTAGTTAAACTCCTAAAAACATTTTTATTGTAAAATTAAACTCCAAAAGAATTTTTATTTGTGGAGTTAAACTCCAAAAGAATTTAAATGGAGTTAAACTCCGAAAGAATTTTTATTGTGGAGTTGAACTCCGAAAGAATTTTTATAATGGAGTTAAAGTCCAAAATAATTTTAAATGGAGTTCAGAAAAAATTTTATAATGGAGTTAAACTCCAAAAGAATTTTTATTGTGGAGTTAAACTCCAAAGACAAAACCCCCTTTTTTTTAAAAAAGGAAGCTCCCACAGAGTGGGAGCTTCCCTTTCTCACGTGAGAGGGAGCAAGGGGGCTCCCAGGATGGGATCCTCCCCCTCACGAGAGGGAGAAAGGGGCTCCCAAAATGGGAGCCTTCCACTCACATGAAGAGAGCAACGCAAAATGAGCAACCCAAAATGGGAGCCTCCCCCCTCACATGAGAGTGAGTAAAGGGGATCCAAAAGAATTAATTTTTTTTAGGAGTTAGACTCTAAAATCATCTGTATGGAGTTAAACTCCAAAAGATTTTTATTGTGGAGTTCAACTCCAAAAGAATTTTAAATGGAGTTCAACTCCTAAAAAATTTAATGTGGAGTTAAACTCCCCAAAAAGAATATTATTGTAGAGTTAAACTCCAAAAGAATTTTTGTTATGGAGTTAAACTCCAAAAGAATTTTAAATGGAGTTCTACTCCAAAAAGGTTTTTATTTGGTGTGGAGTTAAACTCTACTAAATGGGAGCCTCCCCCTCACATGAGAGGGGAGAAAGCTCCCACTTAGTGGAAGTTCCCTCTTCCTCACGTGAGAAGGAGTAAGGTCTCCCATAGGAGCCTCCCCCTCACGTGAGAAGGAGGAAAAGCCCCCACTTAGTGGGAGCTCCCCTCTCCCTCACGTGAAAGGGAGCAGGAGCTCCAAAAGGTCCCTTTTTTTGAGTGATGGAGTTAAACTCCATAAGATTTTATTTGGAGTTAAACTCCCAAAACAATTTTATTCGGATTTAAAATCCCTAAAAAAAGGTTTAGTATGGAGTTAAACTCCAAAAGAATTTTATTTGTGGAGTTAAACTCCAAAAGATTTCCTCCTTTCTCTTTTGAGAAGAAACCCAAAATGGGTTCTCTTGAAACTCCAAGATTTAGATCTTGGATGATAAAAAAACCCTTTTCTTCTCTTGATAAAGTCTTGGGAGGTGGGTTTCCCTTCTTCTCCCTCTCTCAAATTGGATCTTGAGGAGGGAGAAGAAGGTAGCGAAAATCTACCATTTTTTTGTTCGGATGTGAGAGTTAAACTCTCCTTCGGTAGGTTTATGGCAAAACCTTATTTAGTTTTTCTTTTAAAAAAAATAGAGCTAAGCTCTTAATTTAATTGGAAAATGTAAAGAGAAGAAGAATAACTTGAGAGATTGAGGATGGAGGCACAAACCCTAGAGATTTGATGGGGAATGAAAAGGTTTTTTCCTTATCATGTTGCCTTTTATAGGCTTACAAATTTACACTTAGCCCCTTGGGCTTTACAAAATGGCATTTTGCCCATCCTATATCTCATATGCTCATTTCTTTTGCACATGAGCCATGAGTTTTACAAAAAAATGGCTTTATGCCCATTTTTCTCACATTTATGCATAAAAAATTACATCAAAATTATTTATTACAAAATTTTTATTTTGGCATGGGGGAGGCCGGCTGCTTCATATTCGGGCTCGACTCTAGCATGAGCCCACTTGATCTGGGCTTAGACCCACTTGGCTTGGGGTTGACTTTGACTTGGTCAACCAGGGTGTAATTTTTGACCCCAACAAAGTGACCCCATCAATAAATGCACACCACATATGTGGGTCGTGTGCATAAAATTGATGGATCTTCTTTCACGTGGAGGCAACTTGATTTGGTTCCCTCTTTTGGGAAGCTGGCACTGCCCTTTTTACGACATGGACGGTCGATGCTTGACATGTCCCCGGCACGGAGTGTCGGTTTATGACGTATCCCCGGCACGGAGTGTCGCTGGTCGATGTTTCCCCGGTCCGAAGTGTCGCTGGTCAACTTGTCCCCGTCACGGAGTGTCGCTGGCTGTTCGACTTGTCCGTGGCACGGAATGTCGCTGGTCAACTTGTCCCCAGTACGGAGTGTCGCTGGTCGACGTTCCCCGGCCCGGAGTGTCGCTGGTCGACGTTCCCCGGCCCGGAGTGTCGCTGGCTGTTCGATTTGTCCCCGGCACGGAGTGTCGCTGGTCGACTTGTCCCCGGCATGGAGTGTCGCTGGTTGTTCGATTTGTCCCCGGCATGGAGTGTCACTGTTCGACTTGTCCCCGGCACGGAGTGTCGCTGGTCGACTTGTCCCTGGCACGGAGTGTCGTTGGCTGGTCGACTTGTCCCCGGCACGGAGTGTCGCTGGTCGACTTGTCCCCAGCACGGAGTGTCGCTGGCTGTTCGACTTGTCCCCGGTATGGAGTGTCGCTGGTTGACTTGATTCTGATACGGAGCATAATTCCGGCAGGGAAGGTAGATATCCCGAGGCGAAGCATGATTTCGACACGGGGTACATTCTGGAACGAAGCATGATACCGCAGCAGAAGTTGTTGGTTTGATTTGATTTGGGTTGACATCAGCATCGCTACACAGGAATATGGTACCAGGAGAGAATCATCATTTGCCATGAGTGGATTTGGGGATTTTAGTTTTGGTTTGGCATTAACATCGCTTCACTAGAATACGGTACCAAGAGCGAATCATCATCTGTCGTGAGTGGATTTCCCTCCTTCCCAGTTTAATGACTTAAGAGTCATCTGTTCACAGTTTAACGACTTAGAGGTCATCTGTTCCCAGTTTAAAGACTTAGGAGTCTATTGGATCGAAAGTTTGGAATTTTGGGGTAGGGGTCGGTATCAGCGTTGCTAACACTGAAGCACTGCAAGGAGCAACTCATCATTTGTCCCGGGAGGACTTGGGATTTTTTTTTGGTCAGCATCAGCACCGCTAACACTAAAGCAATGCCAGGAGCGACTCATCATTTGTCGTTGCCCGTTAGGGAGACAGGTTTAGGTCCCTATCGCCTAAGACTTTTCAATTTTATGAGCCGTAAAGGTCCCATAAAAGCATTTTCTCCCTACGAGTCGAGAGGATCTTGTATGTGTATTTTCTCTTTAGGAATCGTGGGGACTCCCAAGTTTGTTTTTCCTTTGTGATTCGTAAGGATCTCACGAAAGTGTTTTCTTACAAGTCGAGAGGATCTCGTAAGTTTGTTCTCCTCATGTATCGTGAGGACACATGAGTGGGTCTTCCCAAATGGAGCATAATTCCAAGAGCGAAGACCGGCCGCGTAACTGGTGTTTGCGGTGGGGCATGGATGTGAGGAGAATTATTTGAGCCCGTAGATTATATACGGTAGTCAATTTGGGGACTACCCGTAGAGCTGGGAGAATTTTGAGAAATTGGATTTTGGTTGGCGTCTGCATCGCTGCACTGGAATATGGTACCAGGAGCGACTCATCATTCGCCATTGGGACATCCAGGGATTTGAAATTTTGGTTGGCATCTGCATCGCTGCACTGGAATATGGTACCAGGAGCGACTCATCATTCGCCGTTTTTTTACCGCGATTGCTTTATCATTTCAGCTTTTCTTATCACGAAGGTCACGATTGCCCTATCATTTCGGTTATTTATTCACGGTTGCCCCATCATTTCGGCTTTATTTTCATCTTTATTTTACTCGCTGATTTTTATTGCGAGTTGCCCCATTATTTCGGATTTTTTTTCATCTTTATCTTACTAGCTGATTTTTATTGCGAGTTGCCCCATCATTTCGGCTTTTCTTTATCATCTTTATCTTACTCGCTGGTTTTTATTACGAGTTTCCCCATCATTTCGGCTTTTCTTTTTTTCTTTTATTTACACATTTTTTTATTTACACACATTTTTTCACACTCCCAGTTTAACGACTTAGGGGTCGTCTGTTCCCAGTTTAATGATTTTGAGGTCATCTGTTGGAGCCTGGGCTCGATTCTGCAGGAACCATGGGCTCCTTTGGCCTAATTGCATAAGCGGGCTCTTTGTCATCTAGACCGAACTGGTGTTGGATGGCAACAACCACGTCATCGTCATGGCTATAGGGCGTAGGAGGACTTGTTCCTCTGGGCTCCATCATGTAGACCGTATGGGTTTGTTTCCCCCAATCAGAGAGCAAAGCTCCATTCAAAATTTGAAATTTAAAATGAGGCAGCACCTTATAAGAGCGCTCGCGCCAAGAGCGCCAGCGCTAAGAGTTAAAGACTCTGAGGCAGAGCTCACGTGCAAAGCACGAGAGCACTCGCGCCAAGAGCGCCAGCGCTAAGAGTCAAAGACTCTGAGACAGCGCTCATGTGTAAAGCACGAGAGCGCCAGCGCTAAGAGACTCTGAGGAAACGCTCACGTGCAAAGCACGAGAGCGCTCGCGCCAAGAGCGCCAGCGCTAAAAGACTCTGAGGCAGTGCTTACGTGCAAAGCACGCCAGCGTAAAGAGTCAAAGACTCTGAGGCAGCGCTCACGTGCAAAGCACGAGAGCACCAGCGCCAGAATTAAAAGTTCTCAACGCTTGGATCAAAGATCCAACGAAAATGATAAATCATTAAATTACCAGAATACAATTCTGTTGAGGAAATACTCCTCAAAATCTTTGCAAACAGGAAAGATTGTGCCCTGTAAATCAGAGCACTGTTGGATCAAAGATCCAATGGTGATTAAAAATCACCAAGATACAGAATAAGTTCTGTATGGGAAAATATTTTCCCAATCTTGTTAATAACAAGAAAACTATCTTCTTTAAAACAGAATCCCTTGGATAAAAAATCCAACGGTGGGAAACATTCCCCAAATCAATCAGAGATCTCTCATTAAGAGATTTCCTTAACTGATTCAACAAGTCAGCCTCCCCTATATAAATGACCCAAGACTTCAAGTTTTGTAGACAGAAACCTCCCCATAAGTTCTCAAATCGAAAGAAGAACGGAAGAACCCCACATAAACCCCAAGTTCTCAGAAAAGAAAAAGAGAAGAGCAAGCTCTAAAAAGAAGAAATTTTCTTCATGATAAATAAAAAGAAGAGAGATCATACATCCCCTCCATATTTGAGAGTTCAGCTCTCATATCAGAAGAACTTAGTTCTTTTTCTAGATCACAGATCTATAAGACAAAGTCTTTCACAAAAAACAGAAGAGATCAAAGCATCTCCTCACAAAAAGAAAAACTCAGTTCTTAGATTCATGTGACAAAGTCTCTTATAAACCGAGAATTTAATTCTTAGAGCAGAGAATTAATCAGAGCTGCCAAAGTAGCGCCTTAGCGCTCCAATTTAAAAGGAGCGCTTTAAGCGCTCCAAGTTTGGCGCTCAGCGCCAAGTGCGCTATATGCTCCTCACGTGGACACTATTTTATAAGAAGCGCCTTAGCGCTCCAATTTATAAGAAATTCCTTAGCGCTCCAAGTCCGGCGCCAAGCGCGCCACGTGCTCCTCACGTGGGCGCTATTCTAAAGGAAGCACTTTAGTGCTCCAGCACTCCAAATCTGGCGCTCAGCGCCAAGCGCTCCACATGCTCCCCATATGGGCGCTATTTCAGAAGAAGCGCCTTAGCACTCCAAGTCTGGCGCTCCACGCCAAGCACGCCACGTGCTTCTCACGTGGACACTATACTAAAGGAAGCGCTTTAGCGCTCCAGCGCTCCAAATCTAGCGCTCAGTGCCAAGCGTTCCACATGTTCCCTACGTGGGCGCTATTTCAGAAGAAGCGCCTTAGCGCTCCAAGTCTGGCACTCAGTGCCAAGCGCTCTCTACATAAGGCGCTCTCTACATAAGGCGCTCTGCGCCATAAAGAGTGTTCAACACTCAATAAAAAACAAAAAGAAAGTAGGTGTCAGTACCCCAATAAATGTTTAGCGGTATGTGCATAGAGAAAGGACTATGTCCTAACAAGTGTCTAACACTTTATAAAAAAAAGAAGAGAAATGACAGAGACTCAGTGGGCTCAGCCCAAGTTGGCTAAACTCATAATCAACTGAGTCCATACGCTCTTTATTGGACTCAGTCCCAAACAAGATTATCAAATCTTTGATGAACATTCACTGGTTCAAGGGTATATCTCTCCACACTTCTAATACGTGTCGTTGTAATTCTTCATCTTCAGAGAGGTGGAGGGTCCCAATAACCAATAACTTTTGGTGCATCCCAAAATTGGCTAAACCAGAACCCCACGGACTACGACGCCTTTAAATATGGATTATGAAGTCCTTAAACTCCATGGACTACGATGTCCTTAAAACCAATGGACCGCAATGTCGTGAAACTAACTATGGACCGTAACGTCCTTAAACTAAATTGATAGGGCCCAAATGCTTTTTCATTGGATCTAAATGATCTTAAAATCCTGTTGAGTAGATCTTAGTCTAAAATTAGACTAACGTATCCTCAACAAGCGTTTGAGTTGATCTTAATCTAAAACAAGATTAACGATCCTTAAACCATCCCAAACCCAAATCTAAGAAAATACGGATTTGGGGCGACAACATAAATTAGTCTCCGTATACAATCCACGGGCAACCAAAAAAAAAAAACACGACACGAAGTGACCAGCTGGAGAAGGAGAAAGTGGTCACCGCGATGCGGTAGCGTAATTAACTGCAGGGGCTTACGCCTGCAGGGAAGAGCATCCCCATAATCAAAAACCCCTCGTAAACGAGAGGAGATCTGACGAAGTCTGCTACCACGGCCGCATCTGTCTAAACCTCCGATATACGGTGCCATAAATCAACTTGGAATCTTCGGAGTGGTGGATGGATAAAACCCAAATAGCATCTGCCCCCCAAAATTCAGACCGGACGCCCCAACGTCCCGGCCGCGCCTTTCGGCGGCGAACAGATTCTGGCACGCCCGGTGGGACCTTTTCCTCTTTCCACTCCACACTTCGTGTGTCGTGTTTAACCGCGATCAAATAATCGCAGTATGTATGTTTGTGGTTGCCCTTGGGTGATGGGATACTGAACCCGGTATTTCGTCTCTATCGAGAATGGCGTTTGCTTCTACCCTAGTAACTCAGGCTCTGTCATATTTTGTGGAGGCAAGTATAGGCTACTTGCAGTCTCAAATCTCTGCAATCTGGCTCTTCAAGAAATCAACGGGCTTCTCTTTGGGTCGATACACCCACCTCCCACCCTCGATACCTCAACGCCGATGGAGGAAGCCCAGAAGAAGTCTGTCTTCCACAGGCTGGTTCCCCAAGCTGCAACTTTGCCGACGGAATCGGTCCTCAAACAACTGGCACCTGCCAAGGACCAAGGTCGATGCAGGGGGCAGAATATTCAAGCTCCTAAAGGAAACAGGGGGCAGGCTCGGCAAAATCCTGAGGCTAATCAAATCCCGGCCGTAAGAAATGGTCGACGTCGATATCGGCATCATACAAAATGAGCTGGGGCAGTTCTCCGTATGGTCCTGTTTTAACTCCATTAGTGAATGTTGTTGTTCCAACCGGGAACAGCTTCAAACTGTTGCGAAGGGTAAAAGACAAAATTCTCCCACCGTAATATTGAAGAAATCTCCATAGCCTATGGAGATCCCACGAGAGTGGATACCAGTTCACTCCCTAAATCAACTTTCATCGTCTATATATAAGGTGTGGAAGCAGGGGACTCATCCCAAGACGGATCTTGATACTGCGGTTCCTCACAAAACCAAAGCGGCTTTCCACAAAAAAGAGAGGCTCAATAAAGCTCAAGTGCCCAAAGCAAACTCCAAACACCCCAAGCCTTGGGGTATGGTAGTTCACATAGTCTATGTGGTGAATTCCAAAGATGAAGTTCGAGCTTCTACTAGTCACCGACCCCAGACTCGGTCCTTAACAAAAGTTCAACTGCAATGTGAAAAGCTGCAGGAGATGCTTGCTCAGGTGGCATCACTCGCTAATCCATCGTCTAAGGCAAATCCCGAAGACACACCTGGAGAAAGAACAGAGCACGAGTTGGATATTGATTTCCTAAATCACACTCTCAAAAAGAAAGATGAATAAGCGGCAGAAATGTCCGGAACGACGGTTCGATCGAAACCACAAGCAAGTGAACTGTCGGCAGTCGCTCTTAAAGACAAGGATGACATTTCAAATCCTCTACGAGTCTCATCAACGGCCGAAGAGGAAATGATTCCAAAAGCAAAGCTGGACACATATATCACTCAGCAAGTAAAAACTCACTATACCAGTGAAGCCTCAAATAAGATAATCAAGACTGGTCGAGCGTATCAGGCGTGCTACGATCAAATACAGTACCCGCCAAAATACATACTTCCGACTCCACATATACAAAGGAACCGGGAATCCTCCCCAGCACATTGCGTGATTTAAATCCATGTGCGGAAATACCGGAGGAAATAACATACTACTCCTCTGACAGTTCGTCAGCAGTTTAGCGGGCATCGCCTTCGTATGGTATGCGGAACTCCCAAATGATTTCGTGAAGAGCTTCAACGAAATGGATATGCTCTTCTGTCAAAGATTCGCTAATGAGAACGAACATACTACCGTGACGGCGCTGGTCAACGAAAGAGTTAGACCGAATGAGACTTGGGTTCAATATGTTACCCGATGGCGAAATCTCTGGTCAAATACGAGCAACACATCAATGAAGTTGCAGCCATGGGAATGCTCATAGCCACCCTTGACCCAAATTCAAAGGCGTCCTTGTATATGGCCCTCTTCAAGCCGACAACCTTCCAAGAGCTCATGGATAAAATGACTCGATTAGATCAGCTGAGTCAAGACCCTTCATCATCTGATGAAGATGAATGAAAAGTGGAGGTAAGGTAGTATTTGTTGTTGGATATATGTATGCTCTAGAGGCCAATATTTGATAGTGGATGTATTTATACATGTGTGTGTGTGTGTATATTCAGAGGACTTTCTTGCTCGACATGATAGTATACTATCTGGTTACTCTTTATCTGACATGTTCACTTGATCATGCTTTTATTCATTTGTACATCTTGATAAAGCCCTCAGGATATTTGCTTGACTACTGTGATTGCGATGCAGATCATACTAGTGGGACATATATAGTTTATAAGCATATCCTGAAATGTCCCTAGTCGTTGGTGTATCGAGATGGGGCATCGATATTCCAGAGTAGACTAGCGTATATAATACTGGACCCATGAGATGTGCGGTGGATGATCCCACATCCATTGGTGTTTGATACCGAGATTGTATACGGGTGCTCAGTGGAGACTGGGTACACTGGACGGACTCGCCGAGAACTCCTATATGGTATTATATCTATCGTCGGATAGCAGTTCTCAGGTGACACTGGTACAGGTTAGTCTGTAGACCCGAGATCGTCATAGAGTCTCATGTGTTCTCCCACTGTGCTTTGATTTCCACCCTGCCATGGCTCTACCGAGTCGTGCAAACAGGTGGCTTTTGGGTGCAGTCACGAGACATGTGGAGGCAATGAGCGATAGGAGGGGTTTCGTCTCTTCCGGTATTGGGGGTTGATGTTGCGCTGTGCTCGATTGGCTATATCAGCAAGTCCCTAGCCAGGGCTGATGATATTTACTGATAAGTGTTATCGGTAGTTTCTCGAACTGTTATAGGCCATACATCGGCATAACTTATTGAGTTATTTGGGTCGACGATGTCATCCCTAGAATCGATATGCAGCATATCTGACAAAGAGACCGGACTATACGAAAATTTTTACCGGTTAGCTCGACAGGAGTTTTGACAGGTTCGCTTGTTTTTCTTCTGCTCGCTCAATACCCGGGTGGCCGTTACGTTTAGCTGACCGCTTGCGGCTTGTGGGTGTTTGATATGATCATCGCCTACTGCCGGCGTATTGACGAGTCTTAGAGTCCCACAAAGGGGTTACCTAGCTCAGGCGAAACGATGTGGGGTGCATATGGTGATATGCGCGCATGCCTGAGTAAATGCGTGTATATGATACCGCATTATAATCTGGCGTCTTCTTTTGGTCGGATCATATGTGATATGACCGGTATATTAAATCAATTGTTGATTTAATATTAATGACCATTAGTCTTTTCACTTATAACATTTTCTTTATTTATTGTATGCATGAATGTATACATATGTTGATATGAATGCATACATGCATGCATACATGTGTCATGATGATGATACATTGGAGTTGGCTATGCAAGAATCACATGGTTTAGATATTTATTTATTTTGATTATTGATTAAAGAATTAATTAGGATTATATCATGGTTGCTTAGTTTCTACACACTTCCATTGTTGACTTTGACTTGAACCATGGTTTGATTACTACACTTAAAACCATGGTTTAGTCTCTACACTTAACCATGATTTAATCTCTACACTTATTCTTTAACCCAATAACAAAATATCTAGATATTTTACAACCATGGTTATGAGTGGGTAGACTCTCTCATGTATTCATTATTCTTTCTATTATTGGCATAAAAATTATCTTGAGCTTGCTTAGCCTCTTCCTTCTTCTTCTTCCTCAAACCTTACTACCTCTTCATAAGTGAGTGAAGGAGATAAAAAGAAAAGATTTTTAAGTGAGATCCAAACCCACATCACCAATCTACACTAGTTTAGCCCACTAGTTTAGGTTGTTTTGCATCACTTCTACTTGTTCTAGTGAAGTAAGGAGCTTGAGCCAAGGTACTCCGCGGTGGATCATCGTGGACAAAGAAGGGCTCAAGCGGACCCGTCCAAACACCGAGTTGAACCAAGGAGTCTAGCAAGGAGGTCTAAAAAGGTTGTATTTACTTTCACTTAGTGTTAAACTCTTGTTTTAGTATGAGATACTATGTTATTACTTTAAATTTCTAGTTTGATCCTAGGTTAAGATTACTTAGCACCCAAAAAATTTTAATTGTAGCATGTGTGTTGATAGCAAACCCTACTCAAGGTGCTAAGGAATCCTAACATGGTATCAGAGCCAAGCTAGAACATTAGAATAACCTAGACGATGTTAAAACATTTCGAACGAACATCGATTGCCCGGAAAAACCATTCTCTGGAAATTTTTCAAAATGTTGGAATTTTTCACATTAAAAATATACAGAAAATCATGCAGGTAATTATATGGACCCTCTAGAAGAACGATACCCTAACTCAATTAAATGACTACGGAACCGCAGTAGAAACCTGGTTTTGGCGGCGGTTCCGCGGCACCGTTTGTGAGGCTCGGGTCGGCCCTTCTACGGTTGGTCCATAGGTATTGTGGAATGTTTCTGAGTAATTTTAATACTACTCAGGTGTTGAGCTTCTCTGTGGATTTTTGGGTTATTGATTGATCGATCAAATGGTTTAACATCGCCTAGTTTATTTGCATATATTGACATGAGATGTTATATGTTTCTGTGAAATGATGTATAGGATCGTCGTGATGAATGGCCGGGGTTTGTATGTGAGATGAGAGTTTTCTTTTCATTCATGTAAAATTCAAATGTATGTAATATTCTTTTATTGGGGCACATCCGGATTGAGGATGATGTTTCCTTCGATGTATATTATTTACTTTCCCGCATTAGGATAGACCCAAGGTGGGGAGCACAAGTGACCGGGTTCTAAAGTCCAATGGGAGGCCATCTCGAGGAGTCGAGACCGGGTCTTCTAAATCTAGAATTGGTAGGGTCGCTTGCCGCTCTCGTAGGGTCTAGGGTGTGGGATTGTCTATTCATCACGACCGTGGAACCCGTATTTTCTATCGTTAGCTAAATACAAAATACGGAATTCCTAGTATATCCTATATTTTCATACATGTGCTTCTGCTGTTTATATCTGTGATGTGATCGCTTGATATAGCTGAGACGAATGGAATATTATATATGAGATATATAGTAGACGCTGCTTATGTTTTGCACCCGTACTAGTCCCGTCCCGGTATGCCGTTAGTTAAGTAACATAACGGTGCATAACGGAACATTGTGGCGAATGCGGATGGCATAAGCGTACGTTGTATTTTCGTTTCTTTTCTGTGTTTGGCTTAAGGACTTAAATGATGGGACCACATTAATATGATTAATGTAAGGAAAAATAAACCTAAAAAGATGTTGTAGAATCGAATTTAAAAACCACTCGGCTTTTTGTGAAAAAGCTACATTTCAAAATTACGGAGAATAAGCTACTCCTTTTGAAAACCGTTTGATTCTACAACGATATCAAGTTCAGAGCATTAAAGGTTTTCTTAAAAACCATCTGCAACCCTCCGTCATTTTAGGAAGTAGAGTACTTAGTATTCGTGCTACGTTTGTTGACCTTAGCCAAGGCGTAGTGTATGGTATCTAAGTGATGTCTTTCTACACAGCATATGATGTGATTAATTAGGACAGGCATGTGACTTTGTTGACCTTAACCAAAGGTCATGTGAATGTGTCTAATTAATCAAGAAATGACGGGTTGAACTTGACTAGTGCTTGTGATTTGTTGACCATAGCCAAGGTCATGAGTGCTAGGGGTAAAAACCATATCGGGAGTTTTAAGAGTTGAAATTTGCAATGAGATTGTATACCTGCCATATGATGGTTGGATCCCGATCCCACTGTGAGCAAGAGTTGTTCCCAGGAGAGTTTTGCACTATACAATTAGCTAACCCATTAGGTGTCTAGAAAGGTGTTAACGAGGCTACGCCTCTGGGAAAATGAGGTTTACTTTAATTAGGTCCATGCGAAAGCACGGGGAACCTCCCTCAAGTACTGACACTGGCCTGGCTGAACGGTTAGCGAAGTTGTAGAATGTAATTAATCCTGGCTAGTTTTCCTTTTAAGCTTTGAAGGGAAATTTGATAAAAGCTGTGAGAGACATCGATTAGATAAGATAATAATCAATCTGATCTTTGCAAGAGCTTTCGCTGAGTGTGTTCTTTTCTCTCTCTTAATGGCGGATACCAATGACAGGACTCAAGGTTCTAATAGATAAAAACAAACTGAATGGGACCAATTATAAAGACTGGCTGAGGAACATTAACATTGCCTTGACTTATGATAAGGTACCATATGCCCTCACGGCTCCATCCCTACCCGTCCCAGGTCCTAAATCTTTAGTTGCAGATAGGGAAATCCGCAAGATATGGGACGCTGACTGTGCTACGGCCAAATTTCTCGCGCTTGCATCGATGGATAACACACATCAAAATCAGCACGAGAAGATGGATGTTCAATCCATCTTTCTCCATACAAAAGAGTTGTATGGGGAGCAATCTCGTGTCCTGCGATACGAAGCGTCTAGAAAGTTTTTTCAAATGCGGATGGCTCCTGGCACACCAATAGGTGACTATGTTCTAAAGATGATAGCTCTTATAGAAGAGCTTAAGGACCTCGGATGGACAATGGAGAATGGACAATATATTGATATTATTCTACAGTCTCTCCCCAGCCTTTGCTCAGTTTGTAGTTAACTTCAACATGCACAACATGGAGAAGTCACTACCTGAACTCCTCAATATGTTGAGGAGTGCAGAGAGTACGCTAAAATCAGTGAAGACTCCCGTTTTGATTGTTGGGCCATCTTCCTCCTCTCACCCGAAAGTCAAGGCCAAGGGAAAGATGAAGAAAAAACCCACCAAACCTAGAGGTGGAGTTAAAATGGCTAAGGGGAACGGCTGGGGAATCGGGGAAAGGGAAATGTTATCACTGTCACAAATCGGGACACTGGAAGCACAACTATGCTGAGTAGCTAGATCTCAAGAAGAAGAAGCATGGTGATGCTTCCGCTTCAGGCGTGTTTATGACAGAAAATTGTTTTTCTATAAACTCTGCTTCTTGGGTATTAGATACCGATTCAGGTTCTTACATTTGCAATTCCATGCAGGGGCAGAGAAATAGCAAAGTTTTGAAGACAAGTGACCATACTCTCCGGGTTGGAAATGATTCCAATGTACATGCAGTTTCAGTGGGAGAGTATCACCTGGGTTTGCCGTCAGGATGTATATTGGTTTTGAACCCATGTTATTATGTATCTAGTATGCTTTGTAATATAATATCTGTTTCTTTGTTAGACAATGAAGGATATAATTTTGTATTGCAGAACAATGTTACGAACATTAACCTGAATCAAATGTTGGTTGGGTATGGTACACTTAATAACGGGATATACATCCTAAATCAACACACAGTTTTCAGCATACAACACACTAACAAAACAAAATTTTCAGAAATAAATGAATCTTTTCTTTGGCACTGTAGACTTGGTCATATTAACGAAACAAGACTAAACAAGCTACATAAAGATGGATATTTAAAACCCTTTGAATATAAATCTTATGTGACTTGCCAGTCTTGTATCAAGGGTAAAATGACCAAAACTCCGTTTACAGGACACGGAGAAAGAGCTACTGAGCTCTTAGGCCTCATACATAGTGATGTATGCGGGCCAATGTCTACACAGGCTAGAGGCGGTTTTTCTTACTTCATAACTTTTACTGATGATTTCTCAAGGTTTGGTCATGTGTTTTTACTAAAGCATAAGTCTGAAGCTTTCGAGAAATTCACTAAGTACAAACTTGAAGTAGGAAAACAAACCGGATTGAGTATCAAGATGCTTCGATCGGATCGAGGTGGGGAGTATCTCAGTACAGAATTTGCAGACTTTCTAAAAGAGAATGGGATTCTCTCTCAGCTCACTCCTCCTTACACACCACAACACAACGGTGTGTCAGAGCGGCGAAATCGGACCCTATTAGATATGGTACGTTCCATGATGAGTGATGCTGAGTTACCTGCCTCATTTTGGGGGCATGCATTCGACTGCAGCATTTCTATTGAACAGGATTCCAACCAAAACTGTGTTTACCACACCATATGAGATATGGTATGGGAAGAGACCACCTCTTAAGCGATTTAAGATTTGGGGTTGTCCGGCCTATGTCAAAAAGAAAAATTCGGACAAACTCGAGACACGGTCAGTCATGTGTAATTTTGTAGGGTATCCAAAGAATTCCTATGAATATCTTTTCTACCATAAGGAGGAACAAAAGGTGTTTGTTTCTCAACACGCCACATTTTTAGAAAAAGAATTTTTTACAAATGATACAGATGGCAGTGTGGTAGATGTTCAGTTGATAAAACTGCACATTTGTATTACATTTTTCCTACCATTTTCATATTAAAAAAGGACTTTATTATAATATATCATACATATGGGGGTTTATGTGTAAAAACATTATTTTCTATGTGTTAATATATTTTAATTAGCATTTGGTAGGAAAATGTATGCAAATAAATTCATTGACCTAATCCTAGTTGAACTAGGTCTACTAAATCTTATTTGAGTTGTTGTGCAGAATTTTCCAAGTTGTTATGCAGAATTTATCAAACAAATCAAGTTGTTGAAGAAAACTTGCCAAATTAAGAAGCAAAACTTGGAGACCAAGTCTGGGAGCAACCGAGAGAAGATTTCTGAATTCTGAAGGTGCCTAGGATTGCCACATGTCACAATCATAAAGCCCAAGAAAAATGATCAAGAGATCCCCACCGTTGGCCGCGGAACCGCGGCCAAACCCCCCTGTTGGCCGCGGATCTGCGGCAATCTAGAAAGATCGTTGGCTAAAATTTTGGGGCATAAATCTATGATGAATTTTACCAAGTTTTCAACAAGAAGATTCTGGCTTTGCACTATAAAAGGGCACCGAGAACCTCTTTGAAAAGTTATCAAGCCGAAGAGATCACGAAGCCCCTGACGCTCACGCATCCAGGCTGATCATCAACTGTTCGACTACCTCCTTAGGAAAGATCGAGAAGCAACTAGTTTGTAATCATTTTCTACGGAATAAAAGTGTAGATTGTTCAGTTGATTAATAAAGGTAGTTATTTTATTTAATTGTTTTTGCATCTTACATTATGTTTTCCCTCTCTGTCTTTTCATCTTCTTCTCCCAACATGCGCGAGTAATTCTCCGCTTGTTAGGGTTCGTAGGATTAGGGTAGGCTAATGGACGATGAAAATAACTAAACCCTTTTTAAGTCCTATAAAGTTTAGGAACTTTATCAAAAGAATCATTAACATCCTAATCGGGTGCGCTAGCAATTCTTTGCTAGTTCCGACCGCGATTAGAGATTAGATTAATGATTGTTTTGGTACAGGCTAGATATGAACGGAGTTCCGTGTCGAGATAAGGGTTAAGAGTGGGATTCATTTTCCCTCCAGAAACCCTAATCTACACGCATCACCGTCGTTCTAGTTCTAAATCTATTAATGGATAAAAGGGCAACTTTTAATTAATCGTCCATAACTACTAAATCCTAACGAACCCTACAAGTCCTCTTATTATATTAATTACATCTTTAAAATAATCTAGATCTATATTTTACATTCTTGTTTAAAGTAGATCTAGAAATCTTTCTATAAAATTCTTTATCCCTTCTCTGTTTCTCAACACATCTAAAGTAAAAGTAAAAGGTTCCACGTTTCCCAGAGGACGACCCGTACTCATCTCGGTCTAGCTACATGCGACACCGTTATTGATTGCGGTTAAACTACAAACACACTTTTTCGTAACAATCAAATGGCGCCGTTGCCGGGGAAACGTGCGTAATTTTTTTATTTTTGCTATTTGTGTTGAATTCTTAGACGATTCATATCATTATTAAAACAAAACTGCAAATTGCATATTTAACGATTTGTGTGTGATTTTTTTGCGAGGGAATCTGGAGTCACGGATTTGAGGAAACAGGAGATCTAGGGTTTCACACTTCTCTGGTATCTTTCTTAACTCCTTCTCTCTCCTCTCAAATCCAATAAAATCTATTTTCTGCAGGATTCTTTGCAAAATATCGCCGCTCAAAAATCTTTTTGCAAAGTTTTGTTTTTCGGTTTGTTTTTGCATATTTTAATACGGATTTTTAAGGGGCAAAAACCAAATCAAGATTAGGTGGGGGTTTCATCACCCTTCCTAAGCCCCACAAATCACAAACCGAGCATATAGATCAACCCTTCATTAATTTAAAAAATATCTAGACCAGATTCTAAGGACTGTCGCGCTCAATAAGGACAGAGGAAGGTCATGGGTAATCTATCGCTTATCCGCATTACTTTTGTGGTGCCTAGGCAAGTGTGTCAAAGGCTAGTGGTTTTTAATTAGGCCCACTACTGTGGTTCCTTCCCACTTACCTGGCACTTACCTAGTTACAAGGGTAGTACAGAGGCGGTAGAGGATTTATCCTGCGGCTTGTCCTTTGGAAGTCTAGGAGCGGTCTAGAGATTGGACCTAGGTAACCATAGTTCTAGGGTTGTGCATTTTTCTGATTTGTCTAAATCCGTCTTTTTTTTTAAAACAAACCAATTACTTTCTCTCCTTTTTACCCCTTCCCCCTTCTTCTCTTCTTATAACGGGTGACCTAAACAGAAGAACACTTGCCGAGCTTTGCTGTCCACAACCAGATATCTCTTGTTTTCGAAATCCCTTCGGTATACCGTCCGTCTTTTCCATGTCCTTAAGAGATCATATAGAACAAGCAGGAAGAAACAATTGGCCACCTCAGTCTAGGTCTTTATCAACCGTATCCTAATCTGACACCTGTTTCAGTTCATACCCAGAGTGAGGAAGCCCCTAGACGAATGTCCATTGCTGAGCACATAGCTAGGTCTAGAGGCCAAAGTTTCAACCCGGACCAATATCAACCATCACCACCACTGTCCGGAGAAGAGTTTGATATGCGGTTTGTATATAGCCAACCAACCAACCCATATCAATATTCTTCTTATCATAATATTGATCCTACTCCTACCCAAGTTCAGCAACCATTCTGTTCCTATCAATCCAATCCGACTTTTCCACCTACTCTAGACAGTTCTTCTAATCAGTCATTTGGGAGTTTTAATTATCCACAGGAATTTCAATCTTATACTGAAACCCCTTATCAACCCAAGACTAGTCTGGAGCAGACATTAGAAAAATTTATGGAACTGACGAATCAAATTATGAAGGATTTGGGTAGTAAGACAGAACTGTACACCCTTCCTAATCAAACCTCCCCATTCCAAACTGAAATCCACAACTCCAGTTTCATAGATTCATCAAGTACAATGTCTGATAAGTTGTGTAACTTTTTAGTGTTTGATTTACCCAACTGTGAAGGGTCCATTTCAAGTGAAACCATACCCAACCCTTGTGATCTCTACACCTCCACTCTTGAACCAAAACTGATTGAAAACCATACTTTTGATGAGGAGTTTGAGAGTTTTAACCTTCACTTGAATGAGGTGATTGACGTTGGGGATATTTTGATTGATGAACCTGAAATATTGGATGATTTTGTCCCACCAATTCATCGATTCTTTTCACTTCCTTGTGGTCATCATCTTGAGCCTTTAATTCTTCCCGAATCCCAAATATGTCTTGAAATTGATGATAAAGGTATACCCGAAGATCAGATCGAAATACAGCCTCCATCTTCCACATCTGGTTCAGCAACACTCGATACACCAATTTGTTTACCCATTTCACCTTCTACTTTCTCCGGTTCTTCTTCTGTTCCTATAGTTTCAGTGAGTTTTGATAAATCACAATCCGTTAATTCAAGTTCTGTAATACCAGAAATTCAACTTGATTTGGATATTTTTGAAAAAGAGGTAGATGAGTTTTTCGAGTCCTCTACATCATTGATTTTTTATGAATCAAGTAGAATAAATTCTGGCATAAAACTCTTTGACAGCAAAATGTTCAATCACACCATTGATAAAAGTTTTGAAGAACTTTTTGCTGACGAACTTGAATTTTTAAACAATACGGATTTTGCGATTGATCAATCTCCACCTATAGAGGTTGAACCGTCACCATTCCTTCTTCCTAATCATTCACATTCCTCCTCATTCATTCTTTTCTCTAAATTCAAACCATTTCCTGACCACCTCTTATCCCTTCCCCACTTTTTCTTGACTCGATACAACACATTCTTCCACCAACCTATACGATATACTGATAAAATCTTTGAATGGTTGGTGTTAACTTTTGGTCTTTGTAAAGTCTTACTTTGACCAAATGACTCACCCCCTCTTAAAATGCTTCGTATTGTCTAACTCATGTTTGAGGGGGGTATATTTTAGGCTCTTGATCATAACTTTTGTCCTCAAATTTGTGAGCCAAAAATAAGTTTGGGGGAGGATTTTCACTTTCATATATTCTTTCCCCCATTAATAATTTCCTCCCAAGTCTACAGGTTTTTGAGCTTAACGGATGACATCAGTGAGGACACTGCTGTAAACAGGTTTGGGGGAGGTTTGTGCTTATTTACACATCAATTTGCATCATATTTTGCATAAGCACAACATTTTCAAAAAAATTTAAAAAAAAATTATAACAAAAGTGTAGAAAGTGAAAAATTACATCCAAAAGATAGGAATAATTTAAGGAAACCAAGAAAATTAGAAGTTTTCTTACACGAACTAGTAATAAGTAGTCATGAGCTGTTGTCCCAAAAGTTAGTAAGATGAAGGAAGTCACTAATCTGAGAATAAAAATAAGTCTGAAAAATAGTTTCTATTCTGGAAGCCGAACATTTGAATGTTGATACCCTACTATATGCACTTACACACGTCTTGAAACTCGGGATAGTAGAGGATACCTTGAAATGCTCTTGTCTAAAAGCCAAAGTATGAAGGAAATGAAAAAAAAATGAAGAAAATATAAAAATGGTGAAAAGAAAAAAAAATGAACACTGGTTTTGTTATCGCCAAGGCAGCAATAAAAAAATATAGCGAGGGTGCCTCTTCACCTAGTGCCCTAAGGCCAACTGGTCTGCGAGTCACGGCTAAGCCTTAGGTGGTGCAAGACGAGGAAAATATTATCACATAATCAGCAAGCACATGAGTAATCGGTCTGTTAGTACCACAAGAAGTATTAACGGTCGCATGAAAATGTGTGAGCAAATCTTAATATTCATCAAATTAAAAAGTACTAAGGTAGATTGACAAGAGTATGATAGCTTGAATTGAATTCTTCGAGTGTAGGGATGTTCTTTACACACACGTGGGGTTATATGATCAATGTTTGGAAGAAAGATAGGAATGAAGAATAAAGACGGTGTTTTATTGAGGGATAATGTGATTTCTAACATTTTTTCATGACTATTAAGATAGGGCTCATGCCAACTGAAGAGCTAGTATAGTTGGAAACTCTTATTTTCAAAGTCTTTCTTTTATGGTTCGTATCTTTATATGTAAATTTCACCATCTCTGTTTTGTTATAGGATTTTGTGGGTGCAATCCGCTGAAAACCCTCAGGAGACAACACTCCTCCTACTAGGGACACATAGAGGTTTAACGGCTTGTTGCACGTGCTTAGTGCAATCGTGTTTGCCTACGAAAGTGTGCTTAGTTTTCTCCTTTCTTTTTCTCCTCTTGAATAAACTAGTTTGCTCGGGACGATCAAAAATAAGTTTGGGGGTATTTGTTCAGTTGATAAAACTGCACATTTGTATTACATTTTTTCTACCATTTTCATATTTAAAAAGGACTTTATTATAATATATCATACATATGGGGGTTTATGTGTAAAAACATTATTTTCCATGTGTTAATATATTTTAATTAGCATTTGGTAGGAAAATGTATGCAAATAAATTCATTGACCTAATCCTAGTAGAACTAGGTCTACTAAATCTTATTTGAATTGTTGTGCAGAATTTTCCAAGTTGTTATGCAGAATTTATCAAACAATTCAAGTTGTTGAAGAAAACTTGCCAAATTAAGAAGCAAAACTTGGAGACCAAGTCTGGGAGCAACCGAGAGAAGATTTCTGAATTCTGAAGGTGCCTAGGATTGCCACATGTCACAATCACAAAGCCCAAGAAAAATGATCAAGAGATCCCCACCGTTGGCCGCGGAACCGCGGCCAAACCCCCCTGTTGGCCGCGGATCCGCGGCAATCTAGAGAGATCGTTGGCTAAAATTTTGGGGCATATATCTATGATGAATTTTACCAAGTTTTCAACAAGAAGATTCTGGCTTTGCACTATAAAAGGGCACCGAGAGCCTCTTTGAAAAGTTATCAAGCCGAAGAGATCACGAAGCCCCTGACAGGCTGATCATCAACTGTTCGACTACCTCCTTAGGAAAGATCGAGAAGCAACTAGTTTGTAATCATTTTCTACGGAATAAAAGTGTAGATTGTTCAGTTGATTAATAAAGGTAGTTATTTTATATAATTGTTTTTGCATCTTACATTATGTTTTCCCTCTCTGTCTTTTCATCTTCTTCTCCCAACATGCGCGAGTAATTCTTCGCTTGTTAGGGTTCGTAGGATTAGGGTAGGCTAATGGACGATGAAAATAACTAAACCCTTTTTAAGTCCTATAAAGTTTAGAAACTTTATCAAAAGAATCATTAACATCCTAATCGGGTGCGCTAGCAATTCTTTGCTAGTTCCGACCGCGATTAGAGATTAGATTAATGATTGTTTTGGTAAAGGCTAGATATGAACGGAGTTCCGTGTCGAGATAAGGGTTAAGAGTGGGATTCATTTTCCCTCCAGAAACCCTAATCTACACGCATCACCGTCGTTCTAGTTCTAAATCTATTAATGGATAAAAAGGGTAACTTTTAATTAATCGTCCATAACTACTAAATCCTAACGAACCCTACAAGCCCTCTTATTATATTAATTACATCTTTAAAATAATCTAGATCTATATTTTACATTCTTGTTTAACGTAGATCTATAAATCTTTCTATAAAATTCTTTATCCCTCCTCTCTTTCTCAACACATCTAAAGTAAAAGTAAAAGGTTTCACGTTTCCCAGAGGACGACCCGTACTCATCTCGGTCTAGCTACATGCGACACCGTTATTGATTGCGGTTAAACTACAAACACACTTTTTCGTAACAATCAAATGGCGCCGTTGTCGGGGAAACGTGCGTAATTTTTTTATTTTTACTATTTGTGTTGAATTCTTAGATGATTCATATCATTATTAAAACAAAACTGCAAATTGCATATTTAACGATTTGTGTGTGAATTTTTTGCGAGGGAATCTGGAGTCGCGGATTTGAGGAAACAGGAGATCTAGGGTTTCACACTTCTCTGGTATCTTTCTTAACTCCTTCTCTCTCCTCTCAAATCCAATAAAATCTATTTTCTGCAGGATTCTTTGCAAAATATCGCCGCTAAAAAATCTTTTTGCAAAGTTTTGTTTTTCGGTTTGTTTTTGCATATTTTTATACGGATTTTTAAGGGGCAAAAACCAAATCAAGATTAGGTGGGGGTTTCATCACCCTTCCTAAGCCCCACAAATCACAAACCGAGCATATAGATCAACCCTTCATTAATTTAAAAAATATCTAGACCAAATTCTAAGGACTGTCGCGCTCAATAAGGACAGAGGAAGGTCGTGGGTAATCTATCGCTTATCCACATTACTTTTGTGGTGCCTAGGCAAGTGTGTCAAAAGCTAGTGGTTTTTAATTAGGCCCACTACTGTGGTTCCTTCCCACTTACCTGGCACTTACCTAGTTACAAGGGTAGTACAGAGGCGGTAGAGGATTTATCCTGCGGCTTGTCCTTTGGAAGTCTAGGAGCGGTCTAGAGATTGGACCTAGGTAACCATAGTTCTAGGGTTGTGCATTTTTCTGATTTGTCTAAATCCGTCTTTTTTTTTAAAACAAACCAATTACTTTCTCTCCTTTTTACCCCTTCCCCCTTCTTCTCTTCTTATAACGGGTGACCTAAACAGAAGAACACTTGCCGAGCTTTGCTGTCCACAACCAGATATCTCTTGTTTTCGAAATCCCTTCGGTATACCGTCCGTCTCTTTCATGTCCTTAAGAGATCATATAGAATAAGCAGGAAGAAACAGTTGGCCACCTCAGTCTAGGTCTTATCAACCGTATCCTAATCCGACACCTGTTTCAGTTCATACCCAGAGTGAGGAAGCCCCTAGACGAATGTCCATTGCTGAGCACATAGCTAGGTCTAGAGGCCAAAGTTTCAACCTGGACCAATATCAACCATCACCACCACTGTCCGAAGAAGAGTTTGATATGCGGTTTGTATATAGCCAACCTACCAACCCATATCAATATTCTTCTTATCATAATATTGATCCTACTCCTACCTAAGTTCAGCAACCATTCTGTTCCTATCAATCCAATCCGACTTTTCCACCTACTCTAGACAGTTCTTCTAATCAGTCATTTGGGAGTTTTAATTATCCACAGGAATTTCAATCTTATACTGAAACCCCTTATCAACCCAAGACTAGTCTGGAGCAGACATTAGAAAAATTTATGGAACTGACGAATCAAATTATGAAGGATTTGGGTAGTAAGACAGAACTGTACACCCTTCCTAATCAAACCTCCCCATTCCAAACTGAAATCCACAACTCCAGTTTCATAGATTCATCAAGTACAATGTCTGATAAGTTGTGTAACTTTTTAGTGTTTGATTTACCCAACTGTGAAGGGTCCATTTCAAGTGAAACCATACCCAACCCTTGTGATCTCTACACCTCCACTCTTGAACCAAAACTGATTGAAAACCATACTTTTGATGAGGAGTTTGAGAGCTTTAACCTTCACTTGAATGAGGTGATTGACGTTGGGGATATTTTGATTGATGAACCCGAAATATTGGATGATTTTGTCCCACCAATTCATCGATTCTTTTCACTTCCTTGTGGTCATCATCTTGAGCCTTTAATTCTTCCCGAATCCCAAATATGTCTTGAAATTGATGATAAAGGTATACCCGAAGATCAGATCGAAATACAGCCTCCATCTTCCACATCTGGTTCAGCAACACTCGACACACCAATTTGTTTACCCATTTCACCTTCTACTTTCTCCGGTTCTTCTTCTGTTCCTATAGTTTCAGTGAGTTTTGATAAATCACAATCCGTTAATTCAAGTTCAGTAATACCAGAAATTCAACTTGATTTGGATATTTTTGAAAAAGAGGTAGATGAGTTTTTCGAGTCCTCTACATCAGTGATTTTTTATGAATCAAGTAGAATAAATTCTGGCATAAAACTCTTTGACAGCAAAATGTTCAATCACACCATTGATAAAAGTTTTGAAGAACTTTTTGCTGACGAACTTGAATTTTTAAACAATACGGATTTTGCGATTGATCAATCTCCACCTATAGAGGTTGAACCGTCACCATTCCTTCTTCCTAATCATTCACATTCCTCCTCATTCATTCTTTTCTCTAAATTCAAACCATTTCCTGACCACCTCTTATCCCTTCCCCACTTTTTCTTGACTCGATACAACACATTCTTCCACCAACCTATACGATATACTGATAAAATCATTGAATGGTTGGTGTTGACTTTTGGTCTTTGCAAAGTCTTACTTTGACCAAATAACTCACCCCCTCTTAAAATGCTTCGTATTGTCTAACTCATGTTTGAGGGGGGTATATTTTAGGCTCTTGATCATAACTTTTGTCCTCAAATTTGTGAGCCAAAAATAAGTTTGGGGGAGGATTTTCACTTTCATATATTCTTGCCCCCATTAATAATTTCCTCCCAAGTCTACAGGTTTTTGAGCTTAACGGGTGACATCAGTGAGGACACTGCTGTAAACAGATTTGGGGGAGGTTTGTGCTTATTTACACATCAATTTGCATCATATTTTGCATAAGCACAACATTTTCAAAAAAATTTAAAAAAAAATTATAACAAAAGAGTAGAAAGTGAAAAATTACATCCAAAAGATAGGAATAATTTAAGGAAACCAAGAAAATTAGAAGTTTTCTTACACGAACTAGTAATAAGTAGTCATGAGCTGTTGTCCCAAAGGTTAGTAAGATGAAAGAAGTCACTAATCTGAGGATAAAAATAAGTCTGAAAAATAGTTTCTATTCTGGAAGCCGAACATTTGAATGTTGATACCCTACTATATGCACTTACACACGTCTTGAAACTCGGGATAATAGAGGATACCTTGAAATGCTCTTGTCTAAAAGCCAAAATATGAAGGAAATGAAACAAAAATGAAGAAAATATAAAAATGGTGAGAAGAAAAAAAAATGAACACTGGTTTTGTTATCGTCAAGGCAGCAATAAAAAAATATAGCGAGGATGCCTCTTCACCTAGTGTCCTAAGGCCAACTGGTCTGGGAGTCACGGCTAAGCCTTAGGTGGTGCAAGACGAGGAAAATATTATCACATAATCAGCAAGCACATGAGTAATCGGTCTGTTAGTAACTCAAGAAGTATTAACGGTCGCATGAAAATGTGTGAGCAAATCTTAATATTCATCAAATTAAAAAGTACTAAGGTAGATGGACAAGAGTATGATAGCTTGAATTGAATTCTTCGAGTGTAGGGATGTTCTTTACACACACGTGGGGTTATATGATCAATGTTTGGAAGAAAGATAGGAATGAAGAATAAAGACGGTGTTTTATTGAGGGATAATGTGATTTCTAACATTTTTTCATGACTATTAAGATAGGGCTCATGACAACTGAAAAGCTAGTGTAGTTGGAAACTCTTATTTTCAAAGTCTTTCTTTTATGGTTCTTATCTTTATATGTAAATTTCACCATCTCTCTTTTGTTATAGGATTTTGTGGGTCCAATCCGCTGAAAACCCTCAGGAGACAACACTCCTCCTACTAGGGACACCTAGAGGTTTAACGGCTTGTTGCACGTGCTCAGTGCAATCGTGTTTGCCTACGAAAGTGTGCTTAGTTTTCTCCTTTCTTTTTCTCCTCTTGAATAAACTAGTTTGCTCGGGACGATCAAAAATAAGTTTGGGGGTATTTGTTCAGTTGATAAAACTGCAAATTTGTATTACATTTTTTCTACCATTTTCATATTACAAAAGGACTTTATTATAATATATCATACATATGGGGGTTTATGTGTAAAAACATTATTTTCCATGTGTTAATATATTTTAATTAGCATTTGGTAGGAAAATGTATGCAAATAAATTCATTGACCTAATCCTAGAAGAACTAGGTCTACTAAATCTTATTTGAGTTGTTGTGCGGAATTTTCCAAGTTGTTATGCAGAATTTATCAAACAAATCAAGTTGTTGAAGAAAACTTGCCAAATTAAGAAGCAAAATTTGGAGACCAAGTCTGGGAGCAACCGAGAGAAGATTTCTGAATTCTGAAGGTGCCTAGGATTGCCACATGTCACAATCACAAAGCCCAAGAAAAATGATCAAGAGATCCCCACCGTTGGTCGTGGAACCACGGCCAAACCCCCCTGTTGGCCGCGGATCCGCGGCAATCTAGAGAGATCGTTGGCTAAATTTTTGGGGCATAAATCTATGATGAATTTTACCAAGTTTTCAACAAGAAGATTCTGGCTTTGCACTATAAAAGGGCACCGAGAGCCTCTTTGAAAAGTTATCAAGCCGAAGAGATCACGAAGCCCATGACGCTCACGCATCCAGGCTGATCATCAACTGTTCGACTACCTCCTTAGGAAAGATCGAGAAGCAACTAGTTTGTAATCATTTTCTACGGAATAAAAGTGTAGATTGTTCAGTTGATTAATAAAGGTAGTTATTTTATTTAATTGTTTTTGCATCTTACATTATGTTTTCCCTCTCTGTCTTTCCATCTTCTTCTCCCAACATGCGCGAGTAATTCTGCGCTTGTTAGGGTTCGTAGGATTAGGGTAGGCTAATGGACGATGAAAATAACTAAACCCTTTTTAAGTCCTATAAAGTTTAGGAACTTTATCAAAAGAATCATTAACATCCTAATCGGGTGCGCTAGCAAATTCTTTGCTAGTTCCGACCGCGATTAGAGATTAGATTAATGATTGTTTTGGTAAAGGCTAGATATGAACGGAGTTCCGTGTCGAGATAAGGGTTAAGAGTGGGATTCATTTTCCCTCCAGAAACCCTAATCTACACGCATCACCGTCGTTCTAGTTCTAAATCTATTAATGGATAAAAAGGGTAACTTTTAATTAATCGTCCATAACTACTAAATCCTAACGAACCCTACAAGCCCTCTTATTATATTAATTACATCTTTAAAATAATCTAGATCTATATTTTACATTCTTGTTTAACGTAGATCTATAAATATTTCTATAAAATTCTTTATCCCTCCTCTCTTTCTCAACACATCTAAAGTAAAAGTAAAAGGTTCCACGTTTCCCAGAGGACGACACGTACTCATCTCGGTCTAGCTACATGCGACACCGTTATTGATTGCGGTTAAACTACAAACACACTTTTTCGTAACAATCAAATGGCGCCGTTGCCGTGGAAACGTGCGTAATTTTTTTATTTTTGCTATTTGTGTTGAATTCTTAGATGATTCATATCATTATTAAAACAAAACTGCAAATTGCATATTTAACGATTTGTGTGTGATTTTTTTGCGAGGGAATCTGGAGTCGCGGATTTGAGGAAACAGGAGATCTAGGGTTTCACACTTCTCTGGTATCTTTCTTAACTCCTTCTCTCTCCTCTCAAATCCAATAAAATCTATTTTCTGCAGGATTCTTTGCAAAATATCGCCGCTCAAAAATCTTTTTGCAAAGTTTTGTTTTTCGGTTTGTTTTTGCATATTTTAATACGGATTTTTAAGGGGCAAAAACCAAATCAAGATTAGGTGGGGGTTTCATCACCCTTCCTAAGCCCCACAAATCGCAAACCGAGCATATAGATCAACCCTTCAATAATTTAAAAAATATCTAGACCAGATTCTAAGGACTGTCGCGCTCAATAAGGACAGAGGAAGGTCGTGGGTAATCTATCGCTTATCCACATTACTTTTGTGGTGCCTAGGCAAGTGTGTCAAAGGCTAGTGGTTTTTAATTAGACCCACTACTGTGGTTCCTTCCCACTTACCTGGCACTTACCTAGTTACAAGGGTAGTACAGAGACGGTAGAGGATTTATCCTGCGGCTTGTCCTTTGGAAGTTTAGGAGCGGTCTAGAGATTGGACCTAGGTAACCATAGTTCTAGGGTTGTGCATTTTTCTGATTTGTCTAAATCCGTCTTTTTTTTTAAAACAAACCAATTACTTTCTCTCCTTTTTACCCCTTCCCCCTTCTTCTCTTCTTATAACGGGTGACCTAAACAGAAGAACACTTGCCGAGCTTTGCTGTCCACAACCAGATATCTCTTGTTTTCGAAATCCCTTCGGTATACCGTCCGTCTCTTCCATGTCCTTAAGAGATCATATAGAACAAGCAGGAAGAAACAGTTGGCCACCTCAGTCTAGGTCTTATCAACCGTATCCTAATCCGACACCTGTTTCAGTTCATACCCAGAGTGAGGAAGCCCCTAGACGAATGTCCATTGCTGAGCACATAGCTAGGTCTAGAGGCCAAAGTTTCAACCCGGACCAATATCAACCATCACCATCACTGTCCGGAGAAGAGTTTGATATGCGGTTTGTATATAGCCAGCCAACCAACCAACCCATATCAATATTCTTCTTATCATAATATTGATCCTACTCCTACCCAAGTTCAGCAACCATTCTGTTCCTATCAATCCAATCCGACTTTTCCACCTACTCTAGACAGTTCTTCTAATCAGTCATTTGGGAGTTTTAATTATCCACAGGAATTTCAATCTTATACTGAAACCCCTTATCAACCCAAGACTAGTCTGGAGCAGACATTAGAAAAATTTATGGAACTGACGAATCAAATTATGAAGGATTTGGGTAGTAAGACAGAACTGTACACCCTTCCTAATCAAACCTCCCCATTCCAAACTGAAATCCACAACTCCAGTTTCATAGATTCATCAAGTACAATGTCTGATAAGTTGTGTAACTTTTTAGTGTTTGATTTACCCAACTGTGAAGGGTCCATTTCAAGTGAAACCATACTCAACCCTTGTGATCTCTACACCTCCACTCTTGAACCAATACTGATTGAAAACCATACTTTTGATGAGGAGTTTGAGAATTTTAACCTTCACTTGAATGAGGTGATTGACGTTGGGGATATTTTGATTGATGAACCCGAAATATTGGATGATTTTGTCCCACCAATTCATCGATTCTTTTCACTTCCTTGTGGTCATCATCTTGAGCCTTTAATTCTTCCCGAATCCCAAATATGTCTTGAAATTGATGATAAAGGTATACCCGAAGATCAGATCGAAATACAGCCTCCATCTTCCACATCTGGTTCAGCAACACTCGACACACCAATTTGTTTACCCATTTCACCTTCTACTTTCTCCGGTTCTTCTTCTGTTCCTATAGTTTCAGTGAGTTTTGATAAATCACAATCCGTTAATTCAAGTTCAGTAATACCAGAAATTCAACTTGATTTGGATATTTTTGAAAAAGAGGTAGATGAGTTTTTCGAGTCCTCTACCTCAGTGATTTTTTATGAATCAAGTAGAATAAATTCTGGCATAAAACTCTTTGACAGCAAAATGTTCAATCACACCATTGATAAAAGTTTTGAAGAACTTTTTGCTGACGAACTTGAATTTTTAAACAATACGGATTTTGCGATTGATCAATCTCCACCTATAGAGGTTGAACCGTCACCATTCCTTCTTCCTAATCATTCACATTCCTCCTCATTCATTCTTTTCTCTAAATTCAAACCATTTCCTGACCACCTCTTATCCCTTCCCCACTTTTTCTTGACTCGATACAACACATTCTTCCACCAACCTATACGATATACTGATAAAATCTTTGAATGGTTGGTGTTGACTTTTGGTCTTTGTAAAGTCTTACTTTGACCAAATGACTCACCCCCTCTTAAAATGCTTCGTATTGTCTAACTCATGTTTGAGGGGGGTATATTTTAGGCTCTTGATCATAACTTTTGTCCTCAAATTTGTGAGCCAAAAATAAGTTTGGGGGAGGATTTTCACTTTCATATATTCTTGCCCCCATTAATAATTTCCTCCCAAGTCTACAGGTTTTTGAGCTTAACGGATGACATCAGTGAGGACACTGCTGTAAACAGGTTTGGGGGAGGTTTGTGCTTATTTACACATCAATTTGCATCATATTTTGCATAAGCACAACATTTTCAAAAAATTTAAAAAAAAAATTATAACAAAAGAGTAGAAAGTGAAAAATTACATCCAAAAGATAGGAATAATTTAAGGAAACCAAGAAAATTAGAAGTTTTCTTACACGAACTAGTAATAAGTAGTCATGAGCTGTTGTCCTAAAGGTTAGTAAGATGAAGGAAGTCACTAATCTGAGCATAAAAATAAGTCTGAAAAATAGTTTCTATTCTGGAAGCCGAACATTTGAATGTTGATACCCTACTATATGCACTTACACACGTCTTGAAACTCGGGATAATAGAGGATACCTTGAAATGCTCTTGTCTAAAAGCCAAAGTATGAAGGAAATGAAAAAAAAAATGAAGAAAATATAAAAATGGTGAAAAGAAAAAAAATGAACACTGGTTTTGTTATCGCCAAGGCAGCAATAAAAAAATATAGCGAGGGTGCCTCTTCACCTAGTGTCCTAAGGCCAACTGGTCTGGGAGTCACGGCTAAGCCTTAGGTGGTGCAAGACGAGGAAAATATTATCACATAATCAGCAAGCACATGAGTAATCGGTCTGTTAGTAACTCAAGAAGTATTAACGGTCGCATGAAAATGTGTGAGCAAATCTTAATATTCATCAAATTAAAAAGTACTAAGGTAGATGGACAAGAGTATGATAGCTTGAATTGAATTCTTCGAGTGTAGGGATGTTCTTTACACACACGTGGGGTTATATGATCAATGTTTGGAAGAAAGATAGGAATGAAGAATAAAGACGGTGTTTTATTGAGGGATAATGTGATTTCTAACATTTTTTCATGACTATTAAGATAGGGCTCATGACAACTGAAAAGCTAGTGTAGTTGGAAACTCTTATTTTCAAAGTCTTTCTTTTATGGTTCTTATCTTTATATGTAAATTTCACCATCTCTCTTTTGTTATAGGATTTTGTGGGTGCAATCCGCTGAAAACCCTCAGGAGACAACACTCCTCCTACTAGGGACACCTAGAGGTTTAACGGCTTGTTGCACGTGCTCAGTGCAATCGTGTTTGCCTACGAAAGTGTGCTTAGTTTTCTCCTTTCTTTTTCTCCTCTTGAATAAACTAGTTTGGTCAGGACGATCAAAAATAAGTTTGGGGGTATTTGTTCAGTTGATAAAACTGCACATTTGTATTACATTTTTTCTACCATTTTCATATTAAAAAAGGACTTTATTATAATATATCATGCATATGGGGGTTTATGTGTAAAAACATTATTTTCCATGTGTTAATATATTTTAATTAGCATTTGGTAGGAAAATGTATGCAAATAAATTCATTGACCTAATCCTAGAAGAACTAGGTCTACTAAATCTTATTTGAGTTGTTGTGCGGAATTTTCCAAGTTGTTATGCAGAATTTATCAAACAAATCAAGTTGTTGAAGAAAACTTGCCAAATTAAGAAGCAAAACTTGGAGACCAAGTCTGGGAGCAACCGAGAGAAGATTTCTGAATTCTGAAGGTGCCTAGGATTGCCACATGTCACAATCACAAAGCCCAAGAAAAATGATCAAGAGATCCCCACCGTTGGCCGTGGAACCACGGCCAAACCCCCCTGTTGGCCGCGGATCCGCGGCAATCTAGAGAGATCGTTGGCTAAAATTTTGGGGCATAAATCTATGATGAATTTTACCAAGTTTTCAACAAGAAGATTCTGGCTTTGCACTATAAAAGGGCACCGAGAGCCTCTTTGAAAAGTTATCAAGCCGAAGAGATCACGAAGCCCATGACGCTCACGCATCCAGGCTGATCATCAACTGTTCGACTACCTCCTTAGGAAAGATCGAGAAGCAACTAGTTTGTAATCATTTTCTACGGAATAAAAGTGTAGATTGTTCAGTTGATTAATAAAGGTAGTTATTTTATTTAATTGTTTTTGCATCTTACATTATGTTTTCCCTCTCTGTCTTTTCATCTTCTTCTCCCAACATGCGCGAGTAATTCTGCGCTTGTTAGGGTTCGTAGGATTAGGGTAGGCTAATGGACGATGAAAATAACTAAACCCTTTTTAAGTCCTATAAAGTTTAGGAACTTTATCAAAAGAATCATTAACATCCTAATCGGGCGCGCTAGCAATTCTTTGCTAGTTCCGACCGCGATTAGAGATTAGATTAATGATTGTTTTGGTAAAGGCTAGATATGAACGGAGTTCCGTGTCGAGATAAGGGTTAAGAGTGGGATTCATTTTCCCTCCAGAAACCCTAATCTACACGCATCACCGTCGTTCTAGTTCTAAATCTATTAATGGATAAAAAGGGTAACTTTTAATTAATCGTCCATAACTACTAAATCCTAACGAACCCTACAAGCTCTCTTATTATATTAATTACATCTTTAAAATAATCTAGATCTATATTTTACATTCTTGTTTAACGTAGATCTAGAAATCTTTCTATAAAATTCTTTATCCCTCCTCTCTTTCTCAACACATCTAAAGTAAAAGTAAAAGGTTCTACGTTTCCCAGAGGACGACTCGTACTCATCTCGGTCTAGCTACGTGCGACACCGTTATTGATTGCGGTTAAACTACAAACACACTTTTTCGTAACAATCAGTAGACCTAGAAGAAGTTCTAGAAACACAAATTACAAATGACGACTTGGTTAAACCGGCTGTTGCAACAGAGACAAATGAACCTCAACCACTCCGTAGATCTGGTAGGACTTCTCGCCTACCGGAGAGATACTACGGTTTTATCATTGATGGTGATAGAGAAGATTGCATCATGGAGGATGATGATCCTACCAGTTTTCAGCAAGCTATCACAAGTGGATACTCTGCGAAGTGGCTGGATGCCATGAGATCTGAAATGGAGTCTATGTACACCAACAAAGTATGGACTTTGGAAGTTGTACCCCCTGGGGTAAAACCTGTGGGATCCAAATGGATCTTTAAAAGAAAGATTGGTGTAGATGGGCAGGTGGAGACCTATAAGGCAAGACTTGTGGCGAAAGGATTTCGTCAAAGACCAGGTCTGGACTATGACGAAACCTTTTCTCCCGTAGCCATGCTTAAATCCATTCGGATCCTACTTGCTATTGCTGCTCACTACGACTATGAAATCTGTCAGATGGACGTTAAAACTGCATTTCTAAATGGTGATTTAGAAGAATGCGTTTATATGAATCAGCCAAAGGGCTTCGTTGATAGTGGGAGCAGCGGGAAAGTATGTAGATTGCTTAAATCCATTTATGGATTAAAGCAAGCATCACGGAGTTGGAACATCTGTTTTGATGATATTATCAAAGATTTTGATTTCATCAAAAATCTAGACGAACCTTGTGTTTATAAGAAGGCTGTAGGGAGAGCCGTCACATTCCTCGTATTGTACGTGGATGGCATTCTTCTGATAGGAAATGATATTCTTATGCTACAGTCGGTCAAATCATTCTTATCATAAAGGTTCTCCATGAAGAACCTGGGTGATGCCACGTACATATTGGGCATTCGAATCTATAGGGATAGATCCAAAAAGTTATTGGGATTGTCCCAAACCAGGTGCATCAACACCATCCTAAAGAGGTTTAGTATGGAAGACTTCAAGCGGGGTGCCTTACCCGCTTGCCATGGAGTCACTCTCTCCAAGGACTTTTGCCCAAAGACCGATGAAGAGAGAGCTCGCATGAGTATTATACCCTATGCTTCAGCCGTAGGATCTATAATGTATGCGATGTTGTGTACACGCCCTGATGTAGCTTATGCACTTGGTGTAGTAAGTAGGTATCAGTCCAACCCAGGGGAGAATCACTGGATAGCTGTGAAGAACATTCTTAAGTACTTGCGAAGGACTAAAGAATTGTTCTTGGTGTATGGTAATGGAGATCTCCAAATGGAGGCCTTTACCGATTCGAGCTTCCAGAGTGATAAGGACGACAGCAAATCTATCTCTGGGTTTGTATTTACCCTCTATGGAGGGGCAGTGAGTTGGAAGAGTTCCAAGCAGGACACCGTTGCAGACTCTACGATGGAAGCTGAGTACATTGCTGCAAATGATGCCGTAAAGTAAGCAGTCTGGATGAGGAAGTTCGTCTCGGAGCTAGGAGTAGTTCCAACCATTATTGATCCAATACCATTGTATTATAATAATAATGGGGCTATGGCGTTAGCCAAGGAGCCCAGGTCCTATCAGCGGTCCAGACACATCCTGAGGCGATATCATTTGATCCGGGAGATAATTGATCGCCGCGAGATCGAAATTCAGAGAGTAGATACAAAGAATAACACCGCGGATCCACTCACCAAGGCCCTTCCTTAGCCGCAGTATGAGCGACTTTTTGAGATATTGGGTATGAGATACGCCAATAACTGGTCTTAGTGCAAGTGGGAGATTGTTGGATATATGTATGCCCTAGAGGCCATTATTTGATAGTGGATGTATTTATACATGTGTGTGTGTGTGTGTGTATTCAGAGGACTTTCTTGCTCGACATGATAGTATGCTATCTGGTTACTCTTTATCTGACATGTTCACTTGATCATACTTTTATTCATTTGTACATGTTGATAAAGCCCTCTCGATATTTTCTTGACTACTGTGATTGCGATGCAGATCATACTGGTGGGACATATATAGTTTATAAGCATATCCTGAAATGTCCCTAGTCGTTGGTGTATCGAGAAGGGGCATCGATATTCCAGAGTAGACTAACGTATATAAACTGGACCCATGAGATGGGCGGTGGATGATCCCACATCCATTGGTGTTTGACACCGAGATTGTATACGGGTGCTCAGTGGAGACTGGGTACACTGGACGGACTCGCCGAGAACTCCTATATGGTATTATATCTATCGTCGGATAGCAGTTCTCAGGTGACACTGGTACAGATTAGTCTGAAGACCCGAGATCGTCATAGAGTCTCATGTGTTCTCCTACTGTGCTTTGATTTCCATCCGCCATCTAGGGTGCAACACTCCACTGCTTCGCCTAACCATGGCTCTACTGAGTCGTGCAAACAGGTGGCTTTTGGGTACAGTCCCGAGACATGTGGAGGCAATGAGCGATATGAGGGTTTCGTCTCTTCCGGTATTGGGGGGTTGATGTTGCGTTGTGCTCGATTGGCTATATCAGCAAGTCCCTGGCCAGGGCTGATGAGATTTACTGATAAGTGTTATCGGTAGTTTCTCGAACTGTTATAGGCCATACATCGGCATAACTTATTGAGTTATTGGGGCCGACGATGCCATCCCTAGACTCGATATGCAGCATATCTGACGAAGAGACCGGACTGTACGGCAAATGTTACCGGTTGGCTCGACAGGAGTTTCTCCTTAGGAACGGACTGTACGGCAAGTGTTATCGGTAGTATCTCATAAAGAATTTTCTCCCTACAGGTCGAGAGGATCCTGTAGGTGTAATTTCTCCTTAGGAATCGTGAGAATTCCTAAGTGCGTTTTCTTCTGAGAGTCATAAGGATCTCACAAATGAGTTTTCTTCCTTACACGTCGTGAGGACCTGTAAGTGATGGACGAGGTTGACATTATCCGCATTTCACGGAGTCAGGGGTTTCTCTAGCCATTTCCCACGGGGTCAAGATTGACTTTAGCCATGTTCTATGGGACCAGAATTTGCTCTGGATGCTTCCTACGGGGTCAGGATTGACATAGGCCGTGTTCTGCGAGGACCAGGCTCCGCTCTGGACGTTTCCCACGGGATCAGGATTGACATAGGTCGTGTTCCATGAAACCAGGATTTTTCTCTGGATGCTTCCCACGGGGTCTGATTGACATGGCCGTGTTCTGCGAGGACCAGGCTCCGCTCTGGACGTTTCCCACGGGGTCAGGATTGACATAGGTCGTATTCCACAAAACCAGGATTTTGCTCTGGATGTTTTCCACGGGGTCTGATTGACATAGCCGTGTTTTGCGAGGACCAGGATCCGCTCTGGACGTTTCCTGCGGGGTCAGGATTGACATAGGCCGCGTTCCACGAAGCCAGGATTTTGCTCTGGATGCTTCCCACGGGTTCTGATTGACATAGCCGTGTTCTGCGAGGACCAGGATCCGCTCTGGACGTTTCCCGCGGGGTCAAGATTGACATAGGCCGCGTTCCACGAAACCAGGATTTTTCTCTGGATGCTTCCCACGGGGTCTGATTGACATAGTCGTGTTCTGTGAGGACCAGGCTCCACTCTGGACGTTTACCACGGGGTCAGGATTGACATAGGCCGCGTTCCACGAAACCAGGATTTGCTCTAGATGCTTCCCACGGGGTCTGATTGACATAGCCGTGTTCTGCGAGGGCTAGGCTCCGCTCTGGACGTTTCCTACGGGGTCAGGATTGACATAGGCCGTGTTTCACGAAACCGGGATTTGCTCTGGATGCTTCCCACGGGGTCTGATTGACATAGCCGTGTTTTGCGAGGACCAAGATCCGCTCTGGACGTTTCCCACGGGGTCAGGACTAACATAGGCCGTGTTCCATGAAACCAGGAAGGGTTGACTTTATCCGCATTTCACGGAGTCGGGGTTTGACTCTCGGTCATCTGTGCACTGCCGAGTCATGAAACTGGGAATTGCCGCGGTTCCGCTTTGCTTGATGCTGCGTTTGTTGTAATGAGACAAATGTTGAGATGATCTCCAGGCTATCTGTGAACCGTTGAGATTTGGCTTCTTCTTCTGATGGAGCCTGGGGAGGGAAGGTGTGATTCCTTCTTTGTTTGCGCCCCTGGATTGTATACAGGGATTGATGTGATTTCATCTGTAGGGCAAAAGGTTTCATTTTATATATTTTTCTTTCCGCGATGCTCTAGCATTTCAGCTTATGTATCACGAAGGTCGCGATTGCCCAATCATTTCGGCTATTTTTCGCGGTGCCTAATCATTTCGGCTGTTTTTTTTATTTACTCGCTGCTTTTTATTGCGAGTTGCCCAATCATTTCGGCTATTTTGCATGCATACATTTTTACTTGCTGATTTTGTTTGCAGGTTTCCCCATCATTTCGGCTATTTCGTATGCATTTTGGCTCGCTGGCTTTTCGCTGCGAATTTTGGGATTTGACACCGATTTCGGCATCAGCATCGCTACAACTGGGATATTGCCAGGAGCGAATCATCATTTGCCTTCGTCGATGTCGAACAAAGGTGGCTTAGTAGACAGGGTTAGGATCCCGTCGACTAAGGCTTTTGACTTTACGAGCCGTAAGGGTCTCATAAAGGTGTTTCTCCCTACAAGTCGTGAGGATCACGTAGATGCGTTTTCTTTTTAGGAATCGTGAGGATTCCTAAGTGTGTGTTCTCTTATAAGTCATAAGGATCTTATAAGAGTGTTTTCTCCTTATAAGTCGAGAGGACTAACAAGGGTTGTTCACCATGTAGACATATCCCTAGTCGCGGGTAGGACTTTGTTAGGGAAATGTTTATTCGCGCCCGTGGATTGTATACAAGGGTCAATACTGAACCGCTTGTAGGGCAGCATTGGAGGTTGTGATGGCTGTTTAAGAACAGGTTCAGATCCCTGTAGCTTAAGGCTTTTGAATCCTATGATCCGTGAGGGTCTCAAAGGAGGTTTCTTCTTACGAGTTGTGAGGATCTCGCAAGTGTAATTTCTCTTTAGGAATCGTGGGGATACCTAAGTGTGTTGCTCCCTTGCGAGTCGTAAGGATCTCATATAGGTGGTTTCTCCTCACAAGGTCGAGAGGACCTTGCTAGTGTCTTTTAACGAGATTGCGCCCTTTCGGGTTTTCACAAAACTCGCCGGTAGCCCTGCTGTTTTTACTCACGGAGCCCTTTCGGGTTTTCATCCGTGCCCATTTTTGCTTATGGACATACCTTTTTTTGTGTCGGCCTTGGGATACTACAGTCCACAGTAATTTATCGACATCCCGGTCAACAGCCTGTTTTTTTAGGACATAGTGGTCCATTGTTAGTTTAAGGACGTTTCGGTCCGTCGCTGTCACGCCCCGCTTCCCAAGATACGGAATACGAGGGGTAGACAAGGCCAGCCATGCTCCTACGGTCAAGGAAAAGTCCTGCCGTAGTCACACTTCGGCTTCTAGTTTATCATGGTAAACAGTAAACGATGCGCAGGAAATGAGAAATGCAGTAACTGAAAGATACAATAATGTAAACTGACCTGAAATGGAATAAACGAAAGTAACTCGGAGTGGCAAGTCAAGAAGTCTGTAATGCACGTCTGGTTCTGATCCACGCTAAATCGTCTTCTCACACTGAGCATGCATACTCAGGTCGTCAGAGCGACACAATAGCAATATAAAATGTATATAATCAAGTGACAGTTCTAACAGTGATAATAGGTATGTGAAGCAGTAAATAAATGACATCATGAATATACATGTGCAGTAATCAACGCAGCGGAACAGTAAAGCAGTATAACGATATGTCACGTATGTCACACACGGTATAAAAGTAATATAAATGCCAGCATCCCTATCAGTCTCTAAGTCTCACTGTACAGGTCACTAAGCCTATCGTCAGTCCAAGCATGAGAGTCAACCACTCGCGAGTGTCCTCCACCCAAGGGTAGAACCCAAGGGCAAGGGACCACGGGCCCAGCATGTAACGAGTGTATCACGGTGTATATAGCACATACCCTGTAAATCTCCATATAACTCCCTAAATATATAAGCCGGCATGGGACTCCCGAGATTCTGTTGAACTCACACTTAAACTACCCCACACCCCGTGGTCTACATCAAACGCTAACCATCAATCTAAATACTAATCGATCCGTGACAAGTCTGCGCGAGAACTGGAGGCATGACCTCCATCAAGCACGTCCCGATTAATACCTAAGATAAATGGCAGTGTCTGGTGTCTTATCTGTGACACCCGTGCAACGCTTCCATAAATGTCCCATTCCACTTATTAGTCACACGTGCACGCATCCCACAGACGTCGACAATGCAATAGAATAATAGGGTCACTGATTGTGCACAAGTACGTATCACTTTCACTTAATCACGGATACACGAACACTGTCGTACTTGCCACAATCACCACTAAAATCTAACACTAGGTAAAAGCACGATGTCACTAGGTTATCACTACAATGATATAGGTATGATATGATGCATGAACAGTATAAGAAGCACAACTAAGGTATCATAAAACAACAGTTTATCACTTGCATGATTTATCATGAAACATATGTATAAAATTTAGCGAAATGATAAACAGGTAATAATTAATATGTTCAGTTAGCTATCCATCTAATTTGGTTTCGAGCCAAACGGGTTTCAGGATCATTAGTTATAACCATTTCATTTTAAGCGCTCGCGGCTGGAAATCCGGTTTCAGAATCAGATGTCCGTTTCGCAACGCATTTTAACCCCAATTAGGATCATAATTTAGCGACACTACAGTTAGATGAATTCTAGGGTTTTCAGTAAAGTTTTCAACGCAACAAACGGATCTTCAATCGCGTCTGTACGTTAGGAGTTATAATGTGTTTAACACCAATATGTCAGTTCTGATTTTGTTGGGACTGTTATGCGTCCCGATCTTCTAAATTACAGTTTAAATATCAAACGGTAACGAAACAGAATGAAACCAATTGTGTTGTCTAGCTAACAGAGTTACCTATAATAAGCAGTGGTTTTCCGCAACCTACGAGTTAAGGAAATCCTGTGGTATACAGTACGGAACAGCAAGCAACGACTGGAGTCGCTCTGGACTGCAGTCCAGAGTCGCACTCCGATCCAAAAATCATCATGGTTTAAGTACAGGAATGTCTGGAAACTAGCATAGGGTTAAAGTTCGTCGAGTTGGCTTCGTTTTGAGCCCTCGAACGCACCATTCTAATATGTATATGATTTATGGTGAATTTAACGATTTTCAGGTGTAACAGAATTACAGTTTTACGGTTAAACTTGGGGGCAGTTGTTTTAATCTTAAACGATCAAATTTTCCAGCAAAGTTTACACAGTAGGTCCACGACAATACGGGCCAAGCAATGATATTTAATTCCATCAAATTGGATAATGATTTTCTATGAGAACAAGCATCGAACGGTTTATTGGCTTTATTTAGCATCAAGCAAAACAGGTATTATATCTACGATTTTGATTTGTAACTTAATAATAAATAGCATGAAAGCAAGTAAAAACTTAGCTGGAGGCGTCCAGGCGATACACGGCAGTGGTAAAGGTACGAACGCGCGACGGGCAAGCACCGCGACGGCAACGGCTCCGGGTGAGCTCGGGTCGGTTCTCGGCCAGTGGGGGCTCGCAGCTTGGGCCTTGCGCGTCAAGGGGTTCGACGATGGGTGATGATGAAGATGGTGAGAGTGTTAGAGAGAGAGAGAGAGAGAGAATTGAGAGAGAGAGAGATTGGGCAGAAAGAGAGAGGTTGTGAGTATGCAGTGAGAAAGAGAGAGAAAGAGATTGAGATAGCAGAGAGAGAGGGAGTGACAGAGATATTAGGGAGAAAGAGAATTTGAGAGAGAGAAAACAGAGGGGTTAGGAAGAGAGTGAGGGTGAGAACTAAGAACGTAGAAAGAGAAACAGAGGAGTGAGAGAAAGAGCAGAGGGAGAGAGAAGTGAGGGAGTGTTTGATGGCGACGATGATGCGGGGCGTCGACGACGAGACGAGGAGCTCGCCGGCGTCGTGGCAGGGGCTCGGTGTACGGGGCGTGGGTGCAGGGGAGTGAGTGCAGGTGAGGGCGTTCGGGGCTGTGGAGGAAGAGGGGAGGAGGAGTGATGATCGGGGATGACGACGTTGGGGTCGACGTCGAGAGGTGGCGGGGTGGAGATCGGGAGTAGGGCTCTGCGAGGTGCCGGCGGCGATGGGTGCTGGGTCTCGAGAGTGTGAGGGAAAAAGGGTGACGGAGGCGATTGAGGGTGGTCGGTGACGAGAGTGATAGCCGACGGTGAAGGGAGGAGGTCGGTGATGGGTGCGTGGGTCGGGGGTGTAGCGAGGAGAGGAGGAAAATGAGAACGGGGAGTGAGCGAGCGAGGAAGAGGGGGTAGAGGGTTGAGGAGAGAGGGTCGTGGGGGAAAACGCGCGCGTCGTGGGGTAACGGCAGCGTGAGCGAGGGCGGAGGCGGCGGCGCGAGAAGTGCGCACGCGAGCGGAAAAGAGCCGTTGCGAGATTTTGAAGGAGGAGGATGAATAGGAGTTGGGTCGGGGGTGAAGCGGGTGAGTTGAGGCGGGCTTGGGCTGGGTGTGGGCCAGAAAAGAAAATAAGAATGAAAGAATTGTGTGGAGGAGGAAGAGAGGGCCGGGCTTACTGCCAAAATCAAAAAGAAAAGAATTCCAACAGGGGAATGGGCTCTAGAGAAATGAGCAGTTTATTGGAAGGAATTAATTGATAGGCGGGCCGGGCTAAGTTGGGCTAAATAAAATAAAAGGAAATTGAATGAAGAAAAAGGGACTGGGCTGGTAAGAATAATAGAGTGGGAAAATATATGGGCTCAGGGATTAAGTTTGAGCTAAATTAGAATTTAAAGAAAATAGAAGAAGAAGGCCGGCTTTGATATAGGGTTAATAGGAAAATTAAGTGGGCTGGAAAAATTTACATTGAGGGACAAGGAATAGAAAAGGGCCGGAAAATTAATTAGAAAAGATAGAAACGGCTGGGCTAAATTTTAATAAAAATGGGTTGAGTGAATATATATTATAAAAGGGAAAGTGGTATTGGGTTTGATAGATTTTCTTTAAAATAATTAAATATTTAAAAATAACAAAATTTATAATTTAAAGAGAAATACGGATTCAAGTGTATATAAAAGAACCGGGTATTACAGTCGCCAGTTTTAGGATATAGTGGTCCATCGTTAGTTTAAGGACATTTCGGTCCATAAGCCGGCTACTACTTATAGAGTTTGGGCTTAGGAAGATAGCGAGTGGACATAGGCGTCGTCATCTATCATTGACCTAGGCCATGACTCATCAGGCGTAGTATTTTTTTAGGAAGCGACCGTTTATTGGCTTGAAAGGTCTTTCACCATGCATGTCCATGAGTAGGTAGGCTCCACCCTAGTAAACTTTGTCTATGATATATGGGCCTTCATAGTTCGGCTCGAATTTCCCCCATTTGGCACGATTAAGGATCATAGGTCTTTTGACCACTAGCACGAGTTCGCCTTGGCGGAATGTTCTCGGCCTAGTCAATCTCTCATATGAGCACGTCATCTTTGCTTTATAAGCCTCCAGATTTTGTTGCGCTATGAGCCGGGTTTCATCAAGGGCATCGAGCTCCTCAAGCCGAAGGTGAGCATTTTCTTCGTCTGTTAGCTCGTAGTGAACTGCCATTCGTAGATAGGGTAGCTCTATCTCGATGGGAAGCACCGCTTCCGTACCGAATACCAACGCGTACGGTGTTGTGTTCGTGGCCGTTTTGAACGTAGTTCGATACGCCCGGAGAGCTTCATGGAGTCTCGCGTGCCAGTCCTTCTTATTTCGAGACACCGTCTTTTTCACGATCTTTGTCAAGGTCTTATTGAAAGCCTCAGCTAGACCGTTAGCTCGGGGATTGTAGACCGATGAATACCTCCAGTCTATGTTATGCTGTTGTGCGAAGCGGCTGATCTTGTAGCTTCTATAGGCTGGCCCGTTATCGGAGATGATCCGTCGCGGAGTTCCAAACTGATAAATGACGTGCGTCTTGAAGAAATGGAAGATATTCTCCGTCTTCACTTCCCTCAGCGGTACTGCTTCTGCCCACTTGGAGAAGTAATCAGCTGTCGCCAAAATGAATCGATGTCCTCTGGACGATGCTGGTTCGATGGGGCCGATTATGTCAGTTTCCCACATTTCAAACGGCCAACTAGCCACCGTTGGATGCAGTGGATTTGGATGCTGATGGATAAAGTCCCCGTGAATCTGGCACGAGTGGCATTGCTTCGCGTATTCGAGGTAGTCCTGGATCATCGTGGGCCAATAGTATCCCGTCCTTTTGAGCTTCAGCTTCATCTTCGGGCCGGCTTGGTGAGAATCGCAGAGTCCGTCATGAGTTTCTTGGACGACTCTCCTTGCCTCTTCGGGTCCCAGGCATCTTAGCCATAGAGAATCAAATGATCTCTTATACAGAGTATCATTAACAAAAGCGAAAGACAGAGCTCGTTTCATAAGCTGATGTCTTGAGGATGCATCTTCAGGTGTTCGACGGGATTTGAAGTAGTCTATAAATACTTCTCTCCAATCCTCATCCTTTTCCTGGTCTTTTATTTGCAGAGCCATTTGCTCGGTCGCTCCCTTTTCTTCGGACGACTCCGGAGATATTTTTTCCGGTGCAAGAACCCGACGGATTTGCACAACGATCCTCATGTCATCGAGGTTTTCGTCAGCCGGTTCTTTAGCGAGCTTGGCTAATGCATCCGCCTTGCTATTTTCCGCACGCGGTATGCTCTACAAGGCATAGGCAGGGATTTGAGTCAGCAGTTGCTGTACTCTCCCGCCGTACTTCACCAACTCTGGCTTGCATGTTTGATAGTCGTCGTTTACTTGACTAACGACCAGTTGGGAGTCTCCGTATATGAGGAGGTTTTCAATTCCCATGTCGATAGCGATCTCGAGACCTGCTATCAAAGCTTCGTATTCGGCTTCATTATTCGTCCTCGGCTCTGTTAAGGAGAAGGCAAAGCGTATTATCCCTCCTAGTGGAGTCACGAAGATGAGGCCTACCCCTGATTTGATTATGGGGGTACTTTGTTTGCGCTTCTTCATGGAAGATGCTCCATCGAAGTAGAGTTCCCATTGGGTATCATTCTCTCTTCTCTTCCCGTCGATTGTGTCAAACGCGTGTTCGTCCGGCAATTCGTAGTTCAAGGGAGAGTCGGCAGGTATCGGATGCTCAGCGAGGAAGTCGGCGATGGCCTGGCCTTTCACTGCCTTAAGAGGCCGATAAGTTATCGAGAACTCCATCAAGAGCAGGGCCCATTTAGCGAGCCGCCCTGTTAATATGGCCTTCGACATCAAGTATTTGAGAGGATCCACTTTTGATATGAGATGGACCTCATGTGCCAACGCATGGTGTCTGAGCTTCATTATTGCGAAGATCAACGCCGGGAAGTGTTTTTCAATGGGAGAGTAATTGCTTTCTGCCCTCAGGAGAACTCGACTCAGATAATAAAGGGTTCTCTCTTTCCCTTGGTCGTTCTCTTGTGCCCACAGCGCGCCTAAAGAACCTTCGAGGGTTGTTGTGTACAAGATGAGAGGCTTTCCTTTGACTGGAGCGGTTAGTACCGGCGGGTTCTGCAGGTATTGCTTGATTTCGTCCAGTGCGCTTTGGCATTTGCGATCCCAGACGAAAGGAGTTCCTTTCTTCATTAAGTGACTGTAGGGGCGGCACTTGCCGGAGAGATTAGCTATGAATCGCCGGATATACGCGAGCTTTCCTTGGAGAGACCGTAGTTGCTTGAGAGTCCTTGGCGGAGGCATTTCCATAATCGCCTTGATCTTTGATGGATCTATCTCGATGCCTCGGTTTCGGACGATGAATCCTAGGAATTTGCCCGAGGAAACTCCGAACGCGCATTTGAGAGGGTTCATCTTCAAGTTGTATTTCTGAAGGTGCTGGAACACGATCTTCAGATGCTCTAAATGTTTCTAGTATGATTTGCTTTTTATTACGAGGTCGTCGATATAACATTCGACGATTTCATGTATGAGGTCGTCAAAAATCTTCGTCATGGCCCTCTGATAGGTGGCACCGGCGTTCTTTAAACCAAAAGGCATCACCTTGTAAAAGAATATGCCCAAAAGGGTCCGGAAAGCGGTATGCTTCTGTTCCTCGGGATGCATCTTTATCTGATTGTATCCTGACGAGCCGTCCTTGAAGGAGAAAACTTCGTGAGTGGACGTGTTATCTATCATCAGCTCAGTGACCGGTACTGGAAAGTCGTCTTTTGGACAGGCTTTGTTGAGATCCCGGAAGTCCACACATATGCGCACCGTCCCATTTTTCTTCATTACTGGAACAATGTTGGCGATCCAGTCAGGATACTGAACCTCTTGGATGAAGCCAGAGTCGATTAGCTTCTTGACCTCGGCGTTGATGCCCATCTCAAGCTCGAGCCGCATTCTTCTCGGTGCTTGTTTGATCGGCTTTATGTCCGGAGAAATCGCCAATTTATGGACGACTATTTCTGGATCCAATCCGGGCATCTCCGAATAGTTCCATGCAAAACAATCTTTATACTGCATGAGACGTCATTTAGTGTAGCCACCTTCAGACAACAGCTCACTGACGAAAGTCGGCCGCGGGTCACTTGTCGTCCCCAAATCAATTTTCTTGAGGTTATCTGCAGTAGTATGTATCCCATCTTCCAGCTCTTTCGGTGCCGGTGGAAACTCTGAGATCACCTCGCCATCATCGTTCTCGAAGCATCAGGGGAGGTCATCCATATTCTCGGGCTCTTCTTTTGACAACGTTATCGCATGACAGGTACGAGATCGTTTCCAAGATCGATGTTGATCTGGTTTTACTCTCGCTATACGCGTCGCTTTCGGTTCATGCTTCTGTGGCGGGCTTACCCTCCAACTGCTGGATAGAGCGATCCTGCCTTGTTGATATTGGTCTTCGACCCAGTTCTTGAAGGTGAAGCAGTCTTTGAGAGGATGTCCTATTGCTCGGTGATAGGAGCAATAGTCTGGGTGGGAGATCTCGTTCGCTTGCTCGGGTGCTTGGACTCCGGGAGTGTCATCATCTAATGCTTTACGACGAGATCAAATATCTTCTTTGTCTTATCTTGGGGAAAAGAATATTCCCGACACATCTTCTTTATAAGGGACGGATCCCAGCTGCTCGACTCTTGCTCGCGTGGCTTCTTAGACCCGCTTGGCTGCTGTCGAACGTTTTTTCCGTTCTTTGGCTTATTTGTGCCTCTGCGCCGGGTCTTTTGTATGACGGGCTGGCGACGAGGAGCATTGTCATTCTCCACGGCCTGCTGAAGGAGGCGCTGTGTCCTGGCTTTCTCATAAATGGCCATTTCACGGTTATGGTCACCCCGGACCTTTTGACCCGCTTCCCGTATTAGCTTGTACATCTATTCTTCAAACGACGGACTCGGCATTTTGATGGCAGGATCTTGTTTTGGTTCAGGGTCAGCGTCTTTTAACAGGACGTCTCCTTCTTCATCGAAGTCATGTATGACGTAGCTACCATGGACTTGTTCCTATTTCTTGGATTGGATATATCCAAGCCCGACCGTTTCCATTTTCCCGTTGGGCAACTTTCCCTGAGTTCCGGGGACGTCCCAAATCCTGTTGTAGAACCGAGCTTGTCGAGCGGTCTGTTTGAAGGGTACACCTTGGCGCCTTAACAACTTTCTCAAGCCTTCTGTGTAATATCTAGGCAGACGGATGGGCTGAAGCCTGTCAAGTGTAGAATCCGCACCATGCCAAATTTCTTTCTCTACTTTGCTTTCCGTGGATTGATAAAAGAGGAACGCCTTTTCATCTCTTCGCCTAGGAGGGACATAGAATGTTTGCAGTTCCTGCACACTATAGGTACCAAGCGCGTCGAGCTCTTTGTAATGTTCTTGTGGAACCATGGAAATCTGCAAACTCCGATCATCACTAGCGAGGGCTTGCATTGATGGCCGAGCGGAAAATATAGCGTTGACCTCATCTTCCGAGTCGCTGCCGAAAACCAACATAGGGATGGACGATCCCAGCTTGTTGCATTGGGGCGGCCCTGAATAAACTATCTCTTCTTCCTCCTCGGTATCACTCTCGAAGACCGGAATAGTAATGATGGCTTTGTTCTTCGATTTGTGACATCTTTCCGTGTCCTCAAAATCTGGTAAGAAGTATTTTGCATCTTCGTACTTTTGGACTTCATTCATGGAGAATGGGTTCAACTCCCCTGTTACAGTATACTCGAGACCATCCTTGAAATACTTCATACACTGATATTGTGTAGAAAGGATAATGTTGTACTCGTGTAACCAAGGCCTGCCGAGCAAAGCATTGTAGCATGTCTTGGCGTCAATGACATGAAACTTAATGTCCGTGACAAGCAGCCCAAAGCATAGTGTCAATATTACAAACCCAAGCATCTGTGATGACTGGGAGTCAAACCCAGAGATGGTGATTTTATCGTGAGCAAGGTGCTGAACGCTCATGCAGATTTCCTTCAACACTCTCACGTTGAGGAGATTGACGGAAGACCCATTGTCAACCAGGATTTTGCCTATCTTGATGTCATGACAGTATCCGGAGACATAAAGGGGACGGTTATGCTCGCATGTCCCAAGGAGGAGATCTTCATCGCCAAAGGTGATATCGACTGTGTGCACTTTTTCCAGCTCGTCTTTCATCTTTTCTTCGGCAAGGAAAGCTTGGAATTGCTCGGGCTCTTGCAGTGCCTTGATCAGTGAATCTCTCGCCTCTTTGGATAGCAGAAGGGCGTCGAGAATGCTGAGCTGCGAAGGTATCTTTCTCAGGTGTGCAAGAATGTTGTAATCCACCTTACTTTTCTTGGGCGGGTCCTTGGCTATCAGCTCTTTGACGACTTGATCTTCTAAGGCAATGTCCTCAGGGACCTTTTCTTTTCTCTTATCCTTTTTGTTTGAAGCCTGGTTGGCGGGTCTGAGATTCATTTCCGGAAGCGTGAGATTGCGCAGCTAAATATTTTCACAAGTCTTCATCTCTTCCGCTTTTCCTGAGGTGGATTCTTTGAAAAGAGGGTCAAGAGTCATTTCTTCGTCAGAGTCGCTCCTGAAAGTGAGGACTTGCGATCTCTCATAGTCAACCATATGGCATTGCCGACAGTTCTTTTGCGCTCCTCGGTCATATTTCTTTGCTCCCGACGAGCTTTGCGTTTCATCCACTTGAAATGTTGTCGGTGAGCAACATATCCCTGCCACCATCTTTTAAAAGCGTTGCACTCTTCAGTGGGGTGCGCAATCTTTCGATGATATAAGCAGTAACTAGGATGTGTTTCCGCTTCACCAGGAGTGTTTCCTTCGGAGGGTGGCAGCTTCATTCCCATCGATATGGCTTTGGCGAACCTTTTCCTCGTCTTGAACCTGCTTTTATTTATGGTGGATGTATTTTGATCTGATGGGAGTGCTTTAACCCTTTCATCCAGTCGCCAGCGTTTGGCCTTTTCAAATATGGCCATCTCACGCTCTCGAGCAGCTTTACTTTTAAGAAGAGCTTCGTCCAGGAATGCATCAATCATTTCGTCCGATGGTCCTGGAAGTTCCGGCTCAGGATCTGCCCCCAGTTTCTCTGCGTAAGGAGCTTCTTCATCGTCTATTAATGTGTGAGAGATCACATGGCAGCTTGCTACATAATCCTCAGATTCATCTGACGAGTCTTCTCCATTGTCATCATCTCCATCCTCAAGGACGTGGCTGAGAAATTCTTGGAGTGTGACCGGGGTCCGCACCTTCTGGTTATATTCTTCCGGCGCGTCGATATATTTTTGCAGGTCCGTGCGCTTGTCACCAGGCTTCACGGGCTTCTTGGCTTTCTTCTTCTTCTTCGAAGACTTTGACGGCTGGATGTGAGCGCTTTGGCTATCACCATCAATCTTTGGAGTTGGGCGCAGTTTCAGCATTCCCTCGATGATCTCGGGTTCCGGTGGATTTTTCCACCTGATCGCTGGGCATGTTTGGAGATCCTTCAGCATTCTTTTAGTCTTAGCTGAAAGAACGACCTCCCATGGAGCTTATTCTACGAAAGAACATGATGCCTCCGGTATGTCCGTCTTCTTGGGAGTGTGTGGCTGTGGCGGGTTCACCTTCCAATTCTCGGACAGGGCAAATTTGCCCTGTTGGTATTGATCTTCGATCCAGCCTTTAAAGACGAAGCAATCTTCAATTGGATGGCCTACCGTTTGATTGTAGGGGCAATAATTGGGACTATTAGCCTCACCAGGTTGCAACGGTCGTTTTGGATTCGGCAGATTGATGAGCCTGTTGCGCACCGCCAGCTAAAACAATCTCCTCGTTTTGTCCCAGGGAAATGAATAAGGGAGCTTCATTTTCTCATTATAGTATCGCCGTCTCTCGTCTAGTCAATCCGTTAATTTTAGACCACTGGGCTGCTGTTGAGTATTCACGACGAAGGTCGCCTTCCCTTTACCCTTTTCGTTCCGCGGCTCTGGCTTTGAAGGAGACGGTCTATGACCCATCTGGTCCTTTTGGGCCAGTTTGTCGATCAAGGCCTGGAACATGGTTGGCTTGAAGAACATCATGAATTGGGAAATAGTTGCTTGAGGATCAAGAGTGCCCACGAACATGCCCACTGCCGGCGCTTTCTCGATGCGCTGCTCACATTTTGACCACAAATTTCGCCATCGTATTGCGTATTGCACCCACGTTTCACCTGGCTTCACCCTGGCATTGATCAATGCCGTTATTGGGGTGTGTTCACTAGCACTTGCGAAACGCTGGGTGAATAGTAGCTCCATCTCTGCAAAAGTCTTGACGGGGTCGTTTGGAAGTTCAGAATACCACTTGAATGCCGTCTCTGAAAAGCTACCAACAAACTGGCGGAGCAGAAATTTATCATCACCTCCAGTGTTGCCACATAGAGCCCTGAACTGGACGACATGCTGATGCGGATTTCCCGTCCCCTTATATATATGGAATTTAGGGATCGTATATCCCGGCGGGTACCTTATTTGATCATACCAGTTTGGATAAGGTCGTCCAGTCTTAACGATCTGTCCAGCCGCTTCGTTTGCCTGGTGAGCTCGTATTTGCTGAGCAATGTAATCATCTAGAGCGGCCTTGGAGATGGTCTCCTCTTTGGCTGCTGAAAGAGCTTGAGGAGGGTTCGATGTATCCCCTCTGTCATCTTCAACGATGATCGGGGGGTCTTCAGCTGGAGGTTCCGGCTGTAACATCATCGCAGCCATGTCTTAGAACAAAAGAGCCATTCATTTTATATTGGCCGCCTGCTCCGCAGCCTCTTTTCCTTTCCTCTCGAGCATTCTTCGGAGGAACTCGGTATCAGTTTCTTATTCCCGACGCTGCTCCGAGGTCTCTGGATTGTTTTTTGGCCCAGTGAGTGCGGCCATTGCAGTCAGCATCTCCTGAAGTTTCTGCTGCTGTTGTTCCTGAGCCTTCGTTATCGATCGGGTAAGCGGTCGATGACCCGTAAAAGCACGGCTTTCTTCCTTTCCGGAAGCCATATAAACGGTATGTATTACCATGTCCCCAGACTTGGGGGGCATTTAGATTCGGCGCTTTTGCGGTTCGCCGCGGTCACAGGGGCTTTCTCCGGCTTCCTTCTCTTTTGAACGGTTGATGTTGAGGGAGCCGTTGCAGCGGGCACCCAGACGGCTGTCGCCTTTTATGGCTTGACAGGATGGTTTTCTCCTTGTCAAGATTTAAGATTCTTTGGCCGGCGAGAGTAGTCCTGGTCAATCACCGACTCCTGGACCTGTCGCCAGACTTTATAAATTTTGGAGGACAGCCGCTGAGGGAGCTGCTCCGGCTTCTTTTCTGTAGTAATCCCCATCGGTGGAGGAGATCTCTTCAGCACGGCAGTCGGAGAGTTCTTGCGAACCCTCATAAGCGGTTCAAACCTGTTCCCAGTTAGAACAGCAGCATTGATTTCCACCATGGGTGCCAGCGGAGTTAGTCCAGAAGGGGAGCTGCCCCCAGCCTTTCTTACTCGGCGCCAGTGACGACGGCGAGCATGTCGTGCGGATGGGATTGTCTCAGCCGTAGGGGTGACTTCCTCATGCCCCCTACATTGGTCAGAAGTTGTCGTTGTCAGCCTATTGAAGACTGATGTCCACTGAGTGGGGATGGCCAACCTATCGAAGGCAGACTTCCGAGCAGGGGAAGCAGCCTTGACGATTTTGCCTGGAACAGGAGCTGAAATAGTCAGTCTTGTGAAGATCGACTCTTTGGCAGGAGAAGCCGCCTTGACGACTTCGGGAGCAGGGACGGCTATCCTTTTTGGGATAACCCTTTCTGGTATCGCGGGCTTCTTCATGGGCCCAACTGAGCTTTGGCCCAGTCTGTCAAAGACTGAGGCGTTGGAGCTGGACGACCCGTTAAGAGGGGCCACAGAAGTTGTAAGCCGATCAAAGACTGACTTCTTCTGAGCTTCTTGTGTTGGTACAGGAGCGCTGAAGCTCGTTAGTGGGAGCATGGTCCCGAAGAACAATCCAGTGGTGGCCTGAATGACCTGTTCCACCGGCATAGCGAAGATGGAGGCCGCTTGGGGCCCGTAATTCACTCCTCCGGACGGGACGGATTGAGGGTTGCAGTTGCAGTTAGTACAGGTTGAAGCCATTGATCTTCTGTTTTCTGCACGGAGCAAGACACCAAATCTTAGTACCTCGAACCCAAGGGAAACCATATCAAACCGCGATTCGTTCACGAACACGACACACGAAGTGTGGAGTGGAAAGAGGAAAAGGTCCCACCGGGCGTGCCAAAATCTATTCTCGTCCGAAACACGGAGACGCGACCGCGTAGGTCCGTCTTTCCTGAATTTAGGGGCAGATGCTAATTGGTGCTATCCGTCCACCTCTCCGAAGATGCCAAGTTGATTTATGACACTATGTATCGAAGGTTTAAACGGATGCGGCCGATGTAGCAGACTTCGTCAGATTCCCCCTCGTTGAGGGGTTTTTGATTGTGGGGATGCACTTCCCTGCAGGCGCAAGCCCCTGTAGTTAATTACGCTACCGCATCGCGATAACCACTTTCTCCTTCTCCAGATGGTCACTTCGTGTCGTGTGTGTTTGTTTTGTTTTTGGTTGCCCGTGGATTGTATACGGAGACTAATTTATGTTGTCGCCCGTAGGGCGTGGATTAGTCCAAATCCGTATTTTCTTAGATTTGGGTTTGGGGGTTGGGTTTAAGGATACGTTAGTCTCATTTGAGACTAAGATCAATTTAAACGTTTGTTAAGAATACGTTAGTCTAATTTTAGACTAAAATCTACTTAACAGTTTGTTAATGACACGTTAGTATAATTTTAGACTAAGGTCAACTTAACCATTTGTTAAGGATACGTTAGTCTAATTTTAGACAAAGATCTACTTAACAGGATCATTTAGATTCAACAAAAGAGCATTTGGGCTCTATTGTTTTAGTTTAGGGACTTTGCGGTCCATTACCAATTTAAGGACATGGTGGTCCAGTTTAAAGACATAATAGTCTGTAAAGGTTAATGACATCATAGTCCATGGACTTAAGGACCCCACAGTCCAAGGTTAAGGACATCATAGTCCGTGGGTTTAAAGGGACCCCACAGTCCGAGATTAAGGACATCATAGTCCGTGGGTTTAAGGACCCCACAGTCCGTATTTTAAAGACGTCATAGTCAATAAAGTTTAAGGACATCATAGTCCATGAGTTTAAGGACCCCACAGTCCATGGAATGATTGGTTATCAGGACCCGTCACCTCTTTGAAGATGTTGAAAGATTACAACGACAAATATCAAAGGAGTGAATAAATATTCCCTTGAACCAAGGTTGATTGGGAAATCTGTAGTCCAATTTGGGACTAAGATCAATTAATTAGATTGTGAGCACATTGGCTCAGTTAAATCTGAATTGAGGACTTATGGCCAATTTGGGCTAAGTCCAATTAAGTTTGAAATGTTGGCCCTTTGTTGGACTGTTGAACATTTGTCTGGATTCAGCCCTCCTCCCCCCCTATTATTTAGCAATGCTAAATAGGGGTTTGGAGGCTCTGACAACTTTTTGTCTTTGGTTGAGCACTAACCATTCATTATGGCTCTGGATTTTCAAGGTTCATTTGAAGAGGAGATTTGCCTCTGGAAAACTTAACCAATTTGGGCTAAGCTTGGCTTTAAAATAGTATTAAACACTAGAGGATACTTGGTGATCATGTGCTCCCACATGATGTGCTGAAAATAGTGTTAAACACTAAGGACGAGGCGCTTAAAGTAGTGTTAAACACTAAAATTGAATTGGTCACGTGGGGTCACGTGAGGCATCTGAAGATAGGGCCAGACTTCCTTTATTTTGTTCTCAGAATATTCAGATAAGTGTTAAACACTTTTAGTCTTTGAAATTATCACGTGTGGACACATGACAATGCCTCTGCGTTGGGCATCAATTCCTCTGTCTTCCCCTATTTTATTCTTTTGAAAAGGGGTGTTTGTCAGGGGTCACGTGGGGACACGTGAGAAGCCTTAGATCAGTACTGCCTTTGGCTTTATTCTCTTTTATTTTGAGGGTCACGTGGGAGCACGTGAGGCATTGCCTCTAAGCTTTTTCTTTCTCATTTTGAGGAGTCTGTTTAGGCGTCACGTGGGAGCATGTGAGGCATTGCCTCCAGACTTGTTCTTTCTCATTTTGAGGAGTCTGTTTAAGGGTCACGTGGGGGCACGTGACCTAGTCTTGTTCGTTCTCTTTTGATCATTGAGAGGGAGGGTCACGTGTTGCCACGTGACCAACTTGGGTACTGATTTCTTTACATCCATGGAGAGATTTAAGTCTCTTGTTTTAATAATTAAATTCTTTGGTCGGGTTAAACCCTAATTTTGTTTAGAGGAATTAAATTCCTATGTATATGGAAGAATTAAATTCTTATGTAGGGTTTAAACCCTAGTTTTATTTGGAGGAATTGAATTCCTATGAATTTGGGAGAATTAAATTCTCATATAGGGTTAAACCCTAGTTTCATTTGGAGGAATTAAATTCCTATGAGTTTGGAAGAATTAAATTCTTATGTAAGGTTAAACCCTAGTTTCATTGGGAGGAATTAAATTCCTATGAATTTGGGGGAATTAAATTCCTGTAAACTTAAATTCTCCCTCTAAGTTTTGGATCTGCATGGCAGAATCTCCCCGATGAGAATTAAATCCTCAACTTGTGGAAAGATCTGCTTCTGCAGATCTTCAATCAAAGGAAGAACTAAGTTCTTATTCAGAAGAGTTAAACTCTTAATTTGAGAATTAAATTCTCTTTTTGTATTATGGAGCTTAGATCTCTTTCCCTTTCTCACCTAGGGTTTTTTCTGAAGAGATCTTCTTTTTCTCTCTTGAGAATTAAATTCTCCTGTCTTTTTTCTCTCTGTTGTTGTATATTTCCCAAAAAAAAGTAGCTCCTCCTCTCTTCTCTTCTTGGCTCCTATTTATAGGAGAAAGAAAAGAATCAATTTGTTTTGTCAATCTTTCATTAAAAAATTTTAGTTGTTTTTGTAACCAACATAATCTTTTAGATCATCCAGTGAATTTTTTTCACCATTGGATTTTTAATCCAAAAGATATTTTATCTGTTATTCCTGGCAAATTTCAGGGAAATCTTACCTTGTATAAAATCTTTCCATAAATTGGTGATTTTTAATCACCCTTGGATTTTTAATCCAACGGTGCTCTATTTTACAGAGCACCATCTTTTTTGTGTGGAAAGATTTAAAGAAATATTTTCCCAGTTAGGGTCTTTGATTTCCCTTAATTAGAATTTAATTCTATTAGTTCAGAAGGTTTAAGAGTCTATCGTGTGTTAGCACGTGACCTACTGTTTGATCATTGAAATAGATTTTAATTCTATCAATTAAAGAGTTTAGGAACCTGTCACGTGTTGGCACGTGACCCCCTTGATTAAACATTTTATTCAGAATTTAATTCTTCCGTTTAACAGAACTAAGGAATTCAGCACGTGACCCTTGGTCACGTGTGAGCACGTGATGCCCCATTGGGGTTTTTCCTTAGTTTCTTATTACATCTTTTAATCTCTTTTGGTGGGTTTTAAAGGCCCACCACGTGGTGGCACGTGACCCCACTAATTGCATGCTTGACTAGAATTTAATTCTATAAATTAGAGATCACAGGAACCTATCACGTGTCAGCACGTGACCCTTGGTCACGTATGAGCACGTGATACCCCATTGGGGAGTTTCCTGATATTTTATCAGGGAACAAAGCATCCGACATCTAGGAAGCCATCGTGAGTCGATTGACGGGGAGCTTAAAGAAGATACCCGATCGAGCAGTTGTCAAGGGCACCGCTGGAGCTTGCTCGAGACGCCTTATTGCTTTTTTGGTGTTGATGGCCTTACCCCCAGCTGGAGCAAAGGAAAGTCGTTCAAACACTGACTTGCTTTTGGGTAGTGGTGCCCTCGAGATCACCACATTTGGCCTCCTGCCTTTTGATGTCGGTTTATCCATCACCGGGGCTTGAGGAGAAGAGATGGCGTTAGCTGGCACGAACAGAATAGAGCCGAATGATAGTGGCGGCTCTTCCCACTGTCGCCCGAGACTGGCCGGAAGGACCGTCCTGGCGTCCATCTTCATCATGTAGGAAATGGGAGCTGTGTTGAGAGCTGAGCTTGCCCTTAAAGACATTTTGTTGCGTCCGAAGATTGTAGTTGAAAGTCGTTAACCTGCAAATAGAAACTTGATTTCAGTACAGGCAATCAATATATATGTTGATTGAGTTCGCATGGATGTTTAACCTAAAATATGGGATGAGAGATCCGTCCCACCGGGCGTGCCAGAATCTGTAGGGTGTTTTTCGTCACCCTATTGAGATGGGAATGCGCCATTCCAGCTGGCTTCAAAGTTCGGGTACGCAATGGGCGCTTGTCAGGCATGTATAGATTCCCCCTGCTTAGGAAAGGTCGGGGTTTATTGATTGTGGGGATCCGAATCTCCGGCTAAACTGTTGTTAATTATCCCTCGCTTTTGGAGCGAGAGAACCTCCGATTAAAGGATAAAAATCGGTCATGCGAACTCAGTGTGATGTATTGGTGTGTTTTTTTTTACATAACAATAGAGACGTGTTCATTATTTTGTTCCATTTGTGAATTTGTTTTATTATTATTATTATTATTTTTTAAAAAAACATTTTTTTTATATGGAGTTAAACTCCAAAATATTTTATTTGGAGTTAAACTCCAAAAACAAATTTATTTGGAGTTAAACTCCGAAAAGTTTCTGTATGGAGTTAAACTCTATTTTATTCAATGAAACATTTTTTTCTAAAAAAAATATTATTTATATTTTATTTCTCTTATTTTTTAAATAAAAAAAAGAAAGGGAAAGCCACCCACTCACGTGAGGAGGGAAAGAGGCTCCCACTAAGTCCCCTCACGTGAAGAAGGGAAGAAGCTCCCACTAAGTGGGAGCCTCCCCCTCACGTGAGGGGGGGAAAGCTCCAATTTGGTGGGAGCTCCCTCTCCCTCATGTGAGAGGGAGCAAGGGCTCCCACTTAGTGGGAGCCTCCCCCTCACGTGAGGGGGGCTCCCACTTAGTGGGAGCCTCCCCCTCACGTGAGGGGGGCTCCAAAATTAAAATAATTTAAAAAAAATTGGAAGGAGTTTAACTCTAAATATATATAGTATAAATACATTAGGGTGTTATATTATACCCAACTATAAAAGAATTTTGTTCTCTAAATTCACGGAACAAGAAAAGACAAGAAAACACGGATCTAAGAAAAGTGATGTGGAAACATATGTCGAATCTCGTCTTCACGTTCCGAAGTAAATTCTCCGTGTGAACGATTCCCCCTTGAAACGAGTACCAGTGGGATAACTTTATTCTTAAGGATTTTTTCTCGTCGATAGACAAACGCCATTGGTCACTCTTCATATGTTAAATCTTCCCTTACTGTCAGTTCCGAGTGATTTAGGACGTGCGTCTCATCTCTAACATACTTGTGGAGTTGAGATACATGAAACACATCATGAACACCCGCTAAGGATGGTGGTAAAGCCAATCGATAAGCTAGCTCTCCAACACGCTCGATGATATCAAAAGGCTCTACGAATTGAGGACCAAGCTTGCCTCGACTGCCAAATCGGATCACTCCTCTGGTCGGTGATATCTTCAAGATCACTAACTGTGAACTCCAGAAGTCTTCTTCCAATATCAGCCAAACTTTTCTGTCGATCTTGTGCCACCTTCATATAATTTCGGATTAAGTTCACTTTCTCCACCGTTTACACAATAATATCCGGTCCCAATAATCTTCTTTCTCCAACATCGTCCCAATAGACAGGCGAGCGACACATACGACCGTATAATTCTTCGAATGGAGCCATCTGTATAGTCGCCTGAAAACTGTTATTATAAGAAAACTCCACCAAGTGCAAATGATCCTCCCATGGACTCTTGAAGTTTAACATGCATACTCTCAACATATCTTTAAGAGTTTGGATTGTTCTTTCAGACTGGCTATTTGTCTGAGGATGCTAGGTTGTGGTAAAATTCAAGCGAGTTCCCAAACTTTCCTGTAGACTCCTCCAAAAGTGTGATAAAAATCGAGTATCACGATCCGAAACGATGCTCATGGGTACCCCATGCAATCTCACAGTCTCCTGCATATACCGCTCTGCCAAAGTCTCCGTCGACTGACCAACTTGAAACGGTATAAAATGAGCTGCCTTGGTCAATCGATCGACAAAAACCCAAACTGCATTATTGCCCTTTGGACTCCATGGTAAAGCTGTCACGAAATCCATGGTTATATGTTCTCACTTCCATTGAGGAATCAGAAGTGGTTGAAACAAATCATCTACACTTTGATGTTCAGCCTTGACCTGCTGACACACCAAGCACTTCGATACGTAGCAAGCAATCTACCTTTTCATGCCCTCCCCGTCGCAAATCTCTGTACATCTTCGTGCCTCCCGGAAGCAATGAATACACGGAACTATGAGCCTCCTTCATGACTTCTTCATGAACATCTCCCTTAGGCACACATAAAAGACTTCCATATTGTAACGAACCATCTTTATGAATCAACAAATCTGTTCGAAATCCTGCTTCTACCTGTTCTCGAAACTTTTGCAATCTTGGATCATGCGACTGTGCTGCTTTAATGTTATCGATCAAGGATGACTATACTTGCAACTGCATCAACTGTCCCGAAGAATTTGGTAGTACAATCTCCAATTCAAATCTCTGAAGATCAGCTATAATCTCCTTCTGTGCCGTCAACATCCGTATCACTGGCAACCGACTTAAAGTATCCGGCACTATAACTTTTTCCAAATGGTATTTTAGATCAAGATCATAGTCAGTCATAGGCTCTAACCATCTACGCTGCCTCATATTGAGTTATTTCTATGTGAACACATACTTTAGGCTCTTATGATCGGTAAATACTTTGACCCTTACGCCCAATAAGTAGTGTCTCCAAATCTTCAGAGCAAAAATCACTGATGCTAACTCCAGATCATGAGTTGGGTAGTTCTTCTCATGAGTTTTCAATTGCCTTGACGCATAAGCTATGACCTTCCCATGCTGCATTAGAACACATCCTAAGCCTTTCCTAGATGCATCGCTGTGAATAACTAGCCTCCGGAACCGTCTGGCACTGTCAGAAAAGGAGTGGTGGTCAATCTTTGATTCAATGCTTCAAAAGCCGACGCACATTTCTCGGTCCATAAAAATAGTACCTCTATTCGTGTTAGCTCGGGCAATGGTTCTGCTATTCAAGCGAAGTTCTCCACAAACCTTCTATAGTATCCGGCAAGCCCAAGAAAACTTCTGATCTCCCCTACGTTCTTTGGAATTGGCCAATCATGAACAGCTGCAATATTTTCAGGGTCAACGGCAATTCCATATTCGGATACAACATGACCCAAGAACTTCATTTCTTCGAGCCAAAACTCGCACTTGCTCATCTTAGCATATAACTTTTCTTATCTTAACGTTTGCAGTGCGATCCTCAAGTGTTCTACATGCTCTTCTTTGCTTCTCGAATAGACCAGAATATCGTCAAAAAATACCACTAGGAATTGGTCCAGGTACGGTGAAAAGATTCGGTTCATCAAGTCCATAAATATTGCCGGTGCGTTAGTAACTCCAAATGGCATCACTAAGTACTCGTAATGCTCATATCGAGTTCAGAACGATGTCTTGCAAATATCTTCTGATTTCCTCCGAACTTGATGATACCCAGATCACAAGTCCAACTTTGAGAATACTCTCACGCCACTGAGTTGATCGAATAATTCGCCGATGTGAGGGATTGGGTACTTGTTCTTAATAGTCACCCGATTTAATTCTCAATAATCGATGCACATCCTCCGCGTGCTATCCTTCTTCTTAACTAGAAGAACTGGAGCTCCTCATGGTGAATTGTTGCTGTGAATCCAACCCTTCTCTGGTAATTCGGTAACTTATTTCTTTACCTCTTCCAGTTCACCGGCGCCATTGGATAATAAGCCTTTGAAATCGGCGCTTCTTCAGGAAGATCAATTGCAAACTCTACATCTCGTTTTGGCGGTAAACCCGAGATGTCCTCGAACACATCCATAAACTCTCAAACTACTACTGGCGCTTCTTCCTTGTTTGCTTCCATCGACGAAAGAACGGCATTAGTCGGCCTAGCCCTAAATTCGACTGGCCTGACAGATCTGCTATCTCCCAAAAATATGAACTCCAGATGTCCAGAGATCTGGAAAATCACTTTCTTTGCCCTACAATCAATGTGAGCATGAAAAATGCCAAGAAAATCCATTCCCAAAACAACATCATAGCTTCCAGTATTAATCACCAAGAAATCCGCGAATAACTCCCGTCCGCAAATAACAATCGAGCAACCCTAGCACTCACTACTAGATATAATTCTCCCATTCCCAGTGTGTATGTCCCAATAACTAGACAGGGCCGTGTGGGGAATAGAGTGTGCACTGATAAACTTGGACGACATGAACTGATGGGATGCATCTGAATCGAATAATGCCAATGCGGGAAAATTATAAACAAGTAGGATACCTGAAACAACATCGTCTGAAGCTTTGGCCTCCTTGGCCGTCAAGGTGAAAGCCCGTACTTGATTAGGCCTCTGAGTAATCTGCTTATGTTGTGCTCTCAGAGCATCACCCTTCAACTGAACTCTCGATGGACAAGAATTAATTCGATGATCAGCAGCTTCGCAAATCGGACACTGCCCAAGCTTCATCCGGCACTCTCTCCGGAAATGACCCGGTCGTTGGCAGTAATCACAAATCACATCCTTCTTTTGCATTGAAACAGAGGTCCTTTTCATAGGCATTGTCCCCTGTTTATTTATTGGAATGCCTCTACGTACAGGAGCTCTAGTTGGTGCATACGGCGTCTTCCGCACCATAACAGCTTGTTGTTGAGTACCCTTTACTCTCACTGATAAACTCTGTTGTTCTCTAGCCACCTTGAGAACTTGGGAGAAGGTGGTTAATCCCAACGATATGATGTGTCTCTGAATCTCCACATCCAGGCTACGCATAAACCGCTTTGCCCTATCTACCTTGTTGGCAACCAAGGGCCCAGCAAATCGATTGAGCTGGGATGACTCAGCCGCATGTGTATCAACGGATCCGCCATTCTGCTTCAAGCTAATGAACTTCTCTTCCATTTCCTCTCGAGTAGACTGCGGAAAGAATTTCTCCAAGAAACTTCGCGAAAAATTTGCTCAACTGATTGGCTTGATCAGACGGGTCTCCACTACGAGTCACCACTCGCGAGCGAAATCTACTAATTGAATGCGTACTATATCCACCCTTTTCTCATCTAGAATCTGCGCGGTAACGAGCAGGTTCTCTATATCAACTAGCCACTACTCCGCTGGTAATGGCTCCTCCAGTCCTGTAAATGTGGACGGACCGAGCTTCTTAAAGTCCACCATGGTGCCCTCACGCTGTGTTGGCCTGTGTGCTGCTGCAACTATGGACTGCTGGACCGTCCGCAGACCCTCCTGGAAAGCCTCGGCCAGCAGCTGATTTAGCTCAATTTGACGCTTCTGGTTTTCAAGCATACCACATACAACTCCAAGCAATGCGGTGTTATCTACACGTGTCTGGTATGACCGCAAATCTCTATCCACCATGATTCTTAAGCCAAGATACTGAAGGGGATTAGTAACAGTAAATATGATTCAATAAACAAGATATTGATAGCTATAGATTCAAGACTGGCAAGATAGTAATGTGGCAGGACATGTTCCTAATTCCGGGTTTTCTGGTTAGTGTATTGGGTTCAATACCCAACTACAAAAAGAACAAAACCCGACTAATCCTAAATCCTATGTCTCTAATACCAAATAAACCCTGTCACGCCCCGCTTCCCAAAATACGTAAATACGGCATGTGACAGAACCAACCATGCTACCTATGTCTAGGAATAATCCCTTCATAGTTACATTACGGTTGTCAATCGGATATCAAGAACAGCAAAGTACTAAATCTATCTATCACATGTCCAACTGCCACAGTAAATAAAATCAAAAAATGCATATAGCGGAAACGAATCAAGATTCAAATAAAACAATCTCTAAATCATGTCCCTTATGGGCTCACATCGATAAAAATAAAACTACGGATAATAAAAGAAACTAAGCATCTTTAAACTAAACAGCTGGCTCCTCGTTGCTCAGCTTGCTTGCTAAAGTACTCTTGATCCGTCTACGATAATGTCATAAGAATCGGGCCATGAAAAACCCAGACGTCAGTGCGTCATAATATCAAAATAATAGTAATAACCAGGATATGATTCCATGATTAAATATGAGTATGAATAATTAAACACAGGTGTAAAATAGTGAGGTGTATGTATGTGACGTGTATTCTAAAATCTGTGTTTCTAGGTTATCTATTCTACAAGCCTTTGAAATCATTTAATGTAATCCTCAACGTAACTCAACAGTATATATCTTGTTCATACCCCCATGGGACCACGGCACAATATATTCATAACCCCATGAGACCACGGCACAATAAATAATGGTTATTCCATTCACTTCTGGAATCACGGCAAACAATAATAATATCCTCTTGAGTTACATTCCGGTTACATTCTTGATTTTCCCTTTTCCCTCAGGTTTTGTGTTCAAGTCAGGTATTGATGATATAAACTAATGCCAACACAGGATCAAGCAAGTATATATCGTGTCTATGTAGACAACAAGTCAGGATGATCGGCATTAGCGGATGATCCAAGTAATAAGTATGGTAGTATGTCGTGAACACGTCATGCAATGTGTTTTAACCAGAATAGACACTGAATGTAAAACTATACCAATATCAAACCACGATAAACACAACTGATGCCAGGATGCATATGTCTTTATCTGTAATAACCGTTATACGTCCATTACCATGTATATTGCAATCTAGATAGCATATTGAACTAATATAGTATTATAATAATATCGTGATGTTCCGGCATGCAACTGGATGACCCATTATTAGTACGGATACCAACGGATACTATAAAACGGTAAATCACTACTTCTTGCTGAATATTAAACCGCATGCACTATAATCAAGCATATAAATATTGGTATAATCAAAATAGCATGTTGCAAGTTTAGAACTTGCCTGATCGAATCTCACGTCGAGATACGGATGTCACGTTCGGATACCGAAATAAAGTCACGACGCAAAACTTAAGCACAGAGGACTTGTTCTGGTTGAGCAGATGCATGACGTGGTGACTGGGCTAGACGATGACAGTGATTGGGTTATCTGGATCGTTGACGATGTGCGCAACTCTGGCGAGACGATCAGAAAAGAACAGAAGAAAGAAGAAAAAGAAGAAGAACAGAAGAAGAAGGTAACAGCTGTTAGGATTGCTAGGTTTTAGGATTCTCTGGATTTGGCGAGGGCAGGGAGAGGGAAGAGGCGGTCGGCGGTGAGGTCACAGCGAGGTGGGTGGCCGATGAGGGTTGATGGTGTTCGGGGATGAGCAGGGAAGAAGAAGAGGGTGTGGTAGTGGTGGTCTGGGGTTGCTGAGGAGACGAGGAGGTGATGGAGGTGGTCGGTGATGGTGGGTTTCCGGCGACGAGGGAGGAAGGTGGGTTCTTGATGTCGGGGTTATGGGGTTAGGTTGCCATTAGGAAAGAAGAATAAGAGGGGGAGGTTAAGGCAAGGTAGAGGGGAAGACAAGGAGACGAAGACGGTAACGACGAGGGAGCGGGGACGGGGAGAGGGCGATGAGCGGCGTGGGTTAGGGCTCGTCATTCGTGGGTGAAAGGGAGAAGAAGAAAATGAGAGGGAGTGAGAGAGTTTTAATAGTTTATAAATTTTATATTATAATATATATATATATATATATATATAGAAAGAGAAGAGGTGGGGACGGGGGAGAGACACAGAGAAAGTGAGAGGGGGAGACGAGGAATCTGAAAGAGTTTTTATAAAAAATAATAAATTTAAATATTTTATATGTGTGTGTGTGTGTATTATGGGATTTTACAGATAATACCGGATCTCTCCAAATATTACCCGTATCCCTTCAAAAATCTAGTTTTTAAATATGAAAAATATACGTAAGGATTTAAACCATGATGTAATATCCTGTAATTAAAAACATAAAAATAAACATCTACGTAAATATACGTAGCGATCCAATAATCGGTCTGTCTAACTCTTAGGATACGAACATGATATATGGGCGCAACCACCTGATATATGGTACTATGACATGCAAGTATAGATAATAAAATATATTATTTGGATTTATGTTGTATTATAAAAAGATATGTGGATTCTAAAATATATTATATTTGTATAATATTCCAGATTTGCATGGATAGACTGTACTAGGAAATATTTGATGTAATTTCGAACCATGTTGGGTTTTAAACATGCGGGTCAGATCGGATAATAACCACAGCTGCAAATGCATCATTCACAATCCAACGCAAAGAAATTTACCGCAAGATTTGAAATACCCCAAATATATATAGTATAAATGCACTAGGGTGTTACACTTATAATTTATTATTTTGTGAAAATCTATGTTTCTAAATTATGCTTTTGATGTGCTGAATCTCTCCTACACTACCACAAATTCCTGGCTCCACCACTGACTGTGACCAACGCGAATCTTACGCTGTGGGTTGCCTCCTATCAACTATTGGTACATTAATCATTAAAAATAACCTGCTTTGTACAAATCTACACTTTTATGAATGATATATGTCCTAAACAAACTTACATTTTTAGCTTCACCGTCAATTTTTTTGTCACTAGTGGAAATGGCATATTTCGCAGCTTTACGAATAGCTTCTATGTTTCTTTTGATTCTGTCTCGATATAAGATACCTCATATATAATTTTAACGACAATTAGTACACACTTCGCTTCCATTTTGGCACTACTTTCTTGCACCCCGAAATATATGCTGAAATCGATCAAGAAATTGCCTTTAACATCCTTGAAGACGATTCCCGCTCCTGACCTCTTCGTTTTTGGGTCAACACACACGTCAAGCTGATGGTGACTAATGCATCTACAACTTCTTTCCATCCGAAAGGAGTTACTTCTCTATCCAGGTAAAGTTCACTGATAACAGCCTTTCTTCGTCTGCAGAATCTGATTGCTTCCTCTTTGTCCAAAAGGGCAGTCTAGCACATTGAATTCGTACCAATAGATCTTATAGATTTAATATTTAAATTGATTACGGAAAATATCTACAAATTTATTTGATTTGATTATGATCAATAAATCATATAACTAAATGGAAATTTTACCCTATGATTTGGAACAATACATCATATAGCATCAAAATATCAAAATATAAACCTTACACACTAAGATCCGGTTTCATGACCTTGTACTCGTAAATGAAATCCTTTGAGAGCGGTGTGAAATCTGCAATCAATAAGAACGCCTTATGAAGTTTTATTCTATCCGTTATGAGCTTAAGATCTGGTAACCGTTTCAGCTTGGGATAATCTATCGAGCGAGTGGAGAGAAGAAGAGGGAGAGGAGAAGGAGAGGTGACTGATTTAGGGTTTAGGATTTTAAAAGTATATTTCAGCTTTATTTATTTCAGTTTTTTTCTCGCTCCATGGTTTTTATTTCCTTTTGCCACATTAATGGATATGGTTCTTTGTGTGCTAACTAGCTTCTTTCGAATCAGTAAAGTGGGGCTTCGATAATATATATTATGTATCGACCCTGAATTTTCTGTACAAATTTTTTTCTTTTTAAAGTACAGAAAGGAGTTTGCAAGCCTGAGCACAATTTAAAAGTTATTCTTGTTTAAGAAAAGCAAGAAGCGCTTGTAGCTCATTGGTAAAGTATTGCACAGCTGTGACATAACCCATTTGTTTGAATCCCATCAGCCACATATTATTTTTCCTGATTTTTTTTAAAAATTTTGGAAGCCCAAAAGTTTACACGTGCACCGCACACAAAAATGAACAGTCGGGAAAAACAAACATGTGTAAAATGTTGTATGTACTGAAGAGGACACATGGCACAAATCCAACCCCCCCCCCATCACTTACACTTGGCCGGCGAGATTAAGCTTTGGGCCGGCGACGCCGGACGGTCCGTAGGGAAAAGTCCCCAGGCTTGTACACTTGTCGATTGGCCTACCCCTATTAACCATGCACTGTTTGTTTTCTCTGCAATTTAACAGAGAATTCAATTTCCCAATTAATCCAATTTTAAATGCATTTTAATTCATTCTTTCAATTCCAAAACCCTAATTCCACACTATAAATACAATCCCATACCCTAGCCCCACCTCATTCTGAAATGCTTAACCAAAATTATCAAACTTTTCTAAGTACAAGTGGAGTAGAAGTGGAGTTAGCCCAAGGTCAACTTCCGGCGAGGATCTACGCAAGTTGCGGCGCTCCCGCGACGCCACGGACACTGCACAATCTTCTTCTACCTTATCTTCACCCTTCTAACTAGTAAGTCCCACCCCTTCTTCTCTTTCTATATAAAAAGTCTCTTATTATAAAACATGTCGGAAGTGGAGATAACCCCGACATCTTTTTTAAAATATTATAAAATCCACTTTTTCTTATGTTCTTCATAAATATTATTACACCATACTTGTTTATCATGAAACTAATAATTAGAAACAACTTTCATCCTAAATTATCATGCTAAACAACTTTAAATTGAGTTTTTCATTTAAATACCATGAACTTTGTATCGACCATATTTATTTGCTTTGCTTGCTATTACCTTTAGAAAACATCACAGGGTAACGACCTACCCTTCAAAACACACATGATTTATAGCACGATTCTCTTTGAAACATATTTTTGTGGCGATTACAACTTTTCATTAAACTACCATGAACTATAAAACCTGTTTTCTTTGAATTGTATTATTAAAATCTTTACAATTATGCCGCTACAACCCCTTTTAGGGAACCCAATATTGGATGATGCGGATTATCGCATATCCTCGGGACTAGTAAAGCGAGATGCAGACCTCCTCACGGAGATTCGTTCTCGAAAGATTTTAATACGATTTTTAAGAAAAAAGAGATTTTCTTTTTAATAATAAAAACTAATTTTTAATAATTATATAAATATTATCAAACCACATATTTTCAAGTTATAATAAAATTCCATATTTTTTTTCTAAAAATAAAAAGAATGACAACTTTCACTAAAATACTATCAAGAATCAATACAAGACAAAAATCTTGAACTATACAAGTTATGTAAATATTCACTAATATACCTCAATCTTTAAAATTCACATCCATTAAAATCCTAAAGAACATAACTAATTACTCGAGATTTATTTTGAAAGTATATAAAATATTTTTTATAAAACCCCCTCGAGTTATATAAAATTACATTAAGGATCTTAGTAAATATGGGTTTAAGCGGGATCAATTCTCTGGAGCCTCAGGGAGCCGGAGAAAGTGAGTGCTTGCCTATTTAAGGTAGAAAACTAAAACGGAGTTATCAATGGTAATAGTCTTGGAAAAAGACACAAATCCTGTCGTCCATGTGTAGCAATTACTGATAACACCCAAACCTAATTCAGGATCAAAATTCTGTTTAAAGTGTCTGACTCAAGTCTAAGTTTAAGTCTAATCTGAATCCAATCCAAATATGAACCCAATCCAAACATGAATCCAAATCTAATATGAATCCAACATGTATACTTGGACCTGAACCTGAATACCAAAACAATATCAACATGAAAACATAGCTTGACTTGACCGAACCATGGCTATGACTTGACTTGACTACATGACTACTTGATACATCCTGAAACCATTTACATGAACAACTTATATCCATGGTCTCGGCAAGTCTGATACCTACAAATCAATACAATATACATTACGGGGTTTAACGGGATAGATTGGTACGGAATGTATTAAAAGTAACACGATGATGGACACTAAAAGACGTAGATAAACATGGATTGATGTTGTCCCGTGGGTTTTGACGAGGCCTTATACTTTCCGTTTCCCATAGTCCACGGAATAGTTGGACTCCTCTCGTATACACTGATATATTTTGTACCAAGCTACAAAAAACCACGTTAATATAACAAACATATATACTTGTACCAATTACCAGTTCTATTTCTCTTTATTTGAACTATTTCTATCTCTCTTTTGGGACTTACCGAGCGCTAGTTTGCTGACGACATTCCTGTTTCTTTTTTTCTTTGGAATGTTCATCAGGAGGACCCGACTATCAGGATTCCGAGCCCAGCCAGGAGTACTTGAAGTAAATACCTGAGTAGCTCGACTACTAGCTTACTTGTACTTATTTACCTTTCAGTTCATATGCCACTGTTTAGGCATTGCTTTCCATCATTGTATTTTCCTTTTCAAAAGCAGTTGTAATGTAATATGAATGTTAATAAAAGTTGATATTTATATTACATCTCTTGTCATTCTAGTGCACTTTATCTATATATTGCTTATTTACGCTTAGCCTATTTACTTCTGAGTAAATACGTTGCGGTCCGTCACGTCTACTTCTTCGTACACTGGGAAGCGGGGCGTGATAGGTTTTTTTGGCGGCTCATGCAGGTCAGTTCTATATGGAATCCTAAGTAATATATATCACAAGAATTATAAGAATCATCAAGTAAACATTCTTTACATTTCAAATTCCTTGAATCTATCCTAACCCTTCTTTTTCTATCAAGGTCATGGATAGTTCCAACAACACGAGCATCAACGTGAACGACAACATTCCACCACCTACAATACCACCACCCATTACCGTTGAGGACTTACTGATAAGATCAATGGCGTTCCTTGAAGCAACCAGGAGTCTAGTTGAGGGACAGCAGGAGCAGTCTGCTCTCTTTCACCAAGGACCGGTTCATACTAAGGCAACCTTAAGGGCAGCTCAGGGTTATATCAAGAAGAAGGAAAGGACATCGCCAGCAAAGACTTGCTATTATTGTAAGAAACTCGGACATGAAGTAAAGGACTGCAGGCGGGCTAATGGTCTTTATATAATTAGTGGATTGCCAGAACACACTCTAAAGGCTTGCCCATAGTACAGGGAAAACACAAACCCCACACCAAGACTGACGATACAAGCTCCTACTACTGCACCACCTTTACGAGGACCACCTTTACCTCGTCAGTCCGAAATGTACCAGTAGACACGGAGAAAAGTGCTAGGAGGTCAGACATCCAAGATGCCGGTTGGAAAAGATGAAACCACTGGCCAGGTTATCATTGGTAATTCCCAATCCTTTCATCTTTTCAAACCCTAGTATACCTCTGTATTTTTCCCTGCATCTAAAACCAACCCCACACGACTTAGGTACTATACTAGTAGCCACTATTTCTGCACTTACACTGTTCGACGATGGAGCATCACAATGCTTCATGTCGCAACTTGAGAGAATTTCGCAGACGAAATTCTTTTAAGGAGGATAGACTGTAACACCTGCAACATGATTGTATTTCTTTGAATCTTTTCTTATTTTCCCTGATAATCTTGTCTCGACGTAACACGAAACTACAAACTCTTGATTTTCCCTTGATTTTTTCTTGATTGTTTCTTAAATCTTATCACATTGACTCTGATAGTATGATTTGATCAACTTAAATATAGTTATGTTATTGTAACTATGAACTGCAGCATAATTACAATGCGGTACTCTACTTGAGTGACTTAGAATTCTGCCTTTAATTCTCTTTCCTCTTGATTCAGCTATATTCTACCATATATCCATAATCCTATCTTCGTTGATAACTCATATCCTTCCCTAATTTTAATATCTTTGTACATGTTCCCTCTTAGGAACTGAATAAAGCAGCAAAGAAATACACAAGAGAAGCATCACGTGTCCACACGTGATCGGGCATCACGTGGGGACACGTGACCTTCTATGGGCAAAGTTATAGGCGCTGAGATACACAACTTCAAATGGGGTCACGTGCCCACACGTAATGGGCCTTTAAACCCACTGGAAAAGGTATAATAAAACAACAGGGAAAAACCCCAATGGGGCATCACGTGCCCACACGTGACCAAGGGTCGCGTGTTGACACGTGATAATTCCTGAGCTCTTTAAAACAACAGAATTAAATTCTGGTTAAAATGCTTAATCAGGGGGTCACGTGTCAACACGTGATGGGATCCTAAGATTTCTGAAATAATAGAATAAAATTCTAATTAAATGGTCAATCAGAAGGTCACGTGCCAACACGTGACAGGCTTTTAAGCCTTCTGAACTAATAGAATTAAATTCTAATTAAGAAGAAATCGAGAACCCTAACTGGAAAAATATTTCTCTAAATCTTTCCAAATAAAAAAGATTGTGCTCTGTAAAGTGGAGCACCGTTGGATTAAAAATCCAATGGTGACTAAAAATCACCAATTTATAGAAAGATTCTATACAAGGAAAAATTTCCCTGAAATTTCCCAGGAACAACAGACAAAATATCTTTTGGATTAAAAATCCAATGGTGAATAAAATTCACTGAGTGATCTAAAAGATCATGTTGGTTACAAAATCAATTAAATTCTTTCAATGAAAGATTGACTAAACAAACTGATTCTTTTCTTTCTCCTATAAATAAGAGCCAAGGAGGAAGAAAAAAAGATATACAGAGACAACAGGAGAGAGAAAGAAGAAGAGAATTTAATTCTCCAGAAAAAAAAGAAGATTTCCTCAGAAGAGAAAGACACCTTAGGTGAGAAAGGGAAAGAGATCATAAGCTCCACAAAACAAAAAAAAGAATTTAATTCTCAAACTAAGAGTTTAACTCTTCTGAATAAGAACTTAGTTTTTCCTTTGGTTGAAGATCTGCAGAAGCAGATCTCCCCATAAGTTGAGAATTTAATTCTCATCGGGGAGATTCTGCCATGCAGATCCAAAACATAGAGAGAGAATTGAGTTTGAAGAATTTAATTCTTCAAAATACTTAGGAATTTAATTCCTCCAACAGAGACAGGGTTTAACCCTTAAAACAAGAACTTAGTTCTTCTTCATGGTTGAAAATCTGCAGGAGCAGATCTTCCCATAAGTTGAGAATTTAATTCTCATCGGGGAGATTCTGCCATGCAGATCCAAAACTTATAGGGAGAGTTGGGTGTAAAGAATTTAATACTTTCATATACATAGGAATTTAATTCCTCTAAACAAAATTAGGGTTTAACCCTATCAAAGAATTTAATTCTCTCCATGCACGTAAAGAAGTCAGTATCAAACCTGATCACGTGGCAACACGTGACTCCACTCATCAGTGGTCAGAAAAGAACGAATGAGACATGGTCACGTGCCCCCACGTGACCCTTAAATAGACTCCTCAAGATGAGAAAGAAAAAACTTGGAGGCAATACCTCACGTGCTCCCACGTGACCCTTGGATAAATTCCTCAAAATAAAAGAACAAAGAAAGGGCAGAATCAATTTTGGGCGTCCTCACGTGTCCCCACGTGACCCCTAATAAACACTTTAATAATCAATGCATGGGTACCCATCACGTGCCCACACGTGATGGCCGTTAAGATTAAGTGTTTAACACTTCTGTGAATATTCTGAGAACAAATAACAGAGGCATGGCCCAATCATCAAGCGCCTTACGTGACCCCACGTGAGCGTTTCAGTCTTAGTGTTTAACACTACTTTAAGTGCTTCGGCCCTAGTGTTTAACACTATTTTAAGTGCATCACCTGGGAACACGTGATCGCCAAATATCCTCTAGTGTTTAACACTATTTTAAAACCAAGCTTAGCCCAAATTGGCTAAGTTTTCCAGAGGCAAATCTCCCCTTCAACTGAACCTCAAAATTGATCAGTTCATATGATATGCAAAGTAAAGTCCAGAGCTATAATGAATGGTTAGTGCTCAGCCAAAGACAAAATGTTGTCAGAGCCCTAAACCCCTGTTTAAGCATTGCTAAATAATGGGGGGCTGAACCCAGAAAAATATTCAACAGTCCAAACAAAGGTCCAACATTTCAAACCTAATTGGACTTAGCCAAAGTTGGCCATAAGTCCTCAATTCAAATTTAACTGAGCCCATGTGCTCATAATCCAATTAATTGATCTTAGTCCCAAATTGGACTACAGATTTCCCAATCAACATTGGTTCAAGGGTACATCTCTTCGCTCCTTTGATATTTGTCTTTGTTATCCTTTAACGTCTTCAGAAAGGTGACAGGTCCTGATAACCAATCATTCCATGGACCGTGGGGTCCTTAAACTCATGGACTATGATGTCCTTAAACTTTATAGACTATGACGTCTTTAAACTACGGACTGTGGGGTTCTTAAGCCCATGGACTATGATGTCCTTAACCTCGGACTGTGGGGTCCTTAAGCTCATGGACTATGATGTCCTTAACCTCGGACTGTGGGGTCCTCAAGCCCATGGATTATGATGTCCTTAACCTTTACAGACTATGATGTCTTTAAACTAGACCGTAATGTCCTTAAACTAATGGACCGCAAAGTCCCTAAACTAAAACAATAGAGTCCAAATGCTCTTTTGTTGGATCGAAACGATCCCGTTAAGTTGATCTTAGTCTAAAATTAGACTAACATATCCTTAACAAACGTTTAAGTTGATCTTAGTCTCAAATGAGACTAACGTATCCTTAAACCCAACCCCAAACCCAAATCTAAGAAAATACGGATTTGTACTAATCCACACCCTACGGGCGACAACATAAATTAGTCTCCATATACAATCCACGGGCAACCAAAAACAAAACAAACACCCACGACATGAAGTGACCATCTGGAGAAGGAGAAAGTGGTTACCGCGATGCGGTAGCGTAATTAACTGCAGGGGCTTGCGCCTGCAGGGAAGATCATCCCCACAATCAAGAACCCCTCAAATGAGGGGGAATCTGACGAAGTCTGCTACATCGGATGCATCCGTTTAAACCTTCATTACATGGCTCCATAAATCAACTTGACATCTTCGGAGAGGTGGACGGATAGCACCAACTAGCATCTGCCCCTAAATTCAGGCAAGACGAACTTACGCGGTCATGTCTCTGTGTTCGGAGGAGAACAGATTCCGGCACGCCCGGTGGGACCTCTTCCTCTTTCCACTCCACAGTTTGTATGTCGTGTTCGCGAACGAATCGCGGTTTAATATGGTTTCCCTTGGGTTCGAGGTACTAAGATTTGGTTTTGCTCTCGTGCAGAAAAAAGAACACCAATGGCCTTTAACTGCTCCAGCTGCAACTCCCGTTCCGCCTCATCTGGAGGTGTAACCTACGGGCCCCAAGCGGCCTCCCTTTTCACAATGCCAGTGGAGCAGGTAACTCAAGCCACTACTGGGCAATTCTTCGGGACCATGCTCCCACCGATGAACTTCAACGCCTCTATACCATTGCAAGAAGCACCGAAGAGCTCAGTCTTTAATCAGCTCATAACTACTGCGGCCTCTCTCAACGGGTCGTCCAACTCCACTGCCTCAGTTTTCAACAGACTGGGCCAAAGCTCCAACGGGCCCATGAAGAAGCCCGCAATACCAGAAGGGGTTATCCTGAAAAGGATAGCTATTCCTGGTTCTGAAGTCGTCAAAGCTTCTTCTCCTGCCAAAGGGTTGGTCTTCACAAGACTGGCCGTTACAACTCCCCATACAAGCGAAGTCGCTAAGGCTGCTTCCCCCACTCGAAAGTCTGCCTTCGACAGACTGGCTATTCCCTCTCAACGGACGTCAGTCTTCAATAGGCTGACAACGACATCTTCTGACCAACACAGGGGGCATGAGGAAGTCACCCCTACAGCTGAGACAATCCCAACGGCTCGACACGCTCGACGTCGCCACTGGAGCCGAGTAAGGAAGGTTGGGGGTAACTCTCCTTCTGGACTGACTCCGCCGGCTCCAACGGTGGAAATCGATGATGTTGTTCCAACTGGGAACAGCTTTGAACCGCTAAGGAAGGTGCGCAGGAACTCGCCAACTGCCGTGCTGAAGAGATCTCCTCCATCCATAGAGAACGCTACTAAGGTGAAGCTGGAGCAGCCCCCTCAACGGCTATCCTCTAAAATTTACAAGGTCTGGCGTCAAGTCCAAGACTCGGTGATTGATCAAGATTACTCTCACCGACAGAAAAAGGTGAAAGTTCAGCGAGAAGACAACCATCCTGTCAAGCTACAGAAGGTGACAGCTACTTGGGTGCCCACTGCAACGGCCCCCTCAACTTCCACCGCCCACAAGAGGAGAAGGCCGGAGAAAATCCCTGCGTCTGCGACGAATCGCAAGACCACTGAGCCTAAATGCCCCAAGGCTGGGGGCATGGTGGTGCATACCGTTTATATGGCATCCGGGAAAGAGGATAGCCGTATCTCTACAGGTCATCGGCCGCTTACATGATCAGTGACTAAGGCTCAGGAGCAACAACAATAAAAGCTCCAAGAGATGCTAACAGCTATGGCCGCACTTACGGGACCGAAAGCAAGCCCGGAGACATCCTCAGAGCAGCGTCAGAAACAAGAAACTGATGCTGAATTCCTCCGAAGAATGCTCGAGAGGAAAGAAAAAGAGGTCGCGGAACAAGCGGCCAACATAAAACAAATGGCCCTTCTATTCCAAGACATAGTGGGCATGATGATCCAGCCGGACCCTCCAGCTGAAGATCCTCCGATTATCCTTGAAGAAGACCAAGCGGAGACGTCAAATCCCCTTCCGGCTTGTTCAGCAGCCAAAGAGGAGACTATCTCAAAAGCTGCCCTGGATGATTATATAGCTCAGCAAATACGGGCTCATCAAGCAAATGAAGCAACTGGCCAAGTTGTCAGAATTGGGCGACCATATCCAGGATGGTACGATCAGATCTAGTATCCGCCAAGATACACGATTCCAAAGTTTCACGTATACAAGGGGACAGGAAATCCCCATCAACATGTCGCTCAGTTCAGAGCTCTTTGCGGCAATACCGGGGGTGACGACAAATTGTTACTTCGTCAGTTAGTCGGCAGCTTGGCGGAGACGGCGTTCGAATGGTATTCAGAGCTTCCCAACGATTCCGTAAAAACTTTTACGGAGATGGAGTTGCTATTCACTCAGCATTTCGCAATTGCTAGCGAACGCACCCCAATCACGGCATTGATCAATGCCAGGATGAAGCCTGGAGAAACATGGGTTCGGTATGCAATACGGTAGCGGAATTTATGGTCGAAATGCGAGCAGCGCATTGAAGAAGCACCTGCGGTAGGCATGTTCGTGGGTACTCTTGACCCTCAAGCGACTATTTCCCAATTTATGATGTTTTTCAAGCCAACTACTTTCCAGGCCTTGATTGACAAGGTAGCCCAAATGGATCAGATGGGTCATAGACCATCTCCTTCGAAGCCAGAATCTCGAAATGAAAAAGGGAAAGGGAAAGCAACCTTCATCTCCAATACTCAACAACAGCCGAACAACTTAAACCTGGTTGTTCGCCAAAACAACGTGCATCCACGCCCATCCCTCGAGGAGAGACTGGGACGTCCTTACTCGTTTCCCCAGGATAAAACGAGGAGACTGTTCGAGCTGGCGGTACGAAACAAACTCATCAATCTGCCGGATCCAAAATGTCCGTTGCAGCCAGGCGATGTCAACAATCCTAATTACTGCCCTTGCCACCAAGCAGTAAGCCATCCAATCGAAGATTGCTTCGTCTTCAAAGGCTGGGTTGAGGACCAATACCAACTGGGAAGTTCGCGCTGTCTGAAAACTGGAAGATGAACCCGCCATAACCACATGATCCGAAAAAGATGGGCATGCCGGGGGCATCGTGCTCATTCATAGAGAAAGCCCCATGGACCGAAAAGTCCATAAACTAGAAATTTGCCTCAAATACGGTAACGACGGACCGAAATGTCCTTAAACTAACGACGGACCGAAACGTCCTTAAACTAACGATGGACCACTATATCCTAAAACTGGCTGTTGACCGAGACGTCGATAAACTACTACTGACCGCAGCATCTCAAGGCAGACGAAAAAAATAAAAAATAAAAATAAAAAAACGGTATGTCCATAAGCAAGATGGGCATGGATGAAAACCCGAAAGGGCTCCGTGAGTAAAAACAGCAGGGCTACCAGCGAGTTTTGTGAAAACCCGAAAGGGCGCAATCTCGTTAAAAAGCACTCACAAGGTCCTCTCGACCTTATGAGGAGAAAATACCTGCGTGAGATCCTTACGACTCACAAGGGAGCAACACACTTAGGGATCCCCACGATTCCTAAGGAGAAATTACACTTACGAGATCCTCACGACTCGTAAGGAGAATTCCCCTTTGAGACCCTCACGGCTCATAGGGTTCAAAAACCTTAAGCTACAGTGATCTGAACATGTTCTTAAGCCATCATAATCTCCAATTTTGCCCTACAAGCGATTCAATATCGACCCTTGTATACAATCCACGGTCGCGAATAAACATTTTCCTAACAAGTCCCGCCCGCGACTGGGGATATGTTTACACAGTTGACAGCCCTTGTAAGTCCTCTCGACTTATAAGGAGAAAATACTCTTGTAAGATCCTTACGACTTATAAGAGAACACACACTTAAGACCCCTCACGATTCTTAAGGAGAAAACGCACCTACGAGATCCTCATGACTCGTAGGGAGAAATACTTTTATGAGACCCTTACGGCTCATAAAGTTAAAAACCTTAGTCGACTGGATCCTGACCCTGTTTACTAAGCCACCTTTGTTCGACATCAACAAAGGCAAATGATGATTCGCTCCTGGCAATATCCCAGTTGTAGCGATGCTGATGCCTAAATCGATATCAAATCCCAAACTCGCAGCGAAAAGCCAACAATCCACAAATGCATATGAAATAGCTGAAATGATTGGGTAACTTGCAACAAAATCAGCAAGTAAAAATGTATGCATACAAAATAGCCGAAATGGTTGGACAACTCGCAATAAAAAGTAGCGAGTAAATAAAACAAATAGCCGAAATGATTGGGGCACCGTGAAAAATAGACGAAATGGTTGCGCAATCGCGACTTTCGCGATATGAAAGCTGAAATGATAGAGCATCGCGGAAAGAAAAAACATATATAAAATGAAACTTTTTGCCCTATAGGTGAGATCACACCGACCCCTGTATACAATCCAGGGGCGCAAACAAAGAGGGAACCATATCATCCCACCAGGCTCCATAAAAAAAAGAGCCAAGTCTCAATAGCCACATCTACAGCCTGGAGACCCACAACCGCGTTCCTCCTCATTCCAGCAGGACTTAGACGCAACGTCAGCAAAGCGGAGTGACGGCAAAATCCTAACTCTACCTCAGCATCCGTCTCGTTACACCAGACGCAATGTCAACAACGGCGTTCCTTCGCAGTCCAGTAGGATGCAGATGCAACGCCAACGAAAGACCTCACGGTCGAAACAAAGCGAAATGATGGCAAAATCCCAACTCCATCTCAGCATTCGTCTCGATACAGCAGACGCAATGCCAGCAAACGAAGCAAAAGCCAAATTCCTAGCTTCAGGGTCTTGACGGCAACTCATATAAAACCTGAAAGACTATCGAAGATCATCCCACACTAGCACGGAGTGGTCACCACCTTGACGTTCGTCTTAATACAGCAGACGAGATGTCACTACAGCGTCCTTCCTCCAACAGGATTCGGACACGCCAAAGCAAACGAAGCGAAGGCCAAATTCCTAACTTCAGGGTCTTGACGGCAACTCATATAAAACCTGAAAGACTATCGAAGATCATCCCACACCAGCGCGGAGTGGTCACCACCTCGACGTTCGTCTCAATACAGTAGACGAGATGTCACTACAGTGTCCTTCCTCCAACAGGATTCGGACACGCCAAAGCAAACGAAGCGAAGGCCAAATTCCTAGCTTCAGGGTCTTGACGACAACTCATATGAAACTTATAAGACTATTGGAGATCATCCCACACCAGCGCGGAGTGGTCACCACCTCGACTTTCGTCTCGATACAGCAGACGAGATGTTACCACAACGTTCTTCCTCCAACAGGATTCGGATATGCTAAAACAAACGAAGCGAAGTCCAAATTCCTAGCTTCAGGGTCTTGACGGCAACTCATATAAAACCTGAAACACTATCGGAGATCATCCCATACCAGCGCGGAGTGGTCACCACCTCGACGTTTGTCTTGATACGGCAGACGATATGTCACCACAGCGTTCTTCCTCCAGCAGGATTCAGACGCGACAATCAAACAAAGGAGCCACGGCAAAATCCCTAGTTCCAAACCTCGACGGTTCACCAACAACTTAGAGGAAACCGCGACATTCGTCTCGATACAGCAGACGCAATGCCGGCAAACGAAGCAAAGGCCAAATTCCTAGCTTCAGGTTCTTGACGGCAACTCATATAAAACCTGAAAGACTATCGGAGATCATCCCACAGCAACGCAGAGTGGTTATGACTCATCGGGGCTCCCCAAACTGAGCCTAACCTCAAGTAAAAAGCGGCATGGAAAAATTCCTAACGCTTGCTCTTCTGACGGTCAAACTGCCTAGGAAGATTGCTTGAAGACGTCTTGTCCAGCCCCCGAAGGGATCAGAGACACGACAGTCGCAAGGCTACTCGAATAGCAAGATTGCCTATCGAGGGATACATCAGTCAACGCGACGGTACGATAGGCAAAACCCTAGTACCACAGACCCTAATGGATCTCTGTCGTAAAGAGCAGAGGTTAACTGTGACGTTAGGACATTCTTGCAAGAACTTCTCTACTCGTCTCGACTCGTGAGGAAATTAGTGTCTTTGCTAGAACTTCTCGATTCGTCTCAACTCGTAAGGAAAAGCCTTAGGCAATGGGGATAAGGACATATTTCCTAAGCACTGGGGCCCTGCAAGTTGTCCCAAAATGGACTCTTGCATACTATTCACGGGCCACACTCTCCAAAGTCGAATCTCGACAAGGAGGGAAACAACCACTTACAAGTCCTCTCGACTTGTAAGAAGGAAAATTCTCTTGTGGGATCCTTACGACTCTCAAGAGAAAGCACCCTTAGGAATCCTCACAATTCCTAAGGAGAAAATACACCTACGAGATCCTCTCGACTCGTAGGGAGAAAAGTCTTTATGAGACCCTCCCGGCTCATAAAGTTGGAAAGCCTTAGGAGGTAGATCTAAACCTGACTCCTAAGCCATCGTTGTCCTACAAGGAGATCAAAATAGATTATCCACAAAATGCATTTACTAAAAGGGACACACCAACATGAAGCAAAATATGTCTTTTATTCATGAATCAAAATGAATACAAAGTACAATTTATGAAAGAATCAAAAAATACTCTCTTTCAGGAGTATATACAAAAGAAGAATAAAAAAATATACAATTCTTCAAGCCGGCGGACGATTCAATAGATTTGCCAGTTCATCCTTTTTCCGCTGGGCCTCAGCTTCATGATTCATTATCGCTAAGAGACGGGTCTCCGCTTGAGACCGCTGAGCCTGGTATGAGGCAAGCTGGCTTTCAAGCTCCTTTTCGGTAACCTTATGAGCTTCAACCATTTCGCGAGTAAAAATGACAGCTTTATCAATGGCGACCACCTCCCTGATAGCTTCTTGAACCACTCGCCAAAGTTCATACGCCCGAGTGGTCTTGGCCGTAAGACTAGATTGAAGTTCCCCCGGCGGTTTGGAAGCCGGTTCCCTCTCCGAAAATTTTTGGCTGAGCCTCTTCTCACATGACAGCATATTTGTTGTACCGTTCGATTAGCCCCCGCAAGCTCGCCTTTGCAGCCACAACCTCTGAAGGAATACGCGAGCACTCAAGAATATGCAAGCAAGCCTGTTTCCCCCAATCAGAGCAAGGCTCTAATGAATTTTGAAAATTCAAAATTTGAAGCAACGCTTCGGTTTCCGTGCGCAGTGCGCAATTTGCCACATGGCAGAAGCCAATTCGGCAGCGTAACGCCCGAGACGGTGCATCCCATCAGAGCAAGGCTCTTCAGAAAACGTAATTAAAGACTTAACTGCGCAAATGCATGGCAGCGCGACACGTGTCTGCGCAAGCGCATGGATGCACGACACGTGTCTGCGCAGTTGCGCAATCGCAACTGCGCAAGCGCACGGATGCGCGACACGTGTCTGCGCAAGCGCACAGATGCGCGACACGTGTCTGCGCAGTTGCGCAATCGCAGCTGCGCAAATGCACCGATGCGCGACACGTGTCTGCGCAGTTGCGCAGTCGCAACTGCGCAACTGCACCGATGCGCGACACGTGTCTGCGCAAGCGCACAGATGCGTGACACGTGTCTGCGCAAGCGCACGGATGCGCGACACGTGTCTGCGCAGTTGCGCAATCGCAACTGCGCAAGCGCTCGGATGCGCGACACGTGTCTGCGCAGTTGCGCAACCGCAACTGCGCAAGCGCACGGATGCGTGAAACGTGTCACACGCTGGTGAGTTGCGCAGCAACTGAATGAAGATTTAGATAAATCTTTTCTGTTCTCCTGTAAAACAGGAACCCTTGGATCAGAGATCCAATGGTGGGAAAATTCCCAAAATTATTCAGGAAAGATTTTGTTAACAAATCCAACAAATTTGTGGGCACTATAAATAAGACCCCAAGCCTCATTCAAGAAAAGGGATCAATCATCAAGGAGAGAAGATAAACTTCTGGAAAAAAAGAGAGCTCTTGAAGATTAATCAAAGAAGGTAAAATTTCTGAAGAACAGAAGATTAAAAAAGGGAATAATAAAAAAATAAATAGTGCCTTGCACTTGGTATGAACCCCTGGTTCTGAAAAATCAAAGAATAATAAATAGTGCCTTGCACTTGATATGAACCCCTGGTTCTGAAAAATCAAAGAATAATAAATAGTGTCTTGCACTTGATATGAACCCTTGGTTCTGTAAAATCAGGGAAAACAAGAAGAATTTTGTTTTCCTTTGATCTAAATTTAGATCAAGAGTGCTATGCACTTTTTGTTCTCAAATCAAGAAAATTCTTGAATTTCTGCATAAGTGCAACTCATCATTCAAAAGGGCCTGGCCCAACTCAAAAAATTGAGTTTCTGCAACTCATTATTTAAAGGGGCCTGGCCCAATTGCAGAATAATAAAAGGGCAAAGCCCTGTTTGGAAAACTCTTGAGTTTCTGTAACTCATTACTTAAGAGGGCCTAGCCCAATTGCAGAAAAATAAAAGGGCAAAGCCCTGTTCAGAAAATTCCTGAGTTTTTTGTAACTCATTATCTAAAAGGGCTTAGCCCAATTGCAGAAAAATAAGAGGGGCAGAGCCCTGTTTAGGTTGATTCTTTTAATCGGGCAGAGCCTAAAATAAAATTTGGACTTAACCCAATCCCGGCTGTAAGTCCTTAAATTAAATGCCTCTCGTAAACCAAGTCACGACCGGTCCGAGGGTACATCTCCGAACTCCTTTGACACCTGTCGTTGTAATTCCTCAACGACGTCAAAGAGGTGACGGGTCCCAACGACCACTCATCTAATATTGGACCGAAACGTCCTTAAACTAACACTCACTCCAAAATGAGAATAACGGACCGAAACGTCCCTAAACTAATAACGGACCACCACGTCCCTAAACTGGCGATGGACCGAAATGTCCTTAAACTAATAATGGACCACTACGTCCCTAAACTGGCATCGGACCGAAACGTCCCTAAACTAATATCGGACCGAAACGTCCCTAAACTAATAATGGACCACTACGTCCCTAAACTGGCGACGGACCACCACGTTCCTAAACTGGAATATGGACCACCACGTCCCTAAACTGGAATATGGACCACCACGTCCTTAAACTGGCGACGGACCGAAACGTCCTTAAACTAATAATGGACCGCCACGTCCCTAAACTGGCGATGGACCACCATGTCCCTAAACTGGCGATAGACCACCATGTCCCTAAACTGGCACAATAGAGCCCAAATGCTCCTTTGTCGGATCTAAACGGTCCCGCCTAAGTTGATCTTAACCCCAAATACGGTTAACGTGTCCTTAGACATTTAAATAAACGATAAAACTCCAAATTAACTTTGGTTCAAGGGTACATCTCTGAACTCCTCAGACGCCTGTCGTTGTAATCCCTCAACGACGTCAGAGAGGTGACGAGTCCCGACGGCCGGATAATTGAATCAATCATGATGTTAAGTTGATCTCAGTCTAAAACAAGACTAACGTATCCTTAACGAACGTTTAAGTCGATCTTAGTCGCAACGCGACTAATGTATCCTTAAACTAAAAACATCAAACCCAAATCTAAGTAAATACGGATTTGGACTAATCCACGTCCTACGGGTGACGACATCACTCAGTCTCCGTATACAATCCACGGGCAATCACAAACAAAACAAACACACACGACACGAAGTGAAATTCTGGAGAAGGAGAAAGTTGCTACCGCGATGCGGTAGCGTAATTAACTGCAGGGGCTTGCGCCTGCAGGGAAGAGCGTCCCCACAATCAAAAACCCCTCACCCTGAGGGGGAATCTGACGAAGTCTGCTACATCGGCCGCATCCGTCTAAACCCCCGATACACGGTGCCATAAATCAACTTGGCATCTTCGGAGAGATAGACGGATAAAACCAAATAGCATCTGCCCCGAACCTCAGCGCCAGGACCTCAGCAGTCCTGTGCGGCCGCCGTTCGGAGGGGAACAGATTCTGGCACGCCCGGTGGGACCTCTTCCTCTTTCCACTCCACACTTCGTGTGTCGTCTTCGCGAACCAATCGCGGTTTGTTAAATGATTGCCTTCGGATTTCAAGTTGCTAAGATTTGGTCTTTTGTTTGGTACAGAACTCAAGCATTCGATGGCCACCAACTGCACCAACTGCTCGAGATGCCAATGCAACGGACGTTCCACCTCACCGAGAGGTGTAGCATATGGGCCCCAGGCGGCTTCCTTCCTGACTCTGCCGGTAGGCCAGGTGACTCAGGCCACCCCCGGCTTGTTCTTCGGGACCATGGTCCCACCTACAAGCTTCTCGGCGCCGATCCCTACACCGGAAGCGAATAAGAAGTCGGTGTTCGACCGGCTCACTGCTACCACGACCCCTGTCAACTGGTCGCCTGCTACTGAACCAACAGCCTCCTTTTTCACCAGGCTGGGTCAGAACTATAAGGTGGCTGTCCCAAAGAGGGCAACGGCCGCTGCTTTGGAAGTCGTTAAAGCGGCTTCTCCTACCAGAGAGTCAGTCTTCACAAGATTGACGGTTCCTACTCCTCCCCCAGCTGGTCAGAAGGCGTCAGTCTTCGATAGGCTGACACCAACAGTTACCCCACGCTCAAACAGGGGGCAACAAGAGATTATCTCGATTTCCGAGCCAATCCCAATGGCTCGTCGTGCGCGATGTCGCCATTGGCAGCGAGTAAGGAGGGCAGGAGGCAACTCCCCCTCAGGGCTAACCCCACCTGCTCCAGTGGTGGAGGTCGATGCTGCTGTTCCAACTGGGAACAGCTTTGAATTGCTGAAGAAGGTGAGAAAGAACTCCCCGGTTGCCACATTGAAAAATTCTCCTCCACCCATGGAAAAAGCTCCGGAGACGAAACACGAACAGCCCCCTCAACGGCTGTCGTCGAAAATTTATAAAGTTTGGCGGAGGGTTCAAGACTCCGTGATTGACTCAGACCACTTCCGTCGCCAGAACAGGGCAAGGGTGGAAAAAGACAAAAATCGCCCCGCTAAACGACAGGGGGCAACGAATGCTAGGATGCCCGCTTCAACGGCTCCTTCAACCTCAAAGGCCCATAAAAGGAAGAGGCCAGAAAAAGCTCCCATGACGCTGACAAAGTCTAAGAGCGGTGAACCTAAACGCCCCAAGTCAGGGGGCATCACGGTTCATACGGTCTATATGGCTACGGGGAAAGAAGAAAGTCGTACTTCTATGGGTCACCGACCGCTTACCCGGTCAGTGACCAAGTCTCAGGAGCAGCAACAAAAGCTCCAGGAGATGATGACTACGATGGCTGCACTCACGGGGCCCAAAGAGAATCCTGAGACATCCTTAGATGAACGTCAAGAGGAGGAGACTGACGCCGAGTTCCTTCGCCGAATGCTCGAAAAGAGAGACCAAGAGGCTGCTGAACAAGCAGCCAATATACAGCGCATGGGCCTTCTCTTCCAGGATATGATAGGGATGATGATACAACCAGAATCCCCGACTGAAGAACCCCCGATCGTCCTTGGGGATGATAGGGGAGAAACATCAAACCCTCAGCCCGTTCTATCGATGGCTAAAGAAGACACAATCTCTAAAACAGATCTGGACGAATATATAGCCCAGCAGATAAAAGTTCATCACGCGGCCGAAGCAGCCGGCCACGTTGTAAAAACGGGGCGGCCATATCCGGGCTGGTATGACCAAATCAAGTACCCGCCAGGTTACACAATTCCAAAGTTTCATGTCTACAAGGGGACCGGCAATCCCCATCAACATGTTGCCCAATTCAGGGCGCTTTGTGGTAACACTGGAGGCGACGACAAGCTCTTGCTGCGCCAGTTTGTTGGAAGCTTATCAGATACGGCTTTCGAGTGGTATTCCGAGCTCCCCAACGACTCCATTAAAACCTTCGCAGAGATGGAGCTGCTCTTCACCCAACGCTTTGCAAGTGCCAGCGAACGTACTCCGATGACGGCGCTGATTAACGCCAGGGTAAAGCCCGGCGAGACGTGGGTCCAGTACGCTATACGGTGGCGTAATTTATGGTCTAAATGTGAACAGCGTATAGAAGAAGCCCCTGCGGTGGGAATGTTTGTTGGAACCCTTGATCCACAAGCAACCATTTCGCAGTTTATGATGTTCTTCAAGCCGACTTCTTTCCAGGCTTTGATCGACAAATTGGCGCAGATGGACCAGATGGGCCACAAACCCCCTCTCCCGAAGCCGGACTCTCGAAACGATAAAGGAAAGGGAAAAGCAATCATCGTCGCTAATGCCCAACAACAACCGAACGACTCGAAGCCGGTTGCTCGTCCAAATAATACGCGTCCATACGTGCCCCTTGAAGACAGGATGGGACGTGCTTACTTCTTCCCCCGTGATAAAACAAGGAGGCTATTCGAGCTGGCATTGCGCAATAGGCTCATAAATCTGCCAGATCCAAAACGTCCGTCACAACCAAGTGACGTCAACGAGCCTAATTACTACCCTTATCATAGAGTGCTAGGACATCCAATCGAAGACTGTTACGTCTTCAAAAATTGGCTTGAGAACCAGTACCGTCAGGGCAAGTTTGCGCTATCTGATAAATGGAAAGTGAATCCTCCGCAACCCCACACCTATAAGGGAACGAATACGCCAGGGGCAACATGCTCCGTCATTGAAGAAGCTCCCTGGGAGGTTGTATTATCAGCCAAAATGAGGAGAATGCTAAATGATCTGCAGACCTGTCCAGCGGTCAAGTGGAAGAACCCCTTGGAGCCGCAGGTTATTGAGGGGATGTTGAAACCACGTCCGACTCCGAAGGCCGATGGTGGTAGTTCAAGCGTTCATAACCAGCCGTCAAAATCTTCGAAAAAGAAGAAGAAGAAGAAGTCTAAGAAGCCCGTGAAGCCTAGCGACAAGCGGACGGACTTACAGAAGCAGATCGACGCACTGGATGAGTACAACCAAAAGGCGCGGACTCCCATTACGCTCCAAGATTTCCTTGATCACGTCTTTCAAAAAGAAGATGAGGAAGAAGCTTCATCGGATGAATCCGACGGAGATGTGGCAAGCTGTCATATGATCTCTCACTCGACCTCGAACGATGAAGGGACTTCTGGCACCAAAACGCAGGGGGCAAATACTGAGTCAAGGGTTCTGGAATTATCAATAGAAATGATTGACGCGTTTCTTAGTGAAGCTCGATTGAAAAGTAAAGCTGATCAAGAACGCGAGACGGCGATATTCGAAACGGCCAAGCGCCAGCGACTTGAGGGAGGAGCTGAGATGATCCCACTGGAGCAAAACGCCTCCACCGCTGACAAAAGCCAATTTAAGATAAAAAAGAAGTTCGCTAAGGCCATATCGATGGGCATGAAGCTACCACCCTCAGAAGAAAAAGTTACTAGCGTGGTAGAAATGCATCCCTCTTATTGCTTATATCATCAGAAGGTCTCACATTCTACCCAAGAGTGCAAAGCGTTTGATAAATGGTGGCAAGGATACGTCGCTAATCAACAACGCTTTAAACGGGAAAAGCGTAAGGTTCGTCGGGAGCAAAGAAACACGACCAAAGTGCTTGAAAGAACTGCCGGCAACTGTCACATGGTTAACACTACCAGGTCACAAGTGCCCACATTTGGGAGCGACTCTGATGAGGAACTAGAGATTGCCCCCCTCTTTAAAGAGTCAACTTCGGGAAAAGAAGAAGAACCGAAGTCTTGCGAAAATATACAGCTGCGGAATCGGACACTGCCTGAAAAGAACCTCGGACCCTCGAATAGAAAAGATAAAGGGAAAGAGAAGGTCTCTGAAGACATCACTTTGGATGACCAAGTCGCGGAAGAGTTAACCGCCAAAAATCCGCCAAAGAGGAGTAAGGTGGATTACAATGTCTTAGCGCATCTGAGGAAGCTACCCTCACAACTCAGCATCCTCGATGCCTTGTTACTATCAAAGGAGGCGAGAGACTCTTTGATTAAGGCGCTACAAGATCCGGACCAGTTCCAGGCCTTCTTGGCCGAAGAAAAGATGAAAGACGAATTGGAAGAAGTGCACACAGCCGACGTTGCTTTTGGTGATGAGGACCTTCTTCTCGGGACGTGTGAACACAATCGCCCTCTTTATGTCTCAGGATACTGCCATGACATAAAGATAGGTAAAATCTTGGTCGATAACGGATCGTCCGTCAATTTACTCAATGTACGAGTGTTAAAGGAGATTTGCATGAGTGTCCAACACCTCGCCCGAGACAAGATCACTATCTCCGGTTTTGACTCTCAATCCTCAAAGACTCTTGGATCTGTGATATTGACGCTATGCTTCGGGTTGCTCGTCACAGACATCAAATTCCATGTTATAGACGCCAAGACGTGCTACAATGCTCTGCTCGGCCGACCATGGCTACACGAGTACAATATCATCCCTTCTACACAGCATCAGTGCATGAAGTATTCCAGGGATGGCCTCGAGTACACTGTGGCCGGAGAGTTGAATCCGTTTTCCGTAAACGAAGTTCGCAAGTATGAAGATGCCAAATATTTCTTGCCAAGCTTCGAAGACACGGAAAGGTGTCACAAACCGGAGAACAAAACTAATGCCACCATCCCTGTCTTCGGCAGTGACACCGAGGAGGAGGATATAATTTATTTAGGTCCATCCCAATCTACCAAGCCAGGACCATCCGTTCCTTCGTTGATCTTCGGTAGTGATTCAGAGGATGAAGTTCATGCCATATTCCCCGCTCGACCTTCAATACGGATTTCCGCTGATGAAGAGTGAAGCCTGCAGATAACCATGGTGCCGCTTGAACATTACAAAGAACTGGATGTACTCGACACCAACAGCGTAGAAGAATTGCAGACATTCTATATCCCTCCCGGACGAAGAGGCGAGAAGGCAATCTTATTCTACCGTTCTGAAGAAAACAAAGTAGAAAAAGAAGTTTGGCATGGCGCGGATCCCACGCTCGACAGGCTTCAGCCTATCCGTCTTCCCCGATATTATACCGAAGGTTTGAAGAAACTGCTAAAACGCCAGGGGATGTCCTTCACACAGACCGTTAGAAAAGCCAAATTCTATGACAAGGTCTGGAACATTCCCGGGACCCAATGCAAACTGCCTAACGGGAAAGTAGAAACCAAAGGGCTTGGGTACATCCGGCCAAAGAAGCGGGAGCTAATAAACAGCTGTTATGCCATGTATGACTTCGATGAAGAGGCGGACGCTCAATGGGAGGGCGCTAATCCTGAACCAGCAAAAGTTCCTAATACAAAACCGCCCAGTCCATCGTCCGAAGACCAGATGAGCAAACTTATAAGGGATGCGAGTCAAAAAGCCCGAGATGATCACGATCGTGAAATGGCAATCTATGAGAAAGCTAAGATACAGCGCCTCCTCCAACAGGCAGTAAAGAACGAAGATGCCGCTCCTTGTCAACCTGCTACAAAAAAGGTTCGACGCGAGAACAAAAACAAGTCGAAAGGCAAGAGAAGCGCTCGACAACTACAAAGCAGAGCTAAGAAGCCGCGCATCCGAGAATCGAGCGTTATTGACTTAGCCCTCGGGAAGAAAATGGGTCGAGCATACTCTTTTCCTCGGAACAAAACAAGGAAAATATTCGATCTCGCTCTAAAACATCAAATGCTTACGTTGCCAGAGTCTAAACACCCTGAACAAGCAGGCGAAGTCTCCAACCCAAAGTATTGCTTTTACCATCGAGTAGTAGGGCATCCGCTTGAAGATTGCTTCACCTTTAAGAATTGGGTTGAGGACCAATACCAGCTTGGCAAATTCGCGTTGTCTGACAGTTGGAGGGTAGCGCCGCCGCAAAAGCACGAACCCGAAAACACAAGAATAAAACCAACTCCGCATTGGGATTGGCAGAAAATTCGCACCTGCCATGTGATAACAATATTAAAAGAAGGGTCCGAAGACATGAACAACCTCCCTTGGTGTTTTGAAAGCGGCAGCGATGAGGTAATCTCAGAATTTCCCCCAGCTCCGAAAGAACTGGAAGGTGGAATCCATACCACTGCAGATAATCTCAAGAAAATTGAGTTGGGGACGGAAAATGACCCGCGACCGACATTCATCAGCGAGCTGCTATCTGGAGAAAGGGTGGCTGCGTTAAAGGATGTGCTTCTACAGCACAAAGATTGCTTCGCGTGGAACTATTCCGAAATGCCGGGACTAGATCCAGAAATCGCTGTGCACAAATTGGCGATATCCCCGGACATCAAGCCAGTCAAACAAGCGCCGAGAAGAATGCGACTCGAGCTTGAGATGAGCATCAACGCCGAAGTCAAAAAGCTGATAGATTCAGGCTTCATCCAGGAAGTCCAATACCCTGAATGGATCGCCAACATCGTCCCGGTGATGAAGAAAAATGGGACGGTGCGCATATGCGTAGACTTCCGGGATCTCAATAAAGCCTGCCCAAAAGATGATTTCCCAGTGCCAGTCACCGAACTGATGATAGACAACACATCCACTCATGAGGTTTTCTCCTTCATGGACGGCTCATCGGGGTATAATCAAATAAAAATGCACCCGGAAGATCAGAAGCACACAGCCTTCAGGACTCCTCTTGGTATATTTTGTTATAAAGTGATGCCCTTCGGTTTGAAGAACGCCGGTGCTACTTATCAGAGGGCCATGACGAAGATCTTCGACGACCTTATACACGAAATCGTCGAATGCTATATCGACGATCTCGTGGTTAAAAGCAAATCATACGAGGAACATCTCGAGCATCTGAAGACTGTATTTCAACGCCTTCGGCAATACAACTTGAAGATGAATCCTCTTAAATGTGCGTTCGGGGTTTCCTCGGGCAAGTTCCTGGGATTCGTCGTTCGGCACCGAGGTATTGAAATAGATCCGTCAAAGATCAAAGCGATCATGGAAATGCCTCCGCCGAGGACTCTCAAACAGCTGCGGTCTCTCCAAGGGAAACTCGCGTATATACGGCGATTTATAGCCAACCTTTCAGGAAAGTGCCGTCCTTACAGCCACCTGATGAAGAAGGGAACCCCATTCGTTTGGGACCAAAAATGCCAAGGCGCACTGGATGAGATCAAGCAATACCTGCAGAACCCGCCGGTGTTGGCTGCTCCAGTTAAGGGGAAGCCTCTTATTCTTTATACAACCGCCCTCGAAGGTTCTTTAGGCGCATTATGGGCACAAGAGAACGATCAAGGGAAAGAAAGAGCACTCTACTACCTAAGTCGAGTTCTGCTGGGGGCAGAAAGCAATTACTCTCCCATTGAAAAACACTGCCTGGCGTTGATCTTCGCAATAACAAAGCTTAGGCACTACGCGTTGGCGCACGAGGTCCGTCTGATTTCAAAAGTGGACCCTCTTAAATATTTAATGTCAAAAGCCATATTGACAGGACGACTCGCTAAATGGGCCCTGCTCTTGATGGAATTCTCGATAACGTATCAACCTCTCAAGGCAGTGAAAGGCCAGGCCATTGACGACTTCCTCGCTGAGCATCCGATACCCGCCGATTCTCCTCTGAATTGCGATCTTCCGGACGAACATGCGTTCGATGCGATCGACGGCGATAATATCCGATGGGAGCTTTATTTCGATGGAGCATCTTCCATGAAGAAACGCAAACAAAGTACCCCTATAATTAAATCAGGGGTAGGACTCATCTTCGTAACTCCACAAGGAGGGATAATGCGCTACGCGTTCTCCCTAACGGAGCCGAGAACAAACAATGAAGCCGAATACGAAGCTCTAATAGCAGGCCTCGAGATCGCCATTGACATGGGAATTGAAGATCTCCTCATATACGGTGATTCCCAACTGGTCGTTAATCAAGTAAACGGCGACTACCAAACATGCAAACCGGAATTGGTAAAATACGGTGAAAAAGTGCAACAACTGCTAACCCAAATTCCCTCATATACTTTGGAGAGCATACCGCGCGCGGAAAACAGCAAAGCGGACGCACTAGCCAAACTTGCTAAAGAACTGGCGGACGAGAACCTCGACGACGTTAGAATCGTGGTACAAAGCCGTCGAGTGCTTGCCCCAACAGAAATATCTCCAGGATCATATAAAGAAAATGGAGCAACTGAGCAGGCAACCCTGCAAATAAAAGACAGGGAAAATACCGAGGACTGGAGAGAAGTCTTCATAGATTACTTCAAGTTCCACCGAATACCTGAAGAGGCGTCCACAAGACATCAGCTCACGAAACGAGCTCTGTCTTTCGCCTTCGTCAATGATACTCTATACAAGAGGTCATTCGACTCTCTGTGGTTGAGATGCTTAGGACCTGACGAAGCGAGAAGGGTCGTCCAAGAAGTTCACGACGGACTCTGCGGTTCCCACCAAGCAGGCCCTAAGATGAAGTTGAAGATAAAGCGGATGGGCTACTATTGGCCCACGATGATGCAGGATTGCCTGGATTACGCGAGGCAATGTCATCCATGCCAAATTCATGGGGACTTCATCCATCAGCATCCCAATCCACTGCATCCGACAATGGCTAGTTGGCCATTCGAAATGTGGGGGACTGACATAGTCGGTCCCATCGAACCAGCATCGTCAAAGGGACATCGTTTCATCTTGGCGACGACTGATTACTTCTCCAAATGGGCAGAGGCAGTACCGTTGAGGGAAGTGAAGACGGAGAACATCCTCCATTTCTTCAAAACGCATGTCATCTACCGGTTTGGAACCCCGAGAAGAATCATCTCTGATAATGGGCCAGCCTATCGAAGTCATAAAATTAGCCGTTTCGCACAGCAGCACAATATAGACTGGAGATATTCCTCAGTTTATAACCCGCGAGCTAACGGTCTAGCTGAAGCCTTCAACAAGACCTTGACGAAGATCATAAAGAAAACAGTGTCACGAAATAAGAAAGATTGGCACGAAAGATTGCAAGAGGCTCTTTGGGCGTATCGGACTACGTTTAAAACGGCCACAAACACAACGCCATACGCGTTGGTATTTGGGACGGAAGCAGTACTCCCTCTCGAGATAGAATTACCCTCTCTACGGGTGGCAGTCCACTACGAGCTGACAGACGAAGAAAATGCTCACCTTCGGTTTCAAGAGCTCGACGCCCTTGATGAAATCCGGCTTCTAGCACAACAAAATCTGGAAGCCTATAAAGCAAAGATGACGCGCTCGTATGAAAGATTGAGCCGCCCGAGGACATTCCACCAAGGCGAACTCGTGCTAGTGGTCAAAAGGCCCATGATCCCCAATCGCGCCAAGCGGGGAAAATTTGAGCCAAACTATGAAGGACCGTATATCATTGATAAGGTCTACCAAGGTAGGGCCTATCTGCTCATGGACATGCACGGTGAAAGGCCTTTCAGGCCAATAAACGGACGCTTCCTAAAGAAATACTACGCTTAATGAGCCACAGCCTAGGTCAATGGTAGATGACGACGACTATGTCCGCTCGCTATCTTCCTAAGCTCAAGCTTTATAAGTAGTAGCCAACCCTCTCAACGGCGGACCGAAATGTCCTTAAACTAATAGCAGACCGAAAATGTCTTTAAACTAATACTGCGGCATCCTTAGGCTGACGAGATGAATAAAAATAAATAAAAAAAATATAATAAAAAAAAATATAATAAAAAAAAGCGGTAAGTCCATAAGCAAAATGGGCATGGATGAAAACCCGAAAGGGCTCCGTGAGTAAAAACAGCAGGACTACCGGCGGATGTTGTGAAAACCCGAAAGGGCGCAACTTCGTTAAAGAACCCTTATGGAGTCCTCTCGACCCTGTAAGGAGAAACTACCCGCGTGAGATCCTTACGACTTACAAGGGAACAACGCACTTAGGAATCCCCACGATTCCTAAGGAAAAAATACGCTTGCGAGATCCTCACGACTCGTAAGGAGAACTCTCTTATGGGACCCTCACGGCTCATAGGATTTGAAAGTCTTAAGTCATGGAAACCTAAACCTGTGCTTAAGCAAACCCCCACAAACTTCCAATATTGCCCTACAAGTGGCTCAATACTGACCCTTGTATACAATCCACGGGCGCGAATAAACGTTTCCCTAACCAAGGTCCATCCACGACTGGGAATACGTTCGTATGGTAAACAACCCTTATAAATCCCCTCGATTTATGAGGAGAAAACCTTCCTGTAGGATCCTTACGACTTACAGAAGAACAAAACACTTAGGAACCCTCACGGTTCCTAAGGAGAAAATACACTTACAAAATCCCCACGATTTGTAGGGAGAAATACCTTCACGAGACCCTTACGGCTCTTGAAGCCAAAAGCCTTAGCCGACAGGACCCTAACCCTGGTCTCTAAGCCTCCTTTGTTCGACAACGACAGAGGCAAATGATGATTCGCTCCTGGTAATATCCCAGTTGTAGCGGTGCTGATGCCGAAATCGGTGTCCAATTTCAGGTTGACGGCGAAAGCCAGTAGACCGCTCATGCATACGAAATAGCCGAAATGATAGGGCAACTTGCAATAAAAAGCAACAAGTAAAATGTATGCATGCAAAATAGCCGAAATGATCGGGCAACTCGTAATAAAGAGCAACGAGTAAAAAGTAAAATAATAAAAAGCCGAAATGATTGGGCACCTCGAAAAATAGCCAAAATGTTTGGGCAATCGCGACCTTCGCGATATAAAAGCTGAAATGATAGAGCATCGCGGGAATAAAATAAAACAAAAAAAAAAAAAAGAAATGATAAAACTTCGGCCCTACAGTTAAGATCACATCGATCCCTGTATACAATCCAAGGGCGTAAACAAAGAAGGAACCATACCTCCCCAGCGGATTCCGTCAAACGACAAAACCAAGCCTCAACGGTTCATTTCAACTGAAGAAGCCAGTCACTTCAACGAAAACTTCTCAACTCACGGATACAAACACTCCTTGACGAGAGCCTTCTGATCCGCGTCGACTCGCAGAGCCACCAGCGCCTCCGTGGGAACCATCGACTCGTTTCAAACCCCAAGGACACAAATAATCCTTGGCGCTTGGGAAACAAATAATCCCTCGCAAAATTCCTCGACTCATGGATACAAACACTCCTTGACGAGAGCCTCCTGATCCGCGTCGACCCGCAGAGCCACCAGTGCCTCCGTAGGAACTATCGACTCGTTTCAGACCCCAAGGACACAAATAATCCTTGGCGCTCGGGAAACAAATAATCCCGGCAAACGTCTCAACTCACGGATACAAACACTCCTTGACGAGAGCCTCCTGATCCGCGTCGACCCGCAGAGCCACCAGTGACTCCGTAGGAACCCTCGACTCGTTTCAAACCCCAAGGACACAAATAATCCTTGGCGCTTGGGAAACAAATAATCCCTCGCAAAACTTCTCAACTCACGGATACAAACACTCCTTGACGAGAGCCTTCTGATCCGCGTCGACCCGCAGAGCCGCCAGTGCCTCCGTAGGAACCCTCGACTCGTTTCAAACCCTAAGGACACAAATAATCCTTGGCGCTCGGGACACAAATAATCCCGGCAAACTTCTCAACTCACGGATACAAACACTCCTTAACGAGAGCCTCCTGATCCGCGTCGACCCGCAGAGCCACCAATGCCTCTGTAGGAACCCTCGACTCGTTTCAAACCCCAAGGACACAAATAATCCTTGGCGCTTGGGAAACAAATAATCCCTCGCAAAACTTCTCAACTCACGGATACAAACACTCCGTGACCAGAGCTTCTTTAACTCACATCTTGGGCAGTAAGTATTCAAAACTTGCTTCCTGAACGATGGGATCCTGCAAGTCAATCCTAAATGGTATCTTGCATACTATCCACGGGTCTCACTCTCTGAAGTCGATTCTCGACAAAGAGGGAAACAACCGCTTACGGGCCTTTTCGACTCGTAAGAGGGGCAATGGGATCCTGCAAGTCAATCCTAAATGGTCTCTTGCATACTATCCACGGGTCTCACTCTCTGAAGTCGATTCTCGACAAAGAGGGAAACAACCGCTTACGAGCCCTCTCGACTCGTAAGAGGGAGAAATTCTCTTATAGGATCCTTCCGACTTATGAGAGGAAACCACACTTGGGAATCCTCACGATTCCTAAGGAGAAAATTCACCTGCGAGATCCTCTCGATCCGTAGGGAGAAAAGTCTCTATGAGACCCTCACGGCTTATAGAGTTGAAAAGTCTTAGGCAGCAGATCTGAACCTGCGGCCTAAGCCATCGCTATTTCTTAAGAAGGTCGGGATGCTCGTCCCAATCGTCCGTAAATTATGGTTATAAAGGTGACGTACTAATAATAAAAGAAAGGAAGGACGGAGAAATGACATAAGACATTACAAAACGTGTATCTTTTATTCATAAATATCGATTGAGTACAGGATACATTGTGCTAAAAGAAAAAAAACGTATACATATACTTTACAAAAAACAAATGATACAAGGAGAATTATTGAGAAGGAAGCGTCTTGCACAGATGTAGCAACCGCTCGCATATCTCCTTCCACGCCTTCTCCTGCTCGACTACCGCCGTCAGCTCTGACTCCACTTGGTCTCGTTGCCGCAAGACTAAGGCAAGCTGCTCCCTCGCGCCTTGATAAGCGGCCTCCCAACTTGGGATATGGCGCTCGGCCACGTCAAGCTTCCTCTTTAAGTCTAGCCCGTGAGAAATGCGCTCCAAAAGACCCTCAAAGATAATCTTCACTTGGGCAGCATTTGCCTCAACCTCAGCGCGCAGATGGGCCGTTTCGTTTGAGGTCTTTTGGCATTCCCTTAATCTTTGAGCTACTTCTTGCTCCAAGTGGTGGGAGTGCGAAGTGCTTTGCTCGAGCCAAGTTGTGCGTTGGGCGCTCAGAGCTAAAACTTCGGGAGCAGGGCGCGTCAACTCCAGCCGGTACAAGCAGGCCTCGATCTCCCTGCAGTGATTAACCCAAGATTCAACGACGCCTTCGCTGTGAAAAGTTACGAGCGCCGCTAACATGGGGTTAACATCCACAGCGAAATCTGCAGCGGAAGGGAGAGCGTCCATGCTGAGCTCTTCGATATACCCGCTCAGCATGCCTAGACTCATCACGGCACCCTTTGAAGACGGACGTCTCAAAAAGGGGCCTGCCGGTGAAAAGACGCGAGCCTCGAAGGGAACTGGAGCCGGAACAATAGCTGCGAAACAAAACAGGGTTAAACGATGGTTCAACCACAGACCACAGACCTAAGAACCCGATGAAGAAGGTCTCCTCATCCATGCCCGGAACAGCGATCTCTAAGAAAGGGACGCTAGCAGTGCCGGGAAGGTAAAAACTTCGCTGATCAATTTCCGATGAGGGTCGGCGGTCCAGGCCGAAACCAAAAGGGTCAGAAAGTTGAGCGAACTTATCATCTTGCTCCGATAAAAATTCCGGGCGAATAAAGCGAGCAATGAAGTCCGCGAAACTAACGCCTCGGTCGCCCAATTCCAAATGAAGCTCCTCGTAAATCTCCAACACCTTCACCAGGCCCGGATGCTGATGCTGGATGGCATTTTCCGGAGTTAAGTCGAGTACCACCTGCTTGGTGGCAAAGACATACTCGTCAGGAGGAAGCAGCTCCTCGTAATGCTCCCCCCTCGCCGGTAAACCCGAAAGCTCAACGAACTCCTCTAGAGAAATGGAAACTTCCCTATCCGCCGTCAGGAAAGTATGCGTGGGGATATTCCATTGTTCAATGAAAGCCCTTGTCCACCACGTTGGAGGAGTAGGATATTCGAAAAGCGAGACATAGACGGCGGAGTATAAACCGATCTTCGTCAGATGAGCTCTTTTCGGAGACAAGGAGAAGATCTCCTCTTTTCAGAGCAAAGCTCTGTCACAAAGTGACATTTGTCAAACTCCTGTTTCAAAAGAATAAAACTTCTAAAAAGAAAAAAAAAGAGCCTAGCTCTGTAGCAGTAATAAAAATTTATAACTCCTGAGAATTAAAATTTTGGGATCTTAAAGATCCATGGAAACTTTTTAAAAAAAAAAGTTTTCTAGTTGATCTGTGAGCAGGGCTCTGTTCATGGGTTAAAACCCAAGAACAGGGTCTCTGTAAATTTTGAGAGCAAGGCTCTGTTGAAGAAACCCCAAAGGGGTTTCCTTTATATCAAAGATCTATAAGAGCAAGGCTCTGTTAATTAAATTTGATTTAAATTAAATTAATTTAATTTTACCTAGAATGGTTCTAAGGTTAGAACTTGGAAGTTCTTAAGGAATCGCAAGAGCAAGGCTCTGGAAGTTCTTAAGTAAGAGCAAGGCTCTGAAATTTGAGTTCTTGAGAATGGTAAAAATTACCAAGGACCAAGGGTCCTATTTATAGGCGCCTGCGCCTGTTCAGATGACCCCTAGATCCGACGGTCAGGATCTTGCCACCGCTGCACTCACGCGCGCGCCACGTGAGCGCAACGGTGGGGGGGCATCTGTTTCCCCCAATCAGAGCAAGGCTCTAATGAATTTTGAAAATTCAAAATTTGAAGCAACGCTTCGGTTTCCGTGCGCAGTGCGCAATTTGCCACATGGCAGAAGCCAATTCGGCAGCGTAACGCCCGAGACGGTGCGTCCCATCAGAGCAAGGCTCTTCAGAAAACGTAATTAAAGACTTAACTGCGCAAATGCATGGCAGCGCGACACGTGTCTGCGCAAGCGCATGGATGCACGACACGTGTCTGCGCAGTTGCGCAATCGCAACTGCGCAAGCGCACGGATGCGCGACACGTGTCTGCGCAAGCGCACAGATGCGCGACACGTGTCTGCGCAGTTGCGCAATCGCAGCTGCGCAAACGCACCGATGCGCGACACGTGTCTGCGCAAGCGCACAGATGCGTGACACGTGTCTGCGCAGTTGCGCAGTCGCAGCTGCGCAAGCGCACGGATGCGCGACACGTGTCTGCGCAGTTGCGCAGTCGCAGCTGCGCAAGCGCACGGATGCGTCACACGTGTCACACGCTGGTGAGTTGCGCAGCAACTGAATGAAGATTTAGATAAATCTTTTCTGTTCTCCTGTAAAACAGGAACCCTTGGATCAGAGATCCAATGGTGGGAAAATTCCCAAAATTATTCAGGAAAGATTTTGTTAACAAATCCAACAAATTTGTGGGCACTATAAATAAGACCCCAAGCCTCATTCAAGAAAAGGGATCAATCATCAAGGAGAGAAGATAAACTTCTGGAAAAAAAGAGAGCTCTTGAAGATTAATCAAAGAAGGTAAAATTTCTGAAGAACAGAAGATTAAAAAAGGGAATAATAAAAAAATAAATAGTGCCTTGCACTTGGTATGAACCCCTGGTTCTGAAAAATCAAAGAATAATAAATAGTGCCTTGCACTTGATATGAACCCCTGGTTCTGAAAAATCAAAGAATAATAAATAGTGTCTTGCACTTGATATGAACCCTTGGTTCTGTAAAATTAGGGAAAACGAGAAGAATTTTGTTTTCCTTTGATCTAAATTTAGATCAAGAGTGCTATGCACTTTTTGTTCTCAAATCAAGAAAATTCTTGAATTTCTGCATAAGTGCAACTCATCATTCAAAAGGGCCTGGCCCAACTCAAAAAATTGAGTTTCTGCAACTCATTATTTAAAGGGGCCTGGCCCAATTGCAGAATAATAAAAGGGCAAAGCCCTGTTTGGAAAACTCTTGAGTTTCTGTAACTCATTACTTAAGAGGGCCTAGCCCAATTGCAGAAAAATAAAAGGGCAAAGCCCTGTTCAGAAAATTCCTGAGTTTTTTGTAACTCATTATCTAAAAGGGCTTAGCCCAATTGCAGAAAAATAAGAGGGGCAGAGCCCTGTTTAGGTTGATTCTTTTAATCGGGCAGAGCCTAAAATAAAATTTGGACTTAACCCAATCCCGGCTGTAAGTCCTTAAATTAAATGCCTCTCGTAAACCAAGTCACGACCGGTCCGAGGGTACATCTCCGAACTCCTTTGACACCTGTCGTTGTAATTCCTCAACGACGTCAAAGAGGTGACGGGTCCCAACGACCACTCATCTAATATTGGACCGAAACGTCCTTAAACTAATACTCACTCCAAAATGAGAATAACGGACCGAAACGTCCCTAAACTAATAACGGACCACCATGTCCCTAAACTGGCGATGGACCGAAATGTCCTTAAACTAATAATGGACCACTACGTCCCTAAACTAATATCGGACCGAAACGTCCCTAAACTAATATCGGACCGAAACGTCCCTAAACTAATAATGGACCACTACGTCCCTAAACTGGCGACGGACCACCACGTCCCTAAACTGGAATATGGACCACCACGTCCCTAAACTGGAATATGGACCACCACGTCCTTAAACTGGCGACGGACCGAAACGTCCTTAAACTAATAATGGACCGCCACGTCCCTAAACTGGCGATGGACCACCATGTCCCTAAACTGGCGATAGACCACCATGTCCCTAAACTGGCACAATAGAGCCCAAATGCTCCTTTGTCGGATCTAAACGGTCCCGCCTAAGTTGATCTTAACCCCAAATACGGTTAACGTGTCCTTAGACATTTAAATAAACGATAAAACTCCAAATTAACTTTGGTTCAAGGGTACATCTCTGAACTCCTCAGACGCCTGTCGTTGTAATCCCTCAACGACGTCAGAGAGGTGACGAGTCCCGACGGCCGGATAATTGAATCAATCATGATGTTAAGTTGATCTCAGTCTAAAACAAGACTAACGTATCCTTAACGAACGTTTAAGTCGATCTTAGTCGCAACGCGACTAATGTATCCTTAAACTAAAAACATCAAACCCAAATCTAAGTAAATACGGATTCGGACTAATCCACGTCCTACGGGTGACGACATCACTCAGTCTCCGTATACAATCCACGGGCAATCACAAACAAAACAAACACACACGACACGAAGTGAAATTCTGGAGAAGGAGAAAGTTGCTACCACGATGCGGTAGCGTAATTAACTGCAGGGGCTTGCGCCTGCAGGGAAGAGCGTCCCCACAATCAAAAACCCCTCACCCTGAGGGGGAATCTGACGAAGTCTGCTACATCGGCCGCATCCGTCTAAACCCCCGATACACGGTGCCATAAATCAACTTGGCATCTTCGGAGAGATAGACGGATAAAACCAAATAGCATCTGCCCCGAACCTCAGCGCCAGGACCTCAGCAGTCCTGTGCGGCCGCCGTTCGGAGGGGAACAAAGCCTCCACCCGACGACAAAACTCAACCCAGACTTGCACCAATGTTTCGCTATGATAAGCAGCAAGAAAGGGGAGAGAATTGTTGGCTTCGGCGGCAAATTCTTCGGCCGTGATTAAACTACCAGCACGAAGGTCTTCGATCAGAGCTAACAAAGAGTGAAGGCTTAGGTTTGCCATCCGTTCCGAGGCACGTAGAGCATAGGGGCCGGGTGGCATGACGATGCGAGATTCCAGCGTGGTAAGAACTCGCAAAGCTGTTAAGATTTATAAACAATCAGCGAGACTTGCAAGCAAAGAGCAGATAGAACAACGTTGAAACTTCACTTACCCACAGTCATGCAAGAAGGGTCCAAAATATCCCCAGGCCCATCAAGAATCTCAACTTCGTCGTCGGCTTCCAGAACTACAGAAGGCATCAATATCGTTATACAAAATAATAATAATGCCATAAGAAGAAGGCAAATAACACTAACCTTGCCCGGAAGAGAGGACGATGCGTTGAGGGGATATTTCCTGCGGAGCGGCCATCTCTAGCAGACACTGAAAAGACTTCCTGGGGGATAAGTCCACGATAGACGCCTCCAATCCTCGTAGCTCTAAAAAGACAGAAATGTTCAGATAATGAAGAGATCATTAAAATAAAAGATAGAAGAATACCTTCGATGGTCCTCCCGCTCTGGACTGGAGGGATAGCAGCTTCGGCGGCCTCCTCCATGCCCCCAGGCACATCATCGGGGACATGGGCCGATATAACAACCTCCAATTGAGGAGCAGTGGCCACCGCTGCAGGCTCTAATGAAAGGACGGTATCCTCGACTACCTGTCCCATAGTCTCCGGGTCGTCCCCAGAAAGATCCATTGATTCCGCGGCCGATGAAGATGCCTCTTCCGGGAGGGAAAGCACCGGGGGAACGGGAACCACCAATCGGAGCTCCGTGGCAGGAAGAACAGCTATATTGACCCCTTCCATACTCACTAGTATCTCATCGGGGATGTTTACAGAGTCCATAGTCAAGGCGCGACTCGAACTCAGACCCTCTGCCATTGCCGAAGTCCCTGCAAAGTTTTCATGAAGATAAGGATATATATATGTATATGAGCAGTGCAAAATACTATAAAAAGATATATAAGTATACCAATGTGCAAAGGAGCTTCTAATATGGCTTTTTCAAGCCGGCGTTCCTTCTCAAGAATTCGTGCTCGCCAGGGTGCGAGGGTAGACTCGTGGCCACCAGTCCACAACGACAACGCATCTTCGGCATCGGCTGAGATAGGCTGCTTAAGGGCTATCTCGCCTCCCTCTTCTAAAGGACATAAATATCCATCGTATCGATGGAGAATCTTCGTAGAAGATGATGGCAGGATAAGGCCTCTTCGGGACCCTTACATTTTCAGTCTCATCCAGGGAGTGTCTTATAACCTCAGCCAATTATGCGGCTTCCTCGGCAGATGAACCGGAAAAAAGAAGACCACCATCCAGCTCTTGCATAGCTATTGGCTCGTCCTGAAAGATAGGCTCGGATTCCACTAAAAAGTCGAGCAGATTGGTGACCGTCTTCCTTCGCCTCTTTGACCCAGAACTAACACCAGAAGACGATCGCTTCTTTCCCCTCGGTGCTTTGATGGGGCGTTGACCCACTTCGCCTTCAGTATCCTCTCTCGGCGGTGCTACTGATGAGGATACTGCCATCGCTGACGCCGCAGCCGATGAAACTGCTACCGGCGCCTTATCAGAGGCCCTTGCCTGAGCTCTGGTGCGCATTGTCATACCAACTATCGGAGTCAAGTCCACATCCGCCTCCTCAGGAATGAGTACAGTACCAGTATCCCTCAAGGGAGGGCGAACCATTGTCCGCGGTCACGGTGGGACTCCCGTAGCCTGGAGCGGGGCGGGAGCTCTAAGCCCAAAAAGTATCCTCCTCTCCTCGGCAATGATTGGACTAACCCAGTGGCGATACCAACCCGTAAAAGCCCCCACGCACCTCGGAATGTAATCGGCTTCGGGGATCATAAAATGAGAACCGGTGTTCAGCCTTATGAAATGGTGGGTGGCGTCACGAACAGTTTCCAAAGAAGGGCTGGGTTCCACTGTGAAGGCTTCAAAGGGAACACCCCGGTCATAACCCAATTGTCGGGTAAAGCGGTGTGGATTGTACCGCATGAAAAGGGCCGCATTGTTTCGACGGAACACCAGATAACCGGGTCTGATTGAATACAAATGCATGGCTTCCTTGGGCTTCAAGGAGGGTGCTCCCTCTTTCGACAAGTCAAAAAGCTGTTGAACAGGTCCCGAGGGAGAAGAGAGGATTCGATCATTAAAAACCATTCCGCCTTCGTTGGCATACGGATTTAGCAGCACACGAAGAGCCCCTAATTGAGTCGGGTCAGGAGCAGAAGCGTCCACCAACCTCATGAGCTGCGGAAAGGTATAGGCATCATAAAATCTGGGTCTTTGATGCGCAGCAAATGCCCCTAGCACGTGCATCTCAATCCATGACGTAAAGTAATGGAGAGAGAAACTCACTACGTTCATGCCTGGGGTTGAGATATTAGCCGCACTGCTTAGCCCATGGTACAGATGCGACAGCCTGCAATGCCCACGGCTAGTCGCGTCCCTTCAGTGATGCGATGAGCAGGGTAAATGACTGAGGCTCTCATGAATCGACGGTGCGTTGGAACGACAAACCAACTGAGCCAGACGCTGATAAAGCTGATGAAGAAAGTTTCTTCATCCATGCCAGGAGTTGCGATCGACTCGAAAGGCACAGCTGGCAAGACTGGAATGTAGAACTAAGGCAAATCCTCTTCTCTAACCGGTAGCCTATTTAAACCAAACCCGAAGGGGTCATTGATATTCGCGAACTTCGGAGCCGCCTTTGATAGAACGTATCCACGAAGGAAACAGACGATAAAACTTTTAAAAGTGACACCCTGTTCTTCTGACTCCATGAACAGCTTCTCAAAAATCCCCAGCGTCTTAATTAGACTCGGGTACTTGTGGCGGACGGCATTTTCATTCGACAAGCCGTCAAGCATAGCGGGCATAGTCTCGAAAACATACTCGTCAGGGGGTAACAATTCTTCGTAAAGCGCTCCCCAGATCGATAAACCCGAGATCTCGCGAAACTCTTCCAAAGAGATCGAAACTTCACAGTCCCCTAACAAGAAAGTATTGGTGGGAAGATTCCATTGATTTAGGAAAGCTTTAACCCACCATACATGGGGAGATTGATAAAGGAAGAGGGACGCATACACCGCTTGGTAAAGCCCGACCCTCTGCAGTCGCGCACGATGAGCGGATAAGATGTAACCAGCCCAGAGAAGGTAGCCCGTGCGATGGCGAGGAGTAAGCCCTATCTTGTAAACTTATCCCCAAGGCTGAGCTTCACTTTGGCAGATACGACGCCCCAAGATGTCTATGGCCAGCACAGGCTGATTTGGTATCCCGGTTGTCGAGGGTTCGAGCCGGCCGGTAGGGGTCCAATTTGCCACCTTCACAGCAAAAGCAATCCGCGGACGGTCATCGGCAAGAATGGGCGGATAAGCTCCGTTGGTACCTCGCAAAGAAAGCTTCCACGGCCGCGGATGATATGACCGTACCAGGTCCCCCATAGAAGTAAATTGGTGCAATCAGGGTCGTGAGCTCTAATCATCGCCATCACCTCTTCGTCAAACGGTGACTGAGGAAACGCAGCCTCCGAGCGGGTGAAAAGGAAGTATAGAACAGAAGCCATTATTCCTGAAATAAAGGAAAGGAAACTGTTAGTGAACCCCACGCGTGTATAAATATATATATATATATATATATATATATATATATATATATATATGTAAGAAGACGGTGGAAGAAAGCGACAAACAACTTATTTTATGGGACCATTGGTTACAAAACACATGGGCCCCACAAAATCAATATGGCGGCTCACTAATGATGAGGCAATGTAATCATTATGAGAACAAAAGGAAGATTCTCAACAAATGAACAGTGGATTTCAAACAACTCTACACATTCCCCAAGGAGAAAACCCACTGCAGAATTCTATGCAAATCATGAAGGATCTCTCTGGAAACATTGTTGCAAAGAACAACTCAGGGCAAGAAAATCCCAAGAAGTTTTCTGTGAAGAAACTAAGTTCTTTAGAGAAATCAAATTCCTTTTGAACAGAGGAATTAAATTTCCAGAAAACATTTTCAGAGCTAAGCACTTTGAAATGGAATTAAATTTCATAGGGGGGACAAGTATCACTATCGATCCCTAAGATCAGAGAAACCCTAACAAAAGGGGTTTATTATTTAAAGATTGGACATTTTTAAAGAACTTAGAAAGATGGGTTCTTGTTAAAGGGAAAAAACCCTTGGTGTGGATTTAAAATCCAAAGAAAATTTCTATAAGAAGTTCTTCGGCCGTTCAAGATCCTTATCAGAAAAAAGGAAATCTTCTGTTGACAGAGTTAAACTCTAGAAATTTTTGAAATAGAGAACTGAGCTCTAGGAAAGAGAATTAAATTCTCAAAGAAAAATGAACAAGGAAGAAGATGAAAGAGTGGAGGCGCTTCTGAAGAGACCCCTTGCATTTATAGGATGTGATGAGAAACGGTTCATCTATCCCCTTCCCTAGGCAGATCCAACGGCCATAAAAGATTACAGCGTTGCACTCACTTGCAAACACGTGAGAACAACGCTGTGGGGGCATTTGTTTCCTCATGGGAACTGAATAAAGCAGCAAAGAAATACACAAGAGAAGCATCACGTGTCCACACGTGATCGAGCATCACGTGGGGACACGTGACCTTCTATGGGCAAAGTTATAGGCGCTGAGATACACAACCTCAAATGGGGTCACGTGCCCACACGTGATGGGCCTTTAAACCCACTGGAAAAGGTATAATAAAACAACAGGGAAAACCCCAATGGGGCATCACGTGCCCACACGTGACCAAGGGTCGCGTGTTGACACGTGATAATCCCTAAGCTCTTTAAAACAACAGAATTAAATTATGGTTAAAATGCTTAATCAGGGGGTCACGTGTCAACACGTGATGGGATCCTAAGATCTTTGAAATAATAGAATTAAATTCTAATTAAATGGTCAATCAAAAGGTCACGTGCCAACACATGACAGGCTCTTAATCCTTCTGAACTGATAGAATTAAATTCTAATTAAGAGGGAATCGAGAACCCTAACTGGAAAAATATTTCTCTAAATCTTTCCAAATAAAAAAGATTGTGCTCTGTAAAGTGGAGCACCGTTGGATTAAAAATCCAATTGTGATTAAAAATCACCAATTTATAGAAAGATTCTATACAAGGAAAGATTTCCCTGAAATTTTCCAGGAATAACAGACAAATATCTTTTGGATTAAAAATCTAATGGTGAATAAAATTCACAGAGTGATCTAAAAGATCATGTTGGTTACAAAATCAATTAAAATCTTTCAATGAAAGATTGATTAAACAAACTGATTCTTTTCTTTCTCCTATAAAAAAGAGCCAAGGGGGAAAAAAGATATACAGAGACAACATGAGAGAGAAAGAAGAAGAGAATTTAATTCTCCAGAGAGAAAAAAAGATTTCCTCGGAAGAGAAAGAAACCCTAGGTGAGAAAAGGAAAGAGATCATAAGCTCCAAAAAACAAAAAAGAGAATTTAATTCTCAAACTAAGAGTTTAACACTTCTGAATAAGAACTTAGTTCTTCTTTTGGTTGAAGATCTGCAGAAGCAGATCTCCCCATAAGTTGAGAATTTAATTCTCATCGGGGAGATTCTGCCATGCAGATCCAAAACTAAGAGAGAGAATTGAGTTTGAAGAATTTAATTCTTCCAAAAACTTAGGAATTTAATTCCTCCAACAGAAACAGGGTTTAACCCTTAAAACAAGAACTTAGTTCTTCTTCATGGTTGAAGATCTGCAGGAGTAGATCTCCCCATAAGTTGAGACTTTAATTCTCATCGGGGAGATTCTGCCATGCAGATCTAAAACTTAGAGGGAGAGTTGGGTTTAAAGAATTTAATTCTTTCATATACATAGGAATTTAATTCCTCTAAACAAAATTAGGGTTTAATCATACCAAAGAATTTAATTCTCTCCATGCACGTAAAGAAGTCAGTATCAAACCGATCACATGGCAACACGTGACTCACCTCATCAGTGGTCAGAAAAGAACGAATGAGATATGGTCACGTGCCCCCACGTGACCCTTAAATAGACTCCTCAAGATGAGAAAGAAAAAACTTGGAGGCAATACCTCACGTGCTCCCACATGACCCTTGGATAAATTCCTCAAAATAAAAGAACAAAGAAAGGGCAGAATCAATTTTGGGCGCCCTCACGTGTCCCCACGTGACCCCTAATAAACACTTTAATAATCAATGCATGGGTACCCATCATGTGCCCACACGTGATGGCCGTTAAGATTAAGTGTTTAACACTTCTGTGAATATTCTGAGAACAAAAAACAGAGGCAAGGCCCAATCATCAGGCGCCTCACGTGACCCCACGTGAGCGCTTCAGTCTTAGTGTTTAACACTACTTTAAGTGCTTCGTCCCTAGTGTTTAACACTATTTTAAGCGCATCATGTGGGAACACGTGATCACCAAATATCCTCTAGTGTTTAACACTATTTTTAAACCAAGCTTAGCACAAATTGGATAAGTTTTCCAGAGGAAAATCTCCCCTTCAACTGAATCTCAAAATTGATCAGTTCATATGATATGCAAAGTAAAGTCCAGAGCTATAATGAATGGTTAGTGCTCAGCCAAAGACAAAATGTTGTCAGAGCCCCAAACCCCTGTTTAAGCATTGCTAAATAATGGGGGGCTGAACCCAGACAAATGTTCAACAGTCCAAACAAAGGTCCAACATTTCAAACCTAATTGGACTTAGCCCAAGTTGGCCATAAGTCATCAATTCAGATTTAACTGAGCCCATGTGCTCATAATCCAATTAATTGATCTTAGTCCCAAATTGGACTACAGATTTCCCAATCAACATTGGTTCAAGGGTACATCTCTTCACTCCTTTGATATTTGTCTTTGTAATCCTTCAACGTCTTCAGTGAGGTGATGGGTCCCGATAACCAATCATTCCATAGACTGTGGGGTCCTTAAACTCATGGACTATGATGTCCTTAAATTTTATAGACTATGACGTCTTTAAACTACGGACTGTGGGGTCCTTAAGCCCATGAACTATGATGTCCTTAACCTCGGACTGTGGGGTCCTCAAGCCCATGGACTATGATGTCCTTAACCTCAGACTGTGGGGTCCTCAAGCCCATGGACTATGATGTCCTTAACCTTTACAGATTATGATGTCTTTAAAATGGAACGTAAAGTCCTTAAACTAATGGACCGCAAAGTCCCTAAACTAAAACAATAGAGTCCAAATGCTCTTTTGTTGGATCTAAACGATCCCGTTAAGTTGATCTTAGTCTAAAATTAGACTAACGTATCCTTAATAAACGTTTAAGTTGATCTTAGTCTCAAATGAGACTAACGTATCCTTAAACCCAACCCCAAACCCAAATTTAAGAAAATACGGATTTGGACTAATCCACGCCCTACGGGCAACAACATAAATTAGTCTCCGTATACAATCCACGGGCAACCAAAAACAAAACAAATACCCACGACATGAAGTGACCATCTGGAGAAGGAGAAAGTGGTTACCGCGATGCGGTAGCGTATTTAACTGCAGGGGCTTGCGCCTGCAGGGAAGAGCGTCCCCACAATCAAAAAACTCTCAAATGAAGAGGAATCTGACGAAGTCTGCTATATCGGCCACATCCGTTTAAACCTTCGATACATGGTGCCATAAATCAACCTGGCATCTTCGGAGAGGTGGACGGATAACACCAACTAGCATCTTCCACCAAATTCAGGCAAGACGAACCTACGCGGTCGCATCTCTGTGTTCGGAGGAGAACAATACCGTTCTTGGCAATCCAATTCTAATTTGCGTTTCTTCTATTTGATTGCACACTCGCAGCTTTCTTGAAAACTACTCTTGCAACTATTCCTTCTTTCAAACATATTTTTTTCGTGCACTTTCAGTAGTTCTTTCACCACCATCAAATTTTCTTGAATCTGTTACAACTTCATTCTAAAAATTTCGAGGACGAAATTTTTATAAGGAGGGTAGAATATAACGACCCTGAATTTTCTGTACAAAATTTTTTCTTCTTAAAATACAGAAAGGAGTTTGTAAGCCTGAGCACAATTTAAAAGTTATTCTTGTTTAAAAACAGCAAGAAAGTACATGTGGCTCATTGGTAAAGTTTTGCACTGTTGTGATATAGCCCCTGTGTTCGAATCCTATCAGCCACATATTATTTTTCCTGATTTTTTTTAAAACTTTTTGGAAGCCCAAAAGAATACACGTGCACTGCACACAAAAATGAACAGTCTGGAAAAACAAACATGTGTAAAATGTTGTATGTATTGAAAAGGACACGTGACACAAATCCAACCCCCCAACACCCACACTTGACCGGCGAGATTAAGCTTTGGGCTGGCGACGCCAGTCGGTCCATAGGGAAAAGTCCCCGGGCTTTGCACACTTATCGATTGGCCTACCTCCATTACCCTTGCATTGTTTGTTTTCCTGCAATTTAACAGAGAATTCAATCTCCCAAATAATCCAATTTTAAATGCATTTTAATTCATTCTTTCAATTTCAAAACCCTAATTCCACACTATAAATACAACTCCATACCCCAGCCCCTCCTCATTCTGAAATCCCTAGCCAAAATTACCTAACTTTTCTAAGTACAAGTGGAGTAGAAGTGGAGTTAGCCTAAGGTCAACTTCCGGCGGGGATCTACGTAAGTTCCGGCGCACCCGCGACACCACGAACACTACACAATCTTCTTCTACCTTATCCTCACCTTTCTAGCTAGTAAGTCCCACCCCTTCTTCTCTTTCTACATAAAAAGTCTCTTATTATAAAACATGTCGGAAGTAGAGTTAACACCGACATCTTTTTTAAAACATTATAAAATCCAATTTTTCTAATATTTTCTTCATAAATATTCTTACACCATACTTGGTTATCATGAAACTAATAATTAGAAACAACTTTCACCCTAAATCATCATGCTAAACAACTTTAAATTGAGTTTTTCATGTTAGTTATATGTATGCCCTAGAGGCCATTACTGTACATTGGATGTATATTGTAGTGGATGCTGGGACATATATAGGGAGGACTTTCTTGCTCGACATGATAGTATGCTATCTGGTTACTCTTTACCTTAACGTGTATACTGATTGTCTCTCTGTTACATGTTGGTAAAGCCCTTAGGATGTGTACTTGACTACCTGGACTATGATGCGGATCATACTAGTGGGGACATGGTAGTCCATAAGTACATCCTTCAAAGTCCCTAGTCGTGGGTGTATCGAGACGGGGTATCGATATACCAGAGTAGACTAGCGTATACCTTCTCGACCCATATAGATGGGCGATGGATGATCCCATATCCATTGGTGTTTGACATCGGAGATGATATACGGGTGCTCAGTAGAGACTGGGTACACTGGACGGACTCGCCGAGAACTCCCAGATGGTATTATACCTCACGTCAGATGGCAGTTCTCTGGTGACACTGGTACAGAGTAGTCTGTTGACCCGAGATCGTCATAGAGTCTTGTGTGGTTCCCACTGTGCTTTGATTTCTATCTTACCACGTCCAAGAGGGCATGCAAAACGGTGGTTTTTGGGTACAGTCCCGAGTCACATGGAGGCAATGAGCGATAGGAGGGGATTCTTCTCTCCCGGTATAGGGGGTTGATGTTGCGCTGTGTTCGATTGGCTATAACAGGAAATCCCTGGCCAGGGTTGCTGAGATTTGCTGGTAAGTGTTACCAGTAGTTTCTCGAATTGTTATAGACCACATATCGACACGACTTATCGAGCTATTAGGGTCTGACGTTAACCACCCCTAGGCGAGATATGCGACATATCAGACGATCAGACCGGACTGTACGGTAGTGTTACTGGTTGGATTCACTGGAGTGTGAGCGGGCTTGCTCGTCGATCTTCAGATCGCTCAATACCCGGGTGGCCGTTACGTTTAGCAGACCGCTTACGGCTTGTAGGTGCTTGATATGATCATCATCTGCTGCCGGCGTATTGACGAGTCTTTAGAGTCCTACACAGAGGTTTCCTGGCTCAAGCGAAACGAAATAGGAGCGCATATGAGATATGTGCTGGACCGAGAATAATGCGTGTATGTGATACCGTATTCTATTCTCGCAATGAATGTGTCGAATGGTTGTATGCGATATAACCTAGTTATCGAATCGAAGATTGATTCGATAAATCGATACATTGGATATTAGTCGGTTATATGCGATATGACCGGATCGTTAAATCAAGTGTTGATTTAATGATTTAATGCATAATTATATATTTGATATATTACTTTGCATTAACTAGTATCGGTTCACTTTAAATGGATTTTCTCACTCGGATGTGCGCATTGCATATGCGATATGATTTTGTGCACTTGCTTGTATCATGTTTGATGATACATGCCTTTTTGGTTAAGTGTAAAGAATTAAACCTTGGTTAATGAAATGGTTAGGGTTTACTTTTTCCTTATTCATTTTATTCATTTATTTATTCTTTTGGAAAAAGAAAAGGAAATGATAAAATTGTGGCATTCTTTGTTCTTTCATGAAGCTTCATGAATACTTTGACTTTGTGACCACTTTGTCTCATCCTTAACCCTAACCATTCCACTTAACCCTAATTAATTCTCTACACCTAACCATGGTTCTATTATGATAAGAATTCATTATTCTTTTCATTTTTGAATATAACTCATCATAACATTCTTCTTCTTCTTCCTTGAACTCAAGAAGAAAACCTTGACTTCATCAATGGTGATTGATGAATTAGAGTGAGAAATCCAATTCTAAAGTCTACCCACTTCCTATTTCTTCATCCTCTACCTCTTGCCAAGTAGTAGAGTGTGTTTCCTTCACAAGTTTTCATGGCTCGGTGAAGGTGGAGCTTGATCTAGTGATGCTTCGACGTAGATCATCTTCGGCACGTCGTCGATGACCTAGCCCGTCCATTCTCCGATGAAGCCGACGCTAGAGCCCGGGGTTCGACTTAGAAAGCGAGGAGACATCATTGCGGAGCTATGGAGGTGGAGCACCGGATCTACAAAGGTTGTATTTCCGTATTCTTGTAGTTAAGTGTTAACTAGTTTAATGTTTCGCCTAGACATCTAGCTAACGATCCGTAGTCTAGGGTTTCCCGGCACCGTAATTTTTGAAATTGGCATGGTTGATGCCTTGTGAGACCTCTAGTGTGTGCCTAGGAACCCTACAGTGGTATCAGAGCCTAGCCAGAGCCTTAGGCGAAGTTTAAACGGAGTTTGAAGTCCGATCGAACCGAAATCCAACCCCAAAAATTGCTCTCTGTACTTTTTCTAAAATCGTGGATTTTTCCAAATTAAAAATATGCAGAAAACTCAGCAGGGAATTCTAAGAATTACGGCGCAAAAATTATTGCATGAACAGTGCTACCTGCGGCGGAACCGCGGCATAAGCCCCCTTAGGCGGCGGTTCCGCGACGGGAAGATGACGTCAGCGCTCCTGGTTTGCGCAGTAATTAATTATTTCAGAAGCTGAGTTTTATGGGTATTTTTTATATTTATTACAGAGTTTAATTTTCTGGGGTGTTTTGAGCTTTGATGTTTCGACCGGATTGTCAAATTTCGTCTTTGTGCTTTTCCGGATAATTTTTGAATTTGTTAAAAAAGTTCGACCGGATATAAATACCCAAATTTTCCCCTGTCGGGAAATTTCCAAGTGTTGGACTTTTCCGTAGTTTAACGACGTTCTAAGTAGTGCAAGTAACGCGATGGACCCTCTAGAAGACAACAAACCTTAACTCGATTATGTGACCGTCTTGAACTGCCCTTTGAACCTTCGGGTTTGGGGCGGTACGGCGTGCCACATGTGAGGCGTTGGCTTGACCCTTCTACGGCTGGACCGTTGGTACTGAGGCACGAACTGAATGTTGTTAGACTTGTTTCATGTGTTGATCAGTATCGGGAAAACTTGGGTGTTCGATTGTTCGATCGGAAAGTTTAACATTTTCTGTTTATCCGGAATGTGATACAATAATTGGAATTCACAAAAGTTATGAGATAACTGAATGAATGTTATAAACGTAGCACTTTAGTCTCACTTGATCGGTTGCCACGGAATTTTGATGTGATCAAAAGTCCGTCGCAATCACGTAGCGTACGCGGATACTCGCCGGATAAACTTAATAGACAGCCTCACCCCATAGCCCCGACCAAGTGACTGTAGGAGAACCCCGTCCCCGAAAGCATCCGTTCGGGTGCTCGCGGTAGCGGTGTTCCGCCTTGGTGCACTTCATCGACGGTATCGGGGGTGCGGCCGCCTACTAAAGTTTGCGACGAGCATTCGATCAAAATGTCGAGAATCCTGTTGAATTGCCCGACTTGGTATTGAAAAGAGTTTTCGATAATGAGACTAAAATGCGGGGTTTATAATTGTTAGGCATGCGATGTCTAAGTATTTCATTTGATTAGGCATGCGATGTCTAAAGAAGTTGCGGATTCCAACTGTTGTAGTTTTACACTTTCTTTTCTGTGACCGTAAGTGTAATATGTGATATCGCCGGTTTCGTTGCTATATGTCAACGACAATTGGGATGCGCATATTTACTTACGTTGATGACATGTGATGTTATGTGTTGCTTGATATGTTATATTGGATCGTCGTGTTCGAATAGCCGGGGGTTTTTATGTGAGATGAGTGTTTTTCATTTTCATTCATGTAAAAATTTGTATGTAATATTCTTTTATTGGGGCACTTCAAGGTTGCGGAAGTAGTCACCTTTTGTATATTATTTACTTTTCTGCACTAGGATAGACCCAAGGAGGAGGGCACAAGTAACCGGGTTCTGGAGTCCAGTGGGAGACCAACTCGAGGAGTCGAGTCCGGGTCTCCTAACTCTAGAATTGGTAGGGTTTCTTGCCGCTCTCGTAGGGGTCTAGGGGTGTGGGTTCGGCTATTCATCGCGACCGTGGAATCCGTGTTTTATACTGGCTCGTATTGAAAACACGGACGTCCTAGTATATCCAATATTTCATATGATTCTTCTGATGCGATATCTGTGATGTGATCATGTGATGTTCTGTGATAGATACAGTATATAGTATATATGATATATTATATAGACGTTACTTATGTTTTACACCCGCGCTAGCCCTGCCCCGCTCTGCCGTTAGTTACCTAACCTAACGGTGTACGAGGGGACATCGAGGCGAATGCGGATGGCATAAGTGTACGTCGTATTTATCTGTGATGTTTAGGTACTTAAATGATGGGACTTCATTAATGAGATTAATGAAATAAAAGAAACCTAAGATGTTGTAGAATCGAATTTCAAAATAAAACAGGTAGCTACAGTTTTTGCTTTGCACAGCGGTATATATGATATATCCTGCACCTTATTCGATAAGGAAAGGACCGAGATCCCTTCACCGGGAGTGACTCCTTTAGCAATAACTGGCAGATGCTACACACTCGGTTTGACTTTTGATTGCTTCTATAGTTTCTGCTTTGCACAGTGATATATATGATATATCCCGCACCTCATTCGACGAGGAAAGGGCCGACGATCCCTTCACCGGGAGTGACCCCTTTAGCAAAACTAAAAAAGCCTCAAAATCACTCCATTTCAAAACTTCATTTGATTCTACAACGATATCAAGTTCATTACGCTCATGGTTTTTATGAAAAACCTGCGTAGCCCTCCGTCATTTCAGATAAGTACTAGTTAGTATTCGTGCTGCGGTAGTTTGGCCTCCGTCAAGGCGCAGTGTACGGTAGCTAACTAATGCTTATCTGCTTGCATATGATGCGATTGGATTAGGGTATTCGTACGGCGTTGTTTGGCCTCCGTCAAGGGTCGTGCGGGTGGGTTTAATTCAATCAGGAAATGACGGGTTGAACTTGACTAGCGGACTATGGGTTGTTTGGCCTCCGTCAAGGTCATAGGACGCTAGGGGCAAAAGTATTATCGGGAATTTCAAGTGTTGAAATTTGCAATGAGATTGCATACCTTCTATGAGATAGTTGGATCCCGATACCCATTGTGAGTAAGAGTTACTCCTGGGAGAGTTTTACACATTGCAATTAGCTGATCAAGTAGGTGTCTAGAAAGGTGTTAACGAGGTTACGCCTCTGGGAAAACGAGGTTTACATTAATTAGGTTCGTGCGAAAGCACGGGGGACCTCCCTCAAAGTACCGACACTGGCCTGGCTGAAAGATTGGCGAACTTGTAGTGTGTAATTAATCCCGGCTAGTCTTTCCTTTTAGGGTTTGAAGGAAGATTTGATAAAAAGCAGTGGGAGCCATCCTGATTAGATAAAATAATAACCAATCTATTCTTGCAAGAGCGCACGCTGAGTGTTTTCTTCTCTCTCTCTCCAGGTAGCGACCATATCACGCCTTAATCAAGATAATAATACGGATTATTGACCGAACCCGCTTGTTATACTGAGCTGGGGAACGTTGGTCCCGCTCCAACTTATAATTGTTATAAGACAGAGCAGGAAATTTGGGGAATACCAGATTTCCCGTGCCGCCCAAACGAAAAGAGTGCATGCTGATGCATCATCTTCGGGTGTGTTCATTACAAAGAACTGTTTCTCAGTATCCTCCGTATCCTGGGTATTTGATACCGGATCAGGATCCCAGATATGTAAGATGTTACATAGGGCTACAAAAGGGTAGAAAAACTGAGAACGGGTGATAAGTTTCATGAGGCAGAAAACGGGGCAAGAGTTGCAGCCAAGTCTGTCGGTCACTGTCACCCTGTATTACCAATACATTAATTCTGAATGAATGTTATTAGATACCGAACCTGATATACAAAATCATGTCAGTCTCTTTATCATTAAAGAAATGATATAATTTTGTATTGTTGGATAATGTTTTGAACATTTCCTATATCAAAAGTTGATCGGTTCAGGCACGTTATTTAAAAGCATTAATGTTCTAAATCAAACTACAGTTCTTAGTTTACAGAACACACACAAGAGGAGAAGTTCAGAAATGAACGAATTCTTCTTGAGGTATTGTAGACTAGGTCAGATCAAAGTGACCCGACTAGCTAGAGTTACATATAGATGCATATTTAAATCTTCTTGAGGTACTTTGTTGGTGTACATAGATTCCATCTCAGATCGCATAGCATCCAGCCATTCTTACAGAGTCCCCACTCTTGATGGCCTGCTCGAAACTAGTTGGGTCATCATCTCATGATGCAATCCTCGCTCCCACTGTCATTAAGAAAACCGAAGTATCTCTCAGGCGGATGAGGAACCCTACCAGATCGGTGGAGAGACTGAGGTTCGTCGGGAGCTATTGAATCCTTCGGTTCTACCAAATCGTCAGCTGTAGTTTGTATAGCTGGAACTCCTTCCAGTTCTACCTTATGACCACAAATTTCTTTCCAAAATAAATTCCTTTTCTAAAAAGGTGGCATGCCGACAAATAAAACACATTTTGTTCCTCGGTGCGGTAGAAGATATTCCCTTGCAAATGCTTGGGATATCCAACAAACTTCCACAGAACTGACCTTACCTCGAGCTTGTCCGGATTTTGCTTTTAGACATAGGCCGGACAATCCCAAATCTTAACTTACTTAAGACATGGGCTCTTCCCATACCATATCTCATATGGAGTGGTAGGCACCTGATTTGGTTGGAACCGATTCAATAGGTATGCAGCTTCTCAAGTGCATAACTCCCAAAAAAGAAATAAGCAACTCAGTAGTACTCATCATAGAGCGCACCATATCTAATAGGGTGTGATTGCTCCACACCGATATACCGATGTGCTGTGGTGTATACGGAGGAGTAATGCTGAGAGAGAATCTCATTCTCCTTTAGAATAGTCCAGGAATTCCGTACTCAAGTATTCTCCTTCCTGATCACATCAAAGGACATAATACTTATACCCATTTGGTTCTCTACTTCTGATAAATTCATTGAATTTCTCAAAAGTTTCCGACTTGTGTTTCAACAGTAACATATGTCTGAATCTTGAGAGATCACCATTGAATGTAATGAAGTAAAAGAACCAACTCTGGCATGTGTAGACAGGGGACCTTCATACATCATCATGTATCAATCCCAAGAGTTCATTAACTCTTTCTCTGTTTCCAATAAACGGAGCTATGGTCATCTTATCTTTGTGACATGACTGACAAGTTTCACAAGATGTAAATTCAAACTGATTTAAATATGCATCTTAATGTAACTTAGCTAGTCGGGTCGCATTGATATGACCTAGTCTACAATGCCTCAAAAAGGATTCGTTCAATTCTGAACTCTTCCCCTTGTGTGTGTTTTGTACGTTAAGAACTATGGTTTGATTTAAAACGTATATGCTTTTAGATAACGTGCCTAAACCGATCAACTCTTTGTTGGTCCACGGCGGCGCCCCGGCCGTCTTTCCGAGGCCAAAATGCGGAATCAAAAACTTTTCTTTAAACAAGAACCGGCGCCACCGCGGACTTTAAACCCGGATCGGGCCATTAACCTACTACTAGCAAAGTGAAGAAAGGGTAGAGAGATATACCGAGCGATCTGTGTCCTTCGGTCTTCTCGTCGTCGTCCCGATCTCCCCGTGGAATCTCCGGTCTTCATATCCTCGTCGGAAGGGCACCACATCGCCGGGTTCTTTTACGGGCTCCCACCTCTGGACCGAGACAACTCGAGCATGAAGATGGCGAGTCGATGTGCCCAAGAATACTGTAGATGAAGTGTAGAAAGCTTTGTCTCATTAGGGTGGAAGTTGCCAAAAATTTTGGTGGAGGAATGAGATGCAAGTTTTTGGATGAACAAGGGGATTTTTGTGCAAACCAAATGAGAACCATCCCCCATCCAAAATTAGAACAGCCCCTTGTTGTGGCCGGCCATAACTAGGAGAGTGAGAGAGAGAGTAAAGAAAAAAGGGGGAAGCAATAATACATCAAAGAGAGAGAAAGGGTGATGATGATCACGAATCATCAAAACAAAAACCTCACTCCAAAACCCATCACTCATCTCATCACACAAAAGTCAAGCAATGATTAAGAAATAGAAGTCAAGGGATGGTAGAACCATCATGATACTACTACTTCCAAATAACACCCTCCACTATTCAAATTTGCATGCTTGCAAATAACCCCCTCTCCACCAAATTTCAGCCAAAGAAAGAAACAAAGGAAGATGGCCGAAACGGAACGCAAACTGGCAACTTCAGAAAACCGATCCCGTAATAAATTACAGGAAAACCCCGCGACCGTATATACATACCCGCATTTGTATTCCGACCGAATACAAATGGAATGAGACAAAGTCTGCATAGTACAATACTAGGATCCGGCTTAAACCAAAGCCCGCTAGTATTATCCGTCTGATCATGATCCGTGCAATACCGCACGTATATGATCGAACTCTGCCATATCTCCATACGGCCTCTACAGCATTTCGCCCGAAACTTGAGTAACTTTCTGTTGGGGACTCTAAAGACTCGTCAATACTTTTGGCTGTGGATTTAACCACTAGCACGTCAGAGGTATTAGCCATACGTAACGGGCTACCAGGTATTGACCAAAAGGGACGTCTGTGAGCGAACTCATGCTGACACCCTACTGAGCCTGTCAGTGACAATATCCGTACAGTCCGGTCCGTTCGTCTATGAGCATCGCATGGCGGGCCTAGGGGGTTGGTAAAAGTCAGACCCCCAAAAGCGGTATAAGTCATGTCGGAGTGTAGCCCAGAACACCCTGAGATACTACTAGAATGCCTACCAGTAAATCTCCTGCCTCGGCCGAGGGCTTTGTGTAATGGCTCTCCTAGACACAGCGCGACCTCACCCCCAATACCGGGAGAGACGAACCCCTGCAGATCCGCTCACTACCTCCATGTGGCTCGGGACTGTACCCAACTAAAACCTGTTTGCACAACTCCTTTGAGCCGTGGTAGGGTAGTAATCAAAGTACAGTGGGAACTCACACGAGACAAATGACGATCTCAGGTCGATGAACTAACATGTACACATGTCACCAGGGAACTGCTATCTGACGTCAGGTATAAGACCAACTAGCATGTTCCCGGCGAGTCCTGTCCAGTGTACTCATAACCCAATGAGCACATGTATACATCTTAGGTGAACCAACTGACGCCAGTGGCTTGTGAGACCAGCCACCGCCCCTCGTCGGGGTCTCGAATGTATACACTAGTCTGCTCTGGAGTATCGATGCCCTGTCTCGAAACTCCCACGACTAGGGACCTTTTAAGGATGTGCTTATAGACCCCAGCTCCCACGTATATGATCGCCATCATACTGCTGGCCGTCAAGCAAGAATCCTAAGGGCTCTATCAACGCGCAATAGTGACCTGTAAGGTCACCTAAAGCAGTACACGATGATAAAGATAAACCAGATAGCATACTATCATCTTGAGTAAAGCTGTCCTACCGGTATAGGTCCTCCCTCAATCATTGCAATCACGTGCCTGTGATCCAATAATTGACTCTGAGGGCACTATCTCCAACAATCTCCCACTTGCACTCAAGGCTAATTATTGCGATGTCGTATACTCACAGCCCGTGTGATACCGAACACCCAACTCCTCTATTAGTTAGTCTCACAAAGCTCGTTTGCGAAACTATTGCGTTCGAGGAATAGCCTCAGTGAGTGGATCCGCCCTAATGTTTCTTTCTATGTCTCTCTTTATCTCAAGTTCGCAGAGAAACCCATCTCCCGAAATGAGCAATACCTGTCTTAGAATATGTCTGGATGTCTGATGGGACCTAGTTCATAAATAAACTCCAAATCCAATACTTCTTAGACTGTATCGTCAACTGAACTTAATCAGTATCCTGCGCCATGCCTCCCTCAGTATCCACCTGGACCACCTATCCAAAATACTGCCCCTCGTCAGAGGGAAAACTATAACTCAGATAGCCTCTCTATCATCCAGGTCACCTTGGAAGCCTGGAATGATAACCGTCTCCCGAATGAGGCTGTCGTTATCATATCCCTAGAACATCCACTTATGTTCTAAAACTGCTTCCGATTGGTTTTCCAGGATTGGATTATTATCAACTTATTGCATTTACTGCAAAAACAACATTTGGTGTGGTACTTGACATCTCATGATTGACTCAATTGCCTAAGCAAGTGATCTGCCAATCATGCACATTCCTCTCCCCTTTAGTCTGTAAGACACCTTTAGAGAGGGTGACTCCATCACCTGCAGGTATACTACCGTGCCAGGAGTCGTCCATTCTAAAACACCTTTAGAATGCTGTCTAAGTACCCAGATTGGGAAACTACCCAAATCTAGATCTAAAACCATAGATCTAGTAACCAGAATTTCTGATATAATATCCAAGTCCTTTGTGAAGAAACCACTGTGTGACAACCAAAGTATAACCGATCGTAGTATAGGAATTTCACTTCCTACTCTTTGTATGTCATCCAAATACCAGGACATCACACCCTACTACCTTCTTAATAGATCCATCCCCTATTCTGATGAAGTCAAACCTATGACTGTCATATCAGAAATAGATGATCTACCTCCGCTACATCTGCTTTAGTCTATAAATAGACATAAGCCACTTGTCCACCAATGCTTCCGCTGCTCCCACTGACTACGACAACCATATGGCAGAGTCATATACACGTACACTTCTAAAGCTAGTTTAGAACGACGCTATACTCATCCTCCTGCCGGGTCTCGCAGCCTGGAACAACAGCAATGGTAAGTCTGGGTAAACAAGAACCTCCCTGCCACCGTCCTTGAGGCTACCGGAGTACCTCTCGGGTGCCTGAGGTTACCCACCTTATCTGCAGAGTGGCCAATGGAATGTCAAACCGGATTGAATCTTTAGGTTCTTATCAAATTTTCAGTAATCGTTTGCGGTTCTGGAATCACTTCCAGTTCTACCATACCCCCACTACTGTTTTCCGAAAAAATCCATTTTTATTAAAAATGTAGCGAGTCAAGAACAATATCACTATTGATCTTCCAAATGGTAGAAAGTCAACCCTCGTCATAGCCCGGGTCAACCCACAAACAGCCATTACAGAAACGTGCCTTGAGTTGTCCAGAGTCTGGTTTTAAGCATAAACTGGACAACTCCCCGTACCTTAACAATGTCAAGATATGAACTGTTCTATATCCAATACAGAAACAGAGGCACTGATTTAATTGAACCAGATTCAAATCATGCAGCTGTCTCCAGTGCATGTCAACTAAATGGAAGGAGGCCGATCAGCGTTACTCAACTTAGGAGTGCATCCAAACATGAGTAACCTGAAAGAGAAACAAGTTTCTCAAAACCATTACTATCAACTGAATACCATACACAAGTATCTACATCTTCGATCACCTTGAAGAATCCTGATACTTGCAATACCTGGTCCTTTACTTCATTCATATACCTATAACTTCTCAAAACTTAGATCTTGCATTTCTACGAAACACATGTCTATAAAAACTGGAGAAGTCATAAGTAAACCGAATATAGTACGAGTACCACCCCTCTGTCCTCATGGACACTGGACAACATACAATGCTCTGTATAAGTCCCTTGAGTCTAATAACTCATTCCCTGTGTGTCGTAGGTTGAAAACTATACTTATGGTTAAGAAGAATTACACCGCTGTTTAATACTCCTTACCCAACCATCCACTAATATAGGTAAATGTCACGGACATGATTTCAAAAAGGTATATCTCACTCTATAAAAATAAACGTACAGATATATCAATTTGAAATTGGTGCATAACAACGGATATTCAAAACCAAATATTTGTCGTCCGTCAAACAACCCAGGGGATTTCCTAAAATATCACCAATTACAACGAATTCCGATATAATGAGGATGATCACCTAATTCCCAATAATTTACTCCCACTCATCATCTGTAAAACCATACAGATGTAAGATTTATACCTGGTAAATACATACCCTGGAGCAAGTGTCTAATTGGGAAATCAGTTTTCCTTTAACAGTACACAGTGAAACTGAAACATTGAAATGTTTCGTAGGGGTATCCTGGTATTCCTAGTAATGCCTCTTCCATTATCCAGATTCACAACTGTAACCGTATATTTCCATGCCATCTCTCCACATCCCTTCATATGTCTTTAGTCATTACCTTCTGTACACCCCTTTAGGCCAAATGGTTTTCTTCCTTCTCTACCGTTTGGTACCAGCCTATGGTTTGGAAGAAGACTATCCAATAAGCATAATGGGTGTACTGTCCTAATCCTAGGAGCACTCGCAACCGGAGAGAAGGTAAAGATAAAAGACAACCGAATAAAACCTTATTCCTATTTCTCCTGAACCAGAATCCATCCCCGAACTGGAACAAGTTCCTTTCGAGTTCGTATATAACCATATGATGGAATATCCAATAACTGTGGATCTTCGTAGTGATACGGAGTGTCCTGGAGAAATACAAAGGTGAAGTGGAAGTGGTAATGAAATACTTGGTTTGGTCGTAAATAGCAGTCGCAATTTACTATGCCCTCTTACTAATCCATTTATTTGTCTTAACTTAATACCTTCTGTACACCACACTTAGGCTAATCGGCTTTCTTCATTCCCTACCGTTCGGTTGGAAGAAGACTATCCAATAGGTGTAACGGATGTACTATCCCCTAATCCAAGGAGCACTCGCAACCTAAGAGAAGGTAAAAGGAAAAGACAACTGAATAGTCCTATTCGTTTTCTCCAGAACCGGAAACCATCCTCGAATAAATTACTTCGAGTTCGTATATAACCATATGATGTTTTTATCCAATGGAAGTGGACGTTCGTAGTAATACGGGGTGTCCTGGAGAAAAGGGTAAAAGTAAGAGTGGCAATGAGGTTTGCAACTCTGACAATCCAAAAAGCCAGTGTTTAAGAAGGTTCGGTCAACTTGGTCACTGAGTCATAGTCTAGGGTTGGGTCATGGTCGCTGCCAAAGAGAGAGAGAAAAGAAACACTCAGCGTGCACTCTAACCTAGATTAGAATGGTTACCAATTTATCTAATCAGGAAACCTCCCACTGTAACGTCAAATTCTCCTCCAAACCAGAAAGAAGAATTAGTCGGGATCACCCGAGGAGTAAACCAACTCATCAGTGGGAATCGGGATCCAACTATCATCGCATGATAACGTGATGGAATCCACTCACGCTATCATACTCCAGAAGGTATGCGCATGCCTGGCAAGTTTCAGTTTCTTTATAAACTCCCGATGTGATTTTTACCCCTAGGACCCAAGTGACCTTGACACAGTCAACAAATCAAAGAGTCCTAGTCAAGTTCAACCCGTCATTATCCTGGATTGCATTAAACCCACCCGTACGAGCCCTTGACATAGTCAACAAGGCCGCACAACTGTCCTAACCAATCCCATTAATATGCCACAAACGAACACTACTTAGCTACCGTACACTACGCCTTGACACAGTCAACAAACGCAGCACGAATACTAAATAATACCCGTAAGAAATGACGGAGGGCTACGTCTAGTTTTTGGCAAAAAACTTTTAACGTAATGAACTTGATATTGTTGAAGGAACTGCATAGCCTTTTATAAAAATATAGTGGCGAAAACCATTGCTAAAGAGGTCACTCCCGGTGAAGGGATCTCGGCTCTTTCCCCGTAGAATGAGGTGCAGGATATTCCAGCTGAATACCACGATGCAAAGCAAAAGTAATCGACTATAGTGAAGTTATTACCCTGACGCAAACTTCTGTCCAAGGGGTCACTCCCGGTGAAGGGATCTCGGCCCTTGCCTCGTCGACTGAGGTGCTGGATATTCATAACCGAATACCACTGTGCAAAACAAAAGAGAACGTCCTTGCAATAACAGCTTTTTGAAAAATGTTCCAACAACATCAGAATAGGTTTGTTTAGCTTGCATTGATCCGAATCAATGCAGTCCCATCAATTGATCACACCAATAAAGAACGAAAATAATGATGTACGTATATGCCATCCGCATTCGCCACTAGGTCCCGTCATTACCCGTTAGGTTACTTAACTAACGAAATAGCGGGGACTGGACTAGCGCGGTTGCAAAACATATACAACATCTACTAGTATATATATCAATATATAATATTCGCTCAAGGCGTGATAAAATGCAACATCACAGAAATGTAATAAGCATCACAGAACAATACAGATATGTGGGATCCCCGGGTTTCACAGAGCCGCTACTGAAACCCGACGTTCCCCTGGTCATGTGGATAGCCTGTGCAATGAAATCCTAGACCCCTATGGGCGCGGCAAGTTACCCGCCAAAACCTGAAGCGAGGCAGCCCCCTTCAGCAACGTGAATGGACCACCCAGCACTTCACGGAATCCGGTAACTTGGGCACCCCTTCTTGGGTCAACCTGTACCCCCTACGAGTGCGGCGAATAGCCCGCCAATTCTAGAGTGAAGCCCCCTCCGTCTCAACGCCATGAGATGCGGGCACGTTGCCCTCTAGAACCCGGCTATCCGTGCACCCCTCCGCGGGGTAATCCTAGTACAGAAAGTAAAATATACATACAATGGGTACATCGACCTCAGCCCGGTCGTGCCCCAAAAGAATAATATACAAACAGGCAGTGACGACAGTCCACATGTCGGACGCTCGCCCCGCAATATCAAATGTAAATAAAAATACCAAACTGTACTACCATTGCATCCAGGCTATCCACCACAACCGCAACATCACAGCACAACACAGAACATCAACGTGAATGTCACGTTCGCAAATCCGTCTAAAAGGGCTATAGCAGTTAGACAGGATTTACCGATCAAATGACATTCACGGTCGCAGATATAATGTAAATACTGTGAACTAACATGTTTAAAATTTTCGATCGACTAAATTTCCCGAAGTGGGCCCCAAGCACAACTGTAGCACTCAAAAACATCTGGGCCCAAAAAGAATATACCAAAAACCCTATTTCCATGTCAGAAGCCCACTGTAAAAATTTAGTGCAGTTTGGACACAAAACGGCGGCGGATCCGCGGCCAAAACATGGTTTTGGCCGCTTATCCGCCGCGCTACAGTAATATCAGCCGACCAAATTTTCACAGAATTCTCAAAAAACCCTGCACGTAATTTTCCAATGTACCAAATAATTTTTTGACGACTGGAAAAATTCGACAGAAACTGATGCATGGAAAATGTGGTTTATGGAAATTCGTTCGATCGAACTTTTAAACATGCTAGAGCAAGCTAGACTAGGTTAATGGCGTGGCTCTGATACCATGTTAGGCCACAGCGGTGCCCCGACCGTCTTTCCGAGGCCAAAATGCGAAATCAAAAAATTTTCTTTAAACAAGAACCGGCGCCACCGCGGACTTTAAACCCGGATCGGGCCATTAACCTACTACTAGCAAAGTGAAGAAAGGGTAGAGAGATATACCGAGCGATCCGTGTCCTTCGGTCTTCTCGTCGTCATCCCGATCTCCCCGCGGAATCTCCGGTCTTCATCTTCTCGTCGGAAGGGCACCACATCGCCGGGTTCTTTTACGGGCTCCCACCTCTGGACCGAGGCAACTCGAGCACGAAATTGGCGAGTCGACGTGCCCAAGAATACTGTAGATGAAGTGTAGAAAGCTTTGTATCATTGGGGTTGAAGTTGCCATGATTTTTGGTGGAGGAATGAGATGCAAGTTTTTGGATGAACAAGGGGATTTTTGTGCAAACCAAATGAGAACCATCCCCCATCCAAAATTGGGACAGCCCCTTACTTGTTGTGGCCGGCCATAACTAGGAGAGTGAGAGAGAGAGTAAAGCAAAAAAAGAGGGGAAGCAATAATACATCAAAGAGAGAGAAAGGGTGATGATGATCAAGAATCGTCAAAACAAAAACCTCACTCCAAAACCCATCACTCATCTCATCACACAAAAGTCAAGCAATGATTAAGAAATAGAAGTCAAGGGATGGTAGAACCATCATGATACTACTACTTGCAAATAACACCCTCCACTATTCAAATTTGCATGCGTGCAAATAACCCCCTCTCCACCAAATTTCAGCCAAAGAAAGAAACAAAGGAAGATGACCGAAACGGAACGCAAACTGGCAACTTCAGAAAACCGATCCCGTAATAAATTACAGGAAAACCCCGCGACCGTATATACATACCCGCATTTGTATTCCGACCGAATACAAATGGAATGAGACAAAGTCTGCACAGTACAATACTAGGATCCGGCTTAAACCAAAGCCCGCTAGTATTATCCGTCCGATCATGATCCGTGCAATACCGTACGTATATGATCGAACTCTGCCATATCTCCATACGGCCTCTACAGCGTTTCGCCCGAAACTTGAGTAACTGTCTGTGGGGGACTCTAAAGACTCGTCAATACTTTTGGCTGTGGATTTAACCACTAGCACGTCGGAGGTATTAGCCATACGTAACGGGCTACCAGGTATTAACCAAAAGGGACGTCTGTGAGCGAACTCATGCTGACACCCTACTGAGCCTGTCAGTGACAATATCCGTACAGTCCGGACCATTCGTCTATGAGCATCGCATGGCGAACCTAGGGGGTTGGTAAAAGTCAGACCCGCAAAAGCGGTACAAGTCGTGTCGGAGTGTAGCCCAGAACACCCTGAGATACTACTGGAATGCCTACCAGTAAATCTCCTGCCTCGGCCGAGGGTTTTGTGTAATGGCTCTTCTAGACACAGCGCGACCTCACCCCCAATACCGGGAGAGACGAACCCCTGCAGATCCGCTCACTACCTCCATGTGGCTCGGGACTGTACCCAACTAAAACCTGTTTGCACGACTCCTTTGAGCCGTGGTAGGGTAGTAATCAAAGTACAGTGGGAACTCACACGAGAAAAATGACGATCTCAGGTCGATGAACTAACCTGTACACATGTCACCAGGAAACTGCTATCTGACGTTAGGTATAAGACCAACTAGCATGTTCCCGGCGAGTCCTGTCCGGTGTACTCATAACCCAATGAGCACCTGTATACATCTTAGGTGAACCAACTGACACCAGTGGCTTGTGAGACCAGCCACCGCCCCTCGTTGGGGTCTCGACTGTATACGCTAGTCTGCTCTGGAGTATCGATGCCCTGCCTCGAAACTCTCACGACTAGGGACCTTTTAAGGATGTGCTTATAGACTCGAGCTCCCACGTATATGATCGCCATCATACTGCTTGCCGTCAAGCATGAATCCTAAGGGCTCTATCAACGCGCAATAGTGACCTGTAAGGTCACCTAAAGCAGTACACGATGATAAAGATAAACCAGATAGCATACTATCATCTTGAGTAAAACTGTCCTACAGGTATAGGTCCTCCCTCAATCATTGCAATCACGTGCCTGTGATCCAATAATTGACTCTGAGGGCACTATCTCCAACAATCTCCCACTTGCACTCAAGGCTAATTATTGCGATGTCGCATACTCACAGCCCGTGTGATACCGAACACCCAACTCCTCTACTAGTCAGTCTCACAAAGCTCGTTTGCGAAACTATTCCGTTCGAGGAATAGCCTCAGTGAGTGGATCCACCCTAATGTTTCTTTCTATGTCTCTCTTTATCTCAAGTTCGCGGAGAAACCCATCTCCCGAAATGAGCAATACCTGTCTTAGAATATGTCTGGATGTCTGATGGGACCTAGTTCATTAATGAACTCCAAATCCAATACTTCTTAGACTGTATCGTCAACTGAACTTAATCAGTATCCTGCGCCATGCCTCCCTCAGTATCCGCCTGGACCACCTGTCCAAAATACTGCCCCTCGTCAGAGGGAAAACTATAACTCTGACAGCCTCTCTATCATCCAGGTCACCTTGGAAGCCTGGAATGATAACCGTCTCCCGAATGAGGCTGTCGTTATCATATCCCTAGAACATCCACTTATGTTCTAAAACTGCTTCCGATTAGTTTTCCAGGATTGGATTATTATCAACTTATTGCATCTACTGCAAAAACAACATTTGGTGTGGTACTAGACATCTCATGATTGACTCAATTGCCTAAGCAAGTGATCTGCCAATCATACACTGTCACGACCCGAAAGAGCACGTGACTGGCCCTCGAACCATATGAAATCTATAGGACTCCATCTGATCCAAGTAAGCCAAAGCCCAGAAATCTAAAACCATTTTAAGAGTAAGTGAAGAAAACTGGTTTAAAGAAGTGAAGGAAAATATGTTTGAAGTCGAGGTTTTTAAATAACTAAGCCGAAGGTGCATTTTTAAAAGGTAAAGTCTTTTCTAAAAATTTCGGCAGAGTTTCTTTTGTAAATACTGGCCCCGAACGGGATACAACAAGCATAACATATATACAATGATAAAAGGCATCCCCAAGCGGGAGCTAGCTCTTCGTCAATTGACGGTCACAACCACACATGCAATATAATATACAACGCCGAAAGGCGAGGATCGATCCAAAAGAAACACAGTAAGCATGAAAACCGCAATACTACTAAGCGCGACTCTAAGGCCAAATAAAACATCACTAAAGTCTGAGTCTGAAACAATAAACAAATTTGGTTGATGGAAATTCTAGATACAAAGAATAATATAAGTACAATGGTGGTTTTGATGCAAAAGGAACCACCTACCAAATGCAATTCACCCGCAAGGAAGCAATGTGCCAGAAATGCCGCAAAGGAACCTGTACGGCAAAACCTGCAAGAACTGTGGCACAACGGGGGTGAGTTGCCAACTCGTGAATAGAGAATAACTACAAGCAGAAACCGAACGCAAGACATAATCCTAGGTCAAAACGATCAGTACAAAATCCTCAATATAAAACATGCAGCCTATAACAAGGCTAGGGTAAATATCTAACCCGAGTGTAATCTCCTGTGCCTGTGTCAGTGCCTCAGGTAGCAATATAACATAAGAATGAGGTATGAATGCATGAGAACATAATACATGTAAATGAAGAAACTGTTTTCATACTTTAGTGAGATTTCCTTTGTATTTTTAAAATGAGGTATCATAATGAAATCAGCATAAAACAGTGCCTAACATCGGCACAAAACGTAATCCAAATATCCCGATATCTCTGTATCCCAATCACAAAATCTAGGGCGCCGTCAGTCCAGACCGGCCCCTACCATCAATCTCAAGACCACGACGGTATCCTCCGGATATCCGACGCGTCAGGTAAAATCACCGGTCGGTAGTGCTCCCCTGCCAGGCTCAACGTCATCACCACATTCATCTTGCCCCGGGGTACCGCACCGGGTCCACCATGTACCCGAAACGGTTCATCCGTCTCCTCGAATCGGGTTTCCAAATCCATCAGCAAACTCATGGTGGACGACTCATACATCATGGGAAAACCGCACTTTTTATTTTAAAAGAGAGAAAATGTTTATCTGTGTTTTTGCGGTTTTCCTCCAAATCCAGAAAATCTCACGGAAATCCAAATCCAAAACCTCAGTAACACGTAAAATAGTGAGTATATGCATGAGAATCCATGAATGCGGCATAACAATGAATATCAGTATGCATGAAGTAGCAGGTAATAACTACAATGTCTAAACTATTAGCTAATAGGTTATGTCAAGCAATAGTATTTTCTAAGGTGTACGTGACATGGCAATTACCGATGAAGATGTGTGTGAGCCGGCAAGTAAGTGTACGTGGTACATACGCAACATCGATAATGGTGCTGGTGTCCTAACAGCATGATATCAATAATGGAGTATGAAACATAATATAAGAATGCGATGCAAAGCGAACCACAAAAAAAGTGGGAGCTGAATCTAGACGCAACTATAACTAATCTGCATTAATCTAATATAAGTCCTACAAATGGTGCCTTTTGAAATATCACGAATTATGGGGTTTTGAAAATAGGGGCTACGGTGTTTTTATGAAAAGATACGCCTTTTGAAATGTCCGTAGATCCCTTGACCTGTCTTTTAAAATACCCACGACCCGCTAGTTTTGAAATAGGTAGGAGTCTAATCTAATCTAACAACTACACTAAACTATACAGCTGAACTAACAAGCTGAGCTACAGGTAAGGAAACCGCCTAACATCTGAGTCGATATATATATAGATATAATAGTCGGTGATTCCGCCTCAATAGTATCGCGTACGATACAGTATATCATATGACATCCTCAAGTCATGAGTGCGGATCTATCATCAATGTAAAGCTCATACGGTAAATCGTCGTACGGCATCCCAATAGCTGGGTACGGGTCAATATCACACTATCTCATCACACTTCAGGTATCACTATCAACATATCATATAATCTGGGGTACTATTCTATGTCTAGTATAAATCGATACCATCAATAAAGTATGCATGCGGGGGTAAACACACATCCCAAGCCCGCAAGAATCACATTTCGTATCCCAAATACGAATCATATCACATCACCGATCTCGCGGCACAAAGCCCAATTTCATTGACTCATCTCCAAAGTCATCCAATATCATCAACACAGTGCCAGTATAAGTAATATGCAAGGGTGTGCGTGTAGGTGTAATTCTATTCTAGGGTTCGCGACTATGAACTACACTAGTCACTTCTAACCCTACACTATCCATAATACACCTAACTATCATATATAATAACAACTACGGACTGCGGGGGTGCTATACGCCATCCACCCGACTTCCCCCAGTAGATATAATCTACTCACCTAGCGTCTTCATTTGTGGACGTCGCCACGCGCTTGCTTGTCGTCCCGAAGTCTTCATGGGGTACCTACACATCAAAATATCGTATATGCGCATTAAAACCAAATCAAAGCTAAAACGGCACATGAAATCCAAAATGATACGATAAGAGGCCTATAGGTTAAAACCCATGGCACGCCTTCAAAACCATCAACACATCCTCTATATCGTCGTATAAACGCCAAATAGTCGAGGCAAAACACAATCCACAATTGCAGAATTAAAAATACGGAATACGGAAACATGAATCTAAAACAGCAACTTAGGAAATATGTCCCAGATTTTACCCTAGGTCACTTTATACAAATCTATATATACCAGGGGTCTAACATGAACATGTAGGAGCTACAGAACCAATACGAGCCAAAATGGTGGGACCCAGGCCGCAATTTGCGGCCAATGGGGATAAATTGGCGGCCGAGAAGAAGAAGTGGGAGCTGGGGTCTTGGGGTTAGCTTCCTGGGTGCCTGCACGTGTCACTGTCCAATCAATTTTAATTTAGGGTGTCTCGGGTGATAGCAGATTCAATATACCCTTCACAGATTTCATAAATTCCCCGATATCGGTTTCTAAAATCCGTATTATGGTTTAAGCTTCAGGTTTTGGATTTCCAATTCATACACTAGAGTGATGGTATAACCTCTACTGACCTCAATTCCATATTACAACCCATAAATCATCACAACCCTAACTAGGTTATCCACAAGTCCACAATATCACACAATATCGATTCGATCTTAATATGAGGGTAAAGGAAATGCATAAACTAAGTTTAAGGTCCAGAAAATACCTCATTTGGCAACTCAAGAATTTTCTTGAGTTGCCCCTAGTGGCCAAAATCCTTGCTTCTTTAGCACCAAGTGTAGATCTAGGGATTGTGCACACATTTAATGAAATGGAGATTGGGTTTTGGGGTTGTTTTAGAGGTGTTTTGGAGCTTGAAGAAGGGAGGGAAAGGAGGTGCAGGAGCAGCAGCAGGAGAAGGGAGAAGAGGGAGGGAAATGAGGGGAGAAATGGTTAAGTCCTTAGTCAATGAAGCCCATACCTCTCTCTCTCTCACCAACTACCCATTTCTTTATTCTTTTCCTTTTCTTTTTCCTTTTAAAACCCTTCTCGCTCAAATAGTAAACCCAAATGAAAAGCATGGCAAGAAAATGCACAAGTGTGAAAAAGTGATATGTGCATGTGTTGCACAAAAAGCTAAAAACCGATTAGCGATTTTTAATCGCGATTAGCACTAAATTAGTGTCAAATTAATCAAAAAAACTTTAAAATGTCATAATTCTCTAATTTACCCTATTTTAGAATTTTCCAAAATTTTCCAAAATTTTTCCCCATTTATTTGTATTTAATGATTCCAAAATATTAAAATATTCAATAAAATAATATTAAATTATAAAAATTCCCAAAATTAACATTTTATCTTTTTTGAAATGTTACATACACATCCCTCTCCCCTTTAGTCTGTAAGACACCTTTAGAGAGGGTGACTCCATCACCTGCAGGTATACTACCGTGCCAGGAGTCGTCCATTCTAAAACACCTTTAGAATGTTGTCTAAGTACCCAGATTGGGAAACTACCCAAATCTAGATCTAAAACCATAGATCTAGTAACCAGAATGTCTGATATAATATCCAAGTCCTTTGTGAAGAAACCACTGTGTGACAACCAAAGTATAACCGATCGTAGTATAGGAATTTCACTTCCTACTCTGTGTATGTCATCCAAATACCAGGACATCACACCCTACTACCTTCTTAACAGATCCATCCCCTATTCTGATGAAGTCAAACCTATGACTGTCATATCAGAAATAGATGATCTATCTCCGCTATATCTGCTTTAGTCTATAAATAGACATAAGCCACTTGTCCACCAATGCTTCCGCTACTCCCACTGACTACGACAACCCTATGGCAGAGTCATATACACGTACACTTCTAAAGCTAGTTTAGAATGACGCTATACTCATCCTCCTGCCGGGTCTCGCAGCCTGGAACAACAGCAATGGCAAGTCTGGGTAAACAAGAACCTCCCTGCGACCGTCCTTGAGGCTACCGGAGTACCTCTCGGGTGCCTGAGGTTACCGACCTTATCTGCGGCGAGTCCTATCCGGTGTACTCATAACCCAATGAGCACCTATATACATCTTAGATGAACCAACTGACACCAGTGGCTTGTGAGACTAGCCACCGCCCCTCGTCGGGGTCTCGACTGTATACACTAGTCTGCTCTGGAGTATCGATGCCCTGTCTCGAAACTCCCACGACTAGAAACCTTTTAAGGATGTGCTTATAGACCCCAGCTCCCACGTATATGATCGCCATCATACTGCTGGCCGTCAAGAAAGAATCCTAAGGGCTCTATCAACGCGCAATCATGACCTGTAAGGTCACCTAAAGCAGTACACGATGATAAAGATAAACCAGATAGTATACTATCATCTTGAGTAAGACTGTCCTACCGGTATAGGTCCTCCCTCAATCATTGCAATCATGTGCCTGTGATCCAATAATTGACTCTGAGGGCACTATCTCCAACACTCTTGATATAGGAAATGTTCAAAACATTATCCAACAATACAAAATTATATCCTTCTTTACTAAATAAAAAGACTGATATAATGTTGTATATCAGGTTCGGTATCTAATAACATTCGTTCAGAATCAATGTACTTGATAATACTGGGTGATAACTGCCAACAATTTGGCTGCAACAATTGCACCATTTCAATCTCTTGAAACTTATCACCCATTCCCAGTTATCTACCTATCTGCAGCCCATGTAATAGATTACATATATGGGATCCTGATCCGGTATCTAATACCCAGGACGTAGAGTGAACTGATAAACTGTTCTGAATAACTAACACACCCTAAGAATACGCATCAACATGTTTCTTCTTCGTTTGGGCGGCATGGGAATCCGGATATTCCCCTATTTCCTGCTCAGTCTTATAACAATTATAAGTTGGAGCGGGACCAACGTTCCCCAGCACAGTATAACAAGCAGGTTCGGTCAATACATCCATATTATTATCTTGATTAAGGCGTGACATGGTCGCTATCTGGAGAGAGAGAAGAAAACACTCAGCGTATGCTCTTGCAAGATCAGATTGGTTATTATTTTATCTAATCAGGATGGCTCCCACTGTTTTTATCAAATCTTCCTCCAAACCCTAAAAGGAAAGACTAGCCGGGATTAATTACACCTTACAATTTCGCCAATCTTTCAGCCAGGCCAGTGCCGGTACTTTGAGGGATGTTCTCCGTGCTTTCGCACGGACCTAATTAAAATAAACCTCGTTTTCCCAGGGACGTAACCCCATTGACACCTTTCTAGACACCTACTTGATCGGCTAATTATAATGTGTAAAACTCTCCCAGGAGTAACTCTTACTCGCAGTGTGTATCGGGATCCAACTATCTCATAGAAGGTATGCAATCTCATTGCAAATTTCAACACTTGAAATTCCCGATAATTTTGCCCCTAGCAGGCTATGACCTTGACGCAAGCCAACAAACCATAGTCCACTAGTCAAGTTCAACCCGTGCCTTTCATGATTGAATTAAACCCACCCGCACGACCCTTGACGCAGGCCAACAAAGTCGTACGACTACCCTAACTCAATCGCATCATATGCTTTATCAGATAAGCATAAATAGCTACCGCACACTACGCCTTGATGCAGGCCAACAAACGTAACACGAATACTATGAAGTACTTATCTGAAATGACGGAGGGCTACGACAGGTTTTTAAGAAAACCTTTTACGTAATGAACTTGATATCGTTGTAGAATCGAGTGATTTTGAAAAGGAGTGTTTTTTAGGCTTTTACTAGTTTTGCTAAAGAGGTCATTTCCGGTGAAGGGATCTCGGCTCTTTCCTCATCGAATAAGGTGCGGGATATATCACATATATCACTATGCAAAGCAAGAAACTTTAAAAGCAATCAAAAGACAAACCGAGTGTTGTAGCATTTGCCAGTTATTGCTAAAGAGGTCACTCCCGTTGAAGGGATCTCGGCTCTTTCCTTATCGAATAAGGTGCGGGATATATCACATATATCACTAAGCAAAAACAATAACTGTAGCTACCCTTTTTGAAAATTTGATTCTACAACATCTTTTAGGTTTCTTTTTCTTTCATTAATCATATTAATGAAGTCCCATCATTTTAGTTACCTAAGCATCATAGATAAATACAACGTACGCTTATGCCATCCGCATTCGCCTCGATGTCCCGTCATGCACCGTTAGGTTAGGTAACTAACGGCAAAGCGGGGCAGGGCTAGCGTGGGTGCAAAACATAAGCAACGTCTATATAATATATCATATATACTATATACTGTATCTATCTCAATATATCAAATGATCACATCACAGATATCGCAGGAGAAAACAATCATATGAAATATTGGATATACTAGGAGGTCCGTGTTTTATTTTAAGCCTGTATAAAACACGGATTTCACAGTCGCGATGAATAGCCAAACCCACATCCATAGACCCCTACGAAGCGGCAAGCAACCCTATCAATTCTAGAGTTAGGAGACCCGGACTCGACGCCTCGAGATGATCTCCCACTGGACTCTAGAACCCGGTTACTTGTGCTCCCCTCCTTGGGTCTATCCTAATGCAGAAAAGTAAATAATATACAACAATAGTGACATCTTCCTCAACCCGGAAGTGCCCCAATAAAAGAATATTACATACATTGAATTTTACATGAATGAAAATAAAAACTCTCATCTCACATAAAACCCCGGCTATTCAAAACACAACGATCCAATATAACATATACAGCAACACATAACATCGCATGTCATCAACGTAAGTAAATATGTGTATCCCAATTGTCGTTAACATATAGCAACGAAACCGGCGATACACCACATATTACACTTACGGTCGCAGAAAAACTAGACGATGTTAAACATTCCGATCGAATTAACAAACACCCACAATTACCCAGAAAGATCAACACTTGAGCGTAGTTTAAAATTATTCAACACATGCCACAGTACCAAAGGACCAGCCGTAGAAGGGTCAACCAACGCCTCACATGTGGCACCGCTGAACCACCACAAACCCGAGGGTTCAGTGGCGGTTCTAACGGTCACATAATCGAGTTAAGGTTTTATTCTTCTAGTGGGTCCATCGCATAACTTGCATAATGTTTGAATGCTTTTTAACTACGGAAAAAATCCAACACTTGGAAAATTTACCGGCAAGGGAAAAAGTGGGTATTTGATATCCGTTCGAACTTTTTAACACCGTCTAAAGTAACCCGAAAATAGTTAGAATTATGACTACAAAACACTCTGAGTTGCCATTGCAGTAAGTTAATCATCGTATAAAAAGTAGCAAAATCAAACAACACCTGAAACACCAAAACCCAGAGCACAGAACATGAAAAAAAATTGGGACCAAAAAGCCACACTGGGGCCGGCCACCTCGGAAAAATCACCCATGTGCTCGGTCCAAATCCGAGCACAGGGTCCCAATTTTCTTCCATGTTCCTATAATCACTCAAATATGACTCTGCACTTGTTTGAAAAAATTTTAGAGCCCATTTAAAATTCGACAGAAACTTGGTTTTGATGCTTCAAGTTTCGGAGTTGTTTCGGTTTCGTAATCTAACATAATCCGTCTAATTCTCTGGCTAGGCTCTGATACCACTGTAGATCAAGCAGCCACCCCATCTAATGGGGTCACCGTGGCACCAACGGGTCCCTCGGCAGCTACTTTTTACGCATGCCCCCTCGCAAGGACTACAACCCGCCGGAACACCTTCCGGTCTCGGGACACCCTGGGGGTAAGAGCCTATGCTTCGCCACACTGTCACACAGTGAGAACCCCCCATAGGTCGACATCCAATGCCTAGTAGTTCTGATACAACTGTAGGGTTCCTATGAACGACAGCAAGGTTTCGGATGGCATCGTCCATGCCATTTTAAAAAATTTGTTGTTTTAAAGAACCCTAAACTAGAATCGATAACTAGAGAATCATACGAAACACAAAGTAAATAACTTTACATCTAAGTGTTTACGGAATACAACCTTTGTAGATCGGTCTTTCGCTTCTAAAGCTCCGAGTTGAAGTCTCTTCGCTGCGATCCAAGTCCCAGACTCTTGCATGGCTTCTCAAGGTGAAAAGAACGATCTTGCTTGAAGTCTTTGAGGCCGAAGATGATCTACGTCGAGGAGACATTGACCCAAGTTTAGTTTTATTTTTCTCACAATATTTTCTCTCTTTAGAAAACCCTAGCAAGATTTAGCTCAAGGAAGAAGAAGATGAGCTCAAGAGATGAGAATGAACTAATGAGATGAGAGAAATAACCATGGGTGAGTTTGTATCATATACTAACTCATGTAGAGACATAACCATGGCTTAATTATAATGGTTAGGTTAATAAATATCTTAAGTAAAACAAAAATAGTGGACTTAGTCAAAGTATCCACAAGCTTCTCAAAGCTTCATGCATGTGGCTAATTATCCACTAATTTGGAATTACTTTAAATATTAAAACCTTACATTATAATTAGTATGGTGTAAAACTCATACACCCATGTAGTGTGTATCAACAACCATGATACAAAATAAAACACAATTAATATATATCACATATACATTAAGTGTGCACATGTGAGAATAATAAATGCTTAAATGAGCTAATATTAGTTAATGTAAATTAGTATATCAAATATACAACTATACGCTAAATTATCAAATCAACACTTGATTTAATAATCCGGCTATATCACATATAACCGACTAATATTAAATGTACCAACTTATCGAATCAACACTTGATTCAATAACCCGGTTATATCACATATAATCGTCTGATACAAATATCGCGAGAATAGAATACGGTATCACATACTCGCATTATTCTTGGTCCCGCACATATCACATATGTGCTCCTACTTCGTTTTGCCTGAGCCAGTAAAACCTCTATGTAGGACTCTAAAAACTCGTCAATACGCCAGCAGTAGGTGATGATCACATCAAGCACCCACAAGCCGTCAGCGGTACTAGCTAAACGTAACGGCTACCTGGGTATTGAATGATCAGAAGATCAGCAAGCAAGCCCGCTCTAACTCCTGCAAAAGCCTGACAGTAATACTACCGTACAGTCCGGTCTCCTTGTCTGATATGTCGCATATCAAGTTTAGGGGTGGTAAACGTCAGTCCCCAATAACTCGATAAGTCGTGCTGATGTGAGGCTCATAACGGGTCAAGAAACTACTGGTAACACTTACCAGTAAATCTCTGAAACAGCCCTGGCCAAGGACTTTCCTGTTATAGCCAATCGAGCATAGCGCAACATCAACCCCCAATACCGGAAGAGATGAATCCCCTCCTATCGCTCATTGACTCCATGTGACTCGGGACTGTACCCAAAAACCACCGTTTTGCACGCCCTCTTGAACGTGGTAAGGTGGAAATCATAGCACAGTGGGAATCACACAAGACTCTATGACGGTCTCGGGTCGACAGACTAACCTGTACCAGTGTCACCAGAGAACTGCCATCTGATATGAGGTATAATACCATCTGGGAGTTCTCGGCGCGTCCGTCCAGTGTACCCAGTCTCCACTGAGCATCCGTATATCATCTCTGATGTCAAACACCAATGGATATGGGACCATCCATCGCCCATCTACATGGGTCGAGAAGCTATACGCTAGTCTACTCTGGTATATCGATACCCCGTCTCGATACACCCACGACTAGGGACATTAAAGGATGAACTTATAGACTACCATGGCCCCACTAGTATGATCTGCATCATAATCCTGGTAGTCAAGTACACATCCTAAGGGCTTTACCAACATGTAACAGAGAGACAATCAGTGTACATGTTAAGATAAAGAGTAACCAGATAGCATATTATCATGTCGAGCAAGAAAGTCCTCCCTATATATGTCCAAGCATCCACTACAATATACATCTCATGCACAGTAATAGCCTCTAGGGCATATATATAACTAACATATATTGCTTATTTACGTGTAGCGTGTTTACTTCTGAGTAAATACGTCGCGGCCCGTCATGTCTACTTCTCGATACACTGGGAAGCGGGGCATGACATATTATATCATTTCTTTCGGATTCCCAATTGACATTGTATCAGATTTATTGTATTACAGCACAATGCACTATGCATGAGCTAGACATTTCAATGTTTATTTCTCTCACACTGTGGTCGACGCGAATCTTACACCGTGGGTTGCTTCCTATCAACTGTTGGTACATTAATTGTTAAAAACAACCTGCTACACTTTGTAAGAATGATGTGTATCACAAGCAAACCAGTCTTTTTTGCTTCACAGACAAACTTTTTTGTCGCTGATGGAAATGGCGTATTTCGCAGCTTTGTGAACAACCTCTATGTTCCTTTCGAGTCATTCTCAATATAAGAGACTGATATTTGAAGTTCATGTAAATTTTAAAGGCAACTAGTACACACTTTGCTTCCATTTCGGTGTTGTTTTCTTGCACCCCAAGTATATGCTGAAACTGATCAAGAAATTGCTTTCAGCATCCCTGAAAACGATTCCCACTCTGATCTCTACATTTCAGGGTCAACGCTCATGTGACAGCTGACTGTGATTAATGCATCAACATCTCCTTGCCATCCGAAAGGAGTTCCTTCTTTACTCAGGTCATGTTCATAATAGCCTTCCTTCGTCCGCAGAATCTGATTGTTGCCTCCTTGTTAAAGTTAGTCTAGCACATTAAATTCGTACCAATATATCTTATAGATTTAATATTTATATTAATTAGGAAAATTATCTACAGATTTATTCTATTTGATTTGATTTAAGTCGATTGAATAATAAATCATAATGATTTGGAACAGCAGATGATATAACAATAAATTAAAACCTAAACCTTACCCGCTAAGATCCAGTTCCATAACCTCGTACTTGCAAATGAAATCCTTTGAGAGCGGTGTGAAATTTGCAATTGATGAGAATACCTTAGTGATTTTATTCTATCTATTATGAGCTTAAAATCTGATAACCGTTTCAGCTTTGGAGACTCCATCAAGCGAGTAGAGAGGAGGTGAGAGAGATGAGAAGGAGAGGTGAGGCGAGAGAGAGGAGATAGAGAGAGGAGCATGTACATTACATCATTTTATGTAATAACCGGTTCCTTTTGTACATTTCCGTATCTGAATAAAAATTTATTCTCATATTTTTTCCAAAATCCTTTTTTCGATATTCTTATCTCCTTCCTTTTCTTTTTTTCTTTTACTTTTCCAGCCCAGCAAGGCCCAGCCCTCTTCCCTTCTGATGGCTTATGATTTTGTTGGTTTTGATGATGTGTTTCAAAACATGAATAGTCGTTTAGTATCGCTTATTTTATCTTGCCTTCTTTATCGACACTAAACTTATGTACACGTGTTTATTAGTTTGCATATCATATAACATGTATATATCGAATAGTATTTCAATATCTCAAACTTTATCTTGTTATACACTTGGATATTGAAATATTATTCCTTTTCATTGTTTTGATATTCAAATTATGAATGATTATTTATGATGTCGTATTATGTGATATTGCCTATTTGTTAGACATCATAAATACCTATAGTATATCAATATCTCACGCCTTGCATTCGATTCCTATCTTGACATTGATATACAATTCTTAATTTTGCGATATTGAAACAATGAATATTCATATATCGTGTTTATTATCATGTTTATTTTATAACACTATATGTGATATGTTTGGTCATTTTGAGATTGCTTTTCAGGATATCTAACAGAACAAACATATAAAGGAGGATAGCGGAAAACGAGCTTAAACGGCAAATCTAATGGAGGTTGGAGGATACGGACGAGAGCTTCCAAAATTGCACATTCAAGCTTCGTGAAGCCAAGTAACCGAAGTACAAGGGTTCAAGAGTTCATGCTACGTATAGCGAAGAAGCTAGAAGCCAAAGTCCGAGTTTGAAGCGTCAAAGATTGAACTCGAAGCGAAGTTCATTTGAAGTTCAAACATCGATTTCAAGACACGCGTGAGTTGAGTAGCGAAGATCAATGGAAGTCAAGTTGAAGATCAATTGAAAATCAAGCGATTCGCCAAAGTTTAAGTGCTCGTGTCGAAGATTCAAGTTGTCGAAGAAATGCGATATCGACATAGAATTCTATGTAAGTACTTTATAAATTATGGTTTATATCAATTAGAGCTCTTGAACATTCACACATGCTAGCAAATTTTTTTTACAAATATCGGGTTTTCGAGTTTAAAGTTTTCGTATTTTTAAATCCCTAAGTTTTCTGGTTTTTGTGATTGCCAAACGTCTGCCTCTTTGAAGCTCAGACGTCTGTGCACTGTTGCTTTTTTTGATATCAGGATATATCAGAAACCCAAAGAAGACAACAGACGTCTGCAGTTCAGTTGACCAGACGTCTAATGAAGGATTTGAAAATGGATTGTTTATACCTTCAGGCGTCTGCCAATTAAACTTAAGATGTCTGCCCAAAAGTCTCTTGTTGGATTTTTGTTTATCGACACACATCTGCAGTTCGATTGGACAGACGTTTGCTGAAGGTTTTGAAAAATGAATTTTTATAATTTCAACGTCTGACCATTGTTCTTAAGACGTCTGTGTTAAAGTCTCGGGTTGAAAATGATTTTGTTTTTCAGACGTCTAATGCCCAATTTGGCAGCGTCTGATGAAGAAATTTTTTGTAAAATATAGTCGTTGGGTTGATTTTTATAAAGGGGCAGACATCTACCCATTTATTCTTCAGACGTCCGCGGTAAGTGTTTTTTTGCTAATTTTGATCCATAACGACTAGTTTTTCTTTGGAGCTATAAAAAGACTTTTGCTTTGGTTTTTGATCCCCAATTACTCACAGATTTTCACTCTCATGTTCTTGAGTAATATTGAAAGGAAAAATCCCATCTCTTGTGAGAATTGAAAAGAGTTTTTCATATGATTATCCAAATCATTTTCACACACATTCAAGAGCTTTATTTGCATATCCATGCTTCTTAGAGTATTGGTTGAGCTTGAGAGAAACTCCCAGAGAGTATTGTGCTTCATTGTAAATCTTTTCTTTTCTTTGTGTCTGGGCTTACAAGAGTGTCATTGTAAGAGAGAGCTGCTTGTTGAGAGAAAAAGTGTTCAAGTGTGAGCACGTGTGATTGTATTGAGTAGAAAAGTGCAAGAGCTTGTAGAAAGAAGTTTGTTTTTGGAGGAGACGTGTGTTCCCTTATAAAAAAAAAGGGAGAAGAAAAGAAAGAAGAAGCAAATTCTTTCCATATGCAAAGCACTAGCGCGTTCTAGCTTCAAGAAGAATTAAAACCGAACAGTTTGGCCTCACGTGTTAAACATATAAATGCTCATATGTAAAGCATATAAGCATTGAAAATAAATAACCAAAGGCCAAAAAGGCCCCATGTGTTAAACACGTGGACGCTCACATGCAAAGCACATAAGCGCTGAAAATAAATAACCAAAGGCCAAACATGCCCCATATGTTAAACACATGAGAGCTCATATACAAAGCACATGAGCAATGAAAATAAATAACCAAAGGCCAAACAGACCCTGCGTGTTAAACACGTGAGCACTCACATGCAAAGCACATCAGCGCTGAAAGTAAATAACCAAAACCCAAATAGGTCTCACGTGTTAACACGTAGGCGCTCATATGCAAAGCGTATGAGCGCTGAATATAGACAGGCTAAAACCCACACTGGGGGTCACATGTTAAACACGTGAGCACATTATTTTGAAGCGCTAATTTCAGATAGAATTAAATTCTATTTGGGGGAATATCCACCGATCTTTCTAAAACGAGAAAAAAAAATTCTGTTAAAAAGAGAATCTTTGGATTCAAAATCCAACGGTGATTATAATATCACTGACCAAATCAAAAAATCAAATCAATAGCTTCGTTAGGAAAATATTTTCCTAATCTCGCTAAAACCAACAGAAAATATTTTCTGTTAAACAAAAAATCACCGGATCAAAGATCCAACGGTGGACAAAATTCCCCGAATGATCCTTAAAATCAATCAAATCAATTAATATTTCTTAAATAAGGGATTTTCTTAACTAATCAACAATTTTTCCTCACCTATATAAAAGACCCGAGACTTCAAGTCTCGGAGACCAAAAACTCTCTATAAGCTTCTATAAAAAGGAGAATCAACCCCTAAGGTGATAGAAAAAGCTACCACGGAGAATTTAATTCTTTTTCTGAAGAAAAGTTTCTGCTCCACTCAAACTCTAGATAAAGGAAAAAAAAGCGATAAAAAATATCTCCTTTACCTAGTGTATGGAAATACACCATCAAGAATTTAGTTCTTTCTCTGGATCTGAGATCCACAAGACAAATCTCTCATAAGTTGAGAATTTAATTCTTATTGAAACGATTTTGTTCTTCAGGCTCAAGATCTAGGAAAAAGATTAGACATGAGAAAAGAAATATGAATGCAAGAAGATGGAAGTTATATATCAGGAATTTAATTCCTCTAAAAATAAGGTTTAACCCTTCAAGAACTTAGTTCTTATAAAAAAAAGGAACAAAAAGAACTTAGTTCTCAAAAATCCGATCCCAGATCTTCAAAACAGAGACCTTAGTGATTATTAATGGCCAAAATACCATTAATAGAAGTTTAACTTCTTTCAAAAATTAAAGAGAAATTAAATCTCTAAGAACTCAGCGCCTCACGTGAAACACACGTGAGTGCCCAAGAACTCAGCGTCTCACGTGGAATACACGTGAGTGCTCAAGGACCCGGCGCCTCACATGAAACACACGTAAATGTCAAGAAGCATAGGGCCTCACGTAGCAACACATGAGCGGGAAAAAGGAACAGCGCCTCACGTGAAACCTACGTAAGCGCTATGCAAAAATGCTTAGCACTATATACAATTAAAGCAACTAAGTGCTTAGCATTGATTGGGCAACGCTCAAGTCTGAGTGTTTCATGTGATACACACATGAGCGCCAGAGCAGCAATTGGATATCATATCTATAGTAAAAAGACTAAGTGCTTAGCACTGTTGAATGAAGGAAAAAGCCCAGAACTGAGCCCAAAATTGGCCAAGTCTCTGAAATTTCCTGGCAGCCGAGCCCATATACTCTGTTGATAGATCTTAACAAAATTTAATGATCTTTAAAAATATTTCTAAGTTGATCTTAGTCTCATATAAGCCTAACATATACTAAGTTAAAATAAATTGAGCCCATATGCTCATATATTTAAGTTGATCCTAATCTAAAATCAGATTAATGATCTTTAAATAAAATATCCCCTGAACCGATGGAACAAACAACCTAAGTTCAAACCCAAATTTAATATACGGATTTATACTAATCCGCGTCCTACGGACGACGACATAAACTAGTCTCCGTATACAATCTACGGGCAACCCAAAATAAATAAAACATAATACGACATGAAGTGACCTGCCAGAGCAGGAGAAAGTTGTTATCGCAACACAATAACGTAATTAACTGTAGGGGCTTGAGCTTGTAGGGAAGAGCGACCTCACAATCAAAAACCCCTCACAAATGAAAGGGGATCTGATAAAGTCTGCTATATCGGTCGTGTCTATCCAAACCTCCGATATACGATGCTATAAATCAACTTGGTATTTTCAAAGAGGTGGATGGATATGTCCAAATAACATCTGCCCCCAAATTCAGGCTAGACTTCTTCCACGTCTCGATCTGGTCTTCGGTGGTAAACAGATTCCGGCATGCCCAGTGGGACCATCTTCCTCTTTCCACTCCACACTTCGTGTGTCGTATTTCGCGAACAAAAGCGTGGTTCGCTATTTTCATGGTTGCCCTTGGATGCGAGATACTAGAACTTGGTACCTCACGTCTGTATAGAATCAATGGCCTTTCACTGCACTTTCTGCAAAAGTAACTCCCACTCTATCCCATCTGGAGGAGTGACGTATGGGCCCAACGCGGTCTTCATCTTCTTAATGTCGATAGGACAGGTCACTCAGGCCATTACTGGGCTATTCTTCAGGACCATGCTCCCATCCATGAGTTTTGGCGCTACAACGCCCTGAGAAGAAGCTTCTTGAAGGTCGGTCTTTGATCGGCTGGCTACTGAGACGGTTCCTATCAGCAAACCGTCCAACTCTGAAGTCTCAGTTTTCGATATGTTGAAGAGAAACATAAAGAGGCTCAGAAAGAAGCCTGTGATTCCAGAAAGGGTTGCCCTAAAACGACTAACCCTCCCTGCTCCTACTATGCATAAGGCCGACAAAAGTGCTTCCCCTCCAAGATGGTCGGTCTTTGACAGATTGACCAACTATGCTCCCACTCCGTCGAAAACATCCGTCTTCCAGAGGCTGACGCCAAGTGAAGCTCCCCAGCAATTCCAGGGGCACGATGAAGACGCCTCCAAAACTGAGGCAATTCCTACGGCACGACATGCTCAACGTTGCCACTAGAGCCGAGTGAGACAGGATGGGGGCAACTCTCCCTCCGAGCTTACCCCACCAGCTCCTATGGTGGAGATTGATGCCGCTGTTCTAACTGGGAATAATTTTGAACCGCTTAATAGGGTCCGTAAAAATTACTCAATGGCGGTACTCAAAAAATCAACCCCGCCTGCAGAAGCTACACTGCAGGCAAAGGCAGAGCAGCCCTATCAGCGGCTCTTCTCTCATATTTAAAGAGTCTGGCAAAAAGTCCAAGACTCCGTGCTCGATGAAAGCTATGCTCGTCGACCGAAGAAATCCAAGGTCCGACAAGAAAAAGAGTGCTCCTCTGCCATACAATGGGGCACTTCTCGTAAAAGGGCACCTATCATAACGGCTCCTCATGCTCCTGCCTTTAACAAAAGAATGAGGCCAGAGAAAATTCCATCGCCAGCGGAAAAATCCAAAGGCGAAGGCTTCAAACGCCCCAAGTCTGGGGGCATAACTATACATTCGGCCTATATGGCCAACGAAAAAGAAGAGAGTCGCGCTTCTGTGAGTCACAGACCGCATACTCGGTGGCTGACAAAGGCTCAGGAGCAACAGCAAAAGCTCCAAAAGATACTGACCAAAATGACAGCACTCACTGGACCCAAAGAAAGTCCGGACAAAGAAACTGAAAAGCGCCAGGAGCAAAAAACTAATACAAAGTTTTTGCGATGGGTTCTAAAGAAGAAAGATAAGGAAGCTACAGAGCAGGTTGCTAACATAAAGCAGATGGATCTTCTGTTCCAAGATATGGTTGGGATAATGATCCAACCAGAATCGCTAGATGAAGATCCTCTGGTGATTATCGAAGATGATATAGGGGAAACATCGAATTCTCCCCAGGCCCTATCAATGGCCAAGGAGGAGATGATCTCCAACACAGCCCTGGATGATTCTATCACTCAGCGAATTAGAGCTCACCAGGCCAACGAAGCTGCCAACCAGCTCGTCAAAACTAGGCAACCATATCCGGCCTGGTACGACCAAATAAAGTACCCGCCGGGATATACTATCCTAAAGTTCCACGTATATAAAGGAACGGGGAATCCCCATCAGCATGTCGCACAGTTCATAGCTCTATGTGGCAATACTCGAAGTGATGACAAATTGTTTCTTCGCCAATTCGTTATACGTTTATCAGAAACAACTTTCGAATGGTACTAGAAGCTCTAAAATGACTTCGTAAAATCTTTTTCTTAAATGGAGCTGCTCTTCACGCAAAAGCTCGCCAGTGCGAGCGAGCGCACTCCGATCACAGCGCTGATCAATGCCAGGGTCAAGCCAGGTGAAACGTGGGTCCAATATGCGATCCGATGGCGGAACATGTGGTCTAAATGCGAACAGCGCATTGAGGAGTCTCTAGCTGTGGGAATGTTCATTGGGACGATTGACCCTCAATCGAACGTGTCCCAGTTCATGACCTTCTTCAAGCCCACCATGTTCCAGGCGCTGATTGATAAGTCAGTACAGATGGATCGGATGGGTCATGGTCCTTCCTCCTCAAGCAAGGGTCTTCGAAACAATAATGTCACGCCCCGCTTCCCAAAATACGTAAACATGGCATGTGACAGAGCCAACCATACTACCTATGACTAGGAATAATCCCTCCATAGTCATATTACGGCTGTCAAGGTGATATCAAGAACAGTAAAATAAAGTCTAGCTAACACATGTCCATCTACCACAGTAAATAAAATCAAGAAATGCGTATAATGGAAACGAATCAAAATCCAAATAAAAAAATCTCTGAATCATGTCTCTTATAGGCTCACATCGATAAAATAAAACTGCGGAAATAAAAGAAACTAAGCATCTCTAAACTAAACATCTAGCTCTTCATTGTTCAGTTTGCTTGCTGAAATACTCCTGAACTGCCTACGATAGTGTCAGAGGAACTGGGACATAAAAAAACCCAGACATCAGTGCATCATAATATCAAAATAATAGTAATAATCAGGGTAGGATGTTATAATTAAATATGTGTATAAATAAATAACACAGGGGTAAAACAGTGAGATATATGTATGCGATTTATATCCTAGAATTTGTACTTCTAGTTTATCTATTCTACAAGTCTTTGAAATTAATTTAATGGAATCGTCGATGTAACTCAATAGTATCCCGTACGTGTGCCCGGGACCATGATCAAGATTCTCAGGCTGAATCCGAGACGTGCCGCTAAGCAGTAAACAGATAACATGTACAGATGAATGATATCAGCATCATCATTTCGAGGCTGGTCGAGCCCGTAGACTGATCAGTATCTGGAAGTATCGAACTGTTGAATTACAAGTCAGGTTTCATTATTGATTTCCCCTTACGCCCAAGGTTTTGTGTTCAAGTCAGGTATAGATGATGTAAGTCTAATGCCAATACAGGATTAAGCAGGTACAGGTCTAGTCTATGTAGACAATAAGTCACGTCTAGCAGGACAATAAATCAGGATTGTCGATATTAGCAAAAGATCTAAGTAACAAGTCTGGTAGTGTATCGTGAACATGTCATGCAATGTATTTTAACCAGAATAGACACCAAATGTAAAACTGTAACCAATATCGAAACACGGTAAACACATCTAATGCCAGGATGTATATGTATCTATCGGTGATAACCGTTTCATGTCCATTACCATGTATATTACAATCTAGATAACATACTGAACTGATATAGTAGTATGATAATATTGTGATGATCTGGCATGCAACTAGATAAACCATTATCGGTACGGATACTGTTTGGTAGTATAAAACGGTAAATCGCTACTACTTGCTGAATATTAAAACGTATGCACTATAGTTAAGCATATAAATATCGATATAATCAAAATAGCATGTTGCAAGTTTAGAACTTTCCTGTTCGAATCTCACGTCGATATAAGGATATCGCGTTCCGACGCAAAATAATGTCACGACGTACGCAGGACTTGACCTGGCTGAGTAGCTACGTGACGTGGTAACTAGACTAGACAGCGAAGGAGACTGAATCGTCTGGATCGTCGGCGACGTGTGCAACTCCGGCGAGACGATCGGAAAAAAGAGAAGAAAAGAAGAAGAAGAAGGTAATGGGCTGTTGGGGGTTGCTGGGGTCTGGATTTGGCGAGGGCAAGGATAGGGAAGAGGCGGTCGGCGGTGAGGTGGGTGGCCGTGAGGGTTGGTGTGATCGGGGATGAGCAAGGGAAGAAGAAGAAGGTGTATTGGTGGTGTGTGGATGTTGTGGTGTTGCTGGCGAGACGAGGAGGTGATGGAGGTGGTCGGGTGGTGGTCAGTTTCCACCGAAGAGGTCGGCGATGGGGGTGATGGGTTCTTAGTGTCAGGTTATGGGGTTGGGTGGCATTCGGGAAAGGAGGAGGAGGAGGTGATGTCGGCAAGGTAGAGGTGAGGACGAGGACCGGAGGATGACGAAGACGCGGGGGGAACGGTGACGACGGGGAGCGGCGACGGGAGAGGATGGCATGGTTAGGGTTCGCGATGAGGGAGAGGGAGAAAGAGAGTTGTTTTTAAAATTTTAAATTTTTTATATTATATATAATATATATAGGGAGAGAGAGAGTGGGGACGGGGATAAAGAGATAGATTCGAGAGAGAGAGAGAGAGAGAGAAAGAGAGTGTTTTATTTAAAATTTAAATATATTTATATATACTAACTTTTATATATATATATATATATATATATATATATATATATTAGTTATACATAATATTATATATATATATATATTGTGGGATTTTACAGATAATACCATATTACTCCGAACATTACACGTATCCCTTCAAAATCTAGTTTTTTTTTAAAATATGAAGATTATACGTAAAGGTTTAAACCATGATGCAAATGTTTTTAATTAAAAACATATACCCCCAAATAAAGATCTATGTAAATATACGTAGCGATCCAATAATCGATCTGTCTAACCCTTCGAATACTAACATGATATATGGGCGCAACCACTTGATATGGGGTACTTTGCCATGCAAGGCAAGATAAGAAAATATATTATTTGGTTTTACACTGTACCATAAAAGATCTGTGGGTTCTAAAATATTTTTTATATGTATAATATTCTAGATTTGTATGGATACACTTGACTGGCAAATATTTGATATAATCTCGAACCATATTAGGTTTCAAACATGCTGGTCGGATTGGATAATAACCACAGCTACTAATTGCATCATTCGCAACCCAAAAGAAACAATAGCAAAGAATTTTGCCGCAAGATTTAAAATACCATAAATAAATAGTATAAATGTGCTAGGGTGTTACAAATAACAAGGGTAAAGGGAAAGCATCCTTTGTTGCCAACACGCAGCAACAACCGGGCGGTCCGGAAGCACCTGTCTGTCAAAAAAACCCTCGTACGCGCCCGTCCTTTGAAGAAAGGTTGGGGCATGCATACTCGTTGTTGGGGTAAAAATTTACACCCCGGTTGACCAAGTCAAAATCAAAGTCAACCCCAAGCCCAGATCCAGTGGGCCCATGCCCGGGTCGAGCCCGAACATGAAGCGGCCGGCCTCCCCCCATGCCAAGATAAAAATTTTGTAATAAATAATTTTGTTGTATTTATTTTATTTTATTTTTTTGGATAAATGTAAGAAAAATAGGCATAAAGCTAAATTTTTGTAAAGCCCATGGCTTATGTGTAAAAAGAAATGGCACATGAGCCATGGGATATGCAAAATGCCATCTTGTGAAGCCCAAGGGGCTATGTGTAAAGTGCATGGCCTATAAAGGCAAAGATAATGAAATATCTAAAAACCATTTTCTCTCTCCAAAAAAAAAGTTTCAGATCTGAGGTCTTTCTTCCTTCTTCAAGGTTCCAAGACCTTCTTCTTTCTTTTGAATTAAATCAAGAGTTTTACTCTTCCTTTTCAAAAACGAAATAGTTTTTCACCACCAAACCCACAAAGGGGAACTTGGATCTGTCTTCAGATCCCCAAAAGGAGAGATTTTGAGATCTCACATCTATTGATCTTCAAGATCCAGCTAACAGAGGAGGAAGAAGAAGAACCCCTTTCACTTAACCCAAAAAAAAGAAGAAAAGAATACACTCAGGAGTCCAACTCCTCTCTGATTTCTCTTCAGAGAAATCTTTTTAGGCTAAAAGCCTCTTTTTCTCGCCAGCACTCAAGCGCAGAGCGCCCACGTGCCGACACGTGGCGCGCTTGCGCTCAAGCGGTCGTGCTCGAGCGCAAAGCGCCCACGTGCCGACACGTGGCGCGCTCGAGCGCAAGTCGCCCACGTGCCGACACGTGGCGCGCTTGCGCCCAAGCGCTCAGCGTCCGAGCGCAAAGCTCCCACGTGACGACACGTGGCGCGTTGCGCTCCAGCACTCTGCGCTCGAGCGCAAAGCGTCCACGTGCCGACACATGGCACGCTTGCGCTAAAGCGCCGAGCGTCCGAGCGCAAAGCGCCCACGTGCCGACACGTGGCGTGTTGCGCTCCAGCACTCTGCGCTCGAGCGCAAAGCGCCTACGTGCCGACACGTAGCGCGCTTGCACTCAAGCGCCTAGGCGCTGGCCCCACGCATCCTTTGGATGTCTTTTTCCCCTTTATTAATATATACATGTATATATATACATATGGATACAAATGTACACATACACATACTCCACGACACTGTCCCTGTTAGAAAAAAATTTCTAACGGGGCGCTGCCCTGCACCCCGCAAGGGGGCTGCTAGCCCCCTTGACCCCCAGCCCGCTATCCGGGTAGCGGGACCCCCGTAAAAACTCTGCGTGGCTCCCGATATATCCAAAACCCCCCTTTCAAAACAAAACACACGTACACTGTACATTGAGTTCGCATGACCAGTTTAACCCGTCAATCGGAGGTTCCCTCGCTCCAAAGGCGAGGGGTAATTAACGGCAGCTTAGTTCGCGGCTGCCGGAGATTCGGATCCCCACAATCATTAAACCCCGGCCTACCTTAGGCAGGGGGAATCTGTAGTACGCCTGACAAGCGCGCACGTATTCCCATCTCAATGGGGTGACGAAAAACACCCTACAGATTCTGGCACGCCCGGTGGGACCAATCTCTCCTCCCATATTTTGGGTTAAACGTTCATGCGAACTCAATCAATACACATATCGATTGCCTATACTGAAATGATGTTTTTTTTCCGTGCAGCAATCAACCTTCGACGACAATGTCTCTCCAGACGAAGTCAGCTTCCAACATGACCCCGATTCCGTATGTGGTCAAGATCAACGCTCGTGTGGTTCTCCCCGCAAGCCTCAGTCGACAGTGGGAGGAACCGCCCCGCCAGTTCGGCTCCGTCATCATCTACCCTGCTGGAAGCGCTCATCTGGCGGAGATCCCGGCGGAACAGGTGGCCAAGCCGGCCTCAAGGGGTAAGAGGCCGAATGTCGTGATCGCCAAGGCACCACAACCGAAACTTAAGATGGTATCTGAACGATTCTCTGGTGCTCCAGTGGGGGGCAAGAACTTCGGTACAAAGGGCAACATCAAATGTTGCGGACAAGCTCAGGCGATGACTCCAACAAATGCACAATCGAGGGTATCTCCAAGGCCCTCCATCGCCCGGTCTGCGGTGTCATCCCAAAGAGCCGAAGTCTGCCAGGCGCTTAGAACAGAAAAGTTAAGGCAGAAGCGGCTCAGGTATCGAGCCAACAAGAGGGCCAAGGCTTCGGCCAAATGGAATCATGTGAAGTTCCAAGAGCAGGGTTGCCCGGCGACGACGGCTGAGTCGGATGTAAGAATCAGCAATTCCTTCGAGCCTCTGAAGTGGGTTCAGAAAAATGCCATGACCGCCAGAATCAAGAAGACAGCGGTCCGAACAGTGCTACAAAGAGACGTGTCCCGGCCCCAACAGAAAAAGTATGACACAATCTCTTCAAGGGTCTATCAGGCACTCTGTGCCGCACGAAAGCAGCGGGGAAAATCCAGAAAAGAAGCACCAGCACCATTCAAGAACCTGGTTAGGCCGGCCTCCTTCAATCGACTACCATCTACCGAAACAAGGGGGTCAAGACAGCGATCCGTGAAATCAGCTGCCAATGATAGAAAGACGGCCGGATATATCATCCATACGGTCTATATGGCGGGCAGGCGCCCCAGCGACAACCTTCGCAGCAAAAGCAAGGATGGGGCCACCACATCCCAAGCCCAATCTAGCCTGAATGTGGTTGCCGCTGCCCAAGAACAGCCACCCCTGCTGGATGAAGAAAACCCTCTCGATGAGGATGATAGGCAGAAAGACCCCTCGGTCCATGCAGAGTCAAGCTCGGACAGCGAGGAAGAGCCGACTTTCCGCCCCAGGACTGCGGAGCAAGAGCTGCTTCAAGAGCTTCGAAAACAGCTCAGGAGCAAAGATAAAGAGATGGCCAAGCTCTATTCGAAGATTGACGACTTAACGAACGTGGTGATGCAGCTTACGGCTGAAATTGCTCGAGCGCCTCCTAATCAGGCACAAGCCGCTACTAATCAGCCGGGTGATGACAATTCGAGGCAGCCAATGCCTGTTCCTTTGGGACCAAGACTGGTTGAGCCGAATGAAAGCCGGCCACATTCCGCTTCTGGGGACGCCTTGGCCCCAGATAGCACTATCCCGCTAACACAGGATCGGATAATGGATTTGGTCACCAGCAAGGTTAAAACATTGGTGGCCGAAGCTGAAGCTCAGAAAGAAATCGGCAGTAGTGGCCAGCCATATCCTGCGCAGTACGATCTGATTAAGTTCCCAAGCGGCTACGTCATTCCTAAGTTCGGAAGATTTGATGGAACGGGGAATGCAAATCAGCACGTCGCCCACTTCAAAGCATCGTGCGGAAATACAGGGGGCAATGACGCGCTCCTTCTTCGTCAGTTTGTCAACAGCCTGACCGGCGTCGCCTTCGACTGGTATGCGAGTATACCGGACGGGTCCGTCATTACCTTTGCCCAAATGGAGTCCCTGTTTCGGCAAAGGTTCATGAGTGTCAGTGATAAAATCTCCATTGCCGACCTTGTGAGGACCAAGCCGGGGAAGAATGAAAGCAACACCGACTTTATCGCCCGGTGGCGTAATCTCACAGTCAAGTGCGAACCGCCGCTGGAGCAGGACCAGTCCGTCAGCCTTCTCATTGGGAACCTCAGCAATTGGATGGTCCCATTCTTGTGTACAGCGGGCCTCAAGACATTTCAGGAGCTAACCAAGAAAGTCCAAATGCTGGAACGCTCGAAGCAAGAGTCCCCGCCGGATTCTCAGAGAGACAAAACCTGGAAAAGCAAGCGGGACGACAACCGTAGAACCGGGAGTTCCAGCAGTACCAATGTCTTCAATGCCTCCGACAATGAAGAAAAGCGAAGGGCGGGCGAATCCAAAACCAACCGGTCTCGAAAGCCATTGCTGGGAGGAGATGGGCCTTCCTTAGAGGAGAAGAAGAACAAAGTTTACCCTTTCAGAAGGGACAAGGTCCGCAAGATATTTAAAGATGCCTTGAACAACGGCCTACAATTGCCGGAGTCGAAAAGACCCCAAGAAGCAAAAATGACCGACAATCCTTGTATTGCCCGTACCACCGAGTAGTGAGCCATGCGATCGAGGATTGCTATATCTTCAAAGACTGGGTCGAGAAGCAGTACAAGGCTGGAGAGATCGAGCTGTCCAAAAGTGTGTTGGTGAACAATCAAGTTGCAACCACCAACTTTATACAGACAGAAGTTGAAGCCTTCTGGGAGCAGACAGCCGAACCCGCTGCCCCAAGAAATGAACGGAATCATCACGGCCTCCGTGGAGTACGCACATATCTAATAAGACGAAGAAGATGATAAAGCTACTTCGGAAAGAACCCAGGACGGAATGGGAAGGGCAGAAGAAGCTTACCAGTCCAGCTGCCAATGCGGCTCCATCAGGCTTAGAATCCAAGAAGCTCAAGAAGAAGAAAAGTGCAGCTCGACGCGAAAAAGAGTCTGCAGGGAGATCGGCCATTCAAAAATATATCGATTCCCTCGAAGAATATGAACAAAAGGAAAGAACATTGATTCAATTGAAGGAGTTCTTCCCTGTACAAGCGGCTGAAATTCTGGAGGAGTTAGAAGAAGACTCCAATGAAGAGATCCCAGTAGTGACCTGCTATGCCATCCATCTTGGCAGCGACTCCGAGAATGATCTATGTTTTCCCGAAGAGGACGAGGAGCTCACCACAAAGGCCAATCAAATCCAGCTCAGAAGCGGCAGGGCTCTACCGCAAAATCAGGGCAACGCCCCCAAAAGGGAAGGAAAAACAAGTCGCTAATGAAGAAGATGGTAGAGAACCGACCGATGAAAACATAAGTTCTTCCTCGGTGGACTATAATGTCTTGGCACATCTCCGGAAGCTTCCATCTCTCCTGAGCATCTACGACGCCTTGGTCCTATCTAAGGAGCTTAGAGATGTTCTCATTCACGCTCTACAAAACCCCGAGCGGTATCAGGCTCACTTTGCGGAAATTAATATGAAAGAAGCCCAGCACGCTTTGCATGCTGCCGCAGTCACATTTAAGGATGAAGACTTGCTACTGGGAACGGCTGAGCATAATCGGCCGCTTTACGTGACCGGGTACAGCGACGGAGATCGAATTAATCGCATATTGATTGATCCGGGGTCCTCAGTGAACATCATGAACTTGCGAACTCTGAAGAGTTTGTCAATGGACGTCCGACACCTGTCAAGGGAAAGGATTGTCATTCAAGGCTTCAACCAAAATTGCCAGCAAGTTCTGGGGTCTATAGCTTTGCCAATCAAATTTGGGGATCTGCAAACTGAAGCTAAGATATACGTGATCGACGCCGACACATCTTATAAGATTCTCTTGGGGCGGCCGTGGCTCCACGATTACGGCATCATTCCGTCAACTCTCCATCAATGCATGAAGTATACTAAAAATGGCGAAGAAAGACGCATTGACGGAGACATCCAGCCGTTCGGTGTGCATGAAGTTCGATATGAAGATTCTCGGTACTTTATGAACCATCAAAATGCTAAGCCACAACTGACTGAGGATAGACCGGCCCCAAGACTCAAAAGCAAATCTGCGTCGGCTGTCACTTTCAAAAGCAAAAATACCCAAGTGCGCCCGCATTTCGGCAGCGACACTGATGAGTCCGACGTTGGAAGCCCGTCCTTCCGTAAAACTCGCCCTCATTTTGGCAACGATACGGACGAATCTGTTACTAAAGGTCCATATAGCAGCAAAGTCCGCCCTCATCTTGGCAGTGACACTGAAGAATCAGAAGAAGAGGACCTGCCGTGCAACAGCTGTGCAGATTGGCCCCCCATGCAGCAAGCGAAACTACGAGAGACCTTCGAAGTTGCAGAAGGGTCCCTGGCCATCACAAGGGTGCCGGAACGGATGTGCAAAGAGCTCGACACATTGTCAGTCTCTATTGTGGACCAGCTAAAAACTTTCTACGTGCCCGGGAGGAAAAATGGACAGAAGGGCATCCTGTTTTATAGGTCAAACCCCGTTGTGCACCCGGACGACCTTTCTGTCGTGTGCCTTCCCTATGAGAGAGGCATAAGAGCCGTCCTCAATCCCAGATACTATACGCCCGAGATGCGGAAATACTTTAAGAAGTGTGGATGCCGGTTATATCAAACGGAGTCCGAAACAAAGTTTTACGAAGGGTTATGGTATCCGCCCCAGGTCCGAGCACTCATCGATGGACGAATTCCAGATAGACGGGGCATAGGCTACATTCAACCTGATTCTAAAGCGTGCTACATGATCCATGTTGGTGAGGCCAGCGAAAGATCAAATGATGATGACGAGATAGCCGAGCCAGAAGAAGCTCCTCAAGAGCTCGAAGATGGCGGACAAGCAACCTTTGATGAGCTAACTGAGATTGACTTAGGAACGCCCGATAATCCAAGGCCGACCTACATCAGCTCACTTTTGTCGGAGGAAATGAAAGAGCAGATAATTGCCCTGCTGCATGAGTTCGTTGACTGCTTCGCGTGGACATACAAAGAAATGCCTGGCCTTTCCCCTGAGGTAGCCGTGCATAAGCTGGCTATATCTCCTGATGCTAAGCCAGTCAAACAAGCTCCTCGAAGAATGAGACGGGAGTTGGAAGAAAAGGTCATCGAGGAAACCAAGAAACTCATCGATGCCGGCTTCATCAGGGAAGAGAAATATGCAGACTGGATCGCATGCATAGTCCCAGTGAAGAAGAAAAATGGGCAAATCCGAGTTTGTGTCGATTTCAGGGACCTCAACAAGGCATGTCCTAAAGACGACTTCCTGCTACCGGTCATGGAAATGATGGTCGATGACACCTCAAATTACGAATTGTTCACCTTTATGGATGGCTCGTCTGGATATAATCAGATCAAGATGTCGCCTGAGAATGAGAAGCACACATCATTTCGAACCCCGATCGGAATATATTGTTACAAGGTAATGCCATTCGGACTGAAGAACGTAGGTGCTACATATCAAAGGGCAATGACTAATATCTTTGATGACCTAATCCATAAAGTCGTCGAATGTTATGTTGATGATCTGGTCATCAAGACTAAAGCCAAGGCCGATCATATCCAAGATCTCAGGACCGTTCTCACCAGACTGAGGGAATACGATCTGAAGATGAATCCTCTGAAGTGCGCTTTTGGCGTGTCATCGGGAAAATTCCTGGGCTTCATAGTCCGACATCGAGGGATCGAAGTTGACCCATCAAAGATAAAGGCCATCATGGAGATGCCCCATCCGAAGAGTCTGACGCAGCTAAGATCTTTTCAAGGCAAGCTTGCTTATATATGGAGGTTTATCTCAAATTTATCAGGGAGATGTAGGCCCTTCTCAAAGCTCATGAAGAAAGGAGCTCCTTTTATCTGGGATGCCGAATGTCAAGCAGCGTTCGAAAGCATCAAACAATACTTGTTGCACCCTCCAGTGCTGGCCGCTCCCGTTCCAAATAAACCGCTGATTCTCTACACTGCCGCGCTGGACGAGTCACTCGGTGCGCTCCTTGCCCAGAATAACGATGAGGGAAAAGAAAATGCCCTCTACTACCTCAGTCGAACTCTAGTCGGGGCGGAACACAACTACTCCCCAATCGAAAAGCAATGCCTGGCTCTAATATTTGCTGTGAAGAAGCTGAGGCACTATTTGCTCGCTCATCGGGTTATGCTGATCTCCAAGGTCGACCCGCTTAAACACTTGATGACCAAAGCAAGCCTAGCCGGCAGAATGGCAAGATGGGCTGTCATGCTACTTGAGTTTGACATAGTTTATACCCCTCAGAAAGCAGTAAAAGGGCAAGCTCTTGCAGACTTTCTCGCTGCTCATCCCATACCAGAAGGGTCGCCGCTAAATTGTGAGTTACCCGACGAACAAGTGTTGCACCTCGAGGAAGATGAGCCATGTTGGGAGCTCTACTTCGATGGGGCCTCATCAATAAGGAGCTCCGGCAGATCAAGCGTCCCGGAGGTAAAAGCGGGGATAGGATTGGTGTTCATCACGCCATCAATGGGAACCCTACGGCGTTCTTTTGCTCTCACCGAGCCTCGGACAAACAATGAAGCTGAGTATGAAGCTCTGATAGCTGGTTTGGAACTCGCCATAGAAATAGAAATCCTTCGGCTACGGGTTTACGGTGACTCCCAGCTTGTCGTTAACCAAGTAAGCGGCGACTACAAGATATACAAACCCGAGTTAGCTCGGTATAGAGGCCGGGTGGTGGAACTCATGAAACGGTTCACTCATATTGAACTGATGAGAATCCCCATAGCGTTGAACGGAAAAGCCGACATACTCGCTCGCTTAGCCAAGGAGCTGGCTGATCCTAACATGGACGAAATTCTGATCACAGTCAGGAGTCGGAAAATTCTACCCCCAGTCTCTCTACGAGAAGAGGAAAGTGCGGAACAGAAGAGCAGTCCCGCCGAAGAAGCTTCGATCATCCAAGACGAGCCCGATTGTAGAGAACCCTTCATAGAGTACCTCCGATACGATAAGCTGCCCGAAGAAAAATCTGCGAGGATTCAGCTGAAGAAAAGAGCTCTCCGATACGTGTTTGTAAATGACACGTTATACCACAGGTCATATGACCAACTCTGGCTCAGGTGTCTGTCATTGGCCGAAGCCCAAAAGGTCATGAAAGATGTTCACTCGGGCGTTTGCGGTGCTCACCAATCTGGCCCCAAGATGCGACTTCAAATCAAACGGCTTGGGTATTACTGGCCCACCATGATACGGGATTGCGGAGAACATGCAAAGAAATGTCAGATCTGCCAAATCCATGGTGATTTCATTCACAAGCATCACAATCCGTTGCATCCTACGGTGGCGTCGTGGCCCTTCGAAGTCTGGGGCACCGACATTGTTGGCCCAATTGATCCTCCGTCATCTAAAGGCCACCGGTTCATACTGGCTGCGACAGACTACTTCTCCAGATGAGCTGAAGCTGTCCCGCTAAAAGAAGTCAAGACAAAAGATATTCTGACGTTCTTCCAGCATAATATTCTATACTGCTTCGGTACACCAAGAAGAATCATTTCTGACAACAGGCCTTCTTTCAAGAGCTTCAATGTCTCAAGGTTCGCTACTCAGTACAAGATAGACTGGACATATTCCTCCATCTATAATCCAAGAGCCAATGGGCTAGCCGAAGCCTTCAATAAGACTCTATGCAAGCTCCTGAGGAAAAATGCTTCAGCCAACAAGAGAGACTGGAATCTCAAGCTTCACGAGGCATTGTGGGCATATCGTACCACGCACCGTACTCCAACTCGGTCCACTCCATACTCATTGCTCTTCGGAGTGGAGGCGGTCCTCCCCCTCGAAGTCGAAGTTCCAAGCTTAAGAATGGTCGTTCAGCATGAGTTGACGGAGGAGGAAAACGTGCTCCTTCGACTTGAAGAACTCGATGCCCTCGAAGAAAAGAGGCTCGCGGTGCAGCAAAGTCTGGAGCTATACCGAGCCCAAATGTCACGGGCCTATGACAAGATAACCCGTCTCCGCGCTTTCAAGAAAGGTGAATTGGTGTTGGTCCTCAAAAGACCGATCATCCCCAATCGACATGCCAAGGGAAAATTTGAACCAAACTGGGAAGGACCATACGTCATCGAGAAAGTGTTCGACGGATGATCCTACCAACTAATAAGTGCCGAGGGAGAAAGGCCCATGCCACCCATCAATGGCCGATATCTCAAGAAATACTACACGTGAATGCTCCAAGTCGCAGGCGAATTGAGCACATCAGCCCTACGGTCTGGATCATACATCCTGCAAAACCGTATACAATCCACGGGCATAAATGACCCCTATCTCTCCCAAATCCTGCCGGTGAGACTACTTTAAAGTCCCACCAGCGGCAAAAAAAAGAGAAAAAAATAAATAAAAGAAATAAAAAAATAAACGGTATGTCCACAAGCAAAACGGGCACGGATGAAAACCCGAAAGGGCTCCGTGAGTAAAAACAGCAGGACTACCGGCGAGTCTGTGAAAACTCGAAAGGGCGTAAACTCGTGAAAAGAGATGAAATACACTCGCAAAGTCCTCTCGACCTTGTGAGGAGAAAACCCCTGCGTGAGATCCTTACGACTCACAAAGGAGCAACACACTTAGGAATCCTCACGATTCCTAAGGAGAAAATACACCTGCGGGATCCTTATGACTCGTAGGGAGAAAATGCTTTTATGGGACCCTCACGACCCATAAAATTGAAAAGCCTTAGGTGATAGGGACCCAAACCTATCTCCTAAGCCATCGTTCCCCAACGGGCAACAGCAAATGATGAGTCGCTCCTGGCATTTCGCTTCAGTGTTAGCGGTGCTGATGCCGACCAAAAACCCAAATCCCAAGTCCTCCCAAGCCAAATGATGAGTTGCTCCTGGCATTATTCCAGTGCAGCAATGCTGATGCCAAACAAGATCCAAATTCCAAGTCCCCAAACGGCGAATGATGAGTCGCTCCTGGTATCATATTCCAGTGTAGCGATGCGGACGCCAACCAAATTCTAAATCCCATACCCCAACGGCGAATGATGAGTCGCTCCTGGTACCACATTCCAGTGCAGCGATGCAGACGCCAACAAAGCCCTGAAATTTTTCCGGCCCTACGGTCTGGATCATACATCCTGAAAAACCGTATACAATCCACGGGCGTAAAATAATCCCGATCTCTCCAAATAAAAAAGAGAAAAAAGAAAAAGAAAAAAAAATAAATAAAAAAATAAAAATAAAATAACGGTATGTCCACAAGCAAAATGGGCACGGGTGAAAACCCGAAAGGGCTCCGTGAGTAAAAACAGCGGGACTGCCGGCGACTTTGTGAAAACCCGAAATGGCGCAAACTCGTAAAAAAGAAAAGAAATGAAATGCACTCGTAAAGTCCTCTCGACTTTGTGAGGAGAAAATTCCCGCGTAAGATCCCTACAACTCACCAAGGAGCAACACACTTGGGAGTCCCCACGACTCTTAAGGAGAAAACACATCTACGAGATCCTTTCGACTCGTAGGAAGAAAATGCTTTTATGGGACCCTTACGGCCCATAAAATTGAAAAGTCTTAGGTGATAAGGATCTAAACCTGCCTCCTAAGCCATCAATTCCCAAATCCTCTCGGGGCAAATGATGAGTTGCTCCTGGCATTATTCCAGTGCAGCAATGCAGATGCCAAACAAAAACCAAAATCCCAAAATCCTCTCAACGACAGATGATGATTCGCTCCTGGTACCATATTCCAGTATAGCGATGCTGACGTCAACCCAAATCAAAATCAACAAGTCAACTTCCACTCCAACACCGCAGAAAGCGGAGCAAGTCAGAATCCAATCTCGACACCGCAAGAAGCAGAGCAAGTCACGTCTACCCCTGACACTGCAAGAAGCAGAGCAAGTCAAATCAAGAACCGACCGTCCAAGTCGTTAAAATGGCAGCACCGACCGTCCAAGTCGCTAAAAGGGTAGAATCGACCGTCCACGTCGCTAAAATGGCAGCACCGACCGTCCACGTCGCAAAAAGGGCAGCACCGACCGTCCACGTCGCAAAAAGGGCAGAACCGACCGTCCAAGTCGCTAAAATGGCAGCATCGACCGTCCAAGTCGCAAAAAGGGCAGCATCGACCGTCCACGTCGCTAAAATGGCAGCACCGACCGTCCACGTCGCAAAAAGGGCAGAACCAACCGTCCAAGTCGCTAAAATGGCAGCACCGACCGTCCACATCGTAAAAAGGGCAGAACCGACCGTCCAAGTCGCTAAAATGACAGCACCGACCGTCCAAGTGGCAAAAAGGGCAGTACCGACCGTCCACGTCGCAAAAAGGGCAGAACCGACCATCCAAGTCGCAAAAAGGGCAGCACCGACCGTCCAAGTCGTAAAAAGGGCAGCACCGACCGTCCAAGTCGTTAAAATGGCAGCACCGACCGTCCATGTCGCTAAAATGGCAGCATCGACCGTCCAAGTCGTAAAAAGGGCAGTACCGACCGTCCAAGTCGTTAAAATGGCAGCACCGACCGTCCAAGTCGTTAAAATGGCAGCACCGACCGTCCAAGTCGATAAAAGGGCAGAATCGACCGTCCACGTCGCTAAAAGGGCATCAACGACCGTCCAAGTCGCAAAAAGGGCAGAATCGACCATCCATGTCGCTAAAATGGCAGCATCGACCGTCCAAGTCGATAAAAGGGCAGCATCGACCGTCCAAATCGCAAAAAGGGCAGCATTGACCGTCCATGTCGTAAAAAGGGCAGCGCAGGATTCCTACAAAGCGGGAACCAGATCACTACGGGCCAGGGAAACGTCTATCACGGGCACTCCGTCCCGGAGACAGGTCAAGCAACGACCGTCCATGTCGTGAAAAGGGCAGTGCCAGCTTCCCAAAAAAGCGGGGACCAAATCAGGTCGCCTCCAAGTAAAAGAAGATCCATCAATTTCATGCACACGACCCACATATGTGGTGTGCATTTGTTGATGGGGGGCAACTTGTTGGGGTAAAAATTTACACCCCGGTTGACCGAGTCAAAATCAAAGTCAACCCCAAGCCCAGATCCAGTGGGCCCATGCCCGGGTCGAGCCCGAACATGAAGCGGCCGGCCTCCCCCCATGCCAAGATAAAAATTTTGTAATAAATAATTTTGTTGTATTTCTTTTATTTTATTTTTTTGGATAAATGTAAGAAAAATAGGCATAAAGCCAAATTTTTGTAAAGCCCATGGCTTATGTGCAAAAAGAAATGGCACATGAGCCATGGGATATGCAAAATGCCATCTTGTGAAGCCCAAGGGGCTATGTGTAAAGTGCATGGCCTATAAAGGCAAAGATAATGAAATATCTAAAAAACATTTTCTCTCTGCAAAAAAAAAGTTTCAGATCTGAGATCTTTCTTCCTTCTTCAAGGTTCCAAGACCTTCTTCTTTCTTTTGAATTAAATCAAGAGTTTTACTCTTCCTTTTCAAAAACGAAATAGTTTTTCACCACCAAACCCACAAAGGGGAACTTGGATCTGTCTTCAGATCCCCAAAAGGAGAGATTTTGATATCTCACATCTATTGATCTTCAAGATCCAGCTAACAGAGGAGGAAGAAGAAGAACCCCTTTCACTTAACCCAAAAAAAAGAAGAAAAGAATACACTCAGGAGTCCAACTCCTCTCTGATTTCTCTTCAGAGAAATCTTTTTAGGCTAAAAGCCTCTTTTTATCGCCGGCACTCAAGCGTAGAGCGCCCACGTGCCGACACGTGGCGCGCTTGCGCCCAAGCGCTCAGCGTCAGAGCGCAAAGCGCCCACGTGCCGATACGTGGCGCGTTGCGCTCCAGCACTCTGCGCTCGAGCGCAAAGCGCCCACGTGCCGATACGTGGCACGCTTGCGCTCAAGCGCCCAGCGTCCGAGCGCAAAGCGCCCACGTGCCGACACGTGGCGCGTTGCGCTCCAGCACTCTGCGCTCGAGCGCAAAGCGCCTACGTGCCGACACGTGGCGCGCTTGCGCTCAAGCGCCTAGGCGCTGGCCCCACGCATCCTTTGGATGTCTTTTTCCCCTTTATTTATATATACATGTATATATATACATATGGATACAAATGTACACATACACATACTCCACGACACTGTCCCTGTTAGAAAAAAATTTCTAACGGGGCGCTGCCCTGCACCCCGCAAGGGGGCTGCTAGCCCCCTTGACCCCCAGCCCGCTATCCGGGTAGCGGGACCCCCGTAAAAACTCTGCGTGGCTCCCGATATATCCAAAACCCCCCTTTCAAAACAAAACACACGTACACTGCACATTGAGTTCGCATGACCAGTTTAACCCGTCAATCGGAGGTTCCCTCGCTCCAAAGGCGAGGGGTAATTAAAGGCAGCTTAGTTCGCAGCTGCCGGAGATTCGGATCCCCACAATCATTAAACCCCGGCCTACCTTAGGCAGGGGGAATCTGTAGTACGCCTGACAAGCGCGCGCGTATTCCCATCTCAATGGGATGACGAAAAACACTCTACACTCGTTCCTCACGATAAAACAAGGAGATTGTTCGAGCTGGCAATGCAAAATAATCTGATCACATTGCCAGACCCGCGACGCCCTGCACAAGACGGCGACGTTAATAACCCCACCAACTACTACTCCGACCACAGGATAGTATGCTATCCAATCAAGAATTGCTAAATCTTTAAAAACTGGGTTGAGGACCAGTACCAGCAGGAGAAGTTCGCACTGTCCGATAGCCGGAGGGTAGATCCGCCCCCAAAGCACGCTTCCAAAAAAGTGGATGTGCAGGGGGAATCTTGCTCTCTCATGGAAGAAACTCCATGGGAAGTATGTCTTTCAGCAAAAACTAAAAGAATGCTGAAATATCTAAAAGCCTGTCCGGCGATCAAGTGGAAATGCCCGCTTAAGCCCGAAATTATAGAAGGGATGCTGAAATCGCATCCCACGCCAAAAGTTACCAACAAAGGGAAAAGTTCCCAAGCCAAGCCCTTAAAGTCTTCTAAGAAAAAGAAGAAGACTAAGAACCTTGTGCAGCCTGATGAATATGTCGACAGGCGCACAGGCCTCCAAAGATAAATAGATGCGCTGTAAGAATATAATCAGAAAGCGCGAACACCAGTCACACTCAAATAATTCCTCAAACATATTCTTGAGGACGAGGATAGTGACGATGATGAGGAAAAAGACTCATCAGAAGAAAAGGAAGATCGTATGGAAAGCTGCCACATGATCTCTTATTCATCACTATATGATGAAGAAGCTCCGCCAGCGTCAGAAAGCGATGTGGGTGAACTGGGCCAGAATCGGCGTTAAATTCCTCGAAACTGCCGGAAGAAGACCCGATTGAAAGGCTGCTAAACGAAAATTTTCAAAATAGCAAAAATGACCAAGAGCGCGAGATAGCTATATATGAAAAGGCTAAGAGTCAGCGTCTCAACAAAGAAGCTGCGGCGAGGATAAGTCATAAATCCCTCCAACCAAACCAAAGTATACATGCAACAAACAAGAGCAGGACTAAAGTTGAGAAGCGGTTCGCTAAGGCCCTATCACTTGGGATGAGGCTACCACCTTTCATGATGTATACGCCTGGGTCCCATATTTCAACGGTGGAGAAGGACACCCAAAATACCGCGCGTACCATCGAAGGATTGCTCTTCCCATCGAGAAGTGCAACTCTTTCAAAAAGTGGTGGTAAGGATATGTTGCCCACAGAAAACACTTCAAGAAGGAGAAGCGTGAAGCTTGCGCTCATCGAAATGAGAATGGCAAAACTGCAGCACACAAAGAAGCAGCTGCCAGCTGTCATTTGGCTGGTACCAGTTCAGAAGGGGGGAACCCCGAGTTCTCACGTTCAGGAGCGATTCTGAGGATGAAATACCCAACGATTCTCTCTTTGAAAACTCCCCCTTGAAAAAAGAAGAGGAGAAGAAGGATTGCGAGAACATCCAACTACGTAACCATACGTTGCCTGAAAAGAACCTCGAACTTCGAACAAATGTTCGAATAAAAAGGATAAAGGGAAGGGGAAAACTCCCGACGAGATTGTCCATGATGAAGAGTGGCCAAAGAGCTCGCCGCAAAAGACCTACCTAAGAAAACTAAGACGGATTATAATGTCCTTGCGCAGTTGGGGAAAATACCCTCACAACCGAGCATTTTAGATGCTTTGCTCTTGTCCAAAGAGGCGTGAGGCTCCTTGATCAAAGACCTGCAAAAGCCCGATCAGTTTCAAACCTTCCTCGCACAAGAGAAGATGAAAAACTAATTCGCAGAGATTCACACGGCTGATATCACATTCAGCGATGAAGATCTGCTCCTCGGTACATGCGAGTATAATCGAACGCTCTATGTCACCGGGTACTGCCATGACGTCAAGATAGGAAAAATCCTTTTCGACAACGGATCCCCCGTCAATCTTCTCAACATGAGAATGCTGAAAGAAATATGTATAAGTGTTCAGCACCTTGCCCGAGACAAAATAACCATCTCGGGGTTCGACTCGAAGTCATCACAGACACTTGGGTCTGTGATATTGACGCTCCGCTTTGAGCTGCTCGTCACTGACATCAAATTTCATGTCATTGACGCCAAGACTTGTTATAACGCTCTGCTCGGCAGGCCTTGGCTACATGAGTACAACGTCGTCCCTTCTACACAATATCAGTGTATAAAATATTTCAAAGATGGCTCAGAGTACACTATCACGGGAGAGCTCAATCCCTGCTTGGTGAACGAGGTGCGGAGGTATGAATACGCAAAGTACTTTCAACCATACTTTGAAGATACTGAAAGGTGCCACAGTCCCGAAAATAAGCAAAAATCCATAGCCACCATCCCGGTCTTCGAAAGTGATACTGATGAAAACGAACAAATAGCCTACTTGGGACAACCTCAAAGGGAGGGCAATAAGTCCAGACCATCGACTCCTATACTAGTCTTTGGCAGCGACTGAAGATGAGACGAATGGGGTGTTCTCCATTCGCCCATCAACACAAACTCTTGCTGAAGCGGATCAGAGTCTACATATTACGATGAGTCTGTCTCAACACTACCGGGAACTTGATGCGCTTAATACATACAGCGTGCAGAAACTGAAACCTTTCTACGTGTGTCCAAGATGAAGAGATGAAAAGGCGGCTCTCTTCTACAATTCTACGGAGACTAAGGTGGAAAAGGAAGTCTGGTATGGTACCAACCCCACTCTTGTCAGGTTCCAGCCCATCCATATGCCAAGATATTATGTGGAAAGATTAAAGAAACTGTTAAAACGCCAAGGCATACCTTTCGAACAAATAGTTCGGCAGGCCCAATTCTGCAAAAAGATTTGGGATATTCCCGGGACTCAACGAAAGAAGTCCAACGGGAAGATGGAAACAACTGGGCTGGGATATGTTTGGTCTAAAAAACGGGAGCAATTCTACAGCTGCCATGTCATAAACAGCTCGAGTGAAGAAGAAAACGCTCTTCCAGATAGCCATAACGTCAAATTGGAGCGAGATCTCACTCTAAGAGCGTTAAGTCCGTCGCTCGAAGAGAAAATTGACAAGATAATAAAAGAAGCTTGTCAGGCATGCCGAGACAACCACAGCCGTGAAATGACCATATATGAAAAGAGCAAGACGCGTTATCCCAGTCAACAATCGGTGGAAGAAGTAGACCGTAATGTTCTTCATTCACAGCCCGCTATCTGCTTTCGCGAAGAGAGAAAATCCCGAAGCAGAGGTAAAAACAAGGCGAAGAACGTAAACAACGTTCAAGGACAATAAAGCAGGTCCAAGACACCGTTTAAACGAGAAAAACTCGGTTGGAGCCCGTCCTTTGTAAAGAAGATGGGTCGAAAATATTCCTTCCCTCGAGACAAGACAGAGAAAATCTTCGGCCTTGTCATGAAGCATTAAATGTTGACACTTTCGGAATCTTAGTATTCTGAACAGATAAATGAGGTCCATCATCCGGACTATTGCTCCTATCACAGAGCAATAGGTTATCCCCTTGAGGACTGCTTCACATTCAAGGACTGGGTCGAGGACCAATATCAACAAGGCAGGTTTATCCTATCCGACAGCTGGAGGATAAGCCCACCAAAAAAAACGAGCCAAAGAAGACCTATACTATCAGGATAGGACCAGCTCGACCGTGAAAATGGAAGTGGACTCGTACCTGTCATATGGTAACACTCTCACAAGAGAGGGGGTACGAGAATATGATTGACCTCTTCGGATGCTTTGCAAATGAAGACGATGATGAGGAGATCTCAAAATTTCCACCAGCACCAAAAGAGCTGGAAGATGGGATATACACCACGGCGGACAACCTAAGTAAAATCAACTTAGGAATGGAGGATGATCTGAGGCTAACGTTTTTCAGTGAGCTGCTATTTGAAAAATAAGTGGCCACGTTAAAAAGATGTGCTTATGCGGTCTAAAGACTGCTTCGCTTGGAACTACTCCGAAATGCCGGATTTAGATCCAGAGGTAGCGATACACAAGCCGGCTATATCGCTAAAGGTAAAACAAGTCAAACAGGCACCAAGAAAGATGTTTCTTGAGCTTGAGATGAGCATCAACGCCAATGTCAAGAAATTAATTGATTCCGGCTTCATCCAAGAAGTTCAATATCCCGACTGGATCGCTAATATCGTTCCAGTGATGAAGAAAAATGGAACGATTCGTATTTGTGTGGACTTTCGGGATCTCAACAAAGCATGTCTGAAGGATAACTTCCCAGTGCCCATTGCCGAGCTGATGATAGATAACACATCCACCCACAAGGTCTTCTCCTTCATGGATGGATCTTCGGGATGCAACCAAATAAAAATGGATCCTGAGGACCAGAAGCATACCGCCTTCCAGACTCCGTTAGGCATATTCTGCTACAAGGTGATGCCCTTCGGTTTGAAAAACGCCGGAGCTACATACCAAAGGGCCATGACGAAGATATTCGATGACCTCATACACGAGATCGTCGAATGTTATATTGACGACCTCGTGATCAAAAGCAAATATCATGAGGAACACTGGGAACATCTAAAGATCATGTTCAGACGTATTCGGAAGTATAATCTGAAGATGAACCCTCTAAAGTGCGCGTTTGGAGTCTGTCACGCCCTACTTCCTAATGTACGGCGAAGGAGACGTAGCGGGCCGTGACGTATTTACTCAGAAGTAAACACGTTAAGCGTAAATAAGCAATATAAATGTAAAGGACAAGAATAACAAGAGATGTAATAAAACAACAACTTTTTATTAATAAACATTCTTTACATACAACTGAAAAGTAAAATACAATGATAGAAAGCGGTGCCTAAATAATGGCATATGAACTGAAAAGAAAATAGTACAAGTAAGGCCTAAAAGTCTGCCTCCTCTGTAATTGCTCCAAGTCGTCCTGGCTAGGCTAGATCTCCTAAGAGTCGGGTCCTCCTGACAACATTTCAAAGAAAGAAGAGACAGGAATGTCGTCAGCGAACTAGCGCTCAGTAAGTCCCAAAAGATAGAATGTAATAGACAAGTAAAGAGAATAGAATATGTAATGTGTTTGTTATGCTAACGTAGTTGTTGTAGCTTGGTACAGAATGTATCAGTGTATATGAGAGGAGTCCAACTTTTCCCGTGGACTATGGTAACCCGTAGTACAAGACCCCGTCAAAACCCACGAGACAGCGGTATAGGATGTTCATGTATGTATCATTTAGTGACCATCATCGTGCTACTTTTAACAAATTCCATACCAATCTACCCCTTTAAAACCCCGTAGTATATATTGTATTGAATTAAGGTTATCAGACTTGCTGAGACCATGGTATAAGTTGTTCATGTAAACAGATTCAGGATGTAAACGGTAGTCATGTGGTCAAGTTCAAGATATAGCCATGGTTCGGTCAAGTCAAGTTATGTTGCATGTTTGATATTGTTCTGGTATTCATGTTCAAGTATATTGGATTCTTGTTGAATTGTATTCATGTTTGGATTGGATTCGGATTGATTTGGACTCAGACTTGAGTCGAACTCTTTAAACAGAATTGGATCATGAATTAGGTTAGGGTGTTATCAGTAACTGCTACACATGGACGACATGATTTGTGTCTTTTTCCAGGACAATTACCATTGATAACTCCGTTTTAGTTTCTCTATCTTAAATAGGCAAGCACCCACTTTCTCCGGCTCCCTAAAATTCAAGAGAATTGGTCCCACTTAAACCTATATTTACTAGGGTCCTTAATATAATTTTATATAACTCGAGGGGTTTTATGAAAAATGATTTTAATATACTTTCAAAATAAATCTCGAGTAATTATTTATATTATTTAGAATTGTCATGAATGTGAATTTTAGAGAATGAGATATATTAGTGAACATATACATAGCTTGAATAGTTCGAGGTATTTTAGTGTAAACATTGACTTGTATTGATACTTGATGGTATTTTAGTGAAACCTGTCATTCGTTTATTTTCTAGAAAACATGGAATTTTATTATATATTAAAAATATATAATTTGATAATATTTATATAATTATTAAAAATAAATTTTTATTATTAAATAGAAATCCTCGTTTTTCTTAAAAATTGTATTAAAATTCAATCGAGATCGTATACTCCATGAGGAGGTCTGCATCTCGCCCTACTAGTCCCGAGAATGTGCGATAATCAGCACCATCCAATAGCGGGTTTCCTGAATTGGTTGTATAGGCACAATCGCAAAGAATTAAGTAGCACAATTTAAAGAAATCCGGGTTTTTAATAGTTTAAGGTATTTTGATGAAAAGTCGTGTTTTGCCACAAAAAATATTGTTCAAGAGAATCGTGCTATATCAAGATGTGTGTATGTGAGAGGTAGGTCATTACCTCGTGTGGTTTTCTAAAGGTAATATTAAGCAAAACAATTAAAAGATTTCGTATGTAAACTTCATGGTATTTAAACGTAAAAGCTTAATTAAAGTTATTTAACATGGAGTTTTAGAGTGAAATTGGTTTCTAAACATTAGTTAAATGATTACAGGTAAGGTATATACATGAGTACAAATGATTCTTAAGAAGAATTGTGGTTTTCAAAGGTTTTAGAAACAAATGTCGGTATAACTCCACTTACCGACATGTTTTGAAAAAGAGAAGTTTTATAATAGAAAGAGAAGAAGAGATATGGGAATTATAAGTTTAAAGGAGAGAGGGGAGGTAGAGGATGAGGGTAGTACCCTTCATAGAGTCGCGGGGTCGCCGGAAACGTCTCGAATCCTCACCGGAATTTGACCTAGGGCTAACTCCACTTGTACTCTTCTTAAACCTAGAAATTTTTTGAGAATTTTGGCAATAGATTTCAGAATGAAGAGGGCTAAAGTATGGGGTTGTATTTATAGGGTGGAATTAGGATTTTGAAATTGAAGAAAGAATTAAAAAGCATTTAAAATTGGATTTAAAGCTTCATTTTAATTCTCTGTTAATTTTCAGGGAAATCAAACAGAACAGGGACAATGGGGGTAGGCCAAGGGTTTAGTGGGCAAAACACGGGGACTTTTCCACACGGGGGGACCATCGGCGCCGCTCTGGGGGCCGATCTGGATTGGGTGCTTAGATTCTTGCCACGTGTCTTAGTCATTGCTATTAGCAATTTGCACATTTTTTATTTTCTGTGACTTTTCATTTTTATGTGTAGTGCACGTGTAAACTTTTGGGCTTCCAAAAAATTTAAAGGAAAAATCAGGAAAAATAATATATGGCTGAGGGGATTCGAACACAGGGGCTACGTCACAGCAGTGCAAGGCTTTACCAATGAACTACAAGCTATTTCTTGCTGTTCTTAAACAAGAATAACTTTTAAATTGTGCTCAGGCGTGAAAACTCCTTTCTGTATTTTAAGAAGAAAAATTTTGTACAGAAAAAATTTATGGTCGTTACATTCTACCCTCCTTATAAAAATTTCGTCCTCGAAATTTATAGAAGGAAGTTGTAACAGATTTAAGAAAATTTGATGACAGTGGTGGTGAAAAGAACTACTGAAAGTTCATGAAAAAAATATTTTGAAAGAACAAAATGATGCAAGGGTTTTGAAAGAAGAAAGATTACCGGTGTTACCCTGACCTATAGCTTCGATTTCAACGGCCGCTAAAGTGAAATCCTGACACCGGGGTACATTCCTCCTTGCTGGAGACACATTTCTCTGTCCTTCGGGCATATTTCTCTGCCTTTGAGACATGTTTCTCATTGCCTAGTGGAACTCATGAGGGGGCTGTGTAGGAGGTCCACGAGAAGGTGGAGCAGGTAGAGCTAAGCGAGGAGCAGAAGCAAGAATAGCTGGCCGCTGCGGAAAGGTGTTAGCTGGAATTGGGTTGCGTTTATGAGGACATGTTCCAATGTCGTGAGTGGATGCACCACAAACTAAGCATAGGTCGTTTGCATGCCTGCGGTCCTTCCCTAGGTGTTTGTTCTTCTAGCAGTAAAAGCAAAAGTCTGGACTTGGCAGGTTAAATATTACTTCCGGTCTCTTGGGTGCAAAGGTTGGCATGGAAGAGGCTTATCCTGCCATCTGGGTGGCAGGGCGCTTTACACCGGCAGCCCGAGGTCTGCCCTTCTTCTTCACTACTGCCTTATATCGTCGGGCAACCTTCAGCGCAAGATCATGGGTTGGGAAATCCCCTGTAGCTAGTGTAGCTTGGATCTCCGAGTCCAACCCTTGCTGAAATCTTCTTGCCCGGATCTCAGCAGTCGGGATGAGGTGTGCAGCGAACCTGCTGAGCATGGTAAACTCAGTATCGTATTCATCCACAGATTTATTCCATATTGAACCTTGCTGCAAGTGGATGAATTGTTGTTCCATGTCGAAACGTGCAGTCTCGGAAAAGTATTTCGCGTCGAACATGTCGCGAAAAGTCTTCCATTCAATCGGCTGGGCAAGACGGCTTTCTTCAGCCTTCCACCATACTCTGGCGTTATCTGTGAGTTGCAGTTTCGCAACTTTCATCCAAGCAATCTCTGGCACTTGTGCTGCTGCCAGGTCATCTTCAATGGAATGAGCTCATTCCTCTGCCTCTAATGGGATTTCTTTCCCAGAAAAGATCTTAGGGTGCAATGCCCGGAACTATTTGACTCCGGGTGCCTCAGTCTCTGGACGGTGCAAGAGAATAGCAGTCTGCTGCTGCTGACCCTCCAAGAGGCTCTTGATTGCCTCAAGCAATACCGTCTGCTCATTGATAAGAGCTACTATGATAGGTGGTGGTGGTAGAGGAGGTGGAGTGTTTCCATTCACGTTGGTGCTCATGTTGTTGGGAGAATCTATAACCTTGAGAGAAAAAGTCGAGTTAGGATAGATTCAAAGAATTAAAATGTAAAGAATGTATAGTTGCTGATTCTTATAATTCTTGTGATATATATTGCTTAGGACTTCATGCAGAACTCACCTGGATGGGCCGCCAACAAAACCTTTCACGCCCCGTTTCCCAGTGTACGGGGAAGGAGACGTGGCGGGCCGCGACGTATTTACTCAGAAGTAAACACGTTAAGCGTAAATAAGCAATATAAATATAAAGTACAAGAATGACATGAGATGTAATAAAACAACAACTTTTTATTGATAAACATTCTTTACATACAACTGAAAAGTAAAGTACAATGATAGAAAGCGATGCCTAAACAATGACATATGAACTTAAAAGAAAATAGTACAAGTAAGGCCTAAAAGTCTGCCTCCTCTGTAAACTGCTCCAAGTCGTCCTGGATGGGCTCGATCTCCTGAGAGTCAGATCCTCCTGACAACATTCCAAAAAAAGAAGAGCCAGGAAGGTCATCAGCGAACTAGCGCTCGGTAAGTCCCAAAAAATAGAATATAATAGACAAGTAAAAAGAATAGAATAGGTAAAGTATGTGTTTGTTATGCTAACGTAGTTGTTTATAACTTGGTACAGAATGTATCAATATATACGAGAGGATTCCAACTTTTCCCGTAGACTATGGTAACCCGTAGTACAAGACCCCGTCAAATTCCACAGGACAACGGCACAGGATGTTCATGTAGGTGTCATTTAGTGACCATCATCGTGCCACTTTTAACACATTCCGTACCAATCTACCCCATTAAAATCCCGTAGTGTATATTGTATTGAATTAGGGTTATCAGACTTACCGACACCATGGTATAAGTTGTTCATGTAAACAGATTCAAGATGTAAACAGTAGTCATGTAGTCAAGTTCAAAATGTAGCCATGGTTCGGTCAAGTCAAGTTATATTGCATGTTTGATATTGTACTGGTATTCATGTTCAAGTATATTGGATTCATGTTGAATTGTATTCATGTTTGGATTGGATTCAGATTGATTTGGACTCAGACTTAGTCAGACACTTTAAACAGAATTGGTTCCTGAATTAGGTTAGGGAGTTATCGGTAACTGTTGCACATGGACGGCAGAATTTGTTTGTTTTTCCAGGACAATTGCCATTGATGACTCCGTTTTAGTTTTTCTATCTTAAATAAGCAGGCACCGACTTTCTCCGGCTCCCTGAGGCTCAAGAGAATTGGTCCCGCTTAAACCTATATTTACTAGGGTCCTTAATGTAATTTTATATAACTCGAGGGGTTTTATGAAAAATGATTTTAATATACTTTTAAAATAAAACTCGAGTAATTATTTATATTATTTAGAATTGTCATGAATGTGAATTTAGAGAATGAGGTATATTAGTGAACATATACATAGTTTGAATAGTTCGAGGTATTTTAGTGTAAAGTTTGACTTGTATTGATACTTGATGGTATTTTAGTGAAACTTATCATTCGTTTATTTTCTAGAAAACATGGAATTTTATTATATATTAAAAATATATAATTTGATAATATTTATATAATTATTAAAAATAAATTTTTATTATTAAATAGAAATTCTCGTTTTTCTTTAAAATTGTATTAAAATTCTATCGAGATCGTATGCTCCGTGAGGAGGTCTGCATCTCGCCCTACCATTCTCGAGTATGTGCGATAATCTGCACCATCCAATAGCGGGTTCTCTGAAATGGGTTGTAGAGGCACAATCGTAAAAAATTAAGTAACACAATTTTAAAAAATCCGGGTTTTTAATAGTTTAAGGTATTTTGATGAAAAGTCGTGTTTTGCCACAAAAATATTGTTCAAGAGAATTATGCTATGTCAAAATATGTGTATGTGAGAGGTAGGTCATTACCTCGTGGGATTTTCTAAAGGAAATATTAAGCAAAACAATAAAAAAAAATGTCATATTTAAACTTCATGGTATTTAAACGTAAAAGCTTAATTAAAGTTATTTAACATGGAGTTTTAGAGTGAAATTGGTTTCAAAACATTAGTTAAATGATTACAAGTAAGGTATATACATGAGTACAAATGATTCTTAAAAAGAATTGTGGTTTTCAAAGATTTTAGAAACAAATGTCGGTATAACTCCACTTACCGACATATTTTGAAAAGGAGAAATTTTATAGTAGAAAGAGAAAAAGAGATATGGGACTTACAAGTTTAAAGGAGAGAAGGGAGGTAAAGGATGAGGGTAGTACCCTTCGTGGAGTCAAGGGGTCACCGAAAACGTCTCGAATCCTCGCCGGAATTTGACCTAAGGCTAACTCCACTTGTACTCTTCTTAGACTTAGAATTTTTTTGAGAATTTTGGCAATAGATTTCAGAATGAAGAGGGCTAGGGTATGGGGTTATTTATAGGGTGGAATTAGGGTTTTGAAATTGAAGAAAGAATTAAAAAGCATTTAAAATTGGATTTAAAGATTCATTTTAATTCTCTGTTAATTTTCAGGGAAATCAAACAGAGCAGGGGTAGTGTGGGTAGGCCAAGGGTTTGGTAGGCAAAACACGGGGACTTTTCCCTATGGGGGGACCGTCGGTGCCGGTTTGGGGGCCGATCTTGCCGGTCGAATTGAAGCGTTGGGTCCTTGGATTCTTGCCACGTGTCCTAATCACTGTTATTAGCAATTTGCACATGTTTGATTTTCTGTGACTTTTCATTTTTACGTGTATTGCACGTGTAAACTTTTGGGCTTCCAAAAAGTTTAAAAGAAAAATCAGGAAAAATAATATGTGGCTGAGGGGATTCGAACACAGGGGCTACGTCACAGCAGTGCAAGGCTTTACCAATGAGCTACAAGCTATTTCTTGCTGTTCTTAAACAAGAATAACTTTTAAATTGTGCTCAGGCTTGCAAACTCCTTTCTGTACTTTAAGAAGAAAAATTTTGTACAAAAAAAAATTATGGTCGTTATAGTGTCTCCTCAGGAAAATTCGTAGGATTCATCATCCATCACCGAGGTATCGAAATTGATCTTTCAAAAATCAAGACGATTATGGAAATGCCATCGCCAAGATCCTTCAAACACCTATGGTCTCTCCAAGGAAAGCTCGCGTATATTCGGCGATTTATAACCAACCTATCCGGAAAATGTCGCCCCTATAGCCATTTGATGAAGAAGAGGACGTCGTTGTCTAGGATCAAAAACGCCAAAATGTATTAGAAGAAATCAAACAATACCTGCAAAATCCGCCGGTATTGGCCGCTCCGGTTAAGGGAAACACCTTATCCTATATACAACAGCCCCCGAAGGTTCTCTAGACGCGCTGTGGACACAAGAGAATGATCAAGGAAAGAAAAGAGCTCTGTTCTATCTAAGTCGAGTTCTCCTGGGGCAGAAAGCAACTACTCCCACATCGAAAAGCACTGTCTAGCGCTGATCTTCGTAATTATGAAGCTCGGACACTACGCCTTGGTACATGAGATCCATCTCATATCAAAGGTGGATCCTCTTAAATATATGATGGCAAACTCTATACTAACGGGAAGGCTTGCTAAATGGGCCATATTGCTGATGGAATTCTCGAGAATAAATCGACCCCTCAAAGCGGTGAAAGGACAAGCCATCGCCGACTTTCTCGCGAAACATCCGATACCAGCCGACTCTCCCTTAAATTACGAGTTGGGGGATGAACACGAGTTTGACGCGGTCAAAGAGGAGAAAGAAGAAAATAAGTCTCGGTTGAAACTCTTCTTCGATAGAGCATCTTCTATAAAGCAGCGAAAGAGGAACGCTCCTAAAATCAAACCCGGGGTGGGTCTTATCTTCGTGACCCCTCAAGGAGAAATATTGCGTTACGCCCTCTTCTTGACAATACCCAGGACCAATAATGAAGCAGAATATGAAACTTTGATAGTCGGTCTTGAGATCGCTATCGATATGGGAATCAAAAACGTTCTCATATATGGAGATTCTCAGCTGATTGGCAGTCAAGTAAATGGTGATTATAAGACATGCAAGCCAAAACTAATAATGTATGGCGAAAGAGTGCAGCAGCTGTTGACCCAAATCCCTTCATATACCTAGAAAGCGTACAGTAAGCAGAAAACAGCGAGGCGGATGCGTTAGCCAAGTTGGCTAAAGAATTGGCCGACGAAGACCTCGATGACGTAAAGATCATTGTTCAAAGCCGCAAGATCCTAGCGCCAGCAGATATACCTTCGGAAGATCTAATAAAACTATCCGAAGAAAAAGAAATGACCGAACGAGAAGTTCTCCAAATATAGGACGAAGAAGAGGTCAAGGACTGGAGAGAAGTCTTTATAAACTACTTTAAATCCCAACGAACACCCGAAGATGCACCGTCTAGACATCAGCTCATGAAACGAGCTTTATCATTCGTCTTCGTCAATGATACTCTATATAAGAGATCCTTTGATTTCGTATAGTTAAGATGCCTAGGGCCGAAGGAAGTAAGGAAATTTGTCAAAGAAACACACGACGGATTTTGCGGTTCCCATCAAGTAGGGCCAAAAATGAAGCTGAAGATAAAAAGGATGAGCTATTACTGGCCCACGATGATTCAGGACTGCCTTGAATATGCAAAGCAGTGTCACTCATGCCAAATACACGGGGACTTCATACATCAACATCCAAATCCGCTGCATCCAACAGTGGCTAGTTGACCGTTTGAGATGTGGGGAATGGATATAATTAGTCCCATCGAACCAGCTACATCCAAAGGATATCGGTTTATACTAACAACAACTGATTATTTCTCTAAGTGGGCAGAAGAAGTGCCGCTAAGGGAGGTGAAGACGGAGAATATCCTTCACTTCTTTAAAACCCATGTCATCTACCGGTTCGGAACTCAGCGATGGATAATCTCGGATAATGGACCGGCTTATATAAGCCATAAAATAAGACGTTTCGCACAGCAGCAAAATATAGACTGGAGATACTCCCCAGTCTATAATCCTTAGGCCAATGGTCTAAATGAAGCATTCTGTAATGACTCTAAAATCTTGTACAGAAAGTTTTACAGTTAATATACAAGAAAAGAGTATTTCGGCCTGAGTTTGAGTTCAAAGTCACATTTGTGAAATAACAGCAAGAAACAACTTGTAGCTCACTGGTAAAGCCTTTGCACTGCTGTGACGTAGCCCATGTGTTCGATTCCCATCAGACACATTATTTTTTTCTAGATTTTTTTTACTTTTTGGAAGCCCAAAAGATTGCACGTGCAATACATAGGGAAATGAAAAGTTCAGAAAAATCAAACATGTGCAATAGGGTTTAAATACTGTGTTGATCAAGTGGCACGCATCTCGAGGCAAATGCCTCGAGATCGGCCGGCCAAATCCCTCATAAAACTGACACCGATGTCTAAGATAAGGCCAAATTGCCTCGGGCTTTGCACACACACATCTTCACTTACCACTAAATTCTCTTCACTGTTCGACTTCCTTGCAATCAAACAGAGACGTTTCAATTCACAATTTTAATGCTTTTAATTCACAATTTTAATTCCCAAACCCTAATTTTCCACTATAAATACCATCCCCTACCTTGGCTCGGTACCATTCTGAAAATTCTAGCCAAAACTCTCTAAAAAAAATCCTAGTGCAAGTGGAGTTACCGAGCGAGCAACTTCCGACGAAGATCGAAGCAAATTCCGGAGCTCCCGCAATGCCACGACGATCATCCTCTATTCCTAACCTTTCCTTTGAGCTTTCTAAACAGTAAGTCCCTTCCAAACACTTTTTCTCTTTATTGAAATTCCATTTCAAAACTTATATCGGTAAGTGGAGTTAATAACGATATCTTTTTTCTAAACCTTAGAAACTCCTTCTCCTTTATTCTTTGATCACCCAAGTTTTTACACAACACTTGTAACCTTAAACTCTAATGTTTAGAATCAAATTTTATCAAAATTCTCATGTGAAATAACAATAGTAGAACTTTTTCATTAAAATACCTTGAACTTTATAAACACCTCTTTTAGTATTTTACTTAACAATACCTTTAGGAAAATTTCACGGGGTAACGACCTATCCCATATGCACACTTGGTTCCATAGCACGATACTCATTGTATATATTTTCGTTTTGAAGAAAATTTTACAATAAAATACCAACTACTTTAAAAACCGGATTTCTTTTAAAGCGTTATTTCATATCCTTTGCGATCAAGTATCTACAACCCTCTTTAGGGGACCCGCTATTGGATGATGCGGATTATCGCACATCCTGGGCATAGTAGAGCGAGATGCATACCTCTTCACGGAGCATTCGATCTTGAAAGGATTTAAATACGATTTTTAAGAAATACGCATTTTACTAAATAAAATAAAATTAATTTTTAGAAAAATTATATAAAATTATAAATTCATAATTTCAAAATATAATAAACCTATGTTTTCCTAAAAATAAAAGATTAACAAATGACAAGAAAATACCATCAAGTTGCTAAAAAAGATAAGTTTTTTCAATAAAATACCATGAACTTTCCAAGCTAAGTATTTATCACTAAAATACCCAATACTTAAAATCCATGCTCATGACAACCCTAAATAATACTAAACACCCTCAAGGTTTATTTTTTAACTATATTAAAATATTTTTTCATAAAACCACCCTCGAGATATATAAAACATGATTTAAGGACTTTAGAAAATATGGGTTTAAGCAAGATCAATTCTCTTGAGCCCCAAGGAACCGGAGAAAGTGAGTGCTTGCCTATTTAAGGTAGACAACTTAACGGAGTTATCAATGGTAATTGTCTTGGAAAAAGACACAAATCCTGTCGTCCATGTGCAGCAGTTACCGATGAATCCCGAACCTAATTCAAGAGCTAAATCTGTTTATAAGAGTCTGACTCAATCTGAGTCCAATTCAAACTTGAATCCAAAATAAAACATGAATACTTTATCATGAACATGATTACTTGAAGCCAAACATCAATATCAAATATGTATACTTGACTTGACTTGACCGAACCATGGTTATAACTTGACTTGACTACTTGAATACTTGATTACATTCTGAACATGAATACTTGAACATTTTGTATCCATAGTTTCGGCAAGAATTGTAAATATAATCGATACAATACATTACGCTGAGATAAAGGGGTAGATTGTACGGAACGTATATCGTAGCACAAGAGGTCACTAAAAGACACCTACATGAATTCGCGTGTCGTTGTCCCATGGGTTATGACGGGGCCCTGTACTGCATGTTACCATAGTCAACGGGGTATGATGGACTACTCTCGTATACATGAATATCTTTTTTATCAAGCTACAAACTACCACGTTAGAATAACTATCATATACCGGTAATCAATCATACACAACTTACCTGTTCATTTCACAATTACTTGTTGTATTCTCCTTCTTCTTTTGGGATTTACCGAGCGTTAGTTCGTTGACGACATTCCTTTCTATTTATTTCTTTGGAATGTTCGTCAAGAGGACCGGACTCTCAGGAGATCAAGGCTAGCCAGGAAGACTTGGACCAGCTTGCGGCACAGCCCAGCTTCTAGTTCCTTGTACTTACTTTCTTGCATGCCATTGTTTAGGCACTACTTATTATCATTGTATCTTTTCATTTTCAACCAGTTGTATGTAAAGATGAATGTAAATAAAATTTTTGTTTAATTTATTCACTTTTCATTCTTCTTCATTTTATATATTGCTTAATTACACTTAACGTATTTATTTCTTAGTAAATATGTTGCGGCTCGCCACGACACCGATTCCGTCTACTGGGAAGCGGGGCGTGACACATTCAATAAGAGCTTGACCAAGATTATAAAAAAGAGGTGTCCAAAAACAAAAAAGACTGGCAAGAGAGGCTGCAAGAATGTAACACTTTAGAATGCGGTTAGTGTAATTAAGCGTTAATGCGGGTTTAATGAATTTAAACTAATAATTATTTAGTTATTTACATCTTTTATTGAATTAATTAATATTTATTTAATTATTTTACACTTGCACACACTTGTGCATGTTGATTTTGGGTTAAGGAGATGTTAACCATGCTTATATAGCCATGGCACACTTAACCATCTCTTTTAACAAGACATGCTATATAGTAAACAATTATATCTAATTTAGTTTTTAGGAAAAGGGTTTTAATGGTTTTAGAAGAGAAGAGAAGAGATGGGTTGAATATTGGATGAAGACTTTGAAGCATGGCATTAACGAGAGAGTGAGTGTAAGGCATACACTCACCCCACACTCATATACTCCCATTCTTCACCTCACCCTCCCTCATTCTCATATCACTCTCTCAATTCTCTTGTTCTTCTCCTCATTCACCATTCTTCACTTGATATTATTTCCATCACAACCCAAAACCTAAACCTTCATCAACCTCACTAAAACCTTCATTAATCTTGCTTGTGATGACTTGGAGCTTGGAAAGCTAGAATTTTTCCCAAGTTTTGGTGAGGTAGTGATCTTTGACCCTTTATTAAGCTATATGAAGTTTGTATGCTTATTAGTTTCAGGTTTTAAACACTACAGTTATGGTTTTGTGCAAATATCCTATTTGTGTAGGTTTTGGGTGTCTCTGTGATCTGCTATCACTAAGTTAGTCTACTGTAAAATCTAGCAACACAGTAGTATAGTGTTAGAAGCCCTAAGTGTACACCTGGAACCCGGACCCCACCCCTCCTAGTCGGTCCGGCGAGAATAATGGAAAGTCCGGTGCCGCCAGTTTTTTGGTGAGCTAGGGAGTTGTGGTTTCGAGAGTATGTGCCTGTAGGCTATTCTTGGTGTTTGGTACTGTTTGATTTTCCTATATTGACTGTAGGCAAAATCTGGAACCACTTAGCTAGTTTCTAGTGTTTTGGTAACGCACGATACGGATATCTGACACGGTTTTAGTACTTCATGTAGCTTGCTGCACTTGGGTTGGTTTAGGATGTCGCTTCTTACGTTCACCACTAAGCTAACACTTGATAGCTTGTAGGATTCGGTGCGTTGGTTTAAGCGTTGTTTGCTTGTGTTATCGGAAGGTTTCTAATTTGCACTTATCATGTTGTCATGTGATATAGGATCGATTTCGGGGACTTCAAACGCTACAAGGAAAGGAAAGCGGGTGGTTGGATTTACCTAGTTCGAGATCATCGGTGAGCAGATTTAATATCTACGGGGGAATCGCCCGTATGGCTCTATACGTCAAGGGTTGGATTCGGTGACATGAATATTAATTATAAGTATACATCGATTGTGCATAAGTACCATTGTTGCATACCCCATTTCCTATTGTATATGGATATAGTATTAATGAGACACAGCACCATTACTAACGGTTCATGTTGTACGAGCACTAAGCTGTATGCCACACACACACCGTTAGTAATTGCCATGACATGCATACTATAGAAATTTCCTTGGATAACTTATTGTACCGCTTCCTTGATCACTAATAGTTAGATATTAAATCTTGTTCTATTGCGCGTATGAATTGCATTATACATACATTCATACGTACATACATTGTTATAGTCACCCATTGCTTTCAAAAGATATCGCATTTCGATTTCGTGAAATTGGGAAACCGCATGATATCCTTAAAAACTTGATTCATTTAAAAGAGCGGTTTTCCCTTGATATGCTCATATTACTGTTCTATGTTACATATATCGTATTTCATGGATTTACGCATTGAGATACTGATTTCATATGATTTATGGAACCGTGGTTATATTTCAAAGAGAGTATGCATTATTTTGAAAACCCGGGTTCTCTTAATATGATATTTCGATACGTCCACCATGAGTTTTCTCGGTTCTGAGATTGGTTTTCGAAACCCGATTCAAGGAGATAGACGATCCGTTTGCGAGTTCATGGTGGACCCGGTATGGTACCCTGGGGCAAGAAAGGTATATTGTGCAGTAGACAATGAGCCTGGCAGAGGGAGTACTACCTACCAGTGATTGTATAGAACTCGGCGGATATCCGAAGGATACCGTTTTGGAGTTATGATATGAGATGAGATATATATGAGGGTCGATCTGAGTATGTGACGCTTGAGATATAAGTATTTACGTGTCAATACTGGACACGGATTTTCATGATATTTCGAGTGTCGATGTTGGACACTCAGGTTTCATGATGTGACGGATATGAGGGCCGATCAGTGTGACGATGCTTGAGATATTGGGATTTGGGGTGTCATTGATGGACACCAGTTTTTCCATGATAATGATTCATACATGAGATTTTATGTGTTATCCCATACTCAGAATTTATTTGACATGCATTATTTCATGTAGTTGTTGTACACTGGTGATGTACCTTGATCATGATTTTACTGCATATCCGTAGTGTTATATTTATGCTATCAGATGGCATATTTCAGATTATCGCTTTTCATGCACACTTGCGATTATCTGTATGGTGTTATATACTATTCATGAGTTGGCAACTCATCCCCGTTGTGCCACAGTGTTTTGCAGATTTGACCTTCAGTATAGTCGCGGCAGGGCTACTCATTTCATTTACTTCTACGGATACCGCTGCTGTTGGTCGTGATTTTGGATAGGTGGGTGGTTTGCGGTTATCCGTGTGATCTCATCGTATATCTTGTTGTATCTAGTACTCTCCATCCACCACTTTCATGTATTTTGACTTAGAGACAAGTTTTGTGAGGATCGATATATATTTTTTGGTGACTTTGGGTATCGAGCTCGTATGAGCCGGCTATTTTATTTATGTTGTGATGTTGTTTCACTTCCTTATCATATATATACTTGTTGTGGTTGTGTTCCGCCTTTTTGGCGTGAGTTGCTCCCATTTGGGATGCTTTATATTTATTTTATGCTTGTACCCGTTTAGAACTAGTTTTTACAAAAGAGATGCTGCTGTTCATACCAAAATACTGCATTTAATACCGCCCATTCTTATGCTCGTTTGTTTATAGGTAGGTGTTTTTAATCCGTGTTTGCTACATATTTACAGGCTACAGGTTCCTAGTCCAAAATTACACAAATAATACAAAATCTCCACTGTTACGCTAAAATGCAGAACATCTGTTGCCAATAGATAAAAGCCGGGTTCCGGTCATCCGTATCCGTTCAGTACCGAGTACCTGTTTCAGAGACAAGACATATGACAGTGGTCATTCGTGTCTTGGACAAGCACAGAGCACGAGAGGGGCAGCACAAAACTCAATGGGTGCACGGAGCTCGAGGGAGATGAGGTCAAAAGTATTATTTTTGATACCACTTTAGACTGTTGCAGATCTGAAGAAATTGTTGATGCAATTTGCAATTTGGAGCATGTAAAACAACAGAAGAGAGAAACACAAGAAACCCCAGAAAAAACGACATTCCGATTCCCCCAAATGGCCGCGGATCCGCGGCCAATTGGCCCATTTTGCGGCGGATCCGCGGCCGAGTTGACTCAGTGTCAACTCGGATTTTTGGGGTAGTTTGGTAACTTCATTTGGGCAGAGAATCTTGCCCTAAGGTTTCAGCACTCAGCCTATAAATAGCCCAGTTTTGTGCCAAGCCAAGGGTCTTCTTTTCATGCCTCTTTTTGTTAGGTTTTAGTGTAGTTTAGTTTAGCTTCTTCTTCTTCTTCATTCTTTCCTCCATGAAAATTGTAGTGAGAGTTTTTTGAGTGGAAGATCAATGAAGATGAGGGTTTTTAGTATCTTGTCTCTTTTATTTCTTGCCTTGTAATGTTATTATCTTGTATCGTAATTTTATTTATTGTTGTTAACTAGTTGTTGTTATTTCTTTTCTTGCTCTTTTCCTTCTCTCTCTTTTCCGTATTATTTTCAAGTGATGATACTCGACGGAGTTCCTTGCTAAGGTGAGGACCCAAGAGTTAGCTTGCGCCATTTGTAAAACCGTATTTTCCTTTTCTATCTTTTCTTCCTTCTTGTTTTGTTTTCTTTTCATTTTCATGTGTGAATAATTCCACACTTGTGAATGCTAAGGAAGGTGGTATGATGGACGGAAAAATCCCTTGTGTTTCTCTTCGCCAAACATCTTGAAACGAACCCCGACCAAACAAATGCAACCCCCTCACTTAGGCGCGCTATACGTGACATATAGTCGCGACCTAAGTCGAGAAGTCCTTTAAGCACACTACAATGTGACATGTAGTTGTGACTTAATTGGATACATGGTTGCGAGCGATTGGCCGAGGGTTGGAAATAAGCGTATTTAGCAGACGGACAAGGGGCACTAGGAATGGATTTAGCGTTGGAAAGCTCACTTAAACTCGCAAATCCCATTCCTATGTCCTCCTAATTCCCGCTACTTCCGATTATAAGCACAAGACTAATCCTAACTTTATTAACTAACCTTAACCTTAACAAGCTTACTTGAACATAAAATACGAACACTTAGGATAGAATTGAACAAGAATATACACATTCTTTATTGACTCGTCTAAAACACGAACGGACATACAACCATCTCCCTGCGGATCGACTCATGCTCAACCGGCTAGCTGCAAAGCGACACCGTCCTGATCGCGGTTATAACTTTAGAATTTTGAATACGCGACACGCCGATAAGCGTGCAATCAAATGGCGCCGTTGCCGGAGAGACGGTAACGTATTTTCTTTCTTATTATTCGGGTTAATATTCTTTTTGTATATATATAAAATTATAAATATAAATATAAAATAAAATCTTTTTGTTATTTTTGATAATTTTTGTGTGCAAGTGTGCATGCTATCTGGAGCAAGTACAGTAATCAAAAAAGAAAACATAGCATTTTATTTTGGAGTAGAGAGCAAGGAGAGTCCAGGGACCAATTTTGAAGCCCCAATTCCAACATTTGACCGCGGAACCGCGGTCAAACCTTGAGTTGTGCGGCGGTTCCGCGGCATCATTGAGGCTTCTGGGCCCCAATTTTTTTCACCTTCTCTCTTTCCTTTTATCTTCTCTGTGAATTCTACTATACTGTATTTTCTGCAGGTTTCTTTGCACAGATTGCGCCGCCGCTAAATAATTTTTTTTGTTTTAGATTTTGTTTGTTTACCACTTTGCATATACTAATACGGACTTTAAAGGGTTATAACACCAATTCAGATTGGGTGGGGATTTCATTACCCTTCCTAAGACCCCACAAATCACTAAATGCATACGCATCATCTCGAGTTAATAAAAAATATCTAGACCAAACCTATAAGGACTTGTCGCGCTCATTTAGGACAAGTGAAGGTTGCGGGGAATCAGTCGTTTATCTAAACTTGACTTTGTGGTGCCTAGGCAAGACAAGTGAGGAGGTAATTTTAAAAGGCTCGTCTCACGATGATTCGTGAGCGGAACCCTCCTTACCTCACTTGTGCTTACCTGGCCACAATTGGCAGTGAAGAGGCGATTCGAGTGCTATCTTGCAACTTGTCGCTTGGAAGTCTAAGAGCGGTCTAGTTGGACTTTGAAAACCCTAGCTCTAGGTGTGTTTGTGCATATTGTGTTTGTGATTATGCTTGTATAAAGTTTAGTCCCATAATTCCGTATTTTTTCTAAAACCAAACAAACAATTTCAAAACTCCAAAAACAAACATTTTTTTAAATAATAAAAATAATAAAAAAAAACCACTTCCTTCCCTCCCTACCTTTTCACTCTTCTAACATGGGTACCCCACCTCGAAAAACTCTTGCCGGACTTTGGTATCCACAACCAGACATTTCTTCTTACGGTTCTTGCTTTGGCCGAACTTCGAACGATCCATCCATGCCTAAAATTTCATTGAGAGATCGGATAGACGCGTCTAGGACAAACAATTGGACTCTGCAATCCACTCCGTATCAACCGTTTCAAATATTCACCCCTTCTTACGTTGATACCCCTTTTGAGAGTCCGGTTGTAACTCCGAAACCCATGCCTATTGCTGAACGTATTGAACAATCTCGTAGCCGATCTTTCACTCCTTTCAACACTTTCAGTTCTTGGGATCAACAATTCCATTCACCTTTTTATTCAAATATTGATCATACTCCTGTCCAACCATTCAATTCCTATCCATCCTACCCAACTATTGCACCTTCCCTAGACATTGCTTCTACATAGCCATTTGGGAGTTTCACATATCCAGATAACTTTGAATCTTATACTGAAACCCCTTCACAACCCATGTCTAGTTTAGAACGGTCATTGGAAGACTTTCGGGTAGCGTCGTACCAACAAATGATGGATTTGAATGCGTCCATGGCCGCCCTCATACAACCTAGTGACCCGGTAGCTAGTTTCCAACTAGCTCCAAATTTTCCAATGTATGATGAGGCGGTTGGACAGGCTGAGAATTTGAGTGGTGAGAGTGAACTGTACACCCTTCCAAATCAAACCTACCCATCCCCAATTGAATCCCACAACTCCGGTTTTGAAAGTTTATCTAGTGTCCCACATGAATCACAAATTGAAGATAGAACGGTTGATGAGTTGTGCGAGTTTGTCGTGTTTGATTTACCTGATTGTGAAGGGTCCCTTTTGAGTGAAAACATGCCCAATCCTTTTGATCTCTACACCTCCATCTTAGAACCTGAATTAATTAATATCCATGCTTTTGATGAGGTGTCTGAGAATATTGATTTTCACTTGATTGAGGATATCTATGCCGGGAATATTTCGGATGATGAACCCACAACCTTGGATGAGTTTGTCTTTCAAATTCATCATTTATTTTCACTTCCGTGTAGTCATTATCCCGGGTCATTAACTGTCTTTCTCGAACTCCATATGCGTCTTGATATTGATGATGAATGCATGGATGAGCTAATTTTTGAGGAGAATATTAAGGAAATTTTTGAGAATGAACCAGTTTTAATTGATGAGTCGGATTTTCCAATTCATCCTATCCCTTTCATTGACCGTGCACATCCTCCAGAAACTTTAACCGATACCCTTCCTCAATCACTTCCCCACATCCTTTCCGTCATTCCGACCTTGCAAGACACCGTATCACTTTCATTTACTATGTCTGGTTTACCAAGTTCGGCGTACCCATGGTTTCTCACGAATCTTGAGGGATTTGACACAATTTCTCGACATATTGATAGATTAGTACAATCCATCTTTTCGCATCGATCATTACAGATTGTACTAATTTATTCAATCCATTTCCACCCTCAAGTTCGTATTCCTCTTCTTTCACCCTTCCGCCATTCTTCTCATCCACCGAGACCGTATCCCGCTTATCTCTGCATACGATCTCGCGTATTCTCCATTTCTTTCCTCTCCATATTCTTTCACCAACCACACCATTATAACGATAAAAGTTTTGAATGGTTGGTGCTTACCTTTGGCCTGGGTAAGGCCTTGTATAGATAAATACTGTTCTCTCCCCCCTAATCCTGAACTTCACCGCTTAAACAGTAGAAACACTGTTTCACTTAAGTTTGGGGGGACCTTTTTGTGTATATATTTTTGTTTTGTTTTACTTTGTATATATTTCTTTTAGGAAGCGCCGACAATTTTGACCCTCTTGATGTAGCCTGACAGTGAAGGCACTGTCAAGTTTAAGTTTGGGGGTGTGCTCGGTAAGCTTTCTTCCTTCGCATTCATTTGTATATTCTGCATTTGCATACTCATTTAAAAACCCATAAAAATCAAAAAAATTCCAAAAAAATATAAAAACTTTCTCGTCAAGTTAGCTAATAGGGTAACTTAGATTTTTATTCCAAAAGTTTAGTTGATACGTTAGAAATAACTAAATTTTAGGATTAAGAATTGATAACCCTAAAAATAACCTTTATTCTGTTTAACCTTGGTAATTATACGTCCTTACATATTTTTTTTGAGAAATAGGTAATCTTGAGTTCAGTTATTGAGTTAAGTCGAGATGAAGGGAAAGTATTGAAGCCTTACTGAAAGATAAGTCTGAAAAATAGTTTCTATTCTTGATTTAAAATTTAGAAAGTATATACCCTATAAACTGAACATACACGCACCCTGAAACTTGGGATAGTAGAGGATACCTAGAAATACTCTTGTCTGAAAGCTTAGTATGAAAGAAAAAACGGTATTTAAATCTAATCACCTAAAGAGCATCATTGAAAAAATATATATCCGGTCTTGAAAAAGAAAAAATAAATAAAAATAAATAAATAAAGTCAAGACCTGAAAACTGCTATTTATGCTTTAAGCTCACACATTCAGTAAATCTGCCGTTAGTACCTCAAGAAGCATTAATAGTCGCATGAAAGGTGTGTGAGCAACACCGTCCATTATTAATGAAAAGAAGTAGTATTAGGTATTAGGGTAAGGGTACTATAGCTTGAATTGAATTCTCAAGTGTAGGGGTGAAATAATACACGCACGTAGGGGTATACAATCGATATTTGGAGGAAAGATAGAAATAAAGAATAAGACTTATGTTTTCTTTAAAGATGATAAAATTCCTGATTGAAGACCGCACTTTAGAAGGAAAACTCAGGAAAGACCGAGATCTTTTTAAACTGTAAAATGTATAGGATCTGGGATTGAACAAATAGAAGGCATGAAACATAAGGGTTGGATATTTCTAATTTAGGATAATAGAATTTCTAACCTACATACTAAACTGTAGGAGTAGAATCGACGTTAACTTATGAAACTAGCTTGACGGGATTTTGGTGGTAGTATCCGCTGAAAACCCTTAGGAGACAACACTCCTCCTACTAGGGACACCTAGAGGTTTAACGGCTTGTTGCACGAGCTCAGTGCAATCGCGTTCCCTGCGAAAGTAAGGTTAGGACTTTTTGTGAATTATTGGTTTTGCTCGGGACGAGCAAAAGTTAAGTTTGGGGGTATTTGTTCATACCAGAATATTGCATTTAATACCTCCCATTCTTATACTCGTTTGTTTATAAGTAGGTGCTTTTAATCCGTGTTTGCTATATATTTACAGGCTACAGGTTCCTAGTCCAAAATTACGCAAATGATACAAAATCTCCATTGTTACGCTAAAATGCAGAACATCTGTTGCCAACAGATAAAAGCCGGGTTCCGGTCATCCGTATCCGTCCAGTGCCGTGTAACTGTTCCAGAGACAAGACATATGACAGTGGTCATTCGTGTCTTGGACAAGCACAGAGCACGAGAGGGGCAGCACAAAACTCAATGGGTGCGCGGAGCTCGAGGGAGATGAGGTCAAAAGTATTATTTTTGATACCACTTTAGACTGTTGCAGATCTGAAGAAATTGTTGATGCAATTTGCAATTTGGAGCATGTAAAACAACAGAAGAGAGAAACACAAGAAACCCCAGAAAAAACGACATTCCGATTCCCCCAAATGGCCGCGGAGCCACGGCCAATTGGCCCATTTTGCGGCGGATCCGCGGCCGAGTTGACTCAGTGTCAACTCGGATTTTTGGGGTAGTTTGGTAACTTCATTTGGGCAGAGAATCTTGCCCTAGGGTTTCAGCACTCAGCCTATAAATAGCCCAATTTTGTCCAAGCCAAGGGTCTTCTTTTCATGCCTCTTTTTGTTAGGTTTTAGTGTAGTTTAGTTTAGCTTCTTCTTCTTCTTCATTCTTTCCTCCATGAAAATTGTAGTGAGAGCTTTTTGAGTGGAAGATCAATGAAGATGAGGGTTTTTAGTATCTTGTCTCTTTTATTTCATGCCTTGTAATTGTATTATCTTGTATTGTAATTTTATTTATTGTTGTTAACTAGTTGTTGTTATTTCTTTTCTTGCTCTTTTCCTTCTCTCTCTTTTCCATATTATTTTCAAGTGATGATACTCGACGGAGTTCCTTGCTAAGGTGAGGACCCAAAAGTTAGCATGCGCTATTTGTAAAACCGTATTTTCCTTTTCTCTCTTTTCTTCCTTCTTGTTTTGTTTTCTTTTCATTTTCATGTGTGAATAATTCCACACTTGTTAAGGCTAAGGAAGGTGGTATGAGGGACGGAAAAATCTCTTGTGCTTCTCTTCGCCAAATATCTTGAAACGAACCCCGACCAAACAAACGCAATCCCCTCACTTAGGTGCGCTATAGTGATATATAGCCGCGACCTAAGTCGAGAAGTCCTTTAAGCACACTACAACGTGACATGTAGTTGTGACTTAATTGGATACATGGTTGCGGGTGTTTGGCCAAGGGTTGGAAATAAGCGTATTTAGCGGATGGACAAGGGGCACTAGGAATGAATTTAGCATTGGAAAGCTCGCTTAAACTCGCAAATCCCATTCATATTTCCTCCGAATCCCCGCTAGTTCCGATTATCCCAACATCGTTTTAAGAATGGTAAAAGAAAAGTACAAGACTAATCCTAACTCTACTAACTAAGCTTAACCTTAACATGCTTACTTGAACATAAAATACGAACACTTAGGATAGAATTGAACAAGCATATACACATTCTTTATTGACTCGTCTAAAACACGAACGGACATACAACCATCTCCCTGCGGATCGACCCATGCCCAACCGGCTAGCTGCAAAGCGACACCGTCCTAATCGCGGTTATAACTTTAGAATTTTGAATACGTGACACGCCGATAAGCGTGCGATCAGCTGCCGAAATTTTTAAGAAAAATAAATTAAGTTAAGATTTTATCACTTAAGATTTTCAAATGTTTTAGCAAATGTTTTAAATGTTATATCTTTCTATCTTTTATGGTTTAGATTTCTGGGTTGTCGACTTACTTGAATTACGTCACGCCTTTAGACGTTGCGTGATTTAAGTGTCGGTCGTGTTCCTAAATTAGGTCATGACAAAGAAATTCTTTGGGCGTACCGAACAACGTTCAAGATGGCCACAAATACAACACCATACGCATTGATGTTTGGCGCTGAAAAAGTACTCACTGGAGATAAAACTCCCTTCACTGCGAGTAGCAGTTCAATACGAGCTAACAGATAAAGAAAATGCTCATCTTAGGCTTGAGAAACTCGATACTCTTGACGAAACCCGCTGTTCCCGCCTACAATTTCTGCGCAAAAAAACCCAAGGTATCAAATGGCAGCAATACACTTTAAAAAAATGCAAAGCAGTATTTCTGGGCTGTATTTTGCCAAAATCCTAAATGAGAATCAAGTAAATTCTAACGGTGTCGAAAGCGTTTCGAAAATTCCTTCGATTTGATATATTACGGGTCTCATAACTCTTCTGGAATCAAAACTTATGAGCAAATGTGCTACGCACGTATGGTCTAAGTAATGCTCTACCACATGGGGATACATTTTTTCCCTCACATCGGGAAAAAGAGAGATCCATTCTCTATCACTCTCCTATAAATAATAGGGGATACCTCTCAGAAAAAACAGGATTCAATCCTCATAGAAGCTTAGTTCTCCAGGCTAAGGTCTTAGTTGCCCTCCATAATGCGTAAGCGCTATGTGCGCCACGTGCGACACACATGCGTCCAACACGTACGATGCACGTATGCGAACGCAAGAAGTCTTTTTCAGCAACTAAGAGTTTAAGCTACAACCTGTTCTCCCCCTTGATGAATGAGACATGGTTCAAATGGTACATCCCTCCACACCTTAGATATATGGTGCTGTAATCCTTCAGCGTCGTCGGAAAGGTGGTGGGTCCCAACGACCAATGATTCCTCTTTCCAAATAAGAGAGAAAACGCTTCATAAGCTTCTGTAAAAAAATATACAAAAGTCTCTCCAAAAGCTTCCACAAAAATAAACAGAGAATCTAATTCTCAATAAGAGAAGAAGATCTTCCTTCTCTAAACCCTAGGTAAAGAAAACACAGAGATCAAAACATCTCCTTTATCTATCTAAGGGTTTAACACTTCTCAAAGAACTCAAGAACTTGGTTCTTTCTCTGGATCTGAGAATCCACAAGATAATTCTTCCATAAGTTGAGAATTTAATTCTAATCGGGAAGATTTTCTTCTTGAGAATCAAAGATTTAAGGAAGAACAATGTCGAAAAGAACATGAAAGAAAAGAAAATGAAGAAGATTGAAGACATAATACTCCAGGAACTTAGTTCCTTCATTAAATAAGAACATAGTTCTTAAAGAATCTGATCCCAGATTCTCAAAATAGTGATCTTGGTGATCATTAATGGTCAAAATATCATTAACAGAGCTTTAACCTCTCTGAAAATATCAACAGAGATTAAATGTCTAAGAAGACAGCGTCTCACGTAAAACACACGTAAGCGCTCAAAAGAAGTTAAAAGCTCAGCGCTTCACGTGAAACACATGTGAGCGCCCAAACCTGAACGCCTCACGTGAAACACACGTGAGCGCCAGAAAAGACTAGTGCTTAGCACTATTTCAGCGCCTCACGTGAAACACACGTGAGTGCTATATATCTGAGTGCTTAGCACTGCTGGGTAGTATAAAAACCCAATCTTAGCCCAAATTGGCTAAGTCTGTGAAGCTTAAGCTTCTTCGTTGATCTTAGTCCCATATATGACTAATGATCTCTCATCGATGATGTCCAAAATGATATTCATCTCATATCTTCTAAGTTAATCTTAGTCTTATATAAGACTAACGATTCTTAGGCTCACCATGATTTTTCCTTCAAATACGGGATTTGGTTCAAGGATACATCCCCTCACATCTCTGATATATGTCGTTGTAATTCCTCAACGTCTTCAGAGAGATGGCAGGTCCTAACAACCAACAACTCCTCTTCTTTCGTTCCAAACATTGGAATGATGGACCGAAATGTCCCTAAACTAATATTCATCCCAAACATGTGAATATTAGACCGCGACGTCCTTAAACTAATAATTTTTGCCCTGCGGATTATCTCCATACTGACTACCGTATACTATCCATGGGCTATTCATAAATGATCTAATGATTAGTTGAGCCAATAGGCTCATTTGTTTATAAGTCAATCTTAGTCTCATATATGACTAACGATCTTTAGATCAAACCCAAGTTTTTCGTGAATAGATGGACCTCACAAATGTGAGCAATGCGACCTAAGTTCATTCATGTTGGCAAACCAAGCTACCAACGCGGACCCTATCAAGTAAATGCTTGACCCAAAATATCTAAGTCGATCTTAGTCTCAAATATGACTAACGATCTTTAGATAAAGCTCAAGTTTCATATGAACCGATGAACCTCACAAATGTGAGAAATGCGTCCTAAGTTCATTCTCGTTGGCAAACCAAGCTACCAACGTAGACCACATCAAGTAAATACTTTACCCAAATCATAAAAATACACGTACGGATATGGACTAATCCGCACCCTACAGGCGACGATATGAATTAGTCCCCATATACAAATTCACGGGCAACCAAAATAAACTAAACATAACACGACATGAATTGACCTACCAGAGCAGGAGAAAGTTTTAACTGCAAGGGCTTGCGCCGGTCGAGAAGAGCATCCCCACAATCAAAAAACCTTCACAAATGAGGGGGATCTAATAAAGTCTGCTACATCAGTCACATCTATCCAAATCTCCGATATACGGTGCCATAAATCAACTTGGTATCTTCGGAGAGGTGGATAGATATATCCAAATAGCATCTGCCACTAAATTCATGCTAGACACCCCTATGTCTCCGTCCGGTCTTTGGCAGTAAGCACTCGTCTTATAGCACAACAAAACCTGGAAGTTTATAGGATAAGGATGACGCGGTCGTATGAAAACTGACTAGGCCGAGAACATTCCGCCAAGACGAACTCGTACTAGGTTTCAAACGACCAATGATTCCCAATTGTGCAAAACGGGGGAAGTTCGAGCCAAATGATGAAGGCATGTACATCATAGATAAGGTCTATCAAGGTGGAACTTATCTGCTCATGGATATGCTTGGCGAAAGGCCATTTCGACCGATAAATGGTCAATTCCTTAAAAAGTACTATGCCTAAAGTGTATTAACTTAGGTCAATGATATATGACAACGCTTGTGTCCGCTCACTATCTTCCTGAGTCAACTCTGAAAACGGTGCTAAATGATATTAGTCCCAAATACGGGAAGACGGACTGAAACATCCCTAAACTAATAATGGACAGAAACGTCCTTAAACTAATACTTCGCCCCGAACAAGGAAATGATGGACTGAGACATCCCTAAACTAATAATAGACCGAGACGTTCTTAAACTAATGACGGACCGAAACGTCCCTAAACTGATAATGGACCAAAACGTCTTTAAAGTAATATTTCGTCTCGAACACGGGAATGATAGACCGAGACGTCCCTAAACTAATAATGGACTGAAACGTCCTTAAACTAATAACGGACCGAAACGTCCCTAAACTAATGATGGACCGAAATGTCCTTAAACTAATATTTCGTCCCGAACACGGGAATGATGGACCGAAACGTCCCTGAACTAATAATGGACCGAAACGTCCTTAAATTAATAATGGACCGAAACGTGCTTAAACTAATATATTGCCCTACAGTGTGTCTCCATATCGAGCACCATATACAATCCACAGGCATAAAACAATTCACACCCTTCTCAGGTCCCATAGGATGTGGTCCTTCGAAGAAAATTATGATCTACAACTGTTAGTGTGTTACCTTACGGGCCGCCTAAAAATAAAAAAACGGTACATACACAAGAAAAATGGGCACGGATGAAAACCCGAAAGGGCGCTGTGAGTAAAAAAAGCAGGACTATCGGCGAGCTTGTGAAAACCCGAGATGGCGCAAACTCGTTAAAAGAAAGGAAAAGAAGCACTTGCAAAGTTCTCATGATTTTGTAAGAAGAAAACACCTGTGTGAGATCCTTACAACTCATAAAGGAGCCACACCCTTGGGAATCCATAAGATTCCTAAGAAGAAAATACACCTACGAGATCCTCACGACTCGTAAGGAGAATATATTCTCTATAAGACCCTCACGACTTATACAATTCAAAAGCCTTAAATTACAGAGATCTAAACATGTTCTTAAACCATCAAAACCCCACAAAATTATGCCCTACAGGCGGTCCAATATCGATCCTTGTATACAATCCACATGCATAAATAAATTTAGTCTTAACTAAGTCCCTCCAAAATTGAGAAAAAAATCACTCAATATGGTGAACGGCACGTGCGAGTCCCCATGACTTATAAGGAGAAAGTACTCTTGTAAGATCCTTACGGCTTGCAAGGGAAAATATCATTTAGGAATCCCCACCATTCATAAGGAGAAAATACACCTATGAGATCCTCTCGACTCGTAGGGAGAAATATCTTTATGAGATCCTTATGGCTCATAAAGTCAAAAAATCTTAGTTGACAGGATCCAAACCCTGTTTGCTAAGCCACTTTTGTTCAAATCAACCAAGACAAATGATGATTCACTCCTGAAAATATTTCAGTTGTAGCGATACTGATGCCAAGATTGGTATCAGATTCCAAATCCCCAACTCGCAATAAAAATCAGCGAGCAAAAAATATACACATATGAAACAGTCAAAATGTTTGGGCAACTCGCAGTAAAAAGCAACTAGTAAAAAATAAAAAAAATGGCATAGCCGAAATAATTGGGCACCGCATATAAAATAGCCGAATTGATTGGGTAATCGCGACTTTCGCGATATAAAAAGCTGAAAAGATAGAGCATCGCGGAAATATAAAAAAAATAATAAAATAAAACTGTCACGCCCTGCTTCCCAGTAGACGAAAACGGTGACGTGTCAGGCCACAACGTATTTACTATGAAATAAATACGTTAAGCGTAATTAAGCAATATATAAAATGAACAACAATGACAAATGAATAAATTAAACAGCAAATTTATTTACATTCATCTTTACATACAACTGTTTTGAAAATAAAAGATACAATGATGTAAAGCAATGCCTAAACAGTGACATACAAAAATGTAAGTGCAACGGAACTAGAAGTCAGGCTGAGCGGTAAGGCGGTCCAAATCCTCCTGGCTCAGCTCGATCTCCTCAGAGTCTGGTCCTCCTGACAAACTGTAACACCCCGAGCCCAATAATACTATTTCTGATACTGGTTGAGTGTTAAACATTGCTCATTTCAATTATCTTGTTTGTTTGGTGCTTGTTGCAAAATTTTAACCGGCTAAGTCATTTTTGACTATAACAAATTTTAACACCTAAAATAAAATTAAAAATATCCATACTGGCCTACTCGTCGCCACTAGTCGCGTGGTAGCGTCCGCGCGTCGAGATTTCGTCCCGTTCGGTGAAACGGGCAAGTTTGGACGACTACGCGCGCGTGCAAGTGTCCGACTTGGGGCATGCATTTTAATCATAAAACATCTCATTCTAAAATTTGGAACTCGCTTAAAATCCTATTATTTGAATTTGAAACATTTGGGCGCAATCCGGGCGCAATTTGGAAATGTTTCATTTAGCGCCAAAATATCCATTTAATTTTATAATATAAAACTATATAATATATCCATGTTACTATTATAACTATAACGTTCAAATCCTTTTTAAATCTTTATTTTAAATTTCTTTTCGTTGGCAGCCAATCACGAGGGGGCTTTACCCTCGTGGGCCCCACCAACCCACTCTCTCTCTCTCCGCCTCTCTCTCTTTCTCTAATCTTTCCCTCTCTATCTCTCTCTCTCTCTCTCTCCTAAAATCTCTCTCTCTCTATCTTTTAAATCCCTACTGTTCTTCATCCCTCGCAGAAGCCTCCCACGAGAGAACCCACCATCGAAGAACCCCATGCAGCAAACCCTAGCCTCGTCCCTTCACCACCGCACCCTCTGCTCGCCGCGTTGCCGTCGCCAGCTTCGCCGGCACCCTCGTCGACCTCACCCTCGACCGCGCCTCCTCTCCTTTCTCACCTTCCTCTCTTTTCCCGACGCCTCTCCCCTCTCGAACCCATAGTCCCGACCTCGCCTGCCCTCGTCGTCGACCCTCAACCTCGACATCGCCTCCACCTCCTCACCCTCTTTCACACCACCATCATCATCTTCCCGTCTCCGACCCTGCACGAACCCCGCCTGCACATTCTTGCCTCGCCGAAACGCCGACCACGGCCGGTAACCCTCTCCTGCGCCCCTTCGTCGCCGTCACCGATCCCTCGACTTCGCTCCTCTCATCATCACTCCGACTCCTGACACCACCACCACCACTATCACTTCATCACCACCATCTCCTGATCTTCACTGAACCCGAACCCGATACCAAGAACCCTCGGGCACTGCGACCCTCGCTGCCTTTGTCACCGGAGCTCTGATCACCCCGTCGCTTCTGCGCACTTGTTACCTCATCAACCCTCTCTCCTCACCTACTTCCTTGATCCCGAGCCCAACCCACTACAAACCCGATCCCCGACATCAAGAACCCTCACTGCCCATTGCCAGAAAACCCGCTGCATGCCTTGCGGGGACCTCGCCATCGACGACCCATCATCGTCGTCACCCCTCGTCTCTGTCCCCAGAGCACCAAACCCCAGAGCCAACCCATACCATAAGCTTCTTCTTCTCTATTTCACTTTCTTGATTTCTTGGTTTCCGGTGATCGCTGAAGCCGTGACCGTCGCTGCCATTCCAGACGACCCAGAGGACGCACCGTACCTGCGTGATCACCCTCTTGCATTGCTTGGACCCGTCCCGCGTGCTGTGTGTGCATTGCAACTTTCACCGACATTGGACGTTACCGTGCGCATCTCGTATTGAGATCCGATCAGGCAAGTATTACTTGCTACATGCTAGGTTATACTAATTAAGTGTGCTTGACTCATAAAACTTGCATTGTTAACTAAATATAGTTACTTTTCTCATTTGGACGGAATATGATATATATCTTAATACTGCAACCTAAACCGTATTTTGCCACTGTAACCCTAATAACGAAACTACCAGTTAATCATTTTGCTATTTAAAGGACGATAATTGCACACATATATCTTCATTGCTTTCTGTTAATGATATTGCGCTACCTTGTGATTATTGCACCATACGGGTGCTCGAACCTGTTAATATAACACAACTGCACCATTGTGATTAAATGAACTATTATTGTTGTTTACTTTATTTCCTGCTGTTATTCCTTATTCGATTTTATACCTGTTGTGAGCACACCTTCGATTGCATTACATATTGACCTGACCTTGATACACATGACATATATACATACGGATGCACCGGACATGGTACCCTTTACTACAGACTCAACCTGATGTACCATGACCTAACTTGTTACCTGATCTCATGCCTAATGCCAACAAACCTGACTTGGGGTCCTCATGGACCATTCCTGTTGTCTACCCAGACAAACCTGCTTTTACCTGATCCTGTGTTGGCATTAGTTCTTGATTACTGAATACCTGACCTGACATACATAACTTGGGGGTATGGGGAAATCAAAGGTGAAACCGACTTGTAACTCAACAGTTCGATACCTGTTCTGATCAGTCTTACGGGCTTGGCCAGTCCGGGAGTGATGATGCTGACATCACTCGTCCATCCTGCTACCTATTACTGCCTAGCGGCACGTCTCGGATTCAGACCCGAGGGTCTTGACCGTGGGCCCGGGCATGCACGGGATACTATTGAGTTACATCGACGAGTCATCAATTGATTTCAAAGACTTTAGAATAGAAAACCTGATAGAACAGTTTAGTTACCCACTGCACATTACCCTGCACTGTTGTTTCATATTATTGTTTTGTTCATGTTAATCCCTGCATTGCTTATTACCATGTTCATATTATATTACTGGTTGACATGACGCGCTGACGTCTGGGTTTTGCATGGCCCAGATTCCTTACCACTGTCGACGACCGAGCAGGAGTACTCCAGCCAGCAGGCTGATCTGTGAGTTCCATAGTGATTAGTTTATTTATTTCATTTCATTTCCAGATGTGAGCCCGCATTATGGGACGTACTATTTATTTATTGTATTGGATCATTTGCTTCCGCACTTATTGTTCATTGACTCTTATTATTATGGATTTGGACATGTGTTAGATTAGTTTATTTATCTTGTTCTTGATATCTCTACAGCCGTAATGTGACTGTGGATGGATACTTCCTACCCACAGGTAGCATGGTTGGCTATGTCACGTGCCCAATCTTGCGTACTCTGGGAAGCGGGGCGTGACACAAACATTCCAAAGAAAGAAATAAAAAGAAATGTCGTCAGCGAACTAACGCTCGGTAAATCCGAAAAGAAGAAAGAGAATATAACAAGTAATGGTAAATGAACAGGTAAGTGTATATTATCAATCACTGGTATATGATAGTTATTCTAACGTGGTTGTTTGTAGCTTGATAAAGAAGTTATTCATGTATACGAGAGGGGTCCATCTTACCCCGTGGACTATGGTGACATATAGTACAAGGCTCCGTCATAACTCGCGGGACAACGGCACGGGAATTCATGTAGGTGTCTTTTAAGTGACTGGCACGCCCCGCTTCCCAGTATACGGGCAGAGGACGCGACGAGGCCGCTACGTATTTACTCAGAAGCAAATACGCTGAGCGTAACTAAACAATATAAAAGAAATATACACAAGAGACAAATGCAATGAAACAACAACTTTATTTATTAGCATTCTTTTGTACAATGCATGGAAAGTAAATACATCTGAATGAAAACAATGCCTAAACAGTGGCATAACCAAAAATGGAAAGTACTGAAATGAAATAGGTACAAGTGGCTACAGCTCTGGGTCTTTGGTTTACTGCTCAAGGGCCTGCTCCAAATGCTTTTGAGTGTTCTCGTGCTCTAGTGCGTCCGATCCACCTGACAACATTCCAAAGAAGAAAGGGAAGGAATGTCGTCAGCGAACAAATCGCTCGGTAAGTCCCAAATATAGGTGAGAAGTAGAATAGAAACACAGAGAGAGTGTATGTGTGTAACTTTTAAAATGGTATAATATTGTTATAATGTTGTATTTAGTATTAACGCGTAAGTTCAAGGGTGAATGTAAAACAATCTCAAGAGTGTTCTCGAACCCAATAGGCTGTAATCCAGGGATAGGGAACCACGGGCCCGAATCAATTGTTAGTAACGAGACTTCAACCTAGTGTTGAAGTATTCCAAACTCAACAGTCTGTAATCCAGGAGTAAGGAAACACGGGCCTTCATGATAGCTTGCTTGTGTTAATAGACATGGATTCATGACCTAGGGGGACTCTTGAGATTTTGTTGGATTCACGCATGAACTACCCCAATACCCCGTGTATGTATTGATAGTAATGATTGTACTGATGGTATAGTATTGTATTGTATTGTCCTGAATTGTATAGATGGATGACTTACCGAAAACATGATATCAGTAAATGGATATAACTGGAGAATCATGTAGATGTATGAATCATGTTGATGGATGTATATCCATGGTTCGGTTCAGTCAATACAGATTGAATAGATTGAATATATGGATTCATGAATTTATGTTGAATTGTAGTTTGATACTTGAATCTCATTCAAGTCGGGTTGATTATAGTAAGAGTCAGTCTGAGTCAGACAATTATAAAATAAATTGAATCCTGATTGTTTTGATATTATCGGTAACCGATGCACATAAGCGGCAGAATTTGTGTTTTTTTCAAAAACGATTACCGTGTTGATAACACCGTTTGTTAAGTTGTCTACCTTAAATAGGCAAGCACCCATATCTCCGGCTCCCTGAGGCTCAAGAGACTGGTCCCGCTTAAACCTATATTTACTAAGGTCCTTATTGTAATTTATAGAACTTGAGGGGGTTTTATGTAAAAATAATTTTGTATAATTTTAAAAATACACCTCAAGAATTTAATTATCATTTTTAGGGTTTTCATAGATGTAGATTTTATATATGTGATATTTCTAGTGAATAAACCTATTTTTCATAATACATGGTATTTAGTTGTAAAGTATTGAACTTGTATGAAATTTCATGGTATTTTCATGTAAAGTGATTCTTTTGATTTAGAAAAGTTGGAATATTTATATTGTGTCAAAATATATATTTTGATGATACATATAGATTTATTTATATAAATTAATTTTTATTTATTATTTATCTAGAAATCTCATTTTCTTAAGATATTTGTATTTTTAAATCTTTCGAGACCGAATGCTCCTTGCGGAGGTCTGAATCTTACAGTACTAAGCCTAGGGATGTGTGATAATCCGCACCATCCCAGACGGGTTCCCCATAATGGGTTGTAGCGGCGTTTTGCAAAGACTTGTTTAAAATACATAATCTTGTGAAAATGGTTTTTTATAAGTTAGAGGTAGTTTTGTGTAAAACGGTATTTCCCGAATCTATATTTCCCAAAAGGTATTGTGCTATATTGCATATGAGTGTTGTGAAGAGGTAGGTCATTATCTCATGATCTAACTAAAGGTATAGCAAAATTAATGATGTTTTAAAGTCGAAACTATACTACATGGTATTTTACTGAAAAAGAGCGGTAGAAGTTACAAAATGAAATATTTTGCTATGAAATTTATTCAATATGTTTTGTTAATGATTAATAGTCAAGATGTAAGAGTTTAATATTATTGTGTTAAGAAAAATTGAACTTTATAAAGAAAACCGAATCGGAAGTCGGATTTAACTCCGCTTCCGTCGGGTTTAGTAAAAGAAGTTTTAAAAATAGATTAGAGAAGAGTGAGGTGAGACTTATGGGATTAGAGTGAAGAGAGGAGGGAGAGGAGGACTAGGAGTTGCCGGTGCGCCGTTTCGTCGCCGGGAGCTCTTAGAGTCGTCGTCGAAAGTTCGCCCTTCGCTAACTCTACTTGTACACAAAATTTCTATAAAGTTTTCTTGAGAGTTTGGATAGAATTTGTGAGTGAGGGGTGTGCGTTTAGGGGTGGTATTTATAGGGTAATCTAGGGTTTAGGGTAGATGAAAAGTTGTATTGAAAATGTATTACAAATTGTATTAAAAAATAGGTTAATGGGGGTTTTAAGAAGACCAAGAGGCACAAGAGTACTGAAGGCCAACTCAGATTTTGGCCGAGTTCACCCGGCCCCGCCGGCCCGAGTCGGCCGAGTCGGGCCGGGGCTCGCTGCCACGTGTCCAATGTCATATGGTGATACTCCTGGGTCAGTTTGTTTCACATGTGACTTTTGAGTTTTACGAGTTATGCACGTGTAGACCCTTAGACTTCTAAAAATTTAAAAAGAAATCAATATTAAAAATAATGTGGGTGATGGGATTTGAACTCTGGTGGTTTGGTTCAGCAGTGCAAGGTTTTACCAATGAGTTACAAGCTCTTTCTTGCTATTAAAAAGAAAATCAAACTTATAACTTGTGCTAAGGAAAAAGTACATCTTTCTGTATTTTGAAAAAATTTGTAAAGAAATTTGTACGGAAAGTTTAGGGTTGTTACAGTGACCTCTCATGCCGCGATATACATTCCGTACCAATCTACCCTTTTATCCCCGCATGTTGTATTGTATAGATTAAGATTATAAGTCTTGGCTGAATCCATGGATATAAAATGTTCAAGTATTCATGTTCAGGATATAGTCATGTATTCAAGTAGTCATGTCAAGTTATAACCAAGGTTCGGTCAAGTCAAGTCAAGTATACATATTTGAATTCAAGTATTCATGTTTGAATTCAAGTGTTCATGTTCAAGTATTCATGTTTGATTTTAGAGTCAGGTTTGAGATTGAACTCAGACCGAGTCAGACGCTCGTAAGCTGATTTAACTCTTGAATTCTTAGGTTCGGGAGTCATCGGCAACTGCTGCACATGGACGGCAGGATTTGTGTTTTTTTCCAAAACAATTGCCATTGATAACTCCGTTAAGTAGTGTACCTTAAATAGGCAAGCACTCACTTTCTCCGGCTCCTTGGGGCTCAAGAGAATTGATCCCGCTTAAACCTATATTTACTAAGTCCTTAAATATTGTTTTTATATATCTTGAGGGGGTTTTATGAAAAAAATAGTTTAATATAGTTAAAAAGTAAAGTTCGAGGGTGATTAGTATTACTTAGGGTTTTCATGAGCATGGATTTTAAGTATTGGGGTATTTTAGTGATATACACTTAGCTTGGAAAGTTTATGGTATTTTTATTGAAAAACTTGTCATTTTGCTATCTTGAGGATATTTATTAGCAAACTTGTTAATCCTTCATTTTTAGAAAAATATAGTTTCATTATATTTTGAAAATATGGATTTATAATTTTATATAATTTTTCAAAGATAATTTTATTTTATTTAGAAAATTCGTATTTCTTAAAAACATATTTAAATCCTTTCGAGATCGAATGCTCCGTGAGGAGGTCTGCGTCTCTCTCTACTATCCACAGGATGTGCGATAATCCGCACCATCCATTAGCAGGTCCCCTAAAGAGGGTTATAGATGCATAATCACAAAAGAAATGAAATACCGCTTTAAAAGAAATCCGGTTTTAGAATTATGTGGTATTTTATTGTAAATACTATCTTTGAACCAAAAACATATACAACTAGACATCGTGCTATGAAACCAAGTGTGCATGTGGGGTAGGTCGTTACCCTGTGAAGTTTTCCTAAAGGTATTGTTTAAACAATTTGTTGAATAGATATGATAACAAAGTTCAAGGTATTTTAATGTAAAAGTTCAATTATGCTTATTTTACATGAGATTCTTGGTTAAACTTGATTCTAAATATTGATATTAAGATTGCAAGTGAAGTGGTAAAATTGGTTTGACTAAATGATAAAAAAAATGGAGTTATAGGTTTTAGAAAAGATGATATCGGTAATAACTCCACTTTTACCGATATTTGATTTAAAATGAGTATCAATGAAAATGAGGAGAATTGGGAGGGACTTACGGTTTAGAAATTTCAAGAAGAGATTGAAGAAGATGGGAGGAGCTTCGTGGCGTCGCGGGAGCTCCAGAATTTGCTTCTATTTTCGCCGGAACCAACTTGCTCGCTAACTCTATTTTACTCCACTTGCACTTAGGTACTTTTTAGAAAGTTTTGGCTAGAATTTTCAGAATGGTGCTGAGCCAAAATAGGGGGTGGTATTTATAGTGGAGAATTAGGAATTGGGAATTAAAATTTTGGATTAAAAAGTATTAAAATTGTGTTTAATTGTGAAATGAAAGGTCTCTGTTTGATTGCAGGGAAATCAAACAGTGCAGAGGGGTTAGGGGTAGCTGAAGAGACGAGTGCGAAAAGCACGGAGCTCATTGGGCTCATCTCACCCGTCCCCGCCGGCCCTAGTGCTTATTTGGCCGATCGATCTTGAGGCAAATGCCTCGAGATTCGTGACATCCGATTAAATCTCTGTTTATTCCTTTTTCCACATGTTTGATTTCTCTGAACTTTTCATTTCCCGTGTATTGCACGTAAAATCTTTTGGGCTTTAAAAAATTAAAAAAATCAGAAAAAAATAATTGTGTCTGATGGGAATCAAACACAGGAGCTATGTCACAGCAGTGCAAGGTTGTACCAGTGAGCTACAAGTTGTTTCTTGCTTTTATTTAATAAAATGACTTATAACTCAAACTCAGTAATTCTCTTTTCTTGTATATTAACAGGAAAATTTCCGTACAGAGATTTCAGAGTCGTTACAAAAACTTTTCGTGCCCTGCAAGTAGATCTACGGTGACTCTTGTATAAGATCCATGGGCACAAATGAAAGAAAGGAAACCATATTTTTCCACCATGCTTCATCAAAAGAAGAACGGAGTCTTGATGGTACATCTATAGCCTAGAGACTATTTGGATGTCTCTCTTACTCCAGCAAAGTATAGACATGGTGTCGACAAAGCTCCAAGGAGCTATATCAAAACGGAGTAATAGTAAAATCCTAGCTCCAGCTCGACGTTACTTCTCGGTGCAGACGCGACGTCAATAAAGACCCAAGGGTCAAAACAAAAGTGGAGTGGTGGCATATTCCTAGCTCCATATCTCGATGGCAACATCTACACCCTAAAGATCATCTCGACGTTCCTCCTCATTCCAGCAGGGTGCGGACGCAACAGTCAAATAAAACTGGAGTAATGGCAAAATCCTAGCTCCAAATCTCGATTGCAATACATACAGCATATAGGTCATTCGGATGTTTACCTTACTTCAGCAAAGTAACTGTGCGGCACCAAAGCAAAAGCAAAGTAACAGTACGTGCCTAGCTTCGGGTCTTGATAGCAAGCCTAAAGACCATTGGATGTCATCCTACCCCAGAAGGGTGCGGTTATGTCACGCCCCGTTTCCCAGAGTGCGCTAAGATTGGCACGTGACAGAGCCAACCATGCTACCTGTGGATAGAAAATATCCCTCCACAGTCACATTACGGCTGTAGAGATATCAAGAACAGTAATAAACTATCTAATACATGTCCATAAGCCAGAATAAACGAGTCATGGTATAAAATAATGCAGAAGCAAAAGATCCAAGTACAATAATAATCTGGAATGTACGTCCCATAATGCGGGCTCACATCAGGAATGAAAAAATACTGAAAGGAAAACTAAACTAAACTAAACTAATAACAGGTCTTCACTGCTCGCCCTGTTGAACCAAATATTCCTGGACAGCCTGCGATAAGGATAAGGGGTCTGGGCCATGCAAAACCCAGACGTCAGTGCGTCATAATATCAATAATTCTAAGCAAGCAGGGTGTAATGAAATATGCAGGCATGAACAATAACAAGTTATCAGGAAATAAGCAGTAACATGAATATAGATCGGTAGACAGGATATATTATAGGTGAGGTGCAGTAAGTAGTCTAAACTGTGCTATAGGGTTATCTACTCTAAAGTTATTCGAAATCAATTAATGTAATCTTCATCGTAACCCATCGGTCTATGCCCCGTTCATTCCCCACGGGACCACGGTACAATATATAATAGACTGTGAGTCTATGTCCCGTTCATACCCCACGGGACTACGGTACATGATGTAATAGCCCTTTGAGTTACGTTCAGTTACAATCTTGATTTCCCCATACCCCCAAGGTTATGTGTGTAAGTTAGGTATTGATAAATCTGGAGCTAATGCCAACACAGGATCAAGTAGGTACATGCTTATCTAAATAGACACAGGATATGTCCGTAGGGACAACAGGTCAAGATTGTTGGCATTAGTAACAAGATCAGGTAATAAGTCAAGTAGTAATATATCAGGTCATGTCAGGTAGTGCACATGTATCAAGTCATGTCAAGTAGTGTATTAGGTCATGTCAGGTAGTGCATATGTATTAAGTCATGTCAAGTAGTGTATTAGGTCATGTCAGGTAGTGCACAAGTATCAAGTCATGTCAAGTAGTGTATTAGGTCATGTCAGGTAGTGCACAAGTATTAAGCAGGTGCTCATAATTAAATTGTAATAAGTATGGGTGTACAAAATCAAGTATGGAGTACTAATATAACAATAAAATGAAATAATGTGACATGGTATGCAAATAGATATAAAATCAATGATATGGATGCACAATTATCGATTAGGGTTACATTTATAGTTCCAATACTAATCAGGATGCACTTTATTAAACATGGGGTGTTAATATCACAGTATTATGTATTAATGTGATCTATAGATGCAGTTATATATATTTAAATGGGATGGATGCAAACGGGTATCCGAAAACAGTAAAACTGTAAAATGGTAATGTGGAATGTACACTTAAGCAATATGAGATGTAAATATTCCATTGGGTGCAGTATATGGTATTATAGTATGTAACAAGAAAGGTTTGCATGCGCTAGATGTAAAGTAACATGTACGGATGCAGACGGATGTCGAAAAACTATAAAGGTAAACATGGGGTGCATAATTTGAAATACCAGTATTATATTTATTAAAATAGATGTATATAAAGTAATGTAGCATGTAGCAAGATAAACTTGCCTAGACGGAACACGAAACGGATATGTACGGCACGTCCGACGTCGGTAAAACGTCGCAACGCATGCATGGCACGCGGGACGGGTCCAAGCAACCCAAGAGGGTGATCACGCAGGTAAGGTACGTCCTCTGGGTCGTCTGGATCGGCAGCGACGGTCATGGCTCCGACGATGGCTGCAAATCAAGATTTCAAGAACGGGAAAAGAGAAGAAGGAAAAGAAAGAAAGAAAGAGGAAGAAGAAGAAGAGAAAGGATTACTGTGGTTGGTGCTCTGTGGTTGTCTCGGGTCAGAGGACGTGGCGAGGGATACGACGACGATAGGTCGGAGCTCCGGCAAGGTGTTGCGAGGGTGCTTGGCAAAGGGCAGCGAGGTATAGGGTTGAAGGGGTGTGCAGGGAAAACAAGGGTTTGGTTTGTAGGGCGTTTGGAGAGAGGGAAGAGGAGAGATGGGGATGGTGAGAAGTGAGGCCGACGAGGTAGTCGCCGACGAGGTAGTCGCCGACGACGAGTGCAGCGACGAGGCGTAGGTTCTTGGGTTCTTGAAGTCGGAGGCGAAAATGGCAGAGGAAAAATGTGAGGGAGAGAGAGAGGAGGAATGGGAAGGAGGACGAGGAGGTGGAGACGAGGCCGACGAGATGATCGGCGGCGAGGTCGGGTTGTGCAGTCGGGGACGTGGGTTCTCGTGGCCGCGGGTTCGCAGGGGAGGTGACGGAGGTGGTGTCAGAGTGAGGGAAGTGATCGAAGGAGATGACGAGGCGATGACGAGGGCGATGACGAGTCGGCGGTGGCGAGAGGCGAGCGCGGCGTGGGTTTGAGCATGGGCTAGGGCTAGGGTTGAGGTGGCGGGAACTGGGAATGAAATAGAGAAGAAAGAGAACGTGGGTTGTGGAAAGGGAATAGTTAAGAAACAATTAATATATATAAAGTTATTTAGAGAGAGAGAGAGGAGATCACGAGAGAGAGAGAGGAGAGAAAAAGAGAGAAAGAGAGGAAAGAGAAAGCATGTGCAGTTAGGATGCTAAAGAAATATTTTAAAATATATATATATATATATATAGAGAGAGAGAGAGAGTATATTCGATTTAGTTAGTAGTTAGTTAGTAGAAATATAAGTGAATATATATATAAAATATAATATTAGATAAATTTGAGTTTTTGGCTAATATAAAAATAGTTTAAAACACGTCCGAGTCAGGTCTAAAAATCCAGTTTTAAAATACGGAAAATATACGTGTCGACTAAAATTAAAATTGAATGTCCGGGTAACAAAAATGCATACCCCCAAGAACGGATGCATGCACGTATGCGTAGCCATCCAAATAAGTCCGTTTCACTGAACGGGACGAGAACAAGATGCGCGGATGCTACCACCGGGTCAGGGGTATCATGCAGGCCATGCAATATATTTTTAAAATATTTTATGTGACTTAAAAATGTTATATTAAAATGCAGATGCCAGATATAATGCGAGTATGCAATGTGTAAAATATGAAAGTGCACGGATCCATGTAACAAGCCAGGATAAACCATAAACAGGAATCAAGACGGTTTCAAGCAAGCGGGTCGAGTCGGATGCAATACTAATGTGAAATACCATTCGCACCCAAAATACGATAAATCAGGAAAATACCATAATAAATACCTAAGGGTCAAAACAAAAGTGGAGTGGTGGCATATTCCTAGCTCCAGATCTCGATGGCAACATCTACACCCTAAAGATCATCTTGACGTTCCTCCTCATTCCAGCAGGGTGCGGACGCAACGGTCAAATAAAACTGGAGTAATGGCAAAATCCTAGCTCCAAATCTCGATTGCAATACATACAGCATATAGGTCATTCGGATGTCCACCTTACTTCAGCAAAGTAACTGTGCAGCACCAAAGCAAAAGAAAAGTAACGGTACGTGCCTAGCTTCGGGTCTTGATAGCAAGCTTAAAGACCATTGGATGTCATCCTACCCCAGAAGGGTGCGGTTATGACTCATCGGGGCTTCAAATCAAGCCTAACCTTAAGTAAAGCGCCACGACAATACCTAACGCTTGATCTTCCGATGGTAATATGGATATCCCAATCTAAGAAGATTACTTGAAGACGTCTTGTCTAGCCTCGGCAGCGAACAGAGACATGACAGACACGCGGCTACTCGAGCCGCAACCCAAGGGGTTGCATATCGAGAATATATCAGCCAACGCGACGGTACAATGGACTAAATCTAGTACCACAAACCTAACAGCCCCTTATCATACAAGATGGGGGTTATCTATATTCAACGTTAGGGCGGGTTTGCCTGTAAACCTAAGGGAAAGGTAAACTATAAACTCCGAAATGAGTCAATAAACTAGAAACTCCGAAATGGGTGAATAAACTAGAAACTCCGAAATGAGAGAATAAACTAAAAACTCTGAAACGAGTAAATAAACTAATTTTAGCGCAAAGAGAAAAGAAAAGTGCAAATATGAAAGGGAAAGATGCTTTTCATTCATATCTCAAAAAAAGGAACTACATACTCTTAATGTGGCAAGAAAAAAGGGCCGCACTCCAAGATCTACAGTGGCAATACGCTGAATTCCGGACATGAATTCTTAAACTCAAAATAAAGTTTGTGTAAGGCACTTTCAACTTCATCGACCATTTCCTTATGCATCTTCTCTCGGATGCAAATTTCAGGGTCACCGCTGACGTCCTCCATCATCTGATATGATAATACTATTGCTTTTTGTTGCAATACGTAGTGCAAGATAGTGACGAGATTATCTCTCCATTTCTTCGAGATCAAGCCTATCAGATATACCAAATGCACCTTGTTTTCAGCGTCATCAAGCGCTTGGAGCAGTATGGTCTCAAGACGCCCAGGTGAAGCTTCCTAGATCGACCCAACGACGATCTTCAAAAGGGCAGGGCCACGGGGGAGCAATCGACTGTTGTAATCATGGAAGCGACGCATCACATTATCGCATTGGGCCACAGTATACACTTGGCATTAAAGGCGGCCTTGAATGCAAATCTCTTTGTAGGAGGCAATCTCCTCGATGTCATACAAGAAACTAGCCATTGTATCTAAAAAGGAACAAAAGAAGCGTTAGCCAAGGGACATGAGTTCATTTTATGGAACTACAGATGGCTCACTAATGATGGAACATGTGCCCATCGTGAGAATCAAAAAGGATTCTCATTAAATGAACAGTGAAGTTAAAACTCCCAATATCCCCAAAAAATGGATTATTTTTGTAACAACCGAGTTCAGTTATACCAATATTCTGTTTCCGTATTTATGTATTTATGGTATTTTATTTATTTATCATGTCTGGGTGCGAATGGTAGTTACATTTTACATTGCATTCGACCCGACCCGCTTGCTTGAACTTGTTGATTCATATTTATAGACTACCCTGCCTGGTTAAATAGACACGTGCATCTCATAGATACTGCATATTAACATTTCACCTAGCATCGCATATTTTACATATAACATTTTAGATCATGTAAAATAAATTAAAATTGCATTTCATAGCCTGCATGATACCCCTTAACCCCGTGGTAGCATCCGCGCATCTTGTTCTCGTCCCGTTCAGTGAAACGGACGTGTTTGGATGGCTACGCGCACGTACGTGCATCCGTTCTTGGGGTATGCATTTTTGTTACCTGAGCATTCATTTTGAAATTTGGACGTCGCGTATATTTTTCATATTTTAAAACTGAAATTTTAGACCCGACCCGGGCGTGTTTTGGATTATTTTTGTGTTAACCAAAATCTCAATTTTAACTAATATTATATTCTAAAATATATTTACGGTTTATATAAAATTCTTTTAACTAAATATATTTTTTCTAAAATTTCCTAAATCCTAATCTAAACAACTATCTCTCTCTCTCTTTCTATTCCCGGCCCCACACCTCTCTTCTTTTCCTCTCTCCTTCTCTCTCTTCCCCACAACGCTCTCTCTTTCTCTCTTTCCCCACAAAACGACGATTTCATCTCTCCTCACTGTTCATTCCCTCTCTCTCTCTTCCCGATCTCTCTCTTCTCTATCTCTCTCTCCCTTTCTCTCTCTGTCTCTCTCTCTCTTTCCTCTCTCTCTCTCTTAATATTTTTAACACCATATTTAACACCACGTCTCTCTCCCCCTCCTCGTTCTTTCTCTTCTCCTTCTCTCATCGTTTCGTTTCCCGCCTCCTCAAGAACCCCATCGCCTGCCCTCGCGCGCCGCCGACGATCACCTCGTTGGCCTCGTAACCACCTCCTCGACCTCGTCTCTACCTCCCTCACCCTCATCTTCACCTCCACAACCGCCTCCTCTCCTCTCTCTCCGATCCCAACATTGCTCGTCGGAAGATGAAGGAGTTCATCATCGGGCTCGTCTACATCGAGATACTCGGCCACGACGTTTCGTTTGGTTACATCCACGCTGTGAAGATGACGCACGATGACTCGCTGCTGCTGAAGAGGACGGGGTATCTGGCGGTGACGCTGTTCTTGAATAAGGATCACGATCTGATTATTTTGATCGTGAATACGATTCAGAAGGATTTGAGGTCGGATAATTATTTGGTGGTGTGCGCGGCGCTGACGGCAGTGTGTAAGTTGATTAATGAGGAGACGATTCCGGCGGTGTTGCCGCAGTTGGTAGAGTTGCTAGTGCATGAGAAGGAGATCGTGAGGAAGAAGGCGGTCATGGCGCTGCACCGGTTTTATCAGAGGGCGCCGGCTATGGTCAGCCATCTCACATCCAATTTCAGGGAGCGGCTTTGTGACAATGATCCTGGAGTGATGGGTGCCACATTATGTCCTCTTTTTGATCTTATTACAGCAGATGTAAACTCGTACAAAGACTTGGTTATTAGTTTTGCTAGCATTCTTAAACAAGTTGCTGAAAGAAGACTTCTAAAAACTTATGATTACCATCAAATACCTGCTCCATTCATTCAGATCACCGGAATCCGATCGTGCCGTCGACGATCCCGACGACCCAGCGAGTGTACCTGAACCGTGTGATTCCCTTGTACGTTGTTTGGATCCGTTCCATGTACCGTGCGCGCGTCGCGACTTTTCCCACCGACGTGTGACGTTCCGTACACCCGTTTCGTGATCCATCAGGCAAGTAAAACTTACTACATGCTACTTATATTATTTTTATACATATTTAATTGCATGTTAAACTTGTAAATTAAATCTAAGGCCATTTGTTTCATTTTTAACACTTCGTTGTCCATTATATCATTTTATATTTATAACTTGAAACATACCATGTTGCATTTTGTTTACTATACATAGTACCCACATCCGTATTTAAATCACATAATAATTATTTGCATAGCCCATAGTACCCTTTTAATAGTTTCTACCCTATCGGACACCCGTTTACATCCATTTAACCTATTATATATCTATTTGTATCCCTAGATCATTTAACCCATAATAACGAGATTTTAACATTCCATATTTGTTTAAGTGTATTTTACTTAATGTTGGAACCATAACCCTAACTCTAATCGATAACCGTGCACCTATATATTTTAATATGTACCTATTTGCATACCACATTACAATGTTCCATTTTATTGTTCCATTAGTACCCTATACTTGTTTTGTATACCCCTACTTATTTTTAGTTTGATTATGAGCATCCACATGACATTTTGTGCACCCCTGACATGACTTGTTACACCTACTACTTGACATGACATGGTATCGTGCACCTCTTGACATGACATGATACCTATGTACTACCTGACTTGACCTGAAGTACCATGGATTTACCTGTTACCTGATCTTGTTACTAATGCCAACAAACTTGACCTGTTGTCCCTACGGACATTTCCTGTTGTCTATCCAGACAAACATGTACCTGCCTGATCCTGTGTTGGCATTAGCTCCAGATTATTTAATACTTGACTTGAATACATAACTTGGGGGTATGGGGAAATCAATGATGAAACCTGACTTGTAACTTGACGGTTTGATACCTTTACTGATCAGTTTTAGAGGCTAGGCCAGCGTTGGGATGATGTTGCTGACATCATCCATCGTTACCCACTACCTTTTAGAGGCTAGGCCAGCCTTGGGATGATGTTGTTGACATCATTCATCGTTACCCCTTCTCCTTTTAGTGCCTAGCGGCATGTCGGTTTCAGCCCGAGAATCTTCACCGTGATCCCGGGCACGCACGGGATACTATTGAGTTACATCGATGATTCGTCAAATTGATTTCAAAGACTTGATAGTAGATAACCCAGTAGACTAGTTTAGAATACTCACTGCACATCACATGTGCCTTACCCTTCACTGTCACTTTATATTACTGTTATACATGTCTTACTGTTTATACCCATACCTGCATATCTTGTTACCCCTGTTTATAGTATTGCTTGATATTATGACGCACTGACGTCTGGGTTTTGCATGGCCCAGATCCTCTACCTTTGTTGCAGACTGATCAGGAGTACTGCCGCTGTCAGACCGAGCAGTAAGGATCCTGTTGGTATCCAATTTTACTTTCCAGGTGTTTTATTTATTGGATCTTTTGCTTCCGCATATTATTATTTTTAACTCATTTATTCTGGCTCATGGACATGTATTAGATAGTTTAGTTTACTTTCTTGTTCTTGATATCTCTACAGCCGTAATGTGACTGTGGAAGGATATTTCCTATCCACAGATAGCATGGTTGGCTACGTCACGTGCCTATCTTAGCGTACTCTAGGAAGCGGGGCATGACACTTTTAAACAACAACAAATCCAAATCAGGGAGATAGGTATTAAAACCCTAAAAAGGAAAATATCTAAGAACATCAAAAGGAAATTAAAGGGAATAAAATTCCCAAAATTCCTGTTGTGGAAAACCTTCAAAACATCGAATAAGAGCAAAGCTCTACAAAAAAGAAAACAATAATGGGATTAAATCCCGAATCCCCATATTAGGAAACTTATGGGTTAAACAATGGAATTAAATTCCAGAAATCCCCAAATGTTAAGATTGACAACATGGTAAATTCCTAAGGAGAAAATCAATGATAATTTCAGCAATGTCCATTGATTTGGGCCATTGATCTGGACATCAAGATCCATTATCTACATAAAAAAGGTTTTTTTTAGATCCCCAAGAGATCGACTCAAGAAAAAGAGCCAAGCTCTGTCAAATATGTTAATGGATTTAAAATTCAATAAATACCCAAAGTATGTTTAGAGCGAAGCTCTGTTCATGGTCCTTACCAAATATTTTGGCAGAGTTGACTTAGTTCAAAAGTTCTTTTGAAAGGCAGAGAACTAAGCGCTGAGCGAGAATTAAATTCTCAAGAAAAGAAAAATTCAATGAGGAAGACGAAGAAGCAGTAGTCACTTCAGAGCCAAATACCCCATTTATAGGACATGATGGGATCGGTTCGACTCCCCACTTCCCTAGATGATCCAACGGTTGTAAGACTGACACCGTTGCACTTACGTGCAAGCCATATAAAAGAAACGCTGGGGGCATTTGTTCCCTTATAAAAAAAAGGGGATGAAAAGAAAGAAGAAGCAATTTCCTTCCATGTGCAAAGCATGAGGGCGTTCCGACTTCAAGAAGAATTAAAACCCAACAGTTTGGTCTCACGAGTTAAACACGTGGGCGCTTATATGCAAAGTATATGAGCGCTGAAAATAAATAACCAAAGGCCAACAAGGCCCCATGTGTTAAACATGTGGGCGCTCACATGCAAAGCACATGAGCGTTCAAAATAAATAACCAAAGGCCAAACATGCCCCACGTATTAAATATGTGAGCGCTCACATGCAAAGCACATTAGCACTGAAAATAAATAAGCAAAGGCCAAACAGACCCCACGTGTTAAACATGTAAGCGCTCACACGCAAAGCACATCAGCGCTAAAAGTAAATAACTAAAAGCCAAATAGACCTTACGTGTTAACACGTGAATGCTCATATGCAAAGCTTATGAGCGCTGAATATAGACAGGCTAAAACCTACACTGGGGGTCACGTGTTAAACACGTGAGCATATCATTTTGAAGCGCAAGTTTCAGATAGAATTAAATTCTATATAGAATTAAATTCTATTTGGAGGAATATTCCTCCGATCTTTCTAAAACGAGAAAGATTTTTCTCTGTTAAAAAGAGAATCTTTGGATTCAAAATCCAATGGTGATTATAATATCACCGACCAAATCAGAAAACCAAATCAATTTCTTTGTTAGTAAAATATTTTCCTAATCTCACAAAAACCAACAAAAAATATTTTTTGTTAAACAGAAAATCACCGGATCAAAGATCCAACGGTGGACAAAATTCCCCGAATGATCTTTAAGATCAATCAAATCAATTAATATCTCTTAAATAAGGGATTTTCTCAACCAATCAACAATTTTTTCTCGCCTGTATAAAGGATCCGAGACTTCAAGTCTCAGAGACAGAAAACTCTCCATAAGCTTCTGCAAAAAGGAGAATCAACCCCATAAGGTGATAGAAAAAGTTGCCACCGAGAATTTAATTCTCTTGCTAAAGAAAAGCTTCTGCTCCTCTCAAACCCTAGGTAAAGATAAAAAAGAGATAAAAAAATATCTCGTTTGCCTAGTGTACGGAAATACAAGGGTTTAACCCTCCATAAATAACTTATTTTTTTTTGGATCTGAGATCCGCAAGACAAATCTTCCATAAATTGATAATTTAATTCTCATCGAGACAATTTTGTTCTTCAGACTCAAGATCTGGGGAAAAGACTAGATATAAGGAAGAAGATGGAAGTTATATCCTAGGAATTTAATTCCTCTAAAAACATGGTTTAACCCTTCAAGAACTTAGTTCTTATAAAAATAAGAACAAAAAGAACTTAGTTCTCAAAAATCCAATCGCAGGTCTTCAAAACAGAGACTTTGGTGATTATTAATGGCCAAAATACCATTAATAGAAGTTCAACTTCTTTCAAAATTTAAACAGAGATTAAATCTCTAAGAATTCGGTGCCTCACGTAAAACACGCGTGAGCGCCCAAGGACCCAGCGCTTCACGTGAAACACATGTGAGCGCCAAGAAGCATAACGTCTCACGTGGCAACATGTGAGTGGGAAAAAAGAGTAGTGCCTCACGTGAAACCCACATGAGCGCTGTGCAAAAATGCTTAGCACTGTATACATTCAAAGTAACTAAGTGATTAGCACTGATTGGGCAACTCTCAAGTCTAAGTGCCTCAAGTGATACACATGTGAGCGTCAGAGCAGAAATTGGATATCATATCCATAGTTAAAAGACTAAGGGCTTAACAATGTTGAATGAGGAAAAAGCCCAGGACTAAGCTCAAAATTCTGTGACTGCTCTGCTCCCGAAAAGATCAAAGAGACTGAAAGAAAGGTCGGCGTTGGTTTTTCCAACAAAAGAAAAATGTTCACTAGCGGCTTATCGTCTACCTACTTTTCGATTTGAATCGAAGGGATATGTCCAAATAGTATCTGCCCCCGTATTCAAGCTAGACGTCCTTCGCGTCTCGGTCCAATCTTCAGCGGTAAACAACGTATTGGTTTGGCCTCCACCAGAAGTGGAGTTATGGGTTGCGGGTGTGCAACGCGTGTGTCTCCGAAAAAGACGTGTTTAGTGGAACTGGATCGTACACCTAAAGAAAGTGGACTAGTGGATATTTCGAACCACTCTAAAATTATTCTTTGTTTGCGTTTGCAATTTCTCTAACTCTCTCTCTATTACTTGCTATTTTTATTTGTGCATGATTAGATGCAAATATTCATAACCTAGAGTAAGATATTGCTATTTGCTCTATATGCTTATCACTTATTATTATTGCTTGCTTATTATTCATTGTTCACAATTAATATCTTGCTTAGTATTATATATCTTGACATATCTTGTGTCTAATCATTGCAATTGTGTTTTGTATTAGCAAGTATAGTATAGGATTTTTAATTTGGGCATATTGATTGCATTGTCCTATTCACCCCCGATGACAATTTTCACCTTCTTCCTTCTTTTCTCTCCACGATCCCATGCAACTGCCCACTTTCTTTCCCCCACGACTTTTGTGCATTTCTCCCAAATCACGCCCACGATATCATAACCTCTCCAGCCTTTTCAAAACCCTAACCCTAGGTCTTTCTTTCTCTTTTTCTTTTTCTCTCTCCTTACAAACCCACACCGAGACCCCATCAAACCCCAACCAAGGCACCCTCTCGCTATTGCAACAACCCGAGCCACCGTTGCCATCGTTGCTGTCGCCAACAACCACCTTTCAACACCGACCCTCCTTTCTCCTCGTCTCCCTCTTCCCAGCTCCACCCACCACCGACAGCCCTAACAACCTAAATCGAACCAACTTCTCAACCCGTTACCACTTCCTCCAAATGAGCTCGTCGCCGTCACGTCGACATCGCTAATTGGTTCGCTCCAGCACCGAGCCACCACCGCACCAGCACGCATCCATCACCGAGCCATCATTGCACCAGCACACGCCAAGTACCGTGCCGTTGCCACGCTACACATGCACCAAGCACACACTCGGTATTGTGCCACCACGCACCCCCAGCACGGCACCGCATCACTTCGTCATCATCTCGTGTGTCGAGACAATCCCCTGAGTTCGTATAATTTCTATTTCAGTGATCTAAGGCAAGTATTCCCCACTTTCTTATCATGCTAAGTGTTTGCATTGTATATATACTTGAAACCATAGGATGCCCGCACGTGCGTGTATATATATATATCGTATTGTATCGTATGGTTTACATCTAGTAGTTGTTATAATTTTGTGCATGATTGATTGGAACTGGGTCTAGAACCTGGTACTAAACATGTAGGGATTTTAGGAATCAAAATCTCGTTCAAATCGATTAGATAAAATCAAAATTCCAATAGTTACACTTATGTACTCTAAGTATTCGATCAAGTTTCCTGAACCAAAACCCTAATTTAAAACCCCAATTTCTGGCTCAATAGTTTCGTTTGTTGTTAATTAATAACGTGTAGAAAATGGGGATTTAAATACTGAAGTTACAAACATGAAATATCGTCCCCAAGAGACGACAATAAATCCGAATGTCTCTGTATGCACTGCCTTGTAAAAATCATAACAAATCATAGAAAAATAGTTTTGTACCATTCATAGGTTCATTTTGAAGCTAAGGTAAAACTCTAAATATTTGTAACAAGTTTTCTTAGAAAATATGTTTTTTATGGCAGTGAATTGGGGAGAAATATGGATCTGGACTGCAGTTCCGAGAAGTATTATTCGTTGTTGTCTGTTTTAAACCGTTGAAATAATCATGTATAAATATCATGCTATGATGAGACCTATATCAATGCGTATGTAAATGAGTTAGCTATTATTTGGCACTGATTTCTTTAATTTTCATTAGAGCTTGCTATTTTCAAAGTATTTTATATTGTTGAAGGGTACTGTTGTTTTCCTGATATGTTAATTGTACTTATCGACCTTGTAACGGCCATAACTCCCTGTAAATTCATGATAATAATGTTTCATTTGTTTCAATAGAAATATAACTGAAAAATCCAGAATTCATCAAACTGTAGAGACCCCAAATTTAGAACATAACCAATAGAAGATTTCATTCGAAATTGGGTCTCCAGTTCTGAAACCGGGATTCCAGCACTGTTTACCTGAATTAAATGAGGATATCTCCCAATCCAGAATAGGTATCAGGATAAATCCAATTTTTTTGATTAGTTGAATGAGTCTATTTTTTACGCCTTTTATATTGTCGTGTTTGATTTTGATCGTATGTTTTTAAATAAATTTTTGCAAACTGATTTGTGCTGGCTGTCCATTAATAGTTAAAGTTTAGTTAATGTATTTTATCATGCCATATGAGTGTTTTACCCTCATGATTGGTTGTTCATGCTATATAACATAGTTAACTAAATATCACTGTATGGTAATGGCTTGACACATGTTTAGAACCCACCTGCTTGTATTGTTGAATTGGAATATGTTAATAAATTGGGTTGCGACAAGTGCACAAGTGAATGGAAGCCAGACTATTGTACATGAAAGTGAGAATGAATGAAAGAAATGACAAATGTTTGTACACAATCAATATGATTCATGAATGTATTTTTTAACCTGGGGAAAATGGAAAAACCGAGGGTGGAATCGAACCTGTATTTAGCAAGATTTACTGTTTTAGATAATGATCATTTGATATTATTAATATTATACTGTTTAGATCATTTGCCTATAATTATGGTTGACAGGGTTATGACCTGGACACAGCGGACCGTAGTCTCGGATATGCACGAGACCCTTTTTAAACACGAGAAATCTTTTCCACCGTTCGATTTCAAATGATATAAAGACTGTTACGTTTAGGGACATAAATATTACATTTGACTGCTGTCATGATTCACATGTTCTGCAGTCACCATGTTGTTTTATAATCTCGTATTACTGCTTTATAAATTCTAGTTCTTATCTATAGCCCCTGCAACATATTATATATTGTTATATCACTTTTATGTGTTGTTCTGACGACCTGAGTATGCATACTCAGATGAAGAAGTGAACCCAGCCCCAGAACATGACATGTCCTATTTCGATGAACTCACAGAGATCTAGATCAACGGCATCCATTTTTATCATTTAGTTTACTTTCAATAATGTAACACGTGTTGTCATTTCGTCGGTTGCTTTCTTTTCAGTTACTAACGACTCTGTATCCGTTGAGCTCTTATCTTGTTTAAATATTATAAATCAGTGACTGCTATTTCTCTTTAGCTATACTTGATTTACTGCTTACCATGTAATGCTAGAAGCCGAAGTGTGACTACGGTAGGATTTTCCTTCACCGTAAGAGCATGGCTGGTTTGGTCACCTCTCGTATTCCGTATTTTGGAAAGTGGGACGTGACATTTTGCAAACCAGCTCCTTGAATTTTATATCAGATGTTAGGGACTGTAGATTTTTTACAAAATGTATATAATTTATAGTATTGTTCATTTGAAATATTCTTCTAGTAAGGATATATCCTTGCTTACATGTACAAGGGTGAAGAGGTGAAGATACAAGCCTGTGGAAATCGTGAGAAAAGGAATGCTGAAATGGAGATGAAGAAAATAGAGGTACCGAATCACATATATGATGCTCTCTATTTTATTCTTCGTGATTTAGTATTTTATGGCTTGGAATATGATCCATTTCGTTCTTAACTATATTTGTGCCTTAAGTCGACATAATTCCAGACAAAAAGTTTATCATTTTTCCTTCACTTAGACTTTTGGAGGATACCAACTAGTCGTTAAGGACTATGACAAGTCCTTTTGTAACGACCATAAAATTCTTATGCTTTTCTTGTATTTTTCTATTTTTTAATAAAGCCTCTTTTATTCGAATCAAGTGTGTATAAATAAATTTTAGGTCGTGGAATCGAGCCTCTGATGTTTCAATATATATAATTTTTATTAAAAAAATAAAGAAAAGCTTTTTGAAAATAGAATTATTTTTTAAATAAATTGCAATAGATAATATGATAATAAATATCCAAAATTTTAATAAATACTCTAAAATGATATGGCTGTTGGGATAAGATGTATATTAATGATTGGTTATTATCAGATGATATTAGAATCCAAATAAATAATATAATAAACATATCTAATAACTAAAATAAATATTATATTAATATTTTCATCATCATATTTTATAGAATACTCTCAACTATAAAGTAATTAATTAGTTTTATTGTTTTTTAAATAGACAAGATATATGACATGATATTTTTTAATTAATAAAGTAAAATGCAGATTATTTATCTCAACTAATAGGATAAGATTTTTTTATTTTATTGTTATTATTTTATTAGAATTAAAACAAATCAAATTTTTTAAATGCATCTGTTTTTCTTTTCTGCATAACACTTTTTTCTTTCTGAAATTTCTACAACTCTCTTCCTTTGCCTTTTTTCATCTTCAATATATTCTTCCTCAAAAACTAAAGAATCCATCGTCAAGGAAAGAGTTCTAATCCGTCGATTGTAACCTTAAAAATAAATTCAAGACCAACTCTATGCGAATTTAGCAACTTAATATAGAGATCAATTTGTTTTTGTAAGTTCCCTCGTTTTCTTCTCTTCCTCTTTTGTTGCGAACTTTTCCAAGAAAATTTTCATATCGGTATAGTCTCTTTAAAAGAAAAAAAATGTATTTTTATTAAACGGTATAGAAAAAAATGTAGATTTGTTTTTGTTTATATTATATTAAAAGCCAGGATGTAACATATCTTGATATGATTGTACATCTAATTTATGTTCTTTATATATTTTCAAATACTTGCCTTCATGCTGTTGATAATATATTATGTAATGGTCATGTTCCCTTCTTCATGACAGAAATTAGATGGTTTACATATCAATTATAAAAATGTTAGGCTTTAGCATTATTACATTTTTTCATTAGTTGATATAAAACATGTGAAATATTTTAGGCAAGTCATCACTAGATCATCATACCTATGAAATGATAAGATATTGAAAGTATTATCAAGATTTCTTTTTATATTTTATAACATTATCATTATCTATTTTATACATATTCTATTAATGGTTGAGGACTCAATTTGATATAATTAGTATACGTATAAACTAATTGTTAAAATTGCTATTTATTTTCTTTATATTTTCAAACTCTATGTTATGGGTATAACTTATATTTTCGTATAGGGGGTCTTAACCGTAATTATAATTTCGTAATGATCCAGTGACTTCTCTGCCATGGTTAACTAACCTACAATGTATGGCGTCTTCCCGTGGTGAGTACGAAATTCATAGTTTAAGTTAAGTCGGATTGTATGTTGTTTTTCCTTCAAATTTGAAACCTGTTTTTCTTCATTAGCAGGATCTGTTTTAGACCTGAACTAAAATGACCATAACTCCTAACATAGGAGTCCAAACGGAGTAAGATTTGATTTCTGGAATAATTTAAGGATGTTAGCTACATATTTTTCCTAGATTAATTTATCTAGAAAACAACTAAAACCACTTAAATATGCATTTTTATAAATGCAACGAATCTGGACAGCAGCAGGAAATATCCGCGCAACTGTTGTAAAATAGGCATAACTCCCTACTGTAGGGTGTTTTTCGCCACCCCATTGAGATGGGAATACGCACACGCTTGTCAGGCATACTACAGATTCCCCCTTCCTAGGGTAGACTGGGGTTTATTTATTGTGGGGATCCGAATCTCCTGCAGTCGCGGACTAAGCTGTCGTTAATTACCTCTCACCTTTGGAGCGAGAGAACCTCCGATTGACGGGTCAAACAGGTCATACGGACTCAATGTGCAGTGTTGTGTTTTGAAAGGGTTTTGGATATATAGGAGGCTCTGCAGAGTTTTTACAGGGGTCCCGCTACCCGTATAGCGAGCTGGGGGTTAAGGAGGCTAGCAGCCCCCTTGCGGGGTGCGGGGTATTGCCCCGTTAGAAATCTCCCCTTTTTGAGATCCAATAGAAGATCTGAGCTTCCCTTTGTGGGTTTTGTGGTGAAAAACTATTTAGTTTTGGAAAAGAAAGAGTAAAACTCTTGATTTAATTGAAAAGGGGAAGAAGGTTTAGAACCTTGAGGAAGGAGAAGGAGACGCAAAAACCCTAGAGTTTTTAGAGAATAAAATGTGTATATTTTATTCATCATCGTGTTGCCTTATATAGGCTTAGACATTTACATATAGCCCCTTGGGCTTTACAAAATGACATTTTGCCCATCTCATGTCTCATGTGCTCATTTCTTTTGCACATAAGCCATGGGCTTTACAGAAATTTGGCTTTATGCCCATTTTCTTACATTCATGCATAAAAAATCATATCAAAATTATTTATCGCATGATTTTTTATTCCGGCATGTGGAGACTGGCCGCGGGCTCGACCTGGGCATGGGCCCGCTTGACCTGAGCTTGGGCCCACCTGGCTTGGGGTTGACCTTGACTTTGACTTGGTCAACCGAGGTGCAAATTTTGACCCCAACACCTACCTGGTTATTGAAACACGGAAATTCTTATTGGAAATTGTTCACAACATATGTATACTTATTTCTTGTTTTATATTTGAAACCATAAACTAAACAGAACCCTTTCGGAAATGCAAAATACAATCAGTACATGCATTCTGAAATCTTCATTGGCCTGCTCTGTGATACGGTACGAAAACACCTATAGCTCCCTTACCTGGAATCCGATAGAGACAAACTCGGTCGTGTAATTTATACGACTTCCTGAAATAGAATTTAATCCTTAGGCAATAGCTTCTAATTCCAACCGAAAACAGTTCATTTTGAACTTGTGACTAATTTCTGGCCTGAAATTCAATTATTATGATTGCAACTTCATGTTGTGTGTATAAAATATTTGGCATTGCATCTTAAATTTGACATGACTCCGCGAATACATGACTTCATGATTACAAGAATCCGTGCACTCATGAATCTCACATCCATCTATAATTATTTCAAGTATTCATAAATTCATGTCTTGTTAACTTGTTATATATATACAGACCTGAGCTTGGACTATATTTTCATTGATGTATCATTATTACCACGTGTTTATTATGAAGTTTGTGAATTACAAATCTTGAATCCCGAGAATTTCATGAATCTCATAACATGGCATGACTTATGTGTCCAATTGAAACTCGTGTTACTAGATATATATATTGTCACGCCCTGCTTCCCAGTAGACGGAAACAGTGATGTGAAAACCCCGCAACTTATTTATTAAGAAAATACGTTAAGCATAATTAAGCAATATAACAATGTGCAAGAATAATAAGAGTAATAAAATGAAACAACAACTTTATTTACATTCAACTTTACATACAACTGTATGAAAATAAAAGATACAATAATAAAAGCAAATGCTTAAATAACGGCATACTAAAAGTAAGTGCAGGCTGGAAGGAGCCGGTAGTCTGGCTGAGCAGCAAACTGGTCCAAGTCCTCCGGGCTCGACTCTATCTCCTCAGAGTCCAGTCCTCCTGACGAACATTCTAAGAAAGAAACAGAGAGGAATGTCGTCATCGAACTAGCGCTCGGTAAGTCTCCCAAAAAAGTAATAGAAAATGACTGAATGATATATGACGTGAATAGAAACCGAGTAAAAGTAAACAGATAGGGTTGTATTTGAGAGTGTTTAAACATGTTCACTTATGGGTATAAGATAACTATTCTAACGTGGTTGTTTGTAATTTGATAAATGAGATATTCATGTATATGAGAGGAGTCCATCTTACCCCGTGGACTATGGTAACATGTAGTACAAGATCCCGTCATAACCCACGGGACAACGACACGTGAATTCATGTAGGTGTCTTTTAAGTGAGCTCTCGTGCCACGATATACGTTCTGTACCGATCTACCCCTTTATCTCCACGTATTGTATTGTATATATTAAGATTACAGGTCTTAGCCGAATCCATGGATATAAAATGTTCAGGTTTCTGTTCAAGATGTAATCATGTGTTCAGGTATTTATGTCAAGTTCATGTCAGGTTATAACTATGGTTCGGTCAAGTTGTGTCAAGTATTCAAGTTCATGATCAAGTATTCAATCTCATGTTTGATCTTGGATTCTGGTTTGAGTTTGGATTCAGGTTGAAGTCAGAATCTTAAGAAAGGATTTAGTTCTTGAAATTCTTAGGTTCGGGAGTAATCGGCAACTGCTGCATATGGACGACAGGATTTGTGTCTTTTTCCAAGACAATTGCCATTTGATAACTCCGTTAAGATGTCTAACATGAATAGGTAAGTACTCAGGCTCCCCGAGGGTTAAGAGAAATGATACCGTTTAAGCCTATATTAATTCTATAGTTCTTAAAATATTGTTTTTGCATATCTCGAGGGGGTTTTATGAAAAATACTTTAATATCGTTTAAAATTAAATCTTGAGGGTGATTTATAATATTTAGAGTTTTCATGAACATGTATTTTAATTTACATGGTATTTTAGTGATAAAACCTAGTTTTTAAAAGTTTATGGTATTTTTATGAAAATTGGATCTTTTGGAAACTTGATAGTATTTTATTAAAATTCCACTCTTTCATTTTAAAATATAGTTTCATAATATGTTTTTATTGAAAATACGAATTTATAGTTTTATATAATTTTTCCAAAATTTAGTTTTTATTTTGAAAAGTCGTATTTCTTAAAAACCGTATTTTTATTTCCTTTCGAGACCGAACACTCCGTAAGGAGTTGTGCATCTCGCTCTACTGTCCCAAAGATGTGCGATAATCCGCACCATCAATTAGCGGGCCCCATAACGAGGGTTGTAGAGGCGTAATTGCCAAGAATTAAAAAATCTCGATTTAAAAGAAACCCGTTTTAAAAAGGTGTGGTGTTTTAATGTAAAACCTGTTTTTTAGATTGGCTATATGTTTAGAATACCATGTTATGAAACCATAGTGTGCATGTGGGATAGGTTGTCACCCCGTGAAAGATTTAAAGGTATATATTCTGGTTATCGAAAAAGGTTATACTAAATTTCATGGTATTTTAATGAAAAGTTCGTTATATGATTGTTTCACATGAAAATTTTGGTTAGACTCGAAACTAAATGATTGCAAACAAAGTTACAAGTAGTGTGAAAAAGTTAGTTTGACCTATTTTGTTTTAAAGATGGGAGTACAAAGGTTAAAATCACACATATCGGACTTAACTCCACTTTACCGATATGTTTTTAAAAGATGTTTTGAGATGAAAAGAAGAAGAGATAAGAGGGGCTTACGACTTTATAACTTTGAGAAAGGAGTAAGGAAAAAAGAGGGGGTTCCGTAGCGTCGTGGTAGCTCCAGAAACGACTTTGATTTTCGACGGAAAGAGCTTGGTTGCTAACTCCACTTGTACTTGGAAACTTTTGAGATAATTTTGATAGAAATTTTCAGAATAGAGGGGAACTAGGGCATGGGGTGGTATTTATAGTGAAGAATTAGGGTTTGGGAATTAAAAATTTGGATTAAAAGAATTAAAATGGTGTTAAATGATGAATTTAAAGGTCACTGTTTAATTGCAGGGAAATCAAACAGTGCAGGGAAGTTGAGGGGAGTCGAGGAGATTAGTGTGCAAACCACGGAGGTGGTTAGGGTCATCTCAACCATTGGCGGTGGCCAGAAGCATGAAATGAGCGGTCGGATCTCGATGGATTGTCTCGAGATTCGTGTTGTGTTTACTCCTCTTTGCGCCTGCTTGATTTTTCTGAAATTTTTCGTTTTCCCGTGAATTGTACGTGCAACTCTTGGACTTTCGAAAAATTTTTAAAAAACTTTAAAAAAAATTGGGTCTGATGGGATTCAAACACATAGGCTACGTTACAGCAGTGTAGAAACTTTACCAATGAGCTATAAGCTGCTTCTTGCTTTTATTAAACAAATCTAACTTATAATTCTTATACAGACCGTAAAACTCTTTTCTGTACAATAATAAGAAATTTTTGTACAGGAATTTCAGAGTCGTTACACACACACACATATCGGTACTTTAATATCAAGAATATCATGGGGATGAGATGGCTCGAAGAATGGGGTATCTATGTGTAATAGGGGATCATACATTATTTTGCATTATATATAAATCTTGAATCTCGTGAATCTCGCGTTGTCGTTGTTCTGTAGGAATTACGGAATATCGTAGTTACATGTAAAGCTTTCACGATTCGAGTTTATAACTTAAAACGCAATAATAACTAATATCATGGCACTCTAGTTATATTTTCCTGATAGATATATTCCTAACTTTATTGATCCATACTCTATTAATCTTCTGCTTTTATCTTTATATTTGTGTTATTGTTTCATACCGTATTTTGTTTGAAATTCCATTCTTTTTAAATGGGGACTTACCGAAGTTTAGCCCGCTGACGGCATTCCTTTTTCTTGTTTGTTTTCTTTCTTTTTCTTGGGAATGTTGTCAGGTAGCACTGGGTAAGGCTTCTTTGGGATAGGATACGAGGCTTAATACAAGGCCGGGCCGACAAAGGAGGATTTCGACAAACTTACTTCCCAAGCCGATCATTGGTTATCAATTTAGTATGCACTGTTCAAGATTTCATTTTACGGCCTCTTATTTTCTTTTTCTTTTTTTGTTTGTGGAACACCTGTGTCCGTTTAGACTTGATTTGTAATAAATATTGCTGGATATTTTATAAACTTTAAATTCTTAAACTATATTTTCCTTAACTGCTTATACAGACGTTTAGCATTTTCATGTCGGGAAGAAGTGCTTCTCGGTATGAATATATTGTGGGCCTCGTCCGCTCTCGCTTCTCGTCTTTTGGGAAGCGGAGCATGACACCTTTTCTTGTCGTAGGTTATTAAATATCGAATTTGATACTTATTTGGAGAGGGTTGACGTCAGATCAACAACCGGTCGTAAAACTTTGCTAGATATTTACCCGAGCTTTACTAAATTGCAAACCCCATTTCGATGGAAAAAGGCTTAGGTGAGAACGATGATGATTTAGTATTTTGTGGATAATTAAGCTGAAACGATTAAGCCATGTTTTGCCCGATGAGAAGGATTAAAAGAAAAATGAAACCTGAACACATTTTTTTCCTTGTGTTTTTCCTTTTTTATGGAAACTAATAAGCTATAACCCATCTCAGACCTCTTGCTCTAAAATAAAATACTCTAGAAGGACTTGCATGGTGCAAGCTCCTCTAGAGTTCTTGGATGGACTTCCCTTGCATGTGGAAGAAGCTCATCCAAGGGCTATGCAAGGGTTTGCACCATGCAAGCCCTTGCATTGTAGATTTTTCCTTTTGCTCTTGCTTTCGCTCAACTGTAATTAGCTTTTATCACTAGGCTATAGGAGCCCTTGGGTGAACACTTACTTTGACACGAACAGCTGATGGGTTATTTTGTTCAGAAAAGAGCTCCAATTACCAGGTTCGAAGGGATCAAATAATCAGAACCAATGGCTAGCATTAATACAGTTTGTTTTTTCCCTGAGAAAATCTTAATTTAGTCGTTGCTGGAATTAGATTTGAAATGCTGCTATTTGAACTTCCATGAAAACAAACACCACAGCTCTTTGAATACAACAACTGGCGGATAACGTTTTGTAGCTTATATATTTTAATGAAAGGATATCTAAAAATTACCCAGAAATTGCACCCGTAGTCACAAGTTGATCTTCGTTTAGGTGAAAGCAGAGAGGCTGAAGTCGCGGGTCCAAGAGAATTTGGAGAACAAAATGGCAGCACAGAGAAGAATAACGGAGGAGAAACGAGCGAACGCCGAGGCCAAACTGAACGCACAGGCCGTAAAAACTTCAGAGAGAGCTTATTACATTAAGAGGACCGGCCACATGCCTTTCAACTTCAATATCTCCATCAAGCTGCCTTGTCGTGGATAGTTGCTGCCAAATCTTTTAGTCGATTTTTGATTTTCTTCAAATTTAATAATTTCATTTATGTTTTTTTTGGTGTTTAGCATGCATGTGATCGATGTATCTGGCTTTGTTGGATTTGGAATGGATCTATGCAGTTATTTTCATTTGGCGAAATTATTCTTGTTTATCCTTTTTCCGAACCAAATCTTAGATATTGATTTCTCTATATTGTTCATAGGATAGGCAGGCGAGCAAAATATTTAGCTGCGTCAGATATTATTTGCAGAGAAAAAATGGGTCTGTGAGTTTGCGGTGGTTGCTTGATGGATGGGTCCTGCCTTCCACTCCAATATGCGACACCTTTTGTTGCGGTCGCTCGCACCATTAACCTCTTATTTGTATTGCACACTACAAGAAAATGCGGCAGACAAAAAATGGCTCGGTTTTATGTCAATTCAAGGAGTTGTTTGGTTTGGTTTGATGCACTGAAAATGCAATATTGGTTCGTGTAATGTTAGCCGCAACAAAAAAGGATAATACTTTTCATCAAATGTTTCTTTTTGCTTTTTGGATGCTTAGCTAATTCTCAAGTGTTGAGAGCCAGAAGGATAAATTTCATATTTTTAAAAAACTTTTTGGGAGATATGTATAGGCATTGGAATATAAACCGATGATATGACCGGCCATTATATATACAAAAAGTTAACAAGCAATGGAGATTAATTTAGCCGTGTTTGGCTGGTTCAGCAAACGGATGATTTTGTTGGGAGGATGGTTGGGGTGAGAGTCTTGGGAGTTAAGCTGCATGCGGTGTGTCCAAAGCAGCTAAATAGCCGCGTTGCTTCTTATAATACTAAAAAGCAATACGAAAACAAATTATTCAGAAGGTGTAAAGTTTTTTTTGTTTTTCCTTTAACAGACGATTAATCCTAAAAAATTCCTTTCTTTATTGGCTTAGAATTCCTTTCAAACCTTTTTATTTAATTAAAAAAAGCCCTTTTCGGGCCTCCATGCGCAACACACTTTTCTGGAAAAAAACACTTTAGCCCCCAAACAGGCCAAAAAAAGCCAGATCGAACGGTCCATATCGCTCCATCAGAAAAAGCCTTAGATATCAGCCGTCGAGATCTGTGAAGAGAACACACGCATCCAAGCCTCCACAAGACAAGGCAAATTCCCGCCGTTTCCATAAATTATTTACCCCCCACACTAAAACCCACTGAAGCCCCTTTCTCTCAGCTAGGGTTTCTAGGGTTCCCCCTCAACGAAACCCTAGAAAAATGCATCCCGTGGCGGCGATCGCCGGAATATTTCTCCTCACTCTCCTCCTTTCCGCCGCCGCCGCCACCTCGCCGGGCCCGCACATCGCCGACCTCAACGTCCTGCTTCCCCCTCTCATCACCAACCCCATTAGCTACCGCCTCCAAGGCTCCGATGGCTGCTTCTCTTGGTCCGCACTCTCTCTCTCTCATCGATTTCATCTCATATAGTAAAAGTTTTAATCTTGATTTGAGTCTTAATGTTTTTCTTTTGATTTTAGGTCTTTGGATCATCATGATATTTTGTCGGTGAAGCCTGAGTACAACGACACCAGCGGGTGCTCGATGAGTGCTAGATTGACGTCGATTGCTCCGTACAGCACTCTTCGGAAGGAGACTGCGGTTTATGCCACGGACCGGCGCACTGGGATCACGATCAGGTGCAAGGTTTTGATCGATAGGATTTCGAGGATTCAGATATTTCATCATGCGGTTAAGATTGATCTGGACGAGCTCGCTGCTTTGCGCATTCGTGCCTTTGATGATGAAGGTATTGATCAGCAGAGTGATTTTAGGTATTAAAAGCGATGGGGAAATGAGTTCGAGACTTGTGCATTTCCATCGTCAAATTTAACTATTTTGTTGTGTTATATTTATGAATTCCCTGTAAGTAGAATAAATGGAGCTAAGTACAGATACGCACATAAGGCTAACCTTTATGATATTTCTCTATTTTGTCTACACACATAAAGCCAACCCTTATGATATTTCTCTATTTTGTCCAAAACATGGGAGGTGGCCCAGAATAGAGCTGAATGTTACATATAGGTGACACCAAAAAATTTGGGATGCAGTCTTTGTTGTTTTGATATTAGGGTAAATTGTCGAAAAGCCCCTAGCCCGTTTCAAACTTGTGTAAACCCTTGGACTTTTTGCTCTTGTTAAGAAACCTCTGGGCTCAATCAAAACCTTATGTATACCAGTTTCCTATAATATCTAAGCAATTGCTTGTAATATCTAAATAGGCATAGTTGCTTGTAATATCTAAACAGCTGCCTGTAATATCTAAGCAGTTGCATGTAATATCCATGCAGTTGAGGGAATACAAGGCCTAAATGAAATACAACACATGGATTTTTTCACAAAGATTCTTAACAGTAGGCCCTTCCCGACGATTTTGAAAATTATAGTGGCTTTTAGACAACTCCCGAGCGGGCTGGGAGCTTTTTGACAATTTAATCTTGATATTAAAATACAAAAGTAGTTTCCTCAACCCTCACCACTTCGGAGTTTGGCTGTAGTGACAGAGATTTTTAACACGGCATCAGAGCAACCCGGATTTAAATTCCACTGAATTTGTATTGAGAAAAAAGAGGACCAACAAAAAAAGCTTTGGAAAAGCCTATGTTTCGACTTACAAAAAAGACATTCAACCTAAAGGGGAGCATTGGAATATAAAAATATATTCCTCAACGCTCACCAGAACTTTGAGGTTTTGTGCATTAGCAGAGTCTTCAACACCAAGTGTTTATTATGTACAAGATGTTAATGACATGCCATTATGTTAGTGCATGTTTGACTATGGTTTTCCAGTAGCGTTTTTGTGATTATACACGCCATTTCTTATTCACTCCTCTTGATCCTATTAGGACATTTGGCTTGGTCTGTTAGGTCTTTTTTAAATTTTAATTATAGTAGTTTTGACTCTTTGAGTACGAGGACATGGATTAGAGCTACAAAATTCAGTGGTAGTCTGGGACAACACAGAAGTAATGTAGCATTCGATAGATTATGAAGTTTTCTGATTAGTGTATTGAATCGTCTCATTTTGTGTTGGTCATTTGGTGTTTCAAACAGTGCTCTCCAGGTTGTAAGCTTTTCTTGATCGGTTGTTAATGCTTGCAGATAATGTATTCTCATCGTTGGTTGGCTTACGATTTCTCTGGCATCTTGAGCCTAAATCTTTAGAATCTACTACTGTTCATCATCTTGTCCATGTTCCATTGAAGGAAACACCGTTGAGTGACTGTGGTGGTTTCTGTGGTGATATAGACACTCAGATAGAGCTGGAAGATAAGGTGTGTAGTAGCTTTTCCATACGTCAATTTATCCTGTTTTAGTTTATATTACCAAGTTGCAAATTCTATGCTCAATTTTACATGTTTTCTTCCTTCTGATATTCACTGCAGGGCTTTGGTTCAGACCTATATGTTGCAAGGGGAACTAAAATTGGCCATGAGATTGTAAGTGCCCAATTGCTTGAGCCACACCTAGAGCATGTGATGGACAAGATCATTCTCACTGTAGCCGAAGCTATGTCACTATATCCTCCATCACCAGTGTTTGTTACTATTGGAGCATTGATATACTACAATCTTAGAGTTATTCATCGGAATACTCCTCAAGGTCTTTTTTATGAATTTCATAAAGAAAGTCAATCATTTTTTTAATCTTCAAATATTGATTTTATTATGAAAATGCCAAGATCATCCATCACCATTATTAGGGTGATATGAATCAACAAGTTGCTCATTGCCTTTATTTTCCAAAACGTTTTTTTATATACTTTTAAAAAAAAGAAGAAGAATTTAGCTCGACAATTTAAGGACTCTTTTGATGCTTTGCATTCGCAGTGATTGATCTGCCATCCCCTCATCACCGATGGTCTGTGGCAAATTCTACGGTTGCTCAAGTGGACAGCAAAATGGGAATTGCTCATGCGCTGAATTTAGGAATCACAAACATTGTTGTGGAGGACACTCGACTTTCTGGTCATGTACAGACTTCATGCATGCATGTTGTCATCCCAGATAAATTATATTTGTACATAGTACCTGTACCCAGTTTTTCTAATCCGCTTGAAGAAACAAAGCCGATTCCTTCCTCGGTCGTTTGGTATGTTTTTCCAGGCCAAGAATACATCATTCACATGAGAGTCTTCTCACAGGGGCCTGATGCAAAAGAGATGCACATTTCAGAGGTATGAAAATATTCGTTGTTCCATCCTCACCGTGATTTGATGTATGTTCATTTTATGTGCTTATCACTCAATGGAGGTTGTAAAATATGCAAAAAAAACTTTAACAGATGCTAATAAATTTCGAACTTCTCCTAATTTCTGAATTACAAAATGGCCAGAAGAAAATGAAAGGAGTGCTTACCATGGACAGACCCACATAGAGCCCCGCGGGGCCATGTGCCCCTATTGAGATTTTTGGAGAAGAAAAGTCCCCATTTCGATCTATTAATGCAAATGCATATAAATGAGGGAATATTATATATATTGTGTTTATATTTCTAACATAAAGTTGCTTTTGCTCAGTTGGTAGTGTGGCACTTTTAATTTGCTTGAAGTTGTGGGTTCAATTCCCACAATTGACAACTTTTTGATAATTATTTAATTATTAATCCTATCATGTATCCAACAAATGTCTCTTCTCTTTTTTCCAAAATAAAATTGAAAAGAAATCGAGAAAAAATTTATAGCTTCGGGTGCTCTCTCTTGCTCCCCCTCACTCTCTCTGCATGTACATATATAGATATACATAAATGCATACACACACATGTGCACCAATGTAAGATGGCCTTCACCAAATGAATGGTTGTATGCCAAGTCCAAACTATAAAGTGGACAAAAAAAAGTAATACGATTGAAATTAGTTGTATATATTATGCACTTGGTCTTTTCAATGGAACATTACTGTATATTGTGCTCCCATTGACCGGAATTTTCCTGGGTCCGTCACTGGTGCTTACAATGGCATTGCATGCATATTTTAGTATTACAAATATTCATATACTAATTAAGATGTGTCTATTTAGAATTCTTTTTCGAATACTGATGTACTCAGGGTATAACCTCTAGGATATTATACATGTATGAATCTGTTGGAGCCACATTGATATTTCATAGCCATCATCCTAGTTGTTTCCCATTAGCAGAAGGCCAGCTATAGAAAACTACTAGAGAAAGCGAGAAAGAAAAATGTTTGACCATAATTGTATTTACTCAACTTGATTTGTGAGAATTTGTTCTGCCTAGTGATTTTATGAACTAATTTTCCTGGGGCCTTGAAATATCCTTCTTATGTCAGATTAATGACCCAAAGTTGGAAAGCAGTAGTGTAAAGTATTGGGGCATATTTCCAGTGGCAGATGAGGCTTCAGTCACATATGAAAAACAAAAATCTAGACTGCTCAAACCAATATCCGAGGGACAAGGATTTTTGTCAGCTTCTATAAAATATCATAGCGGGAACGAAGATAGGCCGGAGGTAATTTACCGTTTATTGTTTTTCTACTTTCAGTTTATTATTTATTTTGTTACGCATTTGCATGATCTACACAGGGAAGATTCCCTTTTCTCGCAGTGGGATAGGATGTACAGTAAAATTTGAACATTGTAGCGTACTGAATCCTATTCCCTTTGTAGGTTCTCAAGGTTGTCCAAGAAGTAGTTGTTTGCAGTAAAGTCAAGTTCAGCATTCAGGTAGAAGACGAGCCCATTCAAATCATTCGCCTTCCTTGGGCTCCTGGGGTTCATCAGGAAGTTCAGCTAAGGGCAACTGGAGGTTGGCCATCACTAACCTTTTGCATCATACTCAAGTCTTTAGAAGTAATAATTTTATCTCACTCTGGTTTTGACCCATTACTGTAGGTTGTGGTAGAGTCTTGGAAGATTATATTTGGTTTTCTTCTGATGAGACTGTTGTATCTGTATATACTTCTGGTTTGTTGCAAACGAGAAGTCCTGGCCGGGCTGTGATTAAAGTAGTTTCGATTTTTGATCCAATCAATTATGATGAGGTATTTTTCATGTCTGCGATACACTTTCTCTATTAATCTTCTTAAAACATTTATAACTGAAATTACTTCCTCGTATCATTAGAATCATATTTGTGATCTATGGTTGAAGGAATCTATGTCTCCATATGCATGAATATGCCCACGGTTAATCCTAATTGATACTACCGCATTGTCTAAATTTGCATGTTGCAAATTCTGTATTAGCGTTCTACAGTTCATGATACGTATTGGGGAATATTGTGCAGTGTCTTATGCCGCGTTTCCGTAAATTGTGCATAGGTGGTGGTTGAAGTTTCTGTTCCTTCTTCTATGATTGTGCTTCCAAACTTCCCTGTAGAGGCAGTTACAGGAACACAACTTGAAGCTGCTGTGACATTGAAAACAACTGATGGTACACAACATGTATCTGAATAGATGAGATATTATTCTGCCCTACAGTCTAGCATTATTTCTTATCATTTCATCTAAATCATTTCCACAGGTGATTACTATTTCAGATGTGATGCTTTTAACTTCTTTGTGAGGTGGAAAGTGTTTTCTGAAACCGAAGCTTTTAAAGTTTTAAACACAACCATGAAGCAAAGCTCAACTTCCATGCTTTCACATTTAGAGGGCTCGAACATACTACACGCTGAACCTTGTGCTTGGACGCATTTATATGCTTCTGCTGCCGGTCGGGCTATGCTGCATGCAACTCTGTCCACTGAGTCACAGCTATCTACCCATCTCAAAGATGGGCCTTTTATTTTAAAAGCTGTTACATCTCTTGCTGCATATTCCCCTCTTCTAGTTCACCAAGCAAAACATGGAAATCAATTTGGTGGTTACTGGATTGATTTGGCCAGCATACATGCTGATATCGATGATGCAGATGCCACTCGTTTAAATGATCTGTATCTTGCCCCTGGATCTTCAATGGATGTATTGTTACTTGGAGGGCCTGAACGATGGGATCAAAAGATTGAACATGTGGAGACGGTGAAAGTTGCAACTGAACAAGAACAGTTAATATCAGGCAGTGTTCTTTTGCAGCGGGAATCCTCCGATGGTGGTCGAGTTTACAGAGTCTTGTGCCAAACTCTGGGAGTATTTGTAAGTACATGGGAATAGGAGAAATATTTTATGATTTCATGCAACTTCTGGGATCAGTATTATACTATTACAGCATCTTTAAGTTTCTTTCTACTTTTTGGCCATATATCTTACTTTACAGAAACTCCTATTTTCACGGGGAAATCTAGCTGGAGAAGGCCACCCAATGCCTGCCATAGCACATGATGAGTTGTTTGTCATATGTAGCTTTCCTTCATCAATCACATTGATTGCAAATGAACCTGGTATGACTTATAACCTTTAAGCATCCTACAACATCTTTTAATGAAATCTAAAAACTGGCTATTAGCATGTACATTGTAAGCAGGACTAGATTGGTGGATTGCTTAGACATATGCCACCAAGAGAAGTGGCCTGTTTAGTAAAGTAATGAAGTGGCATGATCTCAGAAACGTTTTCCTTGAACAAGATTTACGTAGCTTGATTATTAATAGGGTTGGACTGGGTCCAGTGTGGTGCTTGATGAAATTGGTAAGGCAACAATTGTTCAAGAGGAGCCTCGATCATGGTTTATCCAGTGAAATTTTGCAGTTGTCTCTCTTTTATCGGTTGAGTTTTCGATATACTTGTATTCATGACTATTATTGTTGTGTTTAACACCAACGAGTGAAGTCTGTTCAATTGGATTAGAATTTTTCGAGAAATTGTTTATAATCCTCACCTATCTTACACCAAATGCATCAACCATGCTCTAATGGAGACAAAGATGACACAAAGAAGAAGTTGCCGTATTTATGTATCCCCAAAATTGCTTGTGTCCACCAGATCCACAAGGAGACTATAATCTGAAGAATGGTGCACAAGCCACACCCACAGCTTAATACCTTATGCTGCCCCTATAATCCTTGTACATGACATTTTGGTGAATAACAACCCTCACCCTTTTTTGACATCCAGAAAAGGGAACCTCCACCTCCCTTTACCGGTTCCTCTCACCAGATCTTATTAGAGACTCCCCTCTAAACAATCCTACGCTCGTTTAGTCACTTATTTATAGCCTATGCCTAACTGTTAAGAGACAGGAAATTCAATCCTTGATGTACAAGGTGTGTGCTCCTGGTGGATCATTAATTTCATTTGGGCCATAATTGGTTGATTGGGGTCAACCATTGTAATTCCATCTACCTTCAGCAAACCCTTCATATAGCTCTTGCTCTCAGGTTGGATGAAGTTGACTGTAGTCCACACCCACCATGTAAGTTTTACTTGATTGCATCTAAAACTCTATTGCGAGACATCTTTCAATGAGAAGCTCAGCCAGAAGCTGACCTGTTCGATGTATTTATTTGGTGGGTAGGCTCATAAAAAAGATGTGGTAAATGAGCATATGGTAATTTTGCGTCGACCATTTGTCCTAATTGAGCAGCATGTACATCAGTTTTGTTAAATAAAAATCTAGCATATGCCATTAATTTTGTATTCCTATCTATTTAAATCTCAAAATTATCATTGCCAACAGCAAACACAGCTGGTATAATAGAGGCTGCTATGAAGGCTGATCGTAGTCCTGACAGAATCCGTACTGCTCCTTTCACGGTGGCCAATGGATGCACTATACGTATAGCTGCTGTTGGTATTCATAAAAGTGGAAGGGCTTTTGCAAATTCATCATCTCTTTGCTTGAGATGGGAACTGAATGGTTGTGAGGGGCTGGCTCATTGGAAGGAGAATGCGAATTGTCAGAGTTCTTTGGAAACAGCCTGGGAGATGTTTCTGGTTCTGCATAATACATCAGGATTGGTCAGTACTGATTAGTATCTTCAATTCTGTACACAGTATTTATCATCTCAAATAATTAGCTTAGGTAGAAAATTAGCTCTTCTTTTCAATTTTTTTCTTCTTGCAAGTGCTTTGGCTTAATCTTAAATTTCCTTTTGCACCACACAGTACACAGTGCTTGTGATTGCGTTCATGATTGCAGTATATGTAATAGAAGTGATGTTGCACTATCTAGTTGACATGTACTGTGCATGACATCAGTAACATGAATGTGCACGACATCAGTAACATGAATGTGCACTGTTGGTTGCATGTCCATTTTTTATGTCATCTTTGTCTTAACAAAGAAATTAATAGGGCAAGTTGACTTGCCTGTAATTAATATAAACAGTCACATAATTTCTAGATAAATATCACCTATAGCCGTAATGCTTATCCTCTACAGGCTCCTTGCTTCTTTTTATCTCTGAATGAACATCTTCCTCCCATTCTCCTGTCACTATTTTTTGAAGGGGATTTTGAAATATCTTTCTCCTTTTGTCCTTCAACAATACGAGTAATTCTACATGGTGCGAATTACACAAATTCCTAAAACGAGGTATGGTTTTCAGTCATTGTAAAAAGAAAAATCTTAACAAAATGGCAAGAGTTTTGTCACCAATCATACTGTTTTTAGATGTATATGCATTAAACGTGGGTATATTTGAACTGCAGTGTTTTAGATATTGTTTTTTCATATATTTAAATCACTTTGATATTTCATTAGATATTTTTTACTGCAAGAAATAGAGTATTAATTTTTTTTGCTTAATTGTAATTTATCTTTTGTAAATCATGCCAGCTTCACAATTTTATCTAAAATGCACAATTGCATGTTGTTTGGAAGTGTGGTCTCTGAAGTCTCCTTTTATCTTAAATGTTTCCAGTGTACTATTCGTGCTACAGTATCTGGATTTGCTAAAGACATGACAAGCCAGTTTGATGAGAAGGAATATATGCTTGCAAGTGAAGAAAACGTTCTCACGGATGCATTGCATCTACAGGTCTGTAAAACTTCATGCAACAGGACTTAATTGGATGTACCAACCCTCAGTTTGAAATAAATTTGGTTCTCTCGGCCCTGAGATGGTTGGTGCAAAGGGAACCAAATCCTATGAAAAGGAAAATCCCTTTGTTTCTACTGACACGTTGCTGGTTATTGCAGTTGGTGTCTACACTAAGAATAATTCCAGAGTCCGTGCTGTTAGTTTTTTATCCTGAAGCAAAGGTATGCAAGACCTTTATTACATGAAGCAATCACAGAGTTAACAACCAGGATTATTCTTTCCTTTTAAAAATCAGCCAACCTGTACTCAGGGAATGGGTGCACTTCTTTGGTAAGCTTTACTAAGGGAAATAAACAACACTTTTATCTTTTAGTAATTGCTATATCTACCAAAGAATCTTGGATATATCCCACAACTTTCGCTACATTTTGATATTGATTTATAACCTTCAGTCGTCACATATCAATTAATGGGTACTTTGTGCATTTTTGGACTTCTCTTACAAAATATTCCTTGCGGTTATCTTAATATATTAAAATTTGGAAGATCTGCAACTGTTTCTCCATTGTACACACAGTCTATCACGCTGAAGGGAATTGGCTTTACAATGCTAATATTTTGTTCCACTTGCCTGCCTAGAATTACATTGTGCTTGGCAAAAATAGAGGTCTTCTCCACTGCGCCCCAGCAGCGGGCCTTCACTTTTATTAGTCACGGTTCTCTATCATTTTGTGGTCAACTATGGCTCATTAATAACAGAAAAGAACAGACCGGTGCACTGTACTTCAGTTTCATGTTGGTTCCATTGAAGAAGTAGATGGTCCACTTCAATAAATATGATGAAGAGGATCCCAATCCCTTCACAAACTTTTTGGCTTGATTATTTTTGAGTTTATTGATGTTTTTAAAGCTAAGTACTTGCTACAAATGCATGCCTACTTGACATGGTTCCTACCCTCCACCAAAATAATAGCTGCCCTGCATTTTTTGTGCGTATAATATTAGTTACTGGTCTTCTTTTTGATCATTACCGGTTAATTTGGCATTGATACACTTCTTTTAACTTTGTTCTACGGCTTTTGCCCTTCTATTTTCGTAATCATGATAATAAATCCTTCATGCAACTGTTACCCAATATGATTGTTGCAGGTACATCTCTCTGTTACTGGGGGGACCTGTTTCCTGGATGCTGTGATAAATGATACACAAGTTGCACAATTAAGCCAACCTCCAAGGGGTGCAGAGTGCTCACATTTGGTGCTTAATGCTAGAGGTTTGGGTGCTGCCCTTGTGACAGTTTGGGATATCGGCCTTTCTCCTGCTGCTGCTGCTTCTGCCTTGGTAAGAAAAACTGTTGATATTTTTCCATATAGTGTCACTGTTTTGGTCAATTTCCAATACAACAACAACAACAACTGATCCTTTTATCACAAGCATATGGGGTAGGCTACATGAACCAACATGAGAATCACGCCGGGTCCAGCACATGAATCCTCCGCCTCCACTCACTCATATCGAACAATATACTTTCATTGAGGCCTTTGGCAACCATAACTTTTCGTATCACCTCCATCCATGTTTTCTTCGGTCTCCATTTCGCCCTTTTGATATTGCCTATATCGAGAGTATCCATTCGTTGAACCGGTGTTTTTATAGGTCTGCGTTGCACATGACCAAACCATCTTAGCCGGTTTTCCCGCATCTTCTCTTCCATAAGTGCTACACCAACTTTTGCATGAATATTCTCATTTCGCACCTTATTTTTTCTGGTGTTACCACACATCCAACGAAGCATGCGCAACTCTACCACGTGCATCTTTTGTGTATGATACTTTTTAGGAGCCCAACATTCTGTACCATACAATAAGACATGCCGAATAGTGCTTCGATAAAACTTCCTTTTCAACTTTAACGGAAAGTTACGATCACATAAAATCCTTGTTACACTCCTTCATTTCAACCAACCAGTTTGGATTCTTTAATTAACATCGCTATCGATCTTTCCATCCTTTTGGATGATGGAACCTAGATATCTAAACTGATCGCTCGGTGATATCTTTTGTCCTTCTAATGTTATACCAATATGGATTTGACTTTTCTGTTTGCTAAATTTGCAATGCATATATGTTATCTTGGACCTGCTCCATCTGAACCCTTGAGATTTCAATGTTTGCTTCCATAACTCCAATTTGGCATTAACCTTTGCTTTCGTTTCATTTACTAAAACAATATCATCAGCGAATAGTATACACCAAGATACCTCATCTTGGAAAGTTCTAGTAAGCTCATCCATCATGATAGTAAACAAGAATGGATTTAATGCAGATCCTTGATGTAAACCAATTGTAATCGGAAAATCACTCGTTAGGCCGCCGCAAGTTCTGACATTTGTCACTACTCCATCGTACATGTTCATGATTATGTCAATGTACTTGACGGGGACCCCCTTCTTCATCATTGTCCCCCATAATACCTCTCTAGGTGCCTCGTCGTATGTTTTCTCTAAATCAATAAATATCATATTCAAATCTTTTCTCATCTTTCGAAAACGCTCGACAGGTTGACGAAGCAAATGAATAGTCTCTGTCGTCGATCGTCCATGTATGAACCCAAATTGGTTCTCTATTATCTTAACATCCTTTCTTAGCCTGTGTTCAATCACCCTTTTCCAAAGTTTCATGGTGGGGCACATAAGTTTTATTCCACGGTAGTTTGAGCAATTTTGAATGACACCCTTGTTCTTGTAGATAGTATAAGAGTATTTTTTCTCCATTTGTTTGGCATCTTTTTGGTCTGCCAAATCTTACTAAACAGATTTGTCAGCCATTTAACGTTTATTTCTTCTAAGCATCTCCAAAGCTCGATAGGAATCCCGTCTGGACCAACCGTTTTTCTTGATCTCATTCTCTTCAAAACTTCTTTAACCTTGGGTAGTTTTATTTTACGCATGAAATCATGATTTATATCTTAAGATTGAATGACAAGTCCATCCAAATTTTTAGTAAAGCTATCAGTGGACAATTTGTCAAAATAATCTCTCAAACTTTCCTAGATATCCTCATCTCGAATTAAAACCTTCTGATTTTCATCTTTGACACACTTCACTGCACATAAGTCTCTGGTCTTCCTTTCCCGCATCCGAGCAATCCAGTATATATCATTTTCAGCCTCTTTAGTGTCTCGTACACCTTAGTTTTAACTTCCCGAATAACTTTCTTAACTTCCTTTTTAGCCATTTGATACTTCTTAAATCTCTTCGCATCTATGCTTTTCTTCAAATTTTTATAAGAATCCTTTTTAATTTTAATAGCAGCCTTTATTTTTTCATACCATCATGACGTGTCCTTAAATGGCGGAGCATCATCTTTCGACTCATCAAGTAGATCTCTAACTACCCTCTTGATACAACTAGCCATTTTGTTTCATGTTCTGTCTGAATCATCTTCAGACTGCCAATCCGCCTCTTGAACTACACGATCTATAAGAACCTTTTGGTTACCTTCTTTCAATCGCCACCATTTAATTCTAGGCTCTATTTTACGTCTAATCTTCTTAGGTCCTTTTTTAAATCGAAAATCTAAAACTAAAAATCTATTTTAAGTGGTTACACTCTCACCTGGCGATACCTTACAGTCGATACAACAATTTCTATCTATCCTTCTCTTCAGAAAAAAGTCTATTTGATTTGCACTTGATCCGCTCCTAAAGGTGATAAAGTGAGACTCGCTTTCGCTAAACTAAGTGTTTGCTAAGATCAAGTCATAAGACAAGGCAAAATCTAGAATCGAGCTACTTGTTTCATTCTTTTGTCCAAAATCAAAACCTTCATGGATAGTATCAAACCCACTACGACTAGTACCTATATGTCCATTGAGATCACCATCAATAAATAACTTCTCTCCACTAGGTATCCTTCGCACCATCTCGTCTAAATCCTTTCAGAATAGACGCTTACTTGCGTCATCAAGACCTATCCGCGGTACATAAGCACTAATAATATTAAGGATTTTCCCACCTAAAATAAGTTTAACCAGTAAAACTCTATCACCTTTTCTCCTAATCTCAACTACATCCTCAAGCAACCGTCTATCTATGATCACGCCTACTCCATTACGATTTTTATCTCCACCCGTATACCAAAGCTTATAACCCAAGGCTCTATGACTCTATCCTTTTCACCTATCTACTTAGTTTCTTGTAAATACATAATACCAATTCTCCTCCTAATCATCACCCCCACTAATTCTGTTAGTCTACCCGTAAGGGAAGGTATGTTCCAAGAAACTAAACGGATCCTATGAAACCCTTGCTTATTTGTCACTACACCCGGGATCCGATGTAGCGTGCCGTTTCTGGACGACGACCTAGAAGCCCTTGCATACTTAATATTACACCCGTGATTCGATGTAGTGCGTTGCTGAGTAGGGGACGTTCCAACGATATTCTTATTATGGTTCATGTCATAGAATGTGGCAGTTTTACGTTGGCTGTCACAAGCCTACCACAATCCTCACCCTTTCTCATCCGGATTTGGGACCGGCAACAATTGGTTTTTTGGTCAATTTCCAATCCTATCCAATAATTTTATTTCTTATTATTCCTTTCCCCTGCTAAAAAGATACAATGGCATATTGCATTCTTTCATTACCTTCAATTTGTCAAATCAGTTTTGTTACAACGTTTTTTGTTGTCATTTTCTTGCATGTTTTGCTGCACCTTCATATTTTTGACATCTGTTTGTGTGTTAATTTATCAGTTGACGATATGGTGCTTTTCCAAGATGATTTAATATGTCAACAAATTTCAGTCACAGTTGAAGCATTCTGATCTCTTTTGATTCTTCTGGTGTGCTAAAGCTACATGAATTGAAAATTTTCTTATCTATCACATTTATGCATATATATAATTACCACAGCTGCATTTACACACATGGGAGTTTTATTACTCCTGGATACAAGTAATTCGTGTCACGCCAACCTACCAAAGTGCATGTGGTGCCATAAAGTTGGAGTCTTGGAGAGCATTCATTTTGAACTGGAGACTTGAACTGATTTATAGATGAGAGCTCATGCATTTTGAAGACTTCTTACCCATACAAGGACTTGCCTCTTCCTTTTGAACCAGTACACTGTATAATCCCCACTGAGATTGTTCTTTTCGTTTTTCAGATTGAGCCATGTTAGCCATCTATAATAAAATATTCCGTTCTTGTTTCTGCATATAAGATGGGAGAGGCTCTCAGTTTGATGAGAGCATAGGATGGGATACATTCATACACAATTGATCTTGTTTCTGCGCGTTTCAGCTTACCTACAGAGAAACAACTTTACTCTCTCCCCCTTTCAAGAAACATATCTTTATGTGCATATCTTTGTTTCCTGAAATAGCCCGGCCAACTAACTTTGAACTATTCATGGGTTCTGTCTAAACATAATTTGACAAAACACAAAAGAATCTGCATGTGCTCCTCCCAATGCAAAAGGTTCTTAGACGCTTAGTTATTTAATTTTTATACTTCTAATACTTGGAACACTTGTATATCTTTAGTGATTCAACTCGGCAAATTCGTGATACCATCACTCAACTGTAATATCGTTGCTTTCCTACAAGAAGTTTCAAGTTAATATCGTTGTATTTTAGTGTCAAATCGATTTGTCAATGGGTCACGTTGGCTTGACCCTTTAATCATCAGATATATACATCCAAACACATGTTTGCGCCAAGTTTTAAAATCTCGTATCGGTACTGGTAAAGGATGATCATTTTGGGGATCCGAATTAGCCATCCCAGCAATATCAACCATCTCAGATCGTGAATATTGGATTTTTTTTATCATTTGAGTAAACAAAATTTCTAAAATAAATAGTTAAAATAACGATGTACCATTTGGCACATTTCTTACTGGTTTGTGATGCCTAAGATAGTTTTTAAAAATATGTTGTAAAGATAACTGAAAACTTTTTGACAATTTATTAGCAACTACTGATGCCAAATAAACCAATTACACATTTTAAACTAACCAACCCATTAAACGGAATCTCTGTCTGAGCGACATATTTCATGCTTCAAATAAAATTCATGCTCGCGGAGCTTAGCCAGGACTAATCTTAAATGAAACATTAACTTAACATTAAAACCACAATAGCCAATTGTTGAACCCTTCTAAGGTTTAAAATTTCGGAATTTGGAACTCCGATGCTCATTTTTGGGATCTGAGTCAGCCATCTCTGAGATCGGGATAGGCCAAAATTCCAAATAATGTTTTGCACTCCAATAAAAATACAGGTGTATCCCTGTGGAGGTCTTCAGGGACTAAAATTTTTCTGGGCTGCACCAAGTGTCCATGAAGCATTTTATCTAAAAGATGTTTGTTTCTTCATTATTAGAAGGATAAATTATTTGCACATGTTAAATATAAAAAACTAACCTATACTTTCTAAGTTATAAAAAACTACCTTGAACTATCTACAAAAACTACCTTCTTTTACCAAACGTTAATGAAATTTGCATGTGCACTGATGTGTTTTTTTGCCATTTAATTATTATTAGTTCTATATAAAAACAGCACATATTCTTTATTCCTCCCACCCCATCTCTAGTGGGTCCCTTCTCCTACCTTCCTGCTCCTACACATTCATTCCCATTCTGGCTTATTTCTCCTTCCTCCCACCTCCATCTCCATTGAATCCATTGTTTTCGTTTGATAAATTTCCATAGGAGTTCAAGTGCTTTGCAGCTTGCTTGAGGTAGAACAGGCTGATTGATACGAGACATTTGCTGTTCTTAAAAAATAAAATCAACTGCATAGGTATTCTGATGCTCTTACCGAGAAGTATTTTTTTGTGAGGGTCGGAAGATGGCTATTATATCTGCATTTGTTCAGAAAGGCAAATAACACTGTCCATGTCTGATCTCTGAATTTATAGATAGTGTATTTCACTGCATTCACATATCTGCTAGTTTATGGTAGTGAAGTTGATACGCGCTAATATACCAAAGATTTGTGTGCTAGTTCCTAGTATTCAGTATTCAAGCCAAAGACCATTGTGTATTAAGTCAATTCATAAAGGCGTTGCTTGAACTTTGTGACTGCCTTGCTTAAGCTGGTACATAATTGGTTATACTTTCCAATACTGTAGTAGTGCCAAACAGCGAATCGGATTGTTCTCCATTTAAAAGACTTATATTATTCTTATATCTTTTTGTCATTCTGGATTTATTGTTCTTACACCTGGAAGCACTATCTTCTTTAGGTGTTGAGTTTGTCATACAGCATGACGAAATTATATACCTTTTGCAGGTTCGAGTGGCACACGTGGACTGGATTAAAATAGATTCTGATGAAGAGATTAGCCTTATGGTACACCAATATCTTTCGTGATTATTTTACCTTTCCTTGTTGAGCATGCATGTTGTACTTGATGGTTTTACATCTTGATTGCAGGAAGGGTCTGCAATATCTTTTGATATTATAGCAGGTGCTCAAGATGGTTCCATCTTTGACCATTCTCAGGTGTGTATTATAGCTATGAAATACGAATATGCGAATCAAAACCTTTTCCTTAAGATGGTGTGGTAACTTATTTTCTTGTTACTGCAATATATCATTGTATTTTTTGTTTCTTTGTCTCTTCAACTTATTCGTTTGTTTAGCTCTTCAACTTACAAAATGTCAATGCGCACGAAGCTTCTATCCTCTCGTCAACACTGTTTGGATTTTGGAGTGATTCCTAAATGTTGCATTGGATCTTGATTGATTCTTTTTACACTGTTGCTTTACTTATCAAGGAGACTGCAATTGTAGAATTTTATAGTGCATATGTGACCGAAACAATTCCGCCTTATATCAAGCAGTCTTATATCCAGTAGAATTTTTTAATGATCCTAGTTATTAATTTTTCTGCTCCTCACCGGAATCTTATTTTCTCATGGGGTTTATGTTGGTGTTCTTTGAAGTACAAGTACATGAATATGCAAGTACATATTAATGATGGCATACTGGAGCTTGTCAGCACAAATGATTCTTCAAGATATGGAGGTTGGATAACCTCTGAACCTCATTTCTCAGTTAGAGCTGCTGTTCTTGGTATTACAACTCTATATGTAAGTTTACAATCAAGTATGCATTTTTTCAACTCTCAGTTAGAGCTGCTGTTCTTGGTATTACCTCATTTCTCAGTTAGAACAGTGTCATAATATGCGTTTATTTTCAGGTCAGTGTAAGGCAACAACATGGGCATGACATATTTAGTCAAATGATTAAGTTGGAAGTTTACAGTCCACTTCGCCTACATCCGGAGTATCTTTACCTAACACCTGGTGCTTCCTACGTGGTAATTTCCTGGTCTGTATGAAACTGTGTAGTGAATGGCTACTGTATACTTGTCCGCTTGATTATGTATTGTGTGATTTTGAAAATTCACCTGCATATTTGGTTTGCATAATATTATTTTCTGGGATTGCTCTCTGTACAATATCATGATGAATAGGCTAGAAAAGGAATCATATTCTGATACCTGTTTGCAACTTCTCAGTGGAATCAGATGTGGATCAGACACTGAGTTTGGATAGAAAAATAAAGAAACAAAAATCTAGTGTTAGGCTTTTTCACTGATGCTAAGGTTATAATTGCACGAGATGTTGTGGCGGCAAGGAGCCATGGGTCCCTGAAGAGATGACGGCATGTTCATGTGATTGTGACAAGAAGGCGTGGCAAAAGATCTTTTGGATCGTTTGGAAATGATAATGGCATGGTCATGTGATGCCTATGAGTTAGAACTGTTAAATGAGATATCTTTGACATTTGGAATCGGCGACAGTGGGATCGCGGAATGACAACAAGACAGCCATGGGGACAAGGAGGTGTAAAAAAAGAACCACAGATGATGAAAAGAGAAACAAAGGTTTCTCCTCCTCTTTCTCTCTACTTGGATTAGAGGAGGAAGAAGCAAAAAGATTGGCACCCTAGCATTAAAAAACCTATACTCTGACACCATATTAATTTGCGTAATCCAGTAATAATTCCTCCATACAATATCATGATGATTAGGCTGGAAAAGTGATCATATCCTAACATGCTCTTAAGCATTATCTATACTTGCGAAATATACATTCTGTTTTGTTAAGATGATCCTGTGCTTATTAAATATTTTTGTATTTTCTTTCATTTTTTAAGGGGATTTTTTTAATGGTTTTGCCATTGTTTAGCTTACAGTGAAAGGGGGCCCAAAACATGGGGCTTCGTTTGAGTACAATAGCATGAATGAGGAAACTGCAATAATTCAAGGGCCTTCGGGACGGATTTCTGCAATTTCCGTTGGTAATGCTGTAAGTAGGATTTATAGTTAAACTGTTTGTGCGTTTTAAGCTGGACCTCTCTTATTTCGGTTATTCTCCTGTTGTATATTAAATATCGGGTTGTGTTTTTCATTAACAATGTAGAAGTTTAGAGGAAAAGGAGCCTGTAGGTTCATTGTAGGTTGCACCCTATAGTGCTGCTGAAGCGGCAATTGCTGGTTGTTTCACAGCTAATTAATGAGTCGGTTTCTTTTCTGATGAGTTCATATCGTCTTTCTTACAAAAAAAGAAGTTAGGAAGAAAAAACCTTCCCCAACATAAGTGTTGTGGATAACTATGGAGAAGATTAACACGGAACAATTGCTTACGACCAATCCAAGCAACCAAATCACGCATCCAAGCAATCAAATCACGCATATAAACAGCGGAATCTGAAACGTCTACTAGATTTTAAATTAAGTTTACACCAAGCAACCCTAGAAGATTTCTTTTAAATCTCTCTAGATCTTAGCCGTCATTCTTTCTCTATACAATAGTATCTCAAATTAGCAATACATATAACATAGGAGAGATCTTATATATAGGCAAACCCTAATCCTATTGAAAACAAGAGATAAGTCCAAATAAATAATATTCGGTTCGCACAAAAAACCCAACGACTGCACCAGACTTGGTCAGACGTCCGACTCTTCTCTGCTACTCCTCATATCCTTGCGCAGACGTCTGTCGTTGCTGTGGATTAGGCTTCAGCTTCTCTATATATTTGCCTCCAGACGTTTGGCTACGCTCTGTTATTTGGATAAGACTTTCCAGACGTCTGCACTTTTTCATCAGATGTCTGGCGTTGCTATGGATTTCTGACATGAGTCTTGTGCATGTCTAGACGTCTGCATCTCCTGCTTCAGATGTCTGAGGAAGAATTTTCCACAATTCAACAATCTCCCACTTGGAGAATTCTTCCGCTTGATTATTAACACTAGTAGACTTCACATGATTCCGTTTTGCTCTCCTTATCAAATTTTCATCGAGAGGTTTACCAACGTACAATAGAGATCCAGTTTGTCTCTATCTACGATCTTGGTGAACATATCTGCAGGATTCTTTTATACCGCGATCTTCTGCAGTGTCAACTCACCATCTTCCAAAACTGTGTATGAAGTGGTACCACACCTTGATGTGCTTCGTCCGAGAGCGATGTCGCGTTTTTGGCCAAGTGTATCGCACTTTGGCTGTCGCTGCACAAGGTGTTGAAATTTTGTTTCTTACCCAACTCTTCGAGTAACCTTGCAACCATATCATCTTCTTATTGGCTTCCGTGATGGTCATATATTTGGCCTCCGTCGTTGACAATGCCACAACTTTCTGCAACCGAGAGACCCAACTAATCGTTGTTCCCCTAATTGTGAATACGTATTCCGTTTTGCTCTTCCCACTATCTCCATCACCTGAGTAGTTCGTATTAACATAACCTTGCGCTTTTCGAGAGTCATCCCCGAAACATAAGCAATGACTAGACGTTCTCCTGAGATATCTCAATATGTACTTCACCTCATTCTAATGTTTTTTCCCGGGTTTTGCATGTACCTGTCTACAACTCCCACTGCATATGCAATATCCGGTCTCATACTCACCATTGCATACATCAAACTCCCCACCGTAAGTGCATAAAGCAGTCTTTCTATCACATCTTTCTGCTCTTGAGTTGACAGGCACAACTTCTTACTGAGTTTGAAGTGTTTTACTAAAGTCGTACTCATCGGCTTTGACTTGTCCATATTGAACCGTTTCAAAACTTTTTCCACGTATTCCTTTTGTGATAACCACAGCTTTCGCTGCTTCTTATCTCTTATGATCTTCATACCCAGAATTTGTTTGTCTGCTCCCAAATCTTTCATGGAGAATTTTTCAATCATAATCTTCAAACTTCGAATTTTCTCAAAATAGAAAATTCGGACCTGCTATCAACATGTCATCCACGTAAATTGATAAAATAATATAGTCGTCATCCTTGAAAGTCTGAACGTACACGCAGTAAGCTGAATCACAACGCACAAATCCTATCTGTAACATGAACTGATCAAACTTGAGATACCACTGTCTTAGAGCGTGTTTGGGGTTTCGCATTCTACACACTATGTTTTCTTCCCCCTTCATTTTGTATCCCGGTGGCTGCATCATATAGATCACCTCCAAATCTCCATAAAGGAATGTCGTTTCATATCCAGTTGCTCTAAGTCCAAATCCTCCACCGTCATGATAATAAGAATCATCCGAATTGAAGTCATCTTCACCTCTGGGGGAAATATCTCTTGATAGTCTATTCCATACTGTTGCGCATATCTCTTGACTACCAAGCGATTCTTGTACCGCTTTATACTATCAGCCTCATCTTTAATCCTCTACACCCACCTATTTAGCAACGCCTTTCGACTCTTGGGTAGTTTCACTAGATCCCACGTACTATTCTTCTTCAAAAAATTCTTATCATCGATCACTGCTTGCACCCACTGCTTGCTAGCACTGTCTTGCGTCGCCGCTGCAAGGGGTTCGGGCTCTCCCGAATCTGTGTACAAAATGAAGTCGGTAACAAGTTTTTCAGGCAACCTCCTCTCTCGTGTAGATCTCTTTAGAACTGATACATCTGGTTTCTGAACATGGTCTTCAATCTGTTCTTGAATATGATCCTGTACTGCAGTGCTCGTCTCCTCCAAATTCTGATCTCCACTTATATGTACCTGATTGCTCTCCCGAGTTCTATTTAACTCGATAAATTCAGATACTGCACCATCCTTGGCTTGCTTTTCTTTTTTGTACAAGTGTTCATCATAGACGACGTTCCGGCTTCATATTATCTTCTTACTTGTGTAATCAAAGTCGATATCCGAACTCATCTCCACCATACCCGATGCAAGCACACTTCGTAGACTTGAGTTACACTTACTCTTTTACGCCTTATTATCAAAGAATACATAATGCAACCAAATACTTTGAGGTGCGAGTAATTATCCGGTTTACCTGACCAAATTTCTTTCGGAATACCTCCATCGAGCGTATTTACTAGGCTTTTGTTGATAAGATACACATCAATATCGACAGCTGCTGCTGTAGGGTGTTTTCGTCACCCCATTGAGATAGGAATACGCGTCGCTTGTCAGGCATACTACAGATTCCCCCTGCCTAGGGTAGGCGGGGGTTTATTGATTGTGGGGATCCGAATCTTCGGCAGTCGCGGATTAAGCTGCTGTTAATTACCCTTCGCCTTTGAAGCGAATGAATCTTCGATTGACGGGTCAAACTGGTCATGCGAACTCAATGTGTAGTGTGTGTATGTGTCTTAAGGGGTTTTGGATATATCGGGAGCCTCGCAGAGTTTACGGGGGTCTCGCTATCCGGATAGCGGGCTGGGGGTCCCCTCTTGTGGGGTGCGGGACAACGTCCCGTTAGAAATTTTTTCTAATGGAGAAAGTGTTGAGTGTATATATATAAAAAAAGAGGGAGAATAGCGTCCAAAGGACACATGGGTGCCAGCGTCTCGCGTGCTCGGCACGCGGGTGCTAGGCGCCAGCGGGAAAAATGGGCTTAGCCCATATACTGGGAGTTATACTCCCAATTGACTTTTGGAGTTAAACTCCTGAAAAAGAGGACAAAGGGGCTTAGCCCCTGCACTGGGAGTTGTACTCCCAAAAAGAAAGATTTATTATATATATATATATATATATTGTGAAGTTAAACTTCCAAGATATTTTTGAAGATGATGAAAGGGGACCCCTTTCTTCTCCTTTGAGCCCTGGGTTTTCTCTTGAGTCTTGGATCTTTCCCAAAGTGGGATTTTTGGAGATGAGTCTTCTTCTTCCTTCTCTCTGTTGGCTGGATCTTGAACGAAAAAGGGGGCGAGACTTAAAAATCATCCATTTTGGGGATTTGATGGGAGATTCGAGTTTCCTTTCAAGAGTTTTATGGTGAAAAACGGTTTCTTTTTGGAAAAAAGAAGAGTTAAACTCTTGATTTAATTCAAAAAGGAGAAGAATGTTTAGAACCTTGAGGAAGGAGGAGGCACAGAAATCCTAGATTTTTAGGGGAATGAATTATTCTTTTTCATTTCATCATGATGTTGGCTTTTATAGGCTTACAAATTTACACATAGCCTTTTGGGCTTTACAAAAATGGCATTTTGCCCATCTCATACCTCATGTGCTCATTTATTTTGCACATGAGCCATGAGCTTTACAAAAATTTAGCTTTGTGCCTATTTTTCTTACATTTATTCATAAAAATTATATCAAAATTATTTATTACATAATTTTCATATTTGCTTGGGGGAGGCTGGTCGCGGGGTTCGACTTGGGCATGGGCCCACTTGACCTGGGTTTGGGCCCGTTTACTTGGGGTTGACTTTGACTTTGACTTGGTCAACCGGGGTGTAATTTTTGACCCCAACAGCCGCCTATAGGAATTTTAGCACATATGCATCCAAGGTTATACTCCGCATCCGCTCTAGGATTGTCATGTTCATCTTTTCAGCGACGTCGTTCTGTTGCGGCATCCCCGGTACCGTTTTCAACCAACGAATACCCTTCTGCAAACAAAACGTCTCGAATTTTTGTATGCAATATTCCCCGCCATTGTTAGACTTCATGGACTTGACCTTCGTCCCCGTCTGGTTCTCCATCTATGCAATCCAGTGTTTAAAGAAACCAAACACATCGTACTTCTTCATCGCATAAACCCAGGTCTTCCTGCTTGCATTACCTATGAAAGTTACGAAGTACCGATTTCCAACAGAAGACTGCATCGAGGCCGGTCCCCATATGTCTGTATGCACTATCTCTAGCTTCTTGGTCTTCTTAACGACGCCTCCGATCTGAAATCTGAGCGAGCTTTGCTTTCCACAAACGCAACTTTCGCAAAATCCCAACTCCATCTTTTTAAGTCTAGAAAGAAGCCCCTATCCTGAAGAATCTTCATATTCTTCTCGCTGAAGTGCCCCAATTTTTTATGCCACAACGAAGTCTTAGAATTTGCTTTTGAATCTGGCACCAATGCAACCGAAACTCTACTACTCCAACTGAATGAGTACAATGAACCGCTTAACTTATCCCTTGCGACCATCAATGCTCTTTTGGAAATCTTCCACTGAGAATTCCCAAACATCGTCATATAATCTTTGTTATCAAGTTGACTTGTAGAAATTAAGCTTTTCTTCAAATCTGGAACGTGTCTCGTTTTTCAGATTTATTTGAGTTCCTCCTGACGGTTGTAGTATGATCGTCCATTTTCCAACGATCTTGCACGGCTGATCGTTTCCTACCATTACATGTCCAAGATCTTCTTGAACATACTCGCTAAAATGGCGCCCGCCTGAAGCAGTGAAAAGAAGCCCCCGAATTTAGGAACCAGGTATCCGTCTTTGTATTCACGTTTGCCGATAGACAAAGCCGATGTTCTCCTTGTTCATGTATAGACACCACATTGGCTTCCTTTTCATCTGTCTTTCCAAACGAGTCTTTCTTCAATAGTCTACATTCGCTTTTTCCGTGCGCAGTTCCAATAGTCGTCTTGGATCCTTCCTTTAGATTTTCCTTGGTTTTTTGAGTTGCCTATCTTCCCTTTTCCCTTTTCCATCGTCCTGTCGTGATTTTCCACTGAAAGTACAGAAGTTTTCGAACTCCCACTCAGCTTTTCTCTTCAGCTCATCGTTTAATATGCAACTCACTGTATCATCAAACGCTAGAGTTCCTGAGATTGAGTTGTTTACCGCCATAACTAGGTTCTCCCAACTTTCCGGCAACGAACATAGGAATAAAATGGCTCAAATTTCATCTTCAAATACAATTGAAATCGATTCGAGTTGGCCTGTCATGCTGTTGAATTCATTCAGGTGTCCTGTCACCCAACCGTTCTCTGCCATCTTCATGTTGAAAAGTTTCCTCATAAAAAATATCTTGTTTGATGTCGAAGGCTTCTCATACAACTTCGCTAATGTCGTCATTAGCCCTATGTTGTCTTCTCTTTTGAGATGTTAAAGTCCACCTGTGATGTCAACGATAGCCTAATCGTTGTCAGGGCTTTCCTATCCAATAGATTACATGCCTCATCGGATATCTTCTCGGGCTTTTCGCCAAACAATGGAAGATACAAATCATTTTGGTATAAGTAGTTCTCCATCTGTATGTGTCACCAGCCATAATTGTGACCATTGAATTTCTCGATTCTTATCTTAGCCTTCGTCATCTTTCGTCTACCGTCGTAGCAAACTTAACTTCTCTTTCGATCTGAACCAACGCTTTCAAAATTACAATCTAAGAAGATGAGGAAGATAACACAAGCGTCGTTACTCACCGTTAACTTAGATCGTATAATCGAAGAACCCTTTGTCCTTGTCAAGCCCTAAACTCTGATACCGGTTGTTGTGGATAACTATGGAGAAGATTAACACGGAACAATTACTTACGACCAATCCAAGCAACCAAATCACGCATATAAACAACAAAAGACAATAATAAAGTGCGAGAAAAAGAATAAATCAAATCATATAGACGAGAGATTTGTTGACGAGGTTCACCCACCGTTGGTTAGTCCGCGGCTGAGCGGAATCTGCATACGTCTATAGATCTTGAATCAAGTTTACACCAAGCAACCCTAAGAGATTTCTCTCAAATCTCTTTAGATCTTAGCCGTCATCCTCTTTCTACACAATAGTCTTTCAAATTGGCAGTACATATAACACAGGAGTGATCCCTATATATAGACAGATCTTAATCCTACTTAAAATAAGAGATAAGTCTAAATAATATTCGGTTCGCACAGAAAACCCGACGATAGACGTATGCACCAGAATTGGTCAGATGGCTGTCTCTTCTCTGCTTCTCTTCAGATCCTTGCGCAGATGTCTGCACACTCGCCATCATACGTCTCCAGTTGCTTTGGATTGAGCTTCATCTTTTCCAGAAGTCTGACTACGTTCTGTTCTTTGGCTAAGACTTCTCAAACGTCTGCAATTTGGCTGTCAGACGTCTGGTGTTGTTCAGGATTTCTGACATGAGTCTCGTGCATGTCCAGACGTCTGCACCTCTTGCCTCATACGTTTGAGGAAGAATTTTCCACAATTCAACAATAAGATGCTTCATTCCCTCTAAACCTGTCCCCCAACCTCCTAAGTTCCTAACTTTCTGTTTCTAAGAAACCCAAATTCTCATCTCATCTAGATTAGAACCTTCCACATCTAAATAAAATGATACATGCTCATGTGAAAAGAAATTGGTTCATAAGCTAGTTGTGGAGTAATCAACAATTGCTATAGCATCACTGTACCCTTCAACATACAATGTCATTCCTGACCCTGTTTCATCCAGCTTGAATATTTGTTTTATCTGTGTAATAATATATGTTCATCTGCTTCTGCATCTTTCTGTATTTTTTTCCTTCTAATTTTGTTCTGTATCCAAGGTCAGACTGTCCGAGCAAGTGTTTTTGGCAGTGGAGGCAACTTGATTTGTGAAGCGTATGGCAAAGTTCAAGTAGGGATTCCCTCAGGAATGGTTTTGAATTTGCAGAGTGACCAGCTCTGCATTGGTTGCAAAATGCCAATTTTTCCATCAATTGTAGAGGTCAGTAAAAATGAAATATTCATTTTTATATATTTTCCAACCGTTTTCATCTACCTTCGACTAACAAATTGAAGTGGGAATTAGGGAAACTTATTTTCCTTCTATGAGAAATGTGGTGATTATAAATGGACAATAGAGAATGAGAAGGTAAACAGACTCCTGTTTACGACTATTGTTATCCGAAGTTCGCTTCTGGTGTTGGTTACTCTTAAAGTTACCGATGATCTGATTTCATTTTGCATAGGTGTTGACCTTCCAAACACCAAGTATCTTGCATTCTGGTGCAAATGAAATTTCATTATCTTGTGCCACAGAAGAGAATAAGCATTGCCATTTAGACGGCAGTGATAGTGATAGCGCATTCAGCAATCTATTATTTGGCAGGTCCTTACTTAACTGTTTTTATAAGAGCTGTAGTTGTAATTCATTTAAAGATAAATATTTAATTCTACTCTTGGGAGAAGAGTCACAAATTTCTTTTTCACTAAACTTAGTCATTCATGTTGTTAGCCTAAAACGATATCTGAAATTGTGAAATTGTTTACAATAAACCTTTCTTTCTGTCTTTCTTCCTGCAATTACTGCTTTCAATAATATTAAATTCATCACACGATTTGTAAAGTACATGATGTATATTGGTGATTTGAATGTCATATTATGCTCTTCCAAACTAACATCTGAAGTCAATTTTCAATATTTATTATTTCTCATTGTAGCTTGACTAAGAAAAAGTTACATGTCTTCATCTGCTCCTGTTTTGGGTGTTTCGAGTAAAACTGCCTGTTAATTTTGTTTGGCTCCTCCAGTATGAAAAACAGCTAGTTTTCATTGACTTAGCTAAGAGTAGATCTGAAAAATTGTGAATTGAGAGACAGCTAGTTTTGTAAGAATTTTTATGAACTTGTTAAACACTGCTAAAACAATTATGTTATTTATCTTTTTATGTCAGGCAGTCAATAAATATTATGACGTGCATGCACAATTGTTTTCTGTACTACTTGTTTCTCACTTGCTATCTTGTTTTAATTCGAGTCTCTAATTGTTGTATCTTGTACACAACATGATCGCATTATGCACATATTATTTATTTATATCTATCGGGAATTCAGATCTGCAGGCAGGACAAAAGTTTCGGTCTCATTCTTCTGTGATTTTGTGCCTTCTGGCATTGCACAACAAGTATCATATAATGCATCCAAAATGTTGACAGTGGTCCCGGATCCTCCTTTGGCTCTTGGGATACCCATAACATGGGTCCTCCCACCTTTCTACACCTCATCAGATCGTTTGCCAGGGGTCATGGGCTCCCGTGACCACAAAGGCACTACTTATTCTGTGCTGAAGGAATGTGGAAGGAGGGATCTTTCAAGGCAGGATGCTATTGCTATTGATGGAAGTAAAATTATAACAAGAGAGAGTAACGAACTTGCATGTATCCAGGCTAAGGACCAGAGAACTGGTAGAACAGAAATAGCTTCATGCGTAAGGATCGCAGAGGTTAGTTATCCATGCCATGGTTATCTGAGGATTGCATGTTATGCAATACTATCTGTTTTCCTAGTTTGAATGCATTGTATTGAGTATTTATGTAGGCTTCGTTTGCTCATATCTTTGATCTGAAGTGCCAGGACAATCTCAGACAACACTTTATGTAACTTTCCACGAGCAAGTTTTAAGATTTTCTTTCTGTTTAACTTTCATGTTTATAAACCCTGAATTAGGTGACTAGAATAAATGAATGTTTGTGTTGTAACTTCATTATAATTATGCAACTGCTACCGCTATTTTTTTCTTCCCTCACATTTCTCATAGAAGCCCGTAGTAATATTCTTAAGTACTGTATTACTTTTTTTAAATATTGGACATACGATAATATTATATTTTTATTCATTTTAAACAAACCCTAATCCTTGATATAATTTATAAGTAGTGTACATTATAATATTTTCTTCTTCGTGGAAGATGATAACAATATGAATTATGAACTAAATCAGGCACGGGCTGAATTTTTAATATATTTTAATTTTTATACTAGTGTAGTGACTAGTTGTATGATTGACTACGTAATTGTTTTCTCAATTTTCACATTTTCCATCATCATGAGCTGATATATATATATATATATATATATATATATATATATATATATATATATATAGTTTACCGACGTCAAGCGGACTCATCTGTCTTTATTAGCTTATTTGACTAGGTTTTCCTAGAAGCAGCATGCTTATTACTGAATCTGGGGTATTTTGAGGCTTGTACTACTGGATTTTTACTGCCTATCATTTGTAATCGATCGCTCTCTACTTCATACTTTGGGTGTTGATTCAGAGATAATGACTTCACTAGACATCCTTTTATTCCCCTTTCTTTTTCTCTTGACTAATTTAATACTATGGCATTCATGTTGGATCTTTGTTAGTTTACTTGTTAGTGAATTCCTGCATTTAAGATTAGTGCATTAATCATTAATTTAGTTGTAAGGACACTTTCATTATGTAAATGTTTATTTAAATCCCTTTTTTCCCCTTTTCTCAGGTGGCTCAAGTAAGGGCTACCACAGCAGAATCTATATTCCATGTTGCTTACCTTGGAAAGGACGCTAAATTGGAACTTGGAATTAGTTACTGTGATGCTTTAGGTATTTTCCCCTGCAGAGACTGGTTTTAGGATAATTCTCCTTTGTCTATGGATGATTCTCCTATATGTCTATTCTTCATAGCTCTGGGGCTTCTCTTGCTAGCTTTAATTTTTCTTTGTCTTGCTTAGGATATCCCTTCTCTGAAGCGCATGATGTAGTTCCAGTGGATGTTGAGACTAATTATCCTGATGTTGTGTCCATTCGAAGGCCAAATGATGATAATAAGTCGGATAGCGGCTATGGAAATGTTGTTCTTGAGGTTTGATTTTTCTTAGTTGTATTTCATGTAGGAGTATTAAGAGTCAACCATTTAAGCAGCCTATATCTATGCTTATTCTTGGTGACTGGCGGAGAATTATCAATGTTGTATTGTGAACCATACAGATTTCTTCTTGCATTCAGCCTCATCTGACAATTTTCTTCTTTGACTTTCTTTTGATAATGCAGGCTAGAAGTCCAGGGAAAGCTCTTGTAATGGTAACAATCAAGCATAAACCTGAGAAATCAGACTTCATCCTGGTATTGCTTCTTTCTCTCTTATATAGTTTGTTCTTTTCCAGTGGCCTTGGCTGCTGTGCTGATCACTGGTACTGTTGAGGTAGCTAAAGTGCATATTTCAGATGTTTTGAAGCAATTAATATAACTTGCTGTGGTTGAAGGCACAATGCCATTGCTTCTGTATTGAGTTTTGTTGAACTGTAGATTGTGGAGCCACAAACACTTGACCAACTTAAACCAACTTTCTGCAGTTTAAATGAAGTATATCATACATCGGTGGCTTGTATGGAAAAAAATTGACCCTTGTCATTTCACCTTTTTTAGGTATCAGTTGGTGCACAGTTATTTCCTCAAAATCCAGTCCTTCATGCTGGGCATAAACTTAACTTTACTGTGATTGGAGATGGTAATTCTCTTCTTAAATTTTTTCTGGTGCATCTGCTTTTTTTTAATGTAGTGGTGATATTTAGAAGTACTCATGACCTGGTTCTAATATTATACACCATGGATATACCTTTATTTTCGGTACCGCGGTGTTGGTTGAAATGATGTTGCTTTCTCTTCACCTATCTTGTCAAAGTCTTCTTACATTCTCCCATGCTTTTTCATGCGTAAAAAAATGTTTATTTTTCCCCTCTTCTAGATTAAAAGTTTAATTTAATATTCTTTGGTTATGCATGATAGGGCTCCATCTGAATAATGGGGTTTTCGCCTTTTGCATTGCGCCATTAATGGATTCTGACATTAAATATCATGACATATGAATACGGCATATTGAGCTTTCAGCGGTATTGAAATATATTAAGCACTGACTAATTCCACTTAAAAAACTTGTCGGGCCTAGGTTTTGCAAGGCTAGAATTTGCAAAAGGTTTAACCACTTAAAATTAGTTTCTTAACATTTATTGCTATCTTCCACTGTGATCTCTTTTTGAACACATTAATTTTTGTTTTTCACCTTGTTACCTTTTGCTTTTGAGTTTATTTCAGCAATAAAATCTTACTTTTTATGTCTTCCAATTATGATACTCTTGCACAAGTTTTAGGATAGGCATCAAAGATTAGCCATGCTTTTCCAATTTTCAGATAGCTGCTAAAGTTAGAGGTGGATTCTTAGGATCGTATATACACAGTTTTGTACCTCTGGAGTACTATTTATGCAATTGGCATGTTACATAGACTTTCAAAAACAGCGCAATGGTTGGATTTATGGACTTTGATCTACAGTTTGAATCCTCCAACCCCATGCACAGACCAGTACACAATATCTTAGAGTTCTTTGCCTCATTATGGGCATAATTACATATTTATGTTGGTGGTGTCAGTATCAACCATAGTCACAAATTCGTGATTCGGGTATAATTCGGCGAGGTCGAAAATTCGGATTCGGAGAACTATTCGGAAAAAACCGGCAGGTATTCGGGAAAGATTCGACAAGTGTTCGGGAAATGTTCGGGAAGGATTTCGAGCAAGAAATTAATATATGAGACGCTGGGTTTTGATTTTGGGAATTATTTTCTGTTTTTTGAATTATTTTCTGTATTTTTCGAATTTTGTGAATTATTTGACGTTTTTTCGAATAATTCGGGAATAATTCGTGAATCATTCGTGAATAATTCGGCCCGTTCGGCAGCGGCGATTAAATCGGATCAAAAATTCGCGAATTATTCGCGAATTCGCCGAATAATTCACGGATTATGTGACTATGGTATCAACTTCTTCGCCTTATTGTTGTACGGCATTCAACAAGTTTTCATTTCATGCACAAACTACTAAAACTTGCCTTCACAACGCGAGAGCCTATTTGGCTTTGGACTTGAGATAATCATATTTATTTATCTAGTGGAGGTATACCTTATGAAACTGGGGTTTCACAAGGGTATAAGTCCTTTTAAAAAAACAACTTTAGTGTGCTTGATTTTGGTATTAGGTTCAGAAGTCTAGTTTTCTTCCCTTTCTTTAGAGTTGAAATAAATTAGGCTCAACATTTTTTACTTGACATAACTTTAGTTATGCCAAGCTAACAGAGCGGATTTTGGAATATAAAGTTAAGTTTTGGTAACTCTACAAAACTGAAGTTATCCCAACTTAACTTTGAATCCAAACAAAGCCTATATTGTGTGAATTGGCTTCCCCAACAAATCTATGTTTGTTGAATTGACTTTTAGTCAGTAGAACGATCTAGAGGCCACTTTGAATTCAAGTTGATGCATAAACGTCATGCGTGGAATAAATGCTCCTGTACCAATTGATGCAATGCACTTCTCATTTCTTATCCCATTTTGCATCTTTGTGTACATCATGCCTCATTCCTCAAAGATGAGTGCAGTTCCCTATAGCAAAATGCATCATCTCTTAGACTCTGGCCTAATAGTCTAGGATGACTTTTAGAAGCTTCTTCAGAGCTCCATTAGCAACTGACCTGCTGGGTTTATGGTAGATTCCCATCATCAATCTTTTCGATGACCAGAAACATGCAACACAGATTTTGAACCAAGTCATCAGCCAGCGGTAACACTTCAGTTAACTTTTATGTGAAACTTTCGCAAGAGTCATGCTCTGTAGCCAGCTCTATTTTGAGGATGATGATGTTGGTCTATGTGATAGGTGCAGACTGCAGGAAAAAACTTTCAATAAGTTCATCGGCTCAAATTGAGAAAGTAACATTGGTATTTTATTAATATGACATCATGATTGCATACAGTAAAGAGACTATTTATGTATAATGCAATAAACTTCTTTTATAATAAGAGTAAGAAAACCAAATACTGTTCATGACTGAAACGGTAACTCCAAGTTGCCCAGGAAAGGTCTAGCATCTAACATAAATAAATATAAACAAGAAACATCAAATATCAGTATTGGCATTTTGTAGTCACATAAATGGTAGCCGTAATGTGTATTTGAGAAATGGAAGTATATAAAACCTTTATACTGTTGTGACGATCTGGGCTTACATACCTTGCTTTTGATAGCTGATTACAAAGTTTAATAAGAAAGGTTATGATTTCTATCACATACAATAGAAAAATGCTTAGAACTGATAAATGCAAACACAAAGGTAAACGCTAATTATATACTTATACAGACCGGGGGGGCTCTGAAATTAGTTTATGCTGTGTGGCCAAAGAACAGCCGCAGTTTTCCCACAAGATTATTCAACTTCTGAAAGAGGGCCAAACTCTTCCCGATCCACCCGCTATTGAATTCTCTTCTCCTCATTTATATTCCTATAGTTTTCTGGATGGTCTTGTTATCATTGCTCAAGCAACTGTTCATCAGTCTTCAAACAAGAGAAAGGGTATATCTCAATAATTCATGGAAGAAGATCAAAGTAGGCATTTTAGTAAAAGTCCAGTCTCCACTAATTTGATGAATATTTTTGTTCATATATGCTTATTCTTCTGTTTTGAAAACATGATGATACACTTGGTGTGCCTTGTTTTCGACGAACTCTATCAAGATATATATGTAAAACTGGTAGCATATGTATTATACACATTCATTGAGCTTCATAGGGTATTTCTTACTCTTGCTTCATAGAATACTACATTTGTTTCAGTTGGCAGATATTATATAAAACTCCTAATGTTGCATTTAACTCTGCACCAAAACACTTGATGATCTGTGCTCTGCCTTACTTCCTTGTTTTGTAGGAACGAATGGTCTTGGATTAGGTCAGTGGTTAAGTGGCAATGGAAGTGTTCTGACTGTGAATAAAATATCTGGTGAAGCTCATGCTTGTGGTGAAGGTTCAGTCCAAGGTATGAAATTACAAGTTTTTTTGGTCTCTGTTCTATATTCAGACACTGAAGTGGCCTGCTGCATGCTTGTCGATTATCTCATGTTAGCAAATTTTTGTCCAAGCAGTTATATTCAGAGGTCCAAATATAAAATTGCAAACAACAGTTACTGTGCTGAAAGCCAATCGGATTCTAGTTGGTTCTCCAGCAGAGACATTGAATAATGTCCGATTTCCATCCGAAGGTTACAAGTTCTCCATAAAGTTTAGGTATGTTTGAAACATTATTTCCTTCATTATCTCAGTAAAGTTTTGTAGGGTCCCCCTACCCTCACCCTCACGGGTCTCACCCCACACAGAGACCGACACAGATGCACATATAAAGATTTGTCCTATGTTTAATGCCGTTGTTGGCTAGCTACCGCCACTAATGCAAGCTTGATCATCGTTATCAAAGTATTTTCCCCTCAAAATGGCATCAGTTATAAAGTACAGCTATATAGGTTGACAACCAGTTATCAGACGTAAACCCTGTCATAGTTAATACTGGCAGAAAAAAAGTTTGGGTAACTGGGTTTTTTTGCCACAATCTTAAAAAAAACTAGTTGACATTCTCTTAGTTTGAGATAAGGAAGGGATTATGATAGGTTTCTATATGGGAATTATTTCGACTTTGAGGCTAATGTCAACAGCCAAAGTGAAGCACGTTCCCAATTTTACCGAGGCATTCTTTATAAATAATTTTTGAAAATATAGTCAAATCACTCTTAAAGTATGAACAACAATGCACCACCGTCTGCAATTATGTCTTTACTGGAACATCCTAGTTGAAATTGATCGCTGTCCTACTTTAGGGTATAAAGAACTCGAAAAGCGTAGTTTATTTGTATTCTGTATAAAGAGATATGCAAGTCTCAGAGATGCATCAAGCTTTTCCTTGATTGTTTATCAGGAATTAAGTAGGAGGCTGCTAATGTTGTAGTTTCCTAAAATATTAGTGTTGAGCCTCTTTAAATTCTCTCTCCATAAAGCAGGGTTATTTTGTTCTTCAACAGAAATACCTGCTATTTAATGCATGTTGAAAGTTTATGTTATTTGTTTGAAATACCAGTAGGTATGTGGCTGAATATTTTCCTTTTCTTTTCCGGTTGGTTGTAGCAGTGACCCTAATGACAAGTTTGGAGCTACTGACAAGGCTGTTGAAGTCCAGTATGATTGCAGGGTTGACCCATCTTTTGTTGGGTATGCTACCATGACTTCTTTCATAGTATATTTTTAGGGTTTTTATTCAAGATTTTCATCAGACCTTTATTTAAATGTTTTCCCCTCATGTACCATAGGTATGCAAAGCCATGGAGCGAGCTTGGTAGTAGAAATTCATATTGTCTATTCTTCCCCTACCCACCGAAACACCTTCTGAGTTCCATTTCTAAGTCTAAGCCTATGAGAACTCAAGAACATGACAGTAACGAAGGATTTATGTATGTTTCAATCATCGCCTCATTGAGAGAAGCGCCACAAGTTGAGGGTGCTGCAAATGCACTTTTGGTTGGAGGGTTCTCTATTGAGGATGTAGGAAAGGTGGTAAAATGCTCACATCTAAAAAGCATGTTCAATATTTTCATTGGCGACTAATTTCCAAACATTTGGTTTCTGCAGTTAAATTTGACGCCAAACTTCAACAAAAGCCTGATAAAGGTTATAGGCAATACAGGTACCTAGAATATAACTTCTGTCGAAGTAAAAGTCAAATATATTATTGATGTGATGTGTAATCTGTTTGTATGCTGTTTTTTAACTACTGCAGATGTCGACATATATTGGAGTTCCAAAGATCTGCTGCTAGTTACACCATTTAGAGCAGATGGTTTTGGCATTGGTGGGGTTAAAGAATACAAGGTGTGACGAGCTTCATCCTGTGGACCTCTATAAGCAAACTTCAGAAAATGTGTGATTCTTAATGCCTACCTTTTCTATTCTTGGTTCAGGTTGAAGTACTGAAAGACCAGAAGTTCACAGATAAACTAAACATTGTGCTTCCTGTGACGGGTAAGTCTTGCTATTTGTTTTCTGTTCCTCAGACAAAACAAAAAGGGAAACAAAACCTAAAAGTCGAGATTCTAGATTTTTATTTTTAATGGAGTCCCCCTCCCCCACCCCCACCCACCCCCCTCCCCCCACCAAAAAAAAACACCCTTCTCCTCAATCATATAAATATTAAAGAGCCCTCCATTTTTTCCTTTTTTTCCCTCAGACAAAACCCACCAATTTTACCACTTGGAGAAAATTTGAATGAATCGTCATAAGGAATAACACGGTAGCCTTTACTCCAGAACAAAAGTCACCATGCTAATAGGCTTGTCAAAAACTTTACAAACGCTCCATTGCTTTGAGAAAAAAACAAAACCTTTTTTCACCTCAGAAAAAACCCACCAATTTCCTTTTTTCCCCTGACAGAATAGTTGTGATGGACAGTGCAAGTCTTAAAAGGTTTTGTACAAAGCCTGTTTCTTTTTCCGTAGTTTCCTTGGAGAAAATTCAGAATCAACATGGTGTTTTTGCTAACAGGCTTGTCAAAAACTTTACAAACACTCCACAGAGAACAGCACCTCCATTAACTGTGTAGTTGTGATTGGCTTCTTGCAGGTCAGCATGTCGAAATTGATGTCAGCTTTGAGCCCCACAGTGAAGGAAAAAGCTTCATGCCCGAATCAGCACAGATGAGCGGCATTACATGGAGTGCAATTGGTATCTGTATAGCTGTGCTTATATTGACTATTGTTCTTTTCATGAAGATGCTTGATAGACCACACAGAACATCTGATACACCAGTCTCGGTTCCAGCAGGCTCACCAATTGGCCTCCGGGCTCAAGCTGCTGCTGCTTCTCCTGCATCTGCTCCCAATAGTATTCAATCATCGCCGCGTACGCCACCTCAGCCTTTTGTTGAGTATGTGAGGAGAACAATTGACGAGACTCCATATTATAAGAGAGATGGGAGGAGAAGATTCGATCCACAACAGACATATTAGATTTGATTCTGATAGCTTAGCAGAGTTTATGATTTTGTGTATTGTGGCCAGGTTTGAGTTTGTACCTTTTATTAGATGTATATATGTCAGGAACTAGAGTGGGTAAATTTTGGTCAATGCTTGATTCTGTTGTGTGGAACACGTCGAGACTTGTGCTGTATTATTCCATGCATGCTTATTGATGCGAAAAGAGTTGGCCTTTGTCAACTCCGAGATGCTGTTCATCCAGATCTAGGCCAATACACTTGTTCATCGAATTGATATGATGTGAATTTCTGTTTTGTCAAATGAGTTACCTTGAGGGAGCATAAAAACCTGGAACAATTTTCCGAAGATGTTGTGCAAGTCCTGTGAAGTTCTTAAGTATAGATTTATTATTTGTTCCTTTCGGATCCTCTTTCTTGAGTTTTAATTGTTATTCCACGGTATAGTTCTCACAATAGCAGCAGTGAGTTTTCATGGATTTGTAGTATGTGGCATCTTCATGCTCTGTAACATAGCAATTGCCCTGGCCAATTTAGTGATTGTGAAAAAGAAATGTTAGTGGCTCACTGCTGACCTTAAAAAACGTACTTCCCTTCAATTGGTGATTCATCTTTCAAATTGTATAACTGAATCATCCAGCATAAATGGCCTGAGTGTTGGGTGCGTTTGTGATAACGAGTGATGAAGGAAAGAACCTCGAATTTAAGATGTATGTGGCTTCAGAAGGAACAAAAAAGAAATTTTAGAGTGATAGGCAACAGTTAATTACTTTAATAACTACCACACAAGGCTTTTCCTTCGTTTCTTTATCCTCCCTTTTTTCTAATGCTTCTCACTTTATCGCTACAGTTTTCTTTTTCTTTCCATTGATTCATTGTAACCATTCTTTTGGTTGCATCTGGGCACAGATTAACATAAGGGGTACAATATAAAAAAGCCTCACAAAATTCCACTGTATAAATGTTAAATAATCAGTTCAGTAGGTATAAATGTTACAACAGCAACTAAGCTTTAGTCCGAATTTTTTGGTTGGCTAAATAAGAATGAAATCTTATTTTTCAAAAAATGGCCTCTCAGGGTATGCAGCATTGAAGCTTCCCTTGCTTTAAATTGATTTAGCTGTTCCGCATAAATAAATACTCATGGAATGGATGTATAAGCCTGGAATTTTTAAATAGTTAGGCATCACGAAAAGGCATCTGCTTGTCGTTCAGCCAATCGTGCATACAAGCCATCCTTTTTTATAAGTTCGGCATGATCTCCCATCTGCATAAGGCAACATCACCAAGGAATCACAAGGTTACCGATGAAAAGTTGAAGGATTTAAATTCTTGCTACAATCTCTAGCATTCTCCCGATTGGTTATTTGCATCCTGTGTAAAACCTTGTACACTAGATACAGAAAACTATGCCCTTAAACACCCCACACCCCACCACCCCTAAAAAAAAACATATATCTGACCCACCGATAGATAAGAGAGTACATACAGTTCATACATTCTTGCTAGAAGAGTATAATTTAATTGCATAAAACTGGGACTTACCTCTACAATTCTTCCGCTGTCCATCACAACTATTCTGTCTGCAGCTTGTATCGTAGATAACCTGCTCATAGAACAGTAAGGAGATGAAAATTTGAATGAATCATCATAAGGAATAGCATGGTAGCCCTTACTCAGGAACAAAAGAATTTGTCTTGGGTATTACTTTGGGCTATCAACATGACATAGCTGCACGTGGATTGGTGGAAATTCCTAGCAAGTAAATTAGGAGCAATATAGGGCCAAAGATCTTTCTTGGGCCAAGCAGGTTGAGCTCATGCAAACAAACAGATATAACTCTTTTAAGAAAGAATAGTTGAGGACAAGAAGCAACAAGGATTACCTATGAGCAATGACGATCACGGTTCTCTTCGCTTTCGAATGGTGAAGAATTCCCTTAACAAAAAGATTTTAAATAATATCAGAAGAATTATTTTTATCGTCATCGTCGTCATATAATCTATTTCCCGTCAAAATGGGGACGGCCACGAGTCATGAAAAAAATTCGACGAAACTTCAAGACTGGTTATTGGCCTCACTTCGACTCTCTTATATAAATGGCAAATTCATAGCAAGGTATGAACAAGAGAGGGAATTATGATTTACTCAAAACACAGAAATAAAGTCAACTGAGGAAAAGAGCACATTCCCACAGAATTAAGTTACCATACAAGCAGAAATTAACATTTTATGAAAAATGAATTTAATACCTTGACATAATGTTCACTCTCGGCATCAAGTGCACTTGTGGCTTCATCCAGGATCAGAAATGTAGGATCTCTAAGAATAGCTCTTGCAATGGCGATTCGCTGCTTTTGGCCGCCACTGAGAAGAGAATTGTCAACTAGAGTTTCATATCCATTGGGGAGAGATACTATAAACTCATGAGCAAATGCTTGCTTTGCAGCCCATTCCACCTCTTGCTGACTCACTTCTCTTGGACACCCATATTTGATATTCGAAGCCACATCCATCCGAAAAAGACGCGGTTCCTGTTAATCTTTAAAATCAAATAATGCAGCCTGATACTCAAGAAGGTAAAGTAAAATAATGGAAGTTGCAGAAACAAGTGGTGTATTGGGAGACCTGTCCAACAAATCCAATATTTTCCCTCAGCCATTTGATATCTAACTCATGGAGAGAGACACCGTCAATTAAAATCTGATGAATGAACAAAAGAAACCATTATCAGGGCAACCTTATAGATAATCTACTCCCATTAATTATATCATGTGCATATTTATAAGTAGAAGCAAGTACTGGAATGAAACTACATGTACTCAATTCTTTTTTCTTTTTCTTTTTCTTTTTTTTTTTTGGGGGGGGGGGGGGGGGAGGGGGGGATTTGTTAGGATTTGTTTCCTTGTGAAATATCCTGACGAGAGAGAGAGAGAGAGAGAGAGAGAGAGAGAGAGGCATTCTGTTAGGATTTGTTTCTTGAGAAATAAAATCATCCTGACCTACTATTAAGATTTCTTACTGTGAACCTAGAACCATAAATGGAGAAGAAACCCTAAATATCCTACATATCCCTCTCTAAGATTTTCACATATTTGCCCGTTGGCCTGTCATAAGTACCATCAACAAACCAAACAAGATAAGTTGGATAATCAGGCCCTGTCTGGGAATAGAGAGTTAAGTTAGGATAACTGGAGTTTCATAAAGTTATTTAAACTGAACTCCAAACTCCTAATTATGCCATGTTTGGCATGGAATTTAGAGTTTAGAAAACTCCAAAGTTGAGATATCCAAGGTTTACAAAACTCCAATCCAACCAAAGTTTTCTAACCTCCAGAGTTTGTGAAGGAAACACCTATTTTGGGGTTTAAATAACTCCAAAACAACATTTTGAAGTATAGATAACTACAAAGCCAAAAAACCCTTCAAACTTCAACTTTTAAGAGTTGGTAGGGCCTTGCATACTAGAGCTTGCATCACCTCTACCTCCACTTAAAAATAAACACCGGTTATCCTAACTCCATATCCAAACAGGGCCTCAAACTGTGAAGAAGCTCTATTTTTGGCCTTCTCTATTTGGTCGTGTGTGGGTGAGTGCGTGCATGTGTTGTTGCTTAGGTAGTGAACGGGAGGGTGGGTGATGGGGAAAATGTTTGAGATAATATAATTATATAGTAGGATTGGGGAAAGATCAGTTTAATACATTTGGCTTAGATACTGACAGCCAGGTACTGTCAGCCAAGTTAAAACACCAACCATTTCCAATATTTCAATGTCATCCTCCATGAAATCCAAAGTACATATTTTTCATGCAACATATAGGCACTCAATGAGATAAATTTCAAATCTCACCTGGCCATCAGTTGGTTCATACAGACGAAGAAGAAGACTAACCAGCGTGCTTTTCCCGCTTCCACTAAGACCAACCTAAACCAGCAAGCAAAAAGGAAAAAAGGACAAAATAAATTTATTCTTTGCTAGCTGTTACATATAATTAGTAAATAGCAAAATAGTTACAGTAGCATACTTACAATTGCAAGAACTTCATTTGGATGAACTGACAAGTTTATATGTTGTAGAGCCGGTATCTGTTTTTGAACAATAATGATTTAGAAACAAAACAAAGTTGTCAACTTGTTCCTAGAGCAAATACAGAATATTTTAAAAAGTAGGCATTGACTTTAGTTACACTTATATATATTTAAAGCTTGAACTCAGCAGAATAAATCTCATCAGGTATCAAGGGAGATAAAGTTCATGTTAAAACGGAAACAATCTTTTTGGCCTTTTACATGATTTAGAAAATATCAAATTACTTGATTTTTTACTTGCTTCTGCAGCAGTAGCACAAACACATAATGACTACCATGCGTGCTGTCTCGCATCTGTATGATGAAATGGGATCCTTGTCAACTCAATTCTTACTAACAAAATAAAATTAACACATTCAAATAATGGCCTGGCTTATGGATATTAAAGTGTGTGTAGATGCCAAGGTTATGGAGTAAGGAACGATATGGATGATATGATATTGGATTCTGCAGTATCGTATGATCCTATAATAGCAAATATATATTTTAAAAAGAGAGATGAGCATATGATATCTTTTAAAAGTGCATTAAACAATAGTTAGATAGATTTTCCCCTTACTAGAAGGATAGATAAATTAACGTGTAAATATTGTAAAGTCATTCCGAGTGAGTTTGACCACACAATATAGACTGGTCGTATTAAATATTTACATTGGAAAATGGAAGAGAGACGCTAAAATAGATAAAAGATCTAGAGGTAGATGATGAATTTAAAAATGAAGGTTCGATTTTATTTAAACATTGAATAACAAAAAGAAAGTAATTGGAATTTTCAAGTAAAACTAATATTATGTGGAGAAATATTACTAGTTGTATTTGAAAAAAAAGTATATAAGAAAATACTTGGTGAATCTAAAGGTAAGGGGTTTTCTTATAAAGCGAGTAGGTGGGGAAATGAAGAGCTTAAAAGGTTATTAAAATGAAAAGAAAACCCTATAAAAATTTGCAAAATGGTAAAAATAAAGAGAAATTCAAAAAATATATATAATTAGCAAACAAAGAAGCTAAAATGATGGTTAGCGAGCTAAATTTTTTATAAAAAAAATTACAATTTATGATTTATGATAATGTTTCCTTATTCTTCAAGTATCTCCTGAATATACCCAAGATTATTAATCCAATCGATAATTGGTAACTTAACATTTATGGTCCATTAAACCTTGGGCCTGTTATGATTATAGAATTGTTTTCTTCATGCAATTGCAGGTTTATGAGACTTCCATTCTATCAGTTGCATAAAATTGTACACTTGAAAGTAGGATCCCAAAGATTATAATATGAGGCTTCCATTCTATCAGTTACCTAAAATTGTACACTTGAAAGTATCATTTGTTATACTTATATGTTGTCTCTGACATCTGTACCATGTTCTTACAGCTGTGATTATTTGTTTCATAAACCTATTCATATATTGCTTTCGATGCATAAGGTGTTTTATATGAACCCTCTACTTGTTGCATGTGCTGGTGAATTTGGATTGGATAATTATTCCAGAGTTTTTGAGCCGTATAAAAAGCTATGGATGACATTGAAGATTATAGATTTTTATTTGTTTTCAAGAGTTGTAATATTGAATAGATTGGATATTATATTTGGGTATATTTTTTGAGTTAGAGAGGTATATTTTGAAGCTTGGGATTATGATACCATATAATTGTTCATTGTTATAGAGGTTTTATATTGTTATCATGCATTGCAGTTTCCAGTTGTAGAAATTGCGGCCATGTCATGCATCCAAGTTTTCTATCTTAAAGCAAAACCCAACACAAAGCTAACCACCACCCAACATCATGCAATGTGGTATTGTGTACATTGTCTATGTTGCGCGGCATCAACCAATTCAAAGTATTCAGTATCTATGGTAACTAATATTAAGTCTCATTTAAGAATAATATAAAGAAAAAGGAAAATTCAATAAATAAAACAGCACATAAAATGTAGGTTTAAAAAATCGCATGAAATGAAAAAACGCTAAAGATGCACTAGCATACCATCACTCGTGAAGGATAATGAAATGATACATCAACAAATTCAGCGTTCCCCGCCAACTTTTGCAATTTCCGTCCTGTTATGATATAATAATGAAGCATTTAGCAAACATCGAGCTGTGTTTAAAATAAAATCGAACTGGAAAAAAAATATATTTCTTATCAAAGATACGAGGAGATAACTCGTGCAAGTACTCAGATCAGCAAGAAAAAATTATGAGGAAAAGTACACTCGAGGGGGGGGGGGGAAGATGCTACGAGAAAAAAAATAAAGGGTGTTTTGATCTTTAAAGACATCAAAGGAGAACGCCATCTCTGACTCTGCTAAGTAGGGTCCAATAAGCAAAAACAAAAACAAAAATAAAACTCACCGTAATACCCTTGAAAAATAAGATAACCGATCCTACCCATGTAATGGACTCAAGGGGGGAGATGGTCCCCACTTTTTGGGCCTCTTCAGTCAAGCCTTGATTTGTCGGTCTGCCCGAATAATTTTTTTCTCAACTGCCTGGAGACTGTATGTAATACTGTTTCAAGTTTTATTAGTGGGCATGTTCTAGAAGTTCTAGCGCACACAATGTGAATAAATTTTCCTAACAATTTACTTCTAGAGCAAGTTGAGGGCAAATGAGGAAAGCCAATGGCTTCTTTATAAAAGCTCTTGTATAATGTGTTCATACAATTATACAGTAACATTTACGGTTGACAAACCGCTGTGAAAATGGTCCATCTTCTTAGTAATACTCCCAATGAATAAGTTGGTGGAGCATGAGAATTATGACAAGACGGTTTCAAGTTCAAGGCATGCAACCACACAAGACAAGACCAGTCCTGTTTATTTGGGGGGGGGGGGGGAGTTCAGCATGGGTCCCCCTTACAACATTGAAATAAATTTAGTAATGTAGGATGCAATATCACTTAAAACCCCTTATTATGAAAATAAATGGAAAAGAAGAAGACAACTAGCTTAACAGTGGCCACATAGAAACTAGCATTACAGCGGTCACATAGAAAATTAAACTGTCAACCTATTCTTTTACACCTGGAACGCGTAAGCAGTTTCACATTTAATTGACTTGGATACATTATAAGGTGTATCCTATACACAACCACCAGGCATTTGGAGTATTTGAGTAACCAAATACATTAAATAGCCAAGTGTGGTGCTTTACAAATCCAAGGCTTCTCTTCTCTAACAAAAATTGGTTATAAACCAAAATCAGGACTATCTTCGTCATGGTGTAAAAGCTTGATGGTGATCAGCATATATCTCTCTGAGAGGCAGAGACCACGCATACACAAACAAAACTTTTGGAAGGGTATTAGCTGTAAGAACAAGAAATATACTGAAGTAGTCCCAGAGAATGTTAATTCCAGTGTGGTTACAGAATTATTGAAACATACGAAACATACAATCTTCTGAGGTTTATTCAGATCAAGAAGATCATTCACAAAGACAACATTCAAAATCCATTTATGAGTAGGGAACTTCTTATACATCATGTTTATAATCCACGAAAAGAATATTCAAAATATACCAATGAAAAAGGAAGATTTTAACTGGATCAAGTGATCAACTATCTAAAATGCTAAGTATTGATAGGTTGTAGGCTCAATTGTTTCTTTCATTTCATATTAACATGCAATATTGAGGCAAAACTATACAATTGAATGTCATAACAATATTTGGTAGAGCAACTGAACTGAATGTGATGCCAATATGTAAAACAAACATTGCTGATACAAAAGAATTGCATCTCTACTGCACATAGCTAACTTAACTGATTACAAGACTCCAAGTATATTATGTTTTAGTTCTAATGTAAAGCAACAGAAATAAATGCTAAAAATAAAAGATAGGTGACAAAATATACAAGGATACCAAACATACATGTGTGTTTATGCCATCAGCATACAGCATACTGCGAAAATTTAATAGAGGACCTAGATAATTCCAGAATTACTACATGGTAAACAATATAATTTGCTTGCCTTGCGATACGAATTGTTTGCTAGGCAAGAGGTCCATCAACTGGAAGACTTTCTCACTTGCTCCAATAGACTGCATCAATGTAGACCAATTATCTCCCACTCTCCATGTCGAATATATCAACCACTCAGTGTACATAACAAACTTTGTGAGCTGCTCTGCTGTTATACGACCAGACAGAATAGAAATTCCTCCAATTAGCACAGCAATAACCTACAGGATTTTTTACCAAAATGTAATAAATAAGCCTAATTATAAATACTAATCTATTACCAGGAAGCAATGATATACATACTGATAATGTAAAGTGTATTTTTTATATGCTTTGATTTGGGGGGGGGGGGGGGGGGAATCATAAAATATATTACTTTAAGGTGAGGTGGATCAAGCATCTGCCTTCGAGGAGTAATTTTTTTACATACATACATATCAAGAATCGATTCATACTGACATATTCCTTGATGCAAAGAAGTGGCAAGTATCTGTTTAGCTATATATTGACTATCTGACTTCTAAATACATGCATTACGCTAACCTTACATGCTAAATTAGTGTGCGTGAGAATTCGTAGGTTTACATACAGTTTGTTGGAGTCTACAGTGGCCAAGCAAGGGAATGAGCTTCTCCCTATGTATGTAACATTTGCATTGTTTCATTGTACGTCCCTATTACGAGACCTACTATCCAAAAGTCTCGCTTAATTGCAATAAAAACAACATCAGTAGTTTCCTTCAATTTAGCAATTAAGTCAGGCCTGCCATAAACTGGTATTGTGGAATCCTTTTGGCTACTAGCATTTGGAGTGACTAAATAGATGACTTCTACTAGCAGGTCATGATAAGAGTACATGATGTCAGATTCAAATCAATACCACATATCACAGATGGAGCCTGACACCTGACATCCTAATCACCAAACAATTATTCCACAATATCTTTCCCTGCGCTAGCCAAGATTATACATCTGTCGTTCACAGATCAATACAACAATTAACGTCTTGCAACATAATAACTAATGTCATGGGCGTCTCTGATTCTACAGCAACACCTCAAATTTGTTACTTGCAACTAAAGCTCTAGTGTTGATTATCAAGAAACTAAAGCTTTAGTGTTCCATGAAAGATTTACGGAGAGGATCGATATCAAAGGAAAGATGATGTGAATATTATGTCTGAAGACAATTTGAAGCTAAATCACAAATTTTATAATATTTGGTCCTGAAAAAAATCCCATAAGAAACTATGAAATTTAAAGCATGGAAAAGAAACCTGAGTAGAATGATAGAGAAAGTTGAAGCTCAGATTCCAATATCCATATGCCAAGCTTTGTCGTAAGCTTATGCCAAGCAATCGCTCCAACCATTTTAGGTATCTGCAAGTATTGTCAGTATTAACCATACATGTCAGTTACAGAGGCCGCACTAAGTGCTACTGCCTGCATGGAGCTGGCATTCACGAACAGAGATATAGAAGGTGGAGGAAACAGATAGAGGATCCAGAGGAGGATGTATTGCCTTCCAAGTTCATGTTTCTCAGTTCCATAAACTCGGACAGTCGTCATTAAAGATAAGGTCTCTTGTGAAACCTGTGTAGAATGAATGAATAAATAAAAATCTATGATGTGCGGCAGTGACTTACATAAAATATAAGTATGGTGATTCTTATATAGAAAATATGACCATACTTCATTAGCACTTGCAGTGAACTCTTGAGTTAACTTGGCTGCTGTTTTCTGGTACCTGATTAGCAAAATATCAAATCACCAACTAATAAATATCTACGAACACAATGCAGGTTTGGGCAAATAGCCAGTAAAATATCACCCCCCATAACTAAACTAATGGTAGAAAAATACCACTAAGCTTTTCTTTTCATGTTGAGTGGTTTTCTTCTTCAGAGCGGTGGGGACCGGAGAAATAGCTTGTATAGATGAAATTGTGTGTGGAATATCATAGAGTTACCTATATAGCCATATTGTCAACCCATGCAACATGGCAGGTGCTGCTGTAACTTCTTTTTTCTTTCCTTTTTGCGTGGGGTGGCTGGGAGCCTTCGGACACCATAAATAATAATAGCAGTTTGCATATTCATAAATTATAGTTGAAACCAATATATTTCCCAAGGAAGAAAGCTGTATGTGGAACTAAGTAACAAAATAGCCATATAATTATAGCTAGGACATATAATATAATCAATGAATTATGGAGGCATGAAGCATCAGTACTTATCTACTTATAGAGGAATCTCATCAATACTTGCTCTACTGGAAAGGAGATGGTGTTTAATGGGCAAAATTGATGTCATACAAATTGGGCTAATTGAATTCTACACAGACGAGGAAACTTGCTAATCACAAGAATATGAAGTAACTCACTGGCAGAATCTTACCGACCATAGATCAGCATTATTGTTGCTAAGACAGAGCAGATCAGCAGCGTAGACAATGCAAGAGGCCAAGATAAGATAAACAAATATATAACTGCACCTGTTCCCTAGAAGGAATCATAAATATGTATTATCAGAGCTACTGAAGTTGAACTATATTAAAAAATAATCAATTATTTCTGCAAGCTATGTAACCTGAAGAACATTGCGACATATCATGTTAAGATCATATCCAATGACTTGTGATACTTGCTGACAGTCTGCCCCAAGTCTACTAGTTAAACCACCGACTGTTTCTTCATCAAAAAATGACATGTCCTGAGTTCAATGGATAATGAAAAAAGATTTCACAGTGAGAAACATGCTACATTAACTGTGGAAAATATTGATTGTATTTGTGACATTTCATATACAAACATGTTTAACCTGATAAATAATAGCATGGTATAGCATCTCTCTCATTCGCTTAACCTGCAAGATTAGGAGAAATAAATCTTTCAAATACTCCCTGACTGTTGACTACACAGTAGTGTGTGTGTGTGTGTGAGGAGTGCCACGCGGATCTTACCAATATCATATTTGCAATACCAAAACAGCAACCTCGCAAGCCACTGAACATCACAAGATCAAACTGTTATGTCAGAACCTTATATTCACCACCATAAAATAACAACATTTTCACATCCAGAGACGAAATATTTCACAGGGTAGTCAAGATTGGATATGGTAAAAGATGCAAACAGCAGGAAGGCAATAAATGGTATGTGGAGGTCAATCTTACAGGGGAAAGGAATTTAGAAGAGTAAGAGAGAAAAAGGTTTATCAACTATCAAGTCAAAAGATCGAAAAGGTCACTCAAAAAACCCTGAAAATTTTCCAGAATTCAACACCTTTTCAAGAGAATGGTCAAAGCATTTTATAAACAAAGATGTGGTCATTAAATAATACTAGATGGGATTTCAGAATTCTCTTCCCAAAGCTCAAAAATATGATGGTTGACGAGAGCTATGTAGAGTTGACAGAAAATAATATAATGCATACAGTATCTTCCATTTCTAAATTCTAATAAAGATTTTCTTTTTTTAATCTTCCAAAAGATAGTAAAATACTTGGTGCTTTCCTTCTCATCTTGGCTAACATGTTTGCTTGCCTTGTTGATGATTTCAACTTAACTGTAGCGGGCTCTATTAAGGAATTTCATCACAACTATTTTTTGACTAAAACGAAAGCAAATGCCCCCGTGTTTAATTTAATGGATTTTAACGAAACTAGTACAAAGTAAACAGAAAAAGAAAAAAAATACAGAAACCACAACTAGACTGCCAAAAAAAGCAAAGCAACCTCGACCTAAAGAAATAAAATGCCATCTCGTCAATATAAATGATAAACCGCCCATGACGATAGTGGCCTCTGTCTCATTATGCTATTCCTCCTGTATTGATTGAGAAACCTCTGTATTCTCCAGTGGTGGGTCGGAACTGATCCTGGGACGCAAGCCCATTTCACTTGAGTTCATCTCAAACCAGGACTCCATCTTAAATGAATTCTTGAAATTGCTAGGCAGTAAATTTCAAATTTTCCTTGCTATCATCTGTCATGTAATCTCATTTGTCTTCATGTCGTCATCTTGGAATTTCGAGGTCCGCTTTGTGTGAACCCTAATGATGTACCAGCAAATGAAACCCCTTCCTCATTTGTCTCGTTATTGAATGATACTTTATCTTGAGTCAGCCCCGTATCAATTTCATCACAATTATTTATCAACCTATTACTTCACTAGCATGAAATAAGTTGCACCAAATATCATGCTTGATAAATCCAAATACATGAAAGAATAAACATGATTAAGGATATCTGAGATACTAACCTGAAAATTCCAGAAGAAAAACATAACAAGATTAGAAGCTTTGCGTTTCTGAAGAATATGGTCCTCTCACCACTCTGAGCAGAAAAAATAGACGCTGCCAAGAAATGTGGAATTGATATATCTGAAAGCTACAGATTGCATTAAGTGGAACACGATGAGCAAGAGTATGATACTAATAGGTAAAGCTTTATACATAGATATTAGAAAGAGTAATGGATGTCAGCTGACTATGAGGAAATTGCAGTCAAAAAGGTGACTAGAGACCCTTTGATTGGATGACGCTGAGCATCTTAATTTCCCATGACTGAAACCAAGATACACCAAGCATCTTGTATTTCCATGGGATGGGTGCAAATCTGATGGGTTTTCCATAGTAGAACATTTTCCACCTAAATCTAATGGAATCAAAATCACAAGATTTTTGGTGTATTTTGTCTGTAGGTCATGGAGATCCACATATACAGGTCAAACAGGGGAGAGTTCACTCTGTGATCGGCATAAGAAGAGATTTCCTTCCGAGGTAGTTGATACCGCTCATTCTTTTGTGTATGTTTGTGTAGCATTAAAAATGGATGCAGGCTACCTCACCTTATTAATATAGATCAAATCATTATGTATTTAATTGAAAAAATCAACAGCTTTATTAGAAGTATGTTTTACTCGGAACAGCACAACATTAGACATTAGTTATGCATTAACTAAAATTTGGTATCGTCTGCAAGTGTAGCTCAACTACCATATGAACGTGTGCACTTTTGTTTAGGTCTGCACGAGTTCTCAGTTTAAACTTCTTTCTCGTCATTATCCCTACTAACAATAGTGTGATCATATATTGTACTCTCTACATCCATCTCAGTTCATTTTATCTGCTCATCAGCAACCACGGTCTCTTTAAAATGTAGTGACTGAAAGATAGCAAACATATGCTTCTTTGTTATCTGAGATACATAGCAGATATAATGTACTAAACAACTAATACCAAAACAGCCCAATCAGCCACAAGAAAAATTTTCAATGCCTGCTTCTTTAAGTTAACTTCCTAGAAAATTCTGAATTGCATATCTTAGATGGGAATTTAAGAGGGTATCTACCTGTTAAAACAATTTTCCCAGCATCATGAAAATTGTTACATCTGTGCAGTAAATCCATAAATCATGAACCATCAAACCATGTAGTGACTATTTTATTTTATGGTAGGATCTTAAGTAATCCTTTTTGTTGCACACTTTGTCAAAAACATTGGTCCTTTACCATGAATTGTGATTTCTGAAATTGGTCAAAAATCCACTGTTTCGCCGGTTTCTGAATCATAGATATATGATTCCCAGCAAATTACAGTCCTACAGTTTCCTCTCACTAATGGTGAACTGAATTGCTTAATGTTACCTTCTATCTTCTCTGAGTCTATCAAGTCTTCCTATTATTAAGGTATAAAAAGTTTGAAGCTTTTGTATTTGAGTTTATGGATGGAAAAAAAACTGCAGTTCGCAAAGTTTCGTGATCTATTAATTGAACTCACAATTCATTAATACCAATTCAGTCCAACGCCTTAATGAAACGATGAAATGAAATTGCAAATTCGCTTCAAATAATCAAAACAGAATGCAATGCAGTAGGAAAAAGAAATTACCGCCGCAAAGCCAAGCGAGGCAAATGCGATTGCGATGATCCATCGATCTCTAGACACAAGCACCCACATCCGATTGAGGGCAGTCATAACAGGCAAGCTCGTCTTCTTCTCCTCTGCGTCGCTGGCAGAGCCGACATTCGCTTGCTTCCCTTCTTCCTCTTCCCCAATCTGCTCCAGATTCCACCAGTTCCCGCCTGGGAAAAACGAGAGCAGCCTCTCGAGGGACCCCGAATCTCGAGAGCTCGCTAGGGCTTGGGGGATCGAGGCAGAGGATCTCATCGTGAGGCGGCGGCGGCATCGGTATCGATTGAGGGGTCGGATGAGGACAGAGGATGAAGACGAGAGAGAGTGGCGTTTGTTGATGGTGAGAAGAGGTAAGGGTTGAGAGAAGCTCTTAATGGTGGCATTCATTGCTCGGGATCTGATGGACTCTATCTTCTAGTGTTTTGATTTTTTTTTCGTTTGATCTGTGTGGTCTTTGAATTTTAAGGGTTGCAGGTTCATGTCCACACGAGCCGGAAGGCAGTTAGCCTGTTATTATTTATTTCTCTGCTGCTTCATGAATCTTTGCACATGGGATGCATGTAAATATATATTTGAATTGTACTTAAATTAAGTAATACTTGTCGGATACTTATATTGCATTTAATTTTTTTTTAAAAATATACGCATTACATAGTGTATATTTTGAATTGCTAAGATATGATTGTATTTTTTATATCAATATTTATAAAGGGTAATAAGATCTTCTTTGTGTGATAAATTTCTTTTTTTATTAAGCTTACTATGACATTATATACAATCAAAAAAAATTATACATTTATAAAAGTTAGTGTCACGTCCCGCTTCCCAAAATATGGAATACAAGGGATGACTAGGCCAGCCATACTCCTACGGTCGAGAAAATATCCTGCTGTAGTCACACTTCGGCTTCTGACAGTACATGTCAGCAGTAATATAACACAGATAATGATATAATACAGTCACTAAAACTATCAGGTGAAAAGGAAACTGAGCGCAACAGATACAACAACTAACCAGTGATAATGAAAGAAACGATAGGGTCGGCTCACTGATCTAAATATCCACGGTCTCCTCAAAATCAGACGGGTCCACTTGTTCCACTCTGAGGATGCATACTCACGTCGTCAGAACGACACAACAGCAATATATACATATATAATGTGAAATGATGGTAAACATAAAGCAGTAAGTATAGAGTAATGACATGAGCATGAAATAACCGGTACAGGTAAACGGTAAAGCATGTATATCAAATCAATAATCAATGTAATATTCTCAATCTCAAAGTCTCAAGGTCCAAGTTACTAAACCTATCGTCAGTCCGAATATGAGCATAAACTACCGCAGGAGTATTCCCAATTCAAGGGTAAGCCTCAGGGACAGGGAAACACGGGCCCGAATCACGATCAGTAAGAATCAGCAACACGATCAATAACAATATCATGAAATCACCAAAATATACCAGCAATGGGACTCCTGAGATTCTGTTGATTGAACCCACACTCAAACTACCCCACATCCCATGGTCTACATCAAACACCGACCACAAATCTAAGCACTAGTTGCTCCATAACAAGTCTACGCGAGAATTGGAGACAGGGTCTCCATCAAGCATGTCTCGACTGGTATCCACGATAAGTAGACAATCCTCGTTGCCTTACCTATAATATTAACATAAGTGCTTCCATACCCGTCCCATACCAATTATAGTTACACTTATATATGGCTCATAGGTATCACAATGTAATAATTAAACGGTTCTGCTGATTGTGTACAAGTACGTATTGCTTCCACTATTCAATCACGCTTTTACACTAACGTACTTACCACAATCCAATCACTAACATTTATCACTTGGTAATGTAATACGGTCATTGTGATATCAATGTATATGACCACTATTCAATGAGGGTATAACAGTTATATGATATGATAAGAATACAATCAAATATGATACGAATAAAAATATGGGCAACCAGTGTCATATACCTTGCAAAATTCACTATAAATCACACGTGCAGAATTTAGCAAAACAATATAAAAGGCATATGAAGTATATTTGATTAACCAAGCCGTAAAATTAGTTTCATATCAATAGGCATTCAGGTAAAGGATTTATCATCATCTTAAATCAGCGATTAGTTACTGGAATTCCAGTTTCAGAACTGGAAGTCCAACTTCACGTGCCTTTTACTACAGATTGTGTTTAGATTCAAGTGTTTCTCCAGTTGAACAAAACCTGGATCTGTCTGTTAGATTTCTAGCGCATCAAGTGGATCGGTAATAGCCTCTGTACACTAAGAGATATGTTCAATTTAGTGTCAAACTATGTAAACTGTCACTGTAGAAAACTGCAGGACACGTCGTCAAACTAAAATATAATTAAAATATCAAACGACAGTAAAATCAAACGAAACCACCATCTATAATTAGCTAACAGGATTATCTTCACAACGGTATAGAGTTTTGCATATTTTCCTTTCCATAAAGAGCTATGCATTTATTTAAAGTCAGATGTCAAAGTGAAACGCTGCTCTGGACTGCAGTCCAGAGCCGCATTCCAAATCAGTTTTTGTCATTGTGTTATTTTAGCATCAAAATATAAACTACAGAGGATTCTATCTTATCGAATCGGTTTCGATACGAGCCCTATAATATATCGTTTCGATTTTTTTTTTGATTTAATGAAGAGTTTAGAGCGTAGTATGTGCGGTGAATTACAGATTCAACGTTGCCTTTTTGGGGCGACATTCTGTGATGATAATCTCAATATTTTTATCCTAAATCTCTATAAAATATCCTAATATTTAGATCGCGGGAAAAGAAAAGAAAGGAAAGAGAAGGAGAAGAAGAAGAAATAAGGAGAGGGAAGGGGCCTGGGTGAAAAAAGAAAGAAAGAAAGAAAAGAAAGAGTTGGGCTGCTGACCTTGTGCTAGGTTTGGAGAAAATTAGGAGAGTGCAATTACCCAAATATTATACTACTTGTTTCCTGATTAAAAATCAGGAAAGGACTCAGAAGAGGCATCACGTGCTCACACGTGACCAGTGGTCACGTGACGTTTACAGCAGCAGCACAAAGCTCATTCAAGAAAAAGCTCCAGAAAAGGCATCACGTGCTCACACGTGACCAGTGGTCACGTGTTGGCACGTGACGGCTGAGCAGCGGCTAGAGAACAGAGCGCAGAAGAAGAGAAGCCCATTCCAGGGGTCACGTGCCTACACGTGACCAGGGGTCACGTGGCCACACGTGACCGGTTTTAAAAGCCTTATTCTTTAACAGAATTAAATTCTGAGAAGAGATCATTCAAATCTTTCCAAAATAGAGAAGGATTATTTGGAACCGTTGGATTAAAAATCTAAAGGTGATTAAATATCACCAATTTATGGAAAAGTCTTGGACTTGGAAAGATTCCCCCCCTAAATCTAACCGAGATAACAAAGGGATATCTTTGGATTTAAAATCCAATGGTGAATAAAATTCACTTAACAATCTAAAGGCCCTGATTAATGATAAAAATAAATCAAATCTCTCAACATACAAATCGAATCTCTCAATGAGAGATTTACTAAGCAGATTGATTCTCTTCCTTCTCCTATAAATAGGAGCCAAGAAAAGAAGAGAGGAACCTTTTTTTTAGACCTTGAGACATATGGATCTTTTTCTTTTGATACATAGAGAGAGAGAGAGAGAGAGAGAGAGAGAGTCTTCGATTCTCTGCATAAGGAAAACCTTAAGTAAGAAAAGAAAAGGGAGGCTTCAATAGAGAATTTAATTCTCAAAAGAGTTTAACTCTTATATAAAGAAAAGAACTTAGTTCTTTCTCTGGTGGAGGATCTGCAAAGTGCACATCTCCTCATGAATTGAGAATTTAATTCTCATTAGGTTGAGATCCTGCCATGCAGATCTAAAACACAGAGGAGGAACTGAGTTTTGAGAATTTAATTCTCACTAAAGGATAGGAATTCAATTCCTTTGAGATAAAATTAGGGTTTAACCCTATGTTATAGGAATTTAATTCTTTCAAAATGAACAGAACTAGGGTTTAACCCAAATTGAGAACATAATTCTCTCAAACTCACAGAAATTTAATTCCCTTAAGAAAAGAAATTAGGGTTTAACCCTATTAAGAATATAATTCTTCAGAAGAAAACAGGAATTTAATTCCTCTAAAGTTTGTCGCTAGGGTTTAACCCTATGAAGAAATTAACTCTTAAAAAATGAACAGATCTTTAAAACATGCAGAGTCACGTGCTACCACGTGACCTGATTAGTCGAAAATATTGTATATTTTAGCCGGCAATTTCCTCATCATTTGCACTCATTTAGAAGTGTACGGTATTCATATTTCACATATTAGCAAACCAGTCGCAAAATATCAGATTGCATGTATTAGACTCTAAAACCAACACTATAAAGGAAATTGACCGCATTTCATGGCATCGCATCATCCGTATATTGCGCAACACTTGTTTTGAGATCTGTGCAGGAAAATCTAGAAGAAAGGCCAAAATGTACATGGTACCGATTAAACGTTACGCCAACTCAATGGTTTCAGTTCTGGTACCAATCCAAAAGGCAAAGCAAAATTCAACATATCAAATTAAGCTCCAAATAGCATGCCAAGACAACACCAGAAGAACCAAGCCACAAGCTTTCAACATGGCCGCGGAACCGCGGCCGGAACCTGCTTGAGCCGCGGTTCCGCGGCTATCTTGCCATGTCATCCACTCAAATTTCTGCACAACTCCTAGCTCAGCTCCCACAGCTCAGAATAACACTCCAATTTCCAGAAGACTCCAGAGACTTCTGCCAGATCAGAAAACCCTTGTTCCTACACTAAACTAAGCCTAATATTCTAGAACCTTCTCCCTAAACCCTAGCTTAAACCCTAAGCTAAGCCTAACAAACTACTTCTAGAAGTCTTTCAACAAACTTTTGGAGGGAACTCAAGAAGGCTTAGGGTTTGGGTGTTCTATAAATAAGACCCTAGGCTCACTTATTATTCATCTTGGAAAAATCCCATTATTGAAACCAATTCTAGTTCATTTGAGAGCCATTCTATCTCTCTCTTCATCTTCTTCTTCCACAAGTCTAGTGAGAGGACTTGTGTGAAACCCTAACCCTAATTCCAACTCCAAAAGCCAAGATCCCGAGTACCCATCAAGCAAGAAGCCTTGCAACCTTTTATGAGCCGAGCCGATCTTCAACAGAGCAAGTGGTCCAAACGATCCGCGACTCACGGAGCCGAGCGACGCCAAATCGACAATTTCGTTCTTCCTCTTGTAGTTCTTGAGCGTCTGTAATCAAATTGTTGATATAAATAAAAGGTGAAATTCTTTTATCTTGTTTTCTTTTAATTCTTGCATCATGATTAGATCTCAATTTGTAATTGTTGTTCTTGTTGTGATGTTTGAGTAAAACTCCGCTCGTAAAGGAGCCGAGACGATCAATAGAATGAGGATATAATATATCTTAAAATGATTCTTGATTCCTACAAGTTTTGTAAACCCTAGCAAGTTCAAGAACCGACAACCCATTTCGTTACGATGCTTTCTTGAATGATATCGCTCGAAATTGGGGAGTTACAATCGTTTCTTGAAATTGCTAGAGGCTAGAATGTGAATGATATCGACGAAAGAACAAGGGTGAAATGATGAAACCCTAGTTTCACGAAGAAGCCCTAACTCTCGTCGATCATCATCGATCTAGTATCAATCCTTCGAAGGACAAGAACACGAAATCTTTAGATTACATCACGTCTATAGATCCGATCGATTCCTACGAGCCTCTTTTAGATTCTTGACATTTTGGTTGGAAATATCATCGAAACCCGATTCTCGATTGTTTATCATTTCTTGATTCTTGATTAGATTAGTGACACCTGAATCAATCGATAAAATCTTGAATCATGTTTTCTTTTCTTTTCAATTAACTTTTCAATTCAAACGAAGCAAATATAAAAACGAATCGCACAATCCCTGTGGACGATCCGCACTCACTTACAAACTACATCCGACACCGTAGTTGATTGCGGTCAAATAATTCTTTGATTGTGATTCTATTCATTTTCTAAAACGACACACAAGGAAACGATCAATCAAATGGCGCCGTTGCCAGGGATCGCGCGCTAATTCGTTGTATATCAAAGTTTGAATTGAAAGAATTATTCCATTGTTATTTTGAGATCAAAATTCGTGCAAACCCTAAACAATTTGCTGTGTTTCATTGCAAGGAGATCTGGAGCTTGCTGGAAATTGATAAAAATTTTTGGAAAATTTCAGAGGGCTGAGGGAGTCTACAGAAGCTCCCTGGAAAATTTTGGTGGAGTGATCTCATCACTAGACCGCTGAAGCGCGGCATAAAGGCCCATTTGCGGCGGAAACGCGGCAGCTTGGGGGGTTCTCTGCAAAATTTTTCTTTCAGGTGATTTCTTGACTTCTCCTATCTCCTCTTTTTAGCTCCAACTGACAATTTGCTGCAGGATTCTTTGCAAATAATCGTAGCTCGCAAATTGCAAAAGTAAATTTGTGCGTTATTTTGTTTCTTGGTTGTTTGCATTATAAATACGGATATTAAGGGGCACGGCCAAATCCAAATTAGGTGGGGATTTCATTACCCTTCCTAGGCCCCGAAAACCACCAAACTTGCATCCGCATTGACCCACATTAACTAAAAGAAATCTAGAGATGACTCTAAGGACTGTCGCGCTCAATTAGGACAGAAGAAGGCCGTGGGTAATTCATTGCTTATCCGCGTTTTCCTGTGGTGCCTAAGGCGAGTGTGTCTAAGGCTAGTGGTTATTAATTAGGCCCACTACTTACGTAGTGGAGTACCTTCCCACTTACCTGGCACTTATCCGGCCACAGGGGAACAAAGAGGCAGTGGAGGATTCTATCCTGCGACTTGTCTTTTGGCAGTTAGGAGCGGTCTAGAGCCGGACCTAGGTGACCACTAGATTCTAGGGTTTGTGTGCCGCATTTGTTGTGTCGCATCATAGTTTTCAAAAATCCGTCCCTTTTTCAAAAGCAAACACCGCATTCATTTACCCCTAATTATAAATTCACGCTGCCACTTGTACTAACCCTTTTTAGTACAAGATAGGCTGGACACGGGATTCTAGTGCCCGTTTAGTCCGCGTACCTTTTATCGACCCCGAAGTCGATATTTCTCCATTTACCTTTCCTTTACCTACTACCACACCCACACCGATGGATCCAAATCCATCAAACTTCTTTAACCCTAATTAGCCGCCGTCCGTTGGTGCGCAGAATCCACCCCGCATCTCTCTCCAGGAGAGATGCTATCCACTTAGAGGTCCTCTTTCGACCTGCTTATCCACACCACCAGCCAATGGGGATAACTTTGAGATTAAGCCCCAGTATATCAATCTTTTACCCAAATTCCACGGACTCGAGACTGAGGACGCTTATGTTTTCATTACCAAATTTGAAAACGTGTGCGCAATGATGGGTACGTCACAACTTTCAGTGGATGCGATGCGTCTACGACTTCTTCCATTTACTTTGTGCGATATAGCCGAGAAGTGGCTATATAACACTACCGCACACTCTATTATGAATTGGGAAGAATTCGTAGCTGCATTCCTTAAGAAATTTTACCCAATCCAAAAGACAGCTCGAATCCGTAGCGAACTGAATCAATTTGCCCAGCTCCCTACCGAACCATTTTCAAAATGCTTTGAACGTTTCAAGGATCTTTTGGTTCAGTGTCCTCATCACGGCATCCCGAGATGGGAGCTTTGCCGAATCATATATGAGGGCAGTAACCCTAACACTAAACAGAGCCTTGAAAACATGTGTCAAGGTACCTTCATGACCAAGGATGATGGGGAAGCTTGGCGATATTTAGAAGAGTTCGCTGAAAAGTCTTTACAGTGGGAAAGTCCATCATTTAGGAGTGGCAATAACCAATCGGATGTTTCCATAGGAGTTAGAGCTGACATTTCAACTATACACAAGAAACTCGAGACTATGGAAAACAAATTTTTAGCTGCCTCCCTTAATCAAATGTCACTTTCCAAAATTGTATGTGGCTGCTGTTCTGATCCGTCTCACTTGACGGAAGAATGTCCGTTTCAAGGTCGTGAGCATACCAATGCCACATTTCAAAGACCGAGAAACGATCTTTTTTCTTCCACATATAATCAGGGTTGGAGGAATCACCCTAACTTTGCGTGGAACCAATCACAATCTCAAAACACGGTTCCAACCCAAAACAATTTCCAAAGGGTCCCTCCACCACAACAACAACCACAACTTCAATTGAGTCAGCACCCCTTTCAATCACATAATTTTCAAAATCAGGTCAACACACCTGCACTGTCTAGTCCTTTACAGTTGACCGGAACTGATGAATCCTCGTCTTTTGCACAATACATGAATTTGGTCTTAACAAATATCATGCAAGTTTCGGCTGAAATGAAGTCATCTGTCGATAAAATTGAGAAAAACTCTGCGTCCCAAAATGAGAGTATTAAATCGATGGAAGAAGAAATTGCACGATTAAAAGCCGAAATGAGTGCAAGAGAGAAAGGGAAACTTCCAGCTCAACCCTTACCCAATCCTGGTTATTCACATCATGTGAATGCAATCACCACGTTGAGATCTGGAAGAGTGCTTGACAATCATGTTGGGGAAGAAGTTGATGATACTGAAAATCATATCAACACCCTGGCTGAGACCTTTCCACACACACACACTTCTAGTTCTGATCCCAGTTCTTCTACCCTACCACCTTCTTCCGAGCCTATTCTCCATTTCCCAAAAGGCTCACCACTACAGCCCACCTCTTTTACTCCTCCACGGACGATTCCCACTTCTATTCTGGGATCGGTTCCACACACACTTCCTTCTCCTATGATGGACCCAGCGCTTATTGCTAAAGCACCTTATCCTAATCGGTTAAGGGCTAACACACCAAGTCCACATATGGAGAAGATCACCGAGATGTTTAAACAGGTTAACATCAATATTCCTCTTCTAGATGCTATCCAACAAGTCCCCGCATACGCGAAAGTTCTTAAAGACTTTTGCACTAGAAAGAGGAAGAAACAAATGCCCAAGAAGATATTCATGGCAAAAACAGTAGACACAGCTTTCCCCCAACAATTACCGAGGAAACGTAAGGATCCTGGCTATCCTACGATTTCCATCTCTATTGGGGAAAAACACATTAACCGTGCTCTACTAGATCTTGGGGCAAGTGTTAACCTGCTTCCTTTCTCAGTTTATGAACAGTTAGGGATCGGAGAGTTGAAACCATCTCCTTGCACTCTCCAGATGGCTGACCGATTAATCACCAAACCTAGGGGTGAACTAGAGGATGTGTTAATAAAAATCGGGGAATTTATATTCCCTGTAGACTTTATTGTAATTAATACACAGCCTGTAGCGAACTCACGGAATCAAATTCCGGTGATTTTAGGTCGCCCCTTTTTGGCCACTTCCAACGCTATCATCAATTGTCGTAACGGTTCTATGACCCTATCCTTCGGGAAAAGGACAATTGAGATGAACATTTACAAGTTAGGAAGTTTACCCTCCGAACCTACTGCTCAGGTCTGTTCTGTCGACTTAATGGATGTCGACAGCAGCGAATTTAATGACCCTCATAATACCGATCTTGACTCTTTTCATACGTTATTGTTTGACCCAACTATGTATCATACACATACGGACTCTTCCACCGAGATGTCCGGGTCAACAATTAACACAGATTATGAACTGTTCTTAGAGTCTGAAGATCACCCCGCACCTTGTGATGACATTATTCTTCGGGGTATAGATGAAACTTTTGAGGAGATCTTCGCTGATGAACTCGCATTTCTAAAAAGCACGGGTGTTGAGATGAATCATGTCCAAATCATTGAAATTGAACCTCCACCCCTTCTTCTGACTTGTAAGAAGAATGTGAGTAATCCATCACATACACTGCATCGTCTCTCCAAAATGAGACGCTCACACACTCTCTTCCACCACTTAACCTTTCCCCACTTCTTCTTCCACCAACCAGAGCACTGTATTGATAAATTTTTTGAATGGTTGGTGTTAACATTCGGTCTTTGCAAAGCTTGGCATCGACCACTGATTCTTGACCCTCTCATGTGATTTTCAAAGATTAACATTGCATAACTCAAGTTTGGGGGGTATATTTTTTCGGGCTCTTGAAAAGAAAATTTTTACAATATTTTGAGCCAAAAATAAGTTTGGGGGAGGTTCTTCACTTAAATATTTTGCCCCCACTAATAAATTCCTCCCAAGCTTACAGGTTTTTCGAGACTTAGCGGAAGGCAACAGTGAGGACACTGTTGAAAACAAGTTTGGGAGAGGTTTGTGCTTATTTTCGCATCATTTGCATATCATTTTGCATAAGCACAAAACATTTTTTTGAAAACCTATAAAAATTTAAAAATTTTCAAAAAGATAAAAATATTTTTTTGTACATAAATAAGATAATAAAAGTTTAGATAGTGAACAATTACATCCATGAGATTAGAAAAATTTTAGAAAACTAAGAAAATTAGAAGTTTTCTTATACAGACTAGTAATAAGTAGTTATGAGCCGTTGTCCCAAGGGTTAGTAAGATGAAGGACGTCACTAATCTGAGGATAAAAATAAGTCTGAAAAATAGTTTCTATTCTGGAAGCCAAACATTTTGAACGTTGATACCCTGCTATTCGCACTTACACACGTCTTAAAGCCTGGGATAGTAGAGGATACCTTGAAATGCTTTTGTCTTAAAGCCAAAAGTATGAAGGAAATAAAAAAGTGAATAAAAAAATATATAAAGTGGTGAGAAAAATAGACACTGGTTTTGTTATCACCGAGGGCAATAAAAAAAATATATAGCGAGGGTGCTTCTTCACCTAGTGCCCTAAGGCCAACTGGTCCGGGAGTCACTGCTATGCCTGAGGTGGTGCAAGACGAGGAAAATACACCAAGTAAGCAAGCACAAGAGTAATCGGTCGGTTAGTACCTCAAGAAGTATTAACGGTCGCATGAAAGTGTGTGAGCAATCTCGTTTAAATATTCATTAATCAAAAAGTACTGAGGCTGATGGGCAAGAGTATGATAGCTTGAATTGAATTCTCCGAGTATAGGGATGTCTTTACACACACGCAGGGTTATATGATCGATATTTGGAAGAAAGATAGGAATGAAAAATAAGACGATGTTTTATTGAGGGAGGACGTGATTTCTAACATCTTTTCATGACCATTAAGATAGGGCTCATGACAACCGAAAAGCTAGCTTAGTTGGAAACCCTAATTTTCAAAGTTTTTCTTTTACAATTCTTGTCTTTAAATGTAATATTCATGATCTTCCTTTTATTATTGGATTTTGTGGGTGCAATCCGCTGAAAACCCTCAGGAGACAACACTCCTCCTACTAAGGACACCTAGAGGTTTAAAGGCTTATTGCACGTGCTCAGTGCAATCGTGTTGCCTACGAAAGTGTGCTAGTTAGTTTTTCTCATTCTTTATTTTCTCCTTCTCTTTTTAATAAAACAGTTCGCTCGAGACGATCGAAATTAAGTTTGGGGGTATTTGATTAGTTGAAAATATTGTATATTTTAGCCGGCAATTTCCTCATCATTTGCACTCATTTAGAAGTGTACGGTATTCATATTTCACATATTAGCAAAACAGTCGCAAAATATCAGATTGCATGTATTAGACTCTAAAACCAACACTATAAAGGAAATTGACCGCATTTCATGGCATCGCATCATCTGTATATTGCGCAACACTTGTTTTGAGATCTGTGCAGGAAAATCTAGAAGAAAGGTCAAAATGTACATGGTACCGATCAAACGTTACGCCAACTCAATGGTTTCAGTTCTGGTACCAATCCAAAAGGCAAAGTAAAATTCAACATATCAAATTAAGCTCCAAATAGCATGCCAAGACAACACCAGAAGAACCAAGCCACAAGCTTTCAACATGGCCGCGGAACCGCGGCCGGAGCCTGCTTGAGCCGCGGTTCCGCGGCTATCTTGCCATGTCATCCACTCAAATTTCTGCACAACTCCTAGCTCAGCTCCCACAGCTCAGAATAACACTCCAATTTCCAGAAGACTCCAGAGACTTCTGCCAGATCAGAAAACCCTTGTTCCTACACTAAACTAAGCCTAATATTCTAGAACCTTCTCCCTAAACCCTAGCTTAAACCCTAAGCTAAGCCTAACAAACTACTTCTAGAAGTTTTTCAACAAACTTTTGGAGGGAACTCAAGAAGGCTTAGGGTTTGGGTGTTCTATAAATAAGACCCTAGGCTCACTTATTATTCATCTTGGAAAAATCCCATTGTTGAAACCAATTCTAGTTCATTTGAGAGCCATTCTATCTCCCTCTTCATCTTCTTCTTCCACAAGTCTAGTGAGAGGACTTGTGTGAAACCCTAACCCTAATTCCAACTCCAAAAGCCAAGATCCCGAGTACCCATCAAGCAAGAAGCCTTGCAACCTTTTATGAGCCGAGCCGATCTTCAACAGAGCAAGTGGTCCAAACGATCCACGACTCACGGAGCCGAGCGACGCCAAATCGACAATTTCGTTCTTCCTCTTGTAGTTCTTGAGCGACTGTAATCAAATTGTTGATATAAATAAAAGGTGAAATTCTTTTATCTTGTTTTCTTTTAATTCTTGCATCATGATTAGATCTCAATTTGTAATTGTTGTTCTTGTTGTGATGTTTGAGTAAAACTCCGCTCGTAAAGGAGCCGAGACGATCAATAGAATGAGGATGTAATATATCTTAAAATGATTCTTGATTCCTACAAGTTTTGTAAACCCTAGCAAGTTCAAGAACCGACAACCCATTTCGTTACGATGCTTTCTTGAATGATATTGCTCGAAATTGGGGAGTTACAATCGTTTCTTGAAATTGGTAGAGGCTAGAATGTGAATGATATCGACGAAAGAACAAGGGTGAAATGATGAAACCCTAGTTTCATAAAGAAGCCCTAACTCTCGTCGATCATCATCGATCTAGTATCAATCCTTCGAAGGACAAGAACACGAAATCTTTAGATTACATCACGTCTATAGATCCGATCGATTCCTACGAGCCTCTTTTAGATTCTTGACATTTTGGTTGGAAATATCATCGAAACCCGATTCTCGATTGTTTATCATTTCTTGATTCTTGATTAGATTAGTGACACCTGAATCAATCGATAAAATCTTGAATCATGTTTTCTTTTCTTTTCAATTAACTTTTCAATTCAAACGAAGCAAATATAAAAACGAATCGCACAATCCCTGTGGACGATCCGCACTCACTTACAAACTACATCCGACACCGTAGTTGATTGCGGTCAAATAATTCTTTGATTGTGATTCTATTCATTTTCTAAAACGACACACAAGGAAACGATCAATCATGACCCCTTGTAACACCCGAACCCAATGCTACTAATTTCTGTTACCATTTGAACGTAGTGTGGAAATTATTTCTTTTATCTTGCTTGTTTGTTACTTACTGTAAATTTTTACCCGGCAAATTCATTTCTGTATATAACAAATTTTGGCATCTAAAACAAAATTAAAAATATTCATCTTGACCCGCTTGACACCCCTAACCCCGTTGTAGCGTCCGTGCATCGTGTTCTCGTCCCGTTCAGTGAAACGGGTGAGTTTGGACGGCTACGTGCACATACGTGTGTCCGTTTTGGGGGTATGCTTTTTGATCATAAAACACTTCATTCTCACTTTTGGACCCCGCTTAAAATCCTATTATTTCAATTTCAAATTTTTGGACCCGACCCGGGAGCGATTTGAAAATGTTTTATATTGCGCCAAAATCCCAAAATTTTAATATATTTAAACCAGCACATATTTCTAACTAACCATATATTCTACTGTTCATTACCTAATCTTTAAATCTTTTTAAATTTCTTTTCTAACGCCTAAATCTTGCTTCAGCCAATCATCGCCCCCTATTTTTCCGTGGGCCCCACCCCCTCTCTCCATTTCTCTCTATCTCTCTCCTCTCTCCTCCGTCTCTCTCTCTCCTCTTCCCCGTATCTCTCCCTCCCTCCCTCTCTCTCCTCTACATTCAAATCTTTTCCCCCTCCTTTTCTTTTTCCCTCAACAACGTAAACCCATCGCGCAGCCTCCGTCTCGTTCCCTTCACCACCGCAGCCCCACGCCGGCACTACCATCGCCTACTCCCATTCCTCCTCACCTCGACCGAGCCTCCCTCTCCTCGCCACTTTTCCTTCTTCCTCCGTTTTACCCGAGCCCACACCTGCAACCCTCAGCGAACCTTAGCCTTGTCCCCGTCGCCGCCGCAGCCCCGACGCCGGCGCCAGCATCACCTCCATCCTCGCCTCCTCAGCCTAGTCTCACCCACTTCCTCCTTCTTCGACCCCGTACACCCTGCACCTTCGCCGCAGCCACCGCAAACCCCTGCACACCCGTCGCACCGCCTTGAGTCACCGCCGACGATCTCGATCTGCCTCCCCGGCCTTCGCGCAACCCCTGTAAGCTTACCTATCCGTCTCCTTCCTCTTTTCTTTCCTCTCTTTTCCTTTGCTGTAAAGTTTCATGGACTGCAGGATCTCGTCGCTGGCGTCGTAGGCCACCGCCGGAGTTCCTTCGACGCCGTCGATCCTTACGACCCCTCTACAGACCACCGTAAGTTTCCTTCTCCTCAGAACCCCCTTCCTTCTTCTCTATTTTCTTTTCCCTCCTTGGTTGCAAGTCGTGGTGTTTACTGTTCACATTTTGGCCGGAATCCGACAATGCCGACGACGTGACCCGACGTTCCAGCGAGGTACCCCGACCCGTGTGGTTCCATTGTTCGTCGTTTGGGTTCATTCCGTGAACCGTGCGCCCGTCCCGAGTTTCCCCCGCCGACGTTTATCGTTCCGTATTCCCGGTTCACGACCCGTCGAGGCAAGTACCCCTTGCTCCATGCTATACAATATTTACAGATATATTATGTCACCCTAAACCTGTAAATTTAACTTTGGTACAATCATTTCTCATTTTCATGTACAATATTGTTATATATCATTTTATCTTTAAAATTGGAACCTACAGTTTGCAATTGAACTTAATAACCACATTTACCTGTTTAATCACATTTTAATATTGACATAGCTTATGGCATTTCTCTCTATAGTTTTGTTCCATTCGGACACCCGTATGCATTTTTAACCTGTAATAGCTGTACTGAACCGTTATATAAATCATTGCACCTCTACAAGTTCTTAAACCTGTTAACATGACTAAACGGCTATCATTGTCTTAATGCACTCTTGTAACCATCTCTGTGACACAATCGATAACTGTATTGCAAATCGAATGAATCCGCCTATTGCTTAATTCATTACTTGTATCATGTTGTTGATAACCATGCTTATTGATTGACCCGATATGGTACCGTACACTGTTGACTTGACCTGCTGTACCATGACCTGACCCGTTACCTGATCTTGTGTCTAATGCCAACAAACCTGACATGTAGTCCTCATGGACCGTTCCTGTTGTCTATTCAGACAAACCCGCTTTTACCTGATCCTGTGTTGGCATTAGTTCTTGATTACTGAATACCTGACTTGACATACATAACTTGGGGGTATGGGGAAATCAAAGGTGAAACCTGACCTGTAACTCAACGGTTCGATACCTGTTCTGATCAGTCTTACGGGCTAGGCCAGCCCCGGAGTGATGATGCTGACATCACTCGCCTGTACCTGCTACCTGTTACTGCCTAGCGGCACGTCTCGGTTTCAGCCCGAGAGTCTTAGACCGTGGTCCCGGGCATGCACGGGATACTATTGAGTTACATCGATGATTCATCAATTTGGTTTCGAAGACTTGAGAGTAGGAAACCCAGTAGAACAGTTTAGTTTACTCACTGAACACTACCCTGCACTACTCTGATTCATATTATTGTTACCCTTGTTTTATTCATGTTTATATTGCATTGCCTGTTAACCTGTTTATATTATATTACTTGATGACTTGAGGCGCTGACGTCTGGGTTTTCCATGGCCCAGATTCCGTACCACTGTTGCAGTCCGAGCAGGAGTACTTCAGCCAGCAGGCTGAGCTGTGAGGTGTCAGTATTAGTTAGTTTTCTTTCCTGCATTTTATTCCTGATGTGAGCCCGCATTATGGGACATACATTCCAGTTATTTGTATTGGATCTTTCGCTTCCGCATTTTATTATTCTTGACTCATGATATATTGGTTTATGGACATGTTTAGATAGTTTTATTTTGTTCTTGATATCTCTACAGCCGTAATGTGACTGTAGATGGATACTTCCTACCCACAGGTAGCATGGTTGGCTATGTCACGTGCCCATTTTAGTGTACTCTGGGAAGCGGGGCGTGACATGGTTCTTTTGGTATCAGAGCGATAGGTTAGTCGGGTTGATTCTTTTGTAGTTGGGTATTGTACCCAATACACGAATCAGAATACCCGTGTTTAGGAAACATGTCCCGCCACCTTGCCGTTTTACCATTCTTGAATCACATTCTTCCTGATTATATCTTTTACGATGTGCAAACTTCCTTTGCATATCGTCTCGAAACCTGATTCCTTGTTATCTCTAGGACTTAGGCGACTTGGGTGGAGTTATGTAATTGTGGCTATGATACCGTGGCATAGTTACAATGCGGTACTCTATTTAAGTATCTTGGAGTTCTAGCCTTGATCTATATTCAGAATCTATCATCATGCTAATGTTGGGTGTTTTGATTCCAGGAATATGGCCGGTAAGAATTTGAAGATGTACCAAAGACGTGCGGACAAAGCCGCCATGCGTAGAGTGATAAGGGGATTGCTGGAGAATCTAAAGAGACAGACCGAGCTGAAACCGGCGTCTGCACTGAACCAAACGTCTGTACGTAGAAGTGTTCCGATGAGTAGACGCAGCGTAGCACCAATGAAGAAAACAATTGTGGGTGATCGAAAAAGGAGCGTGATTTGTAACTACTGCCATGTACCCGGACATATGCGAAAGGATTGTCGTAGGAGGCTGGGACTCTGTTTTGGTCGTGGAGCGGCAGATCACGCCGTTAGTGCTTGTCCGTCGAAGCTTCGTACAAGGGATGATATTCAGAAGCCTCCGCAGAAACCGTTCCAAGGACAGAAGCAGCTGACTCAAGGACCTAATCAGGCTGGAGCTTTTACCTTGACAGCTGAGGAAGCTAAGGCGTCAGGAGAAGTCGTTTCAGGTACTTTACTCGTTCATGGTTTTCCCGCATTAGCGTTATTTGATTCTGGTGCATCTCATTGTTTTATGTCATCCAAGTTTATAACTACACACTCAATTGACTGCACGACCCTGTCTAGTTTCTGGGACATACACACTGGGAATGGGAAAATCATAGCTAGTAGGGAATGTAAAGATTGTACAGTTGTTGTGTGCGGACGGGAGCTTTTTGTAGATTTCTTGGTGATTGATACGGGCAGCTATGAAGTCGTCTTGGGAATGGATTTTCTTGGCACTTTCCACGCTCACATTGACTGTAGGGCAAAGAAAGTAATTTTCCAGATTTCCGGACATCCTGAGTTTACCTTCACTGGAGGAAGCAGTTCTGTCGGGCCAGTCGAGTTTAGGGCTAGGCCGACAAACAATATTCTTGCAGCAATGGAAGTTGATAATGGTGAAGAGCCGGTGATTGTTCGCGATTTTACGGATGTGTTTGAAGATATATCGGGTTTACCGCCGAAGCGAGACGTGGAGTTCGCAATTGATCTTATTCCTGGTGCAGCGCCAGTATCCAAAGCGTATTATCCAATGGCACCAGTAGAGTTGGAAGAAGTTAAGAAACAGGTTGCCGAATTGCTTGAAAAGGGTTGGATTCGAAGCAGTAACTCGCCTTGGGGAGCTCCAGTTCTTCTAGTGAAGAAGAATGATGGCACAAGAAGAATGTGCATCGACTATCGAGAATTAAACCGGGTGACTATTAAGAACAAGTACCCGATCTCTCGCATTGGAGAACTTTTTGAGCAGCTTAGTGGCGCGAGGGTATTCTCGAAGCTGGATTTGCGATCCGGATATCATTAGGTTCGAGTGAAAGCAGAAGATATTTGCAAGACAGCGTTTCGAACTCGGTATGGACATTACGAGTACTTAGTGATGCCCTTCGGAGTAACGAATGCGCCGGCAGTATTCATGGACTTGATGAACCGAATCTTTTCACCGTTCTTGGACCAGTTTATTGTGGTATTTATTGACGATATTCTAGTTTACTCGAAGAGTTTTGAAGAACATGCTGAACATTTGAAGATCGCACTACAGACGTTGAGACAGGAAAAGTTTTATGCGAAGATGAGTAAGTGCGAGTTTTGGCTGGAGGAAGTAAAGTTTTTTGGGGCATGTCGTTTCTGGCGATGGAATTGCCGTCGACCCAGAGAAGATTGCAGCAGTTCGAGATTGGCCGATTCCAAAGAGTGTTGCGGAGATAAGAAGTTTTCTTGGACTCGCCGGATATTACAAGAGATTTGTGGAGAACTTTGCTCGTCTGGCATAGCCGTTGACCAAGCTCACGCGCAAGGAGGTACCTTTCGTATGGACGGATAAGTGTGCATTAGCTTTTGAGACGCTGAAGCATAAGTTGGTAACCGCCTCTATTCTGACCATACCAGACAATTCCGGAGGATTGGTGATTCACAGTGACGCATCTGGGAAAGGATTGGGATGTGTTTTGATGCAGCATGGGAAGGTTGTAGCGTACGCATCAAGACAATTGAAGACCCATGAGAAGAATTACCCAACTCATGACTTGGAGCTTGCGGCTGTGATTTTCGCTTTGAAGATTTGGAGACACTACCTTTTGGGTGAAAGAGTCGAAGTTTTACTGATCATAAGAGCTTGAAGTTTGTGTTCACACAGAAGGAGCTTAATATGAGGCAAAGTAGATGGTTGGAACTGATGGATGACTACGATCTTGATCTTAAGTGCCATCCGGGGAAGGTTAATGTCGTGCCGGATGCGCTTAGTCGGTTACCAGCAATTCAGGTGTTAACTACGCAGAAGGAGATCGCTGCAGATTTTCGAAGATTTGGCTTGGAGGTTGTGCTACCGCATTCTTCGGGACAGTTGATGCAGCTACAAGTAAAGTCATCGTTGATCGAGAATATTAAAGCAGCACAATCGCAGGATCCTAGACTGCAAAAGTTTCGAGAGCAGGTTGAAGCCGGACTACGAACAGATTTACTGATCCACGAAGATGGTTCGTTGAGATATGGTAGCCGTTTGTGTATGCCAAAGGGAGATGTTCGTGAAGAGCTTATGAAGGAGGCACACAGTTCAACTTATTCTGTACATCCAGAAGACACAAAGATGTACCGAGATATTCGACAGCATTTCTGGTGGGAAGGCATGAAGCGGGAGATTGCTCGCTTTGTAGCAAAGTGCTTGGTGTGTCAGCAAGTTAAGGCTGAACATCAAAGGGTGGCTGGTTTATTGCAACCACTTCCGATTCCTCAGTGGAAGTGGGAACATATAACCATGGATTTCATGACGGCTTTACCGCGGAGTCCAAAGGGCAACAGTGCTGTATGGGTGATTATTGATCGGTTGACCAAGGCAGCTCACTTTATTCCTTTCCGGGTTGGTCAATCAACAGAGACTTGGGCTGAGCGGTACATGCAAGAGATTGCACGATTGCATGGAGTACCAGTGAGCATTGTGTCCGATCGGGACACTCGGTTCTTAACACACTTTTGGCGGAGTTTACAGGAAAGTTTGGGGACTCGATTGAAGTTTAGCACAGCTTATCATCCTCAAACTGATGGTCAGTCGGAGAGAACGATCCAAACTCTTGAAGATATGTTGAGAGCATGCATGTTAGACTTCAAGGGTTCGTGGGAGGATCATCTACATTTGGTGGAGTTTTCTTACAACAACAGTTTTCAGGAAACTATCCATATGGCTCCATTTGAAGCTTTGTATGGTCGCAAATGCCGTTCACCTGTTTGTTGGGATGATGTCGGTGAACGAAGATTATTGGGACCAGATTTTGTTATGCAGACAGTTGAGAAGGTTAACACTATCAGAAATCATATGAAGGCAGCACAAGACCGACAGAAGAGTTGGGCAGACACGTCAAGAAGACCTCTAGAGTTCATCGTGGGTGATTTGGTATTCTTGAAGATATCACCGACTAGAGGGGTGATTCATTTTGGAAGTCGAGGAAAGCTTAGTCCTCGATTCGTTGGACCCTTTGAGATCTTGGAACGTGTTGGTGAGGTAGCGTATCGTTTGGCGTTACCGCAGTCTTTGGCGAACGTGCACGATGTGTTTCACGTATCTCAACTCCGTAAGTATGTTAGAGATGAAACACATGTATTGGATCATTCGGAGCTAACAGTACGAGAAGATTTGACGTTTGAGGAGCGACCGATTGAAATCGTGGATCGTAAGGAAAAGGTTCTTAAGAACAAGGTTATCCCTCTTGTGCTTGTTTCTTGGGGTAATCGCTCGAATGGAGAGTCCACTTGGGAACGAGAAGATGAAATCTGGCAGAAGTTTCCTCACCTTTTCTTGTAGTTTTCTATCCTTGTATTCTTGGAATTTCGAGGACGAAATTCTTTTGTAGTTGGGTATAATGTAACACCCGAGCCCAATACTACTAATTTCTGTTACCGTTTGAACGTAGTGTGGAAATTATTTCTTTTATCTTGCTTGTTTGTTACTTACTGTAAATTTTTACCCGGCAAATTCATTTCTGCATATAACAAATTTTGGCATCTAAAACAAAATTAAAAATATTCATCTTGGCCTGCTTGACACCCCTGACCACGTTGCAGCGTCCGTGCATCGTGTTCTCGTCCCGTTCAGTGAAACGGGCGAGTTTGGACGGCTACGTGCACATACGTGTGTCCGTTTTGGGGGTATGCTTTTTGATCATAAAACACTTCATTCTCACTTTTGGACCCCGCTTAAAATCCTATTATTTCAATTTCAAATTTTTGGACCCGACCCGGGCGCGATTCGGAAATATTTTATTTTGCGCCAAAATCCCAAAATTTTAATATATTTAAACCAGCACATATTTCTAACTAACCATATATTCTACTGTTCATTACCTAATCTTTAAATCTTTTTAAATTTCTTTTCTAACGCCTAAATCTTGCTTCAGCCAATCATCGCCCCCTATTTTTCCGTGGGCCCCACCTCCTCTCTCCATTTCTCTCTATTTCTCTCCTCTCTCCTCCGTCTCTCTCTCTCCTCTCCTCCGTATCTCTCTCTCCCCCCCTCTCTCTCCTCTACATTCAAATCTTTTCCCCCTCCTTTTCTTTTTCCCTCAACAACGTAAACCCATCGCGCAGCCTCCGCCTCGTTCCCTTCACCACCGCAGCCCCACGCCGGCACTACCATCGCCTACTCCCATTCCTCCTCACCTCGACCGAGCCTCCCTCTCCTCGCCACTTTTCCTTCTTCCTCCGTTTTACCCGAGCCCACACCTGCAACCCTTAGCGAACCCTAGCCCCGTCCCCGTCGCCGCCGCAGCCCCGACGCCGACGCCAGCATCACCTCCATCCTCGCCTCCTCAGCATAGTCTCACCCACTTCCTCCTTCTTCGACCCCGTACACCCTGCACCTTCGCCGCAGCCACCGCAAACCCCTGCACACCCGTCGCACCGCCTTGAGTCACCGCCGGCGATCTCGATCTGCCCCCCGGCCTTCGCGCAACCCCTGTAAGATTACCTATCCGTCTCCTTCCTCTTTTCTTTCCTCTCTTTTCCTTTGCTGTAAAGTTTCATGGACTGCAGGATCTCGTCGCTGGCGTCGTAGGCCACCGCCGGAGTTCCTTCGACGCCGTCGATCCTCACGACCCCTCTACAGACCACCGTAAGTTTCCTTCTCCTCAGAACCCCCTTCCTTCTTCTCTATTTTCTTTTCCCTCCTTGGTTGCAAGTCGTGGTTGTTTACTGTTCACATTTTGGCCGGAATCCGACGATGCCGACGACGTGACCCGACGTTCCAGCGAGGTACCCCGACCCGTGTGGTTCCATTGTTCGTCGTTTGGGTTCATTCCGTGAACCGTGCGCCCGTCCCGAGTTTCCCCCGCCGACGTTTATCGTTCCGTATTCCCGGTTCACGACCCGTCGAGGCAAGTACCCCTTGCTCCATGCTATACAATATTTACAGATATATTATGTCACCCTAAACCTGTAAATTTAACTTTGGTACAATCATTTCTCATTTTCATGTACAATATTGTTATATATCATTTTATCTTTAAAATTGGAACCTACAGTTTGCAATTGAACTTAATAACCACATTTACCTGTTTAATCACATTTTAATATTGACATAGCTTATGGCATTTCTCTCTATAGTTTTGTTCCATTCGGACACCCGTATGCATTTTTAACCTGTAATAGCTGTACTGAACCGTTATATAAATCATTGCACCTCTACAAGTTCTTAAACCTGTTAACATGACTAAACGGCTATCATTGTCTTAATGCACTCTTGTAACCATCTCTGTGACACAATCGATAACTGTATTGCAAATCGAATGAATCCGCCTATTGCTTAATTCATTACTTGTATCATGTTGTTGATAACCATGCTTATTGATTGACCCGATATGGTACCGTACACTGTTGACTTGACCTGCTGTACCATGACCTGACCCGTTACCTGATCTTGTGTCTAATGCCAACAAACCTGACATGTAGTCCTCATGGACCGTTCCTGTTGTCTATTCAGACAAACCCGCTTTTACCTGATCCTGTGTTGGCATTAGTTCTTGATTACTGAATACCTGACTTGACATACATAACTTGGGGGTATGGGGAAATCAAAGGTGAAACCTGACTTGTAACTCAACGGTTCGATACCTGTTCTGATCAGTCTTACGGGCTAGGCCAGCCCCGGAGTGATGATGCTGACATCACTCGCCTGTACCTGCTACCTGTTACTGCCTAGCGGCACGTCTCGGTTTCAGCCCGAGAGTCTTAGACCGTGGTCCCGGGCATGCACGGGATACTATTGAGTTACATCGATGATTCATCAATTTGGTTTCGAAGACTTGAGAGTAGGAAACCCAGTAGAACAGTTTAGTTTACTCACTGAACACTACCCTGCACTACTCTGATTCATATTATTGTTACCCTTGTTTTATTCATGTTTATATTGCATTGCCTGTTACCCTGTTTATATTATATTACTTGATGACTTGACGCGCTGACGTCTGGGTTTTCCATGGCCCAGATTCCGTACCACTGTTACAGTCCGAGCAGGAGTACTTTAGCCAACAGGCTGAGCTGTGAGGTGTCAGTATTAGTTAGTTTTCTTTCCTGCATTTTATTCCTGATGTGAGCCCGCATTATGGGACATACATTCCAGTTATTTGTATTGGATCTTTCGCTTCTGCATTTTATTATTCTTGACTCATGATATATTGGTTTATGGACATGTTTAGATAGTTTTATTTTGTTCTTGATATCTCTACAGCCGTAATGTGACTGTGGATAGATACTTCCTACCCACAGGTAGCATGGTTGGCTATGTCACGTGCCCATTTTAGTGTACTCCGAGAAGCGGGGCGTGACACCCCTGCAAAGACCCACAGAAAAGAACTCTAAAGTAAACACCTCACGTGTTACCACGTGACTCCTGCGAAGATCTATAAAAGAGAACTTTGAGGCAATGCCTCACGTGCCCCACGTGATCTCTAAAGCACACAAGAGAAAAAGAAACAGAAAAGAGCTCTAGGGCGCCCTCACGTGTTGACACGTGACCTCTAATGAACATTCTAACAGATCAAAGCGCAAGCCCTCGTCACGTGCCCGCACGTGATGGCTTTCAGAACTAAAAGTGTTAAACACTTATCTGTAGAACAAAATAAAGAGAAGAAGGGTGCTCTCACGTGTTACCACGTGACCCTCTTGCCTTAGTGTTTAACACTAAATTGAAATCTCTGTATCCAGTGTTTAACACTGATTCTCCTTGGTGTTTAACACTAATTTTGAAAACTCTATTTGCTGTGTTTAACACTGATTTTCTTCGTGTTTAACACTAATTTGGAAAACTCTATTTGCAGTGTTTAACACTGATTTGCTTAGTGTTTAACACTAATTTGAAAACTCTGTTCCCGGTGTTTAACACTGATTATCTTTTAGTGTTTAACACTAACTTGCTAATCTTATTCCCAGTGTTCAACACTGTTGGTCTCTAGTGATTAACATTAGCTTTAGCCCAATTGACTAAGTTTCCAGAGGCAAAGCCTCTCCTTCAATGAATCAACAGAGGGCCAATATCCCAAACATGATTGGACTTAGACCAAGCTGCCCATAAGTCCTCAATTCAAATTCAACTGGGCCAATGGGCTTATAATATAATAATTGATCTTAGTTTCCAAATTGGACTACAGATCACTTAATCTATCTTGGTGTAAGGGTACATCTCTTCACTCCTTTGATACTTGTCGTTGTAATTCCTCAACGTCTTTAAAGAGGTGACGGGTTCCGATAACCACATACATTGATACGGACTTTGGGGTCCTTAAACTCATGGACTATGAGGTCCTTAACTTTGACCGTAATGTCTTAAAACTAATATCGGACTGTAGAGTCCTTAAATCCACGGACTATGACGTCCTTAACCTCGACCGGAATGTCTTGAAACTAACAACGGACTATGACGTCCTTAACTTTGACCGTAATGTCTTAAAACTAACATCGGACTGTGGAGTCCTTAAATCCACGGACTACGACGTCCTTAACCTTGACCGGAATGTCTTAAAACTAACAACGGACTATGACGTCTTTAACCTTGACCGTGATGTCTTAAAACTAACATTGGACTATGGAGTCCTTAAATCCACAGACTACAACGTCCTTAACCTTGACCGCAACGTCTTAAAACTAACAATGGATCGCAATGTCCTTAAACTACCTATTGACCGCAACGTCACTAAACTAAACAACAGGGCTCCCCTAATCGCTCTCTTGTCGGATCTAAACGATCCCGTTAAGTTGATCTTAGTCTAAAATTAGACTAACGTATCCTTAACAAACGTTTAAGTCGATCTTAGCCTCAAATGAGACTAATGTATCCTTAAACACAACCCCCAAACCCAAATCTAAGATAATACGGATTTAGACTAGTCCACGCCCTACGGGAGACGACATAACTCAGTCTCCGTATACAATCCACGGGCAACCAAACACAAATCAAACACACACGACACGAAGTGACCATCTGGAGAAGGAGAAACTTGTTACCGTAACACGGTAGCGTAACTAACTGCAAGGGCTTGCGCCTGCAAGGAAGAGCGTCCCCACAATCAAAAACCCCTCAAGCGAGGGGGAATCTGACGAAGTCTGCTACGTCGGACGCATCCGTTTAAACCTTCGATACATGGTGCCATAAATCAACTTGGCATCTTCGGAGAGATAGACGGATAGCACCAATTAGCATCTGTCCCGAATTTCAGGCAAGACGTCAGTCGCGCCGTCTTTCGGAGGGGAACACTACTGATATATAATGCTTACACTATTTAGATAAAATAGATAAGAAAACTTGGAATAATACGAAATAATTTTATTCGGATATGGAAAACATTTACAAAGAAATTGGGTATTACAGTTAGTGTCACTCTCTGCTTCCCAGAAGACGGTAACGGCACGTGATAAGGCCCGCACCGTATTTACTATGAGAATGTCATTTCCCTTAATAAATATGTGAAGCGTATGAAAGCAATATAACAATATGCAAGAATTAATAAGAGTAACTAAAAATAAACAACAGTTTTATTTACATTCAAATTCAAATACAGATGTCTGAAATAAAGATACAAATACTAAAATGATGCCTAAACAATGACATACAGAAATAACTGCAGAAATGAAACTAGTAATCGGGCTGGGCGGTGAACTGATCGAAGTCCACTTGGCTGGGCTTGATCTCCTCAGAATCTGGTCTTTCTGACGAACATTCTAAGGAAAAGAAATAGAAAGGGATGACGCCAGCGAACTAGCGCTCGGTAAGTCCCCAAAAGAAAAAATAATGATGACCGAAGGTTTGTAAAATGAATAGGAATCAAGTAATAGTGAACATGTAAGGTTGTATGTAAAAACATCTACATCATGCCATTCATATGTATAAGGGTAGCTGTAAATCCCCAGTTCTTTGTATATATTTTTCCCGTAATTTTCCCTAAATTTTCCTATTATTTTCCTATTTTTATATATATTTTTTAAATTTTTTTCCTAATATAATACTCAAACCGACTCGACCCGACCCGTTTTTTTCCTACTTTTTCTTCTTATACTACTCCTTTTCTTTTTCCCTCCTTCTTCCCAATGTCCCTCCCCCTTCCCCACGATCGCCGCCTCGTGACCTATGCCCACCTCCACGACGACCCCGCCCACATTCTCAACAACCCCGAGATCCCCGACACCCACCTCTCCACCCTCTCATTTCCTTCCCTCTCTCGCTCTCTCTCCCCAACGGTTTTCCCCTCTCTCGCGACGGCGCCCGCGAGACCCACTCCCCATGACGAGGCCCCCCATACTAACAAACCCCATGATCTCCTCAACCGTCTCCTCCCCCTCTCTCAACACACCCGAGTTCACTCCCTCTCTAAATCTCTCTCGTTTCCCCCTCCAAGCACTCACCGGTGACCTCTCCACTACCAACACCTTCAACTTCCCCTCTGCAACCTCTTCCGACAACCACCACCACCCTTGTCTTCACCACCGCACCCCCACGCCTCCATCAACAACCGAGACCTCCTCCTTCGTCAGCCTGCACCCGAGCTCCCTTTGCTGCCCTGACCGCCGTCGGCACCCCAGAGTTTCCCGCCTCCCACCGCCGCTGTCGAGGTCTCCTCTATCTCCTCCAAAACCTACTGCACCTGCAACCTCCGTCGTCGACCACTAGCTCCACTACAACCCAACTCCGCCGACGACCACTGCCACCGTTTAACTCGACCGCCGGTGACCCCTCACCAACACCAACACCTTCTCGTCGAGTATCATGCCACCACCACACTATCTTCATACCCAGTGGTGCCCAACACCATGACCAGAGCCGTGTCGCCTCCGTGCCACCCCGTGCCCCGGTCCAGTGCACACACCGTGCCCACTCCCACACCGGCACCACGTCCAGTACCATGTTGCGTCGTGCCACATCCGTACCATGCACCGAGCCAAGACCGTGCCCAGTACCGTGTCACTCCTACATCATCACCACGCCCACTACCGTGTCATGCCCGCATCGTCATCGTGTCAAGTACTGGATCACCACGCATCGCGCTCGCGTCACGCACCGTGTCCAGCATCGCACTGTCTCGTGTGTCGAGACGAATCCCGCACGTGGTGTCGCTTCTATATCAGTGACCGAAGGCAAGTGAAAACCCTTCACTTGCTACTCATGCTAGTATAATAGTTAATTGGAATATATGATAAATGAAATCGTGTGTGTATAGAGAAATTGTGATCAAATTATTTTTCTAGCGGACATTCGTTGTTCCCCCAATAAAAGAGCAAGGCTCTGTTCAAAATTTGAACTGAGGCAGCGCCTCACGCGCAAGACACGAGAGCGCCAGCGCCAAGAGTTAAACACTTTGAGGCAGTGCCTCACGCGCGAGGCACGAAAGCGCCAGCGCCAAGAGTTAAACACTCTGAGGCAACGACTCACGTGCAAAGCATGAGAGCGCCAGCGCCAGAACTAAAAGTTCTCCACCCTTGGATCAAAGATCCAACGGAGATGATAAATCATCAGAGCACATAATTAAATTCTGATTGAGGAAATACTCCTCAAATCTTTCTAAACAAGAAAGATTGTGCTCTGAAAATCAGAACTCCAAAAATCACCAAGATACAGAATTAAATTCTGATTGAGGAAATACTCCTCAAATCTTTCTAAACAAGAAAGATCGTGCTCTGTAAATCAGAGCATCGTTGGATCAAAGATTCAACAGTGATTAAAAATCACCAAGATACAGAATAAGTTCTGTATCGGAAAATATTTTCCCAATCTTGTTAAAAAACAAGAAAAATGTCTTCTGTAAAACAGAAGTCCTTGGATCAAAGATCCAACGGTGGGTAAATTCTCCAAATCAATTAAGAAACCTCTCAATGAGAGATTTGCTCAACTGAATCAACAAATCAGCCTCTCCTATATAAAGGACCCAAGACTTCAAGTCTTGAACAGATGAACCCCCCATAAGAAGAAGAATTTTTTTCAAGGTAAATAGAGATTACAGTATCTCACCTGCATACCCAAGGGTTTAACTCTTACAAAAGAACATAGTTTTTTTCCTGGATCTGAGATCCATGAGACAAGTCTCCCACAAATGAGAATTTAATTCTCGCAGGGATGAATTTGTTCTTGGGGATTGAAGATCCAGGGGAGAACACAGAATTGAACTCTTCAGAAAAATGCATAAAGAAGAAAGTAGTGCCAAGCGCTCCACGTGCCCCTCACGTGGGCACTACTAAAATAAAGAGTGCTCTGCACTCATTGGTTGGCGCCCAGCGCTAAGCGCTCCACGTGCTCCTCATGTGGGCGCTGCTAAAGTAAAGAGTGCTCTACACTCATTGGTTGGCGTCCAGCGCCAAGCGCCTAACATGCCCCTCATATGGGCATTGCTAAAATAAAGAGTGCTTTGCACTCATTGGTTGGCGCCTAGCGCCAAGTGCCCTACGTGCCCCTTATATGGGCGCTGCTAAAATAAAGAGTGCTCTGCACTCATTGGTTGGCACCCGGCGCCAAGCGCCCTACGTCCCCCCCATGCGGGCGTTGCTAAAATAAAGAGTGCTCTGTACTCAATGGTCGGCGTCCAGCGCCTAGCGCCCCACATGCTTCTCACGTGGGCGCTGTTTAATATAAAGCGCTCTGCCCATAGAGCCCAAAGCCATAAAGAGTGTTTAACACTCTATAAAAAAACAAAAAACAACAAAGAAACAGAGTGAGCATCAGAGCCCATGTCAATGCTTAGTATTGTTACACATAAAAATGGACCGAGCCCAAATAAGTGTTCAACACTTTATTCAAAACTAAGTGGGCTGAGTCCAAGTTGACCAAAAGTCCCTAATTCAGATCAACCGAGCCCATATGTTCATATTGGTCTTAACCCCAAATCCAACTACAGATTTTCCAACCAAAATTGGTTCAAGGGTACATCTCTCCATACCTCTGATATATGTCGTTGTAATTTTTTCAACGTCTTCAGAGAGGTGGAGGGTCCCAATAACCAATAACTTTTGGCGCACCCTCAAACCGATGAGCCAAAATCCATGGACTATGATGTCCTTAAACCACGGACCATGATGTCCTTAAACTTATGGATCGCAACGTCCCTAAACTAAATTCTACGAACTATGATGTCCTTAAACCATGGACTATGATGTCCTTAAACCACGGGCTATGATGTCCTTAAACTTATGGACTGCAATGTCCTTAAACTAAACTCTACGGACAATGATGTCCTTAAACCATGGACTATGATGTCCTTAAATACGGACTATGATGTCCTTAAACTTATGTACCGCAACGTCCCTAAACTAAACTCTACGGACTATAATGTCCTTAAACCATGGACTATGATATCCTTAAACACGGACTATGATGTCATTAAACTTATGGACCACAACTTCTCTAAACTAAACTCTACGGACTATGACGTCCTTAAACACGGACTATGATGTCCTTAAACTTATAGACCACAATATCCCTAAACTAAATTCTATGGACTATGATGTCCTTAAACCCAATGGACCGCAACGTCCCTAAACTAAATTCTACGGATTATGATGTCCTCAAACATGGACTATGATGTCCTTAAACCCAATGGACCGTAATGTCCCTAAACTAAAATGATAGAGCCCCAAATGCTCTGTCGATGGATCTAAATAATCCTAAAACCTTGTTAAGTAGATCTTAGTCTAAAATTAGACCAACGTATCCTTAACAAACATTTAAGTCGATCTTAATCTTAAACAAGGTTAACGATCCTTAAATCAAACCAAACCCAAATCTAAGAAAATACGGATTTGGCTAATCCCCGCCCTACGGGCGACAACACAAATTAGTCTCCGTATACAATCCACGGGCAACCAAAAATAAAACAAACACACACGACATGAAGTGAATATCTGGAGAAGGAGAAAATGGTTACCGCGATGCGGTAGCGTAATTAACTGCAGGGGCTTGCGCCTGCAGGGAAGAGCGTCCCCACAATAAAAAAACCCCTCGCAAACGAAGGGGAATCTGATGAAGTCCGTGTTTCCCCCAATCAGAGCAAAGCTCTATTCAAATTTTAAAATTTGAAATGAGGCAGCGCTCACATGCAAAGCACGAGAGCGCTCGCGCCAAGAGCGCCAGCGCTAAGAGTCAAAGACTCTGAAGCAGCGCTAGATGCGCTAGCGCTAAGAGTCAAAGACTCTGATGCAGCGCTAATGTGCAAAGCATGAGAGCGCTAGCACTAAATGCGCAAAGTGCTAAGAGTCAAAGGCTCTGATGCAGCGCTCACGTGCAAAGCACGAGAACGCTAGCGCTAAGTGCGCTAGCACCAAGAGTCAAAGGCTCTGATGCAGTGCTCACGTGCAAAGCACGAGAGCGCTAGCGCTGAAACTAAATGTTCCCCACCCTTGGATCAAAGATCCAAAAAAAATAATTAAAAATCATCAAATTACCAGAATAAAATTCTGTTAAGGAAATACTCCTCAGAATCTTTCTAAACAGGAAAGATTGTGCTCTGTAAATCAGAGCACCGTTGGATCAAAGATCCAATGGTGATTAAAAATCACCAAGATACAGAACAAGCTCTGTATGTGAAAATATTTTCCAATCTTGTTAAAAACAAGAAGATTGTTTTCTGTAAAACAGAAGCCCTAGGATCAAAGATCCAATGGTGGGGAAATCTCCAAATCAATTAGAGAAAAGATCTCTTCAACCGATTCAACAAATCAGCCTTCCCTATATAAAGGCCCCAAGACTTCAAGTCTTATAGAGAGGAAACTCCCCATAAGTTTCAAACAGAGAGGAACCCCCCACAAACTTTGAGAAATTTCAAATAGAAGAGCAAGCTCTTGGATTTCTTCAAGGTAAATAAAACAGAAAGATCAAAGCATCTCGTCAAAAAGAAGAAGAACTTAATTCTTTTTCTAGATCATAGATCTATAAGATAGAGCTCTTTCACAAAAAGAGATCATAGCATCTCATCATAAAAAAGGGGGGAGAAGAATTCAATTCTCTTCAGATCATAAATCCATAAAGATAAAGTCTTTCACAAAAAACATAAGAGATTGTAATATCTCCTATAAAATAAGAACTTTGTTCTTAGAGCTATGAGAAAAAATCTCTTATAAATGAGAATTTAATTCTCAGAGCGCAGAACTGATCAAAACTGCCTAAAAAGAGCATTAGCGCTCCAATTTAAAGAAGCGCCTTAGCGCTCCAAGACTAGCGCACAGCGCCGCAGCGCTCTTAGCGTTCCAATTTAAAGAAGCACCTTAGCGCTCCAAGACTGGCGCACAGCGCCGCAGCGCTCCTTGTGCTCCAATTTAAAGAAGCGCTTCAGCGCTCCAAGTCTGGCGTTCAGCGCCCAGCGCTCCAAGCGCTATTTTAAAAGAAGCGCCCAGCGTTTCAAGGTTGGCGCTCAGCGCCAAGTACACCACGTGCTCCTCACATGGGCGTTATTTTATAAAGAGCGCTCTGCACTCATTGTCTGGTGCTCAGCGCCAAGCGCGCCACGTGCTCCTCATGTGTGCGCTATCTCACAGGAAGCGTCTTAGCGCTCTAAGTCTGGTGCTCAATGCCAAGCGTGCCACGTGCTCCTCACGTGGGCGCTGAGGGAACATAAATTGTTCTTTAAATAAAGCCCCAAAGCCATAATGAGGGCTCAACACTCAATAAAAGACAAAAAGGTTGTCAGAACCCAAACCAACGCTCAACATTGTTAAATAAAAAAGGGCTGAGCCTAATTAAATGTCCAACATTTTAACTGAGCGGGCCGAGCCCAAGTTGACCACATATCCCTAATGTAGATTAATTGAGCCCATATGCTCATAAATCTTTTTAACTGATTTTAGTCCCAAACTTGACTATAGATCTCCCAACCAATATTGGTTCAAGGGTACATCTCTTCATACCTCTGATATATGTTGTTGTAATTCTTCAACGTCTTCAGAGAGATGGAGAGTCCCAATAACCAATAACTTTTGGTGCATCCCCAAACGGTTGAACCAAAACCTCACAGACTATGACGTCTTTAAACTGGACTATGATGTCCTTAAACTTTACGGACTGTGGGGTCCTTAAACTCATGGACTATGATGTCCTTAAACTTTATGGACTGTGAGGTCCTTAAACTCATAGACTATGATGTCTTTAAACTGGACTATGATGTCCTTAAATTTTACGGACTATGATGTCCTTAAACTTTTGGACCGCAACATCCCTAAACTAAAACAATAGAGCCCAAATGCTCTTTTGTTGGATCTAAATGATCCTATTGAGTAGATCTTAGTCTAAAATTAGGCTAATGTATTCTCAACAATTGAGTTGATCTTAGTCTAAAATAAGACTAACAATCCTTAAACCCAACCCAAACCCAAATCTAAAAAAATACAGATTTGGACTAATCCACACCCTACAGGCGACAAAATAAATTAGTCTCCGTATACAATCCACGGTGTCACGACCCTAAAAGTATGAAACATGACCGACACTTAAACTACGAAACGTCTCGAGGCGTACGTAATCTAAGTAAGCCAAAACCCAGAAATCTAAACCAAGTAAAGCAGTAGAGTGAAGGAAAAACCAATTTTAAAGCAAGAAGTTTGACAACATTAGCCGAAGTATGCATTTTTAAAATCTCAAGTCTTTTCTGAAAATTTCGGCAGAGTTTTCTTTGTAAAAACCGACCCCAAACGGGTACAAACCTGATAAAGCATATATAATGAATAAAGGCATCCCCAAGTGGGAGCTAGCTCTTCGCCAACCGGCGGACAAAACCACACAATGCAGTATAATATACAACGCCGAAGGGCGAGAATCAAACTCAGGATAAAAATCCAACATCATCAAGAAAACCAGAGGAAAACCATATAATACAGCGTGCGAGTCTAAGGTCGAAAGAATATACACTGGTCTTCTATGTCTGTCAAATAATACAAGTCTGGTTGATGGAGTTTTACTAGATACAACTGAAATAATAAATATACAATGGTGGTCCTGATGCAAAAGAACCTACCTACCAAAGCAATCACCTGGAAGGAACAGTGTGCCAGCAAAGCCGCAACGAAACCTGTACGGAAAAACCTGCAAAGAACCGTGGCACAACGGGGGTGAGTTGCCAACTCATGAGTAGAAAACATCTACGAGTAGAAATCACATGCATGACGCTATCCTAGGTCATATCGAGTAACATCCTCAAATAAAAAGCCTGATCCATCTATACATAAGTGCAATACCACGTGCTCATGTCAGTGCCTCAGATAACAACATATCAGATATATGATGTATGAATGCATTACTAATGGAAACAGAATACATCATGAATGAGACAACTGTTTTCTTTCTTTAATGATATTTATGTATGTATATAAATCGAGTATCATTAACGAAATCAACAGAGAATCGGTGTCAAGCATCGACACAAAACATAAATCTCAATATCTCAATATCTCAGGCTCCGGCTATCCGGACTGACCTGTATCATCAAATCTCAATATCTCAGTGTCTCAAATCTCAATATCTCAATACCTCGGGCTCCGTCAGTCCGGATCGGCCTATATATCAATCACACGACCACGAACGGTATCCTTCGGATATCCATCGCGCCAGGTAAAATCACCGGTAGGCAGTCTGCCCCTGCCGGGCTCATCGTCTACAACTCGAGCTTCTTGCCCCGGGGTACCTTACCGGGCCCACCATGTACCCGAGACGGTTCATCCAACTCCTCGAATCGGGTCTCGAAAACATCTCAGAACCGAGAAAACATCATGGTGGAAATACTCAACATATCAAGGAAAACCACATTTTTCTCTTTAAAGTAATTCATCAGTTTACAAAACTTTCACATGCGGTTTCCAAATCAAGAAAATATCAAGAAGAATCTGAAATCATCAAGTCACCATGTCAATAACAATAAAAACCTGCATAAATCTCTATAATACTGCATAAACAATGAATATATGGATGCATCTGATATCATGCAATAATTAAACTAGCATATGAAAGCTATAACATATAGCAACTATCAACTAGCAAGCTATGTCAATGAATAGTATTTGCTAAAGTGTACGTGACATGGCAATTACCGATGATGATGTGTGCAAGCCGGTAAGCAGGTGAACGTGGAACATACGCATCATCGGTAATGGTGCTGGTGTCCTGATAGCAGGGTTTTATGATAATTAAAGATAACATATGTACAAGCATGCAATGCGATGAAACATTATGAATATACATAAAGTGATGTAGTAACAACAACACTGAAAAAAATATACCTACCCAATATACGAATCATACAGTTTGGTATTTAAAATGCTCACAATTCTCCACTTTTGAAAACAAGTATGACTCGAGCCCAGTCAAAAGGGTAAGGAAATCCACCTAAGTCTGAGTCGATCTATATATATATCTAGTAGTCGGTGATCTCGCCTCAATAGTATCACGTAGATACAATATATATATATATATATATATATATATATATATATATATATATATATATATATATATATATATATATATATGACATCCTCAAGTCAAGAGTGCGGGTCTAACATCATAATCATATCTCGTACGGTAAATCTATCGTACGGCATCCCAAATCTGGGTACGGTTCAAATATCACATTTATCTCATTATTCATCTAGTATCCACATCATCACATATCGAGAGCAGGGGGTACTGATCTAAGTCTAGTACACTACTAATATCATCAACAATATCATGATCTGGCTACGGATCTAAAGTCTCGTACAATCCGATGTCATCCACACATATTATCATATAGAAGTATACATCGCCCAAGCGATCCATTATAAATATCATACATATCTCATCTCATATCTCGATCATATGTCAACTATCATATATATATATATATATATATATATCATCATCATCCACATGGTATCGTCGTCCAACGATCCGCTATAACATCATGACATATCTCGGTCACATATTAATATCTCACGACATCATTCCCGATCATATCGACTCATTCCCAAGTATCATATAACATTCTCATCATCCAAGCATATGAATACCAATATATATATGTGTCCCCAATATGCACAAGGAAGTAAAAGTGTGCGAGTAGGTGTATGTGTGTGTATGCAAATCTTTACTCTAGGGTTTCGTGACTAAGAGATCGACTAAAGTCCTTGCTTCAATTCTCGCTAACACTAACCCCTAATCTCCTAAAGCTTTTCTTGCTAAGGTTCATATCACACACTAACATGTGAAAGTATATATATATATATATATATCACATCCCATCATTTCTCACAACTTTGCGGGGGTGCTATACGCCATCCACCCGACTTCCCCCATAGATATAAATCTATCCACCTTAATCCTCGCTTGCTGAAGACTATGATGCCACGCACATCCTCGTCGTCTCAAAGTCCACGTTGGGGTACCTACATATCACATATAGCATCGTAAACCGAAATCGTGCACGAAAACCAAAACGGCACGCGTATCACACATAGGTTAAAACCTATGGTCTACACATGCAATAATGGCCAAACAACCTTCGAGATTGACGTGCAAACGTCACACCATCGAGTCAAAACAAAAGTACTAAAATCCAAAACATAAATAGCCGCAAAACCCAAGCAACAACACAAGAAAACACTCCCAGATTTTGTTTCAGGTGAAATTAAGCAATTCTGCATATGGGGTAGGTCTAATTTGACTAAAATGAAGCCATGGACCAAGCACGAATCAATTTGGGAGTACCAAGGCCGTAAATTGCGACCCAAATGATTAAAATGGCGGCCTAAACATGAGCGTATGGTCTCGGGTTTTGGGGTTAGCTTCTAGGTTGCCTGCATGACTCTTTGGCTTCGCTAAATGTTTTTCAGGTCACCCGGGTTATAGCAGATTCCCAAATACCCTCATAATTCTCACAATATTCCGATGTCGGGGTTTCTAAGTGTAGGGTTCCTAGGCACTCTCAAGAGGTCTCACAAGGCATCAACCATGCCAATTTCTAATTTTAACGGTGCCGAGAAACCCTAACAAGATCGTTGGCTAGAATTTTAGGCGACAAAAGTAACTAGTTAACAATTTAACTAAAAGAACGGAAATACAACCTTTGTAGATCCGGTTCTCCACCTCCATAGCTCCGCAATGAAGTCTCCTCGTTGTCCAAATCGAATCCCGGGCTCTAGCGTCGGCTTCCTCGGAGAAATGGGCTGGCTAGGTCGTCGACGTCGATGCCGAAGATGATCTACGTCGAGGCATCACTAGATCAAGCTCCCACTTCACAAAGTCATGAAACTTGTGAAGAAAACACCCTATACTACTTGGCAAGAGGTAGAGGATGAAGAAATAGGAAGTGGGTTCACTTTAGAATTGGATTTCTCACTTGTTTTCATCACTTGCCATTGATGTAGCAAGCTTTCTTCATGGAAGAAGAAGATGATGAAGAAGAAGAAGATATGATAAGTTATTCTTTAAAAATAAAAACAATATGATACTTATCATAATCTCAACCATGGTTTAGTGTAGAGATTTAACTAAGGTTAGATGAGTGGTTAGGGTTAGAGAAGAGACAAGAATGGTGGACTTGTTCAAAGTTTCAAGAAGCTTCAAATAAAACAAAACTAGCAACCATTCTTTTCTCTTTATCTTTTCTAAATGAAATAAATAAAAAGATAAATGAATAAGTAAAATAAATGATACCCTAACCACTAACTAACCATGGTTTAATTCTTTACACAAAACCAAGTAAGCATGTATCATCAAACATGATACAATCATATGCACAAAAAGTATATCACATATACAACTTGTACATCCAAGTGAGAAAATCCATTTAAAGTGAACCAATACTAGTTAATGCAAAGTAATATATCAAATATATAATTATACATTAAATCATTAAATCAATACTTGATTTAACGATCCGGTCATATCGCATATAACCGATTAGTATTCAATGCATCGGCTTATCGAATCAATTCTTGATTCGATAACCAGGTTATATTGCATACAACCATATCGATACATTCATCGCGAGAATAGAATACGGTATCACATACACGTATTATTCTTGGTCCCGCACATATCTCATATGCGCTCCTATTTCGTTTTGCTTGAGCCAGGAAACCTCTGTGTAGGACTCTAAAGACTCGTCAATACGTCGGCAGCAGGTGATGATCATATCAAACACCCACAAGCCGCAAGCGGTCTGCTAAACGTAACGGCCACCCGGGTATTGAGCGATCAGAAGATCGACGAGCAAGCCCGCTCACACTCCAGTGAATCCAACCAGTAACACTACCGTACAGTCCGGTCTCGTCGTCTGATATGTCGCATATCTTGCCTAGGGGTGGTAAACATCAGACCCCAATAGCTCGATAAGTCGTGTTGATATGAGGTCTATAACAATTCGAGAAACTACTGGTAACACTTACCAGTATATCTCAGCAACCCTGGCCAGGGATTTCCTGTTATAGCCAATCGAACACAGCGCAACATCAACCCCATATACCGGGAGAGACGAATCCCCTCCTATCGCTCATTGCCTCCATGTGACTCGGGACTGTACCCAAAAACCACCGTTTTGCACGCCCTCTTGGACGTGGTAAGATGGAAATCAAAGCACAGTGGGAACCACACAAGACTCTATGACGATCTCGGGTCAACAGACTACTCTGTACCAGTGTCACCAGAGAACTGCCATCTGACGTAAGGTATAATACCATCTGGGAGTTCTCGGCGAGTCCGTCCAGTGTACCCAGTCTCTACTGAGCACCCGTATATCATCTCCGATGTCAAACACCAATGGATATGGGATCATCCATCGCCCATCTGTATGGGTCGAGAAGGTATACGCTAGTCTACTCTGGTATATCGATGCCCGTCTCGATACACCCACGACTAGGGACCTTGAAGGATGTACTTATGGACTGCCATGTCCCCACTAGTATGATCCGCATCATAGTCCAGGTAGTCAAGTACACATCCTAAGGGCTTTACCAACATGTAACAGAGAGACAATCAGTGTACACGTTAAGGTAAAGATCAACCAGATAGCATACTATCAGGTCGAGCAAGAAAGTCCACCCTATATATGTCCAAGCATCCACTACAATATACATCCTATGTACAGTAATGGCCTCTAGGGCATACATAAAACTAACAATCTTCCACTTGCACTAGGGCCATCTGTAGCAGTGGTTGCAGTATCTCATACTCAACCATCCCATAAAAGTCTCTCTCTGGGAATAGGCCTTCGTGAGTGGATCCGCTGCGTTATCCTCTAAGTCTTCTCTCCTTGCCTCGATCATCCTGGAGATCAACCATCTCCATGATCAGGTGATACTGCCTTAGAATAAGTCTGGATCACTGATGGGATCGGCGTTCCTTGGCATAAGCCACAACTCCATTGTCTCACAATGGTAGGAACATAGTTCATCTCATGAACCATTATACATCCAAACAGCCTCTTTGGTAGCATCTTAAGTAGCGATGTATCCTGCCTTTATCGTCTAGTATGTCACGGTATCTAGCTTGGAACTCTTCCAACATACCGTCCCTTTACTGAGGGTAAAGACAATGCCTGTGACTGACATTCAGTCATCTTTATCACCCTGGAACCCTTCCAGTGATTCTCCCCAGGATCGATTGATACCATCTCACTACAGCTAGTGAGTATCCTAACATCCATTTAGATCTATCTCATAGATCCAAAAACCAGGATATATGAGGTATCACATTGATCCTATATGGAGAATCATTGTGATAAGCGGAGATTGACCGAGCGTAGCATAGGAAACTCCTTTCTTATCAAGAGTATGTCATCCACGTACTCTACGAGGATCACCACCATACTCCCTACTACCTTTTTGTTTATACAAGGTTCATCTACCATTTTGACGTTGTCAAACTCTTTGACTACTACATCAAAACAGACGTTCCAACTCCGCGATGTCTGCTTTATCACATAAAACATCTTGCACGCGTTTCCTCTGCTCCCACTGTCTACGAGGCCCTCTGGCTGTGTACTTATAGACGCACTCTTCTAAAACATCATTTAGAAAAGCAGTCATGACACCCAACCGCCAGATATCGTAGTCATGGTATGTAGCCGTGGCAAGTAGTATCTGGATGGACTTAAGCATAGGTACTGGAAAAGGTTTCATCATTATCCACGCCTGGTCGATGACGAAAACCTTTAACAAGTCTAGCTTTGAAAGTCTCAACTTTTCCATCTACACCAAGTAATCTTCTCAAGATATACTTGCTCCTGATGGGGATTTAACCCTTCAGATATAACAACTAAAGTCCATACTTTGTTGGTGTACATGGATTCCATCTCAGATCACTAAGCATCCAGCCATTCTTACAGAGTCTCACTCCTGATGGCCAGCTCGAAACTAGTTGGGTCATCATCTCATGATGCAATCCTCGCTCCCACTGTCATAGAGAAACCGAAGTATCTCTCAGGTGGGTGAGGAACCCTACTAGATCGGCGGAGAGGCTGAGGTTCGTTGGTTACTATCGAATCCTTTAGTTCTACCAAATCATCTGCTGTAGTTTGTATAGCTGGAACATTTCCAGTTCTACATAATAGACCTTGCCTCGAGCTTGTCCGGATTTTGCTTTTAGACATAGGCCGGACAACCCCAAATCTTAACCAATTTAAGAGATGGGCTCTTCCCTTTCCATATCATATATGAAGCGGTAGGCTACAGATTTGATTGGAACCCTATTCAATAGGTATGCAACTTCACAAGTGCATAACTCCCAAAAGGAAAAAGGTAACTCAGTAGTACTCATCATAGAGCACACCTTATCATATAGGGTGTGATTGCTCCGCCCCGATATACCATCGTGCTATGGTGTATACAGAGGAGTAATGCTGAGAGAGAATCTCATTCTCCTTAAGAATAGTCCAGGATTTCCGTGCTCAAGTATTCTCCTCCTTGATCCCATCAAAGGACATAATACTTATACCCGTATTGGTTCTCTACTTCTAACTTATATTCCGTGAATATCTCAAAAGGTTCGGACTTGTGTTTCAACAGGAACATATGTCTGAATCTTGAGAGATCATCAGAGAATGTAATGAAGGAAAAAGAACCGGTCTTGGCATGTGTAGACAGGGGACCTTACATACATCAACATGTATCATCCCAAGAGTTCACTAACTCTTTCTCTGTTTCCAATAAACAGAGCTATGGTCATCTTATCTTTGTGACATGACTGGCGAGTTTCACAAGATGTAAATTCAAACTGATTTAAATATGCATCTAAATGTAACTTAGCTAGTCGGGTCACATTGATCTGACCTAGTCTACAATACCTCAAGAAGAATTCATTCATTTCTGAACTGTTCCTCTTGTGTGTGTTCTGTATACTAAAGAACTGTAGTTTGATTTAGAACGTCAATGCTTTTAGATAACGTGCCTGAACCGATCAACTTTTGATATAGGAAATGTTCAAAACATTATCCAACAATACAAAATTTTATCATTTCTTTATTAATAAAGAGACTGATATGATTTTGTATATCAGGTTCGGTATCTAATAACATTCGTTCAGAATCAATGCATTACAATACAAGGTGACAGTGGCCAACAGACTTGGCTGCAACACTTGCCCCGATTTCTGCCTCATGAAACTTATCACCCGTTCTCAGTTCTCTACCTTTCTGTAGCTCTATGTAACAGATTACATAACTGGGATCCTGATCTGGTATCACATACCCAGGACGTAGAGGATACTGAGAAACAGTTCTGTATAATGAACACACCCGAAGATGATGCATCAACATGCACTCTCTTCGTTAGGGCGGCACGGGAAATCTGGTATTCCCCAATTTCCTGCTCTGTCTTATAACATTTATAAGTAGGAGCGGGACCAACGTTCCCCAGCTCAGTATAACAAGCGGGTTCGGTCAATAATCCGTATTATTATCTTGATTAAGGCGTGATATGGTTGCTACCAGGAGAGAGAGAGAAGAAAACACTCAGCGTGCGCTCTTGCAAGAATAGATTGGTTATTATTTTATCTAATCAGGATGGCTCCCACTGCTTTTTATCAAATCTTCCTTCAAAGCCTAAAAGGAAAGACTAGCCGGGATTAATTACACACTACAAGTTCGCCAATCTTTCAGCCAGGCCAGTGTCGGTACTTTGAGGGAGGTCCCCCGTGCTTTCGCACGAACCTAATTACTGTAAACCTCGTTTTCCCAGAGGCGTAACCTCGTTGACACCTTTCTAGACACCTACTTGATCGGCTAATTGTAATGTATAAAACTCTCCCAGGAGTAACTCTTACTCGCAGTGGGTATCGGGATCCAACTATCTCATAGAAGGTATGCAATCTCATTGCAAATTTCAACACTTGAAATTCCCGATAATTTTTTGCCCCTAGCGTTCTATGACCTTGACGGAGGCCAAACAACCCATAGTCCGCTAGTCAAGTTCAACTCGTACATTTCTTGATTGAATTAAACCCACCCGCACGACCCTTGACGGAGGCCAAACAACGCCGTACGAATACCCTAATCCAATCGCATCATATGCTAGTAGATAAGCACTAGTTAGCTACCGTACACTACGCCTTGACGGAGGCCAAACAACCGCAGCACGAATACTAACTAGTACATATCTGAAATGACGGAGGGCTACGTCAGGTTTTTCTGAAAACCTATTGCGTAATGAACTTGATATCGTTGTAGGATCGAATGAATTTTAAAATGGAGTGTTTCTGAGGCTTTTCTAGTTTTGCTAAAGGAGTCACTCCCGGTGAAGGGATCGTCGGTCCTTTCCTCGTCGAATGAGGTGCGGGATATATCATATATATCACTGTACAAAGCAAAAACTCTTATAAACATCAAAAGACAAACCGAGTGTGTAGCATCTGCCAGTTATTGCTAAAGGAGTCACTCCCGGTGAAGGGATCTCGGTCCTTTCCTTATCGAATAAGGTGCAGGATATATCACATATACCGCTGTGCAAAGCAAGAACTGTAGCTACCTGTTTTATTTTGAAATTCGATTCTACAACATCTTAGGTTTCTTTTATTTCATTAATCACAGTAATGAAGTCCCATCATTTAAATACCTAAACATCACAGATAAATTCGACGTACACTTATGCCATCCGCATTCGCCATGATGTCCCTTCATGCACCGTTAGGTTAGGTAACTAACGGCAGAGCGGGGCAGGGATAGCGCGGGTGTAAAACATAAGTAACATCTATATAATATATCATATATACTATATACAGTATCTATCACAGAACATCACATGATCACATCACAGATATCGCAGCAGAAGAATCATATGAAATATTGGATATACTAGGACGTCCGTGTTTTCAATACGAGCCAGTATAAAACACGGATTCCATGGTCGTGATGAATAACCAAACCCACACCCCTAGACCCCTACGAGAGCGGCAAGCAACCCTACCAATTCTAGAGTTAGGAGACCCGGACTCGACTCCTCGAGTTGGTCTCCCACTGGACTCCAGAACCCGGTTACTTGTGCCCTCCTCCTTGGGTCTATCCTAGTGCGGAAAAGTAAATAATATACAAAGGGTGACAACTTCCGCAACCTGGAAGTGCCCCAAATAAAAAAATATTACATACAAGTTTTTACATGAATGAAAATGAAAAACACTCATCTCACATAAAAACCCCCGGCTATTCAAACACGACGATCCAATATAACATATCCAGCAACACATAACATCACATGTCATCAACGTAAGTAAATATGCGCATCCCAATTGTCGTTGACATATAGCAACGAAACCGGCGATATCACATATTACACTTACGGTCACAGAAAAGAAAGTGTAAAACTACAACAGTTGGAATCCGCAACCATCTCAGACATCGCATGCCTGACCAAATGAATTCCTTAGACATCACATGCCTCCCAGTTATAAACCCCGCATTTTAGTCTCGAATTCGAAAACACTTTTCAATACCAAGTTGGGGAATTCAACAAGATTCCCGACATTTTGATCGAATGCTCGTCGGAAACTTTAGTAGGCGGCCGCACCCCCGATACCGTCGACGAAGTGCACCAAGGCGGAACACCGCTACCGCGAGCACCCAAATGGATGCTTTCGGCGACGGGGTTCTCCTACAGTCACTTGGTCGGGGCTATGGAGTGAGGCTGTCTATTAAGTTTACCCGGCGAGTATCCGCGTACGCTACGTGATTGCGACTGACTTTTGATCACATCAAAATTCCGTGGCAACCGATCAAGTGAGACTAAACTGCTATGTTTATAACATTCATTCAGTTATCTCATAACTGCTTGTGAATTCCAATTGTTGTATCACATTCCAGATAAACAGAAAATGTTAAACTTTCCGATCGAACAGTCGAACACCCAAGTTTTCCCGATACAGCTCAACACATGAAATAAGTCTAAAAACATTCAGTTCATGCCTCAGTACCAACGGTCCAGCCGTAGAAGGGTCAAGCCAACGCCTCACATGTGGCACGCCGTACTGCCCCAAACCCGAAGGTTCAAAGGGCAGTTCAAGACGGTCACATAATCGAGTTAAGGTTTGTTGTCTTCTAGAGAGTCCATCGAGTTACTTGCACTACTTAGAACGTCGTTAAACTACGGAAAAATCCAACACTTGGAAATTTCCCAACAGGGGAAAAATTGGGTATTTATATCCGGTCGAACTTTTTAACATATTCTAAAATTTATCCGGAAAGCCACATAGACAAAATCTGATATTCCGATCGAAACACCGAATCCCCAAAACAACCCCAGAAAATTCAACTCAAATTCCCAGAAAACTCAGCATCTGGAAAAATGAATTACTGTGCAAAAAGGGGAGGATGACGTCACCATATTGCCGCGGAACCGCCACAGAAGCCAGGCTTCTGCCGCTGTTCCGCCTCCGTTTGCACAGTTCATGAATTAATTTTTGCTCCGTAATTCTTAGAATTCCCTGCTGAATTTTTAAGCATTTTTAATCTGGAAAAAACCCAGTTTTTAGAAAAAGTCCAGAGAGCATGGTTTGTGTTAGGGTTTCGGTTCGTTCGGGTTTCAAACTTCGTCTACGCATCGCCTAAGGCTCTAGCTAGGCTTTGATACCACTGTAGGGTTCCTAGGCACTCTCAAGAGGTTTCACAAGGTATCAACCATGCCAATTTCTAATTTTAACGGTGCCGAGAAACCCTAACAAGATCGTTGGCTAGAATTTTAGACGACAAAAGTAACTAGTTAACAATTTAACTAAAAGAAAGAAAATACAACCTTTGTAGATCCGGTTCTCCACCTCCATAGCTCCGCAATGAAGTCTCCTCGCTGTCCAAATCGAATCCCGGGCTTTAGCGTCGGCTTCATCGGAGAAATGGACGGGCTAGGTCGTCGACGTCGATGCCGAAGATGATCTACGTCGAGGCATCACTAGATCAAGCTCCCACTTCACAAAGTCATGAAACTTGTGAAGAAAACACCCTATACTACTTGGCAAGAGGTAGAGGATGAAGAAATAGGAAGTGGGTTCACTTTAGAATTGGATTTCTCACTTGTTTACATCACTTGCCATTGATGTAGCAAACTTTCTTCATGGAAGAAGAAGATGAAGAAGAAGAAGAAGATATGATAAGTTGTTCTTTAAAAATAAAAACAATATGATACTTATCATAATCTCAACCATGGTTTAGTGTAGAGATTTAACTAAGGTTAGATGAGTGGTTAGGATTAGAGAAGAGACAAGAATGGTGGACTTGTTCAAAGTTTCAAGAAGCTTCAAATAAAACAAAACTAGCAACCATTCTTTTCTCTTTATCTTTTCTAAATGAAATAAATAAAAAGATAAATGAATAAGTAAAATAAATGATACCCTAACCACTAACTAACCATGGTTTAATTCTTTACACAAAACCAAGTAAGCATGTATCATCAAACATGATACAATCATATGCACAAAAAGTATATCACATATACAACTTGTACATCCAAGTGAGAAAATCCATTTAAAGTGAACCAATACTAGTTAATGCAAAGTAATATATCAAATATATAATTATACATTAAATCATTAAATCAACACTTGATTTAACGATCCGGTCATATCGCATATAACCGACTAGTATTCAATGCATCGGCTTATCGAATCAATTCTTGATTCGATAACCAGGTTATATTGCATACAACCATATCGATACATTCATCGCGAGAATAGAATACGGTATCACATACACGCATTATTCTCGGTCCCGCACATATCTCATATGCGCTCCTATTTCGTTTTGCTTGAGCCAGGAAACCTCTGTGTAGGACTCTAAAGACTCGTCAATACGCCGGCAGCAGGTGATGATCATATCAAACACCCACAAGCCGCAAGCGGTCTGCTAAACGTAACGGCCACCCGGGTATTGAGCGATCAGAAGATCGACGAGCAAGCCCGCTCACACTCCAGTGAATCCAACCAGTAACACTACCGTACAGTCCGGTCTCGTCGTCTGATATGTCGCATATCTTGCCTAGGGGTGGTAAACGTCAGACCCCAATAGCTCGATAAGTCGTGTCGATATGAGGTCTATAACAATTCGAGAAACTACTGGTAACACTTACCAGTATATCTCAGCAACCCTGGCCAGGGATTTCCTGTTATAGCCAATCGAACACAGCGCAACATCAACCCCCTATACCGGGAGAGACGAATCCCCTCCTATCGCTCATTGCCTCCATGTGACTCGGGACTGTACCCAAAAACCACCGTTTTTCACGCCCTCTTGGACGTGGTAAGATGGAAATCAAAGTACAGTGGGAACCACACAAGACTCTATGACGATCTCGGGTCAACAGACTACTCTGTACCAGTGTCACCAGAGAATTGCCATCTGACGTAAGGTATAATACCATCTGGGAGTTCTCGGATAGTCCGTCCAGTGTACCCAGTCTCTACTGAGCACCCGTATATCATCTCCGATGTCAAACACCAATGGATATGGGATCATCCATCGCCCATCTGTATGGGTCGAGAAGGTATACGCTAGTCTACTCTGGTATATCGATGCCCCGTCTCGATACACCCACGACTAGGGACCTTGAAGGATGTACTTATGGACTACCATGTCCCCACTAGTATGATCCGCATCATAGTCCAGGTATTCAAGTACACATCCTAAGGGCTTTACCAACATGTAACAGAGAGACAATCAGTGTACACGTTAAGGTAAAGATCAACCAGATAGCATACTATCATGTCGAGCAAGAAAGTCCTCCCTATATATGTCCAAGCATCCACTACAATATACATCCTATGTACAGTAATGGCCTCTAGGGCATACATATAACTAACACTAAGTTCGTGTTCCGGGCTTTTAATCTCAGATTTAGTCCAATAAACAGTCACTACAGGGGTTGCAAGGCCTCTACTAATCTCAATTTCACTATCACAACTCACAACTCCCTCAAACCCTAACTAGGAATTTTCTAACCTCACTAAACATCACAATATCGCTTCTAAACATTCAAGGATACTAAAGTAAATGAAATACAAGACTAATTGTGGAGAAATTATCTCATTTGGGCAACTCAAGAAAAACCCTAGTTTCCCAATGTTGTCCAAATCCCACTTTTCTTGGTCCAATGTGTAGAGGGTGTAGAGGGGGATCAATTTTAGTGAAAAGGGTTTAGGGTTTGGATCAATATGAGATGATATCATGGGGTGAAGGTGGAGAGAAGGGAGGAAGAATAAGAAGAAGAAAATGATTGGGGAGGTAAAATGAGGCAGCCCCTCTCTCTCTCCTCTCTCTCAAATATTACCCTTCTACCCTTCTCATTTTCTTTTCCTTTTTATTTAAAACAAACCAACTCACATAATACCCTAAAACAACATAAGAAATAACATGTAATCAAAACAATTCATGACATGATGCACTGGCCATGGAAAACTGTATAAACACGGATTTGGCTTAATCACGATTAGCAGTGCACTAATCGGGTTTTTATCCAAACTGCATATAATAAATTTTAAAAATGTCAAATCCTTTAAATATATTTTTAAATGAATAAATCATTTTAATTCCCAATTATTTCATAATTATTGGTATATATTTATACCCTTTTTCGTAAACTCCAATTTCGCAAATCGGCAGTTTTCGGGAAAAATATTATTTTAATATTAAATTCCAAAAATAATATTTTATATTTTCTGAAATGTTATACACGGGCAACTAAAAATAAAATAAACACACACGACATGAAATGACCATCTGGAGAAAGAGAAAGTGGTTACCGCGATGCGGTAGCGTAATTAACTGTAGGGGCTTGCGCCTGCAGGGAAGAGCGTCCCCACAATCAAAAACCTCTCAAATGAGGGGGAATCTGCCGAAGTCTGCTTCAACGGCCACATCCGTCTAAACCTCCGATATATGGTGCCATAAATCAACTTGGTGTCTTCGGAGAGGTGAACGGATAAACCTAAATAGCATTTGCCCCCAAATTCAGGCAAGACGTTTGTCTTCCTGGCTTTCGGTGGAGAACAGATTCTGGCACGCCCAGTAGGACCTTTTCCTCTTTCCACTCTACACTTCGTGTATCGTGTTCGCGAACGAATCGCGGTTTGATATGGTTGCCCTTGGATTTGAGGTACTAAGATTTGGTGTCTTGCTCCCATGCAGAGAAAATGGCTTTCAACTGCACCAACTGCAACAACGGCAATAACTCCCACTCCATCCTTACTGGAGGAGTGACCTATGGCCTCAAGCGGCCTCCGTTTTCACGATGCCAGTGGAACATGTGACGCAAGCCACCACTGGGCTATTCTTTAGGACCATGCTCCCGCCCATGAGCTTTAACACCCCAGTGCCATCACAGGAAGCTCCAAAGAAGTCGGTTTTTGATCAGCTCACCACTACCGCGACCCTTCTCAACGGGTCGTCCAAGTCTAATACCTCAGTCTTCGACAGGCTGAGCCTAAGCTTAAAGGGGCCCACGAAGAGGCTCGCAATACCAGAGAAGGCTATCCCAGCTCCTGCTGCAGCTGAAGCCGTCCAAACTGCTTCCCCTACTCGAAAGTCGGCTTTCGATAGGTTGACTATTCTTTCCCAGCGGATGTCAGTCTTTGACAGGCTGGCGCCAATAACAGCCTCTCCTCAAAGCAGGGGGCAGGACGAAGATACTCTGACGATAAAGGTGATCCCAGCCGTTCGATATGCTCGATGTCGCCTGATTGTTATAAATTCTCGGTTTGTGTTTATCAAATGATCCCCGGCAACGGCGCCATTTGATTGATGATAATTTCCGATTGTGTAAGTAACTCAAATGGTCCCCGGCAACGACGCCATTTGATTGAAAAGAAATTCGAGACTGTGTAGATTGAATAAAGCGAATAAGTTTCTTTGTGTCGGTAATTAGAGAATTGAATAAAATTTCACAATCAAAGAATTATATTTGACCGCAATCAACTACGGTGTCGGATGTAGATTGTAAGTGAGTGCAGATCGTCCACAGGGATTATGCGATTCGTTTTTATATTTGATTTGTTTGAATTGAAAAGTTAATCGAAAAGAAAAGAAAACATGATTCAAGATTTTATCGATTGATTCAAGTGTCACTAATCTAATCAAGAATCAAGAAAATGATAAACAATCGAGAATCTGGTTTCGATGATATTTCCAACCAAATGTCAAGAATCTAAATGAGGCTCGTAGGAATCGATCAGATCTATAGACGTGATGTAATCTCAAGATATCGTGTTCTTGTCCTTCGAAGAATTGATACTAGATCGATGATGATCGACGAGAGTTAGGGCTTCTTCGTGAAACTAGGGTTTCATCATTTAACCCTTGTTCTTTCGTCGATATCATTCACATTCTAGCCTCTAGTAATTTCAAGAAACGATCGTAACTCCCCAATTTCGAGCGATATCAATCAAGAAAGCATCACAACGAAATGGGTCGTCGGTTCTTGAACTTGCTAGGGTTTACAAAACTCGTAGGACTCAAGAGTCGATTTAAGATATATTACATCATCATTCTATTGATCGTCTCGACTCCTCGACGAGCGGAGTATTACTCAAACATCACAACAAGAACCACAACTAGAAATTGAGATCGAATCATGATGCAAGAATTTAAAGAAAACAGGATAAAAGATTATTACCTTTTATTTATATCAACAATTTGATTACAGTCGCTCAAGAACTACAAGAGGAAGAACTAAATTGTCGATTTGGCGTCGCTTTTCTCCGTGAGTCGTGGATCGTCTTGGACCACTTGCTCTGTTGAAGATCGGCTCTGCTCATAAAAGGTTGCAAGGCTTCTTGCTTGATGGGGTACTCGGGATCTTGGCTTTTGATTGGAATTAGGGTTAGGGTTTCACACAAGCCTTGTCACTAGACTTGTGGAAGAAGAAGATGAAGAAAGAGAGTGAATGGATCAATCAATTTCAATGAATGAATAAAATGGATCTCCCTCTTTTTACAAGTGAGCCTAGGGTCTTATTTATAGATCTCCCAAACCCTAAGCCTTGAGTTTGAAAATAGAAGTTCCCTCCAAAAGTTTGTTGAAAGACTTCTAGAAGTAGTTAGTTAGGCTTAGCTTAGGGTTTAAGCTAGAGTTTAGGGAGAAGTTTCTAGAATACAAGGCTAGTTTAGTGCTGATCCCAAAGCTTGCTGATCTGGCAGAAGGTTCTGGGGCTTTCTAGAAAATGTTGTGTCATTCTGAGCTGTAGGCATTGAGATAGAAGTTGTGGTGCAAAGCTGAAGTTGCGACGTCAACAAGCCGCCGCGGAACCGCGGCACAAGGCGGCTTAGGCCGCGGTTCCGCGGCCTTTTGGGCTCCTTGGGGCTGCATATTTTTAGTGTTGGCTTCTTATGACTTCTTCTGTATTTTCTGATATGTTGAATTCCTGAATACCCTTTAGATCATTACCAGATTCCAATTCCTTGAGTTGGCGTATCTTTTAGTAGTGTAAATTTGAGCAAGCTTCTGATTTTCCTGCTCGGACTTCGAAACACGGATTGCAATATATAGAAATGATGCCATGCTATGAAATGCAGTCAATTTCCCTAGAAATGCCGGTTTTAAAGTCTAACACATGTAATCTGATATTTTGTGACATATTTGCTAATATGTGAAATATGAATGCCGAACACTTCTATATGAATGCAAATGATGAGGAAATTGCCGGCTAAAAGATGCAATATTTTCGACTAATCATCGCCACTGGCGCCGAGTGAGGAAAGCTGGAGGCAGTTCCTCTTCGGGATTGACTCCACCGGCTCCGATGGTTGAAGTCGATGCTGCCGTTCCAACGAGGAACAACTTTGAACCACTCAAGAGGGTCCGCAATAATTCTCTGACCGCTGTATTGAAAAGATCTCCTCCACTTGTGGAGAATGTTGCAAAGTCGAAGCCGGAGCAGCCCCCTCAGCGGCTGTCTTCCAAAATCCACAAGGTCTGGCGAAGAGTCCAGGATTCTGTGATCGATAAGGACTATTCCCGCCAACAGAAGAAGATGAAGACTCAACAGGAAGAGGACCACCCCTCTTCCATGCCACGCAAAGTATCGTCTGCTCAGGTGCCTACTGCAACAGCCCCCTCAACTTCAATCATCCATAAAAAGAGGAGGACGGGGAAGATCCCTATGCCTGCGATGAATCCCAAAGGCACTGAACCCAGACGCTCCAAGTCTGGGGGCATGGTCGTGTATACTGTTTATATGTATTCCGGGAAGGAGGAGAGCCGTGCCTCTGGAGGTCATCGACCACTCACCCGATCGGTAACAAAAGCTCAGGAGCAATAACAGAAGCTCCAGGAGATGTTAACGAAGATGGTTGCACTCACGGGATATAAGGAAAGCCCCGAAGCATCATCGGATTAGCGCCAGGAACAGGAAACCGATGCCGAGTTCCTCTGAAGGATGCTAGAAAAGAAAGATCAAGAGGCAGCGGAACAAGAGGCCAATATAAAACAAATGGCGCTATTGTTCCAGGATATGGTAGGCATGATGATCCAGTCAGACCCTCCAGCTGAAGATCCGCCAATAATAATCGAAGACGACAGAGGGGAGACGTCAAACCCTCTTCCGGCCTTTTCAGCAGCAAAGGAGGAAACAATCTCGAAAGCTGCGCTCGATGATTATATAGCTCAACAGATACGAACCCATCAAGAGAACGAAGCTGCTGGCCAAGTTGTCAGAACTGGGCGACCCTATCCCAGCTGGTACGATCAGATTAAGTACCCGCCAGGATACACAATCCCTAAATTTCATGTATATAAGGGGACAGGCAACCCCCACCAGCATGTTGCCTAGTTCAGGGCTCTGTGCGGCAACACTGGAGGTGACGATAAGCTACTGCTTCGCCAATTCGTTGGCAGCTTGGCGGAGACGGCGTTCGAATGGTATTCAGAACTTCCCAACGATTCTGTCAAAACTTTTACGGAGATGGAGTTGCTATTCACCCAGCGTTTCGCAAGCGCTAGCGATCGCACTCCAATCACGGCATTGATCAATGCCAGGGTGAAGCCTGGAGAAACATGGGTTCAGTACGCGATACGGTGGCAGAACCTATGGTCGAAGTGCGAACAACGCATAGAAGAGGCTCCTGCAGTAGGCATGTTTGTAGGAACCCTCGATCCGTAGGCGACCATCTCCCAGTTTATGATGTTCTTCAAGCCGACCACTTTCCAGGTCTTGATCGATAAGCTGGCCCAAATGGACCAGATGGGCCATAGGCCTTCCTCTTCAAAGACAAAGCCTCAGAATGAAAAGGGGAAAGGGAAAGCGACCTTTGTCGCCAATGCTCAGTAACAGCCGAGTAGTCCAAAACCAGCTGATCGCCAAAACGACAGACAACGATTTATCAACGAAAAGTTAAAGCATCCTTACTCATTCCCTCAGGATAAAACAAGGAGACTATTCGAACTGGCGGTGCGCAACAGGCTCATCACTCTACCAGATACGAGACGCCTACTGCAGCCAGGTGACGTCAACAATCCTAATTACTGCTCCTACCACCGAGTAATAAGCCATCCAATCGAAGATTGCTTCGTCTTTAAAGGCTGGATTGAGGACCAATACCAACAGGGCAAATTCGCACTGTCTGAGAATTGGAAAGTAAGTCCGCCCCAGCCGCACGCTTCTAAAGGGGTAGGCACGCCGGGGGCATCATGCTCATTTATAAAAGAAGCTCCATGAGAGATCGCTCTTTCAGCCAAAACAAAAAGAATGCTGAAGGATTTTCAAACATGTCCGGCAATCAGGTGGAAAAGTCAGCTGGAACCCGAGGTCATTGAGGGAATGCTGAAGCCGCGCCCAACGCCAAGAATTGGTAAGATGGGTAAAACACCCAGGCCCAGCCGTCAAAATCTTCAAAAAGGAAGAAGAAGACCAAAAAGCCCATGAAGCCTGATGACAAGTGCATGGACCTGCAAAAACGTATTGACACACTGGAGGAATACGACCAAAAGGCGCGAACCCCGGTCACACTCCAAGAATTTCTCAACAATATCCTTGAGAGCGGAGATAACGACAATAACGACGGAGATGACTCGTCAGAAGAATCTGAGGATTATGTGGCAAGTTGCCACATGATCTCTCATTCGGCGTTAATTAATGAAGAAGCTCACTCGGCGTTAGAAGATAGCATAAAGGAGCTGGGGGCAGGATCGAAGCCAAAACCCTTGGAACCATCTGACGAGATGATCGACCTGCTGCTGAACGAAGCCCGTCAGAAGAGCAAGGATGGTCAAGAGCGCGAAATGGCCATATTCGAAAAAGCCAAACGTCGGCAACTGAACAAAAGGGTTGAAGCACTCCAACCAGATCGAAGCACGCCTGCGGCAGACAAAAGCAGGCTTAAGACGAGGAAACGGTTTGCCAAAGCCTTGTCCATGGGAATGAAGCTGCCACCGCCCAAAGAAGATATCCCCGAGGATATGCACCTTGACGAAGCAGACGTACATCCTAACTATTGCTTATACCACCAGAGAATTGTACACCCTACCGAGGAATGCATGGCCTTTAAAAATTGGTGGCAGGGATATGTCGCCCATCGACAACATTTCAAGAGGATGAAGCGTAAAGCTTGTCGACAGCGAAAAAATGCGATAGATGAGCACAAAAGAACTGCCGGTAACTGTCACATGGTCGATTTCAGGATATCGCAAGTTCTCACCTTCGGAAGCGATTCTGACGAGGAAATAGCCCTCGACCCTCTCTTAAAAGAATCCACCTCCAAAGCAGAAGAGACAAAAACCTTCGAGAATATTCAGCTGCGCAATCGTACGCTATCCGAAAAGAATCTCGAACCCACAAGTAAGGGAGCGAACAAAAAAGATAAAGGGAAGGAAAAAGTCCCTGAGGATATCACCCTCGATGATCGAGTCGTCGAGGAGTTGGCAGCCAAGGACCCGCCAAAGAAAAACAAGATGGATTACAACGTTCTGGCACACCTGAGGAAGATACCCTCGCAACTGAGCATTCTCGATGCCCTTCTGCTATCTAAAGAGGTGAGAGATTCTTTGATCAAGGCACTACAAAAGCCCGAGCAGTTCCAAACTTTCCTTGCCGAAGAAAAGATGAAGGACGGGCTAGAAGAAGTGCACACTGCTGAAGTAACTTTCGGCGATGAAGATCTCCTCTTCGGGACGTGCGAGCACAACCGTCCCCTGTATGTCACTGGATACTGCCATGGCATTAAGATAGGGAAGATCTTAGTTGATAACGGGTCCTCTGTTAACCTTCTCAACGTGAGAGTGCTAAAAGAAATCTGCATGAGCGTTCAACACCTCTCTCGGGATAAAATCACTATCTCCGGGTTTGACTCTCAGTCATCACGGATGCTCGGATCTGTGATACTGACATTACGCCTTGGGCTGCTTGTCAATGACATCAAATTTCATGTCATTGATGCCAAGACTTGCTACAACGCTTTACTCGGCAGGCCTTGGTTACACGAATACAACATCATCCCTTCTACACAACATCAGTGTATGAAGTATTTCAAGGATGGTCTTGAGTACACCGTAACGGGGAGCTAAACCCATTCTCCATGAATGAAGTCCGCAAATACGAGGACGCAAAGTACTTTCTGCCAGACTTTGAAGACACAGAAAGATGCCATAAACCGGAGAATAAGCAAAAAGCTATCACCACTATTCCGGTCTTCGGGAGCGATACCGAGGAGGAAGAAGAGATAGTCTATTCGGGGCTGCCCTAATGCAACAAGCCGGGACCGTCTACTCCTATTCTGGTCTTCGGCAGTGACTCTGAAGACGAGGTCAACGCAGTGTTCTCGGTCCGCCCATCGATGCAGGCCTTTACCGGAGATGATCAGAGTTCGCAAATCGCCGTGTTCCCGAGAAAGCATTACAAAGAACTCAACACTCTCGATACCTATAGTGTACAAGAGCTGCAGACATTCTACGTCCTTCCCAGGCGGAAAGATGAAAATGCGATCCTCTTTTACCGATCCGCGGAGAATAAAGTGGAGAAAGAAGTCTGGCATAGTGCCGATCCTGTGCTTGACAGGCTCCGGCCCATCCGTCTGCCCAGATACTACACAGAAGGATTAAAAAGGCTGTTGAGGCGCCAAGGTGTACCCTTCAAACAGACTGCTCGACAAGCTCAGTTATACAATAGGATCTGAAACGTCTCCGGAACTCAGCGAAAATTGCCCAACGGGAGAATGGAAACGATCGGGCTTGGATATATTCAATCCAAGAAACAGGAGAGATTCCATGGCTGCTACGTTATACATGATTTCAATGAAGAAGGAGATGCTCTGTTAGAAGACGCTAACCCTGAACCAAAACAAGGTCCCGCCATGAAAGTGCCAAGTCCGTCGTTCGAAGAACAGATGAACATGCTAATAAGGGAAGCTGGTCAAAAGGCCCTGGATGATCACAACCGTGAAATTACCATTTATAAGAAAGCCAGGACGCAGCGCCTCCTTCAGCAGGCTACGGAGAATGACGATGCCCTTCGTCGCCAGCCCGTCATGCAGAAGAGCCGACGCGGAGGCAAAAACAAATTAAATAACGAAAAACTGTTCGACAGCGGCAAAGCGGGTCCAAGAAGCTACGCGATCGAGAATTGAGCAGCCATGATCCATCTCTTATAAAGAAGATGGGTCGAGCATATTCTTTTCCCCAAGACAAGACAAGTAAGATATTCGATCTTGTCATGAAACATCAAATGATTATGCTCTCGAAGTCCAAACACCCCAAATAAGCAGACGAGGTCTCTCACCCAGATTATTGCTCCTATCACCGAGCGATAGGACATCCTCTCGAATACTGCTTCACATTCAAAAACTGGGTTGAAGACTAATATTAGCAAGGCATGTTTGCTCTATCCAGCAGTTGGAGGGTAACCCCACCACAGAAACATGTTCCAAAAGCAACGTACATAGCGAGAGTAGAACCAGATCAACATCGGTCTTGGAAACGATCTCGTACCTGTCACGCGATAACGCTGTCGGAATAAGGAGTGCCCGAGAACATGGATGGCCTGTCCTGGTGCTTCGAAAACGAGGGTGAAGAGGAATTGATCTCGGAATTTCCACCGGCGCCAAAAGAATTGGAGGATGGAATACAAATTACTGCGGACAACCTAAGGAAAATCGACTTGGGGACGGTGTTTAACCCAATCAGAGCAAAGTTCTGTTCAAATTCCAAGGCGGGAGACGAAGCAACGCTTCTGTTTTCCCCCAATCAGAGCAAAGCTCTGTTTTGAAATTGAAGTGAAAATTAAAGTTAAAATAAATGAAGCAACGCTTCAGATCCCCTGCGCTGCGCGCAGAGCGCCACGTGTCAAAATCAGACACGCCAGCGCAGGGAGCGCAGCCAATCAGAGCAAGGCTCTATTTTAAAACAAAATTAAAGGAAGCAACGCTTCAGTTGCGCAAGCGCTGCGCTGCGCGACACGTGTCAGCGCAGTTGAGCTGCGTTGCGCGATACGTGTCAGCGCAGTTGCGCTGCGCGACAAGTGTCAGCGCAGTTGCGCAAGCACAGTTGCGCTGCGCTGTGCGCTGCGCGACACGTGTCAAGCGCTGGTGCATCTGCGCCAAACAGAATTAAAATCCCAGTAAGATCTTTCTGTTCTTGTTAAAACAAGAAGATTGTCTTCTGTAAAACAGAAGCCCTTGGATCAAAGATCCAACGGTGGGGAAAATTCCCCAAATCACTCAGAGAATGATCTCTTTAACAAATTTAACAAATTAATGGGCACTATATAAAGGCCCCAAGACCCCAATTCAATCGACATCAACATCAAGATCAAAAACAACAGCACAGAAAATAGAGAGAACTCTGAAGAATTTTGAGAAAAACTCAAGAAGAGAAAAAAGGTAAAAACCTTTATAAAAAAAGAAGAATTTCTTCTGAATAGATCATTGATTTAAGAACAAGATCAATGATCTTCAATAAAAAATAAATAATAACAGTGCCTTGCACTTTTTTATAAACCATTGGTTCTGGAATCTTAAAGATTCTTTTCTTGAATCCAAAATTGGATCAAGATAATTAAAACAGTGCCTTCCATTTGCAAATCTGCACTGTTGTGCTCTCTGAATTGGCGCAAGCCACCAGAGAGCGCCACGTGTCAGCACCATAACAACTTGCGCTATGCGCTTTTAAGATAGAGCATTGCTCTCTGAAATTGGCGTAACTCACCAGAGCGCGCCACGTGTCAGCAGCGCAACAGCGCAGTGCACTGCGCTTGCGCTCACCCGAGCGTGACACGTGTCACCTCCACATGCGCTTGCGCTCAATAATTGGCGCAAAGCGCCTGACAGGCCACATGGCCACTGTCAGTTTGATTAATGCACTGCATTATTTACAGAAGGGCCAAGCCCAATTAAAAAAGGCCTAACAGGCCTAATAAAATACAATGCATTATTTTCAAAAAGGGCAGAGCCCAAACAAAAACAGATGCTGTGCATCATTTAAAAGGGACAGAGCCCAAATCAAAAAGTCCTAGCAGGCCAAAAGAAAATGCAGTGCATTATTAAACAGGGGCAAAGCCCTAGCACAGGCCTAATAGGCCAAAGATAAAAACGTTGAACATTTTCAACTGGACTTAGCCCAATTATGGCCGTAAGTCTTCAAATTAAATTGACTGAGCACGGCTGCTCCCTTAAGTCAATTTACATTCGGTTCAAGGGTACATCTCCGAACTCCTCTGACACATATCGTTGTAATCCTTCAACGACGTCAGAGAGGTGACGGGTCCCGACAACCATACATCGATACGGACTGCGGGGTCCTTAAACTCGTGGACCGAAACGTCCTTAAACTAATATTCGTCCCAAAATGGGAACGTTGGACCGAAATGTCCTTAAACTATTGTTCATCCCCAAATGGGAATGATGGACCACCATGTCCCTAAACTGGAAATGGACCACTATGTACCTAAACTGGAACAATAGAGCCAATTGCTCTCTTGTCGGATCCAAACGATCCCGTTAAGATGATCTTAGTCTGGAGATTAGGCTAACGTATCCTTAACAAAAGTTTAAGTCGATCTTAGCCTTAAATAGGGATAACGTATCCTTAAACCAAAACCCCAAACCCAAATCTAAGAAAATACGGATTTGGACTAATCCACGTCCTACGGGCGACGACATAAATTAGTCTCCGTATACAATCCACGGGCAACCACAAAAAAAACACCCACGACACGAAGTGAAATTCTGGAGAAGGAGAAAGTTGTTACCGCGGTGCGGTAGCGTAATTAACTGCAGGGACTTGCGCCAGCAGGGAAGAGCGTCCCCACAATCAAAACCCCCTCGAACGAGGGGGAATTTGACGAAGTATGCTACATCGGCCGCATCCGTCTAAACCTCCGATACACGGTGCCATAAATCAACTTGGCATCTTCGGAGAGGTGGACGGATAAAACCAAATAGCATCTGCCCCGAATCTCAGGCAAGACGTCCATGTCTCGGCCGCCATTCGGAAGGGAACAGACGGCAAACGACCTGAGGCCTACGTTTGTCAGTCAGCCACTGTCCGAAGAACAGGTAGCTATGCTAAGAGACGTGCTTATGCAGTATAAAGACTGCTTCGCGTGGAACTACTTCGAGATGCCCGGGCTAGATCCAGAGATAGCTGCATAAATTGGCAATATCTCCGGACGTCAAGCTAGTCAAACAAGCACCAAGAAGAATACGGCTCGAACTTAAAATGAGCATCAACGCTGAAGTTAAGAAGCTAATCGACTCCGGCTTCATCCAAGAAGTTCAGTACCCTGACTGGATTGCCAATATCGTCCCAGTGATGAAGAAGAATGGGACGGTGCGCATCTGCGTAGATTTTCGGGACCTCAACAAAGCTTGCCCGAAAGATGACTTTCCCATACCTGTTACTGAGCTGATTATAGAAAACACGTCCAGTCACGAAGTCTTCTCCTTCATGGACGGCTCATCGGGGTATAATCAAATAAAGATGCATCCTGAAGACCAGAAGCATACCGCTTTCCGGACTCCGCTGGGCATATTTTGCTACAAAGCGATGCCATTCGGCTTGAAGAATGATGGCGCTACCTATCAGAGGGCCATGACGAAGATTTTCGATGATATCATACATGAAATCGTCGAATGCTATATCGATGACCTCGTGGTGAAAAGCAAATCGCACGAAGAACATTGGGAGCATCTGAAGATAGTTTTCCAACGTCTTCGGAAATACAACCTCAAGATGAACCCTCTGAAATTCCTAGGATTCATCGTACGACATCAGGGCATTGAGATAGACCCGTCAAAGATTAAGGCGATCATGGAAATGCTTCCGCCAAGAACTCTTAAGTAACTGCGGTCTCTCCAAGGAAAGCTTGCATACATCCGACGGTTCATAACCAACCTCTCCGGCAAATGCCGCCCCTACAGCCATTTAATGAAGAAGGGGACCCCTTTCGTCTGGGATTGTAAATGCCAAAGTGCACTGGACGAAATCAAGAAATACTTGTAGAATCCGCCGGTGCTGACCGCCCCGGTCAAGGGAAAGCCCCTCATCCTGTACACAACTGCACTTGAAGGTTCCTTAGGCGCGCTATAGGCACATGAGAATGATCAAGGGAAAGAGAAAGCCCTCTACTATTTGAGTCGAGTTCTTATGGGGGCAGAAAACAACTACCCCCCATCGAAAAACACTGCCTGACATTAATCTTCATGATAACGAAGTTCAGATACTATGCGTTGGCGCATGAGGTTCACCTCATATCAAAAGTGAATCCTCTCAAATATTTGATGTCAAGAGCCATATTAACAAGACGACTCGCTAAATAGGCCCTCCTCTTGATGGAGTTCTCGATAATATACCGACCTCTCAAGGCAGTGAAGAGCCAGGCCATTGCCGACTTCCTCGCTGAGCATCCGATACCTGCCGATTCACCCCTAAATTGCGAATTTCCAGACGAGCACGCTTTTGACATGATCGACAGGGAGAAAGGAGAGAGTGACACCCGATGGGAACTTTACTTCGATGGGGCATCTTTCATGAATAAGCGACAACACAACACCCCTATAATCAAATCTGGGGTATGCCTTATCTTCGTGACTCCACAAGGAGGGATAATGCGCTTTGCCTTTTCCTTAACAGAGCCAAGGACAAACAATGAAGCCGAATATGAATCTTTGATAGCAGGTCTAGAGATCGCCGTCGACATGAGAATCGAAAACCTCCTCATATACGGAGACTCCCAGTTGGTCGTTAGTCAAGTAAACGACGACTATCAAACGTGCAAACCGGAGTTGGTAAAGTACGGTGAGAGAGTGCAGCAACTGCTGACCCAAATTCCCTCCTACATTCTGGAAAGCATACCGCGTATGGAAAATAGCAAAGCGGATGCGTTAGCCAAACTCGCTAAAGAACTGGCTGACGAAAACCTCGTTGACGTAAGGATCGTTATGCAAAACCGTTGGGTTCTTGCACCGGCAGAAATATCTCCGGAGTCGTCCGAAGAAAAGGGAGAGACCAAGCAAATGGCCCTATAAATAAAAGACCAGGAAAAGCCGAAGGATTTGAGAGAAGTCTTTATAGACTATTTCAAATCCTGTCGAACACCTGAAGATGCGTCCTCAAGACATCAGCTCATGAAACGAGCTCTGTCTTTCGCCTTCGTCAATGATACTCTGTATAAGAGATCGTTCGACTCCCTGTGGCTAAGATGCCTGGGACCGGAAGAAGTAAGGAGAGTCATCCAAGAAACCCACAACAGACTTTGCGGTTCTCATCAAGCCGGGCCAAAGATGAAGCTGAAGATCAAAAGAATGGGGTACTATTGACCCATGATGATTCAGGACTGCCTTGAATACGCGAAGCAATGCCATTCATGCCAGATTCATGGAGACTTTATCCACCAACATCCAAACCCGCTACACCCAACAGTGGCTAGCTGGCCGTTCGAAATGTGGGGAACTGACATAATTGGGCCCATAGAACCAGCATCGTCCAGAGGACATCGGTTCATATTCGCGACAACCGATTACTTCTCTAAGTGGGCAGAAGCAGTACCGGTAAGAGAAGTGAAGACAGAGAATATCCTCCATTTCTTCAAGACACACGTCATCTATCGGTTCGGTACTCCGCGACGGATTATCTCTGATAACGGGCCAGCCTACAGAAGTCACAGAATCAGCCGCTTTGCACAGCAGCATAATATAGACTGGAGATACTCTTCGGTCTATAATCCCCAAGCTAATAGTCTAGCTGAGGCTTTCAACAAGACCTTGACGAAGATCATAAAGAATACCGTGTCCTGAAATAAGAAGGACTGGCACGAGAGACTGCATGAAGCTCTCTGGGCGTATCGGACCACGTTCAAAACGGCCACGAATACAACGCCGTATGCATTGGTATTCGGCACTGAAGCAATACCCCCTTGGAGATAGAGCTACCCTCTCTACGAGTGGCGGTCCATTACGAGCCAACAGACGAAGAGAATGCTCATTTTCGTCTTGAGGAACTCGATTCCCTCTATGAAACTCGTCTCATGGCGCAACAAAACTTGGAGGCTTACAAAGCAAAGATGACGCGCTCATACGAGAGATTGACTAGGCCGAGAACATTCTGTCAAGACGAACTCGTGCTAGTGGTCAAGAGACCTATGATCCCCAATCGTGCCAAACAGAGGAAACTCGAGCTGAATTATGAAGGCTCGTATATCATAGACAAAGTCTACCAAGGTGGGGCTTACATGCTCATGGATATGCATGGCGAAAGACCCTTCAGGCCAATAAACAGCTGGTTCCTGAAAAAATATTACGCCTGATAGATAACGACACCCATGTCCGCTCGCTATCTTACCAAGCCCAAACTCTATAAGTAGTATCCAGCGAAAACTTGCCTCAAAATCGCTGCGGACCGAAACGTCCCTGAACTAGCAATGGACCGAAATGTCCTAAAACTAACTACTGACCGAAACATCTTTAAACTACTGCAAACCCGCAGCATCCTTGGGCTGACGCGTTAAAAAAAATGGTATGTCCATAAGCAAAATGGGCACGGATGAAAACCTGAAAAGGCTCCGTGAGTAAAAACAGCAGGGCTACCAGCGAGTTTATGAAAACCAAAAAGGGCACAGACTCGTAAAAAAAAAAGGGGTACGTCCACAAGAAAAATGGGCACGGATGAAACCCCGAAAGGGCTCCGTGAGTAAAAACAGCAGGGCTACCGGCGAGTTTGTGAAAACCCGAAATGGCGCAATCTCGTTAAAAGAAACTTGCAAGGTCCTCTCGACCTTGTAAGGAGAAAACTACCTGCGTGAGATCCTTACGACTCACAAAGGAGCAACACACTTAAGGGATCCCAACGATTCCTAAGGAGAAATTAAACTTACGAGATCCCCACGACCCGTAAGGAGAACCCTCTTATGAGACCCTCACGGCTCATAAGATTCAAAAGTCTTAAGCTACAGGGATCTGAACCTGTTCTTTAGCCATCACCTTTCCTAGATTGCCCTACAAGCGGTTCAATACTGACCCTTGTATACAATCCACAGGCACAAATAATCATTTCCTTGCCGAGTCCCACTAACGACGAGGAATGCCCTCATTTAATGAATAAACACTTGTAGGTCCTCTTAATTTATAAGGAGAAAACACTCTTGCAAGATTCTTACGACTTACAAGAAAACATACACAAAGGAATCCTCACGATTCCTGAGGAGAAAAGACACCTACGAGATCCTCACGACTCGTAGGGAGAAACACCTTTATGAGACCCTTACGGCTCATGAAGTCAAAAGCCTTAGTCGAAAGGATCTTAACCCTGTTTGCTAAGCCACCTTTGTTCGAACCCACGAAGGCAGATGATGATTCGCTCCTGGAAATATCCCAGTTGTAGCGATGCTGATGCCTGAATCGAAATCAAATTCCAAGTCCTTTCACGGCAAATGATGATTCGCTCCTGGTAATATTCCAGTCGCAGCAATGCTGATGCTAAGATTGGTACCAGATTCCAAGTTCCATACTCGTGGCGAAAAGTCAACGAGCCAAAAATGCATATGAAATAGCCGAAATGATGGGACAACTTGCAACAAAATCAGCAAGTAAAAAATATGCATACAAAATAGCCGAAATGGTTGGGCAACTCGCAATAAAAAATAGCGAGTAAAAAGAAAAAAAGAGCCGAAATGATTGGGCACCGCGAAAAATAGCCGAAATGATTATGCAATCGCGACTTTCGCGATACAAAAAGCTAAAATGATAGAGCATCGCGGAAAGAAAACAAAATACGTATAAAATGAAACTTTTTCCCTGTAGGTAAGTCCATACTAACCACTGTATACAATCCATGGGCATAAACAAAACGGAACCACGTGTCCTAACAAACTCTATCAAAGGGAGAATCAAGTCTCAGCGACAATATCTGCATCTCAGAAGACCAGCAACGACGTTCCTCCTAATGCCAGCAGGACACGGACGCGACACTACCAATCGGAGCCACGACAAAGTCTCCAGTTCCAAGACTCTACGGTTCACAGACAACCTAGCATCATCCAATGACCCCGTAGCGGAAACACGTCATCAAATGACCCCGTCGTAGAAACACGTCATCAAATGACCCCGTCGCGGAAACACGACAGCAAATGACCCCGTCGCGGAAACACGTCATCAAATGACCCCGTCTCGGAAATACGTCATCCAATGACTCTGTCTCGGAAACAAGTCAACCGACCTCAGGGAAATCGGTGTCCTTGACAAAAACCTCGATTCAGGGAAATCAGTGTCCTTGACGAGAGCAACTCGATTCGCGTCGACCCGCAAGGAAATCGGTGTCTTTGCAGGAATCTCTCTATTCGTCTCAACTCCGAGAAAATCAGTGTCCTTGGCAAAAACCTCGATTCAGGGAAATCATCGTCCTTAACGAGAGCATCTCGATTCACGTCGACCCGCAAGGAAATCAGTGTTTTTGCAGGAACCTTTCGATTTGTCTCAATTCCGAGGAAATCAGTGTCCTTGGAAAAAACCTCGATTCAGGAAAATCAGCGTACTTGACGAGAGCATCTCGATTCGCGTCGACCCGCAAGGAAATCGGTGTCTTTGCAGGAATCTCTCGATTCGTCTCAACTCTGAGGAAATCAGTGTCCTTGGCAAAAATCTCGATTCAGGGAAATCAACGTCCTTGACGAGAGCATCTGGATTCGCGTCGACCCGCAAGGAAATCGATGTCTTTGCAGGAATCTCTCGATTCGTCTCAACTCCGAGGAAATCAGTGCCCTTGGCAAAAACCTCGATTCAGGGAAATCAACATTGTTCAGTTGATAAAACTGCACATTTGTATTACATTTTTCCTACCATTTTTATATTAAAAAGGACTTTATTATAATATATTATACATATGAGGGTTTATGTGTAAAAACACCATTTTCCATGTGTTAATATATTTTAATTAGTATTTGGTAGGAAAATATATGCAAATAATATTATTGACCTAATCCTAGTAGAACAAAGTCTACTAAAATCCTATTTGAGTTGTTGTGCAGAATATTTCCAAGTTGTGCAGAATTTTCCAAGGCTAGAATCAAGCAAATCAAGTTGTTGAAGAAATCTTGCCAAATTAAGAAGCAAAACTTGGAGACCAAGTCTGGAAGCAACCGAGAGAAGATTTCTGAATTCTAAAGGTGCCTTGGATTGCCAAATGTCACAATCAGAAAGCCCAAGAAAATTGACGAAGAGATCCTCACCATTGAGCGCGGATCCGCGGTCAAACCCACCCTTGGGCCGCGGATCCGCCGCAATTCTATGGAGTTGGAAGCCGAGGATTTTTGGGATGAATCTATGCTAAATTTTACCAACTATTGAGGCAAATGATTCTGGCTTTGCACTATAAAAAGGCACCGAGAGCCTCTTGGAAAATTTATCAAGCCAAAGAGATCACGAAGTCCAAGACGGCTCACGCATCCAGGCTGATCATCAACTGTTCATCTACCTCATTCGGAAGAGTTCGAGAAGCAAACCAAGTTTTTGTAATCATTTTCTAAGGAATAAAGTGTAGATTGTTCAAGTTGATTAATAAAGATAGTTGTTTTATTTAATTCTTTTGCATTTTATATTATGTTTTCCCTCTCTGTCTTTTCATCTTCTTTTCCCAACATGTGCGAGTAATTCTCCGCTTGTTAGGGTTTATAGGATTATGGTAGATTAATGGATGATGAAGATCCTTAAACTCTTTTTACATCCTATAAAGTTTATAAACTTTACTAAAAGAATTATTAACATCCTAATCGGGCGCGCTACCAATTTATTGTTAGTCTCGACCGCGATTAGAGATTAGATTAATGATTGTTTTGGTAAAGGCTAGATATGAACGGAGTTCCATGTCGAGATAGGGGTTAAGAGTGGGAACCATTTTCCCTCCAGAAACCCTAATCTACATGCATCTCTGTCGTTCTAGTTTTAAATCTATTAAAGGATAAAAAGAGTAATTTCTAATTAATCATCCATAACTACTAAATCCTAATGAACCCTACAAGCCCTCTTCTTATATAAACTCACATTCATAAATAATCTAGATCTATATTTTGCATTAGTGCTTAACGTAGATCTAGAAACTATTCTACAATATTCTTTATCTCTCCTCTCTTTTTCAACATATTTAAAGTAAGAGTAAAAGGTTCAACGTTTCCCTGAGGACGACCCGTACTTATCTCGGTCTAGCTACACACGACACCGTTATTGATTGCGGTTATTCTACAAACACACTCTTTCGTAACACTCAAATGACGCCGTTGCCAGGGATACGTGCGTAATTTTTTATTCTTACTATTTGTGTTGAATTCTTAGACGAGTCATATCATTATTAAAACAAAACTGCAAATTGCATATTTAACGATTTGTGTGTGAATTTTGCGAGGGAATCTGGAGTCACGGACTTGAGAAAACAGGAGATCTAGGGTTCCGAACTTCTCTGGTATATTTCTTAACTCCTTCTCTCTCCTCTAAATCCAATAAAATCTATTTTCTGTAGGATTCTTTGCAAAATCGCGCCGCAAAAAAAAAATTCTTTTTGCAAAAGTTTTGTGATTGGTTTTGTTTCGCATATTTTAATACGGACTTTATGGGGCAAAGACCAAATCAAGATTAGGTGGGGATTTCATCACCCTTCCTAAGCCCCACAAATCACAAACCGAGCATCTGCATCAACCCTACAATAATTTAAAAAATATCTAGACCAGACTCTAAGGACTGTCGCGCTCATTAAGGACAGAGGAAGGTCGTGGGTAATCTATTGTTTATCCGCATTACTTTTGTAGTGCCTAGGCAAGTGTGACAAAGGCTAGTGGTTTTTAATTAGGCCCACGACGTGGTTCCTTCCCACTTACCTGGCACTTATCTGGCTACAAGGGTAGTACGGAGGCGGTAGAGGATTGATCCTGCGGCTTGTCCTTTGGAAGTCTAGGAGCGGTCTAGAGACTGACCTAGATAACCTTAGTTCTAGGGTTGCTTGTGCATCTTAGGGAGATTTGTCTTGAGTCCCACTTTTTCAAAACAAGCCAATTTTTAAATCACACACACGCTGCCACTTGCACTAAACCCGCTTAGTGCATGCTCGGCTGGACACGGGATCCTAGTGCCCGTCTTGTCCGCGTTCCTGCTATCGACGCCGAAGTCGGTACTTCTTCATCTTCTTTTCCCCCACCACACACGACCGTGATGGACGGCACTCCATCTAATTATAACACCACGCTGCCACCGCCCGCAGGTGAGCAGAATCCACCGCGCATCTCTCTCCAAGAGAGATGCTATCCTATTCGTGGTCCTCTTCCTACTTGTCTATCTCTTCCACCACCTAACGGGGATAATTTCGAAATTAAACCACACTACATCAATCTGCTGCCCAAATTTCACGGGCTTGAGTCGGAAGACGCGTACGTTTTCATCACCAAATTCGAAAACGTATGCGCAATGATGGGTACTTCACAATTGACTTTAGATGCTATGCGCTTACGTCTTCTCCCATTCACACTGTGCGACTTGGCAGAAAAATGGCTTTACAATACTGCCGCACATTCTATCACTAATTGGGATGAATTCGTCATAGCATTTCTTAAGAAGTTTTACCCAAACCATAAGACTGCACGTGTTAGGAGCGAGATCAACCAGTTCACCCGGCTTCCCAATGAACCATTTTGGAAGTGCTTTGAACGTTTCAAAGATCTGCTTGTCCAATGTCCTTATCATGGAATCAATAGATGAGATTTATGTCGGATTATATATGAGGGCATTAATTCAGCGACAAAGCAGATGCTTGAAACAATGTGTCAATGCAATTTCATGTCTAAAGATGACGGTGAAGCTTGGAAGTATCTGGAAGACCTCGCTGAACACACTTTGCAGTGGGAAAGCGTAAGACCACCTTCATCTAGGGGAGGAGTTCACCAGCTCGATGTTTCCATCGCAGTGAAAGCCGAAATGGCAGCGATGCTGAAGAAACTCGACGCTATTGAGAGCAGATTCTCATCAGTCTCCCTAAATCAGGTTACGCTTCCTAAGACCGTCTGTGGTTGCTGTTCGGATCCTTCACACTTAACGGAAGAATGTCCTATGAATGCATCGTTTCAAGCTAATGCTGCTTTTCAGCAGCAACCTAGAAACGACCCTTATTCTTCCATGTACAATCAAGGATGGAGGAATCATCCTAACTTTGCTTGGAATCAAAACCAACAAAGTAATTATCAAAGACCTCCTCCACAGCAACCACAACCACAGAATCAGCCCCCCTTTCAGTCACAAAATTTCCAAAATCCGGCCAACATTTCTACACCACAAGTGGCCGGTACTGACAACTCACTTGCACAAACTTTGGATATGTTCATGAAACAATCCATGCAAAATTCGGCTGAGATAAGGTCTTCTATTGATACCCTAACGAAAAACTCCTCCTCCCATGGTGAGAGTATTAAATCAATAGAAAACCAAATCGCACAGTTAAACGCCGCAATGAGTGCGAGAGAGAAAGGGAAACTCCCATCTCAACCCCTACCGAATCCTGGCCATTCACAAAGTCATAATGTGAATGCCATTGCTACGTTGAGATCGGGAAGAGTGCTGAATAACCAAGTGGGTGAGCAATTTGATGATAGTGACACATTTGATACCCCTTCTTCTTCTTCGTCTTCCCCTCATTCGTCTAGTCTTCCACCTTCATCCGAGCCTATTCTCCGTTTTCCCCAAGGCTCGAACCCTTCGCCCATTTCGCCAAATCTATCTAAGTCGATTCCCACTCCAGTTTTGGGATCGAATCCATCCCCACAGTCTTCTCCACAAACGTTGGACCCAAAACTTATTGATCAAGCACCTTATCCAAACAGGTTGAGGGGCAACAGACCAAGTCCACAAATGGAGAAGATTGTGGAAATTTTTAAGCAAGTTAACATAAACATTCCTCTCCTAGATGCTATTCAACAAGTTCCGTCATATGCGAAAATCCTAAAGGACTTGTGCACTAGGAAGAGAAAAGTTCAAGTACCTAAAAAAGTTTTCCTTGCGAGTAATGTGAGCACTGCTTTTACACAACAACTACCCAAGAAACGAAAGGACCCCGGAAGTCCTAAAATTTCAATTTCTATTGGGGGTAAAAATATTAATCGTGCTCTACTCGATCTAGGTGCTAGTGTTAACTTGCTTCCGTATTCTGTTTATGAGCAATTAGGGATCGGAGAGTTAAAGCCGGCGCATTGCACTCTTCAGATGGCCGATCGATCTATCACCCAACCTAGCGGTGAGCTAGAGGATGTGTTAATCAAAGTCGGGGAATTCATATTTCTTGTGGACTTTATCGTTATTGATACACAACCTGTGGCAAACCCACGCAATCAAATCCCGGTGATACTCGGTCGACCCTTTTTGGCCACTTCCAACGCAGTAATTAATTGTAGAAACGGCTCTATGACCCTATCCTTTGGAAAGAAGTCAATTGAGCTTAATATTTACAAGTTGGGAAGTGAACCCTCCGAACCCTATGCTCATGTGTGTTCTGTCGAATTAATGTCGACGGCAGCGAATTTGATCAACCTCATGATACAGACTCTTTTCATATGTTTTTGTTTGACCCAACCATTTACTCTTCCACCGAGTTGTCCGGGTCAACATCTAATGAGGAACCTTATATTGAGTCTGGCGATCACCCCATTTTTTCTGATGACATTATTTTTTGGGGTATCGATGAAAGCTTTGAGGAAATTTTCGCTGATGAACTCGCATTTTTACAAGACACGGGTGTTGAGATGAATCAACTCCAAGATGAAGAAATTGGACCTCCACCCCCTCTTTTGGACAATCATGATAATGCGAGTAATCCATCATTACTATCATTGTGTCGTCTCTCCAAATTGAGACGCAATCCTTTTCCAATACACCTCTTGTCACCTCCCCACTTCTTCACGTCAAAAGGTGACATGTTCTTCCACCAACCTTGGTGCTTCATCGATAAAATTTTTGAATGGTTGGTGTTGACCTTCGGTCTTTGCAAAGCTTGGCATTGACCAATAACCTTGACCCCCTCATGTGATTTTAAAAGATTAAAATTGTTTAACTCAAGTTTGGGGGAGGGGTGGTATATTTTGGCTCTTGAAAGAAAATGATTTTTACAAAATTGTGAGCCTAAAATAAGTTTGGGGGAGGATTTTCACTTTCATATATTCTTGCCCCCATTAATAATTTCCTCCCAAGTCTACAGGTTTTTTGAGCTTAACAGATGACATCAGTGAGGACACTGCTGTAAATAGGTTTGGGGGAGGTTTGTGCTTATTTACACATCAATTTGCATCATATTTTGCATAAGCACAACATTTTCAAAAATTTAAAAAAAAAAAATTCTTTTATAACAAAATAGTAGAAAGTGAAAAATTACATCCAAAAGATAGGAATAGTTTAAGAAAACCAAGAAAATTAGAAGTTTTTTTAAACGAACTAGTAATATGTAGTTATGAGCTGTTGTCCCAAGGGTTAGTAAGATGAAGGAAGTCACTAATCTGAGGATAAAAATAAATCTGAAAAATAGTTTCTATTCTGGAAGCCGAACATTTGAATGTTGATACCCTACTATATGTACTTACACACGTCTTGAAACTCGGGATAGTAGAGGATACCTTGAAATGCTCTTGTCTAAAAGCCAAAGTATGAAGGAAGTGAAAAAAAATGAAGAAAATATAAAAATGGTGAAAGGAAAAAAATGAACACTGGTTTTGTATCGCCAAGGCAGCAATAAAAAAAATATAGCGAGGGTGCCTCTTCACCTAGTGCCCTAAGGCCAACTGGTCTGGGAGTCACTGCTAAGCCTTAGGTGGTGCAAGACGAGGAAAATATTATCACCTAATCAGCAAGCACATAAGTAATCGGTCTGTTAGTACCTCAAGAAGTATTAACGGTCGCATGAAAATGTGTGAGCAAATCTTAATATTCATTAAATTAAAAAGTACTAAGGCAGATGGACAAGAGTATGATAGCTTGAATTGAATTCTCCGAGTGAAGGGATGTCCATTTCACACACGTAGGGTTATATGATCAATGTTTGGATGAAAGGTAGGAATGAAAAACAAAGACAATGTTTTATTGAGGGATGATGTGATTTCTAACATTTTTTCATGACTATTAAGATAGGGCTCATGACAACTGAAAAGCTAGTATAGTTGGAAACTCTTCTTTTCAAGGCCTTTCTTTTATGGTTCTTATCTTTATATGTAAATTTCACCATCTTTCTTTTGTTATAGGATTTTGTGGGTGTAATCCGCTGAAAACCCTCAGGAGACAACACTCCTCCTACTAGGGACACCTAGAGGTTTAACGGCTTGTTGCACGCGTTCAGTGCAATCGTGTCTGCTTACGAAAGTGTGCTTAGTTTTCTCCCTTCTTTTTCTCCTCTTGAATAAACTAGTTTGCTCGGGACGATCAAAGATAAGTTTGGGGGTATTTGTTCAGTTAATAAAACTGCACATTTGTATTACATTTTTCCTACCATTTTTATATTAAAAAGGACTTTATTATAATATATTATACATATGAGGGTTTATATGTAAAAGCACCATTTTCCATGTATTAATATATTTTAATTAGTATTTGGTAGGAAAATATATGCAAATAATATTATTGACCTAATTCTAGTAGAACAAAGTCTACTAAAATCCTATTTGAGTTGTTGTGCAGAATATTTCCAAGTTGTGCAGAATTTTCCAAGGCTAGAATCAAGCAAATCAAGTTGTTGAAGAAATCTTGCCAAATTAAGAAGCAAAACTTGGAGACCAAGTCTGGAAGCAACCGAGAGAAGATTTCTGAATTCTAAAGGTGCTTTGGATTGCCAAATGTCACAATCAGAAAGCCCAAGAAAATTGACGAAGAGATCCTCACCATTGAGCGTGGATCCGCGGCCAAACCCACCCTTGGGCCGCGGATCCGCCGCAATTCTATGGAGTTGGAAGCCGAGGATTTTTGGGATGAATCTATGCTAAATTTTACCAACTATTGAGGCAAATGATTCTGGCTTTGCACTATAAAAAGGCACCGAGAGCCTCTTGGAAAATTTATCAAGCCAAAGAGATCACGAAGTCCAAGACGGCTCACGCATCCAGGCTGATCATCAACTGTTCATCTACCTCATTCGGAAGAGTTCGAGAAGCAAACCAAGTTTTTGTAATCATTTTCTAAGGAATAAAGTGTAGATTGTTCAAGTTGATTAATAAAGATAGTTGTTTTATTTAATTCTTTTGCATTTTACATTATGTTTTCCCTCTCTGTCTTTTCATCTTCTTTTCCCAACATGTGCGAGTAATTCTCCGCTTGTTAGGGTTCATAGGATTAGGGTAGATTAATGGATGATGAAGATCCTTAAACTCTTTTTACATCCTATAAAGTTTATAAACTTTACTAAAAGAATTATTAACATCCTAATCGGGCGCGCTACCAATTTATTGTTAGTCTCGACCGCGATTAGAGATTAGATTAATGATTGTTTTGGTAAAGGCTAGATATGAACGGAGTTCCATGTCGAGATAGGGGTTAAGAGTGGGAACCATTTTCCCTCCAGAAACCCTAATCTACATGCATCTCTGTCGTTCTAGTTTTAAATCTATTAAAGGATAAAAAGAGTAATTTCTAATTAATCATCCATAACTACTAAATCCTAATGAACCCTACAAGCCCTCTTCTTATATAAACTCACATTCATAAATAATCTAGATCTATATTTTGCATTAGTGCTTAACGTAGATCTAGAAACTATTCTACAATATTCTTTATCTCTCCTCTCTTTTTCAACACATTTAAAGTAAGAGTAAAAGGTTCAACGTTTCCCTGAGGACGACCCGTACTCATCTCGGTCTAGCTACACGCGACACCGTTATTGATTGCGGTTATTCTACAAACACACTTTTTCACATCAATCAAACATCCTTGATGAGAGCATCTCGATTCGCGTCGACCCGCAAGGAAATCAATGTCTTTGCAGGAATCTTTCGATTCGTCTCAACTCCGAGGAAATCAGTGTCCTTGGCAAAAACCTCGATTTAGGGAAATCAGCGTCCTTGACGAGAGCATCTCGATTCGCGTCGACCCGCAAGGAAATCAGTGTCTTTGCAGAAATCTCTCGATTCGTCTCAACTCCGAGGAAATCAGTGTCCTTGGCAAAATCCTCAATTCAGGAAAATCAACGTCCTTGACGAGGGCATCTCGATTCACGTCGACCCGCAAAGAAATCAGTGTCTTTGCAGGAATCTCTCGATTCGTCTCAACTCCGAGGAAATCAGTGTCCTTGGCAAAAACCTCGATTCAAGGATCAACGTCCTTGACGAGAGCATCTCGATTCACGTCGACCCGTAAGGAAATCAATGTCTTTGCAGGAATCTCTCTATTCATTAGTCCTCTAGTTCCAAATCTCGACGGTTCACAGACAACCTAGAGACTACCTCGGAGCCATGGCAGAGTCCCTAGTTCTAAGTCTCGACGACAGCATCTATAGCCTAGAGATCAACAACAACGTTCTTCCTCCAGCAGGATGCAGACGCGACATCAACAAACGGAGCCACGGCAAAGTCCTCTAGTTCCAATTATCGACGGTTCACAGACAACCCAGAGACAATCTCGACATTCGACGCAATATTGCAGGCACAATGTCAACCAACGAAGCTAAGGAAAATCCCCCGCTTCAGGGTCTTGACGACAACTCAAATAAGACCTGAAAAGACTATCGGAGATCATCCCACACCAGCGCGGAGTGGTCATGACTCATCGGGGCTCCCAAACTGAGTCTAACCTCAAGTAAAAAGCGACTTGGAATACCCTAACGCTTGCTCTTTCAACGGTAATATTACCTGGAAGATTACTTGAAAACGTCTTGTCCAGCCCCCGAAGGGATCAGAGACACGACAGTCGCGGGGCTACCTGAACAACAAGATTGCATATCGGGGAATATATCGGCCAACGCGACGGTGCAACGGGTAAAAAACCCTACACTCAAAACGACATGGGAGAAACGTGGGTTCAGCACCTGATAAAGATGGTCAAAAAGGACTCCTACACGGTTGTAACAATATGATGTCAGTACAAAGAGTATATTACCTACAATGAAATTGATAAGTTGCAAACATATACCTTCCAGCACTCCAGACGACATGGGAGAAGGCAACAGAACAACAGCCGTCACGGCAGCGACCAGAGGCGCTTCAGATGGCGCAATCTCCGTATTTACCGCACCTACACACAAAACGAACAAAATGTCATCAGATGGGGATGAACGGGATCGAAAGATAAAAAGAAAACAGTGACCGGGATCCACCTGATAAGTCGCCAACCGAAACCGCGGCGAGAGCATTGTTCCCCGCTGAAACACGGAGACGCGACCGCGCAGGTCCGTCTTGCCTGAATTTCGGGGCAGATGCTAATTGGTGCTATCCGTACACCTATCCGAAGATGCCAAGTTGATTTATGACACCGTGGATCGAAGATTTAAACATATGCGGCCGATGTAGCAGACTTCGTCAGATTCCCCCTCATTTGAGGTGTTTTTGATTGTGGGGACGCTCTTCCCTGCAGGCGCAAGTCCCTGCAGTTAATTATGCTACCGCGTCGCGGTAACAACTTTCTCCTTCTCCAGAAGATCACTTCGCGTTGTGTTTGTTTGTTTTGTTTTTGGTTGCCCGTGGATTGTATACGGAGACTAATTTATGTTGTCGCCCGTAGGGCGTGGATTAGTCCAAATCCGTATTTTCTTAGATTTGAGTTTGGGGGTTGGGTTTAAGGATACGTCAGTCTCATTTGAGACTAAGATCAACTTAAACGTTTGTTAAGGATACGTTGGTATAATTTTAGACTAAGATCAACTTAACAGTTTGTTAAGGATGCGTTAGTCTAATTTTAAACTAAGGTCAACTTAACCATTTGTTAAGAATACGTTAGTCTAATTTTAGACTAAGATCTACTTAACGGGATCATTTAGATCCAACAAAAGAGCATTTGGGCTCTATTGTTCTAGTTTAGGGACTTTGCGGTCAATTGCCAATTTAAGGACATGGTGGTGCAAGGTTAAGGACATCATAGTCCGTGGGTTTAAAGGGACCCCACAGTCCGAGGTAAAGGACATCATAGTCAATGGGTTTAAAGGGACCCCATAGTCCGTGGTTAAGGACATCATAGTCCATGGGTTTAAGGACCCCACAGTCCAGGTAATGATTGGTTATCAGGACCCGTCACCTCTCTGAAGACGTTGAAGGATTACAAAGATAAATATCAAAGGAGTGAAGAGATTTACCCTTGAACTAAAGTTGATTGGGAGATCTGTAGTCCAATTTGGAACTAAGATCAATTAATTAGATTATGAACACATTGGCTCAGTTAAATCTGAATTGAGGACTTATGGCCAATTTGGGCTAAGTCCAATTAAGTTTGAAATGTTGGCCCTTTGTTGGCCTGTTGAGAATTTGTTTGGGTTCAGCCCATCATTATTTAGCAATGCTAAACAAGAGTTTGAAGGCTCTGATAACATTTTGTCTTTGAGCATTAATCATTATAGCTCTGGATTTTAAGGCTCATTTGAAGGGGATATTTGCCTCTGGAAAACTTAGCCATTTTGGGCTAAGCTGGTTTTAGAATAGTGTTAAACACTAAAGGACATCTGGCGGTCACGTGTCCTCACGTGATGTATTTAAAACAGTGTTAAACACTGGAGACAAAATGCTCAAAATAGTGTTAAACACTAGAAAGGAAAGGGTCACGTGGGGTCACGTGAGGCGCCTGAGATGGGGCCAGACCTTCTTTATTTTATTCTCAAATCTGCAAATCAGTGTTAAACACTTCTGATCTTCTGGCCATCACGAGTTGGCACGTGATGGATATCCATGTATTAATTATTAAAGTGTTTATTAAGGGTCACGTGAGGACACGTGAGAGAGCCCAAAATCAGTACTGCCTTTGCCTTTATTCTCTTTGTTTTGAAGGTCACGTGGGAGCACGTGAGGCATTGCCTCTGGGCTAATTCCTTCTTATTTTGGGGAATCCGTTTAAGGGTCACGTGGGAACACGTGACCTAGTCTTGTTCCTTCTTTTCTGATTTTTGGGGATGGGGGTCACGTGTCACCACGTGACCCGGTTCTTTACGTGCATGGAGAGCTTTTAAGTCTCTTGTTTTAAGAATTAAATTCTCTGTAGGGTTAAACCCTAATTCTTTTTTTAGAGGAATTAAATTCCTATGTATATGGAAGAATTAAATTCTTATGTAGGGTTAAACCCTAATTTTATTTGGAGGAATTGAATTCCTATGAATTTGGGAGAATTAAATTCTCATATAGGGTTAAACCCTAGTTTCATTTGGAGGAATTAACTTCCTATGAATTTGGGAGAATTAAATTCTCAAAACTCAATTCTCCCTCTAAGTTTTGGATCTGCATGGCAGAATCTCCCCGATGAGAATTAAATTCTCAACTTGTGGGGAGATCTGCTTCTGCAGATCTTCAACCAAAGGAAGAACTAAGTTCTTATTCAGAAGAGTTAAACTCTTAAATTGAGAATTAAATTCTCTTTTTGTTTTATGGAGCTTAGATCTCTTTCCCTTTCTCACCTAGGGTTTTCTTTTTCTGAAGAGATTTTCTTTTTCTCTCTTGAGAATTAAATTCTCCTCTCTTTTTTCTCGCTGTTGTTGTATATTTCCTAAAAAAAAAATAGATCCCCCTCTCTTCTCTTCTTGGCTCCTATTTATAGAAGAAAGAAAAGAATCAATTTGTTTTGTTAATCTTTCGTTGAAAGATTTTAGTTGTTTTTTGTAACCAACATGATCTTTTAGATCATCCAGTGAATTTTATTCACCATTTGATTTTTAATTCAAAAGATATTTTATCTGTTATTCCTGGCAAATTTCAGGGAAATCTTTCCTTATATAAAATTTTTCCATAAATTGGTGATTTTTAATCACCATTGGATTTTTAATCCAACGGTGCTCCATTTTACAGAGCACCATCTTTTTTGTTTGGAAAGATTTAGAGAAATATTTTTCCTGTTAGGGTTTTTGATTTCCTCTTAATTAGAATTTAATTCTATTAATTCATAGATCTTTAGGAACCCATCACGTGTTGGCACATGACCCCCTAATTAAGCATTTGACCATAATTTAATTCTGTTGTTTTAAAGAACTCAGGAATTATCACGTGTCAGCACGTGACCCTTGGTCACGTGTTAGCACATGATGCCCCATTGGTTTTTTTCTTCTTGTTATCTTATTATACCTTTAATTCTTTTCAGTAGGTTTAAAGGCCCATCACGTGTTGGCACGTGACTCCACTGATTAATTATTTCCAATTATTTATTTTATTCAGTGCCTACAGGCTTTGCCTGTAAATGGTCACGTGTCTGCACGTGATGCCCGATCACGTGTGGGCACGTGATGCCCGGTCACGTGGGGGCACATGATACCTCATAATTTTTGATCCCGAATGAATTATGAGGCCCATAATATATCAAATCGAAGGATTTTTCGAGACTCTTTCGATACCATCAGAATTTAGCTATTTCACATTTTGGATTTTGTCAAAATACAGCCCGGAAAATACTGGTTCACATTTTCTTAAACGTACCGCTGCCATTTGATACCTCGGACTTTTTTGCGCAGAAATTTTTTGGCGGGCACAAATGCCTCCCACTACTTTGCCCACGTAAGTATATACGTGGATGAAGTAGTTAGAGTAATTCATAGCGTATGACCAGTTTTGGGTTGGAATATAATTTTCAGAATCTTGATCTGAGAAGATAACGAGCGGACACAAGCGTCGTCATTTATCATTGACTCAAATCTCGACTCTTAAGGGATATAGTTCCAAACCCTCAGCTCCATGAGCCGCACCCTTCTATTTCTTTATGTTTTACTCTGGCATGAAGTAGTTTATATGCTCATGAGTAACTTCTCCATTTCAGTGGCATGTAGCTTTGGCAAGTGTGGCCCATAGATGGTAGATAATAGTTCATCTTGAACTCTTTATAAGGTAACGATGGCTTAGGAAACGGGGTTAGGATCTGTTGCCTAAGACTTTCCAACTTTATGAGCCGTGAGGGTCTCACAAAGGCTTTTCTCCCTACGAGTCGTGAGGATCTCGTAAGTGTTTTTTTTTCTCCTTAGGAGTCGTGAGGACTCCTAAGTGCGTTTTCCCCAGAGAATCGTAAGGATCCCACAAGAGAATTTTTTTTATGCGTAGGGACACTAATTTCCCTGCAAGTTGAGATGAATCGAGAGATTCTCGCAAAGACACTGATTTCCTTGCGGGTCGAAACGAATCGAGAGGTTCTCGCCAAGGACGCTGATTTCCCTGGATCGAGATAAGAAGCGATGACTTAGGAAACATGTTCAGATCTGCTGTCTAAGACTTTTCAACTTTATGAGCCGTGAGGGTCTCATAAAGATTTTTTTCTCCATACGAGTCGAGAAGATCTCGTAGGTGTATTTTCTCCTTAGGAATCGTGAGGATTCCTAAGTATGTTTTCTCTTGAGAGTCGTAAGGATCTCACAAGAGAATTTTCTTCCTTACAAGTCGAGAGGACTCGTAAGTGATTGATGAGTTGACCTACTCCCGAGTCAAAGCATTGCTTCAACAGGGAGGTCGAGGGTTGACTTTAGGTTGTCTGTGCACCGCCGAGTCATGGAACTGGGAACTTTGCCGCGGCTCCGCTTTGCTGACGTTGTATATTCCTGCAAAGACACTGATTTCTCTGCGGGTAGGCGCGAATCGAGATGTTCTCGTCAAGGACGCTGATTTCCCTGAATCGAGGTATTTGCCAAGGACACTGATTTCCTCGGAGTTGAGATGAATCGAGGTATTCCTGCAAAGACACTGATTTCCTTGCTGGTCGACGCGAATCGAGATGCTCTCGCCAAGGATGCTGATTTCCCTGAATCGAGGTTTTTGCCAAGGACGCTGATTTCCTCGGAGTTGAGACGAATCGAGGTATTCCTGCAAAGACACTGATTTCTCTGCGGGTCGATGCAAATCGATATGCTCTCGTCAAGGACGCTGATTTCCCTGAATCGAAGAAGTTGCCAAGGACACTGATTTCCCTGCGGTTGAGACGAATCGAGGTATTCCCGCAAAGACACTGATTTCTCTGCGGGTCAACGCGAATCGATGCGCTCTCGTCAAGGACGATGATTTCCCTGAATCGAGGTTTTTGCCAAGGACACTGATTTCCTCGGAGTTGAAACGAATCGAGGTATTCCTGAAAAGACGCCGATTTCTCTGCGGGTCGATGCGAATCGAGATGCTCTCATCAAGGACGCTGATTTTCCTGAATCGATGTATTTGCCAAGGACACTGATTTCCTCGGAGTTGAAACGAATCGAGGTATTCCTGCAAAGACGCTGATTTCTCTGTGGGTCGATGTGAATCGAGATGCTCTCGTCAAGGACTCTGATTTCCCTGAATCGAGGAGGTTGCCAAGGACACTGATTTCATCGGAGTTGAAATGAATCGAGGTATTCCCGCAAAGACGTTGATTTCTCTGCGGGTCGACGCGAATCGAGATGCTTTCGTCAAGGACGCTGATTTTCCTGAATCGAGGTTTTTGCCAAGGACACCGATTTCCTCGGAGTTGAGACAAATCGAGGTATTCCTGCAAAGACACCGATTTCTCTGCGGGTCGACGCAAATCGAGGTGCTCTCGTCAAGGACGCAGATTTCCCTGAATCGAGGTTTTTGCCAAGGACACTGATTTCCCTGGGTTGAGACGAATCGAGGTATTCCTGCAAAGACACTGATTTCTCTGCGGGTCGACGCGAATCGAGGTGCTCTCGTCAAGGACGCTGGTTTCCCTGAATCGAGGTTTTGCCAAGGACACTGATTTCCTCGGAGTTAAGACGGGTCGAGGTATTCCTGCAAAGACGCTGATTTCTCTGCGGGTCGACGCGAATCGAGATGCTCTCGTCAAGGACGCTGATTTCCCTGAATCGATAAGGTTGCCAAGGACACTGATTTCCCTGGGGTTGAGACGAATCGAGGTATTCCTGCAAAGATGCTGATTTCTCTGCTGGTCGACGTGAATCGAGATGCTCTCGTCAAGGACGCTGATTTCCCTAAATCGAGGAGGTTGCCAAGGACACTGATTTCCCTGGGGTTGAGACGAATCGAGATATTCCTGCAAAGATGCTGATTTCTCTGCGGGTCGACGCGAATCGAGATGCACTCGTCAAGGACACTGCTTTCCCTGAATCGAGGAGGTTGCCAAGGACACCAATTTCCCTGGGGTTGAGACGAATCGAGGTATTCCTGCAAAGACGCTGATTTCTCTGCGGGTCAACGCGAATCAAGATGCTCTCGTCAAGGACGCTGATTTCCCTGAATCGAGGTTTTTGAATTGACTTGATTCCGTGACGGGGTCATTGGATGACTCCAGGTTGTCTGTGAACCATAGAGTCTTGGAACTGGGGACTTTGCCGTGGCTCCGATTGATGGTGTAGCATCTGTGTCCTGCTGGAATGAGGAGGCACACCGTTGTTGGTCTTCAGGCCGTAGATGTGGCCATTGAGATTTGGAACTAGGGACTTTGCCATGGCTCCGCTTCATTGCGACTCTGAGGTCGGTTGTTGACGTCACGTCTGCATCTGGTTAGAGTGAGGAGAAACGCCGTTGATGATCTCTAGGCTGTCTGTGAACTGTCGAGATTTGGAACTAGGGGATTTTGCCATGGTTCCGTTGTTTTGACCCTGGGGTCGTTTGTTGACGTCGCATCTGCATCCTGCTGGAGGAAGGAGAAACGTCGTTGGTGATCTCTAGGCTGTCTGTGAACCGTCGAGATTTGGAATTAGGAGACTTTGCCATGGTTCCGATTGATGGTGTAGCATATGTGTCCTGCTGGAATGAGGAGGCACACCGTTGTTGGTCTTCAGGACGTAGGTGTGGCCATTGAGATTTGGAACTAGGGACTTTGCCATGGCTCCGCTTCATTGCGACTCTGAGGTCGGTTGTTGACGTCACGTCTGTATCTGGTTAGAGTGAGGGGAAACGCCGTTGGTGATCTCTAGGCTGTCTGTGAACCGTCGAGATTTGGAACTAGGGGACTTTGCCATGGTTCCGTTGTTTTGACCCTGAGGTCGTTTGTTGACGTCGCATCTGCATCCTGTTGGAGTAAGGAAAAACGCCGTTGGTGATCTCTAGGCTGTCTGTAAACCGCCGAGATTTGGAACTAGGGGAATTTGCCATGGTTCCGTTGTTTTGACCCTGGGGTCGTTTGATGACGTCGCATCTGCATCCTGCTGGAGTAAGGAGAAACGCCGTTGGTGATCTTTAGGCTGTCTGTGAACTGTCGAGATTTGGAACTTGGGGACTTTGCCATGGTTCCGGGGTAGTCTCTAGGCTGTCTGTGAACCGTCGAGACTTGGCTCTCCTTTTGACAGAGCCTACTGGGAAAATATGATTCCCTTTTTTTGTTTGTGCCCCTGGATTGTATACAGGGATCGATGTGATCTCATCTGTAGGGCAAAAGTTTCATTCTTTCAGAATTTTTTTTATTTCTTTCCGCGATGCTCTATCATTTTAGCTTTTTATATCACGAAAGTCGCGATTGCCCAATCATTTCGGCTATTTTTCGCGGTGCCCAATCATTTCGGCTATTTTATTTTTACTCGCTGCTTTTTATTGCGAGTTGCCCAATCATTTCGGCTATTTTGTATGCATATATTTTACTTGCTGATTTTGTTGCAAGTTGCCCCATCATTTCGGCTATTTCATATGCATTTTTGGCTCGTTGATTTTTTTTATCGCGAGTGTGGAACTTGGAAACTGGTGCCAATCTCAGCATCAGTATCGCTGCAACTGGAATATTGCCAGGAGCGAATCATCATTTGCCATGAAAGGACTTGGAATTTGATACCGATTTAGGCATCAACATCGCTACAACTGGGATATTGCCAGGAGCAAATCATCATTTGCCTTTGTCGATGTCGAACAAAGGTGGCTTAGCAAACAGGGTTAGGATCCTGTCGACTAAGGCTTTTGACTTCATGAGCCGTAAGGGTCTCATAAAAGTGTTTCTCCCTATGAGTCGTGAGTATCTCGTAGGTGCGTTTTCTCCTTAGGAATCGTGAGGATTCCTAAGTGTGTGTTCTCTTATAAGTCGTAAGGATCTTACAAGAGTGTTTTCTCCTTATAAGTCGAGAGGACTTACAAGTGTCGTTCGCCGTATGAGCATATCCCTAGTCGCTGGTAGGACTTTGTTAGGGAAATATTTATTCGTGCCCGTGGATTGTATACAAGGGTCAATATTGAACCGTTGGTAGGGAAAAATTGGAGATTGGGATGGCTTAAGAACAGGTTCAGATCCCTGTAGCTTAAGGCTTTTGAACCGTATGAGCCGTGAGGGTCTCAAAAGGGAATTCTCCTTATGAGTCGTGAGGATCTCGCAAGTGTAATTTCTCCTCAGGAATCGTGGGGATTCCTAAGTGTGTTGCTTCTTTGTGAGTCATAAGGATCTCACGCAGGTGGTTTCTCCTTACAGGGTCGAGAGGACCTTGCAAGAGTCTTTTGACGAGATTGCGCCCTTTCAGGTTTTCACAAAACTCGCCGGTAGTCCCGCTGTTTTTACTCACGGAGCCCTTTCGGGTTTTCATCCGTGCCCATCTTGCTTATGGACGTACCGTTTTTTTATAACCACGTTAGCCTGGGGATGCCGTGGGTTTGTAGTAGTTTAACGACGTTTCGGTCATAGATCCGAGATTTTTCGGGCAACGTATGATTACGCAGCTAGATTTTCTCGCAAATCTTCGCATCTTTTGTGTCGGAGGTGGATTCCTTGAAGAGAGGGCTGAGGGCGATTTCTTCGTCAGAGTCGCTTCCAATGGTGACAACTTGCGATCCCTTGGTGTCGACTATGTGACAGTTTCCGGCGGCTCTTTTGCGCTCATCTGTCGTGCTTTTCTATTCCTGATGAGCCTTGCGCTTCACTCGTTGAACGTGTTGTCGGTGGGCAACATATCACTGCCACCAGTTTTTAAAGGCTATTTACTCCTCGGTAGGGTGTGTAATCCTCTGATAGTATAAGCAGAAGTTATGATATATGTCCGCTTCATCAAGATGTATACCGCCAGGAGAATTTCCTCTGAAAGAGTGCAACTTCATTCCTATTGACAGGGACCCAGCGAATCGTTTCCTTACTTTAAGCTTGCTTTTGCTGGCGATAGGGATGCTTCGATCCGGTTGGGGTGCCTCGACCTTTTCATCCAGTCGTCGGCGTTTGGCTTTTTCGAATATAGCCAGTTCGCACTCTCGATTGGCGTTGCTTTTCTGACGGGCTTCATTCAGTAGCAAGTCGATCATCTCATCAGACGGTTCCAAGGGTTTTGGCTTCGATCCTGCCCCAGCTCTTTTATGCGGTTTTTTATCGCCGAGTGAGCTTCTTCGTTAATTAACGCCGAATGAGAGATCATGTGGCAACTTGCCACATAGTCCTCAGATTCTTCTGATGAGTCACCCCCATCGTTATTGTTGTTATCTCCGCTCTCAAGGATATTGTTGAGAAATTCTTGGAGTGTGACCGGGGTCCGCGCCTTCTGGTTATATTCCTCCAGCACATCAATATAATTTTGCAGATCCATGCGCTTGATATTAAACCACGCGGGATTTTTGGTCTTCTTCTTTTTCTTCGAAGATTTTGACGGCTGGGCTTGAATGTTTTTGTTAGTTGTATGTATGCCCTAGAGGCCAGTATTGTACAGATGATGTATATTATATTGGATGCTTGGACATATATAGAGAGGAATTTCTTGCTCGATATGATAATATGTTATCTGGTTGCTCTTTATCTTAATATGTATACTTGTCTCTTGATACTGTCTTATAGTTACATGTTGGTAAAGCCCTTAGGATGTACTTGACTACCAGGACTATGATGCAGATCATACTAGTGGGGCCATAGTAGTCCATAAGTACATCCTTTAATGTTCCTAGTCGTGGGTGTATCGAGACAGGGCATCGATATACCAGAGTAGACTAGCGTATACGCTTCTCGACCCATGAGATGGGCGATGGATGATCCCATATCCATTGGTGTTTGATATCAGAGATGGTATACGGGTGCTCAGTGGAGACTGGGTACACTAGACGGACTCGCCGAGAACTCCCAGATGGTATTATACCTCACGTCAGATGGCAGTTCTCTGGTGACACTTGTGCAGGTTAGTCTGTAGACCCGAGATCGTCATAGATTCTTGTGTGATTCCCACTGTGCTTTGATTTCCACCTTACCACGTCCAAAAGGGCGTGCAAAACGGTGGTTTTTGGGTACAGTCCCGAGTCATATGGAGGCAATGAGCGATAGGAGGGGTTTCGTCTCTCCCGGTATTGGGGGTTGATGTTGCGCTGTTCTCGATTGGCCATAACAGGGAAGTCCCTGGCCAGGGCTGATTTAAAGATTTACTGGTAAGAGTTACCAGTAGTTTCTCGACCCGTTATGAGCCTCACATCGGCACGACTTATCGGTTATTGGGGTCTGACGTTTACCACCCCCAGACTTGATATGCGACATATCAGACGAGAATACCGGACTGTACGGCAAGTGTTACCGTTAGGCTTTTACAGGAGTTGGAGCGGGCTTGCTTGCTGATCTTTTGATCGCTCAATACCCGGGTAGCCGTTACGTCCAGCTAGTACCGCTGACGGCTTATGGGTGCTTGATGTGATCATCACCTACTGCCGGCGTATTGACGAGTCTTTAGAGTCCTACATAGAGGTTTTACTGGCCCAGGCAAAACGAAATAGGAGCGTATATGTGATATGTGCGGGACCGAGAATAATGCGGGTATGTGATACCGTATTCTATTCTCGCGACCATTTGTATCGGTCGGTTATATGAGATATAGCCGGGTTATCGAATCAAGTGTTGATTCGATAAGTCGATACATTGGATGTTAGTCGGTTATATGAGATATAACCAGATTATTAAGTCAAGTGTTGATTTAATAATTTAGTGTATAATTGTATATTTGATATACTGATTTACATTAACTAACATTTGTTCACTTAAGGATTTTTCTCACATGTGCACAACTTTAATATATATGTGATATATATTAAAATGTGATTTCTTTTTGTATCATGGTTGTTGATACACTTGACATGGGTGTATAAGACATACACCATTCTAATTTTAGTGGAGGGGTTTTTATATTTAAAGTAAATCTAAATTGGTTGATATTTGTTAAGTGCATGAAGCTTGTAGAAGCTTTTAGTGCTTTGACAAATTCAACTCAATTTGTTTTACTTAAGATATTTAGTTAACCCAACCATTAGAAGTAGCCATGGTTATGTCTCTACATGAGTTAGTATATGATACTCACTCACCCATGGTTAGCTCACTCACTTGATCATTATCTTTCTCTCTTTATTTTCTTCATCTTCTTCCTTGAGCTAAAAAGCTCACTAGGGTTTGATCCAAAGTGAGAAACATTATGAGAAAATAAATTCTAAAGTGAACCCACTTCCTATTTCTCCATCCTCTACTAGAATAGCACTTTAGTTTAGGGTGTTTGCTTCACTAATTCTCTAGTTAGTGAAGTAGTAGCTTGAGTTGGTATTCCCTCGACGTAGATCATCTTCGGCCTCGAAGACTTCAAGTAAGGACGCTTCTTTCGCCTCGTGAAGCCATGCAAGAGCCCGGGCGAACAATGATCGCAGCGAAGGGACTATGACAAGGAGCTTTAGAAGTGAAGGACCGATCTACAAAGGTTGTATTTCATATTCACTTAGTCGTAAATGTTATTTACTTGCATGTGAAACCCTAATAATCTAGCAAAGATCTTGTCTAGGGTTGTTCGGAACGGCTAAAATTTTAATCGGGCATGATTGATGCCTTCTTAACCCTTGTTCGAGTGCCTAGTAACCCCACAGTAGTATCAGAGCCTAGCTAGAGCATTAGGCGACGTGTTTACGAAGTTAAAACTCCGATCGAACCCCTATACGACAAAGTAGACCCCCTCTCTGGAAAATTTTTAAAAATATGATTTTTTCTGTATTAAAAATACCTAAAAAATCAGCAGGGAATTATAAGCATAACTGTGGAAAACGAGGTGGTAAATCGTACGGACCGCCGCGGAACCGCGGCCATACCTTGCTTAGGCCGCGGATCCGCGGCCGTACAGTTGGATTTAACTTGTTTTTTGCACAGTAATGCTCATAGCTGCTATTGTATATTTCTGGGTATTTTTACTCTGCCTCAAGTGTTGAGTGTTCTGGGGATTATTTTGTATACGTTGATTCAATCGTAAAATTTAATTTCGTTATGTTTTCCGGATAATTTAGAAAGTATTAAAATGTTCGAACGGATATCATTAACTCATTTTTTCCCGGCACGAAAAACTTTCAAGTGTTGAATTTTTCTTGAGTTTAAATCTTTCGGAAAAACGTACAAGTAACGTGATGGACCCTCTAGAAGAACACAAACCTTAACTCGATTATGTGACCGTCTGAACCACCTCTAAACCTTAGGGTTTGGGGCAGTACAGCGTGCCACATGTGAGGCATTGGCTTGACCTTTCTACGGCTGGACCGTTGGTACTGTGACTCATTCTGGAATTTTTGAACTCCGCTCAAGTGTTGAGCTATTTAGGAAATCTTGGGTATTTGATTATTCGATCGGAAATTTTAATACTGTCTATTTATCTGGAATGTGATACAATATGTGGAATTCATATAGTTTGGCATGAAATGCGAAGTATGTGATATTTTGGATTTATGATGTCTAAAGAGATTGTGGATTCCATATGTTGTAGTTTTACACTTTCTTTTCTGCGACCGTAAGTATAATATGTGATATCGCCGGTTTCGTTGCTATATGTCAACGACAATTGGGATGCGCATATTTACTTACGTTGATGACATGTGATGTTATGTGTTGCTGGATATGTTATATTGGATCGTCGTGTTCTGAATAGCCGGAGGTTTTATGTGAGATGAGGGTTTTTATTTTCATTCATGTAAAATTAAATGTATGTAATATTCTTTTATTGGGGCATTTCCGGGATGAGGTTGATGTCACCATTTGTATATTATTTGTAACACCCGAGCCCAATACTACTATTTCTGTTACTGGTGGAGTGTTTGACATTGCTCATTTCATTTATCTTGCCTGTTTGGGTCTCACTGCAAAATTTTAACCGGCTAAGTCAGTTTTGCATATAACAAATTTTAACACCTAAAGTAAAATTAAAAATATCTATATTGGCCTACACGTCACCCCTAGCCGCGTGGTAACGTCCGTGCGTCGAGTTCTCATCCCGTTCGATGAAACGGGCGAGTTTGGACGACTACGCGCGCGTACAGGTGTCCGACTTGGGGGCATGTTTTTTAATCATAAAACATCTCATTTTAAAATTTGGAACCCGCTTAAAATCCTATTATTTAAATTTCAAATTTTTGGGCGCAACCCGGGCGCGATTAGGAAATGCTTCATTTAGCGCCAAAATCCCAATTTAATAATATATTCTAAAACCATAATATATACACGAATCTTACTGTTACCTTAGTATATATTTTACTAATCTTACTGTTATATTAAATCCCTTGAATTTTTTTTAAACCTCTAAAATCTTGTGCAGCCAATCACGAGGCTTAAACCTCGTGGGCCCCCTGCCTTATAACCCTCTCTCTACCTCTCTATCTCTCCTCTCTCTTTCACTGTCTCTATCTCTCTCTTCCTCACGTCTCTCTCTCTTTCTAATTTCTCTTTCTCTCTCTCTCTCTCTAACCCCCTCTCTCTCTATCCCTATATATTCTCCTCGTCTCCTTTTTCTCCCTGAACCCACGCGCAGAAGAACAAACCACCACGAGAACCCCCCATCGCAACCCTAGCCCAGCCTTGTTCCCCGTCGCCGCCGCAACCTCGTCGCCGGTGCCACCGCCACCCTCGCCCACGCCTCCTCGTCTCGACCACGACCCTCGCCATTTTTCCCATGAACCTGCAACCCACCAGAGCCTCGTCGTCGTCGCTGCCCTAGCTTCGTCCATTCACCACCGCAGCCCCACGTCGGCACCACCATCGCATGCGCCCTGACCTCCTCACCTCACCAAGACCACTCCCTCCACCTCCTTCTCTCATCCTCTTCTTCAGACGATCCCCGAGAACCCTTTGCACCTCGACGATGCCACCTACAGCAACCTCCGGCGAGCCCCACCTCTCCGGTGACTAGCCGTCGTCATCCTCCTCACCTCCCTCTCCACTTCCCGACATAACAAGCCTCTACCTCCACCCTCTGCAAACCCTCGACCTCAACAGCACTCAGGCAACCCACTGCCCTTCGCCGGAAAACCACCACGCCGACCAACCCCGCCGCCGTCGCCCCTTGGCTGACTTCCCTGGAATCCCAGAACGCTTAAACCACTGTAAGATCTTTTTCTTTCTCCCCTACGACGCTTCTAGTGGCATTTCATTATGTGGTTTTCACTGTTGCTTTGGGCTTCCGGAATCCGACCGTGCCGGCGATGTTTCTCGACGACCCAGCAGGGACCCTTGACCCGTATGTTTCCATCGTGCGTTGTTTGGACTCTTTCCGTGTACCGTGCGCGCGTCGCGACGTTTTCCGCCGACGTGAGTCGTTCCGTACTCCCGGTCTTGATCCGTCGAGGCAAGTATCACTTGCTACATGCTATACTAAACAGTTATATATATTTTGACTCGTTAAACCCGCAAACTTAACTCGATATAGCTAGTTTCTCATTTTGGCTGCAATATGACATATATCATTTTACGATTAACCTAAAAATTACAGCTTGCCACTTTAACCCTAATAACGAAGTTACCCGTTAACCACATTTTACTGTTTAAAGGATGATAGCCTATACACTGGTAGTTCTATTACATTCTGATATTAATATAACGGTGTTGCACCGCAAAGGGTGCTCGAAACTTGCCAATATGATGAAACGTCTGTACTATACCAATGCACTAATGTGATTAAATAAATTGCTTATTGTTGTTAAATTCATTGTTTATTTCCTGCTGCTATTCCTTGTTCGATTTTATGCCTGTTGTGAGCACACCCTCGATTGTGTTACATATTGACCTGACCTTGCTACACATGACATGTATACATACCGATGCACCGGACATGGTACCCTTTACTATCGACTTAACCTGATGTACCATGGCCTGACCTGTTACCTGATCTCAAGCCTAATGCCAACAAACCTGACTTGGGGTCCTCATGGACCATTCCTGTTGTCTATCCAGACAAACCTGACCTGTTACCTGATCCTGTGTTGGCATTAGTCTTTTACTACTGAATACCTGACCTAAAACATATAACCTGGGGGTATGGGGAAATCAAACGGGTAATCTAAAGTGTAACTTAAAATGGTATTACTTGATCCGTGGTCCCGGGGGGTAACGGGACAGAGCCATTCGTGACTCTTACATTCCTGATCCGTGGTCCCGGGGGGCAACGGGACAGAACCATTATTGGTTCCCATCTTTCTGATCCGTGGTCCCGGGGGTAACGGGACATATCCTTTGAGTTACATGGAGGATTACTCGAATTGATTTCAAAGACTTTAGAATAGAAACCCGATAGAACAGTTTAGTTACCCACTGCACACTACCCTGCACTGCTTGTTTCATACTATTGCTTTATTCATGTTTATTTCTGCATTGCTTATTACCATGTTCATATTATATTATTGATTGACATGACGCGCTGACGTCTGGGTTTTACATGGCCCAGATTCTTTACCACTGTCGCTGACCGAGCAGGAGTACTTCAGCCAGCAGGCTGATTTGTGAGTTCCGTAGTGATTAGTTTTATTTCCTGCATTTCTTTTTCCAGATGTGAGCCCGCATTATGGGACATACTTTTCTATTATTGTATTGGATCATTTGCTTCCGCACTTATTTATCATTGACTCTTATTATTCTGGATTTGGACATGTGTTAGATAGTTTTTATCTTGTTCTTTATATCTCTACAGCCGTAATGTGACTGTGGATGGATACTTCCTACCCACAGGTAGCATGGTTGGCTATGTCACGTGCCCAATCTTGCATACTCTGGGAAGCGGGGCGTGACATGGTTCTTTTGGTATCAGAGCCATAGGATAGTCGGGTTGATTCTTTTGTAGTTGGGTATTGTACCCAATACACGAATCAGAATACCCGTGTTTAGGAAACATGTCCTGCCACCTTGACCGTTTTTACCATTTTTGAATCACATTCTTCCTGATTATATCTTTTACGACGTGCGAACTTACTTTGCATGTCGACTCGAAAACCTGATTCCTTGTTATCTCTAGGACTTAGGCGACTTGGGTGGAGTTAAGTAATTGTGGCTATGATACCGCGGCATAGTTACAATGCGGTACTCTATTTAAGTATCTTAGAGTTCTAGCCTTGATTTATATATTGAATCTATCATCATGCTAATGTTGGGTGTTTTGAGTTTAGGATTGTGGCAGGTAAGAATTTGAAGACGTACCAGAGGCGTGTGGACGAAGCCGCCATGCTTGGAGTGATAAGAGGAATGCTGGAGAATCAAAGAAACAGACCGAGCTGATCCAGCAGCAAGCGGACTCGTTTCGGGAAGGTTTGCAGATCTTTCAGCAGTCTGTGAACAATGTTAGAGCTAGACCAGTTGACCGAGTAGGGACCATAGCAGATTTCAAACGTTTGGGTCCTACTACTTTCACTTTTCTGGAGGAGCCGCTGCCAGCCGAGCAGTGGCTAATTGACACGGAGAATTTGCTGATTGCGGCACAGATCCCAGAGGATAAAAGAGTTGATGTGGTGCGCATTCAGCTAGTGGATTATGCCCGAGGGTGGTGGCTTGTGGAGGAGACCCGCTTGCCCAAGCCAATCAGTTGGGCGGATTCCTCTTAGAGTTTCCTGGAGAAATTCTTCCCGCGGACTGCACGGGAGGAAATGGAAGAGAAATTTATTGGGCTGAGGCATAATGGAGCAGCCGTGGACGTGCATGCAGCAGAATGGACGAGACTCAGTAGTTTCGCTGGACCTTTAGCTGCCAACGATGCAGACAGCAGTTGCGGGAAGGAAGCAGTTCTGTCGGGCCAGTCGAGTTTAGGGCTAGGCTGACAAACAATATTATTGCATATTTGGAGGTTGATCGTGGTGAAGAGCCGGCGGTTGTTCGCAATTTTATGGACGTATTTGAAGATATATCGGGCTTACCGCCGAAGCGAGACGTGGAGTTCGCGATTGACCTTATTCCTGGTGCAGCGCCAGTATCTAAAGCTTATTATCCAATGGCACCAGTAGAATTGGAAGAAGTTAAGAAGCAAGTTGGTGAATTACTTGAGAAGGGTTGGATTCGAAGCAGCAACTCGCCTTGGGGAGCTCCAGTTCTTTTAGTAAAGAAGAAGGATGGCACGAGAAGGATGTGCATTGATTATCGAGAATTAAACCGGGTGACTATCAAGAACAAGTACCCGATCCCTCGCATTGGAGAACTTTTTGAGCAGCTTAGTGGCGCGAGAGTATTCTCGAAACTGGATTTGCGATCCGGATATCATCAGGTCCGAGTGAAAGCAGAGGACATTTCCAAGACGGCGTTTCGAACTCGGTATGGATATTTCGAGTATCTAGTGATGCCCTTCGGAGTAACGAATGCGCCGGCAATATTCATGGATTTGATGAACCGAATCTTTTCACCATTCTTGGACCAGTTTATTGTGGTATTCATTGACGATATTCTGGTTTACTCGAAGAGTTCGGAGGAGCATGCTGAGCATTTGAAGATCGCACTGCAGACGCTAAGACAGGAGAAATTGTATGCGAAGATGAGCAAGTGCGAATTTTGGCTGGAAGAAGTGAAGTTTCTGGAGCATGTTGTGTCGAGCGATGGAATCGCCGTCGATCCCGAAAAGATTGCAGCAGTTCGAGATTGGCCTATTCCAAGAAATGTGGCTGAGGTGAGAAGTTTCCTTGGTTTAGCCGGATACTACAGGAGATTTGTGGAGAACTTCTCTCGTTTAGCAGAACCGTTGACCAAGCTTACGCGCAAGGAAGTACCTTTTATTTGGACGGATAGATGTGCATTGGCCTTCGAGACGTTGAAGCAGAAGTTGATAACCGCCCCTATCCTGACCGTACCAGACAATTCCGGAGGACTGGTGATTCACAGCGACGCATCTGGAAAAGGACTGGGATGTGTTTTGATGCAGAATGGGAAGGTCGTAGCTTACGCATCAAGACAACTGAAGACCCATGAGAAGAATTATCCGACTCATGACTTGGAGCTTGCGGCTGTGATCTTCGCCTTGAAGATTTGGAGACACTACCTTTTGGGCGAGAGAGTCGAAGTTTTTACAGATCACAAGAGTTTGAAGTATGTGTTCACTCAGAAGGAGTTGTACATGAGGCAACGCAGATGGTTGGAGCTGATGGCCGACTACGACCTTGATCTTAAGTACCATCCAGGAAAAGTTAACGTCGTGCCGGATGCGCTTAGTCGGTTACCAGCAATTCAGGTATTGACTACACAGAGGGAGATCATTGCGGATTTTCGAAGATTGACTTGGAGGTTGTGCTACCACATTCTACGGGACAGTTGATGCAGTTGCAAGTACAGTCGTCCTTAGTTGAGAAAATTAAAGCGGCACAATCGCAGGATCCTAGACTGCAAAAGTTTCGAGAGCAGGTTGAAGCCGGACTTCGAACAGATTTACTGGTCCACGAGGATGGTTCGTTGAGGTATGGTAGCCGTGTGTGTGTGCCAAAGGGGGATGTGCGTGAAGAGCTTATGAAGGAGGCACACAGTTCAGCTTACTCTGTACATCCAGGAGGTACAAAGATGTACCGAGATATTCGACAGCATTTCTGGTGGGAAGGCATGAAACGGGAGATCGCTCGCTTCGTGGCTAAGTGCTTGGTATGTCAGCAAGTCAAGGCTGAACACCAAAGGGTGCTGGTTTGTTGCAACCACTTCCGATTCCTCAGTGGAAGTGGGAACATATAACCATGGATTTCGTGACGGCTTTACCGCGAAGTCCAAAGGGCAACAATGCAGTATGGGTGATTGTCGATCGGTTGACCAAGGCAGCTCACTTTATTCCTTTTCGGGTTGGTCAATCAACGGAGACTTTGGCAGAACGGTACATGCAGGAGATTGTAAGATTGCATGGCGTACCGGTGAGCATCGTGTCCGATCGGGACACTCGGTTCTTGTCACACTTCTGGAGGAGTTTACAAGAAAGTTTGGGGACTCGATTGAAGTTTAGCACATCTTATCATCCTCAAACTGATGGTCAGTCGGAGAGAACGATCCAAACTCTTGAAGACAGGTTGAGAGCATGCATGTTGGACTTCAAGGGTTCATGGGAGGATCACCTACACTTGGTGGAGTTTTCTTACAACAATAGTTTCCAAGCGACTATTCCGATGGCTCTGTTTGAAGCTTTATATGGTCGTAAGTGCCGTTCACCTGTTTGTTGGGATGACGTTGGTGAACGAAGATTATTGGAACCAGATTTGGTGGTACAGACAGTTGAGAAGGTTAACGCCATCAGATAGCTTATGAAGGCAGCTCAAGACAGACAGAAAAGTTGGGCTGACACGTCAAGAAGACCTCTAGAGTTCGCCGTGGGTGATTTGGTATTCTTGAAGATATCACCGACTAGAGGAGTGATTCGTTTTGGGAGTCGGGGAAAGCTTAGTCCTCGATTCGTTGGACCCTTCGAGATATTGGAGCGTGTTGGAGAGGTAGCGTACCGTTTGGCGTTACCACAGTCCTTGACAGGTGTGCACGATGTGTTTCATGTATCTCAACTACGAGGGTATGTTCGAGATGAAACCCACGTCTTGGATCATTCGGAGTTAACTGTACGGGAGGACCTAACTTTTGAGGAGCGACCGGTTGAAATCAAGGATCGAAGGGAAAAGGTTCTTAAGAACAAGGTTATCCCCCTTGTGCTAGTTTTTTGGGGTAATCGATCGCATGGAGAATCCACTTGGGAGCGAGAAGACGAGATCCGGCAGAAGTTTCCTCACCTTTTCCTGTAGTTTTTCTATCTTGTATTCTTGGAATTTCGAGGACGAAATTCTTTTGTAGTTGGGTATGATGTAACACCCAAGCCCAATACTACTATTTCTGTTGCTGGTGGAGTGTTTGACATTGCTCATTTCATTTATCTTGTCTGTTTGGGTCTCACTGCAAAATTTTAACCGGCTAAGTCAGTTTTGCATATAACAAATTTTAACACCTAAAGTAAAATTAAAAATATCTATATTGGCCTACACGTCACCCCTAGTCGCGTGGTAACGTCCGTGCGTCGAGTTCTCATCCCGTTCGATGAAACGGGCGAGTTTGGACGACTACGCGCGCGTACAGGTGTCCGACTTGGGGGCATGCTTTTTAATCATAAAACATCTCATTTTAAAATTTGGAACCCGCTTAAAATCCTATTATTTAAATTTCAAATTTTTGGGCGCAACCCGGGCGCGATTTGGAAATGCTTCATTTAGCGCCAAAATCCCAATTTAATAATATATTCTAAAACCATAATATATACACGAATCTTACTGTTACCTTAGTATATATTTTACTAATCTTACTGTTATATTAAATCCCTTGAATTTTTTTTAAACCTCTAAAATCTTGTGCAGCCAATCACGAGGCTTAAACCTCGTGGGCCCCCTGCCTTATAACCCTCTCTCTACCTCTCTATCTCTCCTCTCTCTTTCACTGTCTCTATCTCTCTCTTCCTCACGTCTCTCTCTCTCTCTAATTTCTCTTTCTCTCTCTCTCTCTCTAACCCCCTCTCTCTCTATCCCTATATATTCTCCTCGTCTCCTTTTTCTCCCTGAACCCACGCGCAGAAGAACAAACCACCACGAGAACCCCCCATCGCAACCCTAGCCCAGCCTTGTTCCCCGTCGCCGCCGCAACCTCGTCGCCGGTGCCACCGCCACCCTCGCCCACGCCTCCTCGTCTCGACCACGACCCTCGCCATTTTTCCCGTGAACCTGCAACCCACCAGAGCCTTGTCGTCGTCGCTGCCCTAGCTTCGTCCCTTCACCACCGCAGCCACACGTCGGCACCACCATCGCATGCGCCCTGACCTCCTCACCTCACCAAGACCACTCCCTCCACCTCCTTCTCTCATCCTCTTCTTCAGACGATCCCCGAGAACCCTTTGCACCTCGACGATGCCACCTACAGCAACCTCCGGCGAGCCCCACCTCTCCGGTGACTAGCCGTCGTCATCCTCCTCACCTCCCTCTCCACTTCCCGACATAACAAGCCTCTACCTCCACCCTCTGCAAACCCTCGACCTCAACAGCACTCGGGCAACCCACTGCCCTTCGCCGGAAAACCACCACGCCGACCAACCCCGCCGCCGTCGCCCCTTGGCTGACTTCCCTGGAATCCCAGAACGCTTAAACCACTGTAAGATCTTTTTCTTTCTCCCCTACGACGCTTCTAGTGGCATTTCATTATGTGGTTTTCACTGTTGCTTTGGGCTGCCGGAATCCGACCGTACCGGCGATGTTTCCCGACGACCCAGCAGGGACCCTTGACCCGTATGTTTCCATCGTGCGTTGTTTGGACTCTTTCCGTGTGCCGTGCGCGCGTCGCGACGTTTTCCGCCGACGTGAGTCATTCCGTACTCCCGGTCTTGATCCGTCGAGGCAAGTATCACTTGCTACATGCTATACTAAACAGTTATATATATTTTGACTCGTTAAACCCGCAAACTTAACTCGATATAGCTAGTTTCTCATTTTGGCTGCAATATGACATATATCATTTTACGATTAACCTAAAAATTACAGCTTGCCACTTTAACCCTAATAACGAAGTTACCCGTTAACCACATTTTACTGTTTAAAGGATGATAGCCTATACACTGGTAGTTCTATTACATTCTGATATTAATATAACGGTGTTGCACCGCAAAGGGTGCTCGAAACTTGCCAATATGATGAAACGTCTGTACTATACCAATGCACTAATGTGATTAAATAAATTGCTTATTGTTGTTAAATTCATTGTTTATTTCCTGCTGCTATTCCTTGTTCGATTTTATGCCTGTTGTGAGCACACCCTCGATTGTGTTACATATTGACCTGACCTTGCTACACATGACATGTATACATACCGATGCACCGGACATGGTACCCTTTACTATCGACTTAACCTGATGTACCATGGCCTGATCTGTTACCTGATCTCAAGCCTAATGCCAACAAACCTGACTTGGGGTCCTCATGGACCATTCCTGTTGTCTATCCAGACAAACCTAACCTGTTACCTGATTCTGTGTTGGCATTAGTCCTTGACTACTGAATACCTGACCTGACACATATAACCTGGGGGTATGGGGAAATCAAACGGGTAATCTAAAGTGTAACTTAAAAGGGTATTACTTGATCCGTGGTCCCGGGGGGTAACGGGACAGAGCCATTCGTGACTCTTACATTCCTGATCCGTGGTCCCGAGGGGCAACGGGACAGAACCATTATTGGTTCCCATCTTCCTGATCCGTGGTCCCGGGGGGTAACGGGATATATCCTTTGAGTTACATGGAGGATTACTCGAATTGATTTCAAAGACTTTAGAATAGAAACCCGATAGAACAGTTTAGTTACCCACTGCACACTACCCTGCACTGCTTGTTTCATACTATTGCTTTATTCATGTTTATTTCTGCATTGCTTATTACCATGTTCATATTATAATATTGATTGACATGACGCGCTGACGTCTGGGTTTTGCATGGACCAGATTCTTTACCACTGTCGCTGACCGAGCAGGAGTACTTCAGCCAGCAGGCTGATTTGTGAGTTCCGTAGTGATTAGTTTTATTTCCTGCATTTCTTTTTCCAGATGTGAGCCCGCATTATGGGACATACTTTTCTATTATTGTATTGGATCATTTGCTTCCGCACTTATTTATCATTGACTCTTATTATTCTGGATTTGGACATGTGTTAGATAGTTTTTATCTTGTTCTTGATATCTCTACAGCTATAATGTGACTGTGGATGGATACTTCCTACCCACAGGTAGCATGGTTGGCTATGTCACGTGCCCAATCTTGCGTACTCTGGGAAGCGGGGCGTGACATTATTTACTTTTCCGCACTAGGATAGATCCAAGGAGGAGAGCACAAGTAACCGGGTTCTAGAGTCCAGTGGGAGACCAACTCGAGGAGTCGAGTCCGGGTCTCCTAACTCTAGAATTGGTAGGGTTGCTTGCCGCTTTCGTAGGGGTCTAGGGGTGTGGGTTTGGCTATTCATTGAGACCGTGGAATCCGTGTTTTATAGAGGCTCAAAATAAAACACGGGCGTCCTAGTATATCCAATGTTTCATATGTTTCTTCTGCTGCGATATCTGTGATGTGATCATTTGATATGTTGTGATAGATACTGTATATAGTATATATGATATATTATATAGACGTTACTTATATTTTACACCCGCGCTAGCCCTTCCCCGCTCTGCCGTTAGTTACCTAACCTAACGGTGCACGAGGGGATATCGAGACGTATGCGGATGGTATAAGTGTACGTCGTATTTATCTGTGATGTTTAGGTGACTTAAATGATGGGACTTCATTAATGTGATTAATGAAAGAAAAGAAACCTAAAAGATGTTGTAGAATCAAATTTTCAAAAAGGGTAGCTACAGTTTTTGCTTTGCATAGCGATATATATGATATATCCTGCACCTTATTCGATGAGGAAAGAGCCGAGATCCCTTTAGCGGGAGTGACCTCTTTAGCAAAACTGGCAGATGCTACAACACTCGGTTTGTTTTTGATTGCTTTTGGAGTTTTTGCTTTGCATAGCGATATATATGATATATCCTGCACCTTATTCCATAAGGAAAGAGCCGAGATCCCTTCACCGGGAGTGACCTCTTTAGCAAAACTAATAAAAGCCTCAAAATCACTCCTTTTCAAAATTCACTCGATTCTACAACGATATCAAGTTCATTAAGCAATAGGTTTTCAGAAAAACCTGCCCTAGCCCTCCGTCATTTCAGATAAGTTGTATATAGTATTCGTGCTGCATTTGTTGGATTTCGTCAAGGTGTAGTGTGCGGTAGCTATATGCTGCTTATCTGCTGCATATGATGCGATTGGATTTGGGTAGTCGTATAGCTTTGTTGGCTTTTGTCAAGGGTTGTGCGGGTGGGTTTAATTCAGTCAAGAAATGTACGGGTTGAACTTGACTAGCGGGCTATGGTTTGTTGGCTTTCGTCAAGGTCATAGCATGTTAGGGGCAGAATATTATTGGGAATTTCAAGTGTTGAAATTTGCAACGAGATTGCATACCTTCTATGAGATAGTTGGATCCCGATACCCACTGCGAGTAATTGTTACTCCTGGGAGAGTTTTACACCGGACAATTAGCCGATCAAGTAGGTGTCTAGAAAGGTGTAAACGGGGTTACGCCTCTGGGAAAACGAGGTTTACTTTAATTAGGTCCGTGCGAAAGCACGGGGAACCTCCTTCAAAGTACTGACACTGGCCTGGCTGAAAGATTGGCGAAATTGTAGGGTGTAATTAATCCCGGCTAGTCTTTCCTTTTAGGGTTTGAAGGAAGATTTGATAAAAAACAGTGGGAGCCATCCTGATTAGATAAAATAATAACCAATCTAAATCTTACAAGAGCATACGCTAAAGTGTTTTCTTCTCTCTCTATCCAGGTAGCGACCATATCATGCCTTAATCAAGATAATAATATGGATGTATTGACCGAACCCGCATGCTATACTATGCTGGGGAACGTTGGTTCCGTTCTTTCTTATAAAAGTTATAAGACTGAACAGGATATAGGGGAATACCAGGATTCCCATGCCACCCGAATGAAGAAAGTACATGTTGATGCATTTTCTTCGGGTGTGTTCGTTACAGAGAACTGTTTCTCCGCTTGCTCTACGTCCTGGGTATTAGATACCGGGTCAGGATCCCATATATGTAATCAGTTACATGGGCTGAGGAAAGGTAGAGAACTTGGAGAAGGTGATAAAGACATAAGGGTTGGAAATGGTGCAATTGTTGCAGCTAGAACCGTCGGGGAATATCACCTTGTATTATCAACTGGTAATACATTGATTCTGAATGAATGCTATTACATGCCGAACCTGATATGCAACATTATATCGGTTTCTTTATTGAGTAAAGAGGGATATAATTTTGTATTACAGGATAATGTTATGAACATTTTCCTGAACCAAAAGTTGGTTGGATCAGGCACGTTGTGCAATGGCATTTATGTTCTAAATCAATTAACAGTTCTGAGCATAACAAACACACACAAGAGGAAGAGTTCAGAAATGAACGAATCCTTCTTGTGTCATTGTAGACTTGGTCATATAAATGCGACACGGCTAGCTAAGTTCCATAAGGATGGATATTTGAAACCGTTCGAATTTTCATCTTATGACACTTGCCAGTCATGTCTCAAAGGCAAGATGACCAAAACTCCATTTACGGGACACGGAGAAAGAGTTACTGAACTCTTGGGACTGATACATAGCGATGTATGCGGTCCCATGTCTACACATGCCAGGGATGGTTCTTTGTACTTCATTACATTCACTGACGATCTCTCAAGATACGGACATGTGTTCTTGATAAAACACAAGTCTGAAGCTTTTGAGAAATTTAGAGAATATAAACAAGAAGTCGAGAACCAAACCGGGAAAAGTATTAAAATCCTTCGATCTGATCGAGGATGTGAATACTTGAGCAATGAATTCCTGGACTTCCTAAAAGAGAATGGAATTCTCTCTCAGTTCACTCCTCCATATACACCACAGCACAACGGTGTATCAGAATGGAGGAACCGCGCCCTATTAGATATGGTGCGCTCTATGATGAGCGCAGCTGAGTTACCTATTTTCTTCTGGGGGCATGCGCTAGAGACAGCCATACATCTATTGAATATGGCCCCCACCAAATCTATGCCTACCACTCCATATGAGATATGGAAAGGGAAGAGACCACGTCTTAACTATGTTAAGATATGGGGTTGTCCAGCCTATGTCAAACGACAAAATCCGGACAAACTCGAGGCACGGTCTGTTCTATGCAAATTTGTAGGATATCCCAAGAATTCACAAGGGTATATCTTCTACCACACTGAGGAACAAAGGGTGTTTGTTTCTCGGCATGCCACCTTTTTAGAAAAGGAATTTCTTGCAAAAGAGATTAGTGGTCATGAGGTAGAACTGGAAGAGGTTCCAACTACAAAAGCTGCAACAGAAGATCTGGTGGAACCAGATGATTCGGTAGTTCCCGATGAACCCCAGCCACTCCGCCGATCTAGTAGGGTTCCTCACCCACCTGAGAGATACTACGGTTTTCTCATGGATGGTGGGAGCGAGGAATGCATCATGGAGGATGATGACCCAACTAGCTTCGAGCAGGCCATCACGAGTGGGGACTCAGTGAAATGGCTGGATGTAATGCGGTCCGAGATGGAATCCATGTACACCAACAAAGTATGGACTTTGGAAGATGCTCCTGAAGGGGTAAAATCCATTGGGAGCAAATGGATCTTCAAGAAAAAACTTGGTGTAGATGGGAAAGTGGAGACTTTCAAAGCTAGACTTGTTGCAAAGGGTTTTCGTCAAAGACCAGGTGTGGACTATGACGAAACCTTTTCTCCAGTGGCTATGCTTAAATCCATCCGGATCATGCTTGCCATCGCTGCATATCATGACTACGAAATCTGGCAAATGGATGTTAAGACCGCCTTTCTAAATGGTGATTTAGAAGAGAGCGTGTACATGACTTAGCCAGAGGGCTTCGTAGCTAGTGGGAGCAGCGGGAAGGTGTGCAAGCTGCTTAAATCCATTTATGGATTAAAGCAAGCATCGCGGAGTTGGAACATCTGCTTTGACGTCGTTATCAAAGAGTTTGATTTCGTAAAAAACGTAGATGAACCTTGTATCTACAAGAAGGTGGCAGAGAGTAAGGTTGTCTTCCTCGTATTGTACGTGGACGACATACTCTTGATAGGAAATGACATTCCTATGCTGCAATCGGTCAAGCTCTTCTTATCACAAAGATTCTCAATAAAAGATCTAGGTGATGCCTCCTATATACTGGGAATTATGATCTATAGAGATAGATCTAAAAGGATATTGGGATTGTCCTAATCCAGGTATATTGACACCATACTAAAGAGGCTTAGTATGGAAGAATCCAAGCGTGGGAACTTACCCATGATCTCTGGACTCACTTTCTCCAAAGAGATGTCTCCCAAGACTGATTTGGAGAGAGCTCGCATGCAAGGGATACCCTATGCTTCGGCTGTATGCTCTATCATGTACGCGATGCTATATACCAGACCCGATATAGCACACTCACTAAGTGTAGTGAGTAGGTATCAAGCTGATCCTGGAGAGAGTCACTGGACAGTTGTGAAGAGCATTCTCAAGTACTTACGAAGGACTAAAGAGATGCTCTTGGCGTATGGTAACGGAGAACTCCAAGTGGAGTCCTTTACCGATTCGAGCTTCCAGAGTGATAAGGACGACTCTAAGTCGCACTCGGGATTTGTCTTTACCCTTTACGGAGGGGCGGTTAGCTGGAAGAGTTACAAGCAGGAAACCGTGGCAGACTCGACGATGGAGGCTGAATACATCGCTGCCAACGATGCTGCCAAAGAGGCTGTCTGGATCAAGAAGTTCATTACTGAACTTGGAGTGGTTCCATCCATTGAGCATCCAATACCTTTATATTGTGATAACAATGGAGCGGTGGCTTTGGCCAAGGAACCCAGGTACCATCAGCGATCCAGGCATATTCTGAGGCGGTATCATCTGATCCGGGAGATAGTTGATCGCCGGGAGATCGAGGTCAGGAGGGTTGATACGAAGAACAACACTGCGGATCCACTCACGAAGGCCATTCCCCAGATACAGTTTGAGAGACTCTTCGGGATGCTTGGTATGCGATACTATAGCAGCTAGCCCTAGTGCAAGTGGGAGATTGTTAGTTGTATGTATGCCCTAGAGGCCAGTATTATACAGATGATGTATATTATATTTGATGCTTGGACATATATAGAGAGGACTTTCTTACTCGATATGATAGTATGCTATCTGGTTGCTCTTTATCTTAACATGTATACTTGTCTCTTGATACTGTCTTATAGTTACATGTTGGTAAAGCCCTTAGGATGTGTACTTGACTACCAGGACTATGATGCAGATCATACTAGTGGGGCCATGTTAGTCTATAAGTACATCCTTTAATGTTCCTAGTCGTGGGTGTATCGAGACAGGGCATCGATATACCAGAGTAGACTAGCGTATACGCTTCTCGACCCATGAGATGGGCGATGGATGATCCCATATCCATTGGTGTTTGACATCAGAGATGGTATACGGGTGCTCAGTGGAGACTGGGTATACTAGACGGACTCGCCGAGAACTCCCAGATGGTATTATACCTCACGTCAGATGGCAGTTCTCTGGTGACACTTGTGCAGGTTAGTCTGTAGACCCGAGATCGTCATAGAGTCTTGTGTGATTCCCACTGTGCTTTGATTTCCACCTTACCACGTCCAAGAGGGCATGCAAAACGGTGGTTTTTGGGTACAGTCCTGAGTCACATGGAGGCAATGAGCGATAGGAGGGGTTTCGTCTCTCCCGGTATTGGGGGTTGATGTTGCGCTGTTCTCGATTGGCCATAACAGGGAAGTCCCTGGCCAGGGCTGATTTAGAGATTTACTGGTAAGAGTTACCAGTAGTTTCTCGACCCGTTATGAGCCTCACATCGGCACGACTTATCGGTTATTTGGGTCTGACGTTTACCACCCCCAGACTCGATATGCGACATATCAGACGAGGATACCGGACTGTACGGCAAGTGTTACCATTAGGCTTTTACAGGAGTTGGAGCGGGCTTGCTTGCTGATCTTTTGATCGCTCAATACCCGGGTAGCCGTTACGTCCAGCTAGTACCGCTGACGGCTTGCGGGTGCTTGATGTGATCATCACCTACTGCCGGCGTATTGACGAGTCTTTAGAGTCCTACATAGAGGTTTTACTGGCTCAGGCAAAACGAAATAGGAGCGCATATATGATATGTGCGGGACCGAGAATAATGCGGGTATGTGATACCGTATTCTATTCTCGCGACCTTTTGTATCGGTCGGTTATATGAGATATAGCCGAGTTATCGAATCAAGTGTTGATTCGATAAGTCGATACATTGGATGTTAGTCGGTTATATGAGATATAACCGGATTATTAAGTCAAGTGTTGATTTAATAATTTAGTGTATAATTGTATATTTGATATACTGATTTACATTAACTAACATTTGTCCACTTAAAGATTTTTCTCACATGTGCACAACTTTAATATATATGTGATATATATTAAAATGTGATTTCTTTTTGTATCATGGTTGTTGATACACTTGACATGGGTGTATAAGACATACACCATTCTAATTTTAGTGGAGGGGTTTTTATATTTAAAGTAAATCTAAATTGGTTGATATTTGTTAAGTGCATGAAGCTTGTAGAAGCTTTTAGTGCTTTGACAAATTCAACTCAATTTGTTTTACTTAAGATATTTAGTTAACCCAACCATTAGAATTAGCCATGGTTATGTCTCTACATGAGTTAGTATATGATACTCACTCACCCATGGTTAGCTCACTCACTTGATCATTATCTTTCTCTCTTTATTTTCTTCATCTTCTTCCTTGAGCTAAAAAGCTCACTAGGGTTTGATCCAAAGTGAGAAACATTATGAGAAAATAAATTCTAAAGTGAACCCACTTCCTATTTCTCCATCCTCTACTAGACTAGCATTTTAGTTTAGGGTGTTTGCTTCACTAATTCTCTAGTTAGTGAAGTAGTAGCTTGAGTTGGTATTCCCTCGACGTAGATCATCTTCGGCCTCGAAGACTTCAAGCAAGGACGCTTCTTTCGTCTCGTGAAGCCATGCAAGAGCCCGGGCGAACAATGATCGCAGCGAAGGGATTACGACAAGGAGCTTTAGAAATGAATGACCGATCTACAAAGGTTGTATTTCGTATTCACTTAGTCGTAAATGTTATTTACTTGCATGTGAAACCCTAATAATCTAGCAAAGATCTTGTCTAGGGTTGTTCGGCACGGCTAAAATTTTAATGGGGCATGGTTGATGTCTTCTTAACCCTTGTTAGAGTGCCTAGTAACCCCACAGTTTTGTCCACTATCACTATTAACTCCCAATGTTAGGCGTGGTTTCAGCATCCCCTCGATGATCTCCGGCTCTGGCGGGCTTTTCCACCTGCTCGCCAGACATGTTTGAAGATCTTTCAGCAATCTTTTAGTTTTTGCCGAAAGAACGACTTCCCGTGGAGCTTCCTCTTTAAAAGAGCATGATGCCCCCGTCGTGTCCACCCTTTTACGGGTGTGCTGTTGTGGCGGATTTACCTTCCAGTTTTCGGACAGCGCGAACTTGCCCTGTTGATACTGGTCTTCGACCCAATTTTTGAAGATGTAGCAGTCTTCGATCGGATGGCCCAATACTCGGTGGTAGGGGCAGTAATTGGGATCGTTGACGTCGTTTGGTTGCGGTGGGTGTCTCGACTCCGGTAGAGTAATGAGCCCATTGCGCACTGCCAGTTCAAACAGTTTCCTTATTTTATCCTGGGGAAATGAGTAAGGATGTCTCAACTTCTCATCGAGGGATTGCCGCTTGTTGCTTTGGAGAACAACCGGTCTCGGGCCACTCGGTTGTTGTTGAGCGTTGGCGAAGAAGATTGCTTTCCCTTTGCCCTTTTCATTCCAAGGCTCCGACTTTGAAGAGGAAGGCCTATGGCCTATTTGGTCCATTTGGGCTAGCTTGTCAATTAAGGCCTGGAAGGTGGTCAGCTTGAAGAACATCATGAATTGGGATATGGTCGCCTACGGATCGAGGGTTCCCACAAACATGCCTACTGCAGATGCCTCTTCTATGCGTTGTTCGCATTTCGACCATAGGTTCCGCCACCGTATCGCGTACTGAACCCATGTTTCGCATGGCTTCACTCGGGCATTGATCAACACCGTGATTGGGGTGCGCTCGCTAGCGCTTGCGAAACGTTGGGTGAACAACAATTCCATCTCCATAAAAGTTTTGACGGAGTCGTTGGGAGGCTCCGAATACCATTCAAAGGCCGTTTCCGCCAAGCTGCCGACGAATTGGCGAAGTAAAAATTTATCATCACCTCCGGTATTGCCGCAGAGAGCCCTGAACTGAGCGACATGCTGGTGTGGATTTCCCGTCCCCTTATATACGTGGAATTTAGGAATCGTGTATCCTGGCGGGTACTTGATTTGATCATACCAGCCCGGGTAGGGTCGTCCAGTTTTAACAATTTGTCCGGCCACTTCGCTCGCCCGATGAGCTCATATCTGCTGAGCGATATAGTCATCCAAGACGGCTTTAGAAATGGTCTCCTCTTTAGCTGCTGAACAAGACGGAAGAGGGTTCGATGTCTCTCCCCTATCGTCTTCAAGGATAATCAGAGGGTCTTCAGATGGAGGATCCGACTGGATCATTATGCCCATCATATCCTGAAATAGAAGGGCCATTTGTTTTATATTGGCCGCTTGTTCCGCGGCCTCTTTGTCTTTCTTCTCAAGCATTCTCCGAAGGAATTCAGTATCAGTTTCCTGCTCACGGCGCTGCTCCGAGGATGTCTCCGGGCTTGCTTTTGGTCCCATAAGTGCGGCCATGGCTGTTAGCATCTCTTGTAGCTTTTGTTGTTGTTGCTCCTGAGCCTTAGTCACTGATCGCGTAAGCGGTCGATGACCCATGGAGATACGATTGTCCTCTTTTCCAGATGCTATATAGACGGTATGCACCACCATGCCCGTAGCCTTGGGACGTTTGGGTTCAGTGGTCTTACGATTCGTTGCAGACTTAGGGATTTTATCCGGCCTTTTCTTTTTGTGGACTGGTGACGTTGAGGGGGCCGTTGCAGTGGGCACCCAAGTAGTTGTCGCCTTCTGTGGCTTGACATGGTGGTTCTCTTCTTGCCGAACCTTCATCTTTTCCTGTCGGCGGGGGTAGTCTTGATCAATAACCGAGTCTTGGACTTGACGCCAAACTTTATAAATTTTAGAGGACAACCGCTGAGGGGGCTGCTCCAGCTTCGCCTTTGTAGCGTTCTCCATTGGTGAAGGAGATCTCTTCAGCACGGCAGTCGGAGAGTTTTTACGCACCCTCCTCAGCGGTTCAAAGCTGTTCCCCGTTGGAACAGCAGCATCAACTTCCACCATGGGAGCTGGCGGAGTCAGTTCGGAAAGGGAATTGCCCCCATCATTGCTCACTCGGCGCCAGTGGCGACGTCGAGCATGTCGTGTGGCCCGGATCACCTCCGCTGTTGGATGAGCTTCCTCTTGCCCCCTGCTTTGAGGAGAGACTGTTATTGGTGCTAGCCTGTCGAAGACTGACACCCGTTGAGAGGGGGTAGTCAGTCTTGCGAAGTCCAACTTTCGAACAGGGGAAACAACCCTCATGACTTCACGTGGAGTCGGAGCTGAAACAACCAGTTTTGTGAAGACCGACCCCTTAGCAGGAGAAGCCGCCTTGGGGACTTCAGGAGTAGGAATGGCTATCCGTTTTGGGATGACCTCTTCAGGAATTGTGGGCTTCTTCATGGGCCCATCTGAGCTTTGGTCCAGTCTGTTGAAAACTGAGACGCTTGGTTTGGGCGACCTGTTAAGAAGGGCCACAGTAGTGGTAAGCCGATCAAAGACCGACTTCTTCAGAGCTTCTTGTGATGGTATAGGATCGTTGAATCTTGTTGGCGGGATCATGGTCCCAAAGAACAATCCAGTGGTGGTCTGAGTCACCTGTTCCACCAGCATAGCGAAGATGGAGGCCGCTTGGGGCCCGTAAGTCACTCCACCGGACAGGACGGAGCGAGAGTTGCAGTTGCAATTAGTGCAGTTTGAAGCCATTGATCTTCTGTTTTCTGCACGGAGCAAGACACCAAATCTTAGTACCTCGAATCCACAGGCAACCGTAGCAAACCGCGATTCGTTCGCGAAACACGACACACGAAGTGTGGAGTGGAAAGAGGAAAAGGTCCCACCGGGCGTGCCAGAATCTGTTCCCCGCCGAAACACGGAGATGCGACCGCGCAGGTCCGTCTTGCCTGAATTTCAGGGCAAATGCTAATTGGTGCTATCCGTACATCTCTCCGAAGATACCAAGTTGATTTATGACACCGTGGATCGAAGGTTTAAACGGATGCGGCCGATGTAGCAGACTTCGTCAGATTCCCCCTCATTTGAGGGGGTTTTGATTGTGGGGACGCTCTTCCCTGCAGGCGCAATCCCCTACAGTTAATTATGCTACCGCGTCGCGGTAACAACTTTCTCCTTCTCCAGATGATCACTACGCGTTGTGTTTTTTTTTTGGTTGCCCGTGGATTGTATACGGAGACTAATTTATGTTGTCGCCCGTAGGGCGTGGATTAGTCCAAATCCATATTTTCTTAGATTTGGGTTTGGGGGTTGGGTTTAAGGATACGTCAGTCTCATTTGAGACTAAGATCAACTTAAACATTTGTTAAGGATACGTTAGTCTAATTTTAGACTAAGATCAACTTAACAGTTTGTTAAGGACACGTTAGTATAATTTTAAACTAAGGTCAACTTAACCATTTGTTAAGGATACGTTAGTCTAATTTTAGACTAAGATCTACTTAACGGGATCATTTAGATCCAACAAAAGAGAATTTGGGCTCTATTGTTCTAGTTTAGGGACTTTACAGTCAATTGACAGTTTAAGGACATGGTGGTCCAAGGTTAAGGACATCATAGTCCGTGGGTTTAAAGGGACCCCACAGTCCGAGGTTAAGGACATCATAGTCCGTGGGTTTAAAGGGACCCCACAGTCCGAGGTTAAGGACATCATAGTCCGTGGGTTTAAAGGGACCCCACAGTCCGAGGTTAAGGACATCATAGTCCATGGGTTTAAAGGGACCCTACAATCCGAGGTTAAGGACATCATAGTCCATGGGTTTAAGGACCCCACAGTTCAGGTAATGATTGGTTATCGGGACCCGTCATCTCTCTGAAGACGTTGAAGGATTACAACGACAAATATCAAAGGAGTGAAGAGATGTACCCTTGAACCAAAGTTGATTGGGAGATCTGTAGTCCAATTTGGAACTAAGATCAATTAATTAGATTATGAGCACATTGGCTCAGTTAAATCTGAATTGAGGACTTATGGCCAATTTGGGCTAAGTCCAATTAAGTTTGAAATGTTGGCCCTTTGTTGGCCTGTTGAGCATTTGTCTGGGTTCAACCCATCATTGTTTAGCAATGCTAAACAAGAGTTTGAAGGCTCTGATAACATTTTGTCTTTGAGCATTAATCATTATAGCTCTGGATTTTAAGGCTCATTTGAAGGGGATATTTTCCTATGGAAAACTTAGCCAATTTGGGTTAACCTGGTTTTAGAATGGTGTTAAACACTAAAGGACATCTGGCGGTCACGTGTCCTCACGTGATGTATTTAAAACAGTGTTAAACACTGGAGAAAAAATGCTCAAAATAGTGTTAAACGCTAGAAAGGAAAGGGTCACGTGGGGTCACGTGAGGCACCTGAGATGGGGCCAGACCTTCTTTATTTTATTCTCAAATATGCAAATAAGTATTAAACACTTCTGATCTTTTGGCCATCACGTGTTGGCACGTGATGGATATCCATGTATTGATTATTAAAGTGTTTATTAAGGGTCACGTGAGGACACGTGAGAGAGCCCAAAATCAGTATTGCCTTTGCCTTTGTTCTCTTTGTTTTGAAGGTCACGTGGGAGCACGTGAGGCATTGCCTCTGGGCTAATTCCTTCTTATTTTGGGGAGTCTGTTTAAGGGCCACGTGGGAATACGTGACTTAGTCTTGTTCCTTCTTTTCTGATTTTTGAGGATGGGGGTCACGTGTCACCACGTGACCCGGTTCTTTACTTGCATGGAGAGCTTTTAAGTCTCTTGTTTTAAGAATTAAATTCTCTGTAGGGTTAAACCCTAATTATTTTTTAGAGGAATTAAATTCCTATGTATATGGAAGAATTAAATTCTTATGTAGGGTTAAACCCTAATTTTATTTGGAGGAATTGAATTCCTATGAGTTTGGAAGAATTAAATTCTCATATAGGGTTAAACCCTAGTTTCATTTGGAGGAATTAAATTCCTATGAATTTGGGAGAATTAAATTCTCAAAACTCAATTCTCCCTCTAAGTTTTGGATCTGCATGACAGAATCTCCCCGATGAGAATTAAATTCTCAACTTGTGGGGAGATCTGCTTCTGCAGATCTTCAACCAAAGGAAGAACTAAGTTCTTATTCAGAAAAGTTAAACTCTTAAATTGAGAATTAAATTCTCTTTTTGTTTTATGGAGCTTAGATCTATTTCCCTTTCTCACATAGGGTTTTCTTTTTCTCTCCTGAGAATTAATTTCTCCTCTCTTTTTTCTTTCTGTTGTTGTATATTTCCCCCCTAAAAAATAGATCCCCCTCTCTTCTCTTCTTGGCTTCTATTTATAGGAGAAAGAAAATAAACAATTTGTTTTGTCAATCTTTCATTGAAAGATTTTAGTTGTTTTTTGTAACCAACATGATCTTTTAGATTATCCGGTGAATTTATTCACCATTGGATTTTTAATTCAAAAGATATTTTATCTGTTATTCATGGCAAAATTCTTGGGAAATCTTTCCTTGTATAAATTTTTTCCATAAATTGGTGATTTTTAATCACCATTGTATTTTTACTCCAACGGTGCTCCATTTTACAGAGCACCTTTTTTTTGTTTGGAAAGATTTAGAGAAATATTTTTCCAGTTAGGGTTTTTGATTCCCTCTTAATTAGAATTTAATTCTATTAATTCATAGATCTTTAGGAACCCATCACGTGTTGGCATGTGACCCCCTAATTAAGTATTTGACCAGAATTTAATTCTGTTGTTTTAAAGAACTCAGGAATTATCACGTGTCAGCACGTGACCCTTGGTCACGTGTTGGCACGTGATGCCCCATTGGGGTTTTTTCTTGTTATCTTATTATACCTTTAATTCTTTTCAGTAGGTTTAAAGGCCCATCACGTGTTGGCACGTGACCCCACCGATTAATTATTTCCAATTATTTATTTTATTCAGTGCCTACAGGCTTTGCCTGTAAATGGTCGCGTGTCTGCACGTGATGCCCGGTTGGGCACGTGATGCCTCATAACTTTTGATCCCGAATGAATTATGAGGCCCATAATATATCAAATCGAAGGATTTTTCGAGACGCTTTCGATTCCATCAGAATTTAGTTGTTTCACATTCGGGAGTTTGTCAAAATACAGCCCGGAGAATACTGGTTCAAATTTTCTTAAACGTATGCTTCCATTTGATACCTTGGGCTCTTTTGTGGCGGGCACAAGCATCACTAGGCACAGCAGCTCCTTCGCTCTATGCCATTGGAATAGTTTCTGCGCCCGTGTCCTCGTCCCCCGATTCGACAAGGGCCATCGTGACACTCGCGATACCCGCCGATGGCAAGGAACTACAAGGAGAAAGAGCGATGATTGGGGCAGTCCCAGAGAGTAGCCGCTTCGGGCTCTGTGGTCGCTTTCTTCTCGCCTGCCACCTCATCGCCGATACTTGGCCCTGCAAGACATGGTATATCAGAATTTATGGATCGAGTAAAAATGAAAATACCGGGCATTGCATTACCTTGCGAAAGATTCTGGGTTGCTTCCCGAGCCGCGCGCACAACCTGTCAATGAGCGGTAGACAGAGCAGCTGGAACATCCTCTAGAGGAATAGAGACAGATGGGGTGGTACTTGAGCCTGCACCTACAGCCAAGCTGGCATCACGTACTCTCGCCGCACGCTTCCTACGCTTCCTTTCGGTCTGAGCGGTGAGAAGCGATCTCTGCAAGATCTCCGTCAAAGGGACGTCATCGTCCGAACCAAGTTCTGCCTCTAAAGCCGCTACGGCTTCCGTCATCGGCTGTTTAAGTGAAGCCTCGTGTAATATCGACGGGAGAGCTGGGGCTACGATAGCCGGCTCTGGAAGCGTTGCCGTATCACCGCTCAGGATCGGCACCGCGCTTGGGATAACCGGGGTCAAAATAGTCCCTGAATAAGGCAAAAGAAAGGGTCAAGCCACGAATGAAGGAAAAAAGGGAATGAAGGCATGATAAGATGAATTATACCAAGGCCCAAAGAAGTACAGAGTCTCTCTTCCTCTTCAAACGTTTTGAGAGAAGCCGCAAGAGCCTCTTCGGCAGAGATACCTGTTGAAGAAGAAAGAGTCAGTCAAAGCATAAATATAAAAAAAGAGAGATAACCGCGGAAAGATACGACTGAAGCCTTCCTGACTGTGCAATCGTGATCCATGCGGCTTCATCGCGAGCCAGTTGCTTTGAAGCCGCGAGGGCAGCTTGAAGATCGGTATCATCCGCAGGCTCGATAAATGGACCCTTATTGGTCCTGTATTCACTCAAGCCTTCGCTGTAGGGAGCATGGGGCTCCTGGCCGAGTATGACGTCGACCGAAAACATCGACTTCTTCTTTTTCTGTGAGCGAGTGCTGGCAGCTGATAACACGAGCTTGCACTTGGCGGGCTACTTTGGGCGACGAGTCCCGATCTCCGTACCCACGCCAGAATCGGGAAACGCTGCAGCCACCGCTTCTACAGGCGCACGAGGTAGACCCTTATCAGGAAAAGCGCGCGGAACCTCAGCTACAGCAGCTTCTCTTAGGGGAGGACGAATGATGGTCCGTCGCTTTAAGGGAACGGTTGGGTTACCCGCTGGGACAGCACCCTTGCGATCAAGCAATAATCGTTTTTCTTCCCTGATAACATCGCCTATCGCGTGCTGGTACCACGCCACGTACACATTCAAAGCTTTTGGGACGCAGATTGGCTCGCTGATAAAGAAGTTAGACCCGGTATTTAGCCGCATGAAATAGTGCAGCGCATTACGGATACCTTCTTCTGTAGCAGTAGGCTCAGCTAAAAAGGCTTCAAGTGGAACACCCTGATTGTAGCTTGATTGTTGAGAAAAGTGGTGCGGGTTGTATCTCATGAACAACGCCGCATCGTTCTGCCTAAACACTAAAAAGCCCGTCCTGATTGAATATAAGTGAAGAATCTCCCGAGCTTTCAAGGTAGAGGCCCCGTCTTTGAAGGTGTCCCGTAGCGGCTGCACCGTCTTAGCAGATTCCTTGCTGATAGTCATGACCTTATCGACGAAGGTCATGCTATCCCCGACCGTACGCGGGTGAAGAATCAGACCCCGAGCCTCTCCCTGGGTCGGCTCCAAAGCGGAAGCATTAACCAACCGCATAACTCGAGGAAAGTTATAACTTTCGAAGAAACGGGGCCTCTTATGGATTCCAAAGGTGCCGAGTATATGCAGCTCGAGCTATGAAGTGAAATAATGCATCGAGAAGTTTACGGGATGCACCCTCGGTTGAGTAGTATCTGCTGCCAGGCTAAGGCTATGATATAAATGAGCCAGTCTAGCAATACCAACAGCAACCTGCGTCCCTTCAACCATTCGGTGAGCCGGGTAAAAAACAGACGGCCTCATGTAGCGAGGATGCATGGGGAGCGTAAACTAACTCAACCATAAATCGAGGAACCCTAAGAACGCCTCTTCGTCGATGTCTTGAGCAGTGAGTTCTGAAAAGGGGACGACCGCGACATTTGGAAGGAAGAAATTCTTTTGATCTGTTTCCGCTGTCGGCCGGCTATCCAAGCCAAAACCGAAAGGATCATCAAGCTTGGCAAACTTCTCACTTTGTTTCGACAAGACTTTCGGGCGAAGAAAACGGGCGATAAAATCCGTAAAGCTGACCCCGTAACTTCCGGATGCGAGAAATAGGCTCTCATAAATATTTAGCATCTTGATCAAGCTTGGGAATCAGTGCTGAATAGCATTCTCTGGAGTCAGACCCATCACTACCGAGCGAGTGGCGAAAATATACTCGTCAGGGGGTAATATCTCCTCATAATGCTCCCCTCTGACAGGCAAGCCGGAGATCTCCGCGAACTCCTCTAAAGAGATTGAAACTTCCCGATCCAGTAGAAGGAAAGTGTGAGTTGGAACGTTCCATTGTTCCAAAATAGCTTTGACCCACCATACAGGGGGCGTGGAATACTGGAAGAGAGAAGCATAAATAGCATGGTATATCCCAAGCTTCAGCAGCTGCGATTTCTTGGCCGACAAAATGTACCAAGCCCACTGCAAATATCCGGCTGAGTGGCGGGGAGTCAAACCTATCATGTATGGCTGCCCCCATGGGCGCGACTCACCTTGACATATACGCCGCCCCAAGATATCCAAAGCCATTGGCGGCTGTACGGGTATCGCGGCCATGGAAGGCTGAAGGCAACCCTTCGAAGTCCAATTGATCTCCTCTACAGTGTAGTTCACTGGGGGTGGGTCGGCATCATGAATGACGGAGATTACCTCCGAAGGTGCTGCACAAGAAAAGCTGTGTCGGCCTTTGATAATTTGATTGTACCACATTCCCCATAGATGAAGGTTCTTTTGCTCCGGGTCATGATCTTTGATCAACGCGAAGACTTTCCTGTCCACAGGCGCTTCAAGGAATCCACTTTCCGAACAGACGAACGGGAAATAAGTGTCGAAAGATATAGTACCTGCGCGAAAAAGAACAAGAATTAGCTATCAATGCTACAGTTCAAGTTTTGGTACGGGTACTTTAAATTCGTACCGCACTGCAATGCAGTGGAAAGGGACCAAAGAGGACCCACACAATCTAGATGACGACTCATCATTGATGAGACAGTCACTCATTAATGAGGAAATCCTAAAAGGATTCTCATTTAATGAGGGCCCCTCGGGCCAAGGAGTAAAACTCCCTTGAGAGCAGCGCTCTGCAACAGAGTGACATCTGTTAACTCTAATCATGAGAGGAATAAAATTCCTTAAAAATTTTAAGAGCTATGCTCTGTGAAGACGATGAAATCATCCACCAAAAACCTAAAAAAAATCAAGGCTTTTACAGAGTAAAAACTCTGAGATCTTCAAGATCTGTGAACAAACTCTAAAAGTTCTTCATGGAAGATGAACAGTATTTCAGTTCATGAGTTAAAATCGCCCTAAAAAAGATTATATCTTGAAGATCTATGATCTAAAAATGATCTGTTGATGGGTAAAACCCTAAAATATATTTTTCTATGATCTATGATCTGAGAAGAGCAAAGCTCTGTTAAATAAGTTCAATTCTTACCGAATTTGGGCAGAGTTTTGGCTCTGAGAGCTGGGCTCTGAAAGAGAATTAAATTCTCAAGAAATAAGGACAAATCAAGAAGATGAACAAGCTGTCATCTTAAAGGGCCAAAGGTCCTATTTATAAGTGTTGGAAGTCGATCCGATTTCCAAGAACAATCCAGAGATGGAAAGTCTGCCACCGCTGCACTCACGTATGGGCCACGTGAGCGCAATGGTGGGGGCATTTGTTCCCCTAATCAGAGCAAAACTCTGTTCAAATTTTGAAATTTGAAATGAGGCAGCGCTCACGTGCAAAGCACGAGAGCGCTAGCGCTAGGAGTCAAAGACTCTGATACAGTGCTCACGTGAAAAGCACGATAGCGCTAGCGCTAACGTGCAAAGCACGAGAGCGCTAGAGTTAAATGCGCCAAGTGCTAAGAATCAAAGGCTCTGATGCAGTGCTCACGTGCAAAGCACGAGAGCGCTAGCGCTAAGTACGCTAGCTGTCACGCCCCGCTTCCCAATGTACGGCGAAGGGGACGCGACGAGGTCCGCTACGTATATACTCAGAAGTACATACGCTAAGCGTATCTAAGCAATATAAAATAAATACACAAGAGACAAGATATACAAAGAACAACAACTTTTATTTATTAACATTCTTTTGTACAATGCATGAAAAGGAAATACAACTGAAATAAAAAAATGCCTAAACAGTGGCATAACAGGAAATGAAAAATACAGAAAGGAAAAGTGTACAATGAACTAAAGTGCAGGGTCTTCGGCAAACTACTCCAAGTCTTCTTGAGATGGCTCGATCTCCGCCGGGTCCAAACTACCTGACGACATTCAAAGAAGAATGAAATAGAATGTTGTCAGCGAACAGGTCGCTCGGTAAGTCCCAAAGATAAGGGAGGAATAGACAGAGAGTAAGAGAGAGAGAAAGTAGCTTATACAGTTGTATTATATTATTATATTGTTGTATTTCGTGTTAGCGCTGTTGTTTGTAGCTTGGTACAGAAGGATGCCGTGTATACGAGAGAAGTCTCACTTGTCCCAGAGACTAAGGTATCAGGAACTCAAGGAACCGTTTATGCCACGGTACAACAACAACTGGATTCATGTTAGGTGTCTTAATCTTACCGTCTCGTGCCACTTTTAACACCTTCCGTACCAATCTACCCCTTAAACCCCGCGATGTCTTGTTTGTATTGTTATCTTGTAAAATTGTATTGATTGTATGAGTGATTGACTGACTGACCGAAACCATGATATCAGGAAACGGTTGTAACCGTGGAATCATGTAAATGGAATACTGAGAATCATGTAAAAGGAATATATATCCATGGTTCGGTTCAGTCAAGTTGTATAAATTGATAATTGTATTCATAGATTCATGTGTTCATATTGAATTGTAATCTTGTAGTTTATAGATAGACTTGATTCATATTCAAGTCAGATTAATCAGACTCAAATCCGAGTCAGACAATCAGAAATGTGAATCGAAGTCTTATAATTGCTAGGGTCCTTAGGGTAATTTATAAAACTTGAGGGGGTTTTATGTAAAAATACTTTTATATACTTTTCAAAATACACCTCAAGTATTTATTGGTCGTCTTTAGAGTTGTAATGATGGTGGATTTTATGTTGTGACATTTCTAGTGAAAATGTCCTAGTTTTACAAATAAGGGTATTTATCTGTAATATTGATTATTTGAAGTTCATGGTATTTTAGTGTAAAATTTATTATTGTGATTTTTAGAAAAAGGTGGAAAATTTATATTATAATAAAATAGATATTTAAAGGATAAATATACATATGTTTATACAAAAAATAATTTTAATAAATATTTTATATTCCAAAAATCTCATTTTCTTAAGATGTCGTATTTTAAACCTTTCGAGACCGAATGCTTCTTGCGGAGGTCTGAATCTCGCACTACTAGCCCGAGGGTGCACGATAAACCGTACTATCCCTAACGGGTTCCCCAAAGGTGGGTTGTAGCGGCGCTTTGCAAAGATTGTAAAATACTAATCCTTTAGAAAACGGTTTTATAAAGTAAAAGGTATTTATTTGCAAAGTGTAATTTCCGTAATTTAGATTCTAGGGTTTCCTAAGCCAACTAGCCTATTTCTAAATGGTCTAAACGACAAGTCATTAGAAACCTCAAATCGCCTCTTCACCGCCAATTGCGGCCAGGTAAGTGCCAGGTAAATGGGAGGCTCTCCACTACAAGTAGTGACCCTAATTAAGTAACCATTTGCCTTAGACACACTTGCCTAGACACCACAAAGTCATGTTTAGATAAACGATCGATGTCCATAACTTATCGTATTTTTCCTATTAAAGATATTGTTTAAACAAATGTATCAAACCTAAACTTTTATAAAAGGTTTTATTAAGGAAATGGTATTTTAATGTAAAATCTTGTTTTATCGTATTAGGAGTTTTCAAGATAGCGTATTATGGTTGCATATGTGTGTGTGAGGAGGTAGGTCATTACCTCGTGATCTATTTTAAGGTATAGCAATGTTAACGGGTTAAATGTGAAATTGAAACATGATGGTATTAAAGTGAAAAAATACGGTAAGTTAAAAAGGTTATCATTTCATGTGTGAAAACTTATTCAAATTGATTTTTACAAGTTTAATAATCATGATAAAGATGTTTAGACATGTTTGAATTGATTAGAAGTGAAATTTTATAGAAAACCGAATCGGAAATCGGATTTGCTCCGATTCCGTCGGGTTTCGTAATTTCGTATTTTTGAGAATTAGAAAGGGAGATAGAATGGGACTTACGGGTTTCGATCTATACTAAGGAGTGAGGGGGGACTAAAGGAGTTGCCGAGGCGTTGCTTCGTCGCCGATTGTTTCTAAAAACGTCGCCGGAATTCCCGCCGGAATTTCGTCGGAGCTTGGCCGCGAACTTGTTTTCAAAGTACACACTTCTTGGAAAACTTTTGAGAGAGTGACTCAAGATTTTTGGGGGTGAGAGGGTAGTGTGTAGGTTTGGTACTTATAGGGTTAGGGTAGATGAAAAGTTAAAAATAAAAATGTGATAAAATGTAATAAAAATGTATTAAAAGTGGAGTAATTGGGGTTTTTAAGGAGCTCTGGAAGTGGTCTGAGGCTGAAACTTTGCAGGTGCATAGGGAATATGAAAAGACACAACTTTCATGTTGTGGCCGTCGCCGGAATCGGCCTACTCGGGGGTGACTTGGCCGTGACTCGGTCGGAGTACTAGTCGGCTGAGTCGAGGCCGAGTTGGCCGATTCCCGGCCGAGTCCGGCGGCCAGGATCCCCCCCGACGGTTTATCTAACTCCTGGAAGTGTTGCATCTTTGGGTGTAGTGGGGTTTTTTGTGAGATATGCACGTGTAAACTCTTGGTATTCTAAAGGTTTTTTAAAAAATCAATATTAAAAATAATGCGGGGTATGAGATTTGAACTCTGGTGGCTTGGTTCAGCAGTGCAAGGAATTACCAATGAGCTATAAGCTCCTTCTTTTAATTATGGTGTGAAATAATTACTTAAAGTGGTAACAGCAACATTAAATACCCCAAGTATACTTTAATTTTAAAGCAATTTTATGTACACTAAAAATGGAGTTATTTAAAAACAAAATAATTACTTATATATTGTGCTCAGGTTAAAATACTCTTTTATGGATTTTGAAAAAAAAAATTTGTATAGAAAAGTGTATAGAAAAATTAGGGTTGTTACACTAGCACCAAGAGTCAAAGGCTTTGATGCAGCGCTCACGTGCAAAGCACGAGAGCGCTAGTGCTGGAACTAAATGTTCCCCACCCTTAGATCAAAGATCCAATAAAAATGATTAAAATGTTGGAGATAGTGCCCTCAGAGTCAATTATTGGATCACAGGCACGTGATTGCAATGATTGAGGGGAGGACCTGTCCTAGTAGGACAATCTTACTCAAGATGATAGTATGCTATCTGGTTTACCTTTATTATCGTGTACTGCTTTAGGTGACCTTACAGGTCACTATTGCACGTTGATAGAGCCCCTAGGATTCTTTCTTGACTACCGGCAGTATGAGAGCGATCATATACGTGGGAGCTGGTAGTCTATAAGCACATCCTTAAATGGTCCCTAGTCGTGGGAGTTTCGAGACAGGGCATCGATACTCCAGAGTAGACTAGTGTATACAGTCGAGACCCCGATGAGGGGCGGTGGCCGGTCTCACAAGCCACTGGTGTCAGTTGGTTCACCTAAGATGTATACATGTGCTCATTGGGTTATGAGTACACCGGACAGGACTCGCCGGGAACCTGCTAGTTGGGTTTATACCAGACGTCAGATAGCAGTTCCCTGGTGACATGTGTACAGGTTAGTTCATCGACCTGGGATCGTCATTTGTCTCGTGTGAGTTCCCACTGTGCTTTGATTACTACCCTACCACGGCTCAAAGGAGTCGTGCAAACAGGTTTTAGTTGGGTACAGTCCCGAGCCACATGGAGGCAGTGAGCGGATCTGCAGGGGTTCGTCTCTCCCGGTATTGGGGGTGAGGTCGCGCTGTGTCGAGGAGAGCCAGAACATGAAAAGTCCTTGGCCAAGGCAGGAGATTTGCTGGTAGGTATTCCAGTAGTATCTCAGGGTGTTCTGGACTGCACTCCGACACGACTTGTACCGTTTTTGGGGGTCTGACTTTTACCAACCCCTAGGCCCGCCATGCGATGTGTTAGTGTTTATGCCCTAGAAGGCCATTACTGTATCATACTAGTTTGTATATTACTTAATGGAAGCTTGGGATATTCACATGTATATAACAGTCTTGCTAAACATGGTAGTATGCTACTTGGTTTTTCTATCTTAATATGTGAGTGTACGTATTGATAGAGCTCTTAGGATCTTGCTTGTCTACCAGCGTTGTGATGGCAGTCACACTAGTGGGGGCTGAGCAGTCTACAAGCACATCCTTATTCAGGTCCCTGGTCGATGGATTATCGAGACAGAGCATCGATACTCCGGAGTAGACTGGTGTGTACGCATCTCATCCCAGTTGGGGAGATGGTCTGTCCCACAGCCGTCAGTACGTCGTACTGGAGATAGTATACAGGTGCTCGTTAGGTTACGGGTACACCGGACAGGACTCACAGGGAACTGTTGGTTGGTTTTATACCAGTCGTCAGTGAACAGTTCCCAGGTGACATGAGTACAGCGTAGTCCGCAGACTTGACACTGCTACTTCGCCTCGAGTGTGTCCCACTGTTCTTAGATTGCTACCCTACCACGGCTCAAAGGAGTCGTGCAAACAGGCAGCAGTTGGGTGCAGTCCCGAGCACTTGGAGGCAGTGGCGGTTAGACAGGATTCGTCCCTCCCGGTATTGGGAGTAGATATCGTGCTGTGTCAGAGAGCCATTACGCAAAGTCCCTGGCCAGGGCAAGCGAGATTTGCTGGTAGGTTCCAGTAGTTTCTCAGGGTGTAATGGGCTTCCCTCCGACACGACTTATACCGCTATTAGGGGACTGACGCTTGCCGCCCCCCTAGGCCCGATATGCGATAGTCTTGGACGAACGGACCGGACTGTATGGAGATTGTCACATCAGACTCAGTATGAGTTCGGATGGGTTTCCTGATCGGCCTTCTTATCGACAACTACCTGGGGACCGTTACGTACAGCTAGTGCCGCTTGCGGTCTGTGGTTAAACCCACTGCCAGCGTAGTAGTCGAGTCTCTAGAGTCCCACACAGAGAGTTTCCTATTCCAGGCGAAACGATATAGAGGTCGTATGGTTTTACGACAAGGGTTCGGACGCATACGTGCGTTTACGCGCGTACGACTTTTGGACAGTTTTTACCAGTCGGCTTTGGTTTAAGCCAGTTACTGGTATCCGGTTATTGGATTTTTACAGTCTAAAGTTTTTCCGTATTTTTGCGGATTGGAGGGGCGTTTTCGTAATTGTACGAGAAGCTTCTAAAAGATGGTGACTAAGGAGGGTTATGTGTCATTTGCATTAAATGAGTTTAGTGAGTCATGAGGGTGATTCATGCATATCATTAATGCATGATAAATGCTTAATGAGTCATGCTAATGAATCACCACTAGATATTTGTGAAGCATGCTTATTCATCACTTATTTTCTTTTGTTGATAAAAGAGAATGCTTCATTTATATTATGATAACTTACTATTCTCATTTCATAATAATTCACATCTTCTCTCTCCTCAAGCTCTCATCTTCAAACCCTAATCCTTACACCTCATGTGTTGAGATCAAAGGATTAGAAAGACTAATCAATCCATAACCATCACTCTATTTCATCCTAGCTTCTTTGATTAGCAATCCAAGAAGGTTAGTTGCCTCAAGTTTAGAGGTTTAGCTTGGAGTTTTGCTCTCGGGTGGATCGTCTACTACCTAGAGAAGGCCGAGGAGAACAAGGAGATCGTAAAGACGAAGGACTGGTTTCATTAGGTATAATCCCTAAACACAATAGTTAAGAAACACTTTGTGTTTGGTTATTTATAGTTTAGCTTCGATTCAAGCGGTTAGTCGATGTTCGTTCACTAAACAAGTTCGTTTTTGAAAATTCCGCCTCCCCACAAGTATTGGGGTGTACTACATCGACTTACAGTGGTATCAGAGCCTCGCTAAACAATAAATAACTTAATTGCAAATTTATACGAATTTCGAACGGAAAAACGAAGCCGGAAAACCCTAAAAAATATCAGTTTCTGTCGAATTTAAAACGATGTCCAAAAATTTTTCAGGTTCGTTCAGAAAGCTTGACAAGACATTATAAGAACACCCAAGAAAAACAGTCCCCTGAATCGTCTAACTCGCCGTGGAACCGCGGCCTCACCCTACTGAGTCGCCGCGGTTCCGCCGCCGAGTTGGCGAGTCAGGAGCCAATTTTTCTTCTGTTGCTTCTGTGTAATATTTGGGATTTTCTGGAATATTTTAATTTTGCTCAGGTTTCAGTTTAACAGAGCAGTTTTTGGAGCAATATTAAAGATGTTTAATCGATCGAAATTGTACAGTATTTGCATATTGGATTATATCTGTGATTGTTTAATGTGTTCGTAAACCTCCCCTAACTGCTAGTATGTCAGTTGGCAGGGGGTTGCACATTTCTGAAATGGTTATATCTGTTTGTGCATATAAACTGTATTGGACTGTTGTGGTGTTTAGCCGGGGTTTTGCAATGGGTTATTGTTTAATTCATTTGTTGTAAATGTAATTTGTTGTAATATTATTTTTGCGGGGCACATCCAGGTTGCGGTTGTAGCCACCGTTGTATTATTTCATTTTACTGTTTTTGCTCCTAGGACTGACCCAAGGTGGGGTACATAAACTGCCGGGTGAGTAGTTTGCCGTAACCGTAGGGGTCGAGGGTAGGGTAACGGCTATTCATCACAACTGTGTAATCTGTCTTTTCTTGCAGGCTCAAAAGAAATACAGATTGCTTGCAAATCCAATATTGTTTATCTGTGTTCTGGAATGAATATCATTGCGTCAGACGAATGTAAAATATCTATATATATGATAGCTATTTAGACGTCACTTATGTTTTACACCCGCGCTAGCCCAGCCCCCGCTCTGTCGTTAGTTAAGTAACCTAACGGGTGATGACGGGACCCCGTGGCGAATGCGGATGGCATAAGAGGACGTTGTATTTTCGTTGTTTTCTGCAATGATAGGTTAATGATGGGACGCATTATCTATAATGCAAAGATAATAAACCAAGTTTAAATCGTTGGAACAATTTAAAAGAAACCACTCGGTTATTTTTAAAACAGATATTTTTAAATGCGGAGATTTAACCACTCCTTTTAAAAGCTATCAGGTTCCTTCGGTTATATCAAGTTCACTACGTTCACGGTTTCGCCAAAACCAGTCGTAGCCCTCCGTCATTTCATTTGGGTATTCAGTAGTATTCAAGCTATGCAGTTTTGGCCAACGTCATGGCATAGTGTTTGGTAGCTGCTGGGTATTCATTTGTTGCATAGATAGATGAGTTGATTTGGGACAGTCGTATTATCATTTGGCCAACGTCAGGGATATATACGGATGGGTTCAAATTAACAAGATAATGATGGGTAGAACTTGACATGTGACTTATGACATTTTGACCAACGCCAAGGTCATAAGAGCATGGGGTAAAAACATTTATCGGGAATTTCTAAAGAAACTGAAATTTGCAAAGAGATGCATACCATTTTGAGTTTGATGAATGTTGGTAGCATTCCTACAACATTATCAGACGATGATATTTGGATCCCGATCCTACTGTGAGTATATGCTACTTATCAGGATATTCGTCACTTAACGATCAATGCTATAAACCTAGTAGGTGTCCAGAAAAGTGTCAGCGGGGTTACGCCCCCAGAGAAAAGAGGTTATTTAATTAAGGAACTTCGCGAAAGCGTTGGAAAACCTCCCTCGAAGTATCGACACCAGCCTGGCTGAACGGTTAAGCAAGTATTGTACGGTGAGAATAGTCCTGGCTAATTCTTCTTTTATGGTTTGAGGAAGGATTCGAGAAACAGTGGGAGCCATCCAATTTAGATAAACTAAAAACCACTCTAAACTTGCAAGAGCATCATGCTAAAGAGTTTTCTTCTCTCTCTCCTAATTGCAGCGACCCTGAAAATGACTGGACTTAAGTTACTTTTAGAGAAAAATATACTGACGGGGCCAAACTATAAAGATTGGCTGCGGAATGTCAAAATGGCTTTGACCTATGACAAACTGGGGTACGTCCTCACCGCTACGGCACCTGCTGTCCCTGGTCCTAAATCCAGTAATGCGGATAAGGAAATCCGCAAAACCTGGGATTCAGATTGCGCGAGAGCCAAGTGCATCGTGCTTGCCTCAATGAACAATGAACATCAGAGGAGGCACGAGGATATGTCCCTAGATGGCATATTTCTCCATACAAAGGAACTTTATGGGGAGCAATCTCGTATAGCAAGATACGAGACCTCTAAGAACTTGTTTCGAGCGAGGTTGGCTGTCGGGTCATCGGTAGGAGAACATGTCCTAAAGATGATCGGCTATATAGAAGAGCTCGCAGACCTTGGGACGACTTTGGATAATGAGCTCTATACAGACCTTATTCTCCAGTCCCTTCCTCCCACCTACGCCCAGTTTATCCTCAACTTCAATCTTCAAGGAAAAGAAGTTGAACTTGCGGAACTCCTGAACATGTTAAGGAGTGCAGAGGGCACCTTGCAGAAGGCAAGGGAAACACCCGCTATGTTTGTTGGCAGTACATCTTCTTCCGGGTCCAAGGCTAGGGCCAAAGGAAGGAAGAAGAAGGCCGCACCCAAACCTAGAGGAGGTGTTAGTAAGGTGAGAGGGAAGGGAAAGAAAAAGCTTGCAGCACCGGTAGTTGGCTAGGATGAGTGCTTCCATTGTCATAGGAAAGGGCACTGGAAGAAGGATTGCAAGGCGTGGAACGCCAAGAACCAGGAACCGAAGCAAGCTGTGGCTTCGACTTCAGGTGTGTTTGTAATTGAGAATTGTCTGTCAATCAACTCTACTTCCTGGGTATTGGATACCGGATCAGGATCTCATATTTGCAATTCATTGCAGGCACTGAGAAACCGTAGAGTGCTGAAGGAAGGTGATATGATCCTCAGGGTTGCTAACGGAGCTAGCATGGGAGCTGCGTCCGTCGGGGATTATCACCTAGGATTGACGAGTGGACACATTTTGGTTTTACATAACTGTTATTTTGTGCCAAGCTTAACGTGTAATATCATATCAGTTTCCTTGTTATCAAATAAAGGTTAAGATTTCACGTTTGTAAGAGATGTTGTCAACATCCACCTTAATCATGGTTTGATTGGGTCAGGTACACTAAATAACGGCATATATGTTTTAAACCAACTCCAAATTTTCAATGTCCAGAACACACTAAAAAGAAAGTCTCCAGATTTAAATAAGGCTTTCTTATGGCATTGTAGACTAGATCATATCAATGAGACAAGGTTAACTAAGTTACATAAAGAAGGATATTTGGACTCGTTCGAATATCAAACTTATGCCACTTGCGAATCATGTCTCAAAGGAAAAATGACAAAGACTCCATTCACTGGACATGGAGTAAGAGCGAGCGAGCTCTTAGGACTCGTACACAGTGATGTATGCGGTCCAATGTCTATACATGCAAGAGGTGGTTTTTCCTATTTCATTACTTTCACGGATGATTACTCAAGATACGGATTCATTTATCTGATGAAACATAAATCCGAGGCTTTTGAGAACTTCCAAGCGTATAAGAATGAAGTAGAAAACCAAACCGGCAAAAGTATAAAGACACTTAGATCTGATCGAGGTGGTGAATACTTGAGTGCCGAGTTCCTAGGTTACCTAAAAGAGAAAGGAATTCTCTCTCAGCTTACTCCTCCGTACACTCCACAGCATAACGGTGTATCGGAGAGACGGAATCGAACCCTATTAGATATGGTACGATCCATGATGAGTAATGCTGAGTTACCGCGATCTTTCTGGGGATATGCGCTAGAATCAGCGGCATATATTTTGAACAGAGTTCCAACCAAAACTGTGCCTACCACACCATATCAGATGTGGAGTGGGAAGAAACCCTATCTTCAGTATATAAGGATTTGGGGATGTCCAGCTTTTGTCAAAAAGCAGTTTGTGGACAAGCTCGAGGCACGATCAGTAAAATGTATGTTTGTGGGATATCCAAAGAACTCCAAGGGATATTGTTTCTATTACGCAGAGGAACAAAAGGTTTTTGTTTCTCGTAATGCCCATTTTCTAGAACAACAAGTTTTAGAAAAGGATACTAATGGGAGCGAAATAGAACTGGAAGAAATTCCAGAACCACAAGCTGCTACTGAAAGTTTGGTAGAACCAGAAGTTCAAGAAGAACAGAACATTCCCGCACCCCTCCGCAGGAGTAGTAGGCCGTCTCATCCGCCTGAGAGATACTACGGTTTTCTCATAGACGGGGATAGAGAGGATTGCATCATAGAAGATGATGAACCTACTGACTTCCAGCAGGCCATCCAGAGCGGCGACTCGGTACGATGGCTAGATGCAATGCGGACCGAAATGGAGTCCATGTACACCAACAAAGTATGGACTTTGCTCCAGATGGGGTAAAACCCATAGGATGCAAATGGATCTTCAAGAAAAAGATTGGTGTAGATGGACAGGTGGAAACCTATAAGGCTAGACTTGTTGCAAAGGGTTTTCGTCAAAGACCTGGTTTGGACTATGACGAAACTTTTTCTCCAGTGGCTATGCTCAAATCCATTCGGGTCCTTCTTGCTATTGCTGCCTTCCATGATTATGAAATCTGGCAGATGGACGTAAAGACGGCTTTTCTGAATGGAAATTTAGAAGAGAGCGTCTATATTGATCAGCCAGAGGGTTTCAATCAGAGTGGGAGCAGCGGGAAAGTATGCAAGCTGCTTAAGTCTATTTATGGACTAAAGCAGGCATCGCGGAGTTGGAACATCTGTTTTGATGAGACAGTCAAAGAATATGACTTTATCAAAAATCCAGATGAGCCGTGCATATATAGTAAAGTTGTAGCCAGAAGTGTCGTATTCCTCGTCTTGTACGTGGATGACATTCTATTGATAGGAAATGACATTCCTATGCTACAATCTGTCAAAGGATTCTTGTCACACAGGTTCTCCATGAAAGACCTGGGTGATGCCTCTTACATTCTGGGGATCCGGATCTATCGTGATAGATCCAAGAGGATGTTGGGACTTTCGCAGTCCAGGTATATCGACACTGTACTGAAAAGATTCAGTATGGAAGATTCTAAGCGCGGTAATCTACCGGCTTGTCACGGAATCACCCTCTCCAAAGAGATGTCTCCCAAGACTGATTTGGAAAGGGAACGCATGTCTATTATACCATACGCTTCTGCGGTAGGCTCTATAATGTATGCGATGTTGTGTACCAGACCAGATGTAGCTTACGCACTAAGCGTGGTAAGCAGGTATCAGTCAGACCCAGGGGAGAAACACTGGATAGCAGTAAAGAACATTCTCAAGTACCTGAGGAGGACTAAGGAGATGTTCTTGGTTTACGGCGGAAAAGACCTCAGGTTGGAGGCCTTTGCTGATTCCGGCTTCCAGAGTGATAAGGACGATTCCAAGTCCATGTCGGGTTATGTCTTTACCCTCAATGGAGGGGCGGTGTGCTGGAGGAGCTCCAAGCAGGACACCGTTGCTGACTCGACGATGGAAGCGGAGTATATAGCTGCTTGCGATGCCGCAAAAGAAGCAGTCTGGATGAAGAAGTTCCTAACAGAACTTCAGGTGGTTCCTACCATAGTTGATCCAATACCTCTGTATTGCGACAACAACGGAGCTATAGCTTTAGCGAAGGAACCAAGGTCCCATCAGAAGTCCAGACACATCTTGAGGCGGTATCACCTGATCAGGGAGATCATTGATCGTCAGGAGATCGAGGTTCGGAGAGTTGCTTCAGAAGAGAACATTGCTGATCCATTCACGAAGGCCCTTCCTCAGATTCAGTTCGAGAGGCTACTCGAGATCATTGGTCTACGATATGCCAGTACATGGCCCTAGTGCAAGTGGGAGATTGTTAGTGTTTATGCCCTAGAAGGCCATTACTGTATCATACTAGTTTGTATATTACTTAATGGAAGCTTGGGATATTCACATGTATATAACAGTCTTGCTAAACATGGTAGTATGCTACTTGGTTTTTCTTTCTTAATATGTGAGTGTACGTATTGATAGAGCTCTTAGGATCTTGCTTGTCTACCAGCGTTGTGATGGCAGTCACACTAGTGGGGGCTGGGCAGTCTACAAGCACATCCTTATTCAGGTCCCTGGTCGATGGATTATCGAGACAGAGCATCGATACTCCGGAGTAGACTGGTGTGTACGCATCTCATCCCAGTTGGGGAGATGGTCTGTCCCACAGCCGTCAGTACGTCGTACTGGAGATAGTATACAGGTGCTCGTTAGGTTACGGGTACACCGGACAGGACTCACAGGGAACTGTTGGTTGGTTTTATACCAGTCGTCAGTGAACAGTTCCCAGGTGACATGAGTACAGCGTAGTCCGCAGACTTGACACTGCTACTTCGCCTCGAGTGTGTCCCACTGTTCTTAGATTGCTACCCTACCACGGCTCAAAGGAGTCGTGCAAACAGGTAGCAGTTGGGTGCAGTCCCGAGCACTTGGAGGCAGTGGCGGTTAGACAGGATTCGTCCCTCCCGGTATTGGGAGTAGATATCGTGCTGTGTCAGAGAGCCATTACGCAAAGTCCCTGGCCAGGGCAAGCGAGATTTGCTGGTAGGTTCCAGTAGTTTCTCAGGGTGTAATGGGCTTCCCTCCGACACGACTTATACCGCTATTAGGGGACTGACGCTTGCCGCCCCCCTAGGCCCGATATGCGATAGTCTTGGACGAACGGACCGGACTGTATGGAGATTGTCACATCAGACTCAGTATGAGTTCGGATGGGTTTCCTCATCGGCCTTCTTATCGACAACTACCTGGGGACCGTTACGTACAGCTAGTGCCGCTTGCGGTCTGTGGTTAAACCCACTGCCAGCGTAGTAGTCGAGTCTCTAGAGTCCCACACAGAGAGTTTCCTATTCCAGGCGAAACGATATAGAGGTCGTATGGTTTTACGACAAGGGTTCGGACGCATACGTGCGTTTACGCGCGTACGACTTTCGGACAGTTTTTACCAGTCGGCTTTGGTTTAAGCCAATTACTGGTATCCGGTTATTGGATTTTTACAGTCTAAAGTTTTTCCGTATTTTTGCGGATTGGAGGGGCGTTCTCGTAATTGTACGAGAAGCTTCTAGAAGATGGTGACTAAGGAGGGTTATGTGTCATTTGCATTAAATGAGTTTAGTGAGTCATGAGGGTGATTCATGCATATCATTAATGCATGATAAATGCTTAATGAGTCATGCTAATGAATCACCACTAGATATTTGTGAAGCATGCTTATTCATCACTCATTTTCTTTTGTTGATAAAAGAGAATGCTTCATTTATATTATGATAACTTACTATTCTCATTTCATAATAATTCACATCTTCTCTCTCCTCAAGCTCTCATCTTCAAACCCTAATCCTTACACCTCATGAGTTGAGATCAAAGGATTAGAAAGACTAATCAATCCATAACCATCACTCTATTTCATCCTAGCTTCTTTGATTAGTAATCCAAGAAGTTTAGTTGCCTCAAGTTTAGAGGTTTAGCTTGGAGTTTTGCTCTCGGGTGGATCGTCTACTACCTAGAGAAGGCCGAGGAGAACAAGGAGATCGTAAAGACGAAGGACTGGTTTCATTAGGTATAATCCCTAAACACAATAGTTAAGAAACACTTTGTGTTTGGTTATTTATAGTTTAGCTTCGATTCAAGCGGTTAGTCGATGTTCGTTCACTAAACAAGTTCGTTTTTGAAAATTCCGCCTCCCCACAAGTATTGGGGTGTACTACATCGACTTACACGATGCTCATAGACGAACGGACCGGACTGTACGGATATTGTCACTGACAGGCTCAGTAGGGTGTCAGGATGAGTTCGCTCATCGACTTCTCTTTTGGTCAATACCTGGTAGCTCGTCATGTATTGGCTTATACCTCTGACGTGCTAGTGGTTAAATCCACAGCCATAGTATCGACGAGTCTTTAGAGTCCACCACACACAGTTACTCAGGTTTCGGGCGAAACGCTGTAGAGGCCGTATGGAGATATGGCAGGGTTCGATCAGATACGTGCGGTATTGCACGGATCGTGATCGGACGGTTTTTACTAGCCGGCTTTGGCTTAAGCCGGATCCTAGTATTTGATAGTGTAGTTTTGTCTCTTTGCATTTGTGTTCAGTGGGAATACAAATGCGGGCATGTATTTGCAGTAGCGGGGTTTTTCCTGTAATTTATTACGGGATCAGTTTTCTGAAGTTGCCAGTTTGCATTCCGTTCCGGCCGGTTTTCTTTTATTCTTTCGCGGCCGGACTTTCCGTTGGAGGGGGTTATTTGCAAGAGTGCAAATAACTCTTTTGTGGAGGGCTTTGTTGCTTTTGTGCCTTTGTCATGATGAGATGCTTTTTGCATCACTTCATTATCTTTTCTTGTGATGGTTTGAAAAAGAGATTGATTAGTGAGATGAGGGTGACCTTTGATAATTATCTATTCATCATTTCTCCCTTGCTAATTCATTCCATTATCTCCACCATGAATAGGAGGGGCCGGCCACTTGAAATATGAGAAGGGGACAAGTTTATATTTTGGTGTGAAAATGTTGCTTGCATGTTATTTCGTGGGCCCCCCTCCCCTTGAGTGTGCTGGAGGTTAATATGAGAGTGTGGATTATTTTTCTTAGAGGGGATGAGCTAAATGAGTGTGCTGGAGTTTAAGATTGATGAGATGATGAATTATTTTATATAAGGTTGCTTTGAGCTTTTTGGTTTTTGCTCAGAGGCTGATGGTTTTTGGCCGAGCTCATTTGCATAGCTTGCTCCATTTTCCAGCAAGTTCTATGGAAAATTCTTGTGCACAAATTCCTCCACTATGGAAACTTCAAAACCCTAAGAGACATGGCTACTACACTATTCTATAGCAAGCCTTGGACGCGTCGGCTAGCCAACTTCGCGCCTGAGTTGCCTCGGTCAAGAGGTGGGAGCCCGTAAAAGATTTCGGCTACGTGGTGCCCTTTCCGACGAGACGATGATGGACGGAGATTCCGCGGGAGATCGGAGTGGAGATGAAGACCGAAGGACACAGATCGCTTGGTATAACTTCTCTACTCTTTTCTAGTTTGCTAGTTAGCTAGGTTAATGGCCCGATCCGGGTGAAAAGTGCGCGGTGGTGCCGGTTGCAAGTTTTGCAAAGTTTTTGCTTCCGCGTTTCCGGCGTCGGATCGACGGCCGGGGCGCCCCCGCGGGCTTACATTGGTATCAGAGCCACGCCATTAACCATGCCTAGCTTGCTCTAGCACGTTTAGAACTCGATCGAACAAAGTTCCTAAAAACCGTATTTTTCATACTTCATGTTTCTGTCGAAATTTTTTCAAGCTCCAAAAATTTTTCAGGTCATTGCAGAAACATGTACTGAGAATTCTAAGAACACAGCAGAAATTTGGTGACCTAATTCGTCTATACGGCCGCGGAACCGCGGCCATAACCCCACTTTGGTCGCGGTTCCGCCGCAGTAATATAGCTTCGTTGCACCATTTTTTTCCTGTGGGTCCTAGTCTATGAAATGGGGTTTTGGGGACATTCTTTTTGGGCCCAGATTTTCTGTAAGTGCTACAGTACTGCTTGGGGCCCACTTGATAAAATTTGTTCGATCGGATATTCTAAACATGCCAGTTCACAGTATTTACATTATATCTGCGACCGTGAATGTCACTCGATCGGTAAATCCTGTCTAACTGCTATAGCCCGGTTAGACGGATTTGCGAACGTGACATTCACGTTGATGTTCTGTGTTATGCTGTGTTGTTGCGGATCGGTCGTGGGGGATAGCCTGGTTGCAGTATTAGTACAGTTTTGTTTTATATGTACATTTGATATTGCGGGGCGAGCGTCCGACATGTGGACTGCCGTCACTGCCTGTTTGTATTATAATTTTGGGGCACGACCAGGTTGCGGTCGATGTACCCGGTGTATGTATATTTTACTTTCTGTACTAGGATTACCCCGCGGAGGGGTGCACGGATAGCCGGGTTCTAGAGGGCAACAAGCCCGCATCTCATGGCATTGAGACGGAGGGGGCTTTACTCTAGAATTGGCGGGCTATTCGCTGCACTCGTAGGGGGTACAGGTTGGCCCAGGAGGGGTGCCCAAGTAACCGGATTCCGTGAAGTGCTGGGTGGTCCATTCACGGTGCTGAAGGGGGCTGCCTCGCTTCAAGTTTTGGCGGGTAACTTGCCGCGCCCGTAGGGGTCTAGGATTTCATTGCGCAGGCTATCCACACGACCAGGGGAACGTCGGGTTTCAGCAGCGGCTCTGTGAAATCCGGGGATCCCAGATATCTGTATTGATCTGTGTTGCTATACATTTCTGTGTTGTTGCTTTTTTTCACGCCTTGAGCGAAAATTATATATTGTATATATATACTAGTAGATGTTGTATATGTTTTTCATCCGCGCTAGTCCAGTCCCCGCTCTGTCGTTAGTTAGCTAACCTAACGGGTGATGACGGGACCCAGTGGCGAATGCGGATGGCATATACGTACGTCAGTATATTTTCGTTCTTTGTGGTGTGATCAATTGATGGGACTGCGTTGATTCGGATCAATGCAAGATAAACAAACCTATTTTGATGTTGTTGGAACATTTTTCAAAAAGCTGTTATTGCAATGGCGTTCTCTTTTGTTTTGCATCATGGTATTCAGTTGGAATATCCTGCTCCTCAGTCGACGAGGCAAGGGCCGAGATCCCTTCACCGGGAGTGACCCCTTGGACAGAAGTTTGCGTCAGGGCGATAACTTCACTATAGCCGTTTACTTTTGCTTTGCATCGTGGTATTCAGTTGGAATATCCTGCACCTCATTCTACGGGGAAAGAGCCGAGATCCCTTCACCGGGAGTGACCTCTTTAGCAAAGGTTTTCGTCACTATATTTTTAAAAGCTATCGGTTCCTTCAACGATATCAAGTTCATTACGTTAAAGGTTTTCGCCAGAAACCATTCGTAGCCCTCCGTCGTTTCATATGGATAGTTAATAGTATTCAAGCTGTGTATGTTGGCCAAAGTCAAGGCACAGTGTTTGGTAGCTGTTGGGTATTCATATGCAACATAGATAGATGCGTTGGTTTGGGACAGTCGTACTGCCATTTTGGCCAAAGTCAAGGGTAGGTACGGGTGGGTTCAAATTAACCAGGAAAATGACGGGTAGAACTTGACATGTGACTTATGATATGTTGGCCAAAGTCAAGGTCATAAGAGCATGGGGTAAAAATACACATCGGGAGTTTCAAAAGAACTGAAACTTGCCAGATATGCGCATACCTTCTGGAGTGTGATAACGTGAGCGGATTCCGTCACGTTATCATGCGATGATAGTTGGATCCCGATTCCCACTGATGAGTTGGTTTACTCCTCGGGTGATCCCGGCTAATTCTTCTTTCAGGTTTGGAGAAGAATTTGAGTTACAGTGGGAGGTTTCCAGATTAGATAAAGTGATAACCATTCTGATCTAGGTTAGAGTGCACGCCGAGTGTTTCTTTTCTCTCTTTCTTTGGCAGCGACCATTGACCCGACCCTAGACTATGACTCAGTGACCAAGTTGACCGAACCTTCTTAACACTGGCTTTTGGATTGTCACAGTTGCAGATCTCATTGCCACTCCTACTTTTACCCTTTTCTCCAGGACACCCCGTATTACTACGAACGTCCACTTCCATTGGACAAAACCATCGTATGGTTATATACGAACTCGAAAGAATTCGAGGATGGTTTCTGGTTCTGGAGAAAACGAATAGGATTATTCAGTTGTCTTTTCCTTTTACCTTCTCTCAGGTTGCGAGTACTCCTTGGTTTAGGAGATAGTACACCTATTACGCAAATTGGATAGTCTTCTTCCAAACCATAGGCAGGAGCCGACCGGTAGGGAATGAAGAAAACCAATTAGCTTAAAACGGTGTACAGAAGGTATTAAGTTAAGACAAAGCAAGGGATTAGTAAGAGGGCAAAGTAAATTGCGACTGCTATTCACGATCAAACCAAGTATTTCTTCGCCAATCCTAAAACACCTTTGTATTTCTCCAGGACACTCCGTATCACTACGAAGATCCCAGTTTATTGGATAATCCATCGTATGGTTATATACGAACTCGAAAGGAACTTGTTCCAGTTCGGGGATGGATCCTGGTTCAGGAGAAATAGGTATAAAGTACATTCAGGTGTCTTTTATCTTCACCTTCTCTCGCGCTGCGAGTGCTCCTAGGATTAGGACAGTACACCCTTTATGCTTTTTGGATAGTCTTCTTCCAAACCATAGGCTGGTGCCGAACGGTAGGGAAAGAGGAAAACCATTTGGCCTAAAGGGGTGTACAGAAGGTAATGACTAAAGACATATAAAGGGATTTGGAGAAGTGGCAAAGAATTATACGGTTATAGTTGTGAATCTGGATAATTGAAGAGACATTACTAGGAATACCAGGATACCCCATCGAAACATTTCAATGTTTCAGTTTCACTGTGTACTGTTAAAAGAAAACTAATTTCCCAATTAGACACTTGCTCCAGGGTATGTATGTATTTACCAGGTATGATTCTCACATCTGTATGGTTTTACAGATGATGAGTGGGAGTAAGTTATTGGGAATTAGGTGACCATCCTTATTATATCGGGATTCGTTGTAATTGGTGATATTTGAGGAAGCCACCTGGGTTGTTTGCTAGTCGGCAAATATTTGGTTTTGAATATCCGTTGTTATGCACCGATTTCAAATTGATATATCTGTACGTCTATTTTTATAGAGTGAGATATACCTTTTTGAAATTATGTCTATGACATTTACCTATACCAGTGGATGGTTAGGTAAGGAGCATTGAACATCGGTGTAATTCTTCTTAACCATAAGTACAGTTTTCAACCTACGACACACAGTGAATGAGTTGTTAGACTCAGCGGACTTATACAGAGTATTGTATATTGTCCAGTGTCCATTAGGACAGAGGGGTTGGTCCTCGTACTATATTCGGTTTACTTATAACTTCTCTAGTTCTTAGACATGTGTTTCGTAGAAACACAAGGTCGAAGTTTTGAGAAGTTATAGGTATAAGAATAAAGTAGAGAACCAGGTGTTGCAAGCATCGGGATTCTTCAAAGTGATCGAAGATGTAGATACTTGTACATGGTATTCAGTTGATAGTAGTGGTTAAGAGAACTTGCTTCTCTTTCAGGTTACTCATAATTGGAAGCATTCCTAAGTTGAGTAACGCTGATCGGCCTCCTTCCATTTAGTTGACATGCACTGGAGACAGCTGCATGATTTGAATCTGGTTCAATTAAATCAGTGCCTCTGTTTCTATATTGGATATAGAACAATTCATATCTTGACGTTGTTAAGATACGGGGAGTTGTCCAGCTTATGCTTAAAACCAGACTCTGGATAACTCAAGGCACGTTTCTGTAATGGCTGTTTGTGGGTTGACCCGGGCTATGTAGAGGGTTGATATTCTACCATCTGGAAGATCAATAGCGATATTGTTCTTGACTCGCCACAGTTTTATTAAAAATGGATTTTTTCAAAAAACAGTCATGGGAGTATGGTAGAACTGGAAGTGATTCCAGAACCGCAAACGATTACTGAAGATTTGATAAGAACCTAAAGATTCAATCTGGTTTGACATTCCATTGGCCACTCCGCAGATAAGGTGGGTAACCTCAGGCACCCGAGAGGTACTTCGGTATACTCAAGGACGGTGGCAGAGAGGTTCTTATTTACCCAGACTTGCCATTGCTGTTGTTCCAGACTGTGAGACCCGGTAGGAGAATGAGTATAGCGTCGTTCTAAACTAGCTTTAGAAGTGCACGTCTATATGACTTTGCCAAAGGGTTGTCGTAGTCAGTGGGAGCAGCGGAAGCATTGGTGGACATCAGGCTTATGTCTATTTATAGACTAAAGCAGATATAGTGGAGATAGATCATCTATTTCTGATGTGACAGTCATAGGTTTGACTTCATCAGAATAGGGGATGGATCTGTTGAGAAGGTAGTAGGGTGTGATGTCCTGGTATTTGATGACATACACAGAGTGGGAAGTGATATTCCTATACTACGATCGGTTATACTATGGTCGTCACACAGTAGTTTCTCCACATAGGATTTGGATATTATATTAGACATTCTGGTTACTAGATCTATGGTTTTAGATCTAGATTTGGGTGTTTTCCCAATCTGGGTACTTTGACCGCATTCTATGAGTATTTAGAATGGACGACTCCTGGCACGGTAGTATACCTGCAGGTGATGGAGTCACCCTCTCTAAAGGTGTCTTACAGACTAAAGGGGAGAGGGATACACATGATTGACAGATCACTTACTTAGGCAATTGAGTCAATCATGAAATGTCAAGTACCACACCAGATGTTGTTCTTGCAGTAGATGCAATAAGTTGATATTGATCCAACCCTGGGGAAACAGTCGGAAGCAGTTTTAGAACATAAGTGAATGTTCTAGAGATATGATAACAGCATTCTCCTTCGGGAGACAGTTATCATTCCAGGCTTCCAAGGTGACCTGGATGGCAGAGTGGCTGTCAGAGTTATAGTTTTCCTTCTGACGAGGGGCAGTATTTTGGACAGGTGGTCCAGGTGGATACTGAGGGAAGGCATGGCGCAGGATACTGATTAATTTCAGTTGACGATACAATCTAAGAAGTTTGTATTTGGAGTTCATTTATGAGCTAGGTCCCATCAGACATCTAGACATTCTAAGACAGGTATTGCTCATTTCGGGAGATGGCTTTCTCTGCGAACTTGAGATAGAGAGAGACATAGAAAGAAACATCAGAGCGGATCCACTCACTGAGGCTATTCCTCGAACGCAATAGTTTCGCAAACGAGCTTTGTGAGACGGACTAGTAGAGGAGTTGGGTGTTCGGTATCATACGGGCTGTGAGTATGCGACATCGCAATAATTAGCCTTGAGTGCAAGTGGGAGATTGTTGGAGATAGTGCCCTCAGAGTCAATTATTGGATCACAGGCACGTGATTGCAATGATTGAGGGGAGGACCTGTCCCAGTAGGACAGTCTTACTCAAGATGATAGTATGCTATCTGGTTTACCTTTATCATCGTGTACTGCTTTAGGTGACCTTACAGGTCACTATTGCACGTTGATAGAGCCCCTAGGAATCTTACTTGACTACCGGCAGTATGAGGACGATCATATACGTGGGAGCTGGTAGTCTATAAGCACATCCTTAAATGGTCCCTAGTCGTGGGAGTTTCGAGACAGGGCATCGATACTCCAGAGTAAACTAGTGTATACAGTCGAGACCCCCACGAGGGGCGGTGGCTGGTCTCACAAGCCACTGGTGTCAGTTGGTTCACCTAAGATGTATACATGTGCTCATTGGGTTATGAGTACACCGAACAGGACTCGCCGGGAACCTGCTAGTTGGGTTTATACCAGACGTCAGATAGCAGTTCCCTGGTGACATGTGTACAGGTTAGTTCATCGACCTGGGATCGTCATTTGTCTCGTGTGAGTTCCCACTGTGCTTTGATTACTACCCTACCACGGCTCAAAGGAGTCGTGCAAACAGGTTTTAGTTGGGTACAGTCCCGAGCCACATGGAGGCAGTGAGCGGATCTGCAGGGGTTCGTCTCTCCCGGTATTGGGGGTGAGGTCGCGCTGTGTCGAGGAGAGCCAGAACATGAAAAGTCCTTGGCCAAGGCAGGAGATTTGCTGGTAGGTATTCCAGTAGTATCTCAGGGTGTTCTGGGTTGCACTCCGACACGACTTGTACCGCTTTTGGGGGTCTGACTTTTACCAACCCCCTAGGCCCGCCATGCGATGCTCATAGACGAACGGACTGGACTGTACGGATATTGTCACTGACAGGCTCAGTAGGGTGTCAGGATGAGTTCGCTCATCGACGTCCCTTTTGGTCAATACCTGGTAGCCCGTCATGTATTGGCTTATACCTCTGACGTGCTAGTGGTTAAATCCACAGCCATAGTATCGACGAGTCTTTAGAGTCCACCACACACAGTTACTCATGTTTCGGGCGAAACGCTGTAGAGGCCGTATGGAGATGTGGCAGGGTTCGATCAGATACGTGCGGTATTGCACGGATCGTGATCGGACGGTTTTTACTAGCCGGCTTTGGCTTAAGCCGGATCCTAGTATTTGATAGTGTAGTTTTGTCTCTTTGCATTTGTGTTCAGTGGGAATACAAATGCGGGCATGTATTTGCAGTAGCGGGGTTTTTCCTGTAATTTATTACGGGATCAGTTTTCTGAAGTTGCCAGTTTGCATTCCGTTCCGGCCGGTTTTCTTTTATTCTTTCGCGGCCGGACTTTCCGTTGGAGGGGGTTATTTGCAAGAGTGCAAATAACTCTTTTGTGGAGGGCTTTGTTGCTTTTGTGCCTTTGTCATGATGAGATTCTTTTTGCATCACTTCATTATCTTTTCTTGTGATGGTTTGAAAAAGAGATTGATTAGTGAGATGAGGGTGACCTTTGATAATTATCTATTCATCATTTCTCCCTTGCTAATTCATTCCATTATCTCCACCATAAATAGGAGGGGCCGGCCACTTGAAATATGAGAAGGGGACAAGTTTATATTTTGGTGTGAAAATGTTGCTTGCATGTTATTTTGTGGGCCCCCCTTGAGTGTGCTGGAGGTTAATATGAGAGTGTGGATTATTTTTCTTAGAGGGGATGAGCTAAATGAGTGTGCTGGAGTTTAAGATTGATGAGATGATGAATTATTTTATATAAGGTTGCTTTGAGCTTTTTGGTTTTTGCTCAGAGGCTGATGGTTTTTGGCCGAGCTCATTTGCATAGCTTGCTCCATTTTCCAGCAAGTTCTATGGAAAATTCTTGTGCATAAATTCCTCCACTATGGCAACTTCAAAACCCTAAGAGACATGGCTACTACACTATTCTATAGCAAGCCTTGGACGCGTCGGCTAGCCAACTTCGCGCCCGAGTTGCCTCAGTCAAGAGGTTGGAGCCCGTAAAAGATTCCGGCTACGTGGTGCCCTTTCCGACGAGACGATGATGGACGGAGATTCCGCGGGAGATCGGAGTGGAGATGAAGACCGAAGGACACGGATCGCTTGGTATAACTTCTCTACTCTTTTCTAGTTTGCTAGTTAGCTAGGTTAATGGCCCGATTCGGGTGAAAAGTGCGCGGTGGTGCCGGTTGCAAGTTTTGCAAAGTTTTTGCTTCCGCGTTTCCGGCGTCGGATCGACGGCCGGGGCGCCCCCGCGGGCTTACATAAAAGTCATCAAATTACCATAATAAAATTCTGTTAAGGAAATATTCCTCAGAATCTTTCCAAACAGGAAAGATGTGCTCTGTAAATCAGAGCACCGTTGGATCAAAGATCCAATGGTGATTAAAAATCACCAAGATACAGAACAAGCTCTGTATGGGAAAATATTTCCCAATCTTGTTAAAAACAAGAAAATTGTCTTCTGTAAAACATAAACCCTAAAATCAAAGATCTAACGGTGGGAAAATCCCCAAATCAATTAGAGAAAAGATCTCTTCAACTGATTCAACAAATTAGCCTCCCCTATATAAAGGCCCCAAGACTTCAAGTCTTATAGAGAGGAAACCCTCCATAAGTTTCAAACAGAGAGGAACCCCTCACAAACTTTGAGAAATTTCAAAGAGAAGAGCAAGCTCTCGGAAGAAGAATTTCTTCAAGGTAAATAAAACAGAGAGATCAAAGCATCTCGTCAAAAAGAAGAAGAACTTAATTCTTTTTCTAGATCATAGATCTATAAGACAGAGGTCTTTCACAAAAAGAGATCATAACATCTCATCATAAAAATGGGGGAGAAGAATTCAATTCTCTTCAGATCATATATCCATAAAGGCAAAGTCTTTCACAAAAAACATAAGAGATTGTAACTTCTCCTATAAAATAAGAACTTTGTTCTTAGAGCTACGAGAAAAAGTCTCTTATAAATGAGAATTTAATTCTCAGAGCGCAAAACTGATCAAAGCTACCTAAAAAGAGCATTAGCGCTCCAATTTAAAAAAGCACCTTAGCGTTCCAAGACTAGCGCACAGCCTTAGCGCTCCAAGACTGGCGCACAGCGCCGCAGCGCTCCTTACGCTCCAATTTAAAGAAGCGCCTCAGCATTCTAAGTCTGGCGTTCAACGCCCAGCACTCCAAGCGCTATTTTAAAAGAAGCACCCGACGCTCCAAGCGCTATTTTAAAAGAAGCGCCCAGCGTTTCAAGGTTGGCGCTCAGCGCCAAGCGCACCACGTGCTCCTCACGTGGGCGCTATTTTATAAAGAGCACTCTGCACTCATTGTCTGGCGCTCAGCGCCAAGCGCGCCATGTGCTCCTCACGTATGCGCTATTTCACAGGAAGCGTCTTAACGCTCTAAGTCTGGAACTCAGCGCCAAGCGCGCCACGTGCTCCTCACGTGGGCGCTGAGGGAACATAAATTGTTCTTTAAATAAAGCCTTAGAGCCATAATGAGGGCACAACACTCAATAAAAGACAAAAAGGTTGTCAGAACCCAAACCAACACTCAACATTGTTAAATGAAAAAGGGCCGAGCCTAATTAAATGTCCAACATTTTAACTGAGCGGGTCGAGCCCAAGTTGGCCACAGATCCTTAATGTAGATTAATTGAGCCCATATGCTCATAAATCTTTTTAACTGATCATGGTCCCAAACTTGACTATAGATCTCCCAACCAACATTGGTTCAAGGGTACATCTCTTCATACCTCTGATATATGTCGTTGTAATTCTTTAACGTTTTCAGAGAGATGGAGGGTCCCAATAACCAATAACTTTTGGTGCATCCCCAAATGGTTGAACCAAAACCACACAGACTATGACATCTTTAAACTGGACTATGATGTCCTTAAACTTTATGGACTGTGGGGTCTTTAAACTCATGGACTATGATGTCCTTAAACTTTATAGACTGTGAGGTCCTTAAACTCATAGACTATGATGTCTTTAAACTGGACTATGATGTCCTTAAACTTTTGGAGCAACGTCCCTAAACTAAAACAATAGAGCTTAAATGCTCTTTTGTTGGATCTAAATGATCTTGTTGAGTAGATCTTAGTCTAAAATTAG